>BTHU01000023.1:121528659-122816159 GCA_036184795.1 Tokudaia tokunoshimensis
GCCATGTGGCTGCTGGCTGACTTTCAGTACTGAACCCGCCTCTTCCTTTTCTCTGTAGTCCTCGGCCTGGCAGCTTGTCTGCCCTATTGTTTTTCTCTTAAACTTTAATAAGGTTGTCATTGTGTCAAGAGTAAGTTCACAAGAGCCAATTTTATTTAGAAAATAACACTTTTTAAAAAGACAGCCTAAAGGGACACCTATCAGTGCTAATCTGTGAACCTTGGGGAAGTCACTAGAAAAGCTATTTGAGAGAAGTGTGAAGAAACTGGAATATAAACTGGTTCGATTCTGCTTAGCTGTATGAGTGGCACTGTGATCACATGGGAGAATGTTCTCATTCTTGTAGGACAGGCACGCTGGCATGTTTAGGAATGTCATGCAGTGTGCTAATCAATGTCTCCAGCTTGGCTGAAATGACTACGGAAGCAAAGCAAAAGCGCACTGGGAGAAAGAAAGAACAGCGGCAACCAAGTCAGGAATGATGAATCTAAGTAACGGAGAATCAAGGCTCTTACTCTTCTTTCCCAGTTCACAGGCCTGCGCACTCCAAAGTAAAACCTTAAGAAAACATTCGTACGATTGTAGCTATGGAGAAAACGATAACCAGAGCTTATCTGGAAAAAAAATAAACATGCAAAAATTAGGAAACAATCCTCAGAAGGACTATTGAGGTTTGGACTAGAGATGCCAAATATGAGAATATAGAGCTACAGACAGACCAGTGAAGTAGAGTGCTTGCCCATCATGCTCAAAGACCACAAAAAAAGAAAAAAAGAAAGGAAGTGTATAACAATGTGAAGCAATTACAAGTGTGACCCCCTCCCCAACAGACTGTAGAGTCCAGGAAGAGATCTGTGGACATTCAAAGTATGAAGATGGTCCTTCCAATCAATGTGAAAGAAAAGAATAACTGGTTGGGATAACCAGTTAGCTACTTGTATAAAAAGTATTCCTACTACCTAAATAAGTTCCGAATGAACAGAAGCTTTAAAGGATAAATGCAAACAAACAAAAGCTCTTGAGCCAGTTATGGTGGGACACACATGTAATCTCAGCACTTTGGAAGATGAGGCAGAATTGTGGTTAGATCCAGGCAAGCCTGGGCTACATACTGTGTACAGGTCAGCCAGTACAGAGAGAAAGCTTTTGTGTCAAAAACAAACAAATAGGCAAATAAAAAACAAAGAATCCTTTAAAATACTAAAGAAGTATATTCAATTCACTCTTAAATGTGAAAGCCTTTATAAGCAAAGCAAATTCCCAGTATCCACAAATACTGATAACTTTAACCACACAAATAAAATTCTGGAAAACGTTACTAAATTTTCTTAACTTCTTAAACCAGAGCAAAAGTTGAAAACAGAACACGACCATACAATTTGCTGAAGATATAAATAAGCGAGAGATAAAGACGTGTTCCATCTCCTCCATTCAATGCATTACTCCTTCATTAAAATGTAAGATTCCAATAATTTTCTTTCAGATGATTAAACCCAAAATGATTCATATCCAATTACATTGTATGTAGAAGGATACTGGCTGGGCAGACATGTCTGAAGGTCAACTTGGCAGTAGTTACTGAACTGAAACTGAAAAACACCCATTGATACCAATTCTTTGGTAGCAATCAACTCTGTGGGCATAATCTCACTAAATGCATGAGTATATTCATTCCAATATGACTTCATAAAATACTGGAAACGATCTAAAAAAACCCACCAATGTTTGGAGAACCAGTTGTTAAAAATGAGATGTTTATATATTGATAAAGATCTTATAAAACACAAGAAACAAAAATAATATACAAAGGCATAAACTGTCTGATTCCATCAATGTAAAATAATAAAGTATATGTTGGGTGTCAATTTTGGTTGCCTCTGGAAACATACATATTAGAGAAGAGACTAAGTTTATTTTTTTTCCCAAACACAAAGTCTATTTACAAATCCCACAATAAATACACAAAACAATATATCAAATGTGACATATGTGCTTCTCTAGCTACTCTGAGACTATTCCTATTATTGAACAAAATAAAGTTTTTGATCATTCTAAAGCTGGCTTCTCTAACCAGGGGCTAATCTTTTTTATTTAAAAATTATTTTCATACAATATATTTTAATCATGACCCTATTACCTGGTCTTCCCATGTACATATATTCTTTCCCTTTCCTTCTTAAATAAAAAACACTTTACCAGGTCATTTTGAAATATCCTATATGGATTTTGATAGTAGTAGCATTTTCAAATTACTGTAAATAACTGATAAGTTTTACACACGAGACTTGCCCTTAGATTCTCATTAAAGTCTTCATTTTGTTTTTCAAGACAGGGTTTTTCCTGTGTAGCCCTGGCTACCCTGGAACTTGCTATGTAGATCAGGCTTGCCTCAAATTCAGAGATCAGGCTGCCTCTTCCTAGTAACTATTGGGAATAAAGGCATATGACACCACTGCCAGGCTAAACTTTTCATTTTTTTCTTGATAGTACTGTATTTTTGACAAGTTCTCACTACAAAGTCCTGGCCATCTTAGAACTTACTTTGTAGCTGAGTGTCAAAGGTATGCGCCACCAGACCCAACTCAAATCAGGGTTTTTCTAAACATTGTCATTTTGACTGTGTGCTGTACTTGTGATGCAGTGAGCACATATTGATGCTCAATTACAAACTTCTATACCCTGCAGGGGGCACTTGGTTATTTAGAAATGACATACATTATGAGTGCAAAAACAAAAGTGCATTAAGACTTTCCATATGTGGTGGGATGTGGTAGTGAACAGCTGTAACCTCAGGACTTGGGAGGCAGATACAGGACGATTAGGAATTTCAAGTCCAGCCTTGATTATATAGGAGTTTGAGGCCAGTATGGACTAAATAAGACACCATCTCAAATATGTATGTAAAACAGTAAAGAAAAAGAGGCCCTGAATTTGAAATCTGGCAAGGAGGGTACATGTAAGGCATTAGAGGGAGTGGAGGAAAAGGAGAATCTATGTAATTGTATTATAACCTCAAAATCAAAAACTAAAGGAAGATTTTACATTTACAATTTTACAATTACAGCACACATTTAAAAATCAGCATCATACTAGAAAAAATACATCATCATACAACATATATAACATATCATAAAATTAGCTCATTTTTTTTCTAGGGACAGAGAAACTGAAGAAATGAGATTGAAAGTAAAAGCAAACGAACAAAAACCCACTACCAAACACAAGGTGAGACAATCACTTATTTATTGGACAAGGCAAAGTCATTTAGAGAGAGAAAATATATCCAACAATGGGTTTATTGGTGTTACAGGCATCAAGGCTCACAAACAACAGTATTCAATACATCATGGAAACTGGTCACATACAGCCAAGAAGCTGTAATGTCACTCAAAAGTATGTCACAAGTGCTTAGGAAGTAATTATTAGGAAGTTATTGTGCATACTTGCCACCAATTCACAATCTTTATTCCCTGCAGCTGAGCTATTAGCCCATAGGATTTGGCTAGTTCCCTGGTTATGAAGTGTGTTCCTGCATTCTGGAGAACTTTGATGAGTATATGTCTCCTATTTTTGAGTGTCATTGAAATCATATCAGCTATAGGTTTACCTAGCACTAGATCAGATCACTGGTTTTCAACTACCCTAGGCAGTAATGGACTATCACACAGTACTGTAAATAAAATTCTACTGAACACACTTAGCACTGTTACAATGCACCCAAATCTGATTTAGTCTTATAGTACCATATTTCAAGAAGATAGCAGAAATTCAATGAAATCGATTTAAAAAAAATGGGGGTATTTACCTGGTCTGAGGTATACAAGCTGTCCAAAGGTGGACACATCTAAATTTACCATGTCAGTTATCTGCCAAATGTTTTAGCATTATCTTAAGCAGATTTTCTTGGCTGAGTAGACAAGAATAGATTTTAATATCCATTGTAGACACTAGAATGGGCGGGCATTGGTGGCGCATGCCTTTAATCCCAACACTTGGAAGGCAGAGGCAGGTGGATCTCTGTGAGTTGGATTCTATCCTGGTCTACAAAGTGAGTTCCAGGATAGCCAGGGCTACACAGAGAAACCCTGTCTTGGCAAAACCAAAGTGAGGATGGGGGAACTAGAATGTAAGGAAGGAGCAGTGGTATTCTATCTAATAAGATTAACTCTACAGTCTGCCAGGTATCTGGTTTCCCTCTTTAAATCCACTGATTTATCACCTAGCTTTTTTTCTGTGATACTGTGGATGAGCCTAGGGTCTTACACGTGCTAGGCAAGCTTTCTACCAGATTTACAACCCCAGCCACTTCCTCTCACTGAACTGGGTTCTGAGTTCTTAGAATGAACATTTATCCCACATAGGAAACCATATCTAGGAAACTGGTTACAAATGGCTAAGTATTGCATTAATTCACTTATAGTAAATGATCAGATTATGCATATAATAAACTATTGGTTTCCGTGGACCTAGGTGGGACACACCGGGAGGAAATCAGAGGTGACTACTAAAGACTACAGGGCTTCTCAGAGAGGAGTGAAATGGCCTAGTTTTATCAAGTAGTTGCATAATTTTGTGAGTATATTTAAAGTTACTTAATGGTACCCTTTAAAATTTATATAACTTCTTTAAAGATAATGTCTTGCTGTATCTTGAAAGTGTATGACAACTTTACTGCCTTGGCCTCCTGAGTGTTAGTATTATAGGTGTGAGCCACATCTGGCAACTATACACCCTTTAAAGAATAAAAGTACAAAACACGCAGATTCTCAGTAACATTGTTATGAAAACACATTAAGAAGGGAAAACAGTCTCCAAAGAGAAGAAAACAAGAGGCTCTTCAGTCAAGTAATAGTCGAGGAGTATGGCAGAAAAGCCTGATGTACAGCATGCTTCTTGCATGCCATTTTGATTTAGCTATCACATTAGTCCTTGGATTCGCCTTTTTGGGGGGTTGGGGTTATGACAGGGATTCATTAAGATAGCCCAGATTTGCCCTAAACTTATGATCCTGTTTCAGCCTTGTAAGTGCTAGGATTACAAGCACATGCCACCACACCTGGCTTGACTCCACACTTTTAGCCTATTTCTAAATTATTGTAGGTGATCATCAGTTTTCTGAGTTTGTTCTCATTAGAGAACAAAGTCAGTGCTCCATAGACTTAGCTAGCAAGACAGAACTCAAGAATCACAGTTCAAGTCAGGGCCTGGGATGTAGTTCAGCAGGTACAGTGCTTGCTTAGCATGCATGAGGCCTTGGGTTCAGTCCCCAAGGCCTCAAAAACCAGGTGTAGTGGCAGCACCTATAATCTTAGCACTGATGCAGTGGAGGCATGAGGATCATCCTCAGCTACATAGTAAGTTTGAGGCTAGCTCAGGTTATATGGAATCCTGTTTACAAACAAAAACTAAAACCAACAAAGAAATGACAAAATAACCTTGTCCTTTGAGGCTGTGTATGACTGGGCAGAAAGGCTGAGGTTCATTCCTAATCAAAAAATGCTACCAAGTAAAAGAGCGTCTCGATGTGAAGACCCTGCCTGAAACAAACAAAAAAGCATCAGGCGGGTTTCCTATCAAAATCCGCAGTTATTCCCTTTACACCTATAGAGTTTAACACAAGTAATGTGTTCATGCTTGTGAAAAGCAATAATCTCTAAAATAATGTTGAGCTTCTTAGTTTTCTAGCTGAAAAAGCTACTCCGATTTTCCTAGAGTAAAACTACTGTCTCTGAAAACCACTGAATGCCGTGTCCTTCTCCTCACCTTCAGCACCATAGAGTGAAAATGGAAAACTCCAGGCCAGCTCTCAGTCAGAAGCTGCAAAACAACTTCTTAAATGACCTTAATTTCCTAAGAGAATTGAAATAGATGAACTCCAAATATTTAGAACATATTTGGCCCAGTTTCTTTGCATGTGCCTTTAGATAAAACGACCCATTTCCTTTACTTTCACTAATTCACTAGCTTAGTACGACATAAACCAACAGACTTAGAATGAGCGACACTGGTTAATGACGATCAGTTTTCCTCAATCAATGCTATTCTACTTAGGCAAGATAATGAAGTCACAAATTGACTTTTTGGTCTACTTTCAACTAGTCTTACATTATACAATCAGTGAAAATTTTACAACAAAAGAACATGAATAGTTTTACAGCAAGATGAACTTGTTAAATATGTTATGATAGAATTTCTGACACAAAAGTTGCTCACTGCACACAGAATCTTAGAAATGACGAAACAAGACAGCTGATGTTAGACAGTATCAGGGAGTGGGGTCTGGAGGGAAAACCATCAATAAAGTAAAAATTGGCAAGTATCTGTAGAAGCAGAGTCCTTTGTAGGACCTAAGAAAAACTGTAAAGTCACCATTTTGGTCTTCTTAAAGAAGTTGGTCTGCTAAGAACCGAAGACCATTCGACTCTTGTGCTGCAAAACACAGGTGTTACATGGTATTTCCAGGATTCCTAAAAATTGTAGTGCAAAAGAAAAGAAATCTATGAAAATAAATAATCACAAAAATCCCAACATTTTTCAGGGAATTATGTTTGAAACAGTGACTTTTACAAAACACGGGAATTGTTTCAAATCAACAAAAAATCCTCTATATGAAAGTTCAAAGACTCATTTCATAGATAACTCAAACACCATTTAATCGGATCAGTAATGTATAAACAAGGGCCATAGATTATTTTAACTAGCTCTGAAATAGCAATATAAATACTGATGTTGGGGGGAGTGTTTTACACCCCAAACTCCAATACTCAATTCTGTGTCTGTCCTGTTATTTAATTTGTAAAAAGCTTAACGGCGCAGTGAGTCAAACTTTCGTAACTTCAACGATGTGTTAGAGGACAATGCATCTAGGTTTGAAGAATTTGTTGCATCTGAAGGCCGGAACAGCACTCGACCACGATGGTTAAACACATAAAAAGATGGGTGATTCCTTAAGGTATCAAATGTCCTTAAAAGAAAAAAGAACACCAATTTTTAGATAAACCTTTATAAAAGCCCATTTGAAAAGTTAAGCAGGCTTCTAATGAATTATGAATTTATTGTGAATTACAAATTAGACACTACAAATGGTAATCACACTGTACTGTATATTTTTTCCTATACAGAGAATGTATGAAACTTGAAAATGACCATAAAGTTCTCAGACTTTCTTTTCCTCAGTCATTCCTCCTGGGATGTGTACTAATAAACACACACTAGATGAACTTCAATCAGCTCTGTAAACCTAACAGCAGCTTATGATAAACCACCTTTCCAAGCCAGCACACAGACTGCACCTCCGATTATTCTCCTTTGGCCCTAAGCCATAGGTATTTCAAACCATAAGAGATTTCACAGACCTGTTTTTCAAGTACAATGAAAAATCCCGTTTGGCCTTCTGTATGTACTATTGGCCAAACTCACCTATTTTGCTGACCCTACTTGATGCCATTTGGTTTGGCTCCTTGCTTGAGATCCTTCAGAGACTCTTCTAGTGAGATTTGTATCCTCTAGAAAAGTCCATAAACATCTTGAGATATTAGTGGTTTTTTTAAAACACTAATTTAATTTAATTAATTTAAAAAATTAAAAATTAAACCCTGTCTCGAAAAACCAAAAAAAAAAAAATTAAAAATTAAAAAAGTGTTAATTTAAACACTTTTAGTGTTTGCTTTTAAATATTATTTTCTGAAAAGAACCAGAGGGTCTTCTCTTTATGGAAAAAAAAAAGACTAAATCTCAAAGTTAGCCCCACTTAAGCACTCGGCCTATCTCCCAATGGAAATATTGGAGAGGTAGCTCAAGGATTAAGAGTGTGTACTGTTCCTGCGGAGACCAGGCCGGGCTCTCAGCACCCATGCTGGGTGGGTGACTCATAAGCACCTCTACCTCCAATGACAGGGGAATCCAATCCCCTGTGGCCTCCACAGGCACCTGAGTGCATACAGAGCACGTAAACTCATGTAGCCACATATACATAAATACAAAGGCATCTTAAAATACATAGAAATAATGAAGTAAATGGAGGGGGAGGGACTTTCTCCAGTATATAGAAGCTGCCTGTGAATAATTCAAAGAAAATATTGTAAGGGATTATTATTTCTAGATAAGGAAGGTTGGGAAAGTCTAGAAATAGAATTAAAGAAACCAAATTAAAAATATAGGATAAGAAAGCAAACAAAAAACAGGAGAAATATGCAGAACAACAATATTATTTAATCTACACACTGAAATAGGGCTGAGGGCAGGACTCAAGTCAAGATTAAGTTTAAATCACAAAGGAAACAGAAAAATCAGTTATTTTCCAAAAGAATAGACTGGGGCAAGAGGATAAAAGCATTAGAAGGGAGGGGAGAAAGGAGGGAGGAAGGGGGTACATGGGAAGGAAAAGCAGGGAAGGAAGCTAGGTAATGTCTCTGAGCTATTAGCTTTCTATACTCCTATTTTCATCCACCTATCACATTCTAACCAACTAATACTTTTAGGCCACTAGTAGGAACCACAGTCTAATACCTTATTTTTACTGGTCTCCTTTTTTATTTTATTTTTTATTGTTTTGTTTTGAAGCAGGGTCTTCCCATAGAGCTCAGACTGTCTTGGAACTCACAATCCTTCTGCTTCTCACTTTTCAAGAGTTTTGGGCTTACAGGCGTGTGCCACCATACCTGGCTTTCAACTTCTGCTTGTCGTATGACACCAAACACCGACTTAATATTTTTTCCCACATTATCCCTACAAACTACATAACCATTAAGACAAAAATAAAACCAACTTTTATGTAGCTGAAAACAAACTGTAAATCATGTACATAAAAAATGTCTTTGAAATTAAATGCTTCTGAAAAGGGACTTACTTATTCTTTAATTCTGAAGTGGCATCCATGTCTTTGAACTCCCCTGCGATATGAACTATGCCATAACAGGTAACTGCAAAGGCCAGAAGTGTCTGAAGAACTATCTGTGAGTATAAAGACGCAGATTAACATATAGCATATGAATGCTACTGGAAAACTGACAATCCGCTTTCCCCCTCTGGGCGACTTTTATTTTAGATGAATATTCTTTAATAATTTTTTCTAATTCTTTGAGAATTTCATACTATGTATTTTGATGATATGCCTCCCATTTATTCCACCCACATCTGTCTCTGTTTCTTTGACCCCCAAGTTTGCATCTCTTCTACATTAAATTATTGTTTAATAACCCCAGGAATTAATCTTTAAGGAAAACTGTCCCTCCGTCCACAAGAAGCCACTGGTGACCATAGGGCATCAGTTAGGAGTAGGGACTCATGGACCCTTCCTACTTCACACTTGACTGGTGACTGGCTTGATGCTGTGAGGGTGACCACAGCTGCTATGAGTTGTAAGTATAGCACTCCTGTCATGTCTGGAAGATACGGTTTCCCCTCTGATCCTCCCTGACTTCAGGCTCCTACAGTCTTTCTGCCCCATCTTTCATGATGGTCTTTGAGTCTTATGGGAGGGGTACAATATAGAGATCCCATTAATCATGGCTGAAATCAGTGAAATAAAAACAAAAATATAAAGAATCAGTGAAACAAAGAGTTGGCTCTTTGAAAACATTAACAAGATTGGCACACCTTCAGACCCAGTTAACCAAAAGAAAGAAAAGAATGAAATTAATAAAATTAGAGAGGAGAAAGGAGACATGGAGGAAATTCAATCCTTTTAACATTTACATTCCACCAAACTGGAATAATCTTTTTAAATATATATGATTTTCTAGATGCACGTGATCTATCAAAATTAAAGCAAGATAATGTGAATAATTTAAAGAGTTCCACACTAACCAATGATATAGAGGCAGGAATTAAAAATCTCCCAAGTAAAAGAAGCTCTCTGGGTGACTTCTGACAAGCATTCCTCAGAGCCACTCGTCAAGGGGTCAGTTCTTACTTGAAATGATTTGCACTTAGACACAATAAAATCTCTTAAGTATAATAAAGTGAGCTTAGCAACATGTTCACAGAAGCAAAATCACCAAGTACTGAATGGTACTAAGCCACTCAGAACTCAAGTACCAAACTGTCTGCTTCCAAAAGCAATTAAAACTCTTTTTTTGTTATTACTGTTTAGTATCAGAGAGGGCGCAAAGCATATGAGCACAATATAAAGAAAAGCAATACAAAGGTATCAGATAGCCACCAACCAGCTAAACTTCCAGTCTTTCCTCCTGTCTCATTTGAAACAGAGTCAAATTGGCATTAAAATCATAATCCTCCTGCACCAGCCTTTCCAGGTATAGCAATTATAGGTACATGCCACCAAACATGGCTTTCCAGAACCTTCCTTCTCAAAGTTAACTACTATAACTAATTGCACACTAATCCATTCCTTGTTCTTCCTGACAGTTTTCCTTCTGCTTCTGAGCAGTGTAGGAATGTCTAAAACACATTATCATTTACTTTTCCTCATCGTGACTCTCATTTAAACGCACTCAAATACATCCTTTGGAGTCTAGCTGTCTTTCCTCACCACTGTGAGACTCATCCCTCCAGCAGTAGTTTATCCTTTTCATTGTGCTTAGTACCTATCATATGAAAACACTACGGTTTACTGCGTTATTACTGGGAATATGGGATGTTTCCTGTCATTTCTACAAGACCAACATAAATATCCCTATATGTTTCCTGGTACACAGGAATGGAAACTCTTGAGTACAGAGTATGTATGTGTTCAATGTATTACATAACACCAAACTGCTTTCCAAACAGGTTGTGCAAGCAATAATCTGAATGTTTGAAATTAACCACACAGGATTATGAGCCTATTTTCTGAATTATGATCACTTGAATTTTATTTTAAATAGATATAAGTGACTATATGTTTGTGTATAGCTCCCAAGGAGAGAAAGTGAAGAGGATAAGCTAACAGTTACATGTACCACGTCTTTAAACAGAGACAAAACTAGCCACAAGCTATCACTGTCTAAATTAAAAACTAATGACATCTGAAATGTTACTTTACATTCCAACCACTAATATTCTAAAGAGATTGTCTTGTTTTGTTTTGTTTTGTTTTTTTAAAGACAGGGATTCAGTTCAATGTTGCTGAGGAAAACCTTCTTTTCTGAGCCTCCTTTTCTGCATCCCAAGTGCTAGGATTACAGATGTGTTCCATCATGCCCAATTTATTGGGTCTAGAGGAGCAAACACAGGGATTTGTGTATGCCAGGCAAACACTGTACTGAGTTACATCCCTACCGCCACAGAGGCTACCCTTCATAGAACACACTGTTAGTAAGAATGTGGAATACTAATGGATTGGCATCAAAATATGTTCCAGAAAGATGATGTCCATGAAAAGGTAACTGTGAAGTGAGTGCTCTGGCACATGCCTGTAATGTCCCCAGTGACACAGGAGATGACGGCAGCAGAATCAAGACTTTCAAGGCCAGGCTTGGCCCATATGATTTCAGTGCTTACCTAGGCCACATAGACTCTGTCTCAGCAAACAAAACAGAAACAATCCTAGCTAACTACAAAACTACATAACTACATACACACTTAGTACTGGATAGCGAATATGGGAGCTTTTCCCTGTGGAAGACTATTTCTTCCTGCTCTCAGCATTCCTTAGCTGGCTGTGCTTTGTCTAGGACTGAGGCCCCATGGTCATCTCTGAAATCATACACATACAAGTAACATTACAAGAGCTGAGCAGGTTATATTTATATATTTAGGAATATATACATACATGTGTATGTATATAACAATATTAAAGTAGAGTGAGAGTGAGGGCGAGTGCATGGGAAGCACTGGGAAGGAGGAAAGGAAAGGCGAAATCATACAACTATATTTAAATCTCAAAAATAATTTGTAAACTACACATGCAAATGCATAATGCTTTTTTAAAGGATCTAGTTTTCACCTTAATTTTGTCATTTGTTTCATATTTATAGCTGGGGGCAGCCTAAGTGCCACAGCATAAGGAAGGGTTCAAATCTGAGACATCTAACACAAGTTGAATCTTTCCTATCATGTAGGTTCCAGGAATCAAATTCAAATTATCAGGCTTTTGAGCAAGTGTCTTTACCCACTGAGACATCTCACCAGCCCCCAAAAGCTGTTTCAACTATGTAAAATAAAGTACATGTACCAAGACAACACTGTATAGACATTTTAAAAGCCTAAACACTGATAACCTTTAAACTATTAAGAGCAAATGTGAAGTTGCCAGGGAATGGGATCAGTTTTGTTGCTTCCATTGTTTTGGTTTTGAATGATTATATTTTCACACCTATTGTTTAATTTTCTTACAAAGAACTTACAATTTCAGTAAGTTTAAATCTAATCATAGTAAATTAGTAAAACAGTCAAGTGAGGAATAGCTATTAATTCAAGTTGAAAGCCACCTTCTTTCACTTTTATCATCAGTTACTGTCTGTAAATAATGTAGTGTCAGCATTGCTTATTCTTAAACTTCATTTGCAAAAGAATCCTTGGGCCAGTGAAATGGCTGGGCGGGTGAGGGTTTTCCCCTGGGACCCACATGGTGGAAGAAGAGAACTGACTCCTACTGTCACATAAGTGACCTTCACAATTGTGCTGTGGCATGAACTGCTACACACATAATATAATATTTAAAAAGGAATTTTTATAAAAACTTGAACCAAATAACAATTTTTAAAGGCCATTTTATACTGTCAATACAAAAACTTCTAAAAGGCACTCCCATTTCCTTCTTTAGTTTTCGTTTTTATGACAAAGGTAGTCCAAGTTGACTTCAAACTCACAACAATCCTCAGTCTCCCAAGTGCTATGATTATAGGTGTGAGCCACCATCTCTGATCGAAAAGATCTAATAGAATTTTTTTAAGATTTCAAAATCTTTAGATTTTACAATGATAAGAGCAGGTAACGGCTGGGCAAGGTAACACAGAGTTTTAATCCTAGCACTCAGAAGGCAGAGGCAGAGGCAGAGGCAGAGGCAGAGGCAGAGGCAGAGGCAGAAGCAGGCAGATAGATCTCTGTGAGTTTGAGACCAGCCTGGTCTATATAGCTAGATCCAAACCAGCTGGAGCTACACACTGTGACCCTAATTTAAAAAAAATGCCATATCATGCTTGAAAATGATAAAAGAAAAATAAAACAAAATAAAACAAAAATTGTCATAAGCAAAGCGACTGATTTTACGGGTGTACTTAATGGAATATAAATGACCAACTTACATCTATTGGTAGTGATTCATCTTCCTTTTCTGTTAGTCGCATGTAAGAACGATCTATAAAGCAGAAGCATACCATTAGGAAATTATAGCCCGTTTTCCTTTCTTAAAATGCAAGAAAATCAATAGACCAAAGAAGTGGCTGACTTATATACTACATAAAGTAATGATCCCAGATTCCTCAAAAACCTCTTCTAATGTAGTTAGCCTTATCTTTAGGAATTAGTTTATGCTTGCCATGGCCTGTCTTATCACCTTAAGTGAGTGAGTGACAGATGGCAAATATGAAACTGAAAGAACTAAGTATAATTTTTTCATTAGTATAGAAACTCTAGAAATTCTGAAATTGTTTTTTTCACTAAGTGGTCAAAGAAGTCATAACTATTTAACAATCAATACGGTTACAAACATTTTCAATGCTGAATGACCCTGCCACTGCGTAGTGACGCCAAAGTGAAAACTGGAATGGGAATGTCGCTCTTCAGTGCAGTGGTATAACGAGTTCCAGGACATCATTTTCTGTCCTTGCTGCTGCTTCATTCTGCTGCTGCCTTCACTTCTGGAGGCAGCAAGGGATTGAAGGGCTGCGATCAGAATTTAGAAACTGGTAACCCCAAGTCATACATAGCACCAGCTTTTCTGTTTACTCTAATTTACTGTCCCTCACTCAAGACATCCTCAGCAACCCCAGCACTTATTTCCGCTGCAGAATGTTACAGTGTGAAAGTGAACGGAGTTATTTCTTAGTCTCAAAGAGCTACAGAACAGTTGCACTGGCTGAGTTTCCTCTGTGGCAAATGGGAACGTGAAAGGTGAGCAGGGTTTATTTAGTGCATGATCAATGCCCTGCTATATCAAAGGTCACGATGGCAGAGACGAGCATGCTCCAACACCATATGATGCTATCTGCTGCCACAATTTCCCATGACACAACTAGTGTCAAAGGTAAATGGCAGTCTTTTGCCAGCATGAGCAGTACAGAGGTCTTGCTGCAGTCCACAAGGCATACCTATCACTTGAGGAATACAAAAATCCAAAATATTAATTCTACATCAAGTAGGACAATTATTCTAGATGAAGTAGGGCAATCTACTTCTAGATTAAATAGGACAAGTCCTACTTCATAATGTACTCTAGACTTAAAATGTCCAAATCATTTTGTGTGAATGTGTTGACTCTGTTTTTAAAAGTATGCATTCAGGCAGAGTATATTTGAATTTACAGAGCCTATAAGGACAGGGATTAAAGCAAAATCAACCCAATATCGAATGTTGTTTGGATAAACCTTTTAATGACACACTTCTAGCTAGCATTCTTGTTTGAATGAAGTCTACTCTGGCTCTTTAACACTATCTTCAGCTAGGCATTTCTTCATTGGAGAAATGAGGCTGTTGGAGTTCAAGCAAGGGCCTTCCTTGCTCTGTGTGACTCTATAATAGAGCCAAAGCTTACTTCGAAAATAACCAGGACTCCAGTGTATCCTAACCTCCTCCAGGACAGTGCTTCACAAACTAGTGTGCATATAAATCACCCAGGGACTTATTAAAACGAATGTTCCAATTCAAGAGTTCTGAGGTAGAGCCTGAGCAGAGAGTAACAAGCTCCCAGGTGATGTCCACAAAGCTGCTGTATTGACCACACTATGAGCAGTAAGGCTCTAAGGCACCAAATTACTATTCCCCATGAACATTTATACATACACATACACACCACTTTCGCATATCCATATTATCTTACTGCAATTCTTTGTTGGCTCACTAGTTTTCCCACTAGTCTAAAAATCCCGTCAAGGAATCATAGAACCTCTAGCACCTAAAAGCAGAAGCAACTTCAATTATTGATCTGAGAAAACAAACAAACAAAAAAAAACAAAACAAAACGAAACCCCACCATACAGCACTGTTATCATTTGCCCAAGGTCACTCAGTTTTAAGAGTTAAGCAAAATTTTAACAACCAATCTTTTAAATCAGTCCACTGCTCTTTCCCCGTGTCACACTGCCTCCCTGAGGCAATCGGTAACTTAACTTCTCAGTCTCTGCCTGGACAGCAGAGTGCCCGGGATGCTAGCTGTCACGATGCCACATGCACTCAAAGTTCTCAATTCCACACTTTGTCTGAGCTGCCTTAGGCTGCATCTGACATCTCCTGTCTTGAGTTCTGGGACAGACTCCTGGTCTGAATTCTTTCTCAAACATCAGCAACCTCTTCTAGTCGTCCTGAAATCTAGGTGTCCCACAACCCACCCTCCAACTTCAAGCCTTCCGTTGAGGACCCTGCACTGTTTTACTTAGTCACCCCAACCTAAAATGTCTCAAAACGGCTCTCCGGCACCGGGTCCAACAGTCCCTTAGGGGAGCGCCCACACACAGCCCCTGGTGTCCCTCACACAAGCAGTCCTCGTCCCTCGGGCACTTACGCTGCGCAGCCGAAAAGGCAGCGTGGGCTAGGGCAAAGAGTCCAACACCTACAAGCCCCTTCCACAGCGATGGCGCCATGATTCAGAAGGAGCGGCAGCCCAACAAAAGGAGACGAAGGGCGGCTGAGGTATTTCTTCTTTCACCGGCAGGCGTCCACGCGGCGCAGAAACATGACGTCACCAAAGCCCTAGGCGCGAAGTGCCGGTTGCTGCCAGACCCAGAGAGCCTTGAGAACGCGGAAAAAGGAATGCCGGGAAGAAGGAGAAAGCGAGGCGGAAAAAGGTTCGGAGGCCTCCTCCGCGCCTGCGCAGTGCCGCTTCCCTGTGGGGCGGAGCTGAGTTGGGGGCGTGACGAAACCGGCCAAGCGAGACCAATAGGGAGACGAGGTAGAGTGTCCGCAAATAAGCAAAATAAGGAAAATACTTGAGATGTTGAAATATAGAAAACATAGTTTTAAAAATCATCGAACTGAGCACGGGGACCCCGATGGAGGAGTTAAACCACCAACCAAAGTGTACACATTGAGGGACCCATGGCTCTAGCTGCATATGTAGCTGAGGATGACCTTGTTGGGCATCAATGGGAGGAGAGGCCCTTGGTCCTGGGAAGGCTCAATGGATGCCCCAGTGTAGAGGAATGCTAGGTTGGGGAGGCAGGAGTGGGTAGGTGGGTGGAGGAACACCCTCATAGAAGCAGGGGGAGGGGGATAGGATAGGGGGTTTGGGGGCTGGGAAACCAGGAAAGTGGATAACATTTGAAATGTAAATAAAGAAAATATCAAATAAAGAAAAAAACACATCAAAATTTTGTTTTAGCTTAGATAATTGGTCATATTGAAATGGAAATAAAACTTTTCCACTTGACCTAATAACAACTTTTCCACATGCTCTAATAACAAATTATCTGAAAGCAGAAAATGATTAAGGAAAGGTTAGAGGGTTTTGAGAGGGAGAGAGGTGGTGGGTGCAGAGGGGAGGAGAGGAGAAGAGAAAGAGGCTGATTCTCACTCTGTAGTCTCTGCAGGCCATGGAATCATAATTGAAATTTTTGTGCTTTATCCTCCCACTCAGTGCTGGGCACTTGGCATGCAACACCGTGAACAGCTAAGAGTTTTCTGGAAGTGTCTAAGTTCTGGGTCACTTCTGAGAGAGAGAGAGAGACAGAGAGACAGAGAGAGAGACAGAGAGAGAGAGACACACACAGAGAGAGAGAGAGACAGACAGACAGAGAGACAGAGAGAGAGAGAGAGAGAGGAAGGAGGAGGAGGAGGACAAGGGAGGGAAGGGGAGGGGAGGGGAGGAGAGGAGAGGAGAGGAGACAGAAAAAGAGGAGACAGAGAGAGACAGAGAGACAGAAAGAGAGAAGGGAGGGAGGGAGAGAGGGGGCTTATGGAGAAATATACCCACTGAGAAGTCTGGTATTTGTATAAGCCATCAATGCATTTTCCTAGGCTTCAGAGAAGTGACTCAGTTCTAGAAAAGCAGTTTTGCTTCCTCTATTCACTTAAGATATGTTTGCATCTCTGCATCTCATTCTCTTTCATGCATCAGCACAGGTTTTGACCTTTATCAATGTATCAAATACCAGAAAACTTGCCTAGGTTTACGTTTTCTAGTCACAAACTGTTAAATCAAGTTCATGAAGTTTTCTTGGAAACAGGATCTTGTCCCCGTACCCAAGCTAGCTTCAACTACTTGGTCACAAATAGTCCTTCTGCCTTACCCTCTCCAGAAACTATAGGACTACAGATATGTATGTACCACCATGCCTGTGGAATGACATTTTAATTATCTATAGATTTCAACTTGAAAGGAGATCAAGGTGTTCATAAATAGTTACTGAGAAATGGATCATATAAGCAGGTAACTAGAATGTATTCCAACACAGTTCAGCAGTTTGGGGTTAGTCCTAGAGTACATGACGTGAATACCAAGAGCACCTGAGTTCTTAAAACAAAACTCTAACTTCCTGGGACACAGTATTTAAATTCCTATGTGACCACAGAAGTACATTAGCTAACTAGCCATCCCTGCAAAAGATAAAACACTCTCCTCATGTGCCGTGGATTAATGATACAGAGGTGGGAATAATATTAGCTATGGTATTTATAGAGAAATGTTTCCCAGATTAATCTGTTGACTAGAGAAAGTGTCCTAGCAATGGACCTCTGTTTCATGCCAGCCAAATTCTTAAATTATCTTTGTACGTCACTCTCGAACATTTCAATCTCTCGTATACAGTTTCCCCTTCCTCTGGCATACTCTGACCAGATTTGAAAATTCACTTTCCCTGTAAATATGTTCATATTGCATATATCTATAAGAATAATATATAGTATGTACTAAAAGGGTTTATGAGATGCAATAGCAGGCAAGAATGTCTGCTGTCAAACCTAATGATCTCAGTTCAATCCACAGAATCCACATGGTGGTAGGGGAGAGAATGACTTCCTGATAGTTGAGCGTGAATCCATATGCAAACACACACACACACACACACACACACACACACACACACACACTGAATTAAATAATCAAAAACTTTCTTTAAGTTATTTATATTAAGAAATATACCTCTGGGTAACAAATTCTAGAACTCTATTGATTACTAGGCAAACTAGCCTGGTTGCCTGCCCTCTCTGTCTGTCCTCCCTCCCTCCCTCCTCCCTTCATGGACTTATCAGCAAACAGGGAATTGCATAGGACTTTCTCAGGTAAGGAACCAGATCAATAAAAGAGCAGAAACTGAATCATTCAGACAAGCAGATCTTCCCTAGATCCATATAGGCTTTACCTGACACATCCATCATGACAAAGTGCTTGTCCGGGTTCCCTGAAGACACATAAGTAATCTGCCAGAGAAGCATTCACACATTTAAAAAAAAAAAAAAAACACCAGCAAATCAGGCCAAAGCAGAATTCCTTGGACACATTTTCCCCTTTAGCTAGGCAGATGTCTAGCCCTTATCAGAGCCGAGGCCTCTTCACAAACAGCTTCTGGAAGCCCCAGGTGGCTCTCTAGCTCTCAGCTTCCAGGTCTCTGGTTCGAAGCTCTCCATAGGAAACTAACATTTTCAAAATTGACAGTGCATCCATTCATTTTATTCTCACAGCCGTAGTGTATATACTTGGAAGAAATTCAAAGGAGACACACCAAAACATGTATCTCAAAAAAAAAAAGCTAAGGAGTATCCTGGCTTTTTGGAGAATCTAGTCTTAATATGATTGCGTTTACATGATTCAAGGCTTTGAGAGTTCTTTGCTGGATTACTTCTACGACGGTAGTTTTCTAGAGCATGTACTGCTGACTGGCGTGAGGTTTGGACACTGGATTTTCCTTCTGTCCATCTGATAGATAGAAGGAGTTACTCATGTCCTCTGTGCTTCCATTTCCTCACCTGTAACTTGAGGTGACATGATGCCTTTGAGGCATTTGAGTTCTCACACATCGTAAGCACTCACTAAATGTTGACTATTGTTTATGTTGTTTAAAAAGATTTTAAAAAGTGTGTGTGTGTGTGTGTGTGTGTGTGTGTGTGTGTGTGTGTGTTGAGTATATCTGTGGATGGGTATTGTACACACGAATACAGGTGCCTACAGAGGCCAGACGTGCAGGTGTCACTCACCCCTTAGAGAGGGAGTTACAGTTGGTTGTGAGCTAGCTGCCTGATGTGGGTTCTGGAAATTGAACTCTGCTTTTTGGGCAGAGCAGTACCTGGATGTTGCCTGTGCCCTGGACAGCTCTGTGCCCGACCCTACCTGCCCTTGGGGATTGGGGCGAGTTGGTGTAGTGTCAACAACTCAGACTCACTCTGAGAGCAGGTGAGAAAGGCAGTAGCAAATTCATCTGAGCACTGCTGCAAGCTCCTTTGATACCCTCCACCAGCACCCCATTGGTCCCAAGAAAGCATCTCTTCTAAACAGCAGTTCCCGATTGGCTGGTATTGTCTGCACCAGCAGTCCTTTGTCTCTCAGGCAGTCCTCAATCAGGTCCTCCTTCAGGAGTTGCCTTTCCACAGCGTTTACACAGAGGCGGCCCCACCATTCCTGCTACACATGCTCTTCACTACAAAGCCCTCAGACTTTTTATTGTTCCTTTACTGTTATTGTGTATGTATGATGTTGGGGGAGGGTGGTGCATGTGTGCTATGACCCAAATGGGGCGATCAGAGCACAAGTTTATGGAGTTGATTCTCTCCTTCCATCTTTATGTGAGTTCTGGGTCTCACAAACTCACATCCTCACGATTATAAAGTAAACGCTTTATGTTTCTTAGCCATCTCTAAATCCCCATTATTATTTTAATCTCTCTCTCCCTTTCCCTCCCCACTCTGTGTGTGTGTTCATGTGCATGGTGTATGTCAGAGTAGTTAACCTATGAGCTCACAGGGAGTCTTCCATCTCTGACTCTCATCTTTCTTTAGGAATACTGGGATTACCGATGTGTGCTATCAGATCTGGTATGCGTGGCCTGGGGATCCAAACTCAGATCCTCTTGCTTGGTCAGCAAGTGTTTTACACACTGAGCCATCTTCCTAGCCCCTGTTATTTTTATTGATCCTACTATTTTTCTAAACTAAAGAGATTCCCTATTCTATTAACTTTTCCTAAAACATCAGTTGATTTTTCCCTTTGATTTTTCTGTTTTGTTTTGTTTGTTTTTCAAGACATGATTTTTCTCTCTAGCCTTGGCTGTCCTGGAATTCACTCTGTAGACCAGACTGGCCTGAAACAGAGATCCATCTGCCTCTGCCTCCTGAGGTGTATGCCACCACCAACCATTTATTTGTTTGTTCGTTGTTGTTGTTTTGTTTTTTGTCTGACCTAGATCTGCCTGCTTCTGTCTCTTGAGTGCTGATCCATTGATTATTTCAATTGTTTTTTTTTTTGTGGTCATTTTTAGCATGACTATATCTTTTAGGAATTTAGTATGAGGGTAATACAAACATACACTTCAAAAAATTATAAAAAAAAAGTGGGGGGCCTAGAGAAATGGCTCAGCTCTTAAGAGCACTGACTGCTCTTCCAGAGGTCCTGAGTTCAAATCCCAGCAACCACGTGGTGGCTCACAACCATCTGTAATGAGATCTGACGCCCTCTTCTGATGTGTCTGAAAACAGCGACAGTGTATTCACATACATAAATTTAATGAATAAATCTTTTTTTAATGTGAAAAAGAAAACTTTACTTGCTCCCCACCCCCTGCAGCTCACTGGGACAGTGACATAAGGAAATTAATTGTGTGAAATCTTTTTTTGTGTTTATGCTGGTTCCAAGTTAGTTGCTGTGACATCTCTGCGCTCTGTTGAAATATTGTCATTTACTTTTTTATTGCCTCAGGACTGAGCTCAGTCAATTGATTTCCTTATGTCACCGTCCCAATGTGCTGCGGGGGGGGGGGGGAAGCAAGTACAGTTTTCTTTTTCACATTTAAAAAAAGATTTATTTATTTGATTTATGTATGTGAATACACTGTCGCTGTTTTCTTCTTGGGAAAAGTCAGGCCATCCACAGCTTCAATACTGAACATACTGCTCCCAACTCTACTGCTGGCTCTGATGTCACTCCTGAAGTGTCATGCTGTATTTCTGTCTCCTACAATGTCTGCATGTGCATTGCCCACCAGTCTCCTTTCTGGCACTTGTCATGTAACTCAGCTTAGTTTCAGACTCATTAGAGGTCTTCTGTCCCAGCTCTCTGAATGCTCAGATTTTAGTCATATGTCACCATGCCTGGATTCCCACAAATTTCTTTCTTCTGCCCCGTCCATAGCCAAGTCCAGCCTTATGACTTCAGCTTTGGTAGGAAAAGAATATCATTGGAGGCAGGTCTTGAGATTATATAGTCTCACCATCCTCCCAATATGGTCTCTCTGCTTCTTGCTTGCCTTTGAGGATGTGAGCCCCTGGCCCCTGCTCCTGCTATCACGCCTGACCCTGGCTGTTATGCTTGTCACCAGGTTGGGCTATTATCCCTCTAGAACTATAAGCCACAAAAAAAACCCTCTCTCTTTCTTAAATGGTGTTTTATCATGGTGACAGAAAAGTAACTAATATAGAGAAGGCACAGAATCTCACTGTGTAACCCAGGCTGGTCTCAAAATCTTGGTGCTCCTATCTACTTCTGCCTTCTATGTGCTGGAATCACAGGTGTGTGTCAGCCATGAGCAACTTCTTTTCTAAACTCCTGATTGGAGCCCCCAATACTCATGTCTCTGCATGACAATTATTCCCCTTTCTGCTGCCAAACCCAAATTGGGGAGGTTTTTTGAATGGGAAAATGAAGGAGTTAAACATTTTACTTGCATTGTAGATCTTCCGTAATGTGACCTCAAGCAAACTTTCCTACCTTTCTCCCAGTACAGGAGTTAGTTAGCTAACTGTTTAACAGGCGCCTCCAGTGAACTAAAGATTGTGCTGAGCACCAGACTAAACTTATCTGTGTTTTTCAGTTATCAAGTATTTACTGAGTATTTACTATGTACCTGGCATTGCAAAGTCCTCTTTTAGTTTATCCTTGAGTTGAATCTATGTTCCTATGGAAATTGAATGCCACTTGCAAACATGGAGATTTCTTTTGTACTCAATGAAATTCAAGGGGCATTCATTGGCACAGTGATATGGTATATATTATTGAATACTTTTTTACATTTTCTTTTGTACGTGTGAGTGTGTATGTGTGCGTATGTGTGTGTGTACACATGGTGCATGTGTAGAGGCTACATGACAACTTGCAGGAGTCTGTTTGTTCTTCCACCATGTGAGTCAGGCTTATCGGCATATATCTTTACCCACTGAGTCATCTTCCCTTCCCCAGAGTACTTATTTTGGTTAAGTTTTATACTAGGTGCTGTTGGTAAAGGACAAAGTAATATCTAACTTCTGCCTTGAAGGTGTTCCTAATCTTAGAAAATGAATATGATAGTGTATTGGGAGAGCTAGGAGAGAGATTTGCCCAGGGAGGTCAGCGTCCTTAGGAACAGGAGCCTCCAACTGAGTCTGAGAGCATCCTTGGAGTTCAGTGACTTTCAGTTCAAGTTTTGTCAACCAAGTAGAAGTTAATTTTGGAAGGATGGGGTTGTAGGCCTATCCAAGCAGGAGAAGCACAGAAAACCATACAGGAGAGACATTTGAACCATTTACAGAACTATAAGGTGTAGTGTTTTGTGTTTCAGAATATCTGAGGTAAATATCTCAGGGGAGGACAGAGCATAATAGTGAAGCAGCAGCCTGGGCCACGGGTGCTCCCGGCATTGTGCTCCATGTTGAGGGGCCAGAAGTGAATGGGGAGCACTGGAGGATCTGGAGCAAGGGTAGACATAGGAAATCGGTGTGAAGCTTCAAAAAGTGCTGTCTCATAGGAGACTGGGGAATGAGTGACAGGGACTAAGGCAGAGGTCACACTCTTCCAAGAAAGGGTCACATAAATACCTTAGGCTTTGCAGGCCCCAAGGATTCTTTCAAAATTACCCAACTCTGCCCTTGTTACAGAAAAACAGCCATAAATGGTGTGCAAACAAATGGCACCACTTTTCCCAACACTCTACCTTGGATGGACACTGAAAGCTTGATTTTACGTGAGGTGACTGTCATATCACAAGGGACCCTTTCGGGGTATTATTATTATTATCATTATTATTATTTAAAATGTCAAAACTGTCTTTATTTTTCAGTTTTTTTTTAAAGAGATGATAGGTTTCCTTTGGTCCTTTGGCCAGAGTCTGATTTTTGATAATACCCACACTAGGGGATGTGATCACAGAAAAGATAGAAATGCGATTGAAAAGCTTATCTCTCAAGCAAGAGTTGAAACAGTCCAGTAGCAATAGGGAAGCTTGAAGGAAGGGCTGCTTATCAGAAGGTGCCTCCTGAACATGTTGACGGAGTGGCTGGGAACACAAAAGGGGTCACAGGGCATGGTGGGGTAGGTGGGTGATAATTAGAGGCTACTTCTCAAAGAGGCACAAAGGAAAACATGGGTTAGGCTAGATTGAGGACTGTGTTTCTGAAAGGAGGAAACACCTTTGACATGAAGCTGAAGTGGGGGGTGGGTGGGAAGACATGAATGTGATATTGAATAAATTGGAGGGCAGAATTTTCTCAGAATGCTTTGAGTTTCCCAGTGAAAACAGAAGCTAGGCTAGAATTCAGAGTTGTTTATCTGATCACTGAAGTCTCTTAAGGGTGGTGACAGGGCTGAGAGGAAGATAGAAAGCCTACGAACCAGACTCTCCAGTACTCTCAGTGTGTAGGAGTGACCAGGAAGTGGTTAGGTGTCAAAAATAAGGAAAAGAGAAGGTGACAGAGCTTCCCACAAAGGGTGTGGGAGTAATGGCTTTGAACAATGATGAGGAAGCAAAGTGTCAGCTCCTTCAGGCTACATGATTCATGGTGCCTATGTGCATGCACACTTGTACACACGCGTGTGTGTGCACACATGTGTACATATAGGACAATAAGGCTGTGATGAAATGAACAGCCTCCACTTGAAACTGCTTCAAAGCAAGTAAATGGAGGGGGATAAGAGACCCTGACAGCAGCAACCGGGGGGACCAGCAATGAAGAGAAATGCAGCTGGGAATGAGAAGTGGGAACAGTGTGTGTGTGAGAGGCTATTCAGAGGGGAGCCTAGGACCATGGATTTGACTGTCTGGTGGAGTTACTGCTGTGTAGTTTCCTCCCGGAACACTAACAACTCTCAAGAGACTGTTGGTGCAAAGTATTAAGTTGTTAGAGTCATGGAAACTGGTGGGAGTCCGGGGCTGGGAAGAGATTTGTTCATTGTGGTCGAGGAAACACACCTGTGACTTTGTTCTTAAGATCCAGACCCTCAACAGAAGGTGATTTTGTGCAGAAGCAAAATAGCCTTGGAATGAGCGGCTATGCCCAAAAGAAGTAAGCAGTTTGAGGTGTTCTGAGGTGGTGGTGGTGGTGGTGGAGAAGGGGCATCCAGCTGGGTCTGAGAGAGCATACTGGGAAACCCAGTATAAGCTAAGGTGCCCAGCCCTGTGTGAACAGGGCAGTACAGGTAGACAGGAGGCAAGGGAAGTCACACAGCCCCAGCTACTAATAGGAAGGAATAGGCCGTTATTGTTGGAAAAAAATTCCCGCCCAGTCACACAGAACAACCATTCTAGAGTTGTTTTGATTTCCCTGAAGTTCACTATCCTCACAGAGCTTAAGCAGACCAGGGTGGCCTATAGGTGGTGTTGGGTGATGCGGCCCTGAGATGAAAAGGTTTCAGAATGGTATGTTATAATCAAAAGGCAGGATTGGGGTAGATAATAATACTACTGATGTCATGAAGGCTTTAAGGAAGGATGTATATTAAGAGAGGAAAGAATAAGCTAATTTAGAGGATATACTCAATACCCAACAGATAGAGGCCTTAAGGGACAGTGGCAGGCCAGGGCTTGAGATGTGTAGCTTATTCATGTAGAAGTGAAAGTCTAGATAAAAGAAGCCCAACTTGCCTAAGGAGTGAACCTGCAAGACTTTTTAAAAGTTCCCAAGCACAACTCAGCTATGGAAGCGGGCTGTGAAAATCTTGCCTTGTGAGGGCTAGAGGGATACACAGAAATTCCTCTTCGGGGAAAGGGAAATGACAGGTAGGGAGTCAAATTGGAAAGAACTGGTGACATTTGCCTTAAAGTAACAATAATAAAAAAAAATGATAACGGGAGGGGGAAAAAAAAAACCTGTACCAGCAAAGATTTCTTCCCCAAGGTAGCACAATGTTTCTGAGGAAAGGTAAATCTGAGCACAAACTTGATTGCCTATTCTTTGCAAGGTTGATGAACCTATGTATTCATTTCTGATGGTGAAAGACATATATTAAGCATTGATATTCAAAGAAAACCTGATTATACAGATACATACATGATCCATGCCTTTGTGTGAGTTCTTTTATGAACTCTTACAGTGTTACTGTTTTTCCCCAATAAGGGCAGAATAAGGGGATCCCGATTTAAATTACAGAGCTGGAGATTGAGGCCACTCCCATGGGGACAACTTCTTATGCCAGTTAAGAGACACTGGGGGACAATATCCAGATGGGTTATGAAGATCGATTTCTGTCCTGTTCCCAGCTGTCAGAATTGAATCCAAGTGGAGAGCGTGCAACTTGCATCTGCTTAACACTGGCCCATGTTTCTTCAGCGGAAAACAGTGGGTTAGATTCGACTGAGTTTTCACTTTGGGACTGAGCTCGAGCTCCAGGCAGACCTGTAGGTGGGCAGAACAGCCAAAGAATGGGGACGCGCGGGCGGGAGCTGCGGCGGGCACTTTAAGAGTGGAGGCCCTGCTGGGCGGTGCCTGCACGGCCAGCTCGGCTCCAGCCCCGCCCCTTTTCCGTGAGCCCACGGGGAGTGGTCGGACCACTGGCGGCTGCGGGTGAGGAGAGGGGCGGGGGGCAGGGGGGTGGGGGGGGGAAAGACATGGCTGTGGCTCGGCGCGGCTGGCGGCTGGCGCCGGTTCGCCGTGGCGTCTGCGGGCCCCGGCTGCGTCCGCTTATGCGGCCCCTCTGGTTGCTCTTCGCAGTGAGCTTCTTTGGCTGGGCCGGGGCTCTGGACGGCTCTGGAGGAGCGGCCAGAGCCATGGACGAGGAGATCGTGTCCGAGAAGCAGGCGGAGGAGAGCCATCGGCAGGACAGCGCCAACCTGCTCATCTTCATCCTGCTGCTCACCCTCACCATTCTGACGATCTGGCTCTTCAAGCACCGCCGGGCCCGCTTCCTGCATGAAACCGGCCTTGCTATGATTTATGGCAAGTGTCTCGGACCCTTGTCCCCTAGCTGGCACTGTCCCTTTCTCTGCCTGCCGGTTGCTTCGCCTCCTGTCCTGGTCCTGCTCGGCCTACATTCTGCTCCCTTCTCATTCCTTTTTCCGCCTCGCCTTAAATCGTCCTCCGTTTCTCTGTCTCATCCCCCTCTATTTCTGCTACGCCCCCCACTTTTCCTATCTCGTTCTCAGCCTCGCCTCCCCATTTTCTCTGCCTTTCCTGGCTCTTTTCGCCTCCGACCCCACCCCCTTTTTCTCTGCTCCCTGCTGCCCCTTCTCGGCCTTCCAAGCTGGGGACCAGGACGGGTGGGTGTAGAGGATGGGAAACGGAGTCGGGTGCAGTGGATGGGATGGGGCTGGGGGCGGGGAAGACATCTTTGCAATCTATGTCTCTGGGGTGTCAGTTTGTTTAAGGTTCGTTGAAGCTGCAGTAGTAGCTGTTCTGCCAGCATCTGGCAGTCATTTGGAAGCAGAGTCGACCTTTACTTATTGCCCAGCTTTTGCTATGCCTCCTTTCTAGGTGCAAATGATAACCTTACTCCCGTGGAACCCACACAAACTAAGAACCTGAAGTAGGCTACAGAAGGCTTAGGGCATTTTAAATATCGTCCTAATTTATTATACTATTCCTGTAATACCTGTAATGCCTTAGGGTTGACCCTTTGGATTCAGGCTTATGAAAGTGAGAACTAGTAAGAGTTATGGTTCTTCCAGCCGCATGTTAGTACCATATGATGAGAACGGGCCAGCCAAATGGGAATTAAGAACCTTCACGGATATGCATAGGGGTGGCTTGCTGTTGGCATGAGGTTATTGATCAGTTGCTGTGTAAATGATTTTGGGTCTTCAGTCTCACTGTGCTTTCTTTTGAGGTTATTTATCTGTGTGTGTGTGTGTGTGTGTGTGTGTGTGTGTGTGTGTGTTGGGGGAGGGACAGATGATACACACGGGGGGGTGGTGAAAGAGAAAGAGACAGACAGACAGAGGAGAGGAGGCAAAAAAAAAAACAACAAAAAAACATGTGGGCTTTTTTGAGCTATTTCTCTAGTCTTGTGACAGGAAAAGAAGATCTTGCTGACAGTCTCATATCTGCCTAGGAGGGTATGGCTGAAGAGATGAGGGTAGACAGACAATCCTGTCTGTGCAGTGCATGTGTGACGATTATCTTCATTTGGTACAGTCTTGAATTACTGAGCCTGTTGAGGTTTGTTTCTGAGACTTGAAGATTGGTGTACGAAGGCTTGGAGCTAAAAGGCATTTTCCCATGCAGCCCCCACCCACCCACTTCCAGGAAATCCAGACTTCTAGAATGTGCGTGCATATCAAGGGTGGCGATAAAAGGTAGTTGTGTGCCTTAAGAAAATGCATGGACTCAGGCTCCCTTTCCATTTGTAAGGTAATAAATTCTAAGCATGGGGACTGTCCCTGTTTGCTAGAATGTAAAAAATGGCATTTAATTTGTAGTGCCCCTTAAGGCTAATTGGTCAGACAAGCTATGCATTTTATCTCATTTCTCTATGTTCCACTGTATGTGACTTTTTCACTATCTTCAGCAAACATATCCTGGTTAGTTCATTATTATATATTACGTACAGGAACTATAGACATGTACATAATGTAGGCCTTTTACCCTAGAAGTAAAGACAAACCATACAAAGCATATAATGGCATTTGAACTTTGGTTAAATTCAAAATGAGCCTTCTATTGTTAAAATAAGGAATTGCTCACAGATATTCTCTTTCCTTTTTTTTTTTTTTGTTTGTTTGTTTTTCAAGACAGGGTTTCTCTGTATAGCCTTGGCTATCCTGGAACTCACTCTGTAGACCAGGCTGGCCTTGAACTCAGAAATTCACCTGCCGCTGCCTCACAAGTGCTGGGATTAAAGGCGAGCACCACCACCACCCGGCTTGATAATCTCTTTCCTATTGAGAGAAATGGTTTGACATAGTAGTTGATGGTACAAGTCTTTAGACCAGGGATTGGCATTTTTAAAGGGCTAGATAATAAAGACTGTTGATTGTAAGGGTCATGGATAGTATTTTATTCTCTGGTTTTTTTTTTTCAAACTTTTTAAAAAAAATGTAAGAAGCCAGGATGTGGAGAGAAGGATCAGTGGGTAAGAGCACTGGCTGCTCTTCCACAGCACCTTACTTCAGTTCCCAACCCCAACATCGTGACTCAGAGCCATCTAGAACTCCAGTTCCAGGGAATCTGATGCCCATTTCTGGACTGTGGGCAGTACACACACATGGTGCACCAACATACATGTGAGCAAAACATGCATCCACACAAAGTACAAATACATTTAAATTTTATATCTTTAGGCTTTTAAAAGAAACATAAAAGCCATTCTCAACTCTTGGACCATGCAAAAACAGACTTGAGGCCTGGAGCCGCAAACCCCTTGAGAGTCAGCCCCAGATTTCTGTTCTACTGTGCCAACAACTATGTGTTATCTTAGCAAGCTCCCACTCATCTTTTACTCTTAGCTATGTATTGGGAATAGATTGAGGAAAAGCTGTTTTCAGCCTAGTCCTTGACTCCAGAGTAAATGCTTGGTAAATGGTAGCTGTTCTTGTTGCTGTTGTAGCTGTGTGCTCCCAGGGTCAGAAAAGTCTTTTTCCTTACTTAGTCTTACAAGACACAAACAGTATGTTTTTTCTTTTAAATTAAATAGGGACTTTGGACAACCCTGAAAATGTTTGTTCTTTGTTATCTGGTATCTGAAGTAGGAAAACACAGGATTGCTGATGGCCTTTCCTAACACTTCTACAATGAGGATGAATAGTGCCTTAGTAATAATGTTCTATGAGGGAACAACAAGGATATCGCTTGAAAACCATGAGATGCAAGAGTGTTAGTCTGGGAGTCAACCCTGGGATTGGCTTGGCATTCCACAGCTTGTCCCACTTTCTCATGAGAAATGACGACGGGCTATGGAACAATCGGGTTCCTAACTCCCAAATCCAGCTCCAGACTAAATAGGATTGGGGTGACATATTTCAAATGGCCAGGAAACTGAAGAAAAATGTTATTTATTTATTAAAAAGTTGTCTGGTCTTTCTGTGTAGCCCAGGCTGGTCTTAGATCCATGGCAATCCTGCCTCCGCCTCCCAAGTGCTAGGATGACAGGTATTCATCACCATGCCTAGCCTGTTTATCCTTGTAATAAGCAAGTGTGAACAACTTAAATCACAGCTGGAATGTGCTGTTGTCCACCTATGATCACTAAACTCCGGAAATTGAGGCAAGAAGATGGGAGGCTGTCCTGGTCTGCAGAGTGAGACCCTATCTCAAAATGAACAAACGAAAACTGAACTTAAGTCACCCAGGTGGTCAGTTTCTAGATTGTAACATAGATTAATAGTTGCTCCAGTTAAAAGCACCAACTCTGAGGTGTGTGGGTATACAGTGGAGACAAGAGCTCAACACAGGGTACCGTCCTCAATCATTGCTCACCTTATTTTTCTGAGACAGCAGTTTCCAGTGAAGCTGCAGTTCAAGGTTTAGCTAGTGTAGCTGGCCAGCAAACCCCACGGATCTTCCTGTCTCCACCTCTCCCGTGCTGGGAGTGCAGGTGCACTCTGATGTAACCCCGTTTGTCCATGGGCTCAGGGGACCCAAATTCAGATTCTGCGTGGCAAGAACATTGCCAATTGAGCCATCTCCCAAAGCCCTGCAAACACAGTGTCGAGGCGCCCACATGTTTTGCTGATTGGGCTAGCTTTCTTAAGAAGCTTAAAAGTGAGTCACTGTTAGTGAAAATTGTTGCCATCGTTAATTAGGTCTGAAAAGTGATCACTCACTGCAGTGTGCTTAGACATAAGAAGCAAATAACAGAAAAATATTTGTTTTGCCTTAGAGAGTCTTGCTTAGTTAAGTCCTAGGATAAACTGTTAATTTTGTCAGTAAACATTTATTACTAAATGTCTGTGCTATGTGGCATATGATGAGAAATGCATGTACGTGCCACATTCCTTGGCTTCAAAGTACTTACAATCTAGTGACTTGATAGATAGTGTTTATTGAGGATTACAATGTGTTAGACTTTGTGTAATTCACTTTTAAGGAACATTTTGTTTAAACCTCATAACAACTCCACGGTATGGGTACTCTTTATTATCTTTCTCATTTTACAGATGTGGAAATTAGGTTTCAGAGAGATTAAATAATGAACTGCTTGATATCCTTAGTTAGGATTCAAAAAGTCTATCTGGTTTAAAATCCCCTTTTTCTTAGCCAGTAAATTACATCGGCTGTCAGTAAAAGCTTTGACTTTCTTTGCTATCTTGAAATTCAATTAGCCATTGCCACAGAATTAACAGTGTTGTTTTAAGAGACTTTCTTTTTATGCATATAAATGCTTTATCTTCATGCATATCTGTGCACCACATACATATACTGCCCTCAGAGGCTCAAGATAGCATCAGAACTCCGGGAGCTGGAGTTAAAGATGGTTGTGAGCTGTCATCTGGGTACTAGGAATCAAACCTAGGTTCTTTGCCTGAGAAGCAAGTGCTTTTAAGCTGCTGAGCCATCTCTCCAGCCTTCTCTAACAGCATATTGAAGCAAGTTATGAATGTTTTTATGAATGTATGCACACTTTTGCTAGGGAGCCCTGGGGATTGAACCCAGGAACTCAGCCATGCTAGATAAGCACCCTTCCACTGAGCTAGGTCTTCATAGCCCTTTAGTTTGTGTTTTAAGACGGGGTTTCACTGAATAGCCCTGACTAGCCTCAAACTTGCTGTAATTCTTCCTCTGTCTCTTGAGTGCCGGGACTATAGAACAAACACTTCTTTATTTAACTTCATTATTATTGTATGAATGTGTATGTTTGCATTATGAGTTGTGAGTGCAAGCATGCATATTCCACAGTGTACATTGGAGATAGGAGGATCTTTCTAGACTCAGTTTTCCAGAGATCAAACTCAGGCCATTAGGCTCCTGTGGCAAACATCTTGCTGGCCACAAACAGTTCTTAAGGAGTAGCAATTGTTATCAGTTTTGTCTATACTTAATTCTTCAGTGATAGTACTTCCATATTTTTGAGCTCCATAGTTTTGAGGTGCAATAGGCAGGAAGACTGGCCTAGAATTCCTGAGAAGGCCATGTTCCTTTATCTAGAGAAGCAGTCAGTAGTGGGGAGTGCTTGCAGCACAGGCAAATCATAAATTCATGGTAGGGTAGGTTTCTGTTTCGTGAAAATTATCTCTTGTTGCCTGTTATTAATTTAAATTTTATTATATCAATATATTCTATGCCTCCATATGTGTAGGATGCTAGAAGTTTCTGCTTTATCTCCCGGACAAAGCACTCTTTTGTGACCTTCCTCTTTACTAAGAATTGTTTTAATTCCATGATTAGGATTTGACCTTTTATAGACTTGAATTTTGTTGATCTGTCAACATTTTTTTCAGGGAAATTTCAATTTTCTAGATGCTGTAATGAAAGGATCTTTCTGCCTTACAGATGTACTCACCACACTCAGTTGTGTTTGTACAACTGGTGTGTGTCTGTGTGTGTGTGTGGTACTGGGGTTTGAACTAGGGACTTTCCACCAAGATGTACCTACCAGTCCAGTAGGTACAGAGGGTTTTAAAGTGATTCTTCATTTTAGGTTGGAACATTGGCCAAAATATTTTTCAAGTTGATATTGTGCTGTTCAGCAATTCATCATTGTTGCTTACCTTAACAGACACGTGGAGGTTGGGAGTTAACTGTAAGGACTTGTCATCTTTTCTCCATCCCCTTTCCCTCCCAGCTAAGGCTTTTACATCCCCATTGCTTTTTTTCACTTAATTCTTTTCACACAATATATTTTGATCATATTTTCCTTTACCCAACACCTTCCATATCCTCCTCACCTCTCTATCCACCCAACTTTATGTTCTCTCAGTCAGAACAAAAACAAAGCAAACATTAAAATAAATGAACAGTAAGATAAAAAATAATGAAATAAACCACCCCAAATGAAACATGGAGTCTGTTTTGTGTTGGTTAACTACTATTGGGCCTGGGGCCTGGGCTTGGCAGGGAGTTAATATACTCAGTGACACTACATTAGAGAAAACTGATTTTCCCTTTCCTAGTAGGAATTACCTGCAATTAGCGTCATAGTTGGGGTGGGACATTGTGTCCATCTCCCCTTCTCAGTGCTGAGACTTTGTCTGATTTGAACCTGTGCAGGTCTTGTGTACGCTGTCATAGTCTTTGTGAGTTAGTATGTGTATCAATTAATTGTGTATACAAGATGCCATTTTCTTAGAATCATCCACTCCTCTGGCTGTTACAATCCTTCTGCCTCCTCTCTGCATAGATCCCTGAGCCTTTACGGGAAGGGCTTGATAGAGACATCCCATTTGGGGCTTGTTGCTCCAAAGTCTCTCACTCTCTTCACATTGTCTACTTGTGGATCTCCGTGTTAATTTCCATCTGCTTCAAGAAGAAGTCTCTCTGATGAGGATTGAGTCATTTCCTTTTCTTTCTGAATGCTTAGCCACCACTTATTTCTTTCTTCTCACTCCTATGGCTTTTTCTCCTTAGATTCATTATCAGTTCTTCGGTTCCTATTGGCACCACAATGTTAGTTGTTATGGATTAAACCTAGGGCCTACATCTGTAGCTTTCCCCCATACTTTTTGCTTCCAGATGATCATCTCATGTATGTACTAAGTTCTACCACTGATTGCCAAGTTGAGACTCCCTACTTGCATTCTAGACTCCACATACTCAAGTGTGCACTTTCCACAGGCACATCAAACTTAGAATGTTTGAACCTAAACTTGGGAGCTAGAGAGATGGCTTAGCAGTTAAGAGCATGTGCTGCTCCCTGTGTCAGGCTTCTGTCACCTGCTGATACTATAGCTCTAGGTAGCCTTCTTTTGTCCTCCATGGGCACCTGTGCCTATGACAGGCAGATTCATATATAAAATCAAAATCTTTTAAAAAATTAACTTGGCATTTTCCTCCTGTAAATCCCTTCTCTCTGATGCGTTCCCGCTTCATTAAATGGCCCTGCTTTCTACCTGTCTGCTCCGGCCAATGTAAGCACCTCATTGACAAGTCCATTAAGACTTCTCTAGTCTTTCATTTCATTCGCCCTAGCCTATCCTACTTAGCCATCAAAGCTTTCTAAAACCTACTAGCTTCCAGCCACCCCCACTTCTGGCATTATTCTCTTAGATGAGGTCCAAAGCTCTTACTGCCTAATGATTGCAGTGTTCACCTAGACAACCACTTAGATCCTCTCAAGTCTAGACCAGTCTTTTAAAATAGGACTCTTAATGTCAAGATCACACTCAAGACTCATGATTTCTTTTTGCTTTAGGACAATAAAGTCTAAGCCCCCTTCTTTAACACTTGTGGTTGTTTATTATTCAGTTCCTGCAAATCTTTCAAACGTCACCCCTTGTCCGCTCCTAATGTAGCCACACTGAAACACCTTGTGATTCTCCTTATCAGTCTTATTCTGCTATTCCTTGAGTGTGTGTGTGTGTGTGTGTGTATACATATATATATCTGGTGGTGATATTTACTTAGGTGACATTGCTGGGGGGAAAAAGCCCTCTAAAGTCCCATTCCCTTAGACTTAGTTAACTATTCTATGTATTAGAACATCTCGTGTGTGTGTGTGTGTGTGTGTGTGTGTGTTATAATGATTATTAAAATTACCATTTTTGCTAACTGGACAGGGAGGTCTTTGAAATGGACTGTGTTAGCAATTTACATCTTAAATGAATGGATTGCCGGGCGGTGGTGGTGCACGCCTTTAATCCCAGCACTTGGGAGGCAGAGGCAGGAGGATTTCTGAGTTCGAGGCCAGCCTGGTCTACAAAGTGAGTTCCAGGACAGCCAGGGCTACACAGAGAAACCCTGTCTCGAAAAATCAAAAAAAATTAAAAAAAATTAAATGAATGGATTGCCAGTCAGAACAAAAGGCTATAGGAAGGTAAAAAATCTAGTTAGTACTGTGACTCTTGGCCTTAAGGAAAGTTCCAGAAATATGAATTCAGCATGTAGTTGAGGTATATGCATATAATAGAATATAGATTTGCCATACAAATGGAATTTTAATACATTCTACAGCAAAGGTGAATGTTCAAATATACTAAGCGAAGAAGCCAGATATAAGAGGCCATACATCGTAGGATTCCATTTATATGATGTCTCCACTGTATGTAAATCTGTAAATCTATAGAGATGAAAAAGTAGATTATTAGATTTCAAGTATTGATGCTTACAGGGCTAGACAGATAGCTTAGTCAGTAAACTACTGTGAAGGCATGAGAACTTGAGTTCGGCTTTCCAGCACCCAAGTAAAAGCAGACATGGTGGCTTGTGTCTCTGAGGGAGGGCAGAGATAGGCAGATCCCTGAAGCTCAGTCTAGCCAAAATCAGTGAGCTCTAAGCTCAGGGAAAGACCTTGTCTCAAACAATAAGGGGAAGACTGATTGAGGACAACACCCAATGTTAACCTGTACCCTCTACTACCACATGTCCACATATGGGCATGCATGTATGTGTGTGTGCGCGCACACATACACACACATACACACACACAACACACACACAAAGCTAGAGTTTGTGTATAGGGGAGTAGGGAGTATTGTAATTTTTTGGAGCGTTGAAAATGCTTTGGAATTAGTGGTGATTGAGTTACACTTTGTGAATATAGAGTTTGTGAATATACTAAAGACTACTGAATCAGAGAATTCAAGAGGATAAATTTTATAGCATTAGAATTATGTCTCAATAAAGTTGTCATTAAGCATTGCAGTTTATCGGTGCAGTTTTATAGAACCCAGAGAATTGGATAAATCTGCATATGTATAGGAATAAAACCTGTGTGCAAATTACATAGGACTGGGATCAGGACTTTTCTTTCATGTATTGGTTTTGATGGGCATTTTACATTTTAATTCTGACTTTTCAGTAGTAGTAGAATTCAGTCAATCTATAAATAGTATATTTACTTTGCCATTTATTCAATATATATTATTTGGTCACATATGTATGTGTTTTGGGACTAAACACAAGGAGCATATATGTTTGTCTTGTTAATTGATGGATGGGGATTTTAGAAACGTACACTTTTGTGGTCTTGGGCTCAAACCCAAGGAGCAGCATTAAAGAGAAACATTGCTTTTTCCTTCTGGTTTGAAAACAGGGTCTAATGTAGCTCAGGCTGCCCAGGAACTCACTATGTAGCCCAGGCAGGCCTTGAACCCAGTCTTTCCTCAGCCTCCTGAGTGCTAGGATTATAGGTGTGCACCAAATTGGCCAGGCTTACAAAGAACACATTTCCAGTGTGACTCCATTTCCAGCTCGATGTCACTTAGAGCATAAGCTGAGTATTGATGACTTGAAGGTATTTCCTCATTTACTTTCCTCATCAGTTATAAATGTGATAACTTAGAAATGTCTTTGCTGGTACTCTAGGACACGTTTTCCCTCCTGTCCCACTGGATTACATGAAAATTGGACTCTTAGATATAGGAATTCAGTAATACTTTAAACTGTAACAGCAATTTGGTCTGAAAATTGGTTCTGATCCACGAAGTACTCTCATCAGAAAATTTCTGTTCTTGATCTAGAGAACTGTGTTGGGTACAACTAAGCAGTTTCTGTCTGTGAGAAGAGCTGATGGTTCCTTCATTTCCAGGTCTTTTGGTAGGCCTTGTGCTTCGGTACGGCATTCATGTTCCAAGCGATGTGAACAATGTGACTCTGAGCTGTGAAGTGCAGTCAAGTCCGACTACCTTGTTGGTCAACGTCAGTGGAAAATTTTATGAGTATACGCTAAAAGGAGAGATTAGCTCACATGAACTCAACAATGTCCAAGATAATGAAATGCTTAGGAAGGTAAGTTTTCAGTTGAGGGGGATGTTTGGGTTTTTTAAAAGCTGTGTAAGGAGCAACTAGGTGAATCTTCAGAAAAAGAACTACGTGTTTTGTTTTGGTTCTTTTTATTTTTGAGGCAGGGTTTTGCTGCAACTTTTTATAACTAAAAAATAATTAATTTAAAGTGTAATAAAACCTGTTAATAAGTGTAATGCTGTATTATATTTTATTTTCATGATTACGGCTGAGATCTGTAACTCTTTATTTTACTTTGTGTGTAAGGTTTTCATAATGACACTGTCCAGGACCTGAGTTCAGGAGAATGCATGTTCATTTCTCGAGTTTACTAGTGGTTCGATTGCTTTAGGGTATCTTAGCCCATTGAGTCTGTTTAGTTCTACCTATGATTCCACCAATACCTCCCTGGATTCTTTCATGCCTTGCTTGTACTCTAGACAAATATAATTTCACCTTTCTTTTATTCATAATCTTGCACAACTTCTGGGGCCCTAGTAAGAGCCGCAGGTATTGTAGCATGCTTCCCATGGGCGGTTGGCTTGCACTCTCACTAGCTCTCACGGTTCCTGACTGTTCCACTGTTTCTCCCCTGAAGCATCTGTCTGTTTTCATTGCACCCCCAGTCTCCTGTCTTTTGGTTAGTACGACTTGATTTTTACAGCCTCTTATTTGTGCTCATAATGGTTTAAAACTTGCTACAAACTCAAAGTGTACTTTAAAACCAGAGTACTTAGCAGCCATGGAAAATGGCCAGTTTCTTAAAAACTCTAGTAAATGCTGCTTTCCATTCATATCAGATTCTCTGTAGCCTTCAGAACAGAAGGAGGGCATCTGCACTGTTAAAGCAAGTAGGTTTTAAAATGAGTGGCGCTGTGAGGACTGGAAATGTTGGGTTGTATAGAGAGGGTTTTTTTTGTTTGGTTGGTCGGTTGGGTTTTTTTGTTGTTGCTTTTTCGACACAGGGTTTCTCTGTGTAGCCCTGGCTGTCCTGGAACTCACTCTGTAGACCAGGCTGGCCTCCAACTCTATATAGAGAGTTTTAATTACTGTGTTATGCTATGTAGCGTTACAGAGATTCCCTGTTTAGCAACTCGGTTTTATTTCTCAACATTAAGTCTAACCTGGAATCCTGTTTCTGGATTTGGGCCTCTTTTGGATAAAGCAAAAATATGTTTATATTTTCTCTACTTTTTAAGTTTTTTAAATTTTATTTTCTTGAGACAGAGCCATGGTATATGGCCCTAGCTGCCTGTTACTCTGTAGTTCAGGCTGCCTTTGAGCTTACAGCAATTCTCCTGCCTCAGGCCCTTCTCAAAATGCAGGGATTATAGGTACGCATTATTTTTTTCTGCTAAGAATTTAATATAATATTTTAGCTTGGTTTCCATAGAAACTGAGTAACTAATTATTCCAGCATTGTCAACCTGTCACTGCAGGAAAAGTAGAACAACAGCTCTCCTCTACTTAAAAGCCATTATGTGTAAAGCATGCAAGAATCAGTTTCCCTATGTAGAGTATTTACTTTTGAGCTAGCCTATAGAATAATGGGTTGTTTTCATTTTCATACATGTGCGTCGTCATCTTTGGCTCTAGTCTGTCTTCCTCTTCTAGCGCCCTCTTCTGTATCCCTGTCTCCTCTCGTACATGATGCATTCTACTGCCCACTTTTTCCTCTCATCTTTTTCTACTTTCATGTCACGCATACACACACACACACACACACACACACACACACACACACACAAAGAGACAAATTGCTTAAGGGGAAAAGAATCCTTGCCCAGTGTACATCAATTAGAATATTAAAATCTAGGATCTGTAAAGAACCACCAAAAAACATCCCTCCAAATCTATCCAATTAATGTGTTAATAAAGTAATTATGAAAAGGGAAGAACTAAAAATGTCCAATAAAAAGTGTTCAGCATCAGAGAAATGCAAATGTATACTCCTACATGAAATGTTTTGAAATTGACATAGAAATGTTCTTGCTTTTGACCAGTTTAACCTTGAATCCCTTCCTTTTGATAGTTTGATGATGTCGTCAGATATTCTGAAGGAAATAATCGAAAAGAACTCTGTGTCTTAACAGGTGACTTTTGATCCGGAAGTCTTTTTCAACATACTGCTTCCTCCTATCATATTTTACGCAGGGTACAGTCTCAAAAGGGTGAGTGCTTTTGCATTCCCTATGCTCTGACTGGCCTTAACTTTCTCGTGCCTTGACAGCTCTTATAGTTCCCACGCACTTCTTAGTACTTGGCATTTCTTCCAAGGTTTCATTTCTTCTCTCTTTGTCTTTTTGAAATGTTGAAATTTATGCCAGTATCAGAATGCTTTCTGTGCACGGCTTCTTCTAGAGTATGATGCATTTAATATTAGCAGAGAAAATTGCACTAGAGGGGTGTTCTTTGTCAATTGTTGGTAGATATTCTAACAGAGCATAACTTTTCTTTTGTCAGAGACATTTCTTCCGGAACCTCGGCTCTATCTTAGCATATGCCTTTCTTGGAACAGCAATTTCTTGTTTCGTTATTGGGTAAGATTTGAAGCTTGAAATGTCTTTTAGCCTTCAGATTATAATTCTAAAAGAACAGCCCTTGGCTTGCATTTGATTTGTATATTACTGTATTCTCAAATGTAGGGTTTTTTTTGTGGTAGTTATTAGTAATTGTTTGAATTTTCCTTAAACCTAAAGTGTTAGTTATATTTAAATACCCATTAATCCAATCCAGGATTAATCATAGAGTGCTATAGTAGATTACTTTTATAATTCCTACTTTATTGTAACTTCTTTAATAGTTGGCATTTTTATAATATAGGAATGTGTTTACTGAACAGGTCCATAATGTACGGCTGTGTAACCCTGATGAAGGTGACCGGGCAGCTCGCGGGAGACTTTTACTTTACAGATTGCTTGCTGTTTGGTGCCATTGTATCAGCCACAGATCCAGGTATGCGTTGTGAGTGGAGCCGAAATGTTTCAGTTGCAGTGCTTCCTGTCAAAGCACATGCGGCTGTCTCTCTGAAGTATAGAATCAAGGCTAGGTTCTTCACTAGCACTGTGCTGTCCTATGGGAGCGGTGGGAAGCAATTTTCAAGTCCTTTTGCTTTAAGCATGTATTTGCTTGTTTTACTTTTTCATTACATTTTCCTATAACTGGTTCCCAAATTGTGACTGTTCTGATTAGAGCTATTAAATATTTTCCTGAGAAATTTAAATTGGCCTTTATATCCTAGTGGTTGGATATAGTAAAAGAGAAGTTAGGTTATAGTTTTTAAAATTGATTGGATACTTCCTTTTGCATTTCTAGACAGCCATTTCTCCAAAAATCTTCTATTTATATTTATCTATCTACATCTTAAAATAAGAAAAATAATTTAGGTTTTTTTTCTTTGTTCATTTTTTTGAGACAGGGTCTCATGTAGCCTAGGCTGTCAAACTGGCCTCTAACTCATTAGGTAGCCAAGGATCACCTTGAACTTCTGATTTGAACTTGTCCTCATTTCCTGAGTGCTGGGATTACTGAGGTGTGCCATCGTGTCTGGGGATCGAACATGCCCATGTGCATCCTTGGCATGCACTCTACTCTTTTTGTTCTTTTGAGACTTGGCTTAACTGTCATCTAGGCTGGCTTCAAATTCACGACAGTCTGTCTCTTACCTTAGCATTGTGTATGCTGTGATTGCCAGCATGAGCCTAACTAAGAAAAGTCCCTTTCAAATGGTTACTATATGGCAGCTATGCTGATAGGTGTGGGCTTTAGAGATCTTAGCACTCTTCAGTATATTAAAGAATTGCTTTTTATAAAATTTGCCTTATGATTATGAAACTCTTTTATTGGCAAAGCTTGCTTCTTTGTTCTTTCTGTGTCAGATATCTAAGAGTTTGTATGAGTGAATGAATTGGATTGCTAAATAAAATTTAAAATTTTGAATGTGCATAGGTAAACTAAAAGGTATATTTAAATGAGGAATTTGTAGAAAATTTAGAATGAAATGGTCAGAGTAAACATCCAGAATATGTAAAGATTTCAGTAAGCTCAACACTACAGAAATAAATCATCCAATCTTTATGTTGTTCGATGAACTAATTAGATACTCCTCAAAAATGTACAAATGGCTGATAAAGTTTTTTAAAATGGTAAACACTTTTAATGATTGGAGAAATGTAAACCATAACTCTACTGAGATTCCATCTCCCCTGGGTCGAGATGTCTGTCATCAAGGAAACAAATAGAAACATAAGCTGGTGAAGCTCTGGGGCAGGGGTGGACAAACTTTTGCTGGATGCAGTGGCTTATCCTGTAATTCTAACATTTGAGAAGCTGAAGCAGGTGAATTGCTGTGAGTCTGAGGATAGTGTGGGCTACAGAGTGAGATACTACCTCAAGGAAAAGGAATCTTGTACACTGTGAATCAGTTCAGCCACCATGGAAATCTGTATAGGGGATTCCTAAAAAAATTCCCTCTAAAACTAGAACTACTGTATGATCCAGATATATCACTCTTTAGACATAAGGAATATAAATCAGCATAGCAAAAATACCTGCACTCCCATGTTTATCATGGTACTGTTCATAGTAGCCTATTGTACAATTACTATGTGTAGTCATCCACAAATAAATAATAAAGTATTATATATATATATGCATAGATGCATACAGATACACCATGGAGTTTTACTATTCATAAAGAATGGAGGTTTGTCATTTCCGGAAATATGGGTATAACTGGAAATCATGATAAATGAAGTAAGCCAAACTAGAAAGACACATTGCACATATTTCCTTTTGCATGCAAAACCAAAATTAACAAAAAGAAAACAAAACATGGAAGTAGAAGGGGAACTATTTGGAAAGAGAGGGCACCAGCTGATTAGGGAAAGCAGGAATGGTAATGGGCTTAATAGGGTCAATGTACATTATATAGATGAATGAAAACATCATAGTGAAACCTATTGGCTTATACAGTTAACATGTAGTCATAAAAGTAACTGGGAAGAAAGGCCAGCATAGGAACCAACTAAAGGGCTTTTGGTTTTACTTGTTTGGTGTTGGGAGCTTTGCTTATGGTTGGCGCGTGCTCTGCCACTGACCTCTGTCTCTGTCCCCTAGACAGGGAACCTGGGAAATCAAAGTCTTCTTTTATTATTAGTTAGAATTTGGTAGAGGTTTGTGCTATTTCACCCTTTGCCCTTGTAAGTTAATCATCTTCTTTAATTGTCATAGAGCACAATTGAAGTCAGTGTCCTAAGGTTATCCTTGAATTCCTTCCTTCACTTTGATAACACAGGGGATGATAGAAAGGAGAAAGAATGTGTTCCATATGCTCTGAGAGATAATTCTAAAAGATTACTCAGAGCTGGCTAGGCACATTGGTACGTGCCTGTAATCTCAGTACTTGAAAGTGGAGGCAGACATTTTGAGAGCTTGTGGCCAGCCTGTGCTATCTAGTGGGACTGTTTTCAAAATCAATAATTTAAAAGACCAAAAGAGTTTCCAGAGCTCTGTTTCAGACATTTGTATAGTGTAATTTTTATTTTTTTTGTAGTGCTGAGGATATATAGAATGTAGGGACTCATGCACACTAGGCAAGCACTTCATGCTTGAGCCATTTTGTTGCTAATTAATTATTGTGGTATGGGCTATATTCATGGTGCATGTGTTCCCATGAGTATATGTGTATGCATGTGCATGTGTTCATGTCTCTTCTTCCACCCCTTTCTACCTTCAGTTTTTGAGACAGGATCTCTTACTGAGCCTGGAGCTCACCAATGTCTAGGCTGGATGGACAGTGAGCTCCAGGATTTACCAGTCTCTTCCTCCCTACCACTGAGAGAGCAGACTTGCGTGTTATATGCCTTTTCCAGAGGATGCTGCAGATCTAAACTGAGCTCCTCATGCTTGCATGACAAGCACTTTATGATCTTAGCCATCTCCCAGCTCCCATATTTTTGAGTTTTGATAAAGGTCCTTGCTAAGACACCAAGGTTGGCCTTCACCTCACTCTGTATCCAGGCAGACCTTGAAGATGGGATTGTCCTGCCTCAGCCTCTAGAGGATTTGTCACTACAAGTTTATACCACCCAGGCTTGGCTCGGTTTAACATTGTGTTTTGATTTTCCTATGTAGTTCAAGGTGGGTTGATAATCATTATGTAGCCCAAGTTGGCCTCCAACAAGAGGTAATTCTTCTGCTATAGTCTCCTGAGTTCTGAATTAGAGGAGTGAGCTTAACGTTTATGAAAACTGGAAGTCACGTTGCTTCTTTAAAGACTTTACAGTGGCTGCTCCCCTACTTTCAAGAAGCCGATAGTCTTAGGTGTCCTTGTCTTTCAGTCGAAGCAGGCCTATGAGACATCTAAAGATTGAACTGGCAACATTACTTCACCTTTCTGGTTTTGTTTTGGCTGAAGTATTGCCAGACTGTCTCAAGCAGTAATCTTTTGTCTATATAAAATTGGACAGATTTCTTTTCTAGATTATGTACACACTTTCTCAAGTTCTATTAATTTGCATTATCTTTCTAGAAGTTTGAGCCGTGGGTTCTCTATTCAAAATGTGACAGTATTTTTCAGTCTCCCTTTTACTTTCTCTTGGTAAGCTTTAACAAATCTTTTTCTTGGGGATGGAGAGATAGCTTGGCAGTTAAGAGCACTAGCTGCTTTTCCAGAGAACCAGGCTCAGTCGCCAGCACCCACATGGTGGCTCACAGTTATCCAGTTTCACAGGACCCTACACCATCTTCTGCCTTCTACCTGCACCACACATACATGTGGTACACAGACATACATGCAAACAAAACACCCCCCCACACATAAGGTAAAAGCTCCCCTAAATAATTTTTCTTTAAAAGATTTATAAAATTTTTCTTTATTTTATATATGGGTGTTTTGCCTGCATGTATGTCTGTGTACTACATGTATGTCTGGGTGTCTGAGGAGGCCGAAAGAGGGTGCTGGGTCCCCTGGAACTAGAGTTAGAGTCTGTTTTGAGCTTCCACGAAGGTACTCAGAACTGAATCCTGGTTCCCTGGAAGAAAAGCCAGTGAAGTTAATGCTGAGCTCTTTCTCTGGCCCCCAGGTTTATTTATGTATATGTAGACATATAACATATCTAGATGCGTTAAGTGTACTCTAGTTCTTTGCAATAAAAATTATACCTCCTAAAATAGAACTTTCTGTTTTTATGTTTCCTATTTGAAAATGCTCTCTTGCTACATTCATTTTCATATCTGCTTGGACTTATTTTATGGGTGAGCAATGTGTGACCCAGCATGAAATCTACAATCTAACTTATCAGTCTTATCTGATTTTCTAAGAATTCTAATATAATCTGTTCCCCATAGGAAGGCTGTGTTGTGCTTCCTGTCCTCCTTACCCTATAATAGCCTGATAGTTGGCTTCTTCATCCGTTAAATACAGCAGCTGTTATTCTGGTCATAAAAATTGTGCCAACCAAAAACTGAAGTTGTGTTTTCATTTCCTAAGGTCTTTACTCAACTTGGTATGCGTCCAGTTTGCAAGTCAAATAGAAGGGAGTTGTAAATCTCCAAGGGACAAGGGCTCCGTACAGAAAGGGATACTTTTCATATTTTCTTCCTTATTAAAGATTAATTGCCAGTTAGGCTATAAGAAATTCTGAATATACTCTTTATAGAAAATAAATATACAAAACCAGACTTTTCAAATTTGCATGAAGATTGTAGGCCAACTCAGGCTATTTTCAGCTGTTTTTTGAGAAAGGTGGTGTAACATGTAGCCAATTAGGAGCAAATGCTGTCAGAAAAATACCTAAAATTTTGATTCAGTAAGAGGATGTTAGAAAGGAAGAAATGATTGTGTAAATAACGTCCAACAGCTGTGGAGGGACACATGTCGTTTGTGGCGTCTAAGTATTCCTCTGACTCTCTCTCTCTGCTAGTGACTGTTCTTGCCATCTTCCACGAGCTTCAAGTTGATGTTGAACTCTACGCCCTTCTCTTCGGGGAAAGTGTCCTCAATGATGCGGTTGCCATAGTGCTGTCCTCGTGAGTGTGCATTTCATTCCATACTGAATACTCCATGCGAGGGCAGTAGGTGCTGAAAGTCAGTTGATGAATAAAGTACATTATGGATAGAAATATTCCGAACAATGAGTCTTTTTGTCCTGCTCTGACAGGAACATATGTTTTATGGATAAATTGGAAAATGAAAGAAAAAAATTATATTCCTGTCATATAAAAATAGTTCCCATAAAAATTCCAGGACAGTTCCTTCTACTGTTTTTCTGTTTGTGATATATTTATATAATAGTCATTTTAATGTCTTTAATTTTATTATCTATTTTAACATTATAGCATGAATACATTTTTATTTAGGCTTAAGTTTTGAACTCAAAACTACACAAAAAGATTTGTATAGAAATTCTGTTCTTGTTCTAGTCTTTGATTCCTAGCTCCTTATAGCTGTTTAATAAAAAATTTCTTTTATAGCTTTGTATTTCTTAAAATCCAACCACAAACATGAATATATTTTATTTGCCTCTCATTTCTTTTTTTGTTTTAATTTTTGGCAGCTTTTGAGGGGGAAACTATCACAGCCTTGTGCATGCTAGGCAAGTGCTCAACCACTGAGCTACACCCCAGCCCCTCAATTCTTAGTTGGGAAGTACCTTACTGTATTGTCTATGAGACCATGGGTATATTCTGGCTATGTTTCATATCAAAGGCGGGTCTTCGGTTTTGCAGCTTGGTAGGAAGGATTCTCTGTGAACCCTACTGTAGTACTTTGCTCTCTCCGTCTCTTACTGCTGGCTATTTGAAGAACTAACTGTCCATCCTTTGCTATCCCAAAGGAAGTCGCTGTATTTGACCTAGAGCTGTCTTCATTTTGCACAGGCATAGGTATATGTAGAATACATTCTCAGGAGTGACTGAGACTTGTGCTTGGCTTAAAAGATAAGTGCAAATATTAGTTTTATTAATTATTGGCAAATTGCCAGTCAAAAGATTGTATCACTTTATACTTCAACCACCACAATATGAGAATATCTCTTTCCTTAGAGCTCCTCAGTAGATTACCTGCCCAGCTTTTTTTTTTGAGAAAATATATTATAGTATAATTCATGTTTCTCTTATTTACCATAATCATCATTTATCTTAAGTGTGTTGAATATAATTTTATTGAGGATAATTATTGAATGAGTAATGCATTTTATCTAATGATAGACATTGTTGTACGTGTTATTACACGGCGTTTGCAGGTGGAAGAACTTCTGCCCCCCAGAGGAAGTCACTTTTAACTAAGGACATATGCAATCAATCATGTGTGCTGCCACCTTCATCTTATACTAGGACTTGTCATGAGCAGGAAGAAAAAGCCCTTTACATTTTCTTGTTATTTAATTTCTCTCCTTAACTTCTACTTGGTTAGCTATAAAAGAGTCATAATTCACAGACTCTGCTTTGCACAACCTGACTGCCACTATTGCCTTACTACACAGTGAGAAATTGCCCTTTTGGAGATATGACACTAATCCCTTCCATGAGGCGGATAGTGCTCTTTTAAAGGTCAAATCCCTTTTTGTGAATGTTCTATGTATAAGTGTTGCTGCCTTCCCTTCCGTGCCTATTGCCATAAGTAATAAGTAATTATTTTTATAAGTAATATAAACCTAAATTAAGAAACAAAACCTGGGGCTGGAGAGATAGCTCAGCGGTTAAGAGCACTGACTGCTCTTGCACAGGTCCTGAGTTCAATTCCCAGCAATGACATGGTGGCTCACAACCATCTATAATGAATCCAATGCCCTCTTCTGATGTGTCTGAAGACAGCAACAATGTGCTGACTTACATAAAATAAATAAATCTTTAAAAAAAAAGAAACAAAACCTAAATGGCTATAACTAATGTTGATGCTAAATGTGAGTACCTTCCATGAACATAGGTGCAAAATAAAAGTTATATACTATGTGAAAGGAAGAATAGATGGATAGTGTAATTGTAATTTAGGCATTTCAGAAACATGAAATGATAAAGATCATTGAAACTTCTAGTACATACGTACGTGAGAGACCTGCCCCCTTCAGTCCTAAATGAAGAGAGTAAGGTGTAAAGAAAGTTATTTTTAACATCACTTCCTTATCCTAGACAGTTATTTTGCTATTTAGTCATACAACTGATAAGCATTCCTTTCTCATTGCTCTATTGGGTTTAAGAGTCAAAAGAGAAAAAAAAAACCTCTTCTGTTCTGATCCTACCTTAGACCGTTGTTCATTATGCCTTACGTTTTCCATCAATAACATAACCCATTGCCTGTAACTTTAGCATATGACTAGTGTTAAGAAAAACAAATAGATTGAAAGTATTTGAGCTTTAGTGTTGAGGAAATGCGTTTAAAAGAAAAGGCTTTTCATGGAGGTTCTCACAAAGGGCCATATTTCTACTGCAGCCTTTCTCAAATTGGGTTTGAATGATTTCTTTCCAAACTCTCTAAGGATAAGACATATCTGGTACCTTTTTGAATAGGAGTTAGGTTAACTCATGCCATCGCTGCTGCAGCTTTCACAGAAAAGCACTATATCTAGAGGGTATCACTGTAACAGGGGAGCTGTTAGTTATGGATGTGTCTTGATGGAGGTATCAAGTGAGTTCCTGCCCCAAAGCGGGAGGGAAAGCAGTTGTGTTGCTTGTCCATGGAGGTACTGAGCAGACAGTTGACAGTCATCTTGTATTCACCTTTGATGTGCTTCAAAGGGTGTTAAGTTTACTCTGCTTGAATTCCATTCCCTTAGTTTGATAATTGCTATTTATATTCTGTAAGGCGGTTTTGTATCACAGGTGGGGATGGAATGTCTTTATGAGAGAATTATTTGGCAATTAAAGAGATTAAAGCAAATCTTTAAATGCACAAAATTTATTTTGGAGCTTATTTCTGTTTGCTGGGAGCCAACTTTCTCCTACCACATGGATTCCCAGAAATTGAACTCAGGTCGTCAGGCTTGGCAGCAAGTTCCTTTATCCACTGAGCTGTCTCCTTGACTCCAAGGATGTGTTTTTAAAGTGAAATTTCTAGGCCAATGGCTATAACTTTGTAAAAACGAAGCGATATTGTCATATTTCTCTCCAGAATTGGAGGCTTTTTGGAAACCGCTGATCAGCACATTAAAAGAGTGGTAGATACAGCAATACTCCGTTTCTATAAATGGAACACAAAGGAATAGGCAAAATACATGAAAGTCACAAAGGGATTCTTCTCCTCTACTATAGAAGCAAGTATTAGGAACAGTTTTTGTTTGAGTTTTTATTTTTGTGGTATAAGAATCAAAACACAGGGCCTTTTCACATCTTTTTGTGTTCTAGGCAAGTGCTGTGTTAGTGTTACTGAACTTTATCCCAAAAAGCAACTTTTAAATTCTAGCAATGGGCAAATGGTTAAATAAATTATGCTGCTAATACTGTTTCAAATTATTGAATATCTTGGTTTTGTAATTCCTGTTACATTGTTCATTGAAGAAGCAGAGTTAGAAGCCAGGGGCTAGGTCTGTAGCGTAGGTGTTAGGCTGCTTGCTTAGCTTGCAGGAAGCTCTGGGTTCAATCCTTAGTTCTGCACTAAAACCGGGCATGGTAGTACACACCTATATTCCCAGCATTTGGCTGGTAAAGGCAGAGAAATCAGTATCTCAAGGTCATGTTCAGCTACACAGTGAGTTCAAAACCAGCCTGGCCTACTTATGGAACCGTGACTCAAAGAATTCAAAGCAATACGCATGTAACAAAATGAGAAGATAAATACAGAAGGATAAGAAACATATGTTAGAGTAGTAGATGATAACTTTTTCCTTGAGCCATATGTTATATTGATATTAGAATTTTTTGAAAAGTGTTCATGTAAATATTTATGCCTCAAGATGAAATATTTTCTGATATGAAAAAAATGAGTTAAGATTTCAAGCCAGAGGCCAGCATTTGCCTAAAACAGAAGACACAAGCCCATCATCACATTTTCCATGTGTTCTTCATTTTAGTGATTAAAGAATCAAATAATGATTCATGTGAAACTGGAATGTAGACTAATCCAAAGAGAGCAATCTCAGAATGCAATGCATCCATATTCTGCTTCATTCAATATTTTGTAAATATTATCAAAGAAGATGAAGTTTGCTATAGAGAAGTATGTTTTCACATTACATAGAATAGTCATATTGCACTTACAATGGTGGGACTTATCATGCTATTAAAGGTTATTTTGTGTTTGTCAAAGCAATGCATATTCTTTTAGTTCCAAAGTGATCTGGTTACTTTGAACATTGAAACAAAATATAAGTAAAGATTTCAATTCAGATTGAGTGTCAGAAATTTCTTAATGCTGTTACTAGAAATTGATGTTGTGCTTTAATAAAATAGATACTAGTTAGGATATCATACTGTGGTCTTAAATTTTTAACAGAAATGTGTAACAATTTGTTTTCATATCTCCCATATTAATTTAGTCTGTGAACTCATTTCTTAGGAACGTGTTTTCCTTCCTTTCCTTTGACATGGCTTGTATAATGTCTTTGAGTCTGTACTTGCCATGAAGCTGATACATTAATGAATTAAAATGACAATTGATTCGGTAACAGTAAGCACTGTCGGCAGGCCTGCTGGCAAGAGTAGTTATCTTGGTCTTTGCCACTTCCTGAAAGGACTGCTATAAAAGAAGCTTTTTGAGACCAGGTTTGGACTTTGAGTTCAGGACAGAGAGTGTCCCTTTGAATTGTCTGGCTTGGTTTGGTACCAAGTGACTCTTTCCGAAGTGTGTAGGCTGTAGGGTCCTACCTGAGTATGCTCAAAATACTCTAGAGTGGATCCTAATTCTTTGGAAGGCCTTTTCAGCCCCATTTGCCTAAAGAAGTCTGTTTTAATGAGTAAATACATGTTAGACATTTAATGATTCTGGCATTTTAAAAGTTGGAAAGAGCCTTCATTTTCCCATACGAGGAACCAAATACAATATGATTGAGAATAACCTGTCTTTCCGTAGCTCTATAGTGGCATACCAGCCAGCTGGAGACAACAGCCACACCTTTGATGTTTCAGCCATGTTCAAATCTATTGGAATCTTCCTTGGGATCTTCAGTGGATCTTTTGCAATGGGTGCTGCAACAGGCGTGGTGACAGCTTTAATATCCTTTTATTACATTTATTTTTTTCTTATTAACCTGCCGAGGTAGTTTAATGATGCATGGTTTTTCCTACTCCCATGACTGGAATTGTTTTTATAGTTATTAACCTTTTAACCAAGAAGTTGTTCTGAAAAATGAAGCAAAAGTCTTTGTTAATATGTCACCTAATGAATTTCATTGTTTCGCATGGGCTCAGTGACTTAAAACATGTATTTCAGGCTGGTCTTGAATTTGCTATGGAGCTGAGGATGCCTGGGAAGTTTTGATCCTCCTGTTTCTTCCTCCCGAGTGCTGGAAATAATTATGCAGTATTCAGACTCAAACCCAGGGCTTTGTGTATGCCTGCACAGCCTTCTACCAACAGAGCTGTATTTGCAGCCCTTACCCCCTCTTTTTGTTTTTAATTCATTTTATGTTTATGACTGTTTGGTTTGTATGTATGTCTGTGTACTATGTACAGGTGCCTGCAGAGGCCAAAAGAGGACGCTGGATCTCTTGACATTGGAGTTAACATACAGTTGTGAGCCACTGAGGGTGGAGGTGCTGGGATCTGAACTCATGTCCTCTGTAAAGGCAGCCAGTGTTGTTAGCCACTGGGCAATATATTTCTCTAGCCCCTATTCTCTTTTTTAAGATTAGATTCTTATTATGATAGCCAAAGCTACCCTCAAATTCATGCTCTTCCTGCCTTAGCTAGAATTGTTGTCATATACCACAATGCTAAACTGCCCCCAAACTGTTAATATAGGGATCTTTGACTAGACATACTTCTTTTTGAGGGTGAATTTTTAAGATAGATTACATTGGTGTGAAGTAAATAGGGCCTCTGGGTATTTTGTGCTGTTGGTCATCTCTGTTACCCTTTGCTCCCAGTTTAATAGAACAAACAAAAAATGCATGGTTCCTGGTGAGAACATACATGTATTTATCCTGTCTCTCTTAATTGCAAATTTTGTTCACCAGAGCCCTAGGCTGGGAGCTCCAAGGTTTCAGCTCTGATGCTGTCATTAGCTAGCCACAAGAAGTACAGGACAACGGATTCTTATGTTCATTTGGGAGATATTTGCTGATTGCCTGCTGTATGCCAGATGTCATGTTCTGGGATTCAAGGATGAAACAAACATGGCCCCTGCCTTGTGGAAACAAATATGATAGTGGTTTGGATATTCGAAGTCTGGATCTCAGTGTAGGAGAGAGAAGGTTGGGAAAGTTGAGTAGGCCTGGATGAGCTTCAAAGTTTCTAGCTGTAAACCATTTTTTAGATTCATTTCTTAATTTTTATTTATGTGCATGTATGAGTAGCTGACACATTTGTGCAGGTGTCCACAGGAGCAAGCAGAGAACAGTGAATGCCTTAGGGCTGGAATTCCAGGAGGTTATACGCCACCTTTACAACCCAGCTGAGGTCCTTGGGAAGAACATCAAGTGCCCATAACCACTGAGCCATCGCTCCAGCTTCATTCAGCTAGAAATCTTTTAAGACACTTTCATGTAAAACATATGTGTGATTCTTTTTGAATCCTCTTGGTTTGCTACCCTCTGGTTTTATGCTGGAAGAGACTATATTCTTAATAGGTAAGCTTTTTGACAGGTGAACTGAGACATAAAGGATAGTAAAAGGGTTTTGGTGGGAACTGGTTCAGGCTGTATCTCTTCTCTGGTACAAGGGCCCCAGGGCTAGGAAGTGGATCTTGTTTATTATTTGTTACAGTGCTAATTCATGAATAGACTCTAGATCTAGCCCTAGATTTATTACAACTTGGCACCGTTATCTATGTATGTTTTTTGAGATTAGTAAAAGGGAGTGAAGTGCTTCGGTTTCTTCATCATGGAATGGATGATTTGTATTGCAGATGAGCTAGAAGATCAAATTAATGTGAAGCTCCATGGCAGTTACATGTTTTTATGAATGCAAATTGTTGTAATAATGGAAGATATCTTGCTTTGGGACACAAGTTAATAGAATTTTCACAGTGTATCTCAGTCTGATGCTCCTGTCTCTGTCTTTTATTATTTTTTTTCTGGCAATGCATGTCATATCCATAAATCAACAGGAACATCTAATTTTTGAGATTTTCTCCATAAGATTTTGTTCCAAGAATTTCTTATCATTGGTGCCTCTTTCTTTTGTGTCTTTTACATTAGAGAGGCCAAAGAGCCCTTCCATAACTTTCATGACTCCCTTGGACTGACTGCTATTTTTCTAGTCACAGTTGTGTATTATTATGCAATCTTGTTACCAAGCTTAACAGTCTTACGTGACAAAGTTCACAAAGCTTCGGGAGTTCCAGCTGTTGGAGACAGGTCTGTTCTTCTTGATGTCCTGGAGCACCTTCCTTTTGGCTGAAGCCTGGGGTTTCACAGGTGGGTGACCTGATTTGAATTTTAAGTCCCTATGAGAAATCACCTAGCCACTTTTCCAAGTGAACCAACTTCTTTAGAGTTTGACCATACTTGTTATGGTTGGGAGTCAGGTTGGAGGTTCAAATGTAAAAAAAGGCTTCCAATGGAAACAATTGGTTCCTCCCAGCAAAATAAGTCAAAGTAAATGAAAATGTCAACATTACAAATGGAATCTACTTCTGTAAAATAAAATGCTTAGGATACAGTTTGGGAACCCTCCCTTTCTGTGAATTGTACTTTGCTGTCTTTGCAGGTGTGGTTGCAGTATTGTTTTGTGGTATCACACAAGCACATTACACATACAACAATTTGTCTACAGAATCTCAGCATAGAACGAAGCAGGTAAGAGAAACTTTATAATCAACGAATAAAATTTTCCTCCTCTTAGCAAAATGAAAGGAATTTTTTTTTCAACTTAAATATGTGTGATAATTTCAAGATGATATCTTCTCTTGCTTTGACTCTGGAAATGACTGGGACTGACAGGTGGCAGGTAGCAGTTTCTAGGGTAGCAGTTAACAGAGTAACCAGATGCTGTTATGATTGGACTTCTAATAACTAGCCATTGACTCCCTCTTCTCTTAGCGTCTCCCTAACCCAGTGGCTACTAGGAGCACCGATTGGAGGGCCCACTCTGACTTGATCAGGGTTTTCCTGTGCAGTATAGAAAAGGTTAATTTCTTAGTGGGGTCTCCTGAGCTACACAGATACTAAGATTCCTGAAGTCTTCATTCAGGCCCACACTACTGCTGCTTCCAGGAGCCTCGGGACTGCCATTGCCTGGGCACTGCATGAGCAGGCCACCTGAAAAGAATTCTGAAGGAATTAGGCACTAGACATATAATTTTCCAATCTTAAGAGATTTAGAAAACAAATTCACAAACAAAATGTAATGTCTACAATAGGAACCTGTGCATACGTGAGGACTGTAGTGAGAACTAGGAAATTCCCATTTTGCAGAAGGCTAGAAGGGACATTGAGTCTAGAAAGGATCAATGCTAAAGCAAAATAGCTCTCTTTCTCTCTCTATCCCTCCTCCTCCCTCTTTTCTACTTCCTCCTCTCTCCACCCAACCCCCCCTCCCATCCTGGAGTCATGAAGTTTGTATACTTTCTCTAACACTTCAAAGGAAGTTAGGCTCCCCCTCTAGAGCATTTACATGGAGGGTACAAATTTCTTTTGCCAAATAATTTAGTACACTAAATATACAGAAGAAAAATAGCCAGGGGGTTTGTCTTGTTTTAGGTAGCAAGGTAGGGCATAAAAAGAGCAAGCTAAGAACTTCCAGCCTTGTTGGTGATTTCTAAGTAGCATAAAGAAAACACAAGCTTATGCGTGCGCGTGCGCATACACACACACACGAAACCTAAGACTGCTTTTGTGCTAAACTGGCCATAGTAGGTTGTGGCATAGACCTTGTGCCTCAAATATTTACTCTCTGGCACCCACTAGGTTTTGCCAACCTCTTTGTTCAGAGTTAGAGGTGAGACTCTAGATCCGCACTAGCTCTGAACACTGATTCTACTATTTTGTGGCTATGTATGTGATCAGGAAGAAGTTAAAGAATTTCTTCTTGTTTCAGTTTTGTCCTGACTCATGAGATTAAAATGTGATAGGGTGCATGGAGCCTTTACTTAGTACTATAATCAGGCCCATAGCAAAAGGGAAAGAAACCATACTTATTGCCATTAAACAAGCAAATAGGAATAAGAATATATTAAGTCATTCATAGAAAAATATCTACTTATTTTAATGTTTGTTCTTATTTTTGGTAGTAAGCCTACTGTGCTTTTTTGTTAAGTTCTGGGGATAGAACCCAGGACCTCTTATTTGGTGGGCAAGTGCTCTACTACTGAGCTGTATCCCCTGACACTCCAACTCTCTTTAAAAACATTTTTAATTCTGCCTTTGAAAAGAGTAAGGCAGGTGTGTGGTGTGTACACATAATCAAAATTCTTGGGAACTGGGGAGATGGCTCAGGAGTAGAAGTATGTACTGTGTGAGTGTGGGGAGCTGAGTTCAAATCTCCAGAATGCATGTATATATTGGATGAATAACATGAGTGTGTATAATCCCAGTGCTCCTACCAGAAGATGGGAAGTAGAGACAAGAAAATCCTCAGAAGCCTGGCACTCAGCTAGCCTGCTTTCCACAGCAAAAATCAGTAGAGACCCTGTCTCTGACAAACTGGAAGCCAAGGACTAACACTCAAGACTGAACTCAGACCTTCACATGTGTGCTGTGACACATGTGCCTACATTCATATACACAACACATAGACAAACACATGTACTTAGGAATTAGGAGCAGGACATTCTGGAGTCAAGTCCACCCTAGGCTACATAGTAAGACTCTGTTCTAAGCCTTTCCTCCAAACAACAACAAAAACTAAAGCATGAACTAACTTGCTCAAAGCCATAGAGCCAGCAAGTAGGGAAGGTATGGTTTAAGCCTAGGCATTCAGACTCCTGAGCTCAGATTCTTCTATCTCTTTCCTATTGTGGTGGGGAAGATGACTCCTGGGACAGAGTTTATGGAGGGCCTTCACTTTATTAGAAAGTTCCTGTACAGTTGCTATAGTAACAGTGAAGTGAATAAATGAGGTTCAGCAGGCATCGGGAGAAGCCCTGTGTTAGGAGCCTTAGTGAGAAAGTAAAGGTGACAACACACCAGTGATATGACAGTGGTCATGCAGCATCCTCTGCCAGGGCAAAAGAAGTTGAACTGTGTTCTGTAGCTTATAGAGGACATCATCTTGAAACTCATTTTAAGAGTGACTCACTGGTTGGGGATGAGAAGTGGGCATGAAGGGCTTACCATTTAGGTTTCAAATCACATACAGAAAGTGATGAAAGCTAGCCTGGGTTTGCAGGAGCAGGTAACTGATAATGGGGACTGTGAGAAGGGTGCTGATGGGGGAACATTTCTGGTTCTTTCTGTGGGTTTGGAAATGCCACCTCTACATGTGCTCCCCTCTGGGCCACATCCTTCCAGAAGTATATGTGAGCTGTACATATATGAAATATCTGTTACTCAGGTTGTCACATTGTGATGTTTACTTACTAGAGCCTTTTCAATTTCATTTCAGTTGTTTGAGCTTCTCAATTTTTTAGCGGAGAATTTCATCTTTTCCTACATGGGGCTGACGCTGTTCACCTTCCAGAATCATGTCTTTAACCCAACATTTGTTGTAGGAGCATTCGTATCCTTTTTCATGTGTCTGTTTGGAGATCTTCATGTGGTTTTAGGCATGTGGTTGATAAAATATTGAAATATGTGAAGTTTTTTCTGAGAAATAAGTAAGGATGTCAACTGTTTTTCCCAATTCTATTCTCATTTTTTTCTGCTCTATTTCTATTTGAAATTTATTGCACAAAAAAATGTTGGCAGATTGGGTGATTCCTACTACTTTGCCAACCTCAAAGGTAAAAACGTTTGTCCTTAGCCAGTCATGTGTCATGTAACTGTAATCCCCGTGAAGGTAGGAAGACCTGAACAGAGAGACTGTCATCACCAACCCTATCTCAAAATCAAATTCGAAAATGGAGCAGTGGAGCACCTTTGGGCAAGCTGCTTCCCTTAGGGAAAGCTCTGACTTCCATCTCTAGCACAGCACAACAGAAGGAGCAAACAGTCTACTGTTACTAAAGAGAGCGAGCTTGACTATGGGAAGAGTCAGAGTCCGTGCCACAGGGCGATGTGTCAAAGATAGGGAGGTTGGATAAGGCCTGTTCTTACCATGTTTTTCTCTGTTTCATGCACATGAGCATTTTTTACCTTTAAAGCTAACTTGACGGGCCAGCAAAGTAGCTCTGAGAGGAAAGATGATTGTTACCATGGCTGACAATCTTAGTGTATTCCTTGGGACCCATGTGGGGGAAGTTGAGAACTGTCTCCTGCACATTGGCTTCTGACCTCCACACTTGTGTTGTGGCATGAATAAATAAATGTAATAAAATAAATAAAAAATAAAACCAACTTGAAAGGAAGAATCTAAGAACATGAAAGACAACCTCATGACAAGATGGGTTCAGGTGGCCTCTAAAGTAGAGAGGAACTAGATTCTGATTATGGCAGCTTCTCCAATTGGTGAAGGAGGTATGGAGAGAAGGTGGAGTTCCAAGCTGATGGTTTCTGTTTGCATAAAGTAGAAAGCGATGTTACCTGCTGAGAATAGAATAGCGAGATATACAAGCTATTTGTTGTGTAAGAAATGATCTGGAAACTTATTTACCTTACATGGTATATGGGGGTTGAGAACCCTGGGCTATCTTAGCTGGGTGACTCCAGCTCCATAGCCTCACAGGAGTCTGTAGTGACATGGTTTTCTGGTATGCTGCTGAGGACTTACCTAGGCCTGGAGGAGCCATGCTGTCCGCAGAAAGGATCATCTTTCTGCAGGACCTATCCACAGGAGAAGTTTGGACTTGGATTCTCCAGAGTGAGTAAGCCAAAAGAGTACTAGAATGGAAGCTAAGGTGCCTTTCATAGACTAACGTTGGAGGTGAATCTCATAATCACTTCTGCAGTATTCTGCTGGTCATACAGACCAACCATGATACAGTGTAAGTAGGGATCACACAGACTATAAGTCCTATATAACACAAGGTAGGGGCATTAGGGACCATCTTGAAGACTGGTTCCCACAGATAGGAGTTTGGGGGAAGGTAGAGAGAAGGTTTATGAAATTATCATGGAAAGTTAGGAGAGAGTTGGCCAAAGAATTGCAGTACGGTTGGATAGCATTAAATGGTGGCCCATTTAACCTTGCGGAATAGATACAAGATACCAATCTTCCATGTCATGTCTTTGTCCAAGAAGACTTAGTAGTAAGCATAGAAAAGAAAGAAATATTGGGTCCCTTGAGGATTGTGGTTTTGTTGAGAGAGTACGCTGGATACAGAAAAGAGCAAAGCAGTGTTTCAGGAAGAGTGTGTCTAACACACGAAGAAGAAGGGAAGTGGAGGAAGAAGGGGACTGGCTATCAGAGGAAAGCCTAGAATGCTCTTTGCACTGAAGAGCCCAGGGTGCTGGGCTGATCACAGCCCGAGAGTTAAACCTGAAATGGTACCCAGAGAAATGAATGCTGAACTAAGTGATTCTCAAAAGAAGCGTTAAGGCACTGCAGAATCCAGCAGTGTGTGAGATCGGTTAGAAAGGGAGGTTTTACTCCGATGCCATTCTTCAGTCTTACAGGAAAACAACAAATGTCCTATCAGTAAGAGGAGAGCCTTAGCCAGAAGACAAGTGTGAGCTCAGTAGCTTCAGTAGCTTTAGAGCTTGTCACTATTTGAAGGTTGTTTTTTGAATAATCACAGTTGTTTGATCTATAGTAGTTAATCTACAAATAAGGTTAAATAGTCACAAGGTTTCTGAGTCTGTTAGGATTTAAAATTCTCAATAAAGAATCTATGAAAATGATTCTTCACAGGTCCAAGATGCCCTGACTCTGGTAGCCTGGGTTACATGACAACGACTCCAATGAACCCAGGTTTACATGAGTTAAAGGAGACAGAAGTTTATTTCATGTGTAAAAGTCTGAACTTGTGTGACCAGGAGAATTGTTAGGAACGCAGGCAGTCTAGGTGTTGTTTTCCTTAGTGAGTTGGCTGCGTTCTTGTGGTTCGTGGCATCTGACCCTTGTGCTTCCTAATTCCCTTTAAGGGCACAGCCCAGAAGTGTACATACCACTTGTACATAACAATGTTGGCAACACCTACCTACAAGGGAAGCTAAGAATTGTACGTATTTATCTGGGTAGCTGTGTTCTCCAGAATCAAAGCTAAAAGGGAGGAGGGTCTTGTACTTAGAAGAAAAGACTAGGTACGGGTTTGTGAAAGCTAGCAGCAGCTAGCTGCCACCTGCCTCCCATGCGTTACTGCTGCTGTTACCTTTTTCTTTTTCTTAATGGAGTTGCTTTTGAGGAAAAATGTCATTGTACTATATTTTATATTTACAAAAGGAATAATGAAGATAGTACGGAAAGCTGTCCTACACTTCACAGCCCATTTCCCAGGCTAGCACCTCACGACCGCATAGTCCATCTGTTACAAGGAATGATGAGCCTGTAGTGATGCAGTGAGTAAACTTAATGCTCATCCTGAGTCTCATGGCCTTCCTCTAGTGTGCTTTTGCTATATAAAGGTCCTACCCAGGACAGCACATTACATTTGCTTTGTAGGATCCACTTAACTGACAGTTTCTCAGTTGTGCCTTACTTTTAATGAGCCCTGAAAATTTTGAGGGTATTAGCCAGACGTTTTGTAGAGTGTTCCTCGATTGGAATTTGTTTGATATTTCCCCCAAAGATTGTGCTGGATTACATATATATTCTTTGGGAGGAATACTATGGAAATCAAGTGTCATTGCCATCATTAACCGTTTGCAGTTTATTAACATGGTAAAGTCAGTGCTAGTCTTAGTCATGTGGCTGACAAGTTTTCCCATTACAAATCGACTTGTGTTTTTCTTTCTATCTTTTTCTGCTTGAAAAAAGCCTCCCCATGCAGCCCAGATTTACAGAGTATGGAATTAGGTTTCATCTCCCCTAGAACTAAATTTTTACAAAATTACTTGTGGCATATAGGAGATTTATCTATTATCCCTCACTTGATGCTTGATTTATAGCATTGTTTATATATTATTCATATGAATAATAGTTATTATTTAATACACCAGATTATTTACAACACTTTAAAAAGTTCTAGTGTTCAGAGTGTCGCAACTTTAGCCATCAGGAGCTTGTTCAGTAGAACTCCGCTTCCTTTTGATGCCTTGTCATCGTGGTCTGGGAATGTTTATAACACTTCCTCACTTTCTGGAACTACAAAGTGCTTCTTCTCATCTTGTGCACTTTTCCCTGTAGCTCAAGTACTGTCCATTTCTCCAAGGAGCTCTGGTTTCTTTTATTGGGAAAAATGGTATTGGTAACCAAGATATAGTCCTTGGGTGTGTTTAGGACACCGGGTGTTCTTTCTTCCAGACCCTGTCCATGGAAAGAGGAAGGTACTTAGTACATCATGTGCACACACATGTCTGTAAGCATTTCTGTTTGTAACTGTATGCATCTCCCATCATGAGTTTGTACTGATGTCTCCAACTGTAACCTCTTACCATTAATCAGCCAACCATCTTCCCTTGTCGGTCTGTACATTTCTGTCCTAACCATAAAGAACTTGAGTGCTGGCACCTTCCATCCAATTGTTTAGTTGTTCAGTTGCAGTATATGTAGATGGTCATACACTGCTTAAAGGTAGGGATATATTCAAGAAAAAGCATCATTAGGTAGTTTTGCCATTGTGTGAGTATCATATTAACATAAGCCTCCATGATATAAATCAATTATTGAAAGAAGCTTGTTGATTCAGTTAGATTACTTGATAAACATAAGGATATACAGGGCTGTTGCTGGTGTAACAACATATGTTTCACAGTAAAATGTTTTTTACACATGCCACGGGAATACATGTGGATGTCAGAGGACAACTCTCAAGACTCACTTCTCTCCTTCCACTATGTGGGTCCCAGGAAGTGACCTAAGGTTTTCAGGCTTAGCAGCAAGCACCTCTATCTACTGAGCCATCTCCTTTGCCCAAACTTTCTGTTTGATAAGTAGAAAGAATGCACTAAAATAATGATAGAAAGTATAATATAGTAAACATGTAAACCAATAACAGTCCCTTATTACCAGATTTTATGTACCACATACAATTGTTTGTGTTGTTCTTATATATGAGTGATAGTACAGTAAGTAGATCTGTTTGTGCCAGCATCAGCATAGAAACATGAATAATGTTATAATGTCATTAGGCAAGAAGAACCTTTAGCTCCATTATAATTAGATGGTACCACCATGATGTGAGCACTCTTTCTTTACAAGAAACCTTATGTGGTACATGGCTATATGAGGAGGCTAGTATTGTTTAACTACTATTTCCTTGGAAATCAACTCCATCAGCCTGCATATCATTTTTCTCTCCTTGGTTTTTCATTTGATATTTTTCAGATGGGGGTCTCGTGTAGCCTAGGCTAGCTTCAAACTTGCTCTTCAGACAAGGTCAACTTTGAATTTTTTTCCTCCTGCTTCTACTTCTAATGCCCAGCTAATGAATATGTAATTCTTACATGTAGTTCTTTTGCCTTTGGCCTTAGTAACTTCACTCTCCTTGAATAGTTTTCACATCAGCACTGTTTCAACCATGATGCTTTGCTTTGAATATTATATTTCCCTTTCTGCTCCTTTCAGGAAATGTAGGGACGGCACTGCAAACCCTGCAGTAAAATTTGCTGTTACAAGACACAGATTTCTCTAGACACCGATGGAGAAAAAGACACCAAAACTATTTCTTAGTGAAAACCCATCTGAACTGACATGAAAACTGAACTTTTTGCAGGTTGGAAGTGCACATTTAGTGAGAGCCAGCTAGGCTTTGCAGGAATTGCAGCAGCATGAAGTGGCTGAGCTGTCCCTTTTTGTGTTCCTAGGAGGGGACATTTAGCCAGCATTACCCTTCATCCTATCAACACTTCAGTGGAAGTGAACGAGTTTGTGATGTTGTGATAGAGAAGGTCCTCTTTTATACATTCTTTTCTTCACTTCATGAATTTCCTACATGCTGGACATGCACTATCAAGTTTGATAGCAGCTAACCACATTATGATTATTTCAATTTCAATTTATTTAAATGAAATAAAGTGACAGTTCCCCAGTCATACTGACAGTATTCCAGATGCCATGTAGATACAATAGACAGAGTGCTTGCTCACCACCTTGAATGTATAGTTTAAATTAACAGTAGTAAAGGAAATGATCCTTAACCTCTTAATGATTGTAGATTGCTATTTTCTTGGGAAGAGCTGCCAATATTTACCCCTTGTCTCTCTTACTTAATTTGGGTAGAAGAAGTAAGATTGGATCAAATTTTCAACACATGATGATGTTTGCTGGTAAGTTTCAATTTCCTCTCGTGTCTACCCTTCAATCTACCATTTGGAAGAGTCAGAAACACTGAATCTGCATCCTCAAATAGAAAATTCTTCTTATCATCTTCCGTTGCCTTCTGTGGGAACTTTTCAAATGCTGCTTCTTTGGTTCCAAATTCTGTCACACAAAGTAAAGAAATTAAAAAGGAATAAATTTTTACAGAAAAACCTGCAAATGAATGTTGATAACAGTTCTAGCCATAACGGCCAAAAACCTGAAAAATAACTTACTTGTTTTCCTGTTCAGTACTGGGATTGAACCTAGTACCCCATGCATACCAAGCAAACACTCTTCCATTAGGATAGCTATATCAATATTATCTGTATTTATATTTCCCCAGCCTCTCCCCTTTAGAAAACATGTTGCTTTGTTGTTGTTGCTGCTGCTGCTGCTGTTGCTGCTGTTTTTTTGAGACAAGGTTTTTTTTTCCTATGACTGTCCTGAAACTCAATTTGTAGACCAGGCTGACCTCAAATTTCACAGAGATCTGCCTGTCTCTGCCTTTCAAGTGCTCGGATTAAAGGCATGAGCCACCACCGCCCAGCAACGTTTTTCTTTTTAACATGGGGTCTAAGTTGTTCAGACTTACTTTGAACTTACTCCATAGTTCAAGCAAACTTTGAATTTGTTTGTGACTCTCCTGCCTCAGCTTCCCATGTAGTTGGGATTAGTGACCTGTACCATCAGACCTGGCATTTGTCAGTATTTCAATGAGAAAATGGGGCAGGGAAGGACCTGATAAATCTGTGCTGTGGGAAAATCACTAAATAATAAAAACAAACATTTATTCACATAGTGGCATGGATGAGTCTCGGAAATGTTAGGTTGAATGAAAGAATCCAGTTGTAAAATTTATATGTGTGATTCCATTGATAAGATATTTTTTAAAAAGACAAAATAATAGTGATGGAGAGCAGGTGAGGGTGAGGAACAGGTTGGGCTAACAGGAAGAGCAATGCTCAGTCTTGATTGTGGCAGTGGTCACACCCTTCTATGCATCGTGAAAACAGTAGAAACTGAATTAACTATACATAAATCACTAAATTATAAAGAATTATTTAGAGATCGTAGGTGTCGTAGCAGATACATGTACTCCCAGCACTTGGGTCACTAATGTGGGAGGACTGTGAAGTTGAGAACAGCCTGGGCTACATTAGCAAAACCCTGTCTGAAAAACTAAAACAATCAGTGAAAGTCAGTATTATATGCTAAATCTGCTGATTATTCTTCATGTATATTAATATTTATTTCATATTTTCTATATGTTTCCAAGTATTGAGGTTGTTTTCTATCTCTTGAGCTTATATAGTCTGCATTGATGATGAGTTATTGAAGAAGCACTTATATTCCCTGTAGGTCTTCGTGGTGCAATGGCATTTGCCTTGGCCATTCGAGATACTGCCACTTACGCACGACAAATGATGTTCAGCACCACACTTCTGATCGTGTTTTTTACTGTGTGGGTGTTTGGTGGTGGCACCACTGCCATGCTGTCATGCCTGCATATAAGGTAAGTAGGAACAGGGTACCTCATTTCCATATTCCATTTTGATTCAATTTACTTTTAATTTTTGTCATGAGATTTCAAGCTTTGAAAAATCTAAGTTTTTGTTTTTCCCTCTTCAAAAGTGCATAACAGAATATAGAAAAAAATTAAAACCCCGAGTACAAGAAATGAAGAGCCTTGCTACCACTCTGAAAGGGTAGCATTCCAGACATTTTACACATTTTAGGGAATGGACAACACTAAAGTGCTCTTCTATACTGGTTTTGAATGTGGTAATAGAAGAAAAGTTGTTATAGCATGGGCATTTGCACTGGTAAATATCTTAATATTATTTGAATAGCTGTATGCATCCTGGCTGATTTAATCAAATCTCTATTGTGGTAGTGTTATATTGGTTTTAGGCTTTGGCTATTTCCATTTGCATCTGAGGGTTTTGCTATTACTATTCCTAAACAACTGAATGCTCTGAAGCCAAAGTGTCACCATGTTCCTGTTTAATTATTTCTTTAGGATGCATTTCCAGAAGTGGAATTGATTGCTCCATAAGCTATGCATGTATTTAAGGCCTTTGGTCAGGTTACCAGGTCCAATCCATCCGCAGTGTGTGAGTCCAGTTTACCCCAGATCTAATGGATACCAGAAGATACTGTTCCTTTTCATCTTTCTGATCAGCACAGTTTCTAACCTAACAAACCAACCAAGGCCAAAATCCTGCAGTCACGATCTTCAGTGTGTCCTGCTTAATGTATTCAGTTTGAAAGCTCTCTTGTATCTCAAGAGTTCTGCATTTGTTTCCATGGATATAGCAGCCAGTGTCTGAAGCCTTTGTTTCTGTGTTTGACTGAAACTTCATAGGTATTAAGAGCTACTGAGCTTCCAGCCTCATTTTAAAAAACAGTGTTTCACCTATTAGATGATCTTTCATCTGTTTCTTTAACTTATTATACCTTTTATCATTGCAAAGATAAGCTAGCCCTCATTTATACAGAGAATATTAATGTCTTAATCTCTCTTTACTATTCAAATCCCTTGTAATGTTTGTGCTATTTCTCTGTGTAGTAGATAATACAGTGCAGCATGTATGCTTTTATACATCCAGTAATGTTCATATAATGCTACTTATTACTTGTAGGACTTGACATTTATTAAGCACCTACTATGTGCCAGGCATTTCATTCCATGTGTTTAACATGTTTATCTAATCATATTAACTGTTTTACAGTAGGCTTTAAAAGGTTGTTAATTGTTCAATATCATGCCGATAATTAAATGGTACACAGAGGAACCTATGCTCTTGGTTCCGTCAGACCATGGTACATCAAGAAATGAGTGTGATGCATTTTGAAAGGACTAGCCTTTTCTCTAAAGCTTGTAACTGAAGACACTTCGGGAGAGAGTAAATCAGATTGCGAGACAGCCTAGAGAAGCTGCTCAGTGAAGAGTCAGTTGTGTTTCTCTAGCTGTCTTCTACATGGAGCAAACAAGTCCCCTGCTCTGCCATGCTCCTCAAGAGAGAGAACAACCGCACCCCATTCACACTGACTTTTGTCCATATCACTAGATTTGAAAGCTCTTTGGATGGCCCTCTTACCTGCCTGGCTGCAACATTGGGGGCTTAATTATACCCATTGCCTTTATGTCTTAGAGTACGGCTCTGTTTCCTGCTTTATTGCAGTGTTTTGGCCTGTTTGTGAACAAGTTATATGTTAATTTTAACTATGTTCTGATTAATAGAAGTATATCTCTTTCCTTCATCTAGTCCCTCCCATGTCCTTCCACCCTCAAGTGAGGCCATATATTTTTATAGTCCTCACTGATACATTTTTGAATGCAGTGAAGACTAGCATGTCAAACAGTTGTGCAACATATAGTCTTAACTTTTACATTTTAATTCACATTGTTGTTTTAATTTTTTCTAAATATGTGTTGGCTTAAAATATCATCACATTTACTCAATAGCTATATCACAACTATTCAATTTTCTCTATTTTAACTGTTAGTAAATTCTTAATAATGAACATAAATAGAGAATGTCAGTGTTTTGTGGCATTTACTGTTGCTGTAATTATTATTAGTTACCTTTATATTGGCATTTAAAACCTAAATAGTTGGGTTTTCCTTCCTGCCTGTATTTGGGAGTAAAGTCAAAGGCTATAGTTTAAGCATCTCTTTCCTGCCCCCACATTTTTTAGTTAAACTTTGAACTGGCTAATGAGTTGGGACTATTGAAGATTCGTGTACATCCAAACTTAACCTTTGCATTCTTGATCTTTCCTTCTTCCTTGGTTTCTACTTCTGCAGCATGACACCTTTTTCCCAGAGTTGCGAGGATTTGGTGAGCTAGCATCTGCAAAGCTCTTTGCACAATGTTTCAAGTAATATTTAATAAGCACTCACTATTTGGTGGAACCTCCAACCCTCTGGTTCTTAGCAGATTATTTTGTAACCTCAGGGGATATTTGACAACATATTTGGAGTTGTTTTTGATGGTCACACTAGGAAAAGGGACTGCCATTGCTATCTCCTAGGCAGAGGCCAGCATCCTGTTAAGTATCCTACAGGGCACTGAATAGACTGCTATCTAGACCTACAATTAAAGAATTATCTGGCCCAAAATGCTGGTACTGCTAAGATGAAATAACCTTATTCAGAAGGACAGTGTTAGTAAAAGATAGAGAAGTTCTTTGTTACAATTAGTGGGGAAAGTGATAATACACTAGTTAATAAATAAATGAGCAAAACAGTTTTAGATGCTACTACATGTGATGGAAATTAAGATGCTGGGATAGTGCCTGGCACTGGGATATATATATAATATGAAGAAGCCAGGGAAGGTCTGTCAGAGAGGTTATATTTGAGCTCAGTCTGCCTGAGTGGCAAGACCCTGCCAGCTCAACAGTGACCAGGAAGAGCAGTCCAGACAGAGGGAAAAATCAGTAGCAAAGACCTGAAGGCAGGAGCAGATGCGGCCTATTTGACACAGAAAAGCTTGCATGGTGCGAGTGATCAAATGGTAAGTAGAAAAACACGTGGTTCAGACCCGAAGGGATCAGGATTCTGAAAACTACCTGTGAAGGGCCAGTAGCAAAGCTTTCTGACTTCCCTGGTTATCTCTGTCTCAGCTACCCAGATCTGGGTGATATGGAGTCACGTAGTATGACTGTGTTCTAACGAGACCTTATTTACTGCTGGGTGTGCATGAGAGCTGTGGTTTCCCTTCTGCTGTAGGGTCTTGTAGTATATAGGAAAGACTTTGGGTTGGAACATTCAGTGGGGATCTTGAGGATAATAAAGCAAGGGAAAGACATTGTCTAATTTCCAGTGTAAAAAGATCATGTCCCCGTGTCTTGGAAGCAGCAGATCCCCAGTGAGTTAATCAGCTTGCCTCCTTTCACATGTGTGACAGTCACACTTTGCTCCCTATCATTTAGCTAGCACACATGCTTCGAGTTTCTTTGTCTCGGAGCCTTTGCTTGGCCTGGGATTCTCTTTCATTCTCAAGAATTGACACTACTACCCTTCCCCCCTACCCCATTCTTTTTTCTTGGAGTTGTTGTATAGCATTGGGTCTGTCCATCACAGCAATTAGCCCATTCATCCTTGTAATGAAATATTGCTAGAAGAGCTACCTACCACTTAGCACTAGTGATGCATCAAACACTTTAAACGTTTTCAGTACATTGTTCTCATTTAATCCTTGCAGGAACACTGTGCTGATACTAGACATGTTCTTAGAATGACTGAACTCACATAGCTAGCTAGAAATTATCCTGGAGAAGTCCCGACACCATCCTGCCTTAATGGCAAACTCTTTTGTGTCTGCTGTAGTTGGGTCTGTTTCTCCACTAGTCTGTGAGCCCATTGAGAACAGGGACCATGTTTAATTCATGTCTATGCCCTGTGCCTAGCACAGTGCCTGGCAAATAATAAGTGCTCTGTAAATGTTTATTACATTGGTTTTGGATAGAGTGCAATTTTAATGTTCTGTTCTATCATCTCGACCACTAGGTGTCACTTGAGATGCATAAATGTGGTTAGAGTCCAATGTGACTGGGAAGCTATTAAACACTTTCTGGACATTTTTAACAAATGAGCCTTTGTTTGAGTTTTGAATCTGGTCGCGGTTACCTGTTTTCAAATACTTGACCATGACTCCCTCACCTTCCAGATGTAGTCTTGTATCATTTTCCTCTTTTGAGTGTTTGCAGATGTTGCTACAGCTTCTTGTACTTCTGTGTTGTCTGTACTGTCTGTAGTTGGTAACCGAATCAATAAACATTTGAGCACCTATTGTGTGTCAGGTACTATGCTAGACTCTGGGGATACAGAGATGAATTGAGACATGGCCTTTACCCTCAAGGAGCTCACAGTCTTTTTGGGGAGACGGACAGGTAAATAATCATCCTGTACTGTGATGTATTTCTAATACAGAACTTAGAAGCACAAAGGGAGGTGATGCTGTGTGCACATGTCATACAGCAGCTACTGAACAAAGAATTAGAAAGGTGAGGGGACACACACTGCCACCTGAGGGGATGAGTGGCATGTGCCGGAACAGTATTGACTCTTGGAATTGACAAAGGTATGGGGAAAGGAGTGGGTTAGAGAATGACTGTCAGTGGGAGTGGCTAGGTAGGTTGGAGTAAGGGGTGACCGCTAGCGTGTCAAGAAGATTTGAGTGTCCTACAAAGGACTTTAGACTAAAAGGATTAAGGCTTATGAGCTGTTCTCAGAAGCTTCTGTGAAACAGTGACCTAAAGAGTTCCATGCTTTGCAGAGTTAACTCTGGGGGAGAGCCTGGCAGCTGGAAAGGCTTACTCAACAGAACCCATGAGTCAGAACAGAGGCTGGAACAGCAGGGATGGATGGCAAGGAGAGACCTGACAGACAGGGTGGGAGAAAGAACAGAGCTGGCAAGTTCTTACACTAGAGAGGAGACTCAGAACTGGCTAATGAGCATGTTCCCTGGGATGTCCAAAGAAGGAATTTGATGGAGGTACACAGGAGTTATGAGGAACCAGGGCTAATGTCCATCAGTTACCCTGCAGGCCCCCTGGAACTGAACCCTCTTCTGTCATCCTAACAATGTCACCATGAGAGCAGTTTGCCAGCTTTGTTTGTGAAACTTTCTAATCAGTCTTACTGAGCAACTGGGGTAGTGTTTCTCTCCCTCATTGCTTAGAATGGACTGACATTCAGAAGTGCTATTTTACTGAAACTGGTAAGTGAGGTTTTAGAAATAGAATATCTGCCCTGCTTGCCTTAGACCCAAAGCTGTTGCTAAAGAAAGCGGCAGGTGCCAGAGAAGAGAGAGAACAGTGACCATTCTGGAGCTTCTGTGTTGAGAAAAGTATTTGCCTAGCAATGTATATATGTGCGTAGGCCTTCCTTTGGATCAAACTTCTCATTGCTCTTTGTGTTTTTCCTTTAGGGTTGGTGTTGATTCAGACCAAGAACATTTGGTAAATATGCGCTTCTCTTGTCCCTGGCATTTCTGCCCAATGTTGAGTCGTTTGGAAAGAAAACTCTCTCTTACAGACTTCATGCCTCTTTTTGATACTGTTTTGTTTGCCTCGGCTTTTAGCTGACATCATTTCTGGCTTTTCTCACTGTTCCATAGAAACAGAGCCATAGTTTAGGCTGTAAGTGGCTATCAAGGGTGACAGCTTTCCTATCTGTGGCCATCCTGGGTTTCTGCCACTGAGGAGAATAGGCTCTTAAGGGCTCCTGGGTGTTCACGTGAGTGCCCTGGCACGGGGAGCCTTTTTCCACTCTGGTTGCGCATGAAGGCTGGTCTCTGATGTCAGTCCCACTCCAGCTGCTCTTCCTGTGTAACTTTCAAGTTGGATGACCAGCAGCTGCCCTTGAGAACTGCCTTGAAGCTTCTGAATCTCCAGCTGGTCTCCCCTGCATGTTTTGGGGGTTACACTCTCTTACCCTAAGCTTCAGCCTTTTCAACACAGCTCCTCACTTCCTTCCGGAGCTCCAGCCTTGTGGACTGAGCACAGCATAACTGTCTGCCCTCATGAGACTGACCACCCTTTGCTGGTATTTTCCACCCTCTTTTCAATGGTTTCTGAGCACCACAGAATAAGTGATTCTCTATACACATTAGATGAGAAATCACATATGAGGTTTTTGAAGATGGAAAATACCTTTTGAAACATAATTCCTATTGTTTTCTGAAAGAAGTCATGGCATATTTTTTCTACAGTGTGTGCTTTAAATGAAAACATTTACTCAATTCATTTCCTAAATGCTAATTTTGAGTGATGACTGTGTGCATGTGTCTTTCTCTGTGTGTGTGTGTGTGTGTGATATAGTAAGTAGTTGCCTGTTCTGTGGTCAGAATCTTAAAGTAGAATTCCTTGGGCAAACCAGATTATGTACACCTCCATCCTCGTCAGCTTCTGGGATGGGTCCAAGGGCTCATAGTGTTTCAGTGCCTCTGCCTCTGTCATAAAACACTACATTGACACAGCCCTGTTACCCTTGTCACCACAGAGGACAAATATGGAAAGAGGCAGATAGGTGACTGCCAGTCATGGTAAACAGAAAGAAATATATTACTATTTGCCTTCAGAACCCTATGGATGGACGTTAGCAAGGGGGTCCAGTGGATAAATGTGCTTGCTAGAAAAGCCTGACACCCTGAGTCTGATCCCTGGAACCCATGTAAAGGTGGAATGAGAGAAATCACTCCACAGAGTTGTTCTCACACACACGCACTCAAACACACAGACACACACGGGGGGGGGGGGGGGCGGGGCAGAAGGAGGGAGGGAGGGAGAGAGAGGGGGAGGGAGACAAGTAGGGAGAGGGGGAGGGAGGGAGGGAGGGGGAGAGGGAGAGAGAGACAGAGATACATTTAAAAATTAAGCCCCTGCGGGCATCCCAATTGCATTGTTTACTCAGTAATGCTTATTATGTCAGTCATGAAGCTTGGGGAAGATTCTAGTCCATATGGAGCTTAGGAGTGCACAGTTATTAAATGGTAAGATCTGAAGATTGGTTGCTTTACAAGAAGTGAAAGTGGGGCCAACAAGATGGCTCAGCGAGTAAAGAGCTTGCTGAGCAAGTCTGATGACCTAGGTTTAATCCCTGGAGCCCAGGCTGGAAGAAGATAGCCCCTAATACATACCACAGCAGCAGCAGCACTAATAAAAGTAGTGCTACTAATAATGATGAAAGTAAAAAGAAGTAAAGGAGGCTGGAGAGGTGGCTCAGTGGTTAAGAGCACTGACTGCTCTTCTAGAGGTCCTGAGTTCAAATCCCAGCAACCACATGGTGGCTCACAACCATCCATAATGAGATCTGCTGCCCTCTTCTGGTGTGTCTGAAGACAGCTACAGTGTACTCAGATAAATAAAAATAAATAAATCTAAAAAAGAAAGAAGGACAAAAATTTTAAACAAGGCAGTTTCATGGGCTAGAAATATAGCTTCCTGGTAGAATGCTTAGTTAGTTTACATGAGGTCCTGGTTCCAGCCTCAACATCAAAAATTAAACAAGAAAATAAGTGAAGGCATTGGAAACTTAATACTGTATAGGGAAGTTCAGGAGTTCTTTTGTGCTTGTGAGCACATGTGATGTTCTCAGATATTTCTGTAGTTTTTAGTGTATGTGTTGACCCATGTTGAGATGAAAAGTAAGCTATTTGGGGAATAGAGAACAGGAAAAAGACAAAACCCAGACTAAATTTTGTGCCCTTAGAAAAATCACAAAGCCATAGAACTTAAGTTCTAGAAAGGGCCTTGGGGAATTTGAAAGGCTTGTATTTTATACATGAAGAAATTCAGGCCTAGAGAATGAAGGAGGTTTGCCCAAACTAGTAAATGTCAGTGAGCCAGGACTGGAGCTAGATAAGCGACTGACAACTGAGCATACCGTGTTACACATAAGGACAGTTCATATCTTTGGAAGCTATTTTAGAAGCTGCCTGCTTGCTGTGTTAGGTTTCCCCCTGGCCAGTTAAGTTCTACCATAGCATTTTCTTGTCTTCATTTTGACCGTGTTCTGCACATAGTAGCAACTTTGATAACTCCAATTATTTTTGAAGTCCATGACACAGCTCTTAAGAGATAGGGTGAGATGTTTTCTTCTATAGGTGCCACTGAATGGGTGGTGGAAGTCTTTCAGATGGAGGGGGTAAATTAACCCATACTGGCTTTGCTTTAATATGAGTGTGTGTGTGTGTGTGTTCATGCATACATATGCCACAGTATATGTGTTGATCAGAGCAACCTTTGGTAGAACAAAAGAGGACCTCTTTGATGTTGATTGCTGTGTACACCAGGCTAGCTGGTCTGTGAGCTTCCAGAGAGTCTCCTGTCTTCACTCCCTACCTATCTCATTCTGTTAGCATTCAAGTTACAAGAATTGTTGCTATCTATTCCTGGCTTTGTGTGGGTCTGAGGATTTGAACTTGGGTCTTCATGCTTGCATGGCAAGTACTTTTCTCATAGAGACATCTCCTTAGGCCCTACATTTATTTGTTATAATAATTTTATAATTATATATTGTTTCCCCACTTTACTTTTCTCCCTCTAACCTCTCCTATACACCCTCCCTCCTTTCTTTCCCTCTCAAATTTATAGCCTCCTTCTCTTTAATTGACCCCACATTGACTCTTAAGTGGTAATAGAGTCATAAATTAGCAAGCCACCTGAGTCACAGAGATACTTAGGAGACCATTTCAGTTTCCTACACCAAACCTGCAGTATACAAACCCCTGATTTTCTAATGTTGCCTGTGTTGGACACTGTCTTTCATGAAGTCTCTACTTCTGATTATACAAAGGAGAGACTCTCCTGTCTGCATCTTTGGTATTGATTGGTGTATCATCTGTCTGCAGGGTGTTCCTGACAACGAAAGGAGAACCACCAAAGCAGAGAGTGCCTGGCTCTTTCGGATGTGGTACAACTTTGATCATAAGTATCCTTACTGATAAAACATGGATAAGTAGAGTTTAATGAAACAATTCAGTCTGCGTGCATGTGTGCACATGTGAACACCAGCCCATCTGTGTGTGTGCAGGGGTACTGGAGAGGAACCCAGGGGGTTGTGCATGCTAAACATGTACTTTATCACTGAGCTGCACTTACAGCCCCAGAGCAGAATGTAAAACCTACCTCTCTCCATCAGTGAGCCAGAGAAGGACTTTCCCACCAATGAATTCCTCTGCAAACCCAGGGAACCAAAAGGCAATGGTTATTATGGAAAGAATCCACTGCCTAAATGACATGGCTTTTTGTTTTAGATACAGATTTATTTATATAGAAAACTTTAGTATTTGATGTCCTTGGGATAATTCGGAGAATCCTGTGTACTTGTTTGGGTAGAGGCCTTAGGGAAGAGCAGGAGCTCAAAGTGAAATGCAGTGTGCTTGACTGCACTGCTCAGGAAGCTGGAGTAAGGGGACACTGCGTCTGTCTAAATACTCGCAATGCAGAATGTCTTTGTGATCATAAACCTTGTATGTTTAGGAAAAATACACTTCCTCTCATGATTAGAAGCCATTTACTATATTCTGTATACTAAATTTTCACCTGCATTTTTATAAGTACTTTAAAATTAAATTTCCATGTGTGTACAAAAATTCAAGCATATCTGTGGCATTAAGGCTCCCATTAGGGAGTGAGAGCCTTGGTTTTTTAAATTGTTTAAAGATTATGTCATTACTTCTGGTTCCATTACCAGCATCTTGGATATATGCCATTCCCATATCTCTTGGGGCTATTTCATTTCTCCTATTTAATATTTCTTAGTTTTCTAGAACAAAACTTACATTTTCTATATAATTCACAAAGTAATTAAATTATTCCAGTTTAGAAGACAAAACTTACTTTCCTATATAATCTTGTAGGAGTAAACAACAAAAACTAGACTCCAGTCATTTTTACACCCAGAGCCCTGGCAGCATTAATTTTTCATCGGTCTGGATTTCAGTTCCTTTATTTAGTTAGATTGTTACAGTAGAGTTGTAATTTAAATACAGTGGAGTATGTGAATCTTTTTTTTTTAATTTTTTTTTAATTTATTTTATTTTTTTAATTTACATTCCAAATCATTTCCCCTTTCCCGTTTCCTCCCTCCCCGAAAGTCCCATAAGCCCCCTTCCCTCCCTCTTTTCTCCATTCAACCCCCTCTCGTTACTCTGTCCTGGCGTTCCCCTACATCCAGTCTTTCCCAGGACCAGGGGTCTCTCCTTCCATCTTCTTAGAAATCTATTGATATGCGGATTGTGTCTAGGGTATTCCGAGATTCTGGGTCAATATCCCCTTATCAGTGACTGCATACCATGTGTGTTCTTTTGTGATTGGGTTACCTCACTAAGGATGATATTTTCAAGATCTGACCATTTGCCTAGGAATTTCGTGAATTCATTGTTTTTAATTGCAGAGTAGTATTCCATTGTGTAGATATACCACATCTTCTGAATCCATTCCTCCGTTGAGGGACATCTGGGTTCTTTCCAGCTTCTGGCTATTATAAATAAGGCTGCTATGAACATAGTGGAGCATGTGTCCTTATTGCATGCAGGTAAAGCCTCTGGGTATATGCCCAGGAGTGGTATAGCCAGATCCTCCGGGAGTGTCATGCCCAGTTTTCTGAGGAACCGCCAGACTGCTTTCCAGAGTGGTTGTACCAGCTTGCAATTCCACCAGCAGTGGAGGAGTATTCCTCTTTCTCCACATCCTCGCCAACAACTGCTGTCTCCTGTGTTTTTGATCTTAGCCATCCTGACTGGTGTGAGATGGAATCTCAGGGTTGTTTTGATTTGCATTTCCCTAATGACTAAGGATGATGAACATCTCTTTAGGTGCTTCTCAGCCATTAGATATTCTTCAGGTGAGAACTCTTTGTTTAGCTCTGTACCCCATTTTTTAATAGGGTTACTTGCCTCTCTGTAGTTTAACTTCTTGAGTTCTTTGTATATATTGGATATTAGCCCTCTGTAGGATGTAAGGTTGGTAAAGATCATTTCCCAGTTAGTTGGTTGCTGCTTTGTCTTTTTGACAGTGTCTTTTGCCTTGCAAAAACTTTGTAATTTAATGAGGTCCCATTTGTCTATTCTTGATCTTAGAGCATAAGCTATTGGAGTTCTGTTCAGGAAATTCTCCCCTGTGCCCATATGTTCAAGGTTCTTCCCTAGTTTCCCTTCTATTAGTTTCAGTGTGTCTGGTTTTATGTGGAGATCTTTGATCCACTTAGAATTGAGCTTAGTGCAAGGAGATAAGGATGGGTCAATTTGCATTCTTCTGCATGTTGACCTCCAGCTGAGCCAGCACCATTTGTTGAAAAGGCTATCTTTTTTCCACTGGATGGTTTTAGCTCCTTTGTCAAAGATCAAGTGACCATAGGAGTATGGATTCATTTCTGGGTCTTCAATTCTGTTCCATTGATCTACATGTCTGTTACTGTACCAATACCATGCGGTTTTTAACACTATTGCTCTGTAGTACAGCTTGAGGTCCGGGATACTGATTCCCCCAGAGGTTCTTTTACTCTTGAGAATAGTTTTAGCTATTCTGGGTTTTCTGTTATTCCAGATGAATTTTTGAATTGCTCTAACTCTATGAAGAATTGAGTTGGGATTTTGATGGGGATTGCATTGAATCTGTGTATTACTTTTGGTAAGATACTCATTTTTACTATATTAATCCTGCCAATCCATGAGCATGGCAGATTTTTCCATCTTCTGAGGTCTTCTTCAATTTCTTTCTTCAGAGACTTGAAGTTCTTGTCATACAGATCTTTCACTTGTTTGGTTAGAGTCATGCCAAGATACTTAATATGGTTTGTGGCTATCGTGAAGGGTATTATTTCTCTTACTTCTTTCTCAGCCTGCTTATCCTTTGAGTATAGGAAGGCTTCTGACTTGCTTGAGTTGATTTTATATCCGGCCACTTTGCTGAAGTCGTTTATCAGCTGTAGGAGTTCTCTGGTGGAGTATGTGAATCTTAAGAATATAGTTTAATGAATTTTGCCCAACATCTGTCCCTGTGTACCTACTGACTGTATTTGTAGCAGAATGGAAGGTGTCCTGTGTTCTCTTCCATCAGTAATGCTTTCCCTAACATGCCTCACAGAGGACTAACTCTAATTCTGAGTGCTCTCAACGTGAATTAGATATATCTGATTTTGATTTTCCTTTTAATACATTATATTCTTTCTGTGCCTTTGTTCCTAAGCTGAGCATCTGTGTAATTTAGCCATAGGTTGTGTATGACCAAAATTCAGTGAGCCAGGCTCAGATCTAGGGCATTGTGTATAGGAGATAAGCATTCTGCCTCACTCTTTGTTTTGTTGTCAACAAAGTCTCGCTAATTTGCCTAGGCTAGACTTAAACTTATGATCCTCCTACATCTTCATGTTTCCCTATGCCCAGTCCTTTCTTTATTTCTCTAATAAGCACAGGGCGTGTGTGTGTGTGTGTGTGTGTGTGTTAGTGTGTGTTAGTGTGTGGTGTATGTATATGTGTGTGTTTCAAGACAGGTTTTCTCTGTATGGTCCTGGAACTTGCTCTGTAGATAAGGCTGGCCTCAAAGTCAGAGATCTGCCTGCCTGTGCCTCCCATGTGCTAGGACTAAAGGTGTACCACCCCACCCAGCTAAGCACAGGACTCTTCAGTCAGATTATTTGGTTATCTGATGTAACAAATCCCTTTTCAGTAGTACTGTCTAGGACCTTAGTTATTTTTATATTCAACATTCTGAGAATTTATCATTTCTGTTTAGAGTGGCTTTGTGTAGACAGAATGTATTTATAGAGAACGCGTCAATCGTGTATAGGATTTATTAATATAGGCATGTATAAATGTTGTCTTTTAAAGGTTTGTTTATGTGTGCCTTGTGTTTGTGTATGTTGGGAGAGGGAATGTGCTACGGAGATGGGAAGACAGGCTTCAGGAGTTGGCTCTCTCCTTCTACCGTGTAGATCCTGGGGTGGTGCTCCGTTTCTCAGACTTGTTGGCAACTGCCTTCACCCTTTGAACCATCTCGCCAGCCTCAACACTTTGTCTTTAAATTATTTTAACATTTGGGGGGGTGACCTTAAGCTCACATTCCTCCTGCTTTACCTTTCTGAGCATTAGGCTCCCTGGTGTGCACCCCTGTGTAGTGCTGAGGCCTGGAGATTGAGCCCGTGGCCTGGAGCATGCTGGGTAAGCGCTCTACCACTGAGCTCCATGCCCAGGTTCTCATCTTAAAGTGTAAGGAATGTGCTGTGTGTCCTTTCTGCATGCTTGCTCTGTGTTTTCCTCTTTTCGTCTTTCAATCACCATGAATTACTAAATCTGTCGTAATGAGGATCTGTGATATAGGAGTTCATGATATGTAATTTGTTTGTCTTAAGTCTTCATTTTTCTTTTCTCCTTCACCTTCAAGTTTTGTAGGAAGTGAAGCAACATGATGCAGAAATTCAACTCAGAGCATCCATCAGAGTCCATAATAAATGATCAGAACCATTTTTACTAGGATACACTACTGCAATATTTATTCTTCCCACTGAACACCATTATTCTTAACTTTCCCCCTTATTTTCTTTAGTACAAAACTCAGGCTGAGCTTATGTTCCTTTGGTCCCTAAAAGCAGAAAAAACAATAGGGTGTCACACAGCAGGCTCATGAGTTAAAAGTCAGACCAGTATCAGCTAGCAGATATGTCCCCATTTCCTTAATTGTGTGACTTTAGGTGGATCATTGACCTGTGTATCAGTGTTCCTGTCTGTGAAATCAAGATAATAAAAAGGTCACTGTCTGCTGTCTTCCTGCTGTAGTATGGCAATAAGATGAGCCTGTTTGTGTGAGACCCTTTGCTAGCCTCTGATGTTGTCAGTATGCTATGGCCATGATAGTGTACAGTGAATTGTTTTTGACTGAGTTGTAGTTTAAGAGTTAGTAGAGCACTTGCAGAGCACTGTAACAACAACAACAAGTTCACTGTTGTCGTAAATATATGCAGAGATGAGTGCAGCCCTTCCTTAACCCTGTGTGCACAGCTACCTGAAGCCCCTGCTGACCCACAGTGGGCCTCCTCTGACGACCACGCTCCCAGCCTGCTGTGGGCCAATCGCCAGGTGCCTGACCAGCCCCCAAGCATATGAAGTAAGTGGCATTTATTTACTTAGTTATTCGCTTTGCTGCTGTTATCTTGAGGCAGGTTCTTGCTCTATACCCCAGGCAGGTCTCAAGCCGAGATTCCAGGCATGTACAACCTTCCTCTAAAGTAAGCAGCTTTTATATACTAATTGAATTCTTTAGCAAGTTCACTTGAGCTGTTCTATGGGTTAGGCTTCTGCTTATATTTTGGTTTGGTTTGCATTTCTCGGTCTTTGAGGTGTAAAATCCAAGAGAGGGAATTTAAGCACATTTTGTTCAAGTAGAACATATACTGAAATGGGTAAATGAAGATAGCAGCCTTTGAAGATAGACCAGTTCCTTATCTTCTAGCAGGTGATTTTAGTAGGTCATTCATTCTGTTTCCCATGCCAGCTTTAATTTATTTGCCATATGTGGTCTGACTTCGGCAGTGGTCTCTATGTTTCCATGTGCAGTTGAGAGGATGCTCAAGACAATCTTTCTTAGACTTACTTACATTTACTTCAATTAAAAGATGCAATGCTATGGAGTGTCTCCTCCAACAGAAAGCAATCTTAGCAGAAACAGTGTGCCACAGTACACTACGTTTACTGCACCGTTTGGATGTCTGTTAAGCATAACAGATGCTCTGTGATGTAACACCCATCATGTTGGGACTTCAGGGAAGTACACCCATGTCTGGTCCATGACAGAGCTAGACAGAATTTAGAATACATATATTTTCCTTATCTACTAACATGATTGATGGTTTCGTAAATATCACAACCAAGAAGAGAGTGAAAGATGTGCTAATTACTCTGGATTCTAAAATGTAAACAATTTCCCCTCACATTTAAATAATCTGTGACATTGCGGGGGCTTCCCTATTGCAACCCCACCAGTTTTGACTGCTGTGCTAGAACTTCAGAAGCGCAGGTTGGTGGGAAGCTGTAGTGAGGCAATGAGGCACAGACGCCTCCGTTGAGTGTGTTCACCTTTGCAGTTTGCTAGAGCACATTCCCCAGAGAGTGGGGGAGGAGGAGGCAGTGGAGGGACGGCCCCTGGGCCAGGGCAGCAGCTAGGGGCTTTGTTTTGAGCCATTTGACAGATTGTGCTTGGAGTGTGGGAGAATGCTCCATGCTGCCCTGTCCCCCTCCTATGACCCAGACTCGGCATGCAAGCATTGTTCACAGTGTCACTTATCTGTGACCCCATCACTTTGGAGGTGGAGGCAGTAGGATCAGGAGTCCAAGCTCATCTTCACATACAGAGAAAGCTAGAGCTTAGCCTGGGATAAATTGGGACCCCATCTCAAAGGTGGCGCATACCTTTAAGCACTTGGGAGGCAGAGGCAGGCAGATTTCTGAGTTCGAGGCCAACCTGGTCTACAGCGTGAGTTCCGGGACAGCCAGGGCTACACAGAGAAACCCTGTCTTGAAAAAAAGCCAAAAAAAGTTAACAATAACAAACAAACAAGTAAACAAACCTGCCACCAGCAACCTTTAAAAACTCACAAAACAAAAAAGAGACAACTATGTATACTGTGGTATTGAGCAGTATAATACATTACTGTATGAGTTTCCTGGAGCTGCTGTGATGGATGACAGACTAAATGGCTACAAGTCCAAGCTCATCTTCACATACAGAGAAAGCTCATCTTCACATACAGAGAAAGCTAGAGCTTAGCCTGGGATAAATTGGGACCCCATCTCAAAGGTGGCGCATACCTTTAAGCACTTGGGAGGCAGAGGCAGGCAGATTTCTGAGTTCGAGGCCAACCTGGTCTACAGCGTGAGTTCCGGGACAGCCAGGGCTACACAGAGAAACCCTGTCTTGAAAAAAAGCCAAAAAAAGTTAACAATAACAAACAAACAAGTAAACAAACCTGCCACCAGCAACCTTTAAAAACTCACAAAACAAAAAAGAGACAACTATGTATACTGTGGTATTGAGCAGTATAATACATTACTGTATGAGTTTCCTGGAGCTGCTGTGATGGATGACAGACTAAATGGCTACAAGTCTGAGGTTAAGACAGAAGCAGGATCAGTTCCCTCCATGCATCTCTCTTAGCTTCTGATGCTTTGCTGTCAGTCTTGGGCATTCCTTGATGTGTAGATACTTCAGCACCAGTTGGTGTCATTTCTTTATGCATGTGTGCCTGTGTCATTTATGCTGTTACAAATTGTACTTACAGTGACTGCTTTTTTCAAATATACTTTTATACTTAAATTTGTTCAGGGGTATAATTATAAGTATGTAGAATTGATTTTTTAAAGGGATATTGCTAGATTGAAAGGAATTTGCCTTTTACATTTTTTCCAGACCTGAAACTTAAAGAAAATTAATTAGAAAGTGCTGCTGACCTGCAAAGTAACCACAAAGCTTTATTTTAACCAAATGGTAGAAACTAGTTAGGTTTATTGTAACTAGTTATATATTAGACAGGAAGTGATTTCAGTTGATTACTATTACTGCTATGGCCTTTCCTTTTTTTTCAGTTACTTTTTTTTTATTAGATATATTCTTTATTTACATTTCAAATGTTGTCCCCTTTCCTGGTTCCCACCCTGCCCCGGAAAATCCCCTAACCTATCCCCGCCTCACCCTGCTCACCAGTCTACCCACTCCCTCTTCTCTGTCCTGGCATTCCCCTACACTGGGGCATGGAGCCTTCTCAGGACCAAGGGCCTTTCCTCTCTTTGATGTCCAACAAGGCCATCCTCTGCTGCATATGCATCTGGAGCCATGGGTCCCTCCATGTGTACTCTTTGGTTGGTGGTTTAGTCCCTGGGAGCTCTGGGGGTACTGGTTGGTACTGCTTATTGTTCTTTCTATGGTGCTGCAAACCTCTTCAGCTCCTTGCATCCTTTCTCTAGCTCCTCCACTGGGGACCCTGTGCTCAGGCCAATGGTTGGCTGAGAGTGTCCCCCTCTGTATTTGTCATGCACTGGCAGAGCCTCCCAGGTGACAGCTATATCATACTCCTTTCAGCATGCACTTGTTGGCATCCACAATAGTGTCTCAGTTTTGTAACTGTATATGGGATGGATCACTAGGTAGGGCAGTCTCTGGATGATCTTTCCCTCAATCTCTGATCCACACTTTGACTCTGTATCTCCTCCTGTGGGTATTTTGTTCCCCCTTCTAAGAAGGAATAGAGTATCCATATTTTGTTCTTCCTTCTTCTTGAGCTTCATTTGGTCTGTGAATTGTGTCTTGGATATTCCAAGCTTCTGGGCTAATATCCACTTGTCAGTGAGTGCATACCATGTGTATTCTTTTGTGATTGGGTTACCTCACTCAGGATATTTTCTAGTTCTATCCATTTGCCTAAGAATTTCATGAATTCATTGTTTTTAATAGCTGAGTAGTATTCTATTGTGTAAATGTACCACATTTTCTGTATCCTTTCCTCTGTTGAGGGACATCTGGGTTCTTTCCAACTTCTGGCAATTATAAATAAGGTTGCTATGAACATAGTGGAGCATGTGTCCTTATTACATATTGGAGCATCTTCTGGGTATATGCCCAGGAGTGGTATAGCCGGATCCTCCGGGAGTGTCATGCCCAGTTTTCTGAGGAACCGCCAGACTGCTTTCCAGAGTGGTTGTACCAGCTTGCAATTCCACCAGCAGTGGAGGAGTGTTCCTCTTTCTCCACATCCTCGCCAACAACTGCTGTCTCCTGTGTTTTTGATCTTAGCCATCCTGACTGGTGTGAGATGGAATCTCAGGGTTGTTTTGATTTGCATTTCCCTAATGACTAAGGATGATGAACATCTCTTTAGGTGCTTCTCAGCCATTAGATATTCTTCAGGTGAGAACTCTTTGTGTAGCTCTGTACCCCATTTTTTAATAGGGTTATTTGCCTCTCTGGAGTTTAACTTCTTGAGTTCTTTGTATATCTTGGATATTAGCCCTCTGTCGGATGTAAGGTTGGTAAAGATCATTTCCCAGTTAGTTGGTTGCCACTTTGTCTTTTTGACAGTGTCTTTTGCCTTGCAAAAACTTTGTAATTTAATGAGGTCCCATTTGTCTATTCTTGATCTTAGAGCATAAGCTATTGGAGTTCTGTTCAGGAAATTCTCCCCTGTGCCCATATGTTCAAGGTTCTTCCCTAGTTTCCCTTCTATTAGTTTCAGTGTGTCTGGTTTTATGTGGAGATCTTTGATCCACTTAGAATTGAGCTTAGTGCAAGGAGATAAGGATGGGTCAATTTGCATTCTTCTGCATGTTGACCTCCAGCTGAGCCAGCACCATTTGTTGAAAAGGCTATCTTTTTTCCACTGGATGGTTTTAGCTCCTTTGTCAAAGATCAAGTGACCATAGGAGTGTGGATTCATTTCTGGGTCTTCAATTCTGTTCCATTGATCTACATGCCTGTCACTGTGCAGTTGTTATCACTGTTGCTCTGTAGTACTGCTTGAGGTCCAGGATTCTGATTCCCCCAGAAGTTCTTTTATTTTTGGGAATAGTTTTAGCTATCCTGGGTTTTTTGTTATTCCAGATGAATTTGAGAATTGCTCTTGAAGAATTGAGTTGGAATTTTGATGGGGATTGTATTGAATCTGTAGATTGCTTTTGGCAAGATGGCCATTTTTATTATATTAATCCTGCCAATCCATGAGCATGGGAGATCTTTCCATCTTCTGAGGTCTTCTTCGATTTCTTTCTTCAGAGACTTGAAGTTCTTGTAATACAGATCTTTCACTGGTTTGGTTAGAGCCACACCAACATACTTTATATTGTTTGTGACTATTGTAAAGGGTGGGACTTACCTTTTCAATTGACTTTTTATTTTCATCTTTGAATATTTAAGGAAATTTCTAGGAATAGTAAATTTCTGATAGCAGAAACACACACACACACACACACACACACACGCATGCATACACAAATAAAATTCACCAGCAACTTGACATGGAGTACTTATGTTGAATGACATTCTGGTCATTTCTATATCTACATATATGCTTTTTTTTTTCTTTGCAAAATGGGGCTATACATTGTTGACTTTCTCCCCATTTTGTAGAACTGTATCAAGTATACTTTTTGGGGGAAACTTTTTTTCCATTAGAACAAAAGTTTATGAACCTGGAAAACAACTGTATAATGAGAGTTTCTCTGTGTCTCCATGCACCATGATGCATTGTGTGGTAAGAATAGGAAGCACTTGTATCTTACCAACATTTTTTCTGTTTCCCTGCTCCCTGGCTCCAGAGAAATGACTTTTAAGATCCATGAGGGCAAACTTTTAATGTGGAAGAGTGAGTGCTACTCGTAAGCAAAGGGCTAAGGGCCAGCCACTGTAGGAGCACACAGGATGGACACCCAGTGCAGAGCTGAAAGATCAAAGAAGCCTGCCAGGAGTAAGTCATGCGCAGGACTAGTGACTTGAAAGGGAAGGAAAAACAGCATGCCTACTGGCTGGGAGATAAGAGAAAGACTGGAGAGGGGAAATAGTTGTCACTGCTGTAGTCCACCCTGCTCAGCAAGGGGCTGCTGGAGTGGGAGAGGCAGCTGGTAATGGGGACAAATCACATTGTGCTTTATTCCGAGTGTGGTAGATTAGCAGGGAGACATTTTAATCAGGTATCCTCAGTTTATCTCCTTTCGAGAATGGTTTTCTGAAGAGCTTGATTTACCTTATCACCTTACACGGCTTGGATTCTTTCATTGCTTAACTGTTCTTAAACCTTTTATTGTTTGTATTCAGAACCAGGAGCAGTTGAAAGATGATGACTCTGATCTCATTCTCAATGATGGTGATATCAGTTTGACATATGGGGATTCTACTGTGAACACTGAGTCCGCAACAGCCAGCGCCCCAAGGAGATTTATGGGCAACAGTTCTGAAGATGCCTTGGACCGGGAGCTTACATTTGGGGACCACGAACTAGTCATTCGTGGGACACGCCTGGTTCTTCCGATGGACGATTCTGAACCTGCATTAAATTCATTAGATGATACGAGACACAGTCCTGCCTAAGCATTCTGATACTCAGTTAGTGGTTTGTAAACTTTGCACATGTGATTGTGAAGAAATGTGTACTACCTACAAGTCCTAGTGCATGTCTCTGAATGTGTAAGCTATATAAATGCCATTTATATGGCATAGGAAGAATATAAATACCCTGTACAAGGCAGATTGTGACAAAACTGCTCTCTTAAGTTTTTCTGGCTTTACTACTATATTGGCCAGATCTGTTTTAGAAACTTACTTTCACAGTGATGTTGTGTGTTCTGTTAGTTTTATGTTTCAGTTAAAGTATAAAAAGTGACGAATTGACTCATTCTTATATTTATCTGAGTACCAAGTTCTTGTGATGTGAGTTAATTTGTGTGTGGCAGGGAAGGGGAGGGAAGGGGGAGCTGTTATTCCCTCAGGAACCCAGGGCGAAGAGGTTCCTTTGTTGGAAAAACTTTTGTTGATTGCTGCTGCCTTTGTTGTGACTTTTTCTTTCCCTTTTCTCTGGTAGCCCTTTGTGGTGCAAGGAGCTGATGGCATTTTGATCTCACCCCATTCAGGTTGGGGACTGAAGTGTGGGGGTCGTTTTTTCCCCCATTGGTGTGAAAGAACAGATTTCTTGACTACAGTACATTGATGCTCTGAGAAAGAAGGCTACAAATGACCTCTGAGACCTTATTTCTTTTCTTTCACACCAAGACCATAGGAATTGCATCCAGCTGGCTTAGCCAAAGTACAGGTGTATAGCATTCAGGGCACTTGTTACAGATTTGGGGGCACTGGAGCAAGTGGACATGGGGCATAGGATGGTGGTGTTGGAGGTCTCTCTTCCCAAATATGTAAATAGTCTATCCCAGATAAGTTGAAATAGGAAATGTAATTGCTGCTTCATTTTTGATTATGTTCATTGTGTGTACAGCAAGCCTTGTCACCAGAGGTTTTTATATCAACTTAAATCGCTGCTCTTTAGCAGCCAAACAGGAGCAAAATGTAAAATTTTTAAACTTATTATGTTTAATGGTCACTTGTTAGTTTATAGTTGATGTTAAAACTTAATTTATGGACCCACAACTGTTCTGTACTGCACCAGAGGCTGCCATACGAGGACTGCAGTGCTCTACACCATCTTCGAAGGGGTTCTCTTGGTGTAAAGTGGGTGTGCTTGTCTTCATTGTCATGTTACTTTTTAATAATAGACACCTAAGCTGCCATGTGTTCGTTTTTGATGGTTTTTGAGGAAGAGCACAGAACAAATTTTCATTTCATATTCATAGTATGAAAGTGGTTTCTATTTTGTAATGCTGCAAATACCTAAAGGTACATTGAACACTTGGAAGGGGAATACTTTTTGATGCTGATTCTGACCTGTTCCTGATTCAGGAGAGAAAAAAAAATACAAATTCTGTGGATTTTTCTCCCTCAGATCCGAGTAGCATTGCCTTAAATCTAGCCCAATTAGTAACTTAATTACTTGTGTGATGTTCAAATTTTCCACTGAAAAATACCCTTCCAAACAAAACATGCACTTACTCTCAACAGGCTTCTGTGCCATTGCCAACACTCCTTGAGATTTTAAGGGAATTCTCATGGTGTACCCTTCGTGGCAGCCTTGACTGTTGGCATAGCCATTTGTTATGTAGTGGTAGTGACTTTCCTGCTATGCAGGAACTCCTCCTGTGAAGTGTACGTTTTATATGATGCGTGGCTCTTCATGCAGTAAATAATTTCTTGTTAATGTATGTTTGAGGGGTTTTGAATGTCAGCATCGTTGACCCATAAAGTTAATCAAGTTGTAAAAGGGTATACAGTGATTTAACAACTATCTTTTTTTATTCTGTCAGGTTACTGAGCTCACCTTATGAAAATGGCTATAAATACTTAGCATGACAAATTATGTAACCTGTCTCTTTTTAGCATGCATAAGATTTCTCATTAAGGAAACCGATAACGCTTGAGTCCACTAAATCTGCCTTCAGTACTTTATCAAAGGAGAACGAAGCTTGTTGTACTTATGTATTCATCTGGAAGACTTTTTTCCCCTCTCTTGTCTGTGTACAACATCCCCATGCAGAGAGAAAAGCATCTCTGTTGAAACAGTCATTAGAATTAAGCACCTCAATGCACTTTGATGAAGTACAGTGAGAGTTGCCATCGTGCATGAGTGAACTGCTTGTGGACTTGTTTTTCCGTTGTTTGTGGGACCTACATGTTTGATTGACTCGAACATTGCATCTCTCAGAGTTGTTTTTTAAGATCTCTTGGCATTTATCCTAGTCTGTATTTGGCAGCGTGCTGTTAAAGTACTAGACTTCTAATCTTTATGTGCTTTTTGTTTTCCCTTGGAGTACTTGGAAAGATGTTATAGTGGTTTCTTTTAGGAAAATCTGTCATTAAAAAAATTATAGCCTTGCAAATAACCATTCACTGTTATTTGAGTCACAGTTTATTCTAGAGAGACATAAAGAATGCTGACTTCATTTATTTTTCTACCTATATACATACTGGAAAAGGGGGAGGACTGGTGTTTTAAAAAGAAACATGACAGAAAACTTATGAGGTGGCAGAGTTGGGGTGCTTAGGCATAAGGGTGAACATATTTGCTTATGGTCACAATTGTACCATTTAAGAAATACTGGTCAAAACCGTCAAGTTCCATTACATTGATTTGTAGCTTGTTAGCACAATAGCAGAGAATGTCATGAAAATAGTTGTATTCTACAGCAGGTAGCATGACTGTGGACTGGGTTAGGTAGAAAGGCAGTTCCAGGTTTGCTTGCAAAGCATGACCATTAAATCTTTCATGTTAAAAGTATGTCTTTCTTTGTCCATGAGATGTTTTGTGGGTTAGAGTTTATATTACTCAGGGTTCTCTAGAGGAATGAAACTTTCAGAATTTATGTGATTTAATTAAGAAAAAAAAGCCTCAAAAAAAAAAAAGAAAAGAAAAAAGCCTCACATGTGTGCCCAACCTTGTAGGTTTTAGTTAGTTCCAGATGTAGTCAAATCGACTACCAAGAATAGCAACATATGCGCGCACAAGACATGTACACACACACACACACACACACACACACACACACACACACACACACGCACGGTTTATTAGAATGGCGTACAGGTTGTGGTCCGTATAGTCCTACAATAGCTGCTTCCCAATGAAAGTTCTAAGAGTCCACTAGTTATTCAGTCCACCAGGCTAGATGGCTCAGCTGGTGTCCAGTATACACCAGAATCCTGACAAAGTAGGCTCTAATGCCAGTGAAGGAATGGCCTTGCCAATAAGATTAGCAAGCAAAGAGAAAATGCTTCCTTTTTTTAAAAAGTAATTTATATGGACAGCCAGCAGATGGTATGGCCCCAACTAAATAAAGGTACATCTTCCCACCTCAAAGATCCTGATTAAAAGTGGGTCTTCCTACTTGAAGTGATTTAATTCAAGTCCCTCACAGGTGTGCCCAGCCAGTCAGGTTTCACTTAATTCCAGATATAGTCAAGTTGTCAAGTGAGAGTAGCCATCACAGAGTTGGCCAACAGCGGCTTTGTCCAATCAGGTTAATGGTCCAGACAGTGCTTTCAGTTCTGTTGTCTCCTTATCCATGCCAGCTTCGTCACTCATGCAGTCACTAGGGCACAGGTGGGAGACACCCGCACCCACCACAAAATTGTACCTTGAACCAACTTCTTCTTATCACCACACAGAACCCTGTATTAGATTTGACTAAGTGCCTTGGTTAACCTAATTTAGTTCTAAAATACAAGGACTTCAAAGGATAGATATTTTGTATTAATTTGAGAATTTTTGATAGGAATCGCTTACCAAGATGGTACAGGGTGAGACTTGAAAATTAACTGGAAATGCTAATAGTTGTATTTCTGAGTCCCGCTTAGATACAGGTAATGTGTTTACACGGTATTTTTATTTTAAGTTTCACCATGAATGTATGCTCACGTTTTAGTTGGGACAGAAGTGCAGAGTTTACATAGCTGGTAACCCATGGAACTAGGACATAAATCCACCTTCAACCTGGTTCCAAAAGGCCATAGTCTGTTGTTCTGTTTTTGAGACAGGACCTTACCATAAAGGTCAAGATGGCTTTTAATTTGCTGTGTAGTCCATTCTGGCTTTGAAACAAATGAGCCTCCCATCTTAGCCTCCTGAGAGCTCCCAGTACAGGCGTATACCACCACACCTAACATCAACAGTCCAGTTTATAAACCACTACTCTAAAGGCTTCAGGCACATGCTCCATGCTAATCTCTAAGTACAACCTGAAGGTGAGGCAGGGAGTCCTACACTTGAAGCCGGCTGCCCACCAACTGCTTGTCATCAGGACTGGGGAAGAAGACATGAAGTCTTAGTTCTGTCCTGCATTTCCTGCCCAGTTGGCTGCCATACATGAGTTTCTCTGAATGGGAACATTCTGACATCCTTAGCCAAGGGCTCCTCCTGTATCTTGTCCAATCTGTGAGTAATGCTGGCCGAACTGCCTTACACTCCCTTACCCTGCCTGTTAGCCGTTTCACCAAGGGCCTAACTTTCATGCCAGAGTATGTAATCATAAAAATCAGGCTAGTGTTTTAAAAGCCCAGGGCTTTAGGGTTATACAGACTTAGGTTCAAACTCAGACCCAGCTACTGAGTGTGATGTTGACCAGTTGCCTGACCTAATCAAGCTCTGTCATTCCTTCTTCTTGTCTGTTCAAGGGTCCTGAGCTCATACAGCGAGCCACTTACAGTGGGCATAGCAACAAACAACTGAACAGTAGGCTCAGCTTCGTGCCAAGCGCTGTACAGAAATTGCCAACCATTTCTTTGGATACTTGGGAATCACACATATACTTGGGAATCACTTATATAAGAAGAACTACTCGATTTTTACTGGGGGCGAGGCATATTGGTTTTAAGTAATAACTTCAAATTTGATGATAGAAAAGCTACGACGAAAATGTAAGAACCCTCCCCAGAGTGAGAGCAGAAGCCCTGTAATCTGGTGATGCAAGGGCTGGTGTTTCTGAAAGTGGTGTTTAAGTTTAGATCTCAAGAGTAATTCAAGGGCCAGCTGACTGAAGTGATGAGGACCATTCCAGGCAGAGGGGAGTGACATTCCTTTAGTCGGGTGTCTGTTGGGTGACAAAACATACACTGTGCTATATAATTCAGCAAGAAACAGGAGAGCTACCCTCACAGCACTTGCAAATCAGTCGAAAGGACAGAATCCAAATTCCAGTGTAAACAGAAGTGGAATGTGCTCCCTGAACCAAAATGTAGCCCCTTCAACCTCCTGCTTGCCTCCATGGGGGTAAGATGACCCCCTTCTGTGTGTCACCTTAAGGGCCTTTGAAAAGAAGAGCTGATAATGGCTTTTCTGAGTCTTTGTGTTCTCAGACTAAATAGCCCCATTCTCTTTCTATCTTCCCTACACCTGAGACCACCCTGGCTTGCTTAGAGTGTGGCTGCACCTGCTCCTCTTAAGAGTCATCAGGAAGACTGAGCCAAAGGCACCCTGCTCTTAAGTCTACATTCCCTTCAGAGAAAGCATGCCGTAAAATGCACATGTGTGAAATGGTTAAAGAGTGGATAATTAGCCAAAAAAAAAAAATGGACAGAGGGTAAAGAGCACAAGGAGAGGGGCTGAGAGTGGAAGAGGCAGGAGAACCTAAAAACGTCAACAATCAGTAGGGTCAATGATGCCTGGATTCAAATGCTTTAGAAATTGATTTTTGCTTCTCACTAGAAGAAAATGACGGTACAGCTTATTTTTAAAAAGCATAGAGCCTTCTAGAATAAGATGAAGGAAACATCTGGTTTTTTGTTTTCTCAAATTTTATTAATTCATCTGAGGCATGAGTCACCAGCTCACTCAGCCAATGTTTCCAAACTTTGTTGCCTCTAGAACAGTTGGGAAAATTCACTTTAAAACTACCTTGAAGGAAAGATGGTCTACAGAGAGGTAGATCTCTGTGTGTGTGTGTGTGTGTGTGTGTGTGTGTGTGTGTGTACACCTATGAAATGTTTGTCTTAAGTGATTTTTTTAATTACTTTTATGTTAAATCACAACCACATTCCCTTCTAGGCAGGATTTTTTTATTCCTTCACCTAGAATTGAGAACCAATGTATTGAATATATATACACACACATATACACATATATATGCAATTTATATATATTTATATATATCATATCATATATATCAGATATATATATATATATACATATATATATATATATATATCAGAACCTCATAAAATAAACCCTTTACCTAAGAAGACAACTTTGTTGGTTCACCTTAGCTTTTCTCAGTACAGGGCAGTTAGATATGTATCCCATAGAAATACCAAGGAATTAAAATGTTTCTTATCTCTCCACTCAAGAGTTCTTGGACTACTACCAATCCTAACCTGCAAAGGGCTGTCACATGGAGGCATCAAGAAGATTAAAGTGCTCTGCCAGTGCCTGACAAATACAGAGGGGGACACTCTCAGTCAACCACTGGACTGAGCATAGGGTCCCCAATGGAGGAGCTAGAGGAAGGACTGAAGGAGCTAAAGGAGTTTGCAGCCCCATAGGAAGAACAACAAAATCAACCAACCAGACCCCACACAGCTCCGAGGGACTAAACCACCAACCAAAGAGTACACATGGAGGGACTCATGGCTCCAGATGCATATGCAGCAGAGGATGGCCTTGTTGGACATCAAAGGGAAGGGAGGCCCTTGGTCCTGAGAAGGCTCCATGCCCCAATATAGGGGAATGCCAGGTCAGGGAAACAGGAATGGGTTGGATTGGTGAGCGGGGGCGGGGTGGGTGTGGGGGGAATGGAATTTTTCTGAGGGGAAACAAGGAAAGGGGTTAACATTTGAAATATAAATAAAGAAAATATTTAATTAAAAAAAGATTAAAGTGTCTTCTTCCTAAGCCTGAACTCTACCCCAGTGTGGGTTAGTCAGCCAAGCTGTGTTCTCGGCTCCTCTGCGTCAAGTTGACAGTATGCCAATGGTTTCAGTTCATGACAAAACTGGCTTTTCTGTGTAATAATGGAGTCATCCATTCGCTTTCATTACACTATGCTTTACCCAGCTCTGGCCCATTGGTGGGGATGTCAGTAGTTGGATTCAAACCTCTGTCTTTCATAGATCAATGGTTTAATTGGCCCCCTCCATCCCTCTTCCCTCCTTCCTTTCTTTAATAGACTTAGTGCCTTCCACTCTAGGTACTGAAAATACCAAGGTGATTAAGTCTTTAGGTTATTTTCCTTGTAAGTGAAAACTCCAACATTTGTAAAGAACTCAATGACAATTAGTGTTCCCCTTTTTCCTATTCCTCAGCAGACTGGCTTGAGATACAATACTGGCAAGAGTAATGATAAATTATCAATTAGTGTTGGGTCTGGTCCAAGGGAGAATACTTTGACAGTCTACTTTAACCATATAAGCAATAATTCCAATAAAAAGTTTTATGAGGTGTTGTTACAGATGTAAATGTTTCCTAAAGATATCACTTGAGTTGTAAATCATGTTCTTGAATTCATACTAAAGTCACCTCATTAAATAACAAGGGGGCTATGGTTTTCACATAAATGTTGGTCTCCAGTGACTTTTAAAAAAAGGAACAAAGAACAAAAAGGGAGAACTTAAGTACTAGCTGTGTGTGGCTCAACTTCAAGAGTTTGACAGGATGAAAATTTCCCTTACCACTTCTTTTTTAGCTTGCCTTTCTAGACCATCCCCTCCAAAAGGTTTATCTTCCTAGGCCTGTTTTATTCCCAAGAGAAAACAGAACTGGAGAAATGATGCAGAGAATGTCTTTAAAAACAAAACTCAGACTTATTGAAGTAGGATTGACAAACACTGAAGTTTAATCCTTTCCAATGCAGTTCTGTGAGATTTGCAAAGTGTATGCAGACATTTAACTGTCATCACGGTGAAAATATGGAGTATTTACAACTCTCCAGAACATTCCACCATGCCCCTTTGTAAGTTAACCCCTCTCTCCTTGACCTCATGCTTCTGACAGCCTGACCTGTTTTCTGTCTCAGTAGTTTTTGCCTTTTTTCCAGAATGTCATAGAAACGCAATTACATAGCATGTAGCCCTTTGCAGGCCATTTTAAACCCTCTTATCTTTTATTATGTTGTACTTTCTTTTTTGCATGTTGGAGGTGGCGCATGCACCACGGTGTATGTGTGGAGGTCAGAGGACAACTTTGTAGATTTGCTTTTCTCCTTCTACTGTGTGTGTAGGGACCAAACAAACTCATATCTTCATGCTTGGTGGAAAGTGTCTTTACTAGCTGGTCCATCTTGCCAGCCTTCTCTCAGTTTTATAAGTAAGAATATTAGTCTTCAGGTTGTACTATATCTTCATTGTGGTAGATTTTAAATATTTAAGTACAAAGAACTACCGAGATTCTTCGCTGTGATAAGCATGGGAGTGCAGTTGTCTCTTTGGCTTGCTGGTTTCATTTTCTTTGGCTACTTAATTGCTAGTGAGAATTCCTGGAAAGAAGCTGTCTGTGTCTGCAAAGACTAATTTATGGTTAGGGGAGGTTGGAATGTTGCAGCTCTAGAGGCTGATTACCTTATCTCAGGATAGGTTTACCCTCCTAAATTGCCATTCCTTCTCTATCTCTGGATCAGAACTACCATCAAGTGACTAAAAGAAAAAACCCTTGAAGAATGTATTCACTTAGCAGACCACTAGCTTCCATCCACCTCAAGAGCTAAGAAGGTCATCAGATAGCATTTGAGGCCTGTAGAAGAGCTGCCCCCATCTTGATGTAACCACTAATGTATTTTAACCTTGCCTTGGCTTATGACTTTCTTTGCTCTGTAAAACTGTAAAACTTCACGAAACCGCTTCTACATTGGAACATGGGATTTGTTGTAACCTAATTCTGTGTTCCTGGATCAGGGTCACTCAAATTTAGCTCCAGAATAAACTATCCTTTATTCCCTTGAAGGGGAGAGCTCTGTTTTCTGCATTGACATAACCAGCAGTGGGCTTGCTGGACCATGTGCTAGGTTAATTAAAAAAAAAAAACAACAACTGAGAACTGCCTCCCGTCTTTCCCCCATCATGCATGCACCAGTAGACAGAACTGCAATGGCTTGCACGCTCTACTCCTGATTATATAGCAGGCCTCACGGGTGGAGCTGGGTCTAAGCTGCATTGTTAAGGAGATGGAAAGTGAAGAGAAGAGGGGGTTCTGCGTGGATGCTGCTGTAATAGGCACGCAGACCCGAAAATAATTAGCATATGTTGCTTACCAAGGGACTGCTATACCTGCTTCACCTGCCTGCTCTGTCTCAGGGTGGGAGATTTGCAAGAGTCTGTATTTAAGTAGCAAGGTAAGAGCAAAAATTGACTGCCTGGGCCGCAGAAGTAGACCAGCAAGAAGAGGAATGAAGACATAGGGAGGATGGTAAGTATGATCAGGGGAGGAGTTTAATGATGCCCATTCATGAAATACCACATTGAAATGTATTATTTTGTTGAAAGAAAGAAAAGACAGGAAGAAAGAAAGGAAAAACCCACTAAACTGCACACTGAGAAAAGGCAAATTACATTTTTTTCTTTCCTTTTTTTTATTGGATATTTTATTTATATACATTTCAAATGTTGTCCCCTTTCCCTGTCCACCCCTGTACCGGGAAATCCCCTCCCCCCTCCCCCCTCCCCCTCTTCTATGAGGGTGCTCCCCCACCCACCCACTCCTGCATCCTCACCCTGGCATTCCCCTACACTAGGGCATCAAGCCTTCTCAGGACCAAGGGCCTCTCCTCTCATTGATGTCCAACAAGGCCATCCTCTGCTACAAATGCGGCTGGAGCACTGGGTACTCTTTGGTTGGTGGTTTAAGACCCTGGGACCTCTAGGGGTACTGGTTGGTTCATATTGTTTTTCCTCCTATGGGGCTACAAATACCTCAGCTCCTTGGGTCCTTTCTCTAGCTCCTCTACCAGGAACCCCGTGCTCAGTCCAGTGGTTGGCTGTGAGCATCTGCCACTGTATTGGTCAGGCTCTGGCAGAGCCTCTCAGGAGACAGCTATATCAGGCTCCTGCCAGCAAGCACTTCTTGGTATCAGCAATAATGTCTGGGTTTGGTGCCTCATATCGGGCAGATTCCCAGGTGGGGCAGTCTCTGGATGTCCTTTCCTTCAGTCTCTGCTCCACACTTTGTCTCCATATTTCCTTTAGACAGGAGCAATTTTGTATTAAAAATTTGGAGATGAGTGGGCAGCCCCATCCCCTAACTGGGGGCCTTGTCTAACCTCTGGAAAAGAACCAGAGGTAATTGAGGGTACCGGAAGGGCAAAGGCCGGCAGTTAACATTGTTAGCAGCTTTTGCTTTGTTCCTAATCTTTGGCTAGGTCTCCTAGGTAACAATAGCAGGTAGTGACTGCTGACTCTTCTAACCTGGGCCAGGCCCCGGAGTCAGGAATTTCATCCAGATCTGCCTTAAGGGAATCTCACAATGGCATCTCGGAGCTAAGCACTACTATCACTCTCTTATAGGCCAGGAAGAAAGTCGGGGCGGGGCGGGGGGGGGCGGGGGGCTTGGAGAGGTGCTATGAATGTGTATGGTGACACAGTGACTTGCTGAGGTGACTGCTAGAGTGAACACGCAACAGTTAGACCTAGTAGTTCTACTAGTCACCCTAAGACATGACTGGGGCCACAGTTTGCCCACAGCAGGCCGTGAGCCCCAAGACTCAAAATGAACTCTGAAATGCAGATTTCTGAAGCCCTCCTGGATTCTGGGGACCTGCTGAAAAGGCCTCGAGGACCCCGGTTTGCCATCCCTCTTGTTCAAGGCTTCAGAAAGTTGGCTCCTTGGGTGGTGGGGAAATGATGTGCTTGTGTTTGGCTCCGTCGTCGTTCCCACAAAGGTCCTCAACACTTTACATTTTTGGAACGCTTTGGTGAAGCAGCTCGGATGTGGTTGACAGCATTTGTAGTGTGAGCCAAGCCAAACCTTCCTTGGGAGGAAAGCTCGAAGCCTTTAGGGGCTCTTCAGTGTTCATGTAGCCCCTTTCTTGCTCAGTGTTGCACAAGTCCTGTGCTGCCAAGCATAGCACTGGCTTGGATTCCCCTGCCTGTCTCCCTGTAGGGAACCAACACTGTCAGCCTGACTTGGGCTTGCAGCAGCCTTAGCCAAGGTCAGCTTTGCTGGAACCTCTGATCCACTTGGGGTGCCTTCAGTGGTTCAAGGCCTGATGAGGTCAACTCAAAATGATTTTCCTTTCCATATTTTTTTGCAGGGATGTCCCCCCCTCCTTCCCCACTCACTCCAGCTCCTCAGAGGGTTTGAAACTAAAAAGTACTTGTATGTCAGGTATCCCTGCAGCCTCTTTTTGCTGTGGATCTAAAACTGAATGGCTTCCCCCAAAGGAGCACAAAGGCCTGAGTCACTGGCTAATCCCTCTGTTACCTTAGCAGCTGGAGCAATGACCATGTGGGTGACAATACATGTGGCTCTAGCTTCAATGCCTGCTCAGTTATCCCTGAATGGTGGACTCTGATGTGGAAGGGTAAGACAACTCCTTTCCTCCCTAAGTTGATTTTGGTCAGTGTTTTAGTTTTAGGAATCCTGAGTTAGTTGTCTTGGAAGTGTTATTTTTAAAAGAGCATCCCTGGCCCTTTCCTTTGCTGGGTTTTTCTGTCTCATCATGTGATCTCTTCTTTCTGACACTCATATTGTCGTGATGACATTTTCTAGGAGATCCTCACTAGAGATCAAACCAATAAGAGTACCCTGGAATTCCAGATTCTGAAACTGGAAGCTAACTAAACCTCTTCTTTTTATAAAGTTGCAGTCTCCGGTGTTTTGTTATACTAATGGAAAAATGGACTAAGTAGTCTAAAAGTGACAGAAAGACACGTGACCAGTCTGTATGAGTCCAGTGCTTGGGGCCGTGTTCTTCACAGTTACTGTACATTACTTGCATTACTGTGGCCTCCAGAGTTAGCCAGGTAGAACCCACAGGTCAAATGTGACCCAATCTCTGGTTTTTTTATTTGTTTTGTTTTGTTTCAGATGGATTTCTCTGTGCTGCCCTGCTTATCCTAGAACTCACTTTGTAGATCAGGATGTCCTCAAACTCAGAGATCTACTTGACTCTGCCTCCTGAGTTCTGGGCTTTAAAGGTATGCACCACCACTACCACTCAGTTCCTACTGTGTGTTTCTGTACTACCTTCGAGCTACGGATAGTTTTCAAGCTTTTCAAATAGTTTAAAAAGTCAAAAGAATGCTTATGTCACATGTGTAAAATATTAAATTTATGTATCAGTATCCCTTAGTAAGATTTGACTGGGACAAAACCACACCCCTGTTTTATCTCATCTTTTCCACTAAAAAGGTAGTGTTGAGTCTTTGTGACTGAGACGACATGACCCCCAAATTGAGCAGAGAGATTTTGCTGATCTTTGGCAAGAAGAGAAGCAGACCTTAATGGATTTCTGAATTCAGAGCCCTGCCCCCACTGAAGCTCTTTGCCAGATCTCTAGGTGCCTTGAGTGAGCCTTCTGGATGATGGCTGTCTTTGAGCTATTTGAAGTGCTTCTTTCAAGAGTCTGGGAGGCCTGGGATACTTAGAGTGGTATTAGGCTTTCCATCACGCATTTAGATGGAAACGTAGACAGCAGACTTGGGGTTATTTGTGAACAAAGCCCTGAAAGCAATCCAGTTGCTCTTTGGTAAGAGGTTCCAAATTATCTCAGGCTCTCCTGGGAGCTGTGTGGAGAGCCTTATATGGATATAATCTCCTAAACTGGGCTTGCCCTGTCTGTAGCAGGGTCAGAACCGCTTTCTTAAAAACGTGTTTATGCTTCAGTTGAAAGATAAATTGTGTACACTTATTTATTTTTACAATATGGCGTTTTAAAGTTTGTATATGTTACAGAATGGCGAACTCTGGCTACTTAACATGTTAACATCTTAACACAAGTGTTCAGATCTATGTTTCTGGTTTTGTGACCTTCTCTTGTCTTCCTATTTAATCAAGCCGTGCTCAAGGGAACATTAATGCTGTCAACTCCGGCACACATCTCACTGGTGCATCAAAGATGGCAGTTGCTTCCCTTTTGGCACCCGTCATCCTTTCCAGCTGGATGTAGGTGGAAGGATGTGTTTCTGTAACTGCTGGAGTGGGCGAGGTGTCACTTCATCAGGCTACTTGCTTCCTGGGATTACAGTGTTTGAAGATGATGATAAAGTGCCTCTGCTGTGTGCCTGGAGGCAATGGGTCAGGCATTCCATGGGTGTTAGCTTACTCATACCTTATGGCATGCTCACTCACTCATTCAACAGGTATTCATCGAATACCTGCCAAATACCAAGTTTGGTGCTACACTGGGCTACAACAGCAGATGCAGCAGAGACGATGCCTGTCCCTTTTCAAAGCCTCCACCATACTCATGAAGCCAACCCACAGGTGGGGGCTAATGATGATAAATAAGTCATAAAAAAAATCCGGTACGGAATGTGTTTAAATGATAGGAAGCCAACAGACAGGACTGGAGCCAAGACAGAGACTGGGGCATAAGGAAAAGCTCCTTAGGGGAGGGAACATGTCAGTTGGGTACAGAAGGATAAGAAGGAGCTGGCTGGGTGACTCAGCACCTGGCCTGGCAAGCTTGGTACGTAAATGTTTGTTAACAGGTTGAATGAAGGCAATCTGCTCAGAACCCTTGCTGAGAAACCAAAGATGTTTCTGTTCTAGCGACCTTGGGCTGAAGCTCTCTAACTTAGTCTATTCCTGGGCAACATAACTGTGGTCCAAAGGAGAAAGATGGGGTGAGGGAGGTTCCCCACTCAGCTCTTTTAACATTCAATTCCACAATTGCTTGTGAAACTCCTCCTATGAGCCCAGCACTGTGAAACACTCTGGGGAGCCCTAGGCAGGTCAGAAGGTAAGACTGTCAAGAGACCGGCAGAGGCAATCCGATGCACTGTCAAATAAACGGCATGGTAAATGCAGCTGAGGACATCGAGCGAGATTCCCAAGGTATCCTAGAAGGGGGGTGCTGAACACATTTGAGGAAGCTGGAACGCAGCCAGAGGAGGCTTTCAAGAACAAGCCAGCCTGGAAGATAGAGTGGTAGCTGTTGAGACTGAGGCAGGGGCAGGTCTTAGGACAGTTTGGGGAGTAAGTGTTTTGGATTTGAGCTGCACTAAAGATATGTAAACACCAGAAAGGAGATCTCCCTGGTGCTGTGCTCCTTACTGTCCTTCCTGTCATCTGATCCCACTGTGTTAGGTTCAGTTTTCCAGGAAGCTATGGTGTTTCAAAGAAACCACCCGATCCTATTCTACACAAATTTCATGCTTTGGGAAGTGGCTTTTTCCTCCTAAGACTTTCATATTTCTCTTACAACTTTTCAAAGCATCTACCATATGGTATTTCTCCCAAGTGAGAGATTATTGTCCCTCTATTTGAGGGGAAAAGAAATGAAGTCATCTGTCCACTGAAGTGACAGCTGCAAACAGAAATGGTCTCGATGGAGCAGCGGTCATCTGAGCTCAAGCCAGCATCCCTTTTTCCATGAGTGGTCACCCCTTGTTAGCCTTCTATTACTGACTTCTCCCTTACCCCACTTGTATCTCATATGAGGGTTTTTTTTTTTTCCAGAGATGAGCTCTGGCTTGTTCTGAATGTTTTAGGTGTCAAACATCCTGTTTTCCTCTGAGTAATATGACCCTGTCAGCGACCCACTGCATTTCCGAATGACATCATGGGATTCATCTGAGAACTGCTGGAGAAAAGCGATTATGGGAGCCAGGGGACCTCTGCTCGCCCCTCTACCTTCCAGTGAATTGTTTGGCAATGTTGAACAAGAACCCTGTTGGCAAACACGTTTGACGACCTAGTCTTGTAACTCTGGCTCTGGCAGATTTTACAGAGAGCATTTTCTTGGCACACATCCATTCTGGTGTGCTTCAGTACTGGCTACGGTCATTTTCACACCACCTGTACATGGAATTGGATTGATATGCCAGAGCCCATATGGTCCTCAAGGCACAGAATCTTTCCCATAGGACCCTTTCAGAAAAAGTTCTCTTTTTTTTTTGTTTTTTGTTTTGTTTTTTCGAGACAGGGTTTCTCTGTGTAGCCCTGGCTATCCTGGAACTCACTCTGTAGACCAGGCTGGCCTCGAACTCAGAGATCCACCTGCCTCTGCCTCCCAAGTGCTGGGATTAAAGGCGTGCGCCACCACGGCCCCAGAAAAAGTTCTCAATGGGATTTTTTTTTTAATTTATTTTGTTGTTGTTTGATTGAGACAGACTTCATGTAACCTAGGCTAGTCTGGACCTCACTATGTAGCCAACGATAACCTTGAACTTTTGATCCTGCTGTCTCCACCCCCAAATTTCTGGGAGTAAAAGTGTGTGTCATCAAGGCCAACCATCCTTAGGAAGCAGTTCGTGAACAAGGTGACATCACATGACTTGGCAAAACACCACTGGATCCCTTCCCCTCTTCCTAAACATAATGTTTAGGAAAGCAGGGGTGGGTTTGAAAAGATACATTGGAGCTTTTGTATTTGTTTAAATCACAACAGATCTTGCCCATCTAGTAAATGAAAGTCTGTACTTCCAAAAAGTTTCCCTGGGAGGTTGCATTCTTATTCCAGTGCTCTTGCCAACATGCTGGACATCATTATGCTGCAGAGCCAACAGTGGAGTACCGGAGACAATCCACTTCACCTTTTTCCTTGAGCCAAGGCAGAGAAGTCTTGTTGGGACATTTGCCTTGTTGGGCAATATTTGCCCATTTAAACAAAACCCATGCAAATCAAGCAGTAAGGCTACTTCAAGGAATTAGCTGTAGGTTCTAAAGATCATCTCCTGAATGGTACCCACCATACAGTGTCCTCAGAAGCTAGGTAGTCTTGTCCTTTGCAAGGCAAATCATGACACTGTGCTTTGGAAGCCTCTATTGAGATTTGGAGGAATGGTTTCAGCATAAGGATGATCAATTTCATTTCTCCCCAAAGGAAATATTATGTGGCTCTTGCCTCTCTGTTTAGGGACCGGTTGGCTACTTCAAATGACTTTACCATATGTCCTGTATTTCCTTGTCTCCTTCAGATGCTTCCAGCGGATTGTGCTATGGCTTGGTGTACTATACACAGTCAGCTGAAAGTGGTCAGGGCTGAAGATGAGGAAACCCTTTGCTCCATTCCATGCCTCACAGCCAGGTTGGGATAGGAAAGTGTCCCTTCAAAGCAAACGTGTCATGCTGTGGGTGGGCCTGGCACTATTGGGACAGACTAGAGGCCGTGGCCACGTCAGCATTTGGTGAGCCCTTCCATCTCACATGCTCGGGACTGCTGTGGGGACAGAGTATTGAGGCTGGTGGTTTTGGAAAGCCATGAAACATCTACTCACTGCTCCACAGTTCTGCTTTCTCATTTTTCTTAATCTCATTTTTCAAAGAGGGTGTTGTGTGGCCAGTCCTGAGGCAGAATGATAACCAATTAAGTCACTTGCTTTTTTTTAAATCTTTTTCTCCACCTTTTTCCCTTTTACTTTGTACTACTAGTATGGCAGCACAGGAGGGAGGTGGAGACAAGGGAACCAGGAGTTCGAACTTAGCCTTGCTTACTTACATTTCGAGTTTGAGACCAATCTGAGCTACATGAAACCCTAACTCAAAAAAAAAAAGGCACTACTTTTCCCCCATATGAATAAATTTTACAAGTTCCCTTTGCTTTATTGATTTCTCCTACAGGGTGTCTCCAATACCCAATTCCAGGAAATATTTGCTCAGATCCACATTTGTTTATATACTTCCCATGAAATCGAGTGTTTTTTATATGATTGAGAATGGTCAAATGGATGACTGAGAAGCAATGACTATTTAGGGCTGGAGCCACAGCTGTAAATTCCTCCTGAATGTTTTCAGTGCCCCAGCTCTGAATCAATTCGGGTGAGGGGGAGCATTCTTTTGTCTTGAGATTTTCTTGTGCTAGGGACCATCAGTTAAACTTGAAGTATTATCTTTAGCTCTGGGTGAGGGTGGGAACTTGATTCTCATATTTTGGTTCTGGCTCATCATCTCTGGCTACCCAAAGGAGAACTGAGAGCATCAAAGCCTTTGGCAGAGATGATGCAGGAAGACTATTGATCACATGTCTTTCATTACATGTTCTTCATTAAGTGATGGATGTCCTTTGCACATATGGTGGTCCAGTCCACATGGACTTTTACAAGGGCAAGAATTATGCCTTCTATTGTTTTGTGTAGCATACCACAACAATATGTGTAAAGGCATGCAAGTGGGATTTGGGGTGTTTGCTTTTATAATTTGTGCTTTTTGTCCATTCTGGTAGTACTTAATAAGCAGGCGCCTTTGGGATGTGAATCCTCCAAAGGTCAGATCCCACAGGACTTCTATCAATCAGGCGGCATGTGAAGGAATTTGGGCATTGTTCATAAGAAGTCTGGCATCACTGGTCCTTGGGAGACTTCCAAACTGGCATGTTTTACCTCCAAAGGAGGGTTGCAGGGAGAAGGCTCTTTGCTCGAGAGTCTTTTCTTTAGTTTGCAGTTTTCAGAAAAGCAAGTGGGCTGTCTTGGCAAGGGCTCTGATTAGGTTCACTTCTTAGTATTCACAGGAGTGAAAAGCTCTGCTTAATAGGTTGGAAAAGTTCCTCTGGGCAGAGCTTCTGGAGATGGAATGATGATGACTGTTACTGTTGGTATGGTGGGGGTGGGGCATGTGGAGTAGGGAGGTGGGGGATGCAAACAGCTAGAATCAAGGCAGTGATGGAATGTAGGGGCTATTAGCCAATACTGCATTGCCCTCCAGAAAAGGTGAGATTATTCAAAATGGCCACAGACATCTGGACAACTCAGTCTTGCTCTGGGCTTTATCATTAGCCAAGTAGCATGTATGGTAAATTTGTGGTTCAGGTCTTTAGCCATCACTGACTAATCAGTCAGTTGTCGTCACCCGCCAAAACTTCTGAGAAGGTACAAAATTCGTCCCTCCTTCAGCCCATTATGTTCTGGGGTCTAGTTGTTGTTCTTCCCACAGCAAGGACCTGAAATAGTTCTTACCAATGTTTCAAAAGAGCCTTCTCCAGTGTTCTCCTTTAATGAATGTAATGAATGGCAGAAGTGGTTCATGCTGGAAGAATGCAGACCACTGACGACCCCTTGCTAAACTTCAGACTCCTCTCTTGGTCTGCTACTTCCATATGAAGACTGTCACTCTCCTCCAAGGGTGACATTTAACTAATTGATTTCATCATTCATCAGTTCACTCATTCAATCCATCCAATGTTCATTCACCCAGCATTTAGATGCTAACTTTTAACCTAGATACTATGTCAAATTGTGGGGGGTAAAATGGGTCTTATTCTGGCAGTACAGGTCTGATGACATGAGTTTGATCCACAGAACCTATGGTAGAAGGAGAGAAGCAACTCTTGGGAACTGTCTTCAGATTTTGTAGCAAGTGTGTGCCTGCATGCATGCACCCACCACCACCACCACCACCACCACCACCACCACCACTACCACCACCACCACCCCAAGAATCTGAAGAAATGCCTGAGGGGAAATGGAAGTATGAGAATCTAAAGCCTAGGAGAGTTCTCACCTAGGAAGGGCAGCCAGTCAGCATAGTTGAGAGAAACAGGTAGAAAGGGGGACTCAGATCAAGAACTGCAGCCCCCGAATCATTCCATTTAGAGGTCTCCAGCATAGGAGGGGAAGCAGCCAGTGAGGAAAGAAAGGCAGCTGTTTCTCGGAAGCAGTTGGAAAAAGCAAGTGCTTTAAGAAAGAGGAAGCTGGCATCCTGCCTCATGCTACTGCTGAACATTGAGATGGAGACAACAGAATGACTGTGAAATTGGGTTCAGGGAGGTCAATGGTGTCCTTGGCAAGAGCGAGTTCAGCAGAAGGGGGACATGGACGCCTGATGGGAGCCAGTGGATTATGGGATGATGCTGGGAGAGGTGGTGATGGAACGCTAGTGAGAGGCCAGTCTGAAGTTGGAGTACTTCCACAGGTTTACATCATTCCCCTCCTGCTCCACACCCTTTCCTTGGAAGCTAAGACTAAATCCTCAGTGCATGAGCAGGCCACATCACCCAGGTGACTTCTATATTCATTTAGCAGATGACGCTTAATATTCTCCTGAAGGAATAAAATGATTATACAGAATCAGAAGACTCATAATCAGATCTCCCACAGTTTATAAACACTCTCTTCCCAGGGGTTCACAGGGGTTCCCATCTCCACTTGACATAGGAATTCCTTTTCCTCAACACATTTCCTCAGCTTTCCAAAGTTCCCATAAAAGGTCCTATAGCAGTCCATTTTCTGTTACGGATAACACAAAGCCTCTGATTGAATGAGTTTTGTAGAAAAGAGGCTTATTTGAGGTACTAAATCTGATCCAAGGTTGAGGAGGGGGGCACATGTGGTGATGACCTTCTTGCTGGCAGAGTCCCTGTGTGGCCCAGGCATTACATGACAAGAAGACAGGGGCTGTATGAGAGTGAGAGACCAAGCTGACTCTAATAACAAACCTATGCAGCTAACCTGCCATGAATCCATTCATCCATGGTTCTATTAATCTGATCATGAGGGTAGAGCTCTGATTGCCCTAGACTGGTGTGGTGGTTTGAATTGGTTTGGCCCCATAGATTCATGAGTTTGAATGCTTGGCCATAGGGACTGCCATTCTTAGAAGGTATGGCCTTGTTGGAGGAAGTGTGGCCTTGTTGGAGGAAGGGTGTCACTGTGGAGGTGGGCTTTGAGATCTCCTAGTGCTTGAGCTCTGTCCAGTATGGAATCAGAACCTCCACCTGGCTGCCTGCAGAAGACAGTCTCCTCCTGGCTGCCTTCAGATCAGGATGTAGAACTCTGGGCTTCTCTGGCACCATGTCTGCCTGCAGGCTGCCATGCTTCCTACTATGATAATGGACTAAACCTCTGAAACTGTAAAACAGCCCCAATTAAAGGTTTTATAAGAGTTGCCTTGGTCATCGTGTCTCTTCACAGCAGTAAAACCCTAACTAAGATACCTAGCCTTCATCATTTTTACTTTTTTATTTTATTAGTTTTTGTTTGGGTTTTTTTTTTTTTTGAGGCAGAATTTCTCTGCATAGATCTGGCTGTGCTGGAACTCACTTTGTAGACCAGGCTGGTCTCAGACTCAGAGATCTGCCTGCCTCTGCCTCCCAACTGCTGAGATTAAAGGTGTGCAACATCATACCTGGCTTACCATTTTTATTAAAATATCCAAAATGTCTCCTTGCATGGCTAGGTAGATAGAAAACTGAATTTCCTACTCTCCATTCATTTGGGATTTTAAAATTAAAATATAATTACATCACTAATCCCCTCCCTCCAAACTGCCACATGCCCTTCACTCTCTCACAAACTCATAGCCTCTTTCTCTCTCTCTCTCTCTCCTGATTATCTTTTGATCACATGCAGCTCCCCATCTAGCAAGGCTCCTTCGCTTTCATCATCCCTCGCCTCCTTCCTGTCCTCTTACCTCACTGCACTGCCCCCTTCCACATCCCTTCCTTGCACATACACTAACTCCTTGTCCTCCTTGCATCTGCCTATTCTTTTGGCAAAACCCTCAACAATCTGAACTTCAACTAGCTTCCAACTAAGCACCTGCAGCTGAGATAGTACTAAGGCAAAACAGGAAAACATAATGCCTAATGATGATCTCACTTTAAAATCCTGATGGGCGAGCACAAGTGGGTCCTTCAAGTTGCTTAGCAACCTATTGCATAATTTACTATCCATCTCTCCCTGAGGGCCAGGCTCTATGTACTCCCTCTCTCTTCAGACTTCCAAAACTTCCTCTTCCCACCTTCATTTTTGCTGTAATCTTATTTTTTATATCACTGAGGAAACAGATGTGATCAGAAGGTATAAAGAAATGCTGCTGTCCTGCTATTAAATAAATCACAATGGCAGGAATATCTCGCTTAACAGCAATTTCTCCATGTCTTCACTAAATTCCCACCCACTTTCATCTACTCAAGGAAATGACTACAAAATGTTCCTTTTCTTCTAAATATTAATTTCGTCTGAACTATTAGATCATTTTCTTCAGTGAGCAAGCACATCTCTTGAGTTGCTTTGCTATGTAACGGCTGCCTGCTTTTTCTCTTTCAGTTTACACTAAAGTCTCTTAAAGGAATAGGGTAGAGGTGGTACAGAAACTGTGGGAGTGGCCAACCAATGACTGACCCAGCTTGAGACCTATGCCATGAGGGAGAGCCCACCCCAACACTGCCTGTAGGGCCAGGACCCAGAGGCTGGATAGCCCAGAGACCTAGAATAGAAAATGATTCCTAATGATATTCTGTTATACTCACAGATTGAGGCCTAGCCCACTTGTCATCAGAGAGGCTTCACCCAGCAACTGATGGAAACAGATGCAGAGACCCACAGCCAAACATTAGGCAAAGCTCAGGGAATCCTGTGGAAGAGGGAGAGGATGGATTGTAAGAGTCAGAGGGTCAAGAATACAAGAGCGCAAACCACAGAATCAACCCACCTGGGCTCATAGGGGGTTCACAGAGACTGAACTGACAATCAAGGAGCCTACATGGGCCTGACCTAGGCCTTTTGCACATATGTTACAATTATGAAGCTTGGTCTTTTTGTGGGACTCCTAACACTGGCAGCACAGACTGTCTCTGACTCTGTTGCCTGCCTTTGGAACCCTTTCCTCTTATTGGGTTGCATTGACCAGCATTAATAGGAGAGGAGATCTTATAGCAACTTGATGTGCCATGACTGCTGAATATCCATGGGAGGCTTGTTCTTTTCTGAAGAGAGATGGAGGAGTGATGGGAGGGGCAGAGGGGAGGTGGTGAGGATGGATGGGGAGGAGAGAAGGGAAGGAAAACTAGTTGGGTTGAAGAAAGAAAAGACAGAGAGAGGGAAGGAAAGAAGGAAGGTAGGTAGATAGATAGGTATATATTCCTAGAGATATGCCATGGTTTCAGTATCGAGAATTTATTCTCCTGAGCATAATCCTGTTGCATTGGCTAGTTCCTGCTGTCTTGTATCTGTGATGATTCCAATGAGAACTGTCCCTCATAGACTCTAGGAATTGAACACTTGGATTCCCAAAGGTGACACTGTTTGGGGGAGGTTCTAGAACTTTTAGGAGGTGGAAAATTGCTGAAGGAAGTATGCCATTGGGGGGGGGGCAAGCATTGAGGGTTTGCAGTCTCATTCTGCTTCCTGTTTCCTCTCTCTGCTTCCTGTGCACTGATAAAAAACATGATCAGCCGGCATCCTCCTCCTGCCGCTGCCCTGGGTCTTCCCTGCCCTGAACCAGGAACTCTTTCTTCCTTAAGTCGCTTTGTTCATGGTGCTTTATCACAACAAAAAGGTAACTAATATAGGTGATCATTTGCCCAAGTTAATCAGTAATCATTTCGACATATTGGATGACATGCGACAAGAGTTGGCAGAATGTGCTACCCAGGCATTTGAGCTATCATCATGGAAAAAGGACATTGGAGCCTATATCAGTGAGTGAAACTTCACTCTGCCTGGCACTGCGTCTACTCCTATCAGGCCATTTTCCTGTTCAAATGAAGTCAAAAGCATAGGCTGTGTCAAGCACCCAAAGATCCAGCTTGCACAAGGGCTGCAGGCTAAATTCTAAGTACCAGATTGAACTTTTCACTTTTGTTAGGAGAAAAAAAATAGTTAATGTGTTCAAGGCAATCTCTGTGCTAGGTAGCCATGGTTATAAAATATTTGGTAAAATAGCTTATGTTTATTTATATTCATTTTCTATTCCATAGTTCTATGCCCCATATTTTCCCTCTTAATCCAGCATATTAAAAAAATAAATAATAATAAATGGTGGCGGTATAGAGATGCCAGTTTGCTATATTCATTGCCTCCACAGTCTCTCATCACATTCATATTCATATTTGCTTTTATTAATGTAGCATACATGTTTGGAAATGAAGCTAGATATTAAGGACTGCACGATCCTAGAGGGCAATATAAATTAAAAGTACACCAGGCAGTGGTGGCGCATACCTTTAATCCCAGCACTTGGGAGGTAGAGGCAAGTGGATTTCTGAGTTCGAGGCAGCCTGATCTACAGAGTGAGTTTCAGGACAACCAGGGCAATACAGAGAAACCCTGTCTCAAAAATACAAAACAACAACAACAAAAACAACCAAAAAAAGAAAGAAAAGAAAAAAGAAATTAGAAGTACAACTTTACGGCAAGCTGTCTCCTCCTGAGCTGTGGATCAGTTCTAGAGTCCAAGAAAAATAGCAAAATATGAGAACAAAATACCCAGTCTGGAGAACTTTTTTTAATCCTCTTCAGACTACATTTATTTATTTATTGTGGTGGAGGCAGATACCATGATGTGAATGTGGAGGTTGTGGGAATGAATTCTCTCCTTCTATTATGTGGGTCTCAGAGATGGAACTTAGGTTTTCAGGCTTGATGGCAAGTGCCTCTACCTGCTGAGCTATCTTACTGGCTTTCAAGAATTCTTTAGAAATGCAACTCAATGAAAATACCAGGACTCCTTTATTTCTATAATTCCAGTTGTACTGGAAAAATATAAAGCAATACATTAAGATCCTTCTATTGCCTTTTAAATCTCATGGTTGTTGGAATGTTGTGAGATTTGTAGAAATGAAGAACACTGCTATAACAATATAAAAACTGAGCCACCAACCAGGCAGCATAAACCAGCTGATATGAGGCCCCCAACACACATACAGCAGAGGACTGCTGGGACTAGACTCAGTCAGAGAAGATGCATCTAACCCTCAAGAAATTGGAGGCCCCAGGGAGTGGGGAGGTCTGGTAGGGTGGGGACATCTTATTAGAGACATGGAGGGGGAGTGCGGGATGTGGAACAGTCAGAGAGTGAACCGTGAGGGGACTGTAAAAAAAAAGATTAAAGAATAATAATAATTTAAAAACGGATATAGGAACTCACATTCCAATTATCCAAAATTAATTACTACTAATATTTTACCTTGTTTGCAGTTCCTATTTAAGACTTGTATTATGGAAAATTTCAAGCATATATAAAAATAGAACATATATTAGGGAACATAAATAATACATTAGTCAACCCTGGTGTATCAATCAGCCAGCTTCAAAAATTAGACGACCATAATGACATAATGAGGTGTTCATCTGTCCTCTCACCCGTTTCCCTCTCAAATAATTTTGAAGCAAATCCTACACATTGTGTATGTTCCCTATATTGCAATTCAGTATTTATAAAATATATTCTTAAAATCCAGTAATAGTTCTAGTTCATAATTGTTTCATAAAGCTATAGCCTGGAGACAATTTTGTTTAAATTAAAATTCAATAAAGGTCCTAATGTTGTAATTAATGGATGTCTCCTTTATGAGTTCTATTTCTTTTCTTGTTAAAGATTGTCAGTTGGAAAAACCCGGTGACTTGTTTGTTTGTTTGTTTGTTTGAGGCAGGATCTCACTATGTAGCCCTGGCTGGTGTAGAACTTACAGAGATGCTTTTGTATTTGCCTCCCATAAACATGTGTGCCACCATGCTTAGCCAAAGGTTTTTTTATTGTATACAATTTCCAAAAAGCTGTTGTCTCGTGTCTCACCACCGTGGTGCCATTTAAATGTATTCTTTTGTCTCCAGTAGTTCCTGTATATTGATACACTAGATGCCTAATGAAATCTGATTTGATTTTACTTTTACTTAACCACTATATGAAATGAAGAGGACCATCAGGAGAGACTGTGGGGCACAAAAGAGGACAATGAGTGAATCTGGTCCAAGTACATTACATACATGTGTGCTACTAGAGAGCACATCACTGTAATGGTATGTGGTCACAATTAGGAAGCATGACAGTATGGTGAATTCTTGGTGTGACATTAGCAGCTGCTAAGAGTGGCAAAGTGGTGGTATTATGCAAGACCATCCTTGTTCATCGATCAACTGTGATATTCAAGTGATGCCCTAACCTGAGATGTGGCTTTTTAGCAGTGCTGCTTCTAGAGAAAGACAACAGAGAGACTTGACTCTTCAGGGTTAGTTGGCAAATTAAGGAGTTGCTTCTCTAATCTCCTCTAACAGGAACTACTGTAATGTGACTATTTTACTGCTATCTCTGGATTATTTTTTTTAAAATATGTATTTATTTATTTTATGTATTTTATGTATACTGTAGCTGTCTTCAGACACACCAGAAGAGGGAGGGCATCAGATCCTATTATGCATGGTTGTGAACCACCATTTGGTTGCTGGGAATTGAACTCATGGCCTCTGGAAGAACCGATGAGCCATCTCTCCAGCCCATATCTCTGGATTCTTAATGCACGCATTCATATGGGGTGTAAAAAATGACATTCCCAGTTTCCAAGTTATCTAAAAGCAAGCAATGTTTCTTTCCCTTACTAGTTTTACCTAATCAGTGCAACAGTTGATCAGGCTCCAGTGATAAAAAGGAACTGACGCATGGATCAGTGGCAAGGAAAAACCGAGAGATGGGAGTAGGAGATAAATTCTTTTCTGGAGTGGAATCTGTGTACTGCAAAGACAATGTACCCTGTCATATCGTCACTGACATTACCTCCCTGTTGCCTGGCAACCTTGGGAGGCTGTGCTTCAGCAGCTCATTGCTGTTCCTTCAGAGAATGAAATATGCCTGCTTTTAATATTGTTTATGTAGTACTTTGTTCTCCTTTATTAAGGCAGTATATTTGAATGAGCTTATCTAGTTAATAGTCATAGATATTTATGATAGATTTGTCAGAGCCACAGAACAAAAGAAACATTTCATTTTGGGACAGGGTTAGATTGACCAAAACATGCTCGCATCGTCATTTTGATCTGATGTCATTCCTACTAAATTAGACATGATTAATGTCACACTGAGTGTCATGATTTGCCATGCCCCCCCACACACATACATAGTGGGATTTCAGTGTCCAAGTGTCTAGGAGACCATGCTTAATTGGATGCTTTTAAGAAAGTCTTTTGTGACCAGGCATGGTGCAGTCAGGATGCAGAGTCAGATCTCTGTGAGTTTGAGGCCAGCTTGGTCGATATAGTGAGTTCTAGGCCAGCCAGGGCTACACAGAAAGACACTGTCTAATCAAAAAAGAAAAAAATATAGACAGACAAACAGAAAGAGAGAGAGAGAGACAGAAAGGATGGAAGGAAGGAAGCAAGGAAGGAAGAGAGAGAGAGAGAGAGAGAGAGAGAGAGAGAGAAATTTCTGGGGCTGGATAGGAGTACTAAGTGTTCCTCTAGAGGACTTGGAGTTTTAATTCCCAGCACCAACATGGTGACTCACAACCATCTGTAACTCCAGCTCTCAGCCATCCTTTTCTGGCCTCTTTGGGCACCAAGTACACAAGTGGTGCAGGGACATGCATGATCATGCATGCCCACTGACCACATTTAAGAGCTTGTGAGTAACAAAGATGAAACAGAAGTCTTAGCATTTTGTTTTTGAGACAGGGTCGCACTGTGTAGACCTGTCTCTTATCTCCTGAGTGCTGGGGTTAAAGGCGTGTGCTACCACAACTGGGTTTAGCACCTTCTCTTCTTGTCCTTTAGATCCCACTTGCCTCCTCCTTGGTATCATTCTTGACCATTTCTCTTCTGAAAAGAGGCATTATCCAGCAAAGGGCCTTTGAGTACTTCCTACTCTGTAGCTATCAAGCAGCTGCTTAAACTCTTCCTATGGGGATCTCTCTCTCTCTCTCTCCCTCTCTCCCTTTCCCTCTCTCCCTCTCCCTCTCCCCCTCTTTCTCTTCCTCTCCTCCTCCATCTCCCTCTCCCTTCCTCCTCACCCCCCTTTCTCCCTTTCCCTCTCTCCCTTTCCGTCTCCCTCACTCCCTCTCTGTCCCTTTCTTTCCTGTCTCTCTCTCTCTTCCTCTCTCTATCTCCCTGTCTCTGTCTCTCTCTCTGTGGATGGTATCTTGCAGGACTTAGACCATTTGGACTCCCTGTCTCCCTCTGTTCCTCTGTCCCGTCCTTTCCTCCTTCCTTCCCGTATTTTGGTGCTGAGAATCCACTCTAGAGCCTGCACATGCTATGCAGCTGCTCCACTGCTCGGTTGTGTCTCCAGCCCATCTTCATTTTAGACAGGGTCTCCCTGAGTTGCCCAGGCTGTCTTATACCTACTCTGTAGCCTATCCAGCTCTTTAAATTTGTGATCTTTTTGTTTAACTCTCCTTCGTAGTGAGATTACAAGTCTGCACCACCAAGCCTATTTTCTTTCTTAATATACAACCCCAGTTGGCCTTAATATTACACTGACCTATGGGTGTAGCTCTGCTCTCAGGAGTGAATAAATATGTCCCCTTCCACAAACTAGCCTTTCTAATATTCCAAATAAAACACATTCCACATCCTCCCACCCTCTCCCTTTGGTCTCAAGCTTCACCATATATGGCTGGGTTAATTTTCTCATTACCATCTTAACTCTTGGCCCCAAGATCCTCTTAAATTTGTCAACAACCTCCGGAAAGTGTTGTGTCTAGTCTCTAAATCTAAATCTAGTTGAAAGCAAACAACTTGTTGAACTTTTGCTTAGGATTAAAAAATATTGTTTTCATGATGAAGACAGTTCCAAGACTTTTTCTTCCTAGTACTTTCTACAACCCTGTTCTGTCCAATACGACACAATCAAGATTGGAAGAGATTTTAGAATGGTGGGCTAGAGCCAACAAGATGAAATATAACAGAGACTTTGCCTCTGCAAAAGCAGCTTGCATTACACCAGCGGCTGCCATTACCACGGCTGTGGCTGACTCACATAGAACTTGTGGTTGACTAGAGCCCCCAAATCAGTCTTCATGCTGCCAAATCGAGTCTTTCTCAGGCTCTGCTCTAAGGCTACTAGACATGAAAACCATCTTGTTGGTTTCAACTCATTCTTTGTGCCTTTCTGAGTCTTTAAAAAAATTTATTTTTAAAAATCTGAAGTTATAACAATATAAAGTTCAAAAGTCTTGAGTCTTCGGTTTCAAATACAAGTACACACACATGTATATAACATGAAGTTAGGGACATGGCTGATTTGATAGAGAAGATTCCTGGTACCCACAAAACCCTGTAATCCCATCCACTCAGGAGGTAGAGATTAGAAACTCAGAAGTTTAAGGTTACCTTCTGCTACATAATAAGTTCTAGATCAGCCTGAGCTGCATAAGACCCAATCTCAATCACAAAACAAAAAAAGTTATTGTGGCCACTTAAACTCTGTGGTTGTTACTTTTATGCATCTTGGTTAAGATATGGTCCCCAGTTATTCAATTAAACACTGATCTTGTCAATTCTATGAAAGTATTTTGACGCTATGTAAAAGTTCACAGTCAGTTTCCTTTAAGCGAGGGGAATTATCCCAGACCTGTGGATCACAACTCCTTTGGGGTTGAACAACCCTTTCACAGGAGCCACATATCTGATATCCTACATATCAGATATTTACATTACAATTCACAACAGTAGCAAAATTGCAGTTGTGAAGTAGCAACAAAAATAATTTTATGGTTGGTGGTCACCACAACATGAGGAACTATATTAAAGGGTCACAGCATTAGGAAGTTTGAAAAGTTCTCTAGAGAATCTGGGGTTGGCTTGTTTTAACCTGGGAAAGGATTCAGGTACAAGGCTAAAGGAATGAAACTCTGCTTACATATAGCAGATTCAGTTCCAGACTGGTCTTTGCATAGGTTGTCCTCATGGATAGAGCAATCGGCTTGTACTCACCCCACTAACAGAAAGGCTAATCTCATCTGGAAACACCATCATGGTCATAGCTGGATGCGATGTTTAATATGGACACCCTATGTCCCAATCAAGTTAAGACATACATTTAATAAGAACCACAGCAAGAGTTTTGCAGTTCAAATTAAGTGAAAGATCTAATGGAACCAACCACAGTGTCCAAGTAGCAGAGGAATAGATAATGAGAATGTAGTATATGTACTGAAAATGGACTTTTTTTCGGCTATAATAAAAAAAACTCTTATCATTTGCAGGAAGATAGATACAACTGGACATCATTATAGTAAGTGAATCAGGCCCATCTCAGAAAAGCAAATATTGCATGCTTTCTCTCATTTGTAGATACTAGATTTTATATGGTTTCATAAAATTGTGTATGTATCTATGGCTTAAAGATAGACAAAAAAAAAAGCTGCCTAGGGCATAAAGGAGACTGGCGGAAGGAGGAAGTGGTGGTGAGAACAGTGAGGGTAGGAAATGTGCTCAGACAAAGCAACCAAAACTGAGTGAAGTCAAGGGTCTCAGGATGAAATGATTCTGCATCGTCTTGGGAGGTCTCCACAAGTAACAATAAATATCCTTGTATGGGATAGAGGAGAAGCTGCATAAAGATGGAGGTGGAGACCGGAGTTATGTAGCCACAAGCTGAGGAACTGAGGAACGTCTAGAAGGAGCAGAAGCTAGAGGAGGTAAGGAAGGACTGTCCCCTAAAAGATTTCACTCTGTTAAACCACTGTCCCCAAGAAACAGAAGGATACATGTTTGCTGTTTCGATCCACTCAGTTTGTCATAGCAAGGATTCCCACTTCTCGTTCCTACTGTGTGTTTCTGGCTGTCTATGCCCAGCTGAGCAGCAGGTCCTTGTATTTTTGGCAATTCTGGCTTTTAAACTGTGTGCCATGCCCCCCCATCCCCCCTTTTTTTTATTACCACTGCAACAAGTGACTATCTTATTTCATGCCCCTGAAGCTTTGGCATTTTTCAAGACCGACTTTGAACTGCTGCTCCTGCTCTGTGGCTCCAGTTTGTCAAGCAGAACCAAGCTCTCACTCCCTGCAGGGCTCACTAGCTAACTGACCTTAGGCAAGCTGTTCAGCCTCAATGGCCTTTATGTGTGCGCTCGGGTTCAGAATACTTCCCAGTGGTGGTTAGTGCGGACATTACAGATAATGGGCCCTTGGCGGGGTGCAGTAAATGCCAGCTTTTGATATGTACTCAACTTTATTATTATATGAGGTATGTTGAACACATACACACAAAAGCTCCTGCCTTCCCTCATTCAGGGTCTTCATGTGTGAAAGTGATTGTAGTCCCTCAAAGCTCAGCGATAGCTCCCCCTGCTCTGCTCCTCACACCCCAGTGCAGCCTTTCCAGCTTCCCACAGGTGCTCCCCATGCAGCATTTGCATGACCTGCGTCCTTGCTCCCTCCCTGTTAAACACTTGTAGGTACCTGCATGACTCACTCCCTCAAGTCACTCAGACCTTTGCTAAAAGTGCTGTGTTATCCAGGAAGGGGTTTCCTCGCCACACTGAGCAGCACAGTCTCTCCAAGCCCTGTGCTGCCTCGTCCTGCTTTATTGTTATATACAAATCTCGTCACCGTCAGGCACATGTCTGTGTATGCTATGTCTCCTCCACTAGAATTCAAGTCTCATGAGAGTCTTTCATGAACTGTTGTATCCCTGCTGCCCAGAACAGAAAGTGCTCACTAAATGTTTCCTAAGTGAATGATTGAAGGGATGTGTGAACAGTCTAGCTGGGTAGTCACAATATAGTGTCATAGTACCGTGATGAGTTTGTACAGCGTGTACTAGGGAACCTTAGTCTGGGTAGGGGCGGGGGAGGGTTGAGATGGAGGTAAGAATTATTAATGAAACTTCTTGGAGCAAGTAACAGCTAAATTGAATTCTTGAAAATGAGTAGGAGCTACCAGGCTCAGAAGGTTATAAAAGGAAGCCTGCCTTGATGACCCTACTGCAATTCTCTAATGAAACTGTCTAAAAGGAGGGGGAAAGCCAAGGGGCTAGAGAGATGGCTTGCTGGTTAAGGAAACACACTGCTTTTGCAGATGACCACAGTTTTGGTTTTCAGGACCCATGGCAGGTAACGCACAATCACTTCAAGGGGGAATCTGGCTCCAACATTCACATATACATAACCACATGCAGATATAAATAATTGAAAGCAGAATAAATCTTTAACTTGGAAAAAAAGGGAGGAAGGAAAGGCAAGCAAACAAGAAAGTAAAAATGAGTGAAGGAAGGGGAGAGACAGGGAGGAAAGGAAACAAAGTACATTAGGGTATTTCAGTGAAATGAAAGAGTGTTGCAGAGAACTCAGACTTTATAAGAGAATGAATACATTCCAAACAGTTTGCTGTGACAGAAAGGAAGGGAAGGTGGAGACACAATGGTAAGAGGAGAAGGGATAGAAGAGAGAGGAAGGATGGGGGAAAGAATAAAGAAATGGAAAGGAAGGAATGATATAGAAGGTGGGAGAGAGAAAGAAAAGAATAACTTGTGAGAGGAAGGGCTAGAAGCAGACAGGCACCCAAAGTGATAACTCATGATGCTGCAGGAGTGATTGTGGAAACCAAACAGTTAGATAACATTGTTGGGAGGGTTGCTTTCAGGCCACAGTGGGAATGCTCCAGGAAGAGCCACTCCCTCTGTGCAGAAGGCAGAAGCGCAGGGGGGGGGCGGGGGGGCAAACACTAACTAGAAAACACTGGGTATTTGGTTTGTTCACCATCTAGATAGAGGGCGGAGGGGGAAACAGACCCAATGGAGGAAGAGAGACTGAGTTGGGCTCTGAGGAAGCAGCCAAGCATGAGGCTCGAGAGCAGGAGGCAAAGAGGGCACAGTGGCCAACAGGCCATGGAGGACTTTAAAGCCACAGAGAAAGGATATCAGAAGTCACGAAGAACATGAAGTAGAGAGGCTATTCAGGGGAATGTTAAAGATTCAAGATTACAAACTCAACCATTTTATCTTCCCTGGGAAGAACCAACCGAAAATGTGACAAAGTCTAAAGGCAGGAAGACCAGCCAGAACCCTGCTGGAAATACTGAAGCAAGCGGTGTTGTGTTGGCAGCCGAGATCGTCCTTATCCAAAGTTTAAGCCAACGCCAGAAGCACGTTGAGGACTGGGAAGCTTGTGTAGCACACTGAATGTCAGGCACTGAATGTCAGGCACTGAATATGCTTGCTCAGCTAGAACCTGCATTTTTAACAAGATGCTAGGTAAGAATAGCCATATGAGAGTTGCAAAAGACCTGGCCAAGACTAAGTGGTAATGGAGGTGGGATACAGATATGGAAAGTTGATAGGATTGAGCTTGAGAACTATTGACCCCTGCCCTTTGCAATAAAGTCTCCTGTATCCCTGGATGGTGTTGAAGTCACTCACTACAGTCAAGGATGACCGTGGACTTCTCCTCCTCCCATCTCCATTCCATATTCCAAGCACTGGGATTACAGGATTGTTCCAGCATACCCAGTTGATGAAGTGCTCAGGTTTGGACCCAGAGCTTCCTGCGTGCTAGATAAGCCCTCTGAATTCCCAACCCTATACTGATTGCATTAGTCTTCGTTCTATTGCTGTGAAGAGACACCATGGCCAAGGCAACTCTTATAAAGGAAAACATTTAGTTGGGGGTGCTTATGGTCTTAGAGGGCTAGTACATTATCATCATGGCAGGGCACAGATTGGCAGGTGTGATGCTGGAGCAGCAGATATTGATCAATGATCGTGATCAATAGGCCAAGAAAGAGAAAGATACTGGGTCTAGTGTGGGCTTTTGAGACCTCAAATCCACACCAGTGGCACACACCCTCCAACAAGGCCACACCTCCTAATCCTTCCCAATAGTCCACCAAGTTGGAACCAAGCATTCAAATATACGACCTTTCTTATTCACACCACCACACTCACCCCCTTTAGAGTTACTTTATTTCTCCATTTGCTGACTTCCTTCTTCCTTTTTTTTTTTTTGGTCAACTAGGACTCCAACTGACTCCATACCCTCCTCAGCTGGGTTTATACCACAGCTGTGGAGCTGCTTTCTCTTTGCATCTGGGGCCCTGTATAGACAGAAAGTGGATTCATTTTCAGGATCCCCAGCAGATGCCCCCTTAAGCTCAAAAGTTAATAAAATGTAAAATAAAACAGTGAACGATCTCTCTCTCTCTCTCTCTCTCTCTCTCTCTCTGTCTGTCTCTTTTGCCAAAATCAATTGAGATTCCAGCTGTTCAATAATTTTTTAAGTTTCTTCAAAGACAACAGCTCACTTTCATTCGAAAGCAGGGGTGGAGAGTGAGGGAATTGGATTACCTCAAAAAGTTTTGAAGAGTGAAACATGAGCTCTTTTATCCTACTTGTGAAGCATAGAAGGCGTCCTTGCTTTATTGTCTTCAAACCAGATCATGGGTTTCCATAACATTTCTTCAAAATATGGGAAATGCTGGGTGAGCTGCTATAGAGAGCACCGTGACATGCCAGAGGCACTAACGAAGAACTGCGGCCCTTGAGTAATCACTCCCACATGCCTTTTTAGGAGGGAACTGACTTCACCCCTGAGTCAATGTGTTCATTCCTGTTGTAGTTGAAATAACAGTTACTTCAGCTGCTGACCTCTTGTTTCTTGCCCTTCTAACATTCTAAGAAAACCTGCCAATTAAGGAAAGAAAGTTCTTGTTATGAGACCACAACAGCCATGGTAGAAATGTGTGGGATTTCATACTGAGCAATTTCAAGTTGGAAACTGGACAGAGCACTGATTCAGCAGGTGTTTAGTGCATGCGGATCAAGGTGAAGAGATTATGTTAACAGGCTGTTCTTTTCAATCAACAGAAACTAATTATGATGAATCTATGGAAATAAAAACAAACTCATAGGCAGGAAGTTAGGTTGCAAATAGAGTTCCCAGGGAATGCCAGTGAACTGGGTTTGGAGACTGTCCTGCACTGGGGATAAATTCAGGGGCCAGAGTCCCAGGCAAATTCCCGCCCCAGGAACAGATTGCTTGGATCTTTCTGTTGCCATTGTGGGATGTTAGCTTGGACACTGGTTTTGAATGCCAGGGTGATTGTCACTGCCTGTGACTGCTAAGTGCTGTACCTTTAGGATGAATTCAGAACTGTTCGTTGCTTCTTTCCAACACTGGATCCTGATTCCAAGTCCTGAACAGAAGTCCTGGGCTTGCTGAACTTAGGGCACACACCCTTGTCTGTCCTCTGAAGATGACAGACAGTGAATATGTGATCAATTTGGGTTCCTCAGTGGGAGGGACCCATGTTTCTCACTCAGTGGGGATTCCCCAACATACTTTATTTTTGAGGCTATAATTAACATAATTTCTCCCTTCCTCCCCCCCCCAATTGCCCTTTTCAACTCATGCTTCTTTTCTTTCTTCATTAACTGTTGAGGCATACACATGCTTCTCTGGAGAATAGCTCCATTTCAGAACAGTTACACTTTCTGCCTATGTCATCTTGTCCTGCCCCATGGCTTTAAGTTGCAGAGTCCACCAGTGGCTTCCAAGTTTCCATCTCTAGCCACATTTTATTGGTCTCCAGACTTCCCTTAATATGCCATCTCCACTTAACTGCCTAATCAACAACACAAATTTGCCTTAACATTAAGTTCCTGATTTCTCCCATCTTGCCCCTACAAGCCTACATCTCCCTTGCTTTCTTGTCTAGATAAATCTTACCACTAATCACTTTAAACCAAATCCCAGAGAATGGCCTCCATCCCTTTTTCATCTTCTACCTCCAAACTAGAAGGGTTTCCTGTATTTTTACAACATATAATATATCCTAACTGTCCCCTCTTCTCACTACCTCTGATGGCCCGACTATAGTCCAAGCCATCATCACTTTTTAGCCTGAAACAACCACCATTCATTCAGTCATTCAGGGTATTAGCAGGAAGCAGCACATTGGAAAGAGAATAACAAGAGTGCTTGATGGTTCAAGTATTAACAAAGGTGCAGACAAGGCCAACTAAACAAGCAGAAGACCAGGAAACACCCGAAGCATAGCCAGGACTTTGTTGATAAGGGAAGGCCATAGATTCAGGAGTGGTGGTAATGAGGCCCTGCTCCATTCTTCCCCAGCCTTGTAATCTCCTGTTGATTCTGGTGTTGTGTAGGTTTGACCGGACCCCAGCCAGCAAAGGAACTTTTGAGATGCTGTCTGCAGGAGCCATTCTTCAGGTCTGAGAAGGCCTGAGAATGCTACAGAAGAAGGAAAGCAGTTAAAGGGATTAAGCCAAACCTTTCTCACTGGCTACTTTGTCTCTTATCTTTCCCACCTCCTATCTCCTATCCCCCCCCCAGTTTATTCTCCCCCGAGCAATCAGAGTATCCCTTTGTAATGTAAATAAAACCATCCTGTGTGTTGGAAGGGCTTGCCTCCAGGGGCTTCTTTTTACCCTCAAAAACCCCAGCTCCTTGATTTGGTGACTTTCAGATCACCTCCCACGACTTTTCCCTTGCTAAGTTGATGTGTGTGAGACAAACTCATGCCAATTTAGATTTTCCTTTGCCTTTATTTCCCTTGTGTGGAATAGTCTTTCCACAGCTTGCAATATATATATATATATATATTCTTTGAGAATCTCATACATGTATACAATGTCATATATATATATATATATATATATATATATATATATATATATACTCAGTGTGAAAACTTGACCATCAGTAGTATGTTCCCCACTAGGACCTATAACCTCTCAGCCTTGGAGTGTTGACCAGGTTTATGGTACCAGGCATGAATTGCCTGTAATGGAGCAAGCCTCAAATTCATCCTACCTGGCTCGTCAGTATTGTGGTGAGTAGGGTCCAAAAATGAGTAAGATCGTTGGTGAGTCTTCCCCCACCTAGGAGTCTGTATAGCATCTTCCATCACTATGAAAGCCAGGGAGACAGTTCCCTACCAGGTTCCAGTTTGATTGATTTCTCTATGTCCTACCACCAAAGTATGTGGTGTCTTTAATAATAGGGTCTAGTATGGTGCAACCAAGAGCAGTGATAACAGCCTTTGTTGTTTGGGGATTTCTAGAGATTTCCTGACTAAGAGCCAGAGATCTTTCTGTCATTGTTTGAGGCTTTGAGGCCTTTAAAAAAAACATTGGGAGTTTAGAAATCAGGGATGTGGAGCAACAACCTAGCATGTACAAGGTATAAGGTTCGAGCTCCAGCACCGCAAAAAGAAATTGCATTTAATTAAACTTAATTTTATGCATAGTAAAATTAGTGAACATTTTGTTCAGCTCAATGAGTACACACACACACACACACACACACACACACATCCACGTGTAAACAACACCCCAATAAAATCAAAAAGCATTTCTATTACTCCAAAATGTTCTTTCTAATTAGGAATTTGATTTTTTTTATCTTAGAGACTAGGTCTTTTAAAGATTTATTTATTTATTATTTTATATATGTGAGTACACTGTTACTGTCTTCAGACACACCAGAAGAGAGCATCAGATCCCATTACAGATGGTTGTGAGTCACCATGTGTTTGCTGAGAATTGAACTCAGGACCTCTGGAAGAGCAGTCAGTGCTCTTAATCTCTGAGCAATCTCTCCAGCTTACAGATCAGTTTTCTCTATTCTTGAACATCATATAATTGGAATCATGTATTACATTATTTGTTTTTCTTTGTTCATTATTGCTTTTGATAATCATCAATGGCCTGGTAACACATGTCCATTAAACTAGATACATGGGAGGTTGAGGCAGAAGGATCACAACTCAGAGGCCTACCAGGGCTACAGAAATCTATCCATGTATAAACAGTTGGTTTCTCTGTCTGATGAGTAGTAACAAATCATATTAATTTACCACAATTTGCCCTCTCTCTTGTTGATGTGTGCATGTCTCAGTCCCCAACCCCTAACTTTTGAGTGTATGACTAAAACTAATTATTATTCTTCTATGAGTTTCTTTGCAAATACAAATGAGGTAAGAGTTCTCTTGGATAAATATCTAGGGGTGGAATTCTTAGGTGAATAAATGCTAAACTTTATAGGATGTATTGAAGAGTTTCCAAAGGACTTTAAGCATTTTATCTTCCCACCAACACTGCATGAGGGTTCCTATTGCTTCACAGTTTGCCTAGTCTTTATTTTGCTATTATTTTCTGCTGACAGTCTTTTTGAATCTAACCATTCTGCAGGGTGTGAAATGGCGTTCTCATTTTAGTTTTAGCCTGTGTTTCCTTGGTGATTAATAATGTGGAGCATCCTTTTGTGTGTTTCCCGGCCCTTTGTGTCATTCTCTTTTGTAGTGTCCATTCAATTCTTTTGTCCATTCTTACTGAGGTTCCGTCTTTGGTCCTTTGTTACTTATATACTGTGAATAATTTTTATCAGTCTTTGCCTTCAGTGTTCATTTTCTTAATGGTGTAATTTGATGAGAAGTATTTTTAAATAAATTGCAACAGGGTCTCACTGTGTAGCTCTGGCTGGCATTGAATTCACACAGGTCTGACTACTCTGCCTCCTGATGCTGAGATTAAAGAAGGTATATGCCAATATGCCTACTCTTTTTTTATTTTGATTGTTTCCTTTATTAATTGTTCATCTTATGGTCAGTATTTCTTGTATCTTTCCTAAGAAACTTGCTAATTTACTGATTCTTAGGTTATAAAAAACGTTGCCTACATATTCTTTTTTGTTTGTTTTGTTTTCTTTTGTTTTGTTTTTTTGAGATAGGGTTTCTCTGTGTATCGCTAGCTATTCTGGCACTTGCTTTGTAGATCAGGTTGGCCTTGAACCACTTGCCTCTGCCTCCCTAAGTACCAGGATTAAAGGTGTGTGTCACCAGAGCCCGGCTCTCTTTTATATATACACTTATTTTTTCTTTCAAAATGAGTTTTGAAAAGTAAGATGATGCTAACTTGTTTCCCCACTCCCTTGCATTCAGACAAAGAATGTAATTACTGAACACAGACTATGCTCCCAGCACTCTGCTAGGTTCATAGACTGTTCACATAGATACCTTTTGGCCTCCAAAGCCCCTCCGTTTCTCACGCTATGCTATATATAGTCTGGAGAGATCATAAAATGTCCTGCTCTAGGACTCCAGACTCCAGAATGTTCAGCTTCTTGCTTGGTTCTGCAGGATACTTTACCAGGAGCTGGAAATTCTTGGATAAACAAAGAGGATGCGTTTACAAATCTTTTGGACTTCTTATCCTTCTGTTAATATGCTTTAGAGGAAATAGCAAAGTTTTACAATAATATCTTCATAGCTCACATTTTTTCCAGTGAGATATTATCTATATACTCCTGTTTGGCCATATGTCATTAACTGATAATAAGCAAAGTTCTGAGAAACTGGGCCAATGTGATGGCGTTTTTAAGGTTTGAGAAGAAAAATTTTCATATGTTATTCTAAAAACAGAAAAAGCAAACATCTTATTTCTTCATTTATACCACTGGTGTGTATTACTTACACTTAATCTCTGTTTAGCAATCTGAAATAGGGCCATAGGAGTGTTTGGATTCCTGGGCTTCTTTCACATTTTTGGACTTTAACTATGAGAGATGAAAACATTACCAAAGTAGCAATCAGTAAACAGGCAAAATTAACCCACCCGTATTAAGCAATTGCAGAGTAAGGGGTCGGGTAACATGCCACTTTTGAGCTCTTGATAAATGTCTGACTCCAGCTAAATTACTCAACTTCCCTGATTCCATCTCACAAAATGGACTTACTAAGATCTTTAAGATTACCAATTAGATGAAATATGCTAACGAATAGCAAGCTTTCCAATAAGACACTATGCCATTGCTCCCATGAATCGCTCCATTTGTTCCCTCCCCACTTTGATCCTGGAACCTGAAGTCTATACCCCACACATGTTTCCACTGAGCTCCATCTCCAGCTCAGGAATCATTTGATTTGAAGCAAATAATAATAATTTTGTCTTCTGATTACAAAATCTCCTCAGGGTTTTTTTTTAATGTAAAATGTTTTAAGATGATAAATGAGATTGAACATTTAGAACACATGAATCTTATGGCATATGAATATGACTTTTCTTAATCAAGATGTTTTCTAAAAAAAAATTAAGTGTCCTTAATCTAGTAGAAGCCACTAAAGGAATTTCTCTTAGGTTCCTAAGACTGGAAAAACAGTGGTTTATCTTATCAACAAGATAAACAGTCTTCCTTCCTTCTCTCCCAGGTCCACCAGGAAGTCTCTAGACAGGTTTGTGATCCGCCTGTGGTAGTATTTTAGTATCCTGTCTTAACTTTATTTCCAGTTTCACTTTATTTTCCTATCCATATTTTCTCTTGGTCATGAATTCAATCTATTCCTCACTTTTTATTCTGCTACATCTCCTAGTTCGATGTGACAAAGGCAGGGTATCACTGGTTAAGCCACCACCTCAATTACTCATTAATTAAAAAGCAGGAAGTAAAAACCCAAGAGATGGAAGCAGTCTTTCTTCTGGTCATTTTAGAGAGCGAAAGGGAAATGGACTTAGGTTCTTTTTTGCCTACCAGGTTGGTGTCCTACATAGTTTTAACTGTCAACTTGGCACAACTTAAAGTAATCAAATTCAGTCAAGAAGGGTGTCTTGACTGAATCCGAATCCGAATCAGACTGGCCAATGGGCATGTCCGTCAGGGATTATCTTGACTTAATTGGTGTAGGAGGGTCCAGCCCACTGTTGACAGAGCCATTCCCTGGGCATGTGGTCCTGGGATGTCTAAGAAAGCTAGCTAACCACGAGGCTTTGCGTGAGACAGTATTCCTCCATGGTTTCTGTTCCAAGATCCTACATGAGTTCCTACCCTAACATCCCTCAATATAAGATAAAAATAAGCCCTTTCCTCCCTCAAGTTGCTTTTGGTCACAGTGTTTTATCATAGCAAGAGAAAGGAAAAGAAAGAGAAGATAACTTGACCATAAGGACCTACAAGAGGGCTGCACTTAACTGCTGGATTCACATATCTCGCTGAGTATCTTTGAAAGGTTTAAAGCCAAAGCTAATGTATTCTTCTTCCTTTAGCCAGTTTTCATTCTTCCCTCACACACCGTGCCCAATTAAAGTTGATAGAAATGGGTGTTGAGAAACAGAGGCCAGAGGACAAAAGATCCATGCCCTTGGAAAGGGACTTGAATTCCTCACCGTGGGTGGAAAGGCTGGAAAGAAGCTGGTCTTTGGCTCTCTGAGCTCATTTCTTTCACTTACCCTCTTGTTCTATAGGCTACATTGGCATCCCTTTTGGAAATGTCTGATCTTTTCCCGTATCAGACATTTCAGCACTTTATCTTCCCATTGATTGGAAGATTCTTTGCTCAGTGCTGCCCATGCAGAGTGTCCCTTGTCACTCACGAAGCCTCACCTGAATTAGGACTTCTTAGAAAAGACCTTTTCCGGTCACACTACGTCCCTTCACTTGTTTCTTTTTAAAATATATTGTATATGTATGAATATTTTTGCCTGAGTATATGTGTGTGCACCACACTACTTCTCTTGGAATTACAGTTATAGGCAGTTGGGAGCTTTCTTGTGAGTACTGGGAATGATGTCCGGGTCATCTACAATAGCAGCCAGTGTTCTTAACTGCTGACATATCTCTCCTACCTACCCCATTGTTTCTTTTCTTTCTTTAAAATCTTGTCTTACAACAGAAGTTTTTTCTTTGTCTTTTATGCATTATCTCCTTCAGTAGACAGAAAATATTTCAGGGATAGGTTGCTATTTTTTTAAAAAAGTGCAGTCACTATAGTGACTATACTATATTATAGTAGCACACACACACACACACACACACACACACCCAACACACAGGCGACTCTTTTATGCCATTTTGTGTATTCCCATAGCTCTACTCACTACTCCAAATGCTCTTTTTTTAATTGAATATATTCTTCATTTACATTTCAAAGGTTATACCCCTTCCCAGTTTCCCACTCCCTGAAAACCCCCAACCCATCCTCCCACACCCTGCCTCCAAGAATATGCTCCTCCACTCAACCCACTCCCACGACCCCCAACCCGATTTCCCCACACTGGGGCCTCTATTGAGCCTTCACAGGACCAAGGACCTCTCCTCCCACTGATGCCCGACAAGGCATTCTTCTGCCACTCTTTTGGCTGGAACCATGTGTACCCCTTGGTTGATGGCTTAGCCCCTGGGAGCCCTCGGGCGTCTGGTTGGCAAACGCTCTTTTCATTCTTGGTTACGAGACTGCAGGCTTTATGAGAGCAGAGAGTGGGCCTACCTAGATCACTTGCAAATCCCCAGTACTCAGCAAAAGTCCTGATATTGGCTGAATGACACAGCCTTAGCTTTTACATTTAGAACTAAATGCATGACATCTGTATCTGTTCCTGGTGAACAGTGCTTAATTTGGTGTGTATATGTCAGGGGTGCGGTGTGTGTTTGGGGGAATATCTCATGTAGCCCTGGCTTGCCTTGAATTTCTTTTATAGCTGATCATGACCTTGAACTTTTTTGTTTTTTGTTTGTTCTTTATTTTTATTTATTTATTTTTAATTGGATACTTTATTTATTTACATTTCAAATGTTATTCCCTTTCCCGGTTTCCCCTCTGCAAACCCCCTATCCCATTCCCCCACCCCCTGTTTCTATGAGGGTGCTCCCCCACCCACTCACCCACCCACTCCTGCCTCACTGCCCTAGCATTCCTCTACACTGGGGCATCAAGCCTTCACAGGGCCAGGGCCTCCCCTCCCACTGATGCCAGATAAGGCCCCTTCAGCTCCTTCAGTCCTTCCCCTAACTCCTCCATTGGGGACCCTGTGTTCAGTCTGATGGTTGGCTGTGAGCATCCACATCTGTATTGGTCAGGCTCTGGCAGAGCCTCTCAGGAGACAGCTGTATCAGGCAAGCACTCCTTGGCATCAGCAATAGCATCTGGGTTTGATGTCTGCATGTGGGATGGATCCCCAGGTAGGGCAGTCTCTGGATGGCCTTTCCTTCAGTCTCTACTCCACTCTTTTTCCATGTATTTCCTTTAGACAGGAGCAATACCAGGTTAAAATCTTTGGAGATGGGTGGGTGGCCCCATCCCTCAACTGGGGGTCCATGCCTAACCTCTGGATATGGTCTCGACAGGTTCTCCCTTCACTTCGTGGAGTATTTCAGCTAATGTCATCCCCGTGGGGTCCTGGGAGGTTCTTGCTTTCCTGGCACCTGGGACTTTCTGGTGTCTACCCCCAGTCCCCCATCCCCCAGTGCTACACACCTCTGTTCAATTTCCTGACCCTCTGTACATCTCCTCCATCTCCTCCCATATCTGATTCTTCCCCTCTTTTTCCTCTCCCCCTCTTCTCTTCCTCCCAAGTCCCTCCCACCCTCTACTTCCCTTGATTATTTTGTTCCCCCTTCTAAGTAGGACTGAAGCATCTACTCTGTGGTCTTCCTTCCTCTTGAGCTTCATGTGGTCTGTGAGTTGTATCGTGGATATTCTAGGCTCTTTGCCTAGTATCTACTTATCAATGAGTACATACCATGTGTGTTCTTTTGTGATAGGGTTACCTCACTTAGGATGATATTTTCTAGTTCCATCCATTTGTCTAAGAATTTCATGAAGTCATTGTTTTTAAAAGCTGAGCAATATTCCATTGTGTAAATGTACCACATTTTCTGTATCCATTCCTCTGTTGTGGGACATCTGGGTTCTTTCCAGCTTCTGGCTATTATAAATATGACTGCTATGAAAATAGTGGAGCATGTGTCCTTATTATATGCTGGAGCATCTTTTGGCTATATGACCTTGAACTTCTAATCCTCTTGCTTCCACACTGTGTGCTATGATAACATGCATGTAGCACTCCATCTTGTCTGTGTCACTCTGGGAATCAAACCCAGAGCTCGGTGCGTGGTAGGTGAGCATTCTACCAACAATTTCTACCAACAAATTCAATGGTTGGGTTTATTTAAAAGCTTAGCCATGGTAGGAGGATCTAGCTCAATGGCCTACATGTGCAAGGCCCTAGGTTGCATTCTAAGCATTACAAAAACAAATCATAACAAAACACTAAACCTACCCTAACTCATGCCTGTTACCATTTGAACAAGTGTAGAAAATTCAACTTTCTCTAAGGAGAACGAGGCAGTGATACTGTGATCCAAAAGTTAATGGTCAATGGTTTTCAGCTCGAAAGAAATCAAGGTTCTGTTCTTATTTCCTAATATATTGACTCAGGATTCCTCTGGCACTCTTCTGGACAGTTGTATAACTTAATAGTTTACTTCTTGGGCACTCTGCCTCTTGAATTGTTGGTTCCTCATGTTCCAACTAAGACTTGTGATTCTACACCAAATTCTGTGAAAACACCTTGTATGAAAGTATTTAGATTCTGGTTTTGAAATTATACATTTGATTTGGTCTCTTTGCTGAAGATAAAATGAAATCTTAGCAACTCTGGACTCTTAGACCAAAGTACACTTAGCTCCAGCCACTATTCTTGTACTAATTATGCTCATCCAGGCTACAGATCTTATCTGGGCTTTGGAGGCACATAAAGCCTGCTTTCCATAAGAATAACTAGGTCTCCCATTCTGTCTTTTTGTTGTTGTTTCATTTGAGATGACAGTGGTATGACTATTATTCTTTAGACATCTAAGGAAGCAGCCATTTTCTAAATATGTATCACCTTAGCAACCAGAAAGAATGCAATTTGGCTTTGTAGACATGTGTTTATATTCATGCATTTACTCAGCAGATATCCAGACAGATGCTGGGAATACAGCAGTGGACAACACAAAGTCCCTACTTCAATTGCAATCTAATGAGACTCCTTATGGACAAAGGTCTTGATAAGTATGAAATGTTTAAAATGAGAATGAGCTGACTATGTTTCATTGAGTATTCATTTGTCAAGTTAGATTCAAGCAGCTCCTCATTATTTCTAGTCAAGATTATGACAGCATCCTTCTAATTAAATCTCGTTTCTCTCTGGTTTAGCATGTTCAGTTTTTAGTAACATCTAGAGCTAATTTTTAACAATTAAAACTGTGTATCAATAGGATATAACAATATAAAAACAAATGATTCAGAATTAAAATTCATATAATAAAAATATTCGCTCCTCCGGCCCACCCTTACCACACCCTAGTTCTGCCCTATGGAAGCAGCCACTGAAATACTTTTAGCTGTTTCTTCTAGTTAAACCCACATTCCTTTACAGTGGGGTTTTCTTGGTATTTCTACACTGATCCATTTCAGATATCGCCTATCAGTTTCTTGTTATGTTAGAAAAGCGTTAGCCAGATGAAAATCTGAGAGTCTTATTCTGGTTAGTTGCATTGCCCTTTCTTTGTGTTTTGAAAGACTACAAACATTTGTACTGTTACAACTATGCGAATATTATTCATCATACAACAAAGCCATACAATGATTATTTTCCTTGGCTTATAATGTGTTGTCCCACATTCACTAACCATCTTTTCATTTTATTTTCTTTTCCCTTATCTCTCACCCACACATCTGAAATCCTTCATAACTTCTCTGCACTATTAGATATTCTTCCACCCCCCCCTTCTTTCTCAAACACCACCTTTCTAGAGTCTGCCCGCTTTCCGTGCCAATCTTGCCTGCCTATTCTCCAAACCTGCTGTGCAATGGCCACGTTGAGCCCTTCCCTATGCTACTCAGATGGGATCCAGTTTATTTTTTTTTTTTTTTTTGTTTTGTTTTTCGAGACAGGGTTTCTCTGTGTAGCCCTGGCTGTCCTGGAACTCACTTTGTAGACCAGGCTGGCCTTGAACTCAGAAATCCTCCTGCCTCTGCCTCCCAAGTGCTGGGATTAAAGGCGTGCGCCACCACCGCCAGGTGGGATCCAGTTTCTTAAGTCACATTTATTCCTCCTTCTTGTATTAGTCCAGGTTTTGTAGCACATGTCCTCCAGTGGCCTGTAAGAAGGGTACCTGAGCCGTCCTTCCCCTTGTTCATCATCTCTGTTTGCATGCCTTACATTCCTTGCCACATCTTCTCCCAAGAATTAAGAAAATCCTACCCAAACGACAAAACCAAAACTGTCCAATCTTCCAGTAGATTTTGATGAAAATGTATACTGACATCTTGTACAACATTAAGAAGAACAATTAGACTATTAGACATCGCTTGTAGGATGATCCACAGATTGCTGCTGTAGCAAGTCCACTAGCATCTTAGCTTACCAAGCAGTGGCTGTCACTACTGTTTGGATAGTCAGATTCATCTTATTGGGAAAATGATTTTTCTCTTTGTTTCTATATTCTGTATACGTGGGTTGGTTTAGTAATAAAGATTTTAAAAATCACTGATCCCCTTGCATTTCTGAAATGATGTCTAGCCTCATTTAGTTAGTTTTATAGCCAAAACAGAATTCTGGTTTGAAAATTATTTTCCTCATGTTTTAAAATAATTATTTTTATTTATCACGTGAGTGCATGATGTGTCTGTGAATTCACACATGGCATGTGTGGAGGTCAAAGGACACTCCTCTGTGGCGCTGATTCTCTCCTGCTACCTTTCAGTGATGGTGATTCAGCTTATGTTATCAGGCTTGTGTGTCAAGTGCTTTGCTTGCTGATCCATTTTTCCAGCCCTTCCTCACATTTAAACTTTTTATTTATTGTGTGTGTTGTGTATGCAAGTGTGTATGCACACACATGTCATGGTTTACAAATGGAAGTCAGAGGACAATTGTACTACCACTGTACTCAGTGAACAACATGTATGTGGTTTTTTTAATGTCTGGAAAATAGAGAAAACTTCAATTTCTTAAAGTGGGAAAGAAACCCACCACACTTGAACAGCTTCCTTGATATATTTATATACCATACAACTATCCCATTTAAAACAAAGCCATTTTAAATGTATATGATCTTTATTAATTTCTTTCACTTAGTATAATGGGAAAGATAGTCTATCCATGTGGCAATATGTATCCGTATGTCATTCCCTTTTAATTTTTATTTCTTGATTGGTCAAATAATTTTAATCAAGTTCATGGTCAGCAGTAACATTGCATGCAAAGTCGTCGATTTAATGTTAAGGACCATGTTAACACTGGCCATCACTATGTTTACTTGTAAAGTGTTGAAGGTGGGACCCCATTCTTAAATCTTCTTTCTAATGGTGGGATAAGGTACAGATGTGCCACTCACACTGACATTATGGTTTACCTGAATGAATTTATGACTTCTAGGTGCTTGTGTCATTGGAAAGTCTTCAGTCCTAAAGTGAAGCCAATTCAGGAGGCACCACACTTCCATCCACACATCCGCATCCTGGAATGTGTTTTTGTCATTCTTTTCAGTGGTGGTGGGCAAAACAAACCAACAAACAAAAAGGTTTGTTGTTCCCACAGTATTTGTCTTCATATTTTTCTTCTTCCCCACTCTCTACTAATGAACTAACCATTATATCATTTATCTGGAATAAAATTTTAAAGTAAGATTGATGCTGTAAAAGTGAGTAAAGGCACCTGCGACCCAGCCTGACATCTTCTACTTGATTCCTGGGACTTACATAGTGGAAGGAGAGAACTGACTCCTATAAGTTGCCCTTTGGCTCCACATATGCCCTGTTACATGGGTACACCCACATGCATACACAATTAAGAAATAAAGCATGATAAAAAAATTGAAAGAAAAATCTATAAACAGACACGTAGTTGTCCATGTATCTTTCCAGCCTGCTTGTCATTTGCATTTATTTATTTATTTATTTATTTATTTATTTACTGGGGGGATAGGGTCTCATGTGACCTAGGCTGGCCTTGAACTTGCTATGCGGTTAAGAATGGCTGCACACTGTTTATCCTCCTGCTTCTGTCTTCTTAGTTTGGGGATTATAAGTGTGCATCATAATGCACAGTGCTAATAAACACTACTACAATCATATGAATATTCTACACTGTATGTATTCATCAGTTGAAAGGCACCGTGTTTTCACCTGGGAACTACTATGAACAATGTTGCTCTCAACAGTACTTTGTCAGGTATATTTTCACTTTTCTTTCTTTCTTTCTTTCTTTCTTTCTTTCTTTCTTTCTTTCTTTCTTTCTTTCTTTTGAGATAGGGTCTCCTTGTGTGGCTCTGAATGTTCTGGAACTCATCCTGTACACCAAACTGGCCTTGAATTCAGAGATCTACTTGCTTTGGCCTCCTAAGTTCTGGAATTAAAGGCGTGTGCCACCTCCACCTGGCTTATTTTTTCACTTTTCTTGGCATCTATGAAGTTAGACATAGACTTGATTCTTCATAGAGTAACTCCATAGGCAACATTTTGTTTTGAGACAGGGTCTCACTATATAGCTGAAGTTACAGGAATAAGCCACCACATCTGGCCCATGGTCAAATCTTTGAGGGCCTACCAAACAGTTTTCTACAGCAGCTGTAGCATCTTGTAGTTCCATTAAATACAGCACACAAGTTCCAGTTTCTGCATTCTCCCCAAATGTCATTGCTTGTCTTTTGTACTATCTTAGTGGGTATGGAATAGTCTCATGTTTTTAATATGTTTCCTTATTGACTAGTAATGTTAAACATCTTCACATATGCTTATTGGCCTTTTGCTTATTTTCTTTGGAGGAGTATCTATTTAGTTCTTTTGCTAATCAAAACTATTTCTAGAGCAAAATATACAGAAACCAAATATTATCATTCTAACCATTCTAAAGGTACCGTTCAGTAGCATATTCATATAGCTGTGCAGCAATCAAAACTCATCTTCAGGACCCCTTTCATCATGCCAAAATGACAGTATATTCAATAAATAGATTTTTTTCTCCATCCCCTGAAGACCATCATTCTACTCTTGTTATGAATACAGCTGCTCTTGGTATCTCACACAGCCGTTGCAATTCTGTTTATGTTTGCGAATTTGTTTTGTATGCCCACAGAAGGTTATTGAAAATTTCCTAGCCATTGCGTTGAGTTGCAGGTCAGTTCAGAAGTCATTTCCATCGTTACAATAGTGAAAATTTTTCTCTTTGAACTCAGATGCCTTTGCATTGGTTTAGGTCTTTAATGTCTGTATAATAATTTTTTTGGGGGGAAGGTTCAAGACATGGTTTCTCTGGGTGACTCTGGAGTCCTGAAACTTACTCTCTAGACCAGCCTGGTCTTGAACTCATAGAGATCTGCCTGTCTCGCCTCCCAAGTGTTGGGATTAAAAGCATACCACCATCTAGCTATATAATAGTGTACTTTTAGAGTACAAGCTTTATATCTTTCCTGTTAAATCTATTCCTCAGATACTCCAAAAGTATAATAACTTCATCATTTTATGCGATTTTTGTCTTGTTACTGTAACACTTGCAATAGGAGTACTTTTTTGTTAAAAAAGAAATCAATGTGATCAATCTCTGAGTTTATAATCAAAAGTTATTACTCTTTTCAGGTTATTGTTTTCAGAGATTCCAATGTTTTCCAATGCCCCACACAGTAATAAAGCTTTAAAAAATGAAATTATCCCATTAGTATGTTTTGGTAATGTGGAAACAATTGAGTTCACTAATGGATTTAACATTATCATAAAAATGCCAAACCAGCCTCATCCTATTAGAGAGAAGTGAGTGTAAACTGTTGATTGCCCCTGGAACTTGTCTGCTAGTACTTTAGAAGTACTTTAGATATTTAATATGCTCCTTGGGTTAGTGGGTTTTGCTGGAATTCGAATCCTTTTTTTAAAGGACATGGAAAATTCCTGGGTGCTGGTATTAACCTCTCCCTCTTTTTAATGGGCTGAAAAAATTGAATCCAATGAGATGAAAATATTCTCAAGGGCCAAGATCAGGACTCAGCTGTTACTGTTCTGAGTTATTTGGGTTTCAAGAGTAGACAGGAACTCACACCAACCTCTCAACTAGGGAGGTTGCTCCTCCATTTTTCTTCATCTTGGCCTTAAAATGTTCCAGCTAGCATTCTTTTCTTTAAATTTCCAGCTCCCCTCATTTTATGCTTAAATAAAGGATAAACAGTTTTATTAAAACATCTGTATACTGGTCAAAATTCAAGTGTGTGGTAAATACAAGTTTGTTTTACTTGAAACAACATTTTCTTTTGTGTTAAAGAAGTTTCTGTGCTACTCAGGAGTTTAAAAATGTTTACCCACATTTTGTGCCAGCTTAAAAAAAGAAACTTGTCAGACTGGAGGCATCTGAGAAGCCAGGGCAGGGGTCTGGGAGCCAAGTTCAGCTTGCAGACATGTTTCATTTGGCCATTCTGGTGTTTTTAAAAATAGCTAAATTCGTTGCCAACATTTAAAAAAAAATCAAGTAGTTTCACATAAAGACTTGGGGCTTGTGATTTTTCTTTCGACCTCTAGCCCTCAGTCATTTCAGCCTGTCCCTGGCTGCAGCTTGCTGAGGTCCTCCTCTGTCTCATTGTATTCAAGGGTTTGAAATGATGGCCCCAGGAGGCCTTTGAGATTCTGACTCCAGAGCTGATTCATTAATCCCCTTCTGATGTTTGGAGACATCATTACTGCTCAGAGTTAGTCAATAGCTAATTACTTATCAATTTCTCAATACTTGTTTGAACTCTGACACCAAGAATGTTATTTATATAATGCATAAAGTTAAGGAAGAGCTGGTTAATTATTTTTACATTTTCAAAGGATTTTCTTGCTTGGATGGCATTCTTCTGGATACATTTAGGGTTTTGTTTATTTCAAAACATAATTCATTGACAGAGGTTCTGAAGAAGCCACAGGTAATCAAGATTGGCCACATTTATACACAGTGAGACATTGTTTTAACCTAAATTTCCAGCTTAAATCTGGCTTTGTAAAAATGTTTTGTTCTTTCATATCTCTCCTCTTCTTTCAAATACCCATGATTTACTTGTATATCCAGGCTACAAGCAGGCTAGTAAGTAATCCTCTATTTAGTCAATAAATACTTCTGCAATGGGGCTATGGCTACAGTTAGGTGGTAGAGCATGTATCTAGCTGGCGGGAGACCCTGTGTCCCATATGCAGCACTACAATCACTACAGCAAGAGAAATACATGCTTGGGCACTTATTAGCTCAATAGCAAGTGCTATTCTAGGTACTTAGGGTAGTACAGCAATCCAAAGAGACCAAAACCTCTTACAAGGCAACATGGTGGTAGGAGAGATGAGAAAAATGACAAACAGATTGGTTCTGAAAGTTGAAGTTAGAATTAAGATGCAAACATGGGCTACTGTAAGTGTGACCTAGGTTTGGGAGTGTTATTTTGATGGGGTAATGACTATTTAGAAGCCGTATGAGGGTATCGGGGTGGGGGGATAATTGATCTAGGTAGCTAGGAAAATAAAGGCAAAAGTTTGCATGCTATAATCCAGACTCAAATAAACTAAGAAAAAGGACCCAAGGGAGGATGTGTGAATCTCACACAGAAAGGGAATAAAATAGTCCTCTGAGGTGGATGGAGAGAGGGAACTGAGGGGGAGAGGGGGTGAGGAGGGGAACAATGGGGATGGGGATGAGGTGTGGGGAGGGGAGGAACTGGAGAGGGCTAGGAGAGAGAATGGAAATCCATAGGGGGAGCCATCTGGGACTATCTGGAGACCTGGGACAGGGTACACTCTGGAGAGTCTATGGGTATGACCCTAGCTCAGACTCCTACCAGTGGGGGAATATGGAGACTGAAATGGCCACCTCTCATACAAGGCAGGACTTCCAGTGGAGGGAGGAGGACATCAACCCACCCACAAAACTTTCAACCCAAAATTTTCCCTGCATACAAGATGTGCAGGGGAAAAGATGGAGCAAAGATCGAGGGTATGGCCAACCAATGACTGGCCCAACTTGAGACCCACCCCATGGTAGAGAGCCAACCCCTGACACCATTAATGATAGTCTGCTATGCTTGCAGACAGGAGCCTAGCATAACTGTCTTCTAAGAGGCTTCATCCAGTAGCAAATGGAAACAGATGCAGAGACCCACAGCCAAACATCAGACAGAGCTCGGGAAGTCTTGTGGAAGAGTGGGGGATAGAATTGAGCAAACCAGAAGGGTCAAGGACACCACAAAACCTACAGTCAACTACTCTGGGACTATGGTGGCTCACAGAGACTGAACTACTAACTAAAGAGCATGCAGGGGCTGGACCTAGGTCCCACACACATTTGTAGCAGATGTGAAGCTTGGTCTTCATGTGGGTTCCCTAACAATTGGAGCGGGGGCTATCTCTGACTCTGTTCCCTGCCATTGGAGCCCCTTCCCTACCTGGACTACCTAGTTGGACCTCAACGGGAGAAGAGGTGCTTAGTCTTGCCGGAACTTGGGTACCACCTAAAGCAGGTGTTACCTAAGCGGGGATTCCCCTTCTCTGAGAAGGGGAGGGAATAATGGGGAAAGGGATTTATAAGGGTGGGACTGGGAGGAGGCGAACAAGGGGGGCTATCATCAGATGTAAAGTGAATAAATAAATAAATGAAAAAAGTTTGGAAGTGGAAAGTGTAGAGGGCATGGGAGAGGGTAGGAGTTGAAATAGGAGAAAGGAGCAAGCAGGGAGGCTTACAAGGCCTGTAGGCCATAACCTATGGCTTTATTCTGCTTTTGAAACTATTGGAGTCCTGGGATTCTATTATACAGGTCATGTCTTATATTTCCCAAGTCTTCCACAATGTTCCCAGGCATGCAATGGTATGTCAATCTGTACTATTCAAGTTTACAGACCCCGGACAATCCTTTGGAGATGGGCTGTCACTGGAAGGACCTAGAATGGCAGGGTTTAGGAAAGTTCCATTTGCAAGAGTCGGTTTCTGCACAACAGAGGAACTTCTTCAGTCTATATGTACCTGTGTGGTCATTAAGATGAGCAAATGATGGCATCTGTGTCACTAGTGTCACTTCTTGGGAGCAGACAAGATGGAAGGGATCAGATGGGACTCCAATTTTTGTTTGTGGGGAAGATTTTTGCATGACTCCCAAAGGACTGGGTGACAGTCGGGGGTGAGTGTCCACATGTCCACATGAGTGTGTGTTAGTCTTGAGAACTTGCTTAAATCTTTGGAATAGTACATCAGTTAATACAGGAACACCCCAACAGAGGTGAAATCGGTCAATATGAGTAACATCACCAATCACACTGACGCTTCAAAAGTGGCAGAGAAAAGGGGATCATGTCTGTCTGTGACTAAAAAGTACTCTCCGATTCTATCCATTCAGGTACAGTGGAGTAAAACTGGGCCTAAATATCAGCAACTTCTTTTGATTACTCTGTGGTCTCTTCCAAAGCTTTATTCTAGTGAACCCTCTGCTTCTTCAAATAAAACAGGCTAACAAACACTGCATGCTTCATGAAGTTACTAAGGAGTAAATGAGACCATTTACCTCTAGCGTTTTAAGCAATGTCAGGTGCACCAACAAAGAATATCTATTGCTTGTATCTTCATTCCTGGTTGTTTTTGGAAAGCCACAGAAATAAGGTAGTTTATATTTTTATTGCATTCTTAGCAATTAACACTATGTCCTATGAGGTGAGTTTTATGGGCAGAGATGCCCTATGAGCTAAGTTTTATGGGGAGAGAACAACAGGATAAAAAATGGACTCCTTCCACTGATAATCATGTCAGAGCTTAACAGAGAAGTACCTTTCGAGCAATTCCCAAATATAGGCCGAATCTTGACCAAAAATGATTCATACCCTAAATCTTCCCACCCCAGAAAACAAGTCAAGAATTAATTTTCATCCATTTATGTTCAAATGGACTGAGCCATAAGTTCTCTAAAGCTTGAGAATTCAAAGCCTGTCAACACCCAGCCATCTCTGAAGGCTCACTTAGGCTGAGCAGCTCTAGGCAGATCTGTAAGATAAACATGTAGGGCAGAGGTCTGCACGCAGCAATGTGGACATAACACAGGCTGTAACCCCACAAAGAACAAACCACTAAAGCCCTAGTTGACGCCACCTTAGTTGGTCTCTCTGGCCTCCCTCAGCTCCCATAATTCCATAAAGGTAACATCAGCCTGTGCTGTCTCTGACCTTATTTTGAAAAAAAAAATGTTGCTGATATTTCTCAGCAGCTTCCATTTCTGAAGTAACAGGGAAAATGGCTGAAAAATGACACTAACATATTCTACTATGTGGATGCCCTTGTTTTGACTTGCTTTTACTGTAGCGATACTGTTTGTGTTTAAACAGTCAACAATGGAAATATTAATGGATGAAAAATGCTGTTTAATTAACAAGCGTTTATCAGACACCGTGTCAACAGCTATATTTAGCAACTGAACTAATGGAGAAAGCTGCTGCAGAATTAGTCAGCACATCAGCCTGTTAAATAGCAAAGAGCAGAGGAGCCTTTTGTCTCCCCCCCATTGAACAAGAGACTGAAAAATGCATCTAATTTTAGCATTTCTAGAGCCGAATAAAAGATGTGAAACACAATCATCAGGAAAAATGTCACGCACAGCCTAAGTACACATTCATCAGAGAAGAAATGCCAAAAGGATGGCAGCGTAAGAGGTCTGCCCAGAAGCGAGAATTCATCATCATGACTGAATTCTTTAAAATAACGTACCATTAAAAAAAAAGCACAAAGCTTCAGGTCCTAGGGAATAATACTGAATATTGAATAGGTGGCAGGGATTTTTTTTTTCCTAGAAGTGATTTCAGCGTTTAATGACATCATCAGTGTAATTGAAGGGAAAGATGTAAAAAATGAAAAGAAAAGGTTTCTTTTTAGGGTGAGCTTTGATTTCCTTGAGGGTCTTTTATTTTGAGAGTGTACAACCAGGTGAATCTAGGTAGCAGAAAGGAGGAGAGGGTCTGCATGCAGATCTCTCTGAATCTAGCCATCCTGGTATACTGGAAAGGTTTCTCTATGTTATAAAGACAAATTTCACATTTACAATAGAACACTAAAAGAGGCTTGTACTTTGATCAAGTGTGATAATATATTTTAAGATTTTAGTATCTCAAGAATCTGGATTGGTGCAAAAGAGTGCCCTCAATAAGTATTCGCTGATTATGTGCTAGAGCCCTTGACTACCCATCAGCTCCGGATTTCACCTCCAGCACAACAAAAAGAAAAAAAAATGCTGAAGAAATAAGCAAATGGTTTCATGGTGAAACCATGGTGAAGTAGGCATATGCTTGACTCTCCTGATATTGCTGCAGTGATCCATGAGGTCTTTTGAAATATATTTAAAAGTCTGTAATTGTCAAATGATAGAGGGAAAATTTCACAGATCAAAAAAGAGGAACAGCTGGGGGTAGTGTTACAAGTCCGAGGGAATTTCCCTCCCAGCAAGAAACCAGGGCCCAGCATTATGCTTCCTACTATTCGACATGCACACCAGCATTGGGCCAGGATTTCAGGCTTGAACTTCAGTTGTTGTTAGACCCCCATCTATTTTGTGCCATATGTTATGGATGCTAGAACTGCTAAATCTTGTCGGGGGAAAGCCATGTATGATTTGAGCTATTAGTAAACTGAAGGACCAGAACTGAGGCTAGTGAAGTTCTTTAAAATAACGTACCATTAAAACTACTTATATGAACATGGTCATGCGCAGAAAGATCTCCAAAGAAACTTGGTTCTCAGCAGAATAATATACCCAGCTATATATTAGGTTATACCTAGATTTTATGATTTTCTATGAATTTTGTTCATTGAGTTGGGCCTGCTTAATTTTGGTGTGTAATTTTTTGCAACTTTTTTTTTTTGGTTTTTTCGAGACAGGGTTTCTCTGTATAGCCCTGGCTGGCCTGGAACTCGCTCTGTAGACCAGGCTGGCCTCGAACTCAGAAATCCGCCTGCCTCTGCCTCCCAAGTGCTAGGATTAAAGGCATGCGCCACCACCGCCCGGCCTTTTTGCAACATTTTTATAATGAATTTTAAAATACATTTGAAAGAAAAATAATATAAAACTATCCCAAATATATTTATACATTTCCCAGGAATAAGGGAATGTGACAGACTGTAGGGTACAAGATCAATATAAAAAATCATTTGTAATTCTGCACTATATCACCAATTCAATACTGAAATTAAGAAAATAATTTCATTCATAATAGAATAAATTACTTAGGAATAAATTTCACAATAGCATAAAATTTGTACTCACAAATTATCCAAAGAAGGCTTAACCAAAAATTAAATTTCTCTCTTGTTGGGGGGAGGGAGATGCTGAAACCTGGTACCTGCCAGAGAGAAACTTGCCTCCCAGGAAGAAATCTCACATAGTTCTAACAACTTATCAGACCACCTTAAAGGACAGACTGGAGCCTAGAAAATATGGAGTCAGTGATGAAAGGGCTACACATTGGCCAGGACTGCTTAGCTATACACATTTCTTGCCTTTTATTTAAACCACAATCTCAGAGATAAACATGGGGTGGCCAGACCTCTTTCTTACTGGCTACATCAACCCAATCTTCCTTTTCTGCCTTTAGTATTACTTGTCCCTTACACTTTCATATGGGAAGATGGGTTTGAGCCTAACTTTTGGGGAATGACAAATCCCAAGCTTTGTCCCTAAAATCTCTAGTAACACAAAACATATATAACATAATGTCTAGCCTAATGCTAAAATAAAAGTTTAACTTTAATTTATGTACATTTTTTTTTGCCAAGAAATACAGCAGTAAGCCAGGCATGATGCCATATTCCAATTCTCTCAGCACTTGGGAAATGAAGACAGAGTGATTAGAAGTTCAAGGTCATCCTCAGTTACATAGTGAGCTAGAAGCCCACCTGAGCTATTCAAAAAAAAAAGCCATATTATCTGGCAGGGGAGGGGAGGATAGCATAAACCTGAAAGTGGTTTTCCCAGGGCAAGTCTCCCCTGCACCCAAAGGTCTGCTGACTGCTGTGATTTCTCCTAATATGGGAAACTTGACTGAATAATTTATGGTAGTGAGAAAAAGCATGAACACAGGCTCCCTACTAAAAAAGTCTATGTTGGATGATCAAATTCCAGTTCATATGCATAAAATGTGTTATATTAGGTCTTCCCTCTGTTGTAGAAGAGAATGGAGATTTGAACTAAAGGAGGCAATACAGAGAACAATGTAAAATATTCAACTGTAAAAGAAGTTGATGACCTGTATTTAAGTTCCTGATTCTGGGTATAGTATTTAGCATATATACTTAGCATATAGTATTTAGTAAATAGTGATAGTATTTAGATTCAACTGGATAGCCACAATAATGTGATGTAATCACATTACTATAGAACGTAAATATTTACAATAGATAAAATAAATTATTACTTGTTGATATTTGAGAATGGAAGATTTCTATATATCAACTTAGTCTATATAGGGAAGGTTATTCAGGCTGACAAATTTATTGTAGGAAGCATAGCAGCAAAAATGTTTATAGACACATGAGTTTATATATTTCCCTGGACCACATAACCAACCATATAACATAATGTCTAGCCTAATGCTAAAATAAAAGTTTAACTTTAATTTATGTACACATAAATTAAACTCACACCTAAACCCATGTCTGCAAAAGTTGTTCTACTATTCTATCTATGGATGATAATTTTGATTATTCTATTTAGTTTAGAAATAGGTTATGCAGTTGTTCCGGATTAGCAAGGCCTTGTTCTTGGGGTCAAGAGCTGTACAGTGATGAGTAAAATTCATCACTTACTTTTTAGGAGCTGGAGACCTTATAGGGGAGATAAACTGTCTTTACAATGTGACATAAGACTAACGCAATAGGGGCCAGAGGTCTTTATGACAACTTTCGTTGTCATCTGCGGGGAAGGGGACTGCGTTGTCCCAGAAGAGTTTCAGCAGGTTCTTTGTAAAATAGGTAAAATTCAGACTGCTAAAGAAAGGAGGGATGATGCTAATAAGAATTTATTTATCCACATACCTATCCATTTACTCATCAAGGAAACAGCTTAAAATGGAATAAGTGTAATTAGAGGGGCCTTTTAAAATATCCTGTTTTGGAAGAAGTAAACTGTATAAAAACCTTTGTGAGATAACTAGGGAACTCTGAAACCTAACTATTTGTTGATGGCAAAGGATTGTTTTTAGTTAATCCCTCTTAGGTGTGATGATATTGTGTGAGGAGTCTTTATCTTTTTACCAATGCATACTGGACTATTTTTTATGGAATGGTATTTTGCATTTTCTTTTAAATAGCCCAGTGTGTATGTGTAGTGTGTAGTGTGTAGGGAATGAGTAGAGGGAGACTAAACAAAAGAAACAAATCATATGTTAAAGAAAGTGTTTGATGCATGGTAGTTTATTGTACTATTTCTCTCTCTCTCTCTCTTTCTCTCCTCTCTCTCTCTCTTTCTCTCCTCTCTCTCTCTCTCTTGCCTCCAAGAAATACCTTTAAAAGAACTTTCAGGTTCCAAGAAACTGGAGGGAGATATAAGCGGGAGAGACATGTTACAGTGCCTCTCATTTCATGGTAGAAATAGACATCTGAACTTAGTTGGTATGTTAGCATTACCTGTTATGCTAAATGGCATGATCCATGTGCTATGGGGAATCAGTCTGGGATTCTCAAGGGAAGCTTGGAAGAGGAAGTGAGGCTTCACTATTTCAGAAGGAGAATTTAACCAGACTTTGGAACTCACTGGATGGGGAATCAAAAGAAATGGAATTTTTTTACTTTGAATGCTGGGGGTGACATAGCAACATCAGAGACAGGAAACAGAAGAGAAATAGGTTGGGATGGAGACTGGCACAGAGTAGTTCAACTCTGGACTCTAGAGGCTGAGCTACTTCTGGAATGTAGAGGTGGTTAAGATTTCACACAAATAGATCTAGGCAGGATGAACTTCAGTGACAAAAACATGGTGAGGGAAATGTACAGTCTCCATCCAGGCCAATGCAGCTCCACACAGGCGCTGAGCGAAAAGGATGGTTGGCTGGAGTGGTAGGTAGATGCACCCACTGAGGTCATATTGCCATGGGGCTTGATGAACCTCAACTGTACCAAGTGTTTTAGGTTTGAAAGTCTCTTGTGGGAGAGGATTTAGATGCTTGGACACTTTAAGAAGACAAATCACCTTCCTGAAATAAGTAACCAAATAGAATTTCAGTGGGAAAAGCGATGAGCACTCTTCTTTTGTTGTTTTGGAGTTACAGTTTATTGGTTTGGATTGTGGGCTCTAAAGCTCCCTATTTTAGTTTTAAATCCTGACTCCATAGTTTCTTTGCCTCAGTCTACTCCTCTGTAAGGTGGGAAACATAATATCTAATATGAGACTGCATCAGATGGTGAATATAAATGGTGCTAATTCTTGTAACCCTCTTTCTCCCTCTTTCTCTCTCTTCCTCACAATGCAGGGCTTATGTTAGGTGGGTACCCTCTCTCTAACAATACTTTTTGAAGAGAAGGCAAAGGATTGATTGCTTTGTGTGTTAAATGCTCCATATTTCCTTCTAAGAGGACTCGACATTCTACTGAAATTGAGTATCTGTAATGAGCATAGTAAGAAATGCCTTTTAGACATGTAAAATTAGCTTAGTCAGGATCCCCACGACAGCCAAGGCTGCTCCTGATAACCAGAACTCAGTGACATCACTCACTCAAGATAACCAGACACACTCCTAGGCCCCCCATGACACCCACTGGACAGTATATAGGCAGAGACCAAGAGCAAGGCTCTGCTCTGCACATCTGGAGAGACATCACCTTGATCTGTCCTGTGGCTGTAGAGTCTACCCAGAATCCTCATCCTTAAATTAGAGACTTCTTTTAGTGACTGGACCTGACCTTCAGGTGAGCACCCTTGGGGAGATAGGCTTAGGACTGTAGTTAGGAATTTAGAGTGTGAACATTGTATAATGACCTCAGCATAATAAAATCTACCCTTCGTTATACTAACTACCTGTATCTACCTTCTTGCTCATAATAATATTTTTTTCCTCATGTCTATTACATTACTCAACAAAAAATCCAAGCATACTCAAATCTGACATTAAGCTATCTGAGTTTACCCGTGTGTGTGTGTGTGTGTGTGTGTGTGTGTGTGTGTGTGTGTGTATGAATCCTCACATTAGATGATTACAAAAATGTTCTAAAACAAACTCACCACTTGAACAACAACTTTCCTACTACTTATTCAGCAACATCACCACAGTTCTATATATGTTTTAAAAGAAACAATGTGTTTCTGTGACCTCCAGAAGTTGAATTCTGATGCAAGAAAGTGAAGGGTTAAAGGGAGAGCAGGGCTGGTCTTGCCTGCAGCTTAAGCTAGGGTGATGGGAGAGGTGGGGCACAGCTTGCATCAGGTGTCTTACACTTCCTGGGAGGGAAGTCAAGAAGAAAGAGGCAAGCAGGAAGACTGGAGCAGAGAGCTGGTGGGGGTTGAAGGAGGAAAGAGGGAAGGTTAAAGAGGTGAAAGGAAAGAAAGGGACAATTTATACCAATTCAGCAATGGAAGGTTCCTTAAGAAAGGGTCTGTAATTTCCTGTCAGATTCTAAAGATACTTGTGCTCTTCTCTTTGGCTAGTTGATTAATGAAATAATCACAATCGTCCCAGGAATCTCCTGCTGGTTAAAGAGAAAGCTTGAAGGAGGAACCTGCTTTCCAAGGAGAGATTTCACACAGTATTGACTACTACAGTCAGACTGCCTTGTGGAACAGACTGGAGTCTAGTGGTGTGTAGGTTCCCAGATCACACACAACTTGACCAACACCGCTCAGCTACCTAATCCTCATGTTAGATGGACATGGGAGTCACTAGACCTTTATTCTTCTTCTCAATGTGGTTCCTTAGAGTAAATCTTCTTCCTTTCTCTACTTTTTACTGTCACTTGAAGTCTTGAATTCGCATAGCAGAGACAGGTGGTGGAGCCGGCCAGAGCCCAGGCTTTGATCTGAAAATCTCCAGTAACAGCTCTCAGTCCAGAGCTTTCTCAATGAGTGCTCTTGGCTATTTCTTTCTGGTTGAGCCCAGAGCTGGTATGCAGGGGAGCTGCTTGAAGTGGTGCTAATTGTTCCAGGCCTTCCCATGATGACCCGGGGCGGATCAGTCTCTTTTTCCTAAGAAATGTGTAGGGAGACTTTTTTTTTTTTTTTTTTTTTTTTTTTTTTTGCTAATCCAGAAATACCAGACCTCAGTGAGCCTAAGGGCTCAGAAAGAGAAAAGAGACCTAGGCTCTGGGTAGCAAGGTAGAGAAAGGAATTTCGCAAATAGCTATTGGGTCTGGATTTTGAAGCTTGGGGGTGGGGGTGGGGGAACAGCAGTGTTGAGACCTTTTGCTTGGTTTAAATACACAGCTGCTCTGCCTTTCAGCAACATCTGCTTCTGCATAAAGGACCGATCCTCTCCTCGCCTATCTGGCCTTCATTTTTTAAAGTCAAGACTTTGGATTCCTTTAATGAACCTCTCTCCTGACTCACCAGACATTCTAAGTACTGACTATCCCCACCTTTCAAACTTTTCCTTGACCCTAATCATTCCTACTGATCCGTTCCTTTTCGGGTCCTCTTTAAAAGGAAAAAAAAAAGCAGGTTTCTCTGTTCACCAGCAGTTCCTTCAACCCTCTTCTACCAAGTCCTTCTACTTCCCTCCATTAACATGGTGGGATTCTCCTGGCTTCCTTGCCTCTGTTCCTTCTGTCTGGAAAGTTCTCCCTTGGCTCTTTATATCCACTGCTTTCATAGCATGCGGGGCTTAGATTAAATGCCACCTTCCTTCTTGCATTATTTATACCCCTCTTTTATCCCGCAGTTTATCCAACTGTGATTATTTTCTCACTTGCTCAAAATCTGTCTTCCTCCACCAATAAAGCAGAGTGCGCGCACAACTGTGCTGTATCTACTGCATTTGGCACAGTGCTGGGCACATGCTGAAGGCTCACTGAAGTCTGATCTAGTGGAAGAACGAAGGAGTCACTATGTGAAGCTCTGCTGTGAGGGCTTTAGGAATGATGGAAAGGCCTCTGAATAAAGGCTCTTTTCGGTCTGTCCAGCTTGTTATTAAGGGGAGAGGTCGTCAGTGGGTCTCAGTGTGGTGGGAACCAAGAGATCTGTAATCGCTGGCTGGACCGGACTGTGCAGGTCAGCGAGGCCCCTGGGGAGACAAGAGGCCACCTTGGCTGCCTCTCTTTGTTACTCCCACCTCCCAGGCTCTGGCCTCGGCTGCCTGCAGTGACTCGTGACTCCCCTGCAGCCAGCGAAGGCCTGAGGTCGCGAGGGAGGGGGCGGTGGGCGCCCCTGGCCCGCCCTCCGCGTGCCCTTCGGACGCTTGCAGGGGGTGCCCCTGGAAGCCGCGCCACCGCGGGCTCACGGTCACCTCCCGCGCGCAGCGCGCGCCTAGCCGGCAGCTTGGCCTCTCCCGAGGCGGGGCCCACGCAGCCGCGCCCCCTTCCCGCGCTTGCCCGACTGGGCTCCCGCGCGCGAGCGCGATTTCCCCCCCGCACCGCAGCCCCTCGCGCCGCGGGCAGAGCCCAGGCGGACGCGCGCTCCGCCCTGCCCCGCCCCGCCCTGAGTGGGCTGCGCCCGGCCCCGCTCCCGCCCCCGCGCGTGCTCCCTCCTCCCTCCCTCCCACCCTCCCACCCTCGTGCGCCCCTCCCCGTGCGCCCCTCCCGCGCCCTACATCCACCGCCCGGCCGAGGGGGCTCAGTCCTCTGCTGCTGCTGTCGCCGCCGCGCTTTGGTCTCGGAGCTGGCAGCGGCCGCCGGTGCCGCCTAGACAGCTGCGCGGGTGAGCAGCTAGTCAGTAAGCCCGCTTTCCCTCCGTGTGTGTGTGTGTGTGTGTGTGTGTGTGTGTGTGTGTGTGTGCGCGCGCGTGTGTGTGTGTGTGCGTGTGTGTGCGTGTGTGCGCGTGTGTGCTCGCGATCACGCCTTCGGCGTCTCTGGGGAGCCGCAGCTCGTGCTCCGCGGCCGCCACTCCGGGGCTGCGCCGACCTGCAGGGCTTGGGTACCTGCGGCCTCTGGCCTCCGCTGCCTCGCCCACGTTGGGGGCTGCGGAACCTGGGGCTCCAAGGTCCCTTAGGGTGCGTGCCTAAGCCTCCTCCCCAGGGCTTTCGCTCCCCTGGGGGCCGGGATGCAGGGGGGCGGCTTTGGGTGTTTCCTCTGCAAGGATGAAGGGTGGGGAGTAAAAAGAGGGGGGTTTTGGTTTTCTCACCCAGGATGGCGGGCAGTGGGGGTTGGGCGAGGTGGGGACACCTTTGGGGTTTTTTTTCTTTTTCTTTTTAAAGGATAGCTAGCAGCAGTTGAGAAGAGCAGGGGGTGATGATGATGACGATATGTGTGTGTGTGGGGGGGCTTCATTGGTTTTTACATTAAGGATGGCGCCTGTTGGGCAGGGGAAGAAGGTGGAACCTGCCTGGGTTCGTGGAGATGTTGAGGGAGCTGTTGTGCTCCCTTTGGGGATGCTGGGGGGGGGGGCAGTGGGAGGAAGGGAGTGCAAGGAGAGCGGTGAGGGACGGAGAAGGCTGGCCCTGGTTCTGCACTCGGAGGGGAATGGCAGTGATATGGGGAATGGGGGTGGGGAGAGGGGACTGGATTTCAGCTTCAGCATGGAGGCAAGTGGAAGGTTCTAGCACTTAGGTTGAGCCTTGGCAAAGTGGTTTAGGGAGACTGCTGGGTGTGACCTTTCATTTTCAGAAAGCTTAAAATTCCCATTAGATGCTGTCCTGGGCTCCTGGGAATTGGTTTCTGCTTCTGAAGTTCCCAATGCTTAGTCTTCCACAATTGGGTAGAGGTTTGAATGAGAAAGGCTAAGGGAAACAGCAAATGTGTATTTTGTGCATTTGGGCCTTTCAAGTTTCTTAGGTTCATTCTAATTACAACGATCTCACCCCTCTCCCCCACCCCACCCCCCGCCCCCACGACTAGGGTAGCACATTGGGAACAGGAGACAAGAAAGTATATGAATGTGATTTCAGATTTGGTTTTTCCTGAAGGGCAAGAGTACTGTGGTAGAAACGCAGCAAGAGTGGAACACATGTCTTTGCTGGAAATCCTCTGTTCTCTTCATTTAAATTATGCCATTGGGACTATCTGAGCCTCTTTTGATTTGAATTTGGAATAGATCCAGTTTTCCTAATTGGAGCTATCATTTTGTAATTGCTTGTAATTCTCCATGTTATCAAATGTATTGCGAGTTTATAGAATACTGGGAATATTTTTGCTATCTTGATTAAGGCCGTTTAAATATAAATATAATGTTCCTTGGAAATGAGAATGTTTACAGAATAGCACAAGTTTAAATTATGGGCCACATGGAATTGGGTAAGGAGTTCTTTTTCTTGCCCATCCCCAGGAACAGGCTACTTCCCAATCCACACACTTGAAAAGGGATTGGGGTTGGTAATTTTGTCTTTGGAAATTCATACCCATATTTGCTTAAGAAGAATATGCATTAAAAAGCTATGGGCCTTAAATGTGCTAAGAATATAATGCTACCCTGTTTCGGTTACATAAGGTTCCAATCTAGTCTACCTTCAGTCTTTAAAAACATGTATTTAACATTTTTAAGGGCAAATAGAATCTTTATGCAACAGGAAATTTGTTAGCTAGGCCATGATTTGTACAAACCACCACATAGTAAGTGTGCAGTCTACTACTATCGTATAGAATCTGTAACCATACATAGTTTTCGAAATTCTAGGCTTCCATTCCAATATTTAATCTTTTTGGAGAAGGAAAACATTTTTAAAGCAAGTCTAGATTGGGAGATGAAATTTAAAAAAGTGGAATATGCAGATTGGTAAAATACATTTTATATGAATTCTTTGGAGATGATTTAATATATAGTAAATGAATGGATCACCTGAATAAGATACTTTGTTGCAAATGTTAAAACTAGCAGTACTTAAGTGGGTCTACAGGATTAACACAAATGCATTTGCTTATGCTGTTGTATACTATTCTACATTTCCGTGGCGTGTGTTCTGCTCCAGTGCAGTAGTGAGACAGAGCATCTTTTCACAATACTTTAGCCTGGTGTTTTTTCTCCGAGGAATAAGAATGCTGAAGGTGGTGAAAAGGAGCAGTTTGTTGGTGGGAAAATGGGCCTTAAGTTTCTCTCTAAACAAAAGGAGCAAAGGGAGTCTTTTACTTGGCTTTTTGAGAACCTGTTGTAAGGTGGGAGGAAAAAAAGATGAAGAACTTTCAGAAACTAACAGTACGATGAAGTAATTGTTCTAAATCTTAGAGATTTCACTCATTGTCTGTTTTTAAATGACTTGTAAATTGAACTTTTGCACCTTCAGTTTGAAGATTTATTTATTCATTTGCTATAGTTTCGGAGATGGAACCCTTGGCCTCGCGTGTGGAGCAGGCGCCTTTATCATGGGGCTATATCCCTAACCTAAGTTTAGCCATTAAAAACAAATAATTTGTTGAAGGCACTGCAGCTAATCTCCTGAGGCTTTGCCCTGTTTTCCTAATCTCTTCCTCCTGGTTCTCCTCTTCCCCTCACCCCTCCTTTTACTCTCACCCCCTGGTGCCAGCAGCATTGGCTTTTATAACCTTGTGGGAGTTGAACAAATGTTCCTGCTTGCTTGAACTTTAGCCGTTATCTTGGCTGCTTTCCTTAACTTTTGTCTTCCCCCCTCCCCTTTTCGGTTAACTGAACTACCCAGTTGTTTGAATTTGGGATAAAAGGGAGAATATTGTAATTATTTTTTTCTTAAGAGATTTTTTTTCTTTCAGCTCCTGTTGAACAGAGCAAAAAAAGTTTCCCTCCTTCCCTCTCTCCCTGCCCCCTTCTCTTTATGCCTCTGCCCCCATCCCTCTGCCAGGACAGTGCTTAATTAAGCAAAATATATGACCATTCCTTTCTCCAACAAACATTTACAGAGTCACTGTGATGGGGGGGGTGGCCTCTTGTATCTGTACCCAGACACTAAGTAGGTAAGAAATGGTTCCTGTTGTTTCTGATTTGATTTAGAAAAGTAAAGTATAGACAGTTAATCTGCTGTAAATAATAAAAGATGTCGAGTTTAAATACCCACATAGCAACTGTGAATACATTAAACATTCTTCAGTCCTGCAAACAGTGAAATCATTTCTTTGTGGTGACTTTGTTTGGGACATACTTTTTCATTTGGGTAATACAAATAGATTCGGATTCAACCAATCTTACTGAAAATATTTGCAAAATTGACATCTTTATTAAGCATTTATAGACTTTACTTTGTTGTCTGAAAACTACATAGCATTCACATGATTTTGAATATAAGTAATTTGAGATGATTTAAAGGATATGGCAAAATATGTGTAGGTTATATGTGAATACTGTCATTTTATATGGAAGACTTGATCATCTGTGACTTTTGCTATCTATAGGCAGGTTCTGCAACCGATCTGCAACTCTCAATTCCCTTCTTATTGCCATTCCATCCATTTTTCTCCTTTTAGTCAATATAATTGTATGTATTTATGGGATACAACATGGACCGTTGTTATATATATATGTGTGTGTGTGTGAAGATATTTTCTATAAATTAAATGCAACTTATAGGATTTATACATGTTTAAATTCGCCTTTCTTATTTTCTTTTCTTGAGACAGGTTCTCACTATGTAGCTATGGCTGTCCTGGAGCTCACTTTGTAAGTCGGCTGGTCTAAACACAGTAATCCATCTGCCTCTGCCTCTGAGTGCTGGAATTAAAGGCGTGGCTAATTTTATCTTTCCATTATTGTATAGAGTATCAAAAAGTGGATGACTAGACTCTCTTCCTGTGATTTAGATTTAAAAGAGTTTCTGATGGCAAATTGAGGCCCCCAAATTATTTTCCTTTTATCAATTTTGATTTATAGTTGGTCATGGGTGATGGAGCCCAGAAGAGGTCTAGTATATAATACTAGCTTGATAAACATTTGATCTTTTTCAGGGTACCCTCTGAGATCTTGGAGGATCTTTCTGTTTGTGGAATGTGCTAGACTAGTATTTTTTATCCCCAGGGAATTTGCCACACAGGGGTCACCAGACAATGCCCAGGAGATTTTTTTTTTTTTTGCCAGATGCACTTCCTGGAATCTAGTCACTAGAGGCCAGAGATGTTGCTTAAATATCCTAGAACTCACAGGGCAGCAACCCCAGCATAGATGTGTCCAGCCTGAAGTCTCAGTAATGCCGATGTTGATGTAATTTCCTCTGCAAACACAGGAACACATAATTCCAGGAGAGGAAAGGACAATAGCAGTGTGTTCATGTGACCCTGTAGAGTACTTGGCTGAGCTCATTTGATTAGACTTCAAAGTGGCTAGTTCCTGCCCACCAAACTGAATAATTAGAATAACAGCTTGTGTTTATGGCCCTCTGTTCCAGGTACTTGCATACATTACATATTTCTCTTCTTTGGTAAAAGAGGAACTTGATTCAGAGAGGGAATATAAGTTGCCTTGTGTCTCACTGCTAGTTAGCCCTCGGAAGTAAAGACAAAAATCTTCGGAAATTTATGGTCTCCCTTGTGGTGCACATCATTCAAAAATACCAACTGATACAATTTTTAAATGCTATTCAACTTCATTAATGTATGTAGTCTTTCTTACTTGCAGATTCTTTATAATAAAAATAGAGTATGGTATTGGAAAAATAAAAAAAACAAATGCTGTATGTCCTAAGTTCCATTAAACTTGCTTGACATTAATTAAAGCCAGGGATGATAAATTTGGCCAGTCTTGGAGTAAATAGTAAGGGAAGAGGGAAATGGGGAACAGAGAACTAACTTTAAATTTCTACCTCATTTCAGGAAGTATGCTAGTTGGGTTGACACAGGTGATCTGGTTTGAGCTTCTTACTTAGTTCTACAGAATCATGCATGTTTCCTACTCAGAGTTTGGGGCCAGGCCTGGGGTTGTGCCCCTTTAATTCCAGCACTTACGAGGCAGAGTTTCAGGAAACCTTGTCTTGAAATGAATAAAAACACAAAGCACAACAAGAAAAAAAAAGAGTTTGCAGACGGAACAGCTGATAAGAGACAGAGTTAGGAAGGCTGGTGTTGAGTTGATGTACATGGTAGAGAGAGAGAGAGAGAGGAGAGTCACTTGGTCCTGTTGCCTATGGATTTTGCTGTAGCGGTGTTAAGAAGAAGGAGGTGAATATCTGTTCTCTCTTCAACGGATGAGAATTGAATTCAATGTGGATTTTTGTTTCTTCTCCAAAGGAGCTGCAGTGTTTACTTTGGAGAACTTTATTCTCTTTACTTACCTGGGCATTATCTACATTGGCATCCAGCCAGGCACTTTCCCTTTATAAGTGCCTTACAGGACGCACTAATGACAGTGTCTAGTTTTCTCTTTTTATACAATTTGAACACTCAGACTTGCTATGGGAGTTGTTTCTATAATAAATACTAGATTCATACTTGTGTTTTCCATTTTGGGGCAATTTGTTTTGAGGGCCAAATATTTATCTTAACTTTTGATGTGATTTGTTTAAAAGCACAAAAAAGAGAAGAGATTTTAAAGAACCAGTCCTATAATAATCATATTTTGTCTGGAAAGCAGTGTGTGTGTGTGTGTGTGTGTGTGTGTGTGTGTGTGTGTGTGTGTGATAGAGAGGGGGGGAGGGAGGAGGGGGGAGGGAAAGAGGGCAGAAAAGGGTCCTCGAGTTTCACTTAATTTATTTTAAGTTGGAAAGGAATTTTAACCATGATTCTCCAGGGCGAGGGTGCTGGAGGAAAACAGAGCTGCTATTTAGATAAAATGCATGTTTTGATTTCTATATAGGACTGTCAGCCATAGATTGTGATTATGATAATAATGGCCTGATTCTGACCACAGCAATCAATCAAGTGCTAATCACCCACTGCGTGCAGGCATGCATGGTGATACTGCGTGGTTTTGCTCCCACCTCCCTGATTGTGATTCAGTTTAGTTTTTGCTGTGTGGGGTATGGAAATGGGCCTTGTGCATGCTAGCCTAGTGCACTGCAAAGGACCTACATTCCCCAGACTCACCCCACTAAGTTCAGATAGATGGGAGATCTGGTAAAACTTGTAAGAATGCAGAATCCTTTCTGTAACTTAGATCTTTCAATGGTAAAATTAGTACCTCTCTGTTACACAGAAAGGCCTTGAGAAGAAAATGAAAAGCATATATGATCTACCATCTAGACCAGTGGTTCTCAACCTGCCTAATGCTGTGACCCTTTAGTGCAGTTCCTCATGAACCCCAACCATACAATTATTTCATTGTCACCATAACCATAAGTTTGCTATTGCAATGTAAATTATCCGATTTGCAACCCTCACAGGGCTTGTGATCCACAGATTGAGAACCGCTGATCTAGAAGTTAGTGACGACTAACATTTTAATGCAGTCAATTTTTCATGGTGGACTCAAGTCCATTACAAAGTTGCCAATTTAATACTACTCTCAGGTTTTCTAAGCTCTCAAAAGATTGAGTTCCTGCACAGCTAGGCAGTCACAAGCACATTGCAGGTGGAGGGGGAAAGAAAGCTGCTGGGCGTTGGACTAGTCATCTGGCCTGCTCCTGTCCGCTCTATAAAGAAGGTAAGAATGACTTGCACGAGTTTCTCTTCCATCGGCCTGATTAGTAAGGATCTCAGTATCAGAAGTTCGCCCCCTTCCCTTTACAGGTGAGGAAAATGAGGCTCAGTTAATCACAAAATTCTGGCTTCGAATCTTGGGGTTTTTTTTGTTTGTTTGTTTGTTTTTCTGAATTGGATTGAACTTTTTGGTGGCCTGTCCCTCAATATGCCAGGTTTGGGGGCAGGTGAGATAGCTTTATGGTAAATGGCTTGCTATATAAGCTTAAGGTCCTGAATTCAAGTCTCCAGTAAGCATGCTTATCCCAGCTCTGGGGAAGTGCTTGTAGTCCCAATGTCTAGGAGAAGGACCCAAGGGCATCCTGAAGGGTTCACTGGCTAACAGGCCTAGCCTGCTGGCTAGACCCAGGCATATCAAGTGTGCCAGTAAGTGTTAAAATGAAAGGCGACTTTAAGACTCTGAATGTGGTAGCCTGGAAAACCACAAGGCTTCTCCATGAAAAGTGTTTTGTTTTTTTAATAAAATGAGATGTCTATTATAATTGTGGGATATTTGAAATTTTATAACTGTTTTAGATCCAGGTAGGAAATTAAGTTATAGTAGATTCTGGCACTATAGTCATTAACGGACAGATACATGTACACACTTTATTTTAATTTGACACTCAAAAGAAAGTTCCCGAGGGTGGGGCTGGAAAGAGGGCTCAGTGGATAAGAATATTTGCTGCTCTTGCAGAGGACCTGGGATCTGTTCCAAGCACCAATATGGTCACTCATAATTATCTGAAATTGCAGTCCCTGGGGATTAGATGCCCTTTTCTGGTCTCTTAGGGCACAAGGCACTTATGTAGTATGTAGTACATATACATTCATGTGAAACAGTCATATATATGAAATAGAAATTAATCTGATCAAAAATAAGTAAGTTCTTAGGTCTGGAAAGATGGTTCAGCAGTTAAGAGCACTTGTAGATTTTCCAGCAGATCTGGGTTCAATTCCCAGCACCAATGTCAGGCAGCTGGCTTATAACCATCTCTAATTCCAGCTCCGTGGGATTCAAACCCTTCAGAAATAGATACTCTGGGATCTGTGGGCACCTCCAGTCAAATTCATAGTACACACCCCCATACACACATACAGAGACACACTGAGAGGGGGGAGAGAGAGAGACAGACAGACAGAGAGAGAATGTTAAAAACAAGTTCTTTAGGGTTCCTTGCTTTTTCCCTGGAGGAAGACTTTTTTTTTTCTGTAGCTATGTGGGGCCTCCAATGTCTGTATGCCCACTGCACGTCTTTTTATCCTTAGGATGATCTGTCAGCCCATGTCACTGTGCCCACTTCCCTTTCCTTGGGATCATCCTTGTGGCATATTTGCCAGCCACTGCTTCCGCCTTTCTCTTATCCGTATTTGCCACTGTTGTACATGTAGTAGATAGACTGGGCTGGGTCCGTTTCTTCACTTTGGATGATTTTCAGGGTAGTGGTAAGGTGAGAAGATGTAGTGTCACCAAATATAGAAATCCCAGTGGCAGTGTAAACCGAAAAAAGAGAGATACGTATATTATGTCAACATGGGCATGCAAAGTAATTTTTCTTTATAGCTAGGGTACCAGCTCTAAAGGGTGTGTGATAATGCGTGTGGATACTTACTGCTGAGGACTGAGTGAAACAAAGGATCAGCAACTTGTAGGTTTTGAAAGTACAATGAGTCTGTCATCTGAGAGTGGATTTTCCTTCCAATTTAAGCTATTGAGACATACTGTCTTTTAAACTAGGATGGATATAAAATATACAGACGGGAGAGTCAGGGGAACTTTTTAAAAATGCAATGCAACCTAAATAAAAGGGCAGCAATCAAAATAAATCTTCATCATCTCTTCACTGCTTGTCAAAGTTATGTTTTATTTGCCCACGTAAAATATGGCATATATATTCTAAGATAGAACTGTTCCCAAGATATTCTAATAAAAGGAATTTGTAATATCCATGAGGTTGTATTTTTAGGTTTTTTTTAAGACAGCATCTCACTGTGAAGCACAGGCTGGCCTTGGCCACAGTTCTTTTGCCTCACCTTCTCTGTTGTTGGGAAGTTGAGCATGAGCTACCTGGAGCCACATGGTTTTCAGTGTGGTTTGTCTTAAAAAATGGTGTCCAGGAATGCAGACAAACGTCTGCTGAATTACTTCGATGAAGAAGTATAAAGCTAACTGTGCTTAAGAGTTGCCATTTGCTTCGCCTTTAGAGTATGGTTGAGGCTGTCGGCTCCTGTTCAGTGTGAGATGTACAATTTGTTAGGAAGACTTTTAGGGTTTGACTTGTCAGCGAACTGAGTTCACTGGTTCTCTGCACCGTTCCTGTTTGTGGAGCTGATAGCTGGCATCTGCCTGTAAGTACAACCAGTTTCATGTGGCTGGGGAGGGGCTGCTGGAGTGAATTTCTCTCCAGGCTTGCCAGAAACCTGGAGAGGGGGAGAAGAAGGGGAGGGAGGAAAATAGGGAGAGGAACCTAAATTATAAAGTTCATGATTTTGAGTGAACAATATTTCATATATATATATGTATATTTGTATCTAATACACACACACACAGAGAGAGGGGGAGAGAGAGAGAGAGAGAGAGAGAGAGAGAGAGAGAGAGAGAGAGAGAGAGAGAATAAGAGAATAAGAATCCTGTTCAGAGAAGTTTCAGATGCTAGACCAAGTCCTTTCTATGCCACAAGAGATTCAAACTCTTTGAGAGCAAGAACTGAGAAGGAATTTTCCAATGTAGCAAATACATCACACTAAGGAAAGAAACTATAATGGGTGTGTTGGTACACACCTGTAGTCGCAGCACTTGGGAGGTGGGGGCAGGGGGCTCATTGATTTGAGGCCACATTGGGATACACAGTCTTAACAAAAGCACATCTACAAAGGGAGACAAGAAGGCAAGCCCACACATTAAAAGGAGGTGGCGTAAGTGTAACCCTGTATGTGCAGATAAAGCAGCCGGGCTTCTTAAATGCCTACTTGAGGGAGCATCATTTCCGTATGACAAGTGATAGCCATTTAAGAGCTCTAATTTGATTACTTGTGACAAACATATATACCCATGAAACTACTGTTATAGTTAGGGTATGTATTTTCCCCCATGCTCAACTTTCTTATTGCCCTTGCACCTCCTGATGATATGCTTTTGTGCAAGAACCCCTTTCCAAACTATCTTGTAGATCCTCTTCTATAAAACCAAACCAAACCTGCATTTGTATCCAAGATGCAGTCTTTCTGTATTTAAAGCAAAGTAATATTACAGAAGAATCCTAGGTGTGGCTTTTCTGAAACATTTTCCTGGTAAATTTCCTCAATAAACTACTTAGCACATAGTTTCATTACATATTTGGGCTGAAGGCAAATTGTAGCCAAGCGAGAAGTAATTGTGTTAACTAGAGCAGTGTACATTCTTACATTGATCTCCTGAAAAGTCAAATGCTCAAGAACAGGAAAAGTGGGCTGGGGCTGGAGCTCAGTGGGAGAGCACGTACTTCAGATTAACAAAGCTCCCAGTTCAATCCCAGCACTGCCAAACAGAAACAAACAAAAAACGCAGGAAATGAGACTATTAACATTTTGCCTCAAACGTAATGGTGAAACAAAAAAAAGGGAAAAAAAGATGTTTGTTTATATATAGTTATGTTACTAAATGGTAGGTATATTTTCTGAGAAACTTGTCAGGAGATTTTTTTATTTTTATTTTACGAACATGAGAATATACTTGTAGAAACCTAGATGGTGTGGCCTACTATCCATCTATAGTGTATGGTACAGCCCATTGTTAATAACTAATAACTTTAATAGCTAATAGCCATAGAGCATTTTATACTGAATATTAAAGGCAATTGAAACAAAAAGGTAGGTACTTCTCTGTCTAAATTGAAGGGGCTGGGGAAACAGGTGGTATAGTTGGTGATATACTTGCTGTACAGCATGAAGTTCGGAGTTTGGATAACCAACACCTATTGTTGTTTTTATTGAAAGAGTTGAGTATAGGGGCACATAGACTCAAAAATTCAGCACTGGGGCCAGGGAAGAGTAAGATGGCCTAGTCTCTAGGGCTTGCACACATTCAGAGCACCGAGAAATTCAGTCTGAGGATTTTTTTTTTTTAGCTCAGTGATAATCAGGGTTGGAATCATATAATGTCATTGATGGAGATGTGAAGTTGCGCATGGTAGTAACCCCTGTATCTTCAGGCACACACAGCTAGACACACACAATCAGTTAATAGGAGTAACCCATGGACCTTCCAACAAATTTGGGGCTTTCTGTGCATAGACTACATACCGTTTACACACCTATGTGTAGAACAGGCTTTTAGTATATTTAGTTGTTGATTCTCATCTGTATTATTGAATTAAGTGAATAATTCTTTGGGGAAGTTAGGGGCTACTGTAGCCAGCTGCAATCCATCCCTTTCTCTGTTACTGTCAGAAGAATTCAAAAGTCAGGAAGTGTTTTGCTGCCGTTCTATTGATAGTTGTGACCCTGGTCTGTACCCGCTCCCGTGCCACTCCTGTGTTGCCCTGTGGCCGCCCTCTGTCTTCCTTCCTGGTTTTCTCTTTATGTGTCTTTCCTGTCTCCTACTTCTTCTGCGCTGCCTCTGCTGTCTCTTAAAAAAGCCATTTAGTAAATGTCTTCAGATAGAGTGGTCAGCAAACAGGAATTCGAGCATCTTTGGGACAGTATTTCCAACTTTTCATTTCAGGATCCAATAAAACTTTGAGACTCCTTTCAAGTTTGGAGCCACACTAGAGGTTGGGGAGTCGTGAAAGGCTGGTATTTAGAGACCAAGACAATGTATTTCCTGGGCTACTTTATACAAAAGTCTTTGAACAATGAACCAGTAAAACTAAAGAAAGGGTTTATGATATTCCTGTGAAGCTTTCTTTAACAATGCTTAAATAGTTAACGGTAAACGTATATGCATTTAGTGTTCTTTGGAGTGTACTGAAAAGATATTACCCACCCCCAACATTTGTCAAAGCATGGCACAAAGCAAGAACCCTACCCCTAGAATGTGTGTACATGCATATGACCTATGTGTGTCCTTCTGTAAATTTCAAACCATATTCTTCACAATACCTAAGGTAATATAAATGCTCGGTACCCATTGCTACAATATTTGGGATAATTACAGGAGAAAAACTGTACATACTCCACATGCATGCAATATTCTCTCCTGAACTTCTTCCATGCAAAGTTGGTTGATTCTGTGTATCTGCAGCCTGTGGATGTGGAAGGTTAATTTTACCTGGAATGATTGGGGAAGATAACTAACAGCACTGGTTCTAAGGCAGGCATGTGATGGCGTTTTCTAGTCCCGTTGATGGTTACTCTCTTCTTGCCATCTCTAGTTTCCCCTTCCCTTTATTTCCTCTTTATCCTTAGTGTGGCTATTTTGGGATTATTTTTTAAAGGAGGGCTCCTGCATGACAAAAAGATTGGCCAGCAGACCAAAACCATCAGCGCACTGTACTTATATAATTTTCTTACATTCAGAACTTTATTGCTGTGGTAGTTTCTTCAGAATGAAATGGTAGGCAAGGTTTTCTGACAGGGAGTTTGAAAGCAGAAATCGTGTCACCTTGTAAATTTGGTTATCAACCCTGCCATGTTTCAGACCCACCATCATTTTCTTTATATGTTTGTCATTGTTCCTATAGCAGATAGTGACAGCACACATGTGGATATGAAGGCTATGAAGGGGCTGAGTACCTCAGAAAGGGAAACCAGCAAATGCTTAGTGCTTAATCTCAAACACACACACACACACACACACACACACACACACACACACACACACACACACACACACGGGTGGGCTACGTGTTGTGGAAACCAGTAAAATCAATCTCCAGGCAAGGAATGGTCACTATAATTGGAGGTGCCATTAGCAACACAGCAAGGATGTGGTAGAAAGAGTATTGAACTGGGTGGGGCAGTATAGGGCATGCATACGGAGAGCGAGGAAGTTTGAAGGCTACCCTGAGGATCATTTGATTTTCTGGGAAGATTATTCCTCCACTGAGGCTTCGCTTTATAAAAAGACAATCTACTGGGTTGTCTAAGCTAAGTGTAGATATTTCAGAGGATGCTATATTCTCTTTTGTCTAAATGAGATGATACCCAAGGCTAAAATATCCTTAAATGCTCCAGTATTGGGACATTTCATATTTCAGATTAGGGATTCTTATGTGATAAAGTCTATACAAATATTACAGAGTCTAGGAGAAAAAACCCCTAAATCTGAAATACCAGTAGTTTAAGATTTCAGGGAAGGGGCTGGGTGTGGCAGCACATGCTTTTTTCTCCCAGAACTAGGGAGGCAGAGGTTGGTTGCCAGATCTACCTCTGGTCTACATAATGAGTTCCAGGACAGTCAAGGTTACATAGACAGACCCGGTCAAAGATTTTTTTTTTCAGAGAATCTATAGCTACATAATTACTATTTGTTTTTAATTACTATTTGTTATATGGTATGTCTATTTATATCATATAATTGTAGTCATTATAACTACACACCGGTGCTTCTCCATGTGGGATCCTTGGACCCAGAGCACAGAGCGTCACCTAGATTCTAGGTCCTAGAACCTTGTTAGAAATTCAACTTCAAGAGCTCTACCCAAGCTGGCTGAATCAGGAGTGCTGGGGATGGGGCTCTGCCATCTGTGTTAGAGAAAGGGTGCACATTAGGTAATCTGATATTAACTACTATGCGACTACTATGTGCTATCTAAAGTTGGGACAGTGACTTTCAACTTTGTCTACATCTAAGATTTATCATGGGTGACTGTGGGATGTGCTGTATCATTCTGTATTGCTGTAAGAGAATACCCAAGACTGGATAACTTAAAAAAAATGGAAGTTTATTCTGGAGGCTGAGCAGTCCTCCAGAATGAAGGTGGTAGCAGATTTATTGTCTGGTGAAGACTGCTTTCCACTTACAACATGGGGCCTTGATGCCTCTGGAATGAAGGGGTGATGTTTTCATCACATGGAGGATGGTGGAAGGCCTAGAGGTAAACTCTGTCAGCCCTTTTGTAAGGGACCTGAATCTAGCTCACCAAGGTTTCATCCTCCATGATTAAGCCACCTCAAGGACTTACTTGCGTCTTAATGTTGTCTTGTTGTTATGTTTGAAAATGAACTTCAGAGAATATGGAAAGATTCACATTTTTGCACCAAGGAAGGCCAGGAGAGCTGATAGAGGGAAGAGAAGAAGGGAAGGTCATGGCCTATTTAAAGCTCTGGGAAGGTGTGCTCCCTGGCAAAGGCACCACATGAGGGGAAAGGCAGAAAGGCTAGAGGCCTCAACACTGCAGTGGAACCTTTTTTGTAAGGTCCTTAGTTTCATCCAAGAGGGAGTGTTGGTGCTCTGATCCCTTAAAGGGTCTACCTAGTAAGAAATGTCACACTGGCCATTAAGTTTCACCACCTGAATTTTGGAGGGGGCACATTCAAACCATAACAGTACCCATACATCACTAGTCTCTCTAGCTCTCCAAGTGTAGGCAGTTTGGGTTTAGAGGGGAGTGACACCTGTGGTTCCTTATTGGAGTAGAACTCTAGAGGTGATGAGGTAGCCAAAACTGGGGCTGTGAAAATTGGGTCAGGGTCCCAGTGAAAGAAACTGTGTTTTATGGCAAAGACCTTGGTTCTTAGATCATGGCAGAGGAAGGTTATTTTAGAGAAAGGTTATAAAACATGTGAGGTGATATATTGGAAAGATTATTCTGACAGCTACACGAAGAAAAGATTTTGCCCAACATGTAAAAGTCTGATGAGGAGCTAGACAAGTAGTTCAGTGGTTACCAGCACTAGGTGATCTTGCAGAACCCGGGTTGAATTCCTAGCAACATGAGGGCTCACAGCCACCTGTAACTCCAGTCCCTGACACACTCTTCTTGTCATCGTGGCACCAGGTACACAGGTGGTTCAGAGGCACTCATGCAGACAAAACACAGTCAGATGATGTAACCAGTCTGCTTAACAGACAGCTTGGATTGTGGAGATGGTAAAGAAGAAAAGGTGAACATTTGTTTGTGAAGAATGGGAAGGGTCTGGTGGTGGTTGTGGTCGGGCATCCAGGAAGACCAATGCTCTGGTTCAGCTGTCAGAATTGTCATATGAGCTCTATACGGTCCTCTGTCCTTCACGGCTTTCATTTAGCTCTAAATTGGGGAGTGGTCTACAGAAAGTTATATAAAAATAGAAATTATACATGCCTAAAAAGCTACCCATAGTCGTCATGACAGAATGGGAAAATGCTGTTGGTTTTTTTTTTTAATGAAAGAATGCTTGGAGTTATGGGAAAGTTGTAAACTTGGCAGTGACTAATTCAAGCCTCTCTCAGTCAATTAAGTGATTTTTTATTTTATCATTTGTTTTATTTGGGAGCCACTGTAATGGTCATTGAAAGAACATCTATCTTCTTATTTTTAAAACACAACAAAAATATCATCAAACATTAGGGCAGAGGACAAGAATATCAAGGTTTTACCTTTTGACTTTAGCAAATATCTGTCACTTCATTTTTCTTGCTGGATTCGACATGTGCCTTTGTGTGCATTCTTTCGCCAGTGCCTAATAGGTCTAGTTTCTTATCTTCTATTTTAATGGCTCTTGGAATTTGTAAATATTATTCATATTTTAACATTGCAATAAAAGTGGACAAATATATTTTTTTATTCTCTCTTTTGGCCAGACGTCCCTGAAACGTGTGTGAAGCTGTGGGTGTGGAAAGAGCTTCTCCATCTTTAATCTTGGAATCCGGAATGGCAAGAGGATTCTTTCCATTCCTCCACATTTTGCTGATTTAGAGGAAAGACACATCTCTAAACTGCATTGAAAACCTATTAAAACAGGTTCACACTTATTCCAATGGAAAATTGCTCATTGCCCTAACTTTGGGAAATCTGTGCACTTTTTAGTTTTTGAATGAAATCAAATAGAAAAATCACATAGAAAAATCTGGACTGATTGCAGCTTAAAATGTGTAGCACATACAGCAGATTCCTTCAAAGAAGAGACTGATTTCCCCAAAACTGTATAGTGGTGATATAGTTATCATTAAGTTGTGAAGAGTACCTAAATAAGTGTAGAAGGATTGAGGAGATAGTTCAGTGGATAAAGTGCTTGCCACACTAGCATCTTGACCCAAGTTCAAATCCCTAGACCCCATGTAAAAAAATCTAGGCAGGGCTGTAAGTCTGTCATCCCAGTGCTAGGGACAGTGGAGACAGGAGGATCCCTGGAACTGCTGCCTAGTCTGTCCAGCCAATCGGTGAGCTCTGAGTTCAGTGAGAGTCTCTATCTCAAAGATTAAGGTTGAGAGTCACTTTCGTGTGTATTCTCACAAGTGAGCACACTCCTCACACCCCAAAACTAAACTAAATGCTCCATGAAATGGCATGTATTGTAAAATTGCGATGACACAGAGGAGATTAGCATGGCCGTACACAATAACAATATGTACATTTATGAAGTGTTCCAAATTTTTTGTGGGGGAGGTCAGTTTCTAGGCAGGATCTCGGTGTAGCCTTGGCTGTCCTGGAACTAGCTCTGCAGACTGGGTCAGCCTCAAACTCATAGAGATCCGTCTGCCTCTGCCTCTGCCTCTCGAGTGCTGGATTAAAGGTGTGGATAAATACATAAAAGTAAAAAATTGTATGTGTTTGTTTTTATTTTTTAGAGTATAAGAGCATATTATCAGATATACTGTATACCTAATCTTTAAATAACAAAACTTGGGCTGTGGTACATTTATATGACTGAAACATACTTTAAAAGTTGCTTTGCTTCTTAATGCTTACTGAATAACTGGTTATGTTGCAGGTCTTATGTTGAAATTATTGAAATAAGGCATCTCTTATCTGAATCATTTATTCTTAGTAAGTTATTTTCAGTTCTTCTAGAAGGAACCAGCAGACATTTCAGCTATGTTTATTATTACATTTTATGGCTTCATTGAAAGTATGCTTTGAATGGCACATAGCCGGTGTTTCAGACTCCCACATTAACCCAAGTAGGGAAATAGGTAACAGGAGGGTGAACGAGAAGTCTGAGCCCACTGGTTACCATCACAAATATTTCTAATTAAGGGGATACTTGGGTTCACTCCTCTTTGATTTCTTAGGTGGAAGAGAATATCCTGAAGAACATGATTAAGGGACGGTTGCCATGACAATCATATTCAAAGCATCTGAAAGGAGGCAGTGAATCCGTGGAGACCATCCATTTTGATTGATTCAACTGGTCACTTAAGTTCATTTCAACAGCCGTTGTCTCTGCATTTTATTTTATTTTTTCATGTAATTCACTAAATTGATTAGCAACTTGGGGATCCTTTAAGCTTGGCTGAAAGTAATGATAGAGTCGTCAGTGTCTGTGGCCACAATACTTTTGTTAAACCCCAGCATCTTAAACATCATTAAAATGACGTATCAGGCTCATTAATGGCATTTCTAATTTGACGTACTAATTTGTCAGAATAGGATAAGATTAGCATGATTTATTTGAAAGCATATACCCTAAAATATTCCAGTCTTGCTTTAGATTACTTTGGTATTATCACATTTACTATAGGACAGTGTTTGTCTGTCCTCTTGTTTTTGTTTTTGTTTTGCACGGTATTGTTGACACAATATTATACATTAGGTGTGATCAAAGCCACAGTTATATTCTACATATTGAAAAGTACACACAGGCAATACAACCCCAAATGATGTTAAGTGGAACACACTAGTACAGAGAAAAAAGTGAAATGAAGACGTACATGCAGTTCAAGGCCCACTGTAAATTTTCTCCTGGTCACTGATGAGGAAACTGAGTTATGGAAAAGAAAATAGCTCCCTCAGGCTCAGATGGACCCCAGTGTGTGAGCTTTAACTCCTCAGTCTGAGCCTTTCTCTCTTCTGCCCTCTGGAGGGTGTCAGAGAACATTAGATACGGATGCAAGGACTTCTGAAATGGGTAGGCAGTATCCTGGTCTACTAATAGAAGTCTTCAGCATCTTTGAACTGGTAGCCTCTTTCTACCCAGCAAGAAGTGTATAGATAGGGAGCAGGTAGAGAAGGAATTTGTAGGGCCGAGATCTTAGGAGGGAAGTTACCTGACTTTTCAGGTAGAGAACCAAATTCCTTCTGAGTAGAACCCAGTATAAATTGCATCTATCTCCAGGAATAATCAGTTCTGGAAGGGGAAGATGTAATAGGATATGGAAGCTAGAGTGTGAAGAAATGAAGTTTAAATTAAAGTTGATTAAGTCTGATGGATATATTTGGTATCAAGTATCTGCAGGAGTGTAGTCATCTGCATCGATAGCATTTTAACTGTCTGCTTGTAAGAAGTGGTGTTTGTGTATCTAATATTCTGCCAGGAACAGCTATGTGTGTCCTATGCATTTGATTCTTTGCCTTTGTGTGTTGGTTACTATTAGGAAACTCAGGAAGGGGAAGTTGGGCAGCTAATGTAAGGTGTGGCCAGTGTTTCGCCCCACCCTGTGTGAATCTGGCAGCCTGTGTGTAAACCAGCTGTAACACGCTGTGTCTTTTCACAGCTGCATGAAAGGGTGTGGCACCTTTTGTGAGCAGCGAGTTCCATAGGAGTGTCTGTGGGTGAGAGATGAGACTTCTGTATCTGTATGCCATGCAACAACCTACCTAGAGATAGAGAAGAAGGGTTTCGTGTTTGCCATCATGAAATATCTAAAGTCCTCTAGCATGAACAAAATGTAACATGAAATCAGTAACAATGAGGTTGGAGTATTAGAGAATATTTCTCTCTGTGTAGTAGGAAGGGGAGCAAAAGGTAGTCAGTCCTTCGAGGGTGCTTCTAAACAATTCTCTTTCCCACTGACACAGATTGATGTGACCAACAACAGAAAAGTCCTCTTTTTGTGTTATTATTTACTTTTTAATTTCTGAAATACTTTGATCTCTTTCTCTCTCTCTCTCTCTCTCTCTCTCTCTCTCTCTCTCTCTCTCTATATATATATATATATATATATATATATATATATACACACACACACATTTCTTTTTTTTTACATCCCAACCTCAGTTACCCCTCTCTCCTTTCCCCCCATTCCCTCTCCCCACCTCCCCTCTGCCCTCCTTATCCACTCTTTCTCCATTTCTCTTCAGAAAAGGGCAGGCCTCCCATGGATATCAACCAAACATGGTGTATCAAGTTGCAGTAAGACTAGGCACTTTCTTTCCTATTAATGGTGGACAAGGCAACCCAGGTGGAAGAAAGGGGATCCCTCAATAAAAGAGTCAGAGACAGCCCCTGCTCCCACTGTTGGGAATCCCACAAGAACACCAAGCTACACAACCATAACATCAATGCAGAGGATCCAGGTCAGACCCATACAGGCTCCCAGGTTGTTAGCCCCATATGAGACCAGGGTGAAGAGCTCTGCCCTTTTTAGTTGACAGTTTGTCCATTTGGACTTCAGAATGGTTGTCCTTATCTAAGAAAGTCATCACTAAGATTTCATAAACAGATGAATCTGTTAGTATGTAAAATGAACTATACCAGCTCCTGTCTAGCACACACACAGACTTCAATCTGCAGTCACTGCCTGTTTGATAACCAGCCTGGAAGTGGTTGTGGGGGTACAGGAGGGATTCCAAGCCTGGTTGCAAGCTTGGTTTATGCTTGCCCCTGACAGTCTGTTCTGGGTGTGGGAACAAAGCAGTTGGCAGCCGATTGTGGTGACACATACCTGTGATGCCAACAGTGGGGGAGGTGGAAGCAGGGGATCCTCGATTTGAAGCATGCATGGATCACATGGTGACATCCTTTCTCAGATAAACAAAACCTAAACAGGGACCTGCTTGGGGACCTGTCATTTTACCAGATTCCCTTTATAAGTGACATATAAGGTAGAAAACGGGGACGTGTCTGGGCTCATGAGACAGCTGCCTGTGTGTGGAGAGGACACTGTTGTGCCATGGCCAGCAGCAGCCAGGGGACACCTGTTTCCTAGTACCACAGCACCATCCGTGCAGGGAAGAGCCTGCAAACTAGCCTGCATCCTAATCCTGTTGTGGGTGGGAGATAACCTCGTCTCCATGGCAACAGCTATTACTCTGGTGACTTGTGGTCTACACTCTGGATGGATCAGAGCCCTCCTGTGGCAGAATATTCTAAAGATGCTAAAAGAGAAAGGAAGAAAGGTTCAACTAATAAACCTATTCTAAATGACTGAATCATTTGTTTTGATTAACAGAGGGATTGCCAAATGTTAATTTAAAACTGAAATAGACCATGAGCTCACTTCCCTAACAATGCTGAGAGTTTGAGTTAATACAGCTTGATAATGAGGGCGCCAGATCCACTGCCAGGGCTAATGTTATATGATAAACAGACCTTTGGAGAAGTATGCAGACCATCTTGGCTGCTCTCCGTTAATTCTTCAGGTTGTAAATACAAAGGAGAATGTATTGCTTTGAGTCTTTTCAAAGGAAAATAATTGTTTTAAATTTATGACTTTTCTTCTAAAAAGGTAATTTTACTATTTTTTTTTCTTCAATTTAGGCAACTGGTAGCTGTTGTTAGCTGTGCCCAGCCCTTCTGGAACACACCCTGTGTGAGGTGAGAATTATTAATCGCTATGGATTCTTATGCTGATCTCTGACATTCCAATGTTTAGCATCGCACAAAGAGTTTTATTTCTTTGAGAAGTTTAAGATTTATTTTAATGGGCCCGACCAATGTCACTGCTTACCCTAAATGTTAGCTCTCTGGGCAAAGCCTTTTTGAGCGAAAACCTCATTTGCTTTGAATTCGGAAGCATAAAAGTGAAAGTGGCAGGTGCTGCAGTAGGGAGCAGAAAAGCTACCTGGGGTAACCACTGCTGTGAGGAGAAGGGGACTCCTCATGGGGACTGTCCTGGGAGAAAGGTGTCAGGCTACCGTCAAACCTGGTGGTAGAAACACCACAGAGCGTTTCTTCTGGGTCACAATAGTCTGACCCAATGTGTTTCTTATTTATTTTTTAATTTCCTTCAAGTTCAGAAGAAGCTATGCTATATTGGTGCATGTAGCCACACTGCCTGGACATTCATCTACTATATACATTGGCTAGACATCCTCTGCTTTCTTCAGCTGGAGGCTGCTTTATGCTCTGTGATAATCCAGGCTTCCTTATTTCCCCTCGAGAGACAGGACATCCATCTATAAAAATATCTAGAGACGTCTAAGAGAGGTACAATGTAGAAATGACTGCTTCCTCTTGTCCCCCAGTCTCCGTATTTATTCAAGGGACATAATACTTGGGAGCACTGTACTTGTCGAGGTTTCCAGTTTCATACATGAGACGTTTGCTGTGGGCACCTTCTCTACCTAGGTAAACCTGCTAAATTCTTTTGAAGCAATCATTACAGGAACACACAGGTTATACTGCTGAATCTTATTCTTTTTAGTTATTTATTTTATGTATGTGAGTACACTGTCGCTATCTTCAGACACATCAGAAAAGGGCATCGGATTCCATTACAGATGGTTGTGAACCACCATGTGGTTGGTGGGATTTGAACTCAGGACCTCTGGAAGAACAGTCAGTGTTCTTAATCACTGATTCACCTCTCCAACCCCACTACTGAATCTTATTTCTTCCTTTAATCCACTGAGCCACATTGTGTCTTAAGGCAGGACTGTTATGACAAAAGTCAGGTACTTTGGATCTGATGTAGGGCAGCCCTAGATATTTTTCTCTTTACCAGGTAAAATGTTACCTTGGTAATAATAAGAAAACCATCAAGGTCCCACTTATGCTCTGATCCTTGAGCCTAAAACTTCTACTTCCTCTGTAATAAGCGGGAATGAACAAGAAAGTAGGTGGCAATACTGTTGGAGCAACAGCTGTGCCTAGGACCAAAAGCCCTCAAATGAGAATAAATAAATGGAAGTTCTGCATTTCACACCCTATTTTTAAAGTTATTTAGGGTTGAATTAAACCATTCAGGAAAATGGAGTTTGCAATTTCCGCAGGAGGATGGTTGAAATTTTAAAAAGATGTGTCCCTTTTAACCTTTATACAGTATTTATCTTCCACGAAGTTTATAATTGTAGCAATTGATATTATTCCATTTGGCTGCCTTTAGTTTATAAAAATTATTTGGAACACAGTTGAGCACAACATAATTCTTTAATAAAAACATTAAAGACTTATTTTATGTGTAGGGGTATGTTGCCTGCATATATATTATGTGTGTCTGTCCAGTCCCTGAGGAAACCAGAAGGGGGCACTAGATTCCCTGTAACTGGATTTACAGTCTCTTGTGAGCTGCCAAGTGGGTGCTGATCAAACCTGGCTCCTTTAGAAAAGCAGCTAGCATCCTTAACCACTGAGCCATCTTTCTAGCCCTCACAACATCATTGTTAGCAGACACATGAGCTGGGTAAAATAGGACTACTCTGATTTGTACTGTAGAAATGATAATATTGTTAATGGATTGAATACATTTTTATATTTAGGAAATATTTGTGTAACTGCCATATGGTTATTTTCATTATTGATTTGTCAGGTTTTTTTTAATATTCACCAAACAAAATTCTTAAGATAGTAGTCATAATGATTTGCTTTGTGCCATGGATATCGACGTGATCGCTTTTCTTGGAAGCCAAGTAGTCAGCTTACAGATCAACACAGATGGATTAATTATGCAGACTTAAAGAGCTTAGAACTCTTGAATCTAGAGCCATGGTCTCAAACTGGTAAGCTGGATCTGGCACACAGAGGTGTTCTTTCGAAATGCTAGTGAGTTGCCAGCCTTGAAAAATCGAGAGATTTCACACTCTTAAACATGCACACTTCCCATGTCTCGCAATACAGAAGATTTGGCACCACAAACCCCGTGTTCCCATTCGGCTATAATAGGCTGCAGCCAAATTGCTGCTGTTCTTTTGCAGAGAGCACAGGCTGCAAGAGGCTTGCCACAGCCTCCAGCCTTCCCTGCAGTCTTCTTGACACAAAGGGCGGGAGCCTTTTGCCATTACTAGAACACTGTGCTCACATAGGCACTTGGCTTTTCAGAGTCGACTCAAGATAAAATTGGGTGTGAAGTTCAGATTACCCTGTCTTGCAGATCACTTGGTTTATTTTTCTGGGCTGAGCCATGTGCATTTTAAGGGCGTGCTTAAGATTCATCTTAAGCTGGCAGGTGAACCCTAATAGGGGAGGGATACTTACTGATGGTACCTGATTAAGAAGAGGAATATCTGAGCAGTATCTTACAAAGACTTGCTTGGGTCAGTCTTTCTCAGATACGCCTCAGTTCCCTTCTGATTGTAACAAGGTAGCTTAAAAACACAACTAGCTTTAATACAACATACCACATGCAGAGGATAAAGAAAACTTGTTTGAGATTTTACTCTAAGTTATATGTTTCTAGTAAAATATTATTTATGTTAGAGCCCAAGAATTGTGAATTATGGACAAGAACTTTACATTTAATTATCAGAGAACACATTTATGTTGCTCTTAAGATACGTTGAACATAAGACTGCAGAAAATAGGCTAATTATCAAATCCCTAAGTGAGAAATAATAATGTAAGTTGTAATAAGGTGGAAGAGTCAGAAAAGAAGATAGTCTTCTTTTCTCTTAACTCTACCGTGAAAAAGGTAATTGTAACCAAAAGGAAACCATGCCCAGAAAATTCACCACACATATAAAAGGGAATTTTGGCATTATATACAGAAACCATGCAAGTTGTTGAATTTTGATGTTTACTTAGAAATACAAAAGAATGTAGCTATCAAAAACTTACCACATTGCAGGCTGCAAAATTGTGTGTGTGTGTGTGTGTGTGTGTGTGTGTGTGTGTGTGTGTGTGTGTGTGTGATGTATGGACAAGAACCGGAGGGCACATGGATGAATGTAAGTACCACTTTATTTGAGATTTCATGAGGCTTATTCATTTTAACATAAGCTCGTACTCAAAGGCTGAGAATCTGTTGCTTTTAACTACACATCACAAAATATTCCTGTTTATCACAAGGTAAGTAAATAACCATGCACTATAATACCATTTGGTCCTGGGCAGATCTTAAATGTGGCATTCCATTGGTACAGGTCTTTCTTGTATATTTTTTTACCAGCTCAGATCCCTGTTTCTCATTCTTCTCCTGTGTTCTTGGTGACCCCCATGACAAAGAACAAGTATTTCTTTTGGGGCTTCTTCTTGATGTGGGCTGATTCTTCTTGTATAAAGGTCCAGTGTACCCTGGAGAAGGATCTTAATTCTGTCCTTACTGGAGGGCAGTATCACGCCCATCACCTCCAAGCCTTTGCAGAAGCCTACAAAAGTTACTTTCAGGGTAGTGGTCTTTTCCCAGTGCTCCTCCCCTTCATGTCTCTTTCAGATGTACTTGCGTTTCTTTTAATTAGGTCAGGTACTTCATGTCTGTTTTTCTTTCTTGACATGGTTTCCTCTGGCTTTGGCAGCACGTATTTTCCCCATATGTCATTGCTTCTAGAGCTTCATGCTGTAGTCATTTTTCAAGGGGAATGGAGAGCACATTGCAGGAGTCGGGGGCGGGGAGGGGGCAGTCTTGACTCTTTTGCTTGCCCTTTACTTGAATGAGCAACTCATATTTCTTTTGGGTCTAGTTCTGTTTGGTTTTGGAGTCTTCACAGTCCGTTATGTTTGGACTAAAAGATACTTAAGTAAAAATAATGGTAAGTCACAGATATGTCTGGCAGAGGTGCAGCACATTTGTTAAGGTTACTGGTTTATTTATCTCCCCTATCTCTATGGCAACTCAATCTGAGTCTGGGATTTAATGGACTTAACTTTGACCTTCTGTAACATCTCTTAACTTTTCCCAGCCTTTTACTGAAAAGGAATTCATTTTCACTTGAGGAAAGAAACACACGTCACTTACGAAAGAGTCTTATTCGGGTTCTCAAAGGTGGTCTCTGTAAAGGCTTTGGGTCTTTTCAATTTAAAATTGTATTTTTTTTAAAAAAAGAGTTTGATGTGTGCGTGCGTGTGTGTGTGTGTGTGTGTGTACACCATGAGTTTTCTTGGTGCCTTCAGAAACCAATCAGAACCTTCAGAACTAGAGTTAGAGACTTTCGGTTGCTAGGTGGATGCAGGGAACTGAACTCAGGTCCTCAAGATCAGTCAGTGCTTTTAACTGCTGAGTCATCTCTCATGCTTCCTAGACTCTTTGATTTTTATAGTCTTCAGTCTTCGGAGTATACATCACACTTAACAACACACATATGTATGTGGCATTACTGGTGTCTTAAAGTATGATGTTCTTTGTGGTGAGCTAAAGTACTGTTTACTTATTGTGAGTGAGCTGTCTTTGTGAACAAACTATAAGAAAGTTTATTGTAAGGATATTAAATCAAAGAGAACATTGATTACATACATTTTTTAATATTTATTATCTATTTTAAAAATTATCTCTTATCCATCATAGAATTAGAAATTTACATTCCCACAAATGTTCAGACTATGTCTCAGAGTTTAAATTGCTAAACAGCACCATAGTAGTGCATAAGAAAGGTTTAGTTTGACCAGAATTTGCATAGAAGTCAGCTTTGGATACCGACATTCAAATCCAGCATTTCATCTGTACCTAACTCATGTGCATAAAGATAGAGTATCTGTCTGAGGAAGTTAGAGGCAAGCCATGTTGGACCTAAATTGGTTTAAATGTTAGCATGGCACTTTTCAGTCCCTTCTATATGGTTGCAGGACATTTACAGAGACATTCCAGTTTTAGGAAATGCAATAACTTATCCAAAATGAAGTCATAGTGTATTACTGTAAGTCTAGTGCATAGTGTATTAGTCTACTTATGAAAAGTGTATTGGTAAGTCCTTTCACCTTCTCTAAGAACAAATTCACAGGGGACTTTCCCTTACCATTAATAAAACTTGCAACAAAGACTGTAACAAAGGAGGCCACCTGTGTCCTTCTGACCTTACTCTGCAAGCATCAAGTCAACTGAGGTCCAATACGAATTGGTAAAGTCAAAAACCTTTTGTGAGATATTATCGAGTCTCCATAGACATGGAGTTTGTTTTACAATCTTGTCTCTCATCACCTTTTCTATTAATAGGTCCAAGACTTGAGAAGCAGTAACAGATGCTCACTTGTGAAAGATCCACACTTGTGCCACGAATGCTGGGATACTCTTTAGTTTCTAGAATGGAAACCTTGACTCACATATCTTAGAAAATGTATTAGGTCAAGTTCATAGGTACATCATATAAATTTTGTTCTGACCACCATGAGAAGAATGTCTGAGGTCAAAGCTTTTAGGCAGATCACAGATTAAGGCCAGAAGTCCCCAGTAACACTAAGAATGAACAGTACAGCTGCCTTCATCATTATCATTATTAACCTCTCTACTTTATGTCACATGTTGAAAGCCCAATGTGATGCACTGATAATTGTTCCAATTGCTCTGCTTAAGACAGCACTAAGAATGAAGCCCATTTAAAGAGAAATGGATGGACTCTATAGAATGGCTTTTGAAGAGTGGCCATATTCTCTTGTCCTGTCAGCCAGATAATCTTCACACCCCATAGACCATCTCTCAGTGATGATGGCAAATTATTGAATTAGTGGTTTCTTACTAGACTGTTCTCATCCTGAAAAGAAATAGTAAGGTACATAGGAGTTTGGTGTTAATTTGTGTTCTTCATTGAATTTGTGAGCATCTTCTAAACCATGAGAGTTGTATGTATGATATAATAATGATTTCTATACATTAAGATTATGAAAAATAATTCATTGAAGGTATTCCATGTGTTTCTTTCCTAGGACCAGTAGAGATTTGATGATGACATTTACATAGACAGTCATTAGTGTATGCTGGCTAGGAGATTCATAATCAATTTTGGCTTTACAATTTTTTGTATGTGTATAAGAGTGATGGCCGGGAGGTGGTGGCGCACGCCTTTAATCCCAGCACTTGGGAGGCAGAGGCAGGCGGATTTCTGAGTTCGAGGCCAGCCTGGTCTACAAAGTGAGTTCCAGGACAGCCAGGACTACACAGAGAAACCCTGCCTCAAAAAATGAAAAACCAAAAAAAAAAAAAAGAATACCAATATATGGCAGTTAAAGGAAAACTTGGAGGTGTATTTTAGCCGGGCGGTGGTGGCGCACGCCTTTAATCCCAGCACTTGGGAGGCAGAGGCAGGAGGATTTCTGAGTTTGAGGCCAGCCTGGTCTACAAAGTGAGTTCCAGGACAGCCAGGGCTACACAGAGAAACCCTGTCTCAAAAAACAAAAAACAAAAAAAAAAAAAAAAAAGAGTGATGGCTATTCTTAGTTGTGGTATTTTGCCTGTGTATATATATGTCTTTGTACCTGTATGTACAGAGGCCAGAAGAGGACATTAGAGTCCCTGAGACTGGAGTTATAGTCAAGTATGAGGAGCCATGTGGATGCTGGGAATTGAACTCAGGTCTTGTGCAAGAACAGTCAGTGCTCTTAACTGTTGAGCCATCTTTCCAGCTTCCCTTACAATAGCGTTCTTTGCTCCTTTTAATGTGTCAACCACACACTAAGTGGAGATGACATTTATTTTGGTGGTGGCTAAGAAGAGATGCTAACTTGAATGTGAAATATGCTCACTTTTCAGAGTCTACGGATTTTATTCCTACCAATAAGTATACAGACACATATACCATTCTCTTTGCCCACCACATTTCATGATCACATTATTTGTACTATTACTCCTTGGAAGACTGGCCTAGGAAACACAGCTAGGGGTTCTCTTCATAAGAATAACTTCAGATAGTTGGGATGGAGGAGAGTATCACAAAATGTAAGTCTTAGGTCCTACCATATCATTAGATAGCAAGGTAAGAAGTCACAAGTAGGTACTTGTTTACCAATGTGGCTTAACTTTTTCCTATGAAGTCTAAGCTCCATATATTTAAAAAGTACTAAGAATACAAAAAAGTAATTTCAGCCTGATGGCTTTTATATTATAGTCTATAGAACTCTGGAATTTTCTGAAGTGTTTCAGAGGTTGTACCAATATTTTACTTACATTTAAATTTTTTATTATACCATTTTTTAAAACTTAAACTGGCAGACACATATAACTGTCTTTTATAGTACATTTCAGCATTCCGAAGGAACTCTTACTGATTGACTTTAAAATAAGTAAAGGTTATTAATGTCAACTTAAAATAAAAATTTGACTAGAACTTATCAGTCATCCATCAATGTCAGTGTAGCATTTCTGTTGGGAGACTAAAGACAAAAGGTCTTCAGTAAGGCCATTACACTAAAGCCATTGGTGTTAAGGTATTGGCCTGTGAGAGCTGAGGTTACATTTGGGTTTCCAGTTACAGTGAGCACTTACCCATCTGTTATATTTAGGTTTTCCTAGTGCCTTCAGGCATCTGGGAATGGATGAGTGTACACTTTAAATTTGAAACAGCCATAAAGGGGGATATACAGTTAAGAAGTTGGAGACTGATGGATCCAGCATCACCCCTCAGAAGGGACTATGAAGGGATTAGGAAACTTTATTAAACGTCTGAAAATGCATGTGTGTAACATTGCTGTTCGGTATGAACGTTTGAAGGATTCTCTGATTGTGGCAGTAAAACCTTCCGCTGAGTTTGGCGGAGTCCTTTCATTTGGAAGTAGTGGCACTTGCTCTGCCTCCGGATGGTTTTGCTCTCTCTGCCCATAGCCTTAAATACCTGTTGGAGGCTACTGTCGGCTTCTGTAGACTTGCCATCAAGTTTTCACATCTTTCAATATCTGTGTTTTACTTCTCCTTTCTTTTCTTTTCTTTTTCTCGTAGCCCAGTCTTGTTTTCACCTTGCTATTCAGTTAAGGGTTAAGGATGACCTTCAACTTCTGGTTTTCCTGCCTTTACCTGCCCAGTGCTTGGTTTACGGATGTGTGCCAATGCTTGACCTTTTATGCCCTGCTAGCGTTTGAATCCAGGATCATTTGCATGGGCGGCAAGTACTCTACCAACTGCATCCTGAGAGAAATATACCTCCAAAAACCTCCACCGACGTTTGATTATGAACATTTTCAAACTTGAATATTTTTTTCAGTGACACATCCCTGTATGCTTCTCCTCTGTATTCTGCCCGTAACGACATTTTGTTCTTCTTGATCATATCGTATATCCCTGCAGGCCAGTGTGTTTTTAACCTGGAAATGTATTTCAATGAAAAGCTAGCAGCTTTCTTCAGCAGTTAACTTCATATATTTTATACGCTCAAAGTCTTGCTTTTTGAACACTGCACACTTGTGGCTAACTTGGCATAAAATGCCATGAAGGATGTAAAATAAATTTTTCAACTGTACTTTGAAAAGTAATAGTATTTCTGGAATTCTGGCATAGAGTTGGGGGGGGGGACAGTGGCTCAGTTTAAAACTTAAACCCTTTCTGTGACTGAGACTCTGCTGACTTCTCATCAAATCAGGATATACTTACAAATTTTATTTTCACCAGTTAGAAACCAAATAACTATTTACAGAGTTGGGATCGCCCTTAAAGGAGTTGATGTTGTCTAACGTCTTCCCCATCTTCTCTGTTGCATTTGGAAGACAGGGGAACAGCTAGCTAAAGTCTAAATTGGTCTGTGCTGGATTCAATCCCAAACCCTGATCTTAAAGTCAAAGTGTTAAGTGCAAATTATTAAAACAACACTCGATACACCGAATAGAGCATAAGTGGGCATGGTCGTGAAAGGTTCCAGGGCGGGGCTTTTTGTCCCTGCTTATGCAGAAAGCTCTCCCTCTGGTCTTCTAAAGCTGTGTTGGCCCTGTCATTCTGTCCCGCAGATTGGGTCCCTACACTTCTGCGGTGGTGGGCCTGACTGGATATGTTTCCTTTTGGAAACACTCACCAGCACTCTTGAGGTAGCCACTAGGAAGGCCCTTAAAAGCAGTTTTTCCCACTCCCGGAGGGACTAATCCTCTGCAGGCCATTTTGGCTCTCAGCTGCTGTGGCTTGGCTTGGGAAATAGACTTCTGCTGTGTCAGGAGAGAATGAATCTGAAAGAATTAGATATAAAGGCCTATATAATAAACTTGACCAACTGCTTCGTACAGACACATGACCCTTTAACTGCCTATAAAAACTCATTGGCATTGGGGGGGGAGAATGTGCACTTTGGTCTTGAGAGAGACTATTAGGTTGCAAAGTTCTTGATTCATCTACCATTGACGTACCCTTTGATCTCAGAATGTGACTAACTTTTCCTGTGATGGCTTCATAACCACCCATAATAAAACTGATTTATTATATATAATATAAGAGTTGAGTTTTAAGCTATATCTAGTTTCTGTTATAGGTCAGATGTATGAAAGATTTCATTAGAATTTAGGTATGCACATTAAGCCTTCAGATCAGATTTATTTTTTACCAATAAAAGTCAGGAATACTTCATATTCATATATACAGTACCACCAATTCAGTGATATTTCCATAAACGCGGTTAGATCTTAACTATAAGGCATATGTTTAAAATATTTAAAACTCGATTATTCTATGAGATTTTGCCTAGTGGGGAGGTGGAAGGTTCTCTGGATTTATGCATATAACAGGTGACAGTACTTGAGCTTCTATTCCTAGGCTTCACTTAAGGCAAGGTACTTTGTCTAATGTTTTGGTTTGTTCGTCTGTAACATCTGTAATGCTGTTCCACTAAAAGGGGACCTGGTTTACATATACTAGCATTTGAGGATAGAAGGTGGCACAGAAGTTCAGATTGCTGTGTAGTGAGTATCTGTTTGTGTTCCTAATGACAATCTTGACAAATTGCTAATGACTACATTTAGAAAGTTACAGCTCTGGAGGGAATTGATATTTGATATTGTTGTTCTGTGTGTTCTAAGTTACCATCATAACAGTAGGAAAATAAACCCTGTCCTGGCTGTGTTACAGAGGGATTAATCACTTCTTCAAGTCGTTGCTAAAGCTCTAGCCCTTTAAACAAGAGAGCAGAAGTGTTCCTTCTTTTATTGCCTTCTCCACCAAAGAAGAGCCTTACACCTAACTTTAGTTAGACTTCTTCACTTGTTGAAGTCTGTTCAAGTTATGTTCTTTGTAAAGAATGAAGGATGAACCATGTCGATTACTTAAAGTGGCTAAAAATACCCTATGCAAGGATGTAGAGAGAGCGAGTGCTTTTGATTTGTACATCAAAGCAAAGAACCAAATTATGTGAGCTTGCCTTGTATACATTTGTTCCAGCTACTAGCGTCTTTGCAAAGACTCAGATGTTATCTAAGTACAAGAGGATTAAAATAGTTCCACTCTGTATGAAATTGAAAAACCTGTATTACTATTTTCTAAATCCACTGTATTTGAAATTTTGTGCCAAGGTGAGAGAGAGGCTTCTAATCAGAGATTCTTGGTCTTTTCATAGTGGTATGCCTCAGAGTTTTATGTCATGTGACATGGGAGTCACATGAAAAATGGGGATATCTATGTAGAACAAAGCCTGATTTATTTATGTATCAGTATTAGATATGCAATGTGTTGACCACATAACGTTCACTAAAATTCTATAGGGAAAGCAGAACAGCTATTGGTATCTCCATTTCATTGATGAAGAACACAAATTAATTTTTCTGGTGAACAACTCAGTAGTCCAACCATCACATTTGTGGAGAAATGGATTCCAAATGTGGTGCCCCTCCTGTAGGTACAACACACTGAAGTCAGAAAATAGATACCCATTGCTTAATGAATTTACAGTCAATATTGCTATCTCCATGATTGTACTAACATTTTAACTGAGCTTTTAGTTTGTTCTTTGAGACAGAGTCTTAGGAGATTGTCTAAGCTTGCCTGTTACTTGCTGTATAGATTAGGCTGTCCTGGAAATTGTGGTAATCCTCCCGCCTCTGGCTCGAAAGTGTTAGGATTATAGGTGTGTACCATCAATCCTTGTTTAAATGATATTCGAACGTGTTCAAATATTGAAAATTAAACATCCTGCTTTATATTCCCGAATTCATGTCTTCTCTGTATAGTTCCTGATCCAATATGATAATTTATATAAGTTTAAGTATGTATTTGTGATATTAAATGGAGAGATAGTTTGAAGGAAAAGAAGAGTGATGAGATTTTTTTTATCCTTATATGCTCCTGTTTTGCTGCAACACTTCACATTAACATCTAGCAAAAATAGCCAGGCTGCGTACTTTTAAAACAGTTCCCTCAGAGCCACCCATCACGTCTGGTTCTTACCATCTTTCCATCTCTTCTTCCTCGTAGATCCCTGAGCCTTATGGTTAAGGTGCTCTGTTTAAAAAAAAAATTCCATTTGGTTACACTGATTTATAAACATCAATCCTTCCCTTGCAACCCACAGCTTATTTTTTTTTTAAAATGCTCAATGTGAAATTGGAGTAATGGGGCTGGTGATATTTAATTTGTGTAGCTGCAGAAATGACTTAATCAGTGACAAATAGTCAAGGACCTTTCGTCCCTTCTTTTGGTTACTTCTATGACCTTTAAACAGCAAGTGCCTGTTTCAGAAACAATTGAACTGTGAGGCTTTGGGCAGCAAGGTCCTCTTGGCTTTGAAGTAGGAACAACTACAGGCTGATTTGAAAATTTTCTAGTGTAGATATAATTGAAGATTCCATGACAAGCTTACATAATGAATAGGGCTGTTGTTCTGTTTTCCCAGCATGCAGTTTTAAGGTCAGACCTGTGACTCAGAGCTGTGCACTTTCTTGGTGGTATGCATCAGTGGTACATCTCCAGGCTCATCATCCAGAAGCGCTTTGCACAGCTCAAGTTGCTCCCATCGTAATCCCTAGTTGGGAGGCTACCTTTCCTTTTCTAAACAGATAAAGAAGACAACATGAACACTTGATCGCCAAGTACTTTAATGTTTTTCAGCATAAAGACTTAGTAAACGCCAAGGCACCCCCTTGATTGAGAAATAGGTCCTATATTGCCACTAATACCTTTTGGTGTGGTTCTGCACGAGTGTATGATAAGTATAAGCTTTTTGCTAAGTTGGATGTTTTAAAGTTATTTAAAATAAAATGCAAGGTCCTTTGATTTGTTGTAAAGAATGCACACTTGGAATCAAAAGTTACTTCCTCTCTGGGCAGCTTATTAGCTAAAGGTTATCTTAGCACCGTTGGCATGAGATTTCTAGATGGCATCTTCTCTTTGTACACAGAAATAACCTGCCATCTCACTAGGCTTTGGGTGCTACCCGATCCTTTTGAGATCTTATATCCATTTGCTTTTCTCTCTTCCTTTCTCCGTAATCAAAACTCCCATCCCTTTAGTGTGGCTGAGTCTTCTTGACTTGCTACATTTTTCTTCGTACATCCCATCTTTTAAGAACATGCTTCTATAGCATTGTTTATCATGAGAAAACACTAGAAATCAATATCTGGAAACAGTGGAGTTACCTACTCAGTTGTGCTATATCCATGTGGTTGTGTACTATATACATGTTAAAAGACAGAAGCTCATTATATATTGGCATGAACACTTATCTAAATATAAATAGAAATTGCAACAAAATAAACAAAAAAGCAAGATAAAGAACTCAATATATAATAAAATACCCTTAGACTTAAAAAAAATTAATTAAGGTATATAATTTCTCCCTCTCTTGCCTGCAGCCCTTCCCATGTTGACACCCCAAACTCCCTCTCAAATTGATGGCCTCTTTCTGTTTAATTTGTATTGTTACACAAGAGTGAAAAGGATAAGGAATACTTAGCTACCTGCTTCCTAGATCCCGAGCGTCTCTGGAAACTTCAGAAGACAGTGGAGGCTGAAGTAGGAGGAGCACAAGGTTAAGGCTAGCCTGGGGTACATGATGTAACTGTGTCTTAAACATAGCAGTGGCATGAATTCACAGAGGAAGTGGATAGCTGGTGTGACAGGCAATGGGAGGATAGCTTTTCAGTATATACTCTTGTACTTTTGTGATTTTTGAGACAGACTCTCACTATGCCTGGCTGTCCTGGAACTTAATCTGTAGACCAGGTTGGCCTCAAACTCATAGAGATCCACCTGTCTCTGCCTCCTAAGTGCTGGGATTAAAGGTGTGCAACACCATGCCTGATTCTTTTCTCCTTTAACAAATATATGTTTAAGGACTGGTGAAATGGCTTAACAGGTAAAGGGGCTTGCTGCCAAGCCTGGCCACCTGACTTCAATTCCTGGAACCGATATAGAGAGAACCAACTCCCTCAAGGTGTCTTCTGAGCTCTGCATGTGTACACATAGCCCACTAAATAAATAAATGTAAGAAAATGTAAAAGCACATATTTAAAAAAATCCTCACACAAAAACATGGTCATAGAAGCATTACTTATTGTATTCAAAAAGTAGAGACTCAAATGTGTCAGCTAATACATGGATGAACAATATATTGTCATCTATACACTATCATTTTGCTATGGAATAAAGTATTAACTGATGTTATAACATCCTTAAAAATATTATGCTAATGGAATAAAAATAGTGAAAGAGCTCAGACATGGAATACCAATTTTCTTGGTTGATGTGATGAAACACCATGAACAAAAACAACTTGGGGAGGAAATGGTCTATTTGGCTTATATTTCTTTTTTTTTTTATATATTTTATTTTTTTAATTTACATTCCAAATCACTTCCCCTTTCCCGTTTCCTCCCTCCCCGAAAGTCCCATAAGCCCCCTTCCCTCCCTCTTTTCTCCATTGGCTTATATTTCTATAAGCAACGCTCATTATAGAAGGAAGTTGGGGCAGGAATCTGGAGGCAGGAGATGATGCAGAGGCCATGGAGAAGTGTTGCTTACTGACTTACTCATAGTGGCTTAATTAGCCTGCTTTCTTATAGAACCCAGGACCACCAGCCTAGGGATGGCACCACCCACAATGGGCTGGGTCCTCCCTTATCAGTTACTAATTAAGAAAATACCCTAGAGTCAGATCTTGTGGATGCATTTTCTTAATTTTGGTTCCCTCCCCTCCGATGACTCTAGCTTGTGTCATGTTGATATAAATTTCTAGTTAGCCAGGACACTACATATTGTATGATCTCATTTATATAACATGTCCTGAAGAGGCAATTCTATATAGAGACAGAAAGTACATTGTGAGGAGTTGGTAGGGAGAAAGAAGAGTGACTGCTAAGAAGACCAGGCTTCTTTGGGAGTGGTAACCAAGTTCTGGAGTTAGATAGTATGGATGATTATATAACTATACAAATATGCTAGACACATTGAAGTATGTGTATTAAACAGGTGGGTTCTTATGCTGTATAATTTTTGTCATGTATTTTTAACTCAGTAGATAAAGACCAACTTGGTGATATCTGGAACTTGGAAGCTTTAATAATCATTGTGAATATGTAAAACCATGCACAGCTTTCTTGAGTTTTCTATGTAAGTAATGTTGTCATTCTGAAATATTTTTATGGCTAACGCCAGAAGACTTAATGTCTCTTGGCTACTTTTTACTACCATTTTACCAACAATCTTTTCATTTTGTAGAGGAATACTGGTAAGCCAAATGAATTCCTGATTGCTAGAAGTATGGGTAAGATAACCCCATGCTCTGCCACTAGAGAGATGATGGGAATTTGCAGAGACGTCTATGGAAGACATGAGAGCAGTCTTTCCTCCAAGCTGACCCCTCAGCCATCCACTGCTCTTGTATTATTACTTCCCAGGAACTGTACATTGCTCCTGTCCCTTTCCATGTGTTCTCTTGGGGTGAGTTGAGTCACAGGGTTTAAGGAAAAGAGGAAATTAGCTTTAGGAGTCTTGGTTGATCTCTGCATGCCTGACAATATAACTTTTCTTTCCATAGTCACCTTCTTTCCTAGGTACTGGCCATTGTGGATTGCTGTCTGTAGAGGGCCAATTGCTACCGTTACATCTGTCCTGTACACAGGTTGGTTAGAAAATTCTTCTTCTTGCCTTTTAACCTAGAATTCATCTCAGCTCAGACATGGAAGGATGACTTTGGTGTGTATTTGATCATGTGTAGGTCAAACAGTGCCTATTTCTAACACATGAGACCTTAGGTCTTTGCCATACTTTCCCAAGCTGTGATCCAACCCTGGCAACTTTATTTCACTTGAGCTTCTGAGTCTGTCCTATACATGGCTTAATTAAACAGCTCTCTGATATGCACTCCCCTGCCATTCATTGAAAATTGGCTTATAGAATGCAATTGTGGTCTGCATCCTGGAGCTGGCTTCTAGATATGAGTAGCCTCTTTTTGTTGGTAGTGCTGAGAGATCAATTTAAGTTCTGAGATGTGTGCGAAGCAAAGTTAATCTGCCTTATTTATTCATACTCAGAAGTCATGTTGAAAAGTCTATAAACTCTAGTCAAGAAAGGCCTTTTTGGCTGGTGAGCTGGCTCAGTGGTTAAGAGCACTGACTGCTCTTCTAGAGGTCAGGAGTTCAAATCCCAGCAACCACATGGTGGCTCACAACCATCTGTAATGAGAAACAAATAAAAAAACCTATGGGCCAGAATGAGAGGGAGCTGGAGCGAGTGGCCCCGGAGCGAGCAGGACCAAGAGCAAGAGGGAGAAGGGAAAGGGAAGTGAGAAAGAAAGAAAGAAAGAAAGAAAGAAAGAAAGAAAGAAAGAAAGAAAGAAAGAAAGAAAGAAAGAAAGAAAGAAAGAAAGAAAGAAAGGCCTTCTCATCCACTTTGTTAATTGGGTTCTTTCTTTGTAGGAAGGATATAGGGAAGACCTGTTAGGCAGGTACTCTCCATCTACCTTGAGAATTCAGAGAGCTTTGTGGTTGCTTGGGCTCTCTTGTTTGTTCAGAAACCATTTTTACTCATGTTCGGATATGTAGCCCTCGCCTTTGGGCTTTTCTGGTTCCAGCCTTCATTCCTCTGAGTCCTGAGGACTTTGAACTTTGCTCCAAGCTCTCCAGTTATTCTCAGGCCCATGGTCTTTAAAACCAGGCTCTTGGCCAAGATCCCAAGCTCTTATCTCCTTTCCACATACCTCCTGTGAACTGGTGAACTTAATAAATTCTACTTGCAGGAAGCTGGTGTTTGGGACAACTAAATTTTTTGCAGTGGTGTTATATAAATAATATATAGTGATTGCTGTTTGTCAGTCATTGTCCTAAATTACAAATATGCTTTATTTTTCATAGGAATAGTATCACATGGGTCCCATTATTACTTCCATTTTATAAATGAGCAAGTTGAATCACAGAGAAGTTAAATAAAACTTTCTTATGTCATACAATCAGAAAGTGTTAAAGGTAGACTTTCCATCTAGACATTGTGGTTCCAGAGAGCATTCCATCAGCCAATACATTATTTTTACCTGAACTTTATAAAATAGATATACCCATATTAAATTTGGAGAAAATCACAATTACTTTTCTTAAAGATAATGATATTAATTGTTGAATCAATCGCATGTAAAAGTAAGCCTTAAATTTCTTTTATGGGAGGGATTTGAAAAGTTCTGCTCAATTCACAACACTATTTGAAAGTCCCTGAATGCAGTAGAATAATTAGATGTTCTTTGTCTCATTTTTCATACCTCAAGTAATCTGGTTTTATGTACAAGGGGTACATGCTTCCCACACTTGTTCTTTTTTATTGTACCATTGCTTGAAAATAAATATGAATGGGATGATTCCTGAGTCGCGAGCACTTGCTATTCTTGCAGAAGACTTGGTTTTCATTCCTAGCACCCACATGTGGTTCTCAACTATCTGTAACGCTAGTTCTAGGGGTTTGGAGAGATGTTCTGACCTCTGCAAGTACCAGCCATGCACATGGTAGACACACATGCATGTAAGAAAAACATACACACACAAATATATATATGTACATATATATATAAACTTTAGAGAACAAGATGGGCTGAAGTTAAGGTTAACATGACAATCTTTCCAAGTATATGCCCTTTACTAGCTTCTGACACATTAGACCTAGTTAAGATCCTTTTTGAGGTGTGCTAACAGACTGTTCCCAGGGCCTTGCCTGTGTGTAAGCCTGTGTTCTACTGTGTGCTATCCTCAGCCCTACTGCACTCCTTTCTGTGAGACCTGTTTGCTCGTCCTTGTGTCCCCATCATTGTGTTCAGTGTGCTTGCTGAGTGCCATAGAGAACATATTGCTCAACTCTAGGAGATCTGAAACTATTCAGTGTCAGCTGTTCTGGTGGATCCCCTGTTCCTGTTCCTCTCTTCAACCTAGTCTTTCTGCCTTACAGCTCGGTGTCAACTGCCACTTTGAAGTTAGCCAGAGTTTATAGTCTTGTTGGCTAGACTCTTAGTGTGACACGAGCTCATCCACTATGTTTTATTTCCAGCTCACATAATTGTCCCCAGTCTCAGAGTTAGTGAACCAAGTTAGTCTCTGTTGATAATTATGAAAGATGAGGAACCACAGTCGTCATTTATCATAAACCTCATTCCCAGGTTTTGTGCTATAATGAGTAAAGGTCCCTTATTGGAATCAGTTTGACTGTATATGAGAAACCGTGTCTTGAGTTGGAAATTATTTTCAGCATGACTATGAAATACTCTATACCAATGAAAATACCCCAGACTAGGCCCATGATATATTCTGGTCCTTCCAGAATCTCCATTCTCATCATATATAGATTGGCTGTCAGGAAAGATAGGTTACCCATTGGGGTCATATGCTGTTGGTATACCACAAACCAAGATCTCCAACTCAGTTTTCACAAAGTAGTGCCTGGCATGGCACAGCAGCTCTTTCCACAGAAAGTTGTTCTTGTTTGCCCTCAACATGAGTCACTGTGGGCTGCCACTCTCTTGGATATGCCTCTAAGTACTCTTGGGTGGAGTCTAGATTGAGACGTTTGTGGGGCAAATAGAGACAGATAGAAGCCAAGTGAGCTTTAGCTTTCTGATTTTTTTTCAGTTTGCCACAAATCCAGATTGACTCCACTATCAAGATAGTTACCTTCAGCACCTAACAAAGTAGAGACTTCCTGAGTGGTGTCCAGGCACTTCATGGGCTCTTCCTGTCGTTCTCACACTCCATCACATTTTCCGATTCTCTTTTGAGCAAACCCCCCTTAACCACTCATGAGTTTCTTCAACCACCAAACTTCAGTTCAAGAGCTATGCTCTGGTTACAGTTGAGAAGAGGAATGCATAATAGTGTAAAATAGTCACCATAGACCTTTGGTAAGAGGAAGACAGCTTATATGTCCCTAGTCTGAATAGTTCACACAAGGAAGGAGGGCTTGTGAAGAACTATGGACTCTTTCTAATCAAGGCAGTCAATCAAAGTTGTCAGCACTAAGGAGAAAGACATGAGGGGAGGGTTGTAGCTCAGTAATAGAGTGCTTGCCCAGCATTTTCAAGGCCCTGGATTCCAGCCCCACTACCAAAGAAAGACTAAAGGCATGGGTACTTTATTTGGCTTGCTCTTATTCCCTTTTAGGATAGTTGGGTAAATGATAGAATAGCACCGTGGAATGCTTAGCCCTCTAACATCTCTCCGAGGTTTGAAAGGCCCAGAACAGGTGGACTTGGTGAGTGCCAGCACTGGAGATGATTGAAAGGGTGTTTTGAATCATGGCACATGGCAACAGAGAAAGAAAACAGATCACAAGTGGCTGGTAGAAATAGACTAGGAGAGAATTTTAACACCTAAAATATGACAAAGATTTATCCCTACCAGTAGCATCTCAAATTCATAAGACATTTATTTTCCCTTGATCTGAGAGTCTATATTTGCATTATGTATTTTCTTCTAAAAGTTTTATTATTTCCTTGTTCCAGTTTTCTGTTTCTCTTTTAAGTGCCACCTCTGGATTTTTTTGTTCATTTGTTTTAATATCTGAGACCATTACCATAAAGCCTTGCTTTAATAGCCATATGTTCACTGTTACATTAATGGAGACTTCCAGTCTGAGTCTCGTGAAAAATATCTATTGGATATGGTTGTGATAGTTTCTGTATCTCAGTGAGGGTCTTTTAAGACATGGGACAGGGAGACTTTAGGGATGGAAGACTTTCAAATTATTACTACTCATGGAATGACATTTTTAAAAATCAAAGGAGAGAGACCATGGCATATGCTTCCTTTGTAAAGAAACCCTTGGCCACAATGAATTGCAAACTAAATTATCTTCGATACACATATGTGGCATTTTCAATTTGCCTTGCTATTTATAGTCTTCTTTTTGAGTATCTTATGCCATTTGTAGTAGGCCTTCCCTTTTCCGTAGCCTTCTTGTCTTTTCTCTGAGATTCAGAGACCTTGTGGCAAGCACAAGTCTGGGCTTTCATTTGGCTCGTGTGTTATAAAATGGCACTTGTGTGGTCCCAGGGTGTTCCTTCATTTTGTTCTTTCATGGGTATGCTGGGAATTGTGACATTTAAGAAGTGACATTGCAAAATTGGACATGTCACTTGGCAATGGGGCTCTTCCAGCCTTAAAGATTGCCAGGAACTCGAGATGGTTGAAGCTGCTCTGGACTTATTTCTGGCAAGAGTACACAGGCAAAAAATACTCGGGACAGGTCAACATTGAATCACATCATATCATAGTACATGACGAGATGCTTTAATCTTGTGTTTAGACTCACTCAGGAGAAATGGCAGTGAGGGGCTTGGAGCCTGATAAAATTATACTGAGAGAAACTTACAGCATACTAATTTATTAGTAGTAGGCAAGAATAAAATACTGTTTAAAAATTCAAGAGGAAACCACCAAGACTCCAGTCTTGGTTGTAATCAGGCTCTTGATTTTGGCCATGACCAGTGGCATTTAATTGTTTGAGTACGTTTTCAGTAATTTGGAAAATGCCTTGAGTCAAAAGAAAATAGAGTAAGACAGAAGGCTGACCACAAGTCACTTGACCACTTGAAGGAGGAGTAGCTCTTGAGATAATACGTGGGCCAAACGTGTTACTGAATTTGCTGTTTGACTCTTGGGTTTCACCCATTTGAATTCAGAAATGTGATCCTCCCAGTGACAGTTGAGAGATAGAGCCTAGGATTATATTGCAGCTTGAGAATTCTCACAAGTGGAATTTCATTGTGATCTTACACTCAGTCTTTCTTGACTTGAAAAGCTAGATCCTATTAAAGTGTGTTTGCTGTTGCTGTCTCAGAAGAGTGTTACTGTGGAGGACTGGATGAAGCAGCTCTTTACTGTATCTTCCTGCTCACCCAGAATCTCAACTGCAGGGAGCTTGTTGACTGTATCCCCTCCTCTGCAACCAGTAAGCCCCATCTTTCCTGTCCTAGAATATCCCTTCTACCTAGTCTTTCCTTTCTGTCCCCATTGCCACCACCTCATATTCATTTAGTACTATATTTGGTCAAACGCAGGACCCTTTAAGACCTTTAGGCTATTCCTCTGATGATAGCTCCTCTTATCTCTGCCTATATCACTCAGGTCCTACTCTTCCCGTGCACCAATTTAAAAGTAAGCCCTGTGTGCTCTGACTTTCCTGCCTGTAGTCTTGGTTGCATTACTTCTTACCACTCTGCTTCTAACAGCCTTCTCTCAACCAGACTTGCTCCTGCTTCTTGAGTGGGTCTCGTATTCCTCTCAGAACTTGACCCACATTCTCCCTTTTTCTTGAATAACCCCTTCCCATTCTTTGCCCGGTATGTTCTTCACTATTCAGGAAGAAGTTATGGCATGATGCCGTGATCTCTTATCAAGTGTTTTCTGGTCCCTATCTTGACACAATTTCTGCCAATGATAAATAGTGTTAACATTATATATCTTTCCGATAATATCTTGCTCTGCCTTCTACGGAAATAATTTGTATATGTATCCAGGTAACACTTCACAGTAAGGACTATACTTTGTTTTTCCTGTCTAGAAAATCAGTTTGGAGCACATAGTAGTAGGATATTTGTTTAACATGTGTTTTTCATATAAGAGAGGTGAATGGATGGGGTAGTGTAATCATGGATAGATCCCAGTGAGAAGATAGAATGTATCCGTGAATTGTTAGAAGACACGGATGAGTAGATAAACTAATGTAAATGGCCTTGAGAAGGTTACATCCTAAAGGGGACTGAAGAGATTTGATGCCTAGCACTCAATAAAAAGTCATCTTGACCTGGCAGCACAGGATAGGTGCCAAAGAGAATTGTTCACTGCCAGCCAACTTCCCCAACAGTGTAAACAGTACAACTTTGTAAATAGTACAGTGGTTATCGAAGAGATTGTTATATATCATACTATTGATGTATAACAACATCAACTCAAATGGCAATGAAGTTCATGACTGTTTGAACCATTAACCTGTTGTTACTGAGAAATCACTTTTTCCGCTTGGAAAAGGAGATTTTTAAAGTTTAAATTTTATTTCTCTTCTATCCTCACTTTTAATTAGTTCTTTGAGAATTTCATAGAATATATCTTGATCATATTCACCTCTTTCTCTAAAATCCTCCCAGATACAACTCCCTTGTCCCTGTGTTTGTTGTCTGTTTTTTTTTAAACCCATCAAGTAGAGTTTGTGTAGCCCATGTACTCCTAGAGGTATGATCTTCCACCCTTCCCCTTCTATGCTAGGATTTTGTCTGGCTAGAACCTGTGAAGATTTTGTACGTGGTATCTTGATTGCTGTGAATTCATATGAGCAAATGCTATAGCTGGAAAACACTGTTTCCTTTTCATCATCCATGGCCCCTGGGTCTTAAAATCTTTCTTTTTTCTCTTCCATAAAGACCTATAAACCTTGGGAAAGGGGATGTGGTGTAGATGTCCCATTTAGGACTGAACATTCTTCAGTATTAGCCTCTATATTTGGACCAGTTGTGGGGTTTCTCTGTTAATCATCATCTACTGTAAAAGGAAGATTCTTTGATGAGGGTTGAGAGATGCACTAATTCATGGCTATAATGATAATTCATTAGAAGACAGTTTAATACTATGCCCATATAGCAGAGTAATAGTAGTATGTTCTCTCATATGGTCTAATGGTACCAGATGTGGGTTTTATCTTGTGAAGTGGGACTTAAATATAATCATAAAATAGTTGGTTACTCCCATAGCATTCATACCCCTCTTGCCCGGCTAGGCTAATCTTAGCAGTCCGGTTGTTATTGTAGCTTGCATGGTTCATAGCTGGGTAAGACAGTGCTTACTCTTCTCTTCTGACAGTGTGCATAGTACCTTCCAGCACTGTGAAAGCTACCTAGTAGGGATGAGGCTTACAGGTGAGTACCAGCTTGATTTCTCAGTGTTCTAAGACTCCAGTATGTAGTTCCTTCTGCAAGAGGGTGTTACCATCCAATTCTGTAAGGTAGCCAACAACATCATCAAAAAAAAAAATCCTGTAATGCTTTTAGTTTGGTGAAAGGTCTAATTTTGTGAGAGTTGATATTAACATTTGGAGCCAGTGTCCAAGCAGATGCAGGCATGCCTCATAAAGTCTCTCAGGAAAGCCGAGGTACATGGTTGGTGTTTGTTGCAAGTGGGATAAATGCACTAGTAGCTTGGGCCCTCAGATCATGCTGTCTTGTCATCACTGACTAGTGATCACAGAGTAGTTCTCTTATCTTTATATGTTCTTTTATATTTGAGGCAAAATAGACGCAAGTGTATTTGCCAACTTCATGAAGCCATATGTCCATAATCTGTATTTGCTTTACAAAATGAGCCAACACCTAAATGAACTGCCATAGTTGCTATAAAATCAACATCCCAAGTGTCAAACTTGAAACTGGAATTGATGTCCTATGAGACAGCATTAGCCACACAAAGCTTATCGTTCATAGCGCTGTTAAGAGGAGGCATTTAAAAACACACAGACCCTACTGAAAAAGAGTGCCTCACTAAAATCTAAAGTTTAAGATTCGTAAAGGTTAACCATCTAATAAAGTAAGAACATTTCCCCTAGGTGAACGGTGTACATTGATTTTCAGGGTGTGGTATTGTTGTAACTACTCAGTCTGTTAGAATTTTATCATCCTGAACAAGGAAATATTCAGGAAGGTGTGGAAGAGAGCACAATGTCACGTATCTTATTTTCCTAGGTTTGCTTTTTTTTAAGCTAAATATCCTGAATTTTATTCTTATGCCAGTTTCCAGATAAGCAAGAGTAAGGAAGCAGAAATTTCAGTTATCTTTTTGAGAAACTTTTCCTTGAAAGCTTGAAGGCAAAAATAATTGGGAAAGTCATTTACCCATCTAGCTGCATCACATCCGCCTGCTTCAGGAACAGCCTGCAGCTTACGTGCCCAGACGAGATAGTGGTCGCTAAGTATCTAGTCCAGGGCCTGTCCTTCAGTGAAAGTCTGCTCACTTTCCTGGAGTTTATAACCAAAGCCACTTTTTAGATTCTAGATGAGACTGTTTTGGAGGATTAACTGACACATTTGGCTTGTCTTAATATATTCCTCAAACACAGAGCTTTTGAGTACTTCCTAGAAGCTCAGTTGATTCTAAATGAGGCCACTAGCACAGAGCAGAAGAAAGAATGAGAAAAACGAACAAACAAACAAACAAGTCACTTTGATGGCTGCTTTTAGAAGGTTTGTAGAACTGAAGGAACATCAGATTGGGGAAGAGTAGCAGAGAGAGGATGGGAGCAAGATGTGCCCAGTTAGAGCTGTGTGGTTAGAGACTTTATTCTTGGAGTGGCTTGGAGTGAAGACGATGTGGGGAGAGGAACAGCTGGGAGTGGCTTTGGACAGAGAGGTACAGGGGACAACAAGGAAGCCAATGAGGTTGTTGCCAGGGCATAGGAAGGGTCCTAGACAGACTTTGAGGCTTTTCTTAGAACCTGTTCACAATCAGCAGTGTCTAGCTGATGATGTCACATGGAGCTACTATATGTATGGTGGTTGATTTCTTTATTCGTGTTTCTGTCGTTGTCTGTAGCAGCAAAAATTGTAAGATAGACTGTCCCTATTGTAAATGTAGCAAAGGGTGTGTATACGTAGGATCTATACCATTCTGTTCTGTTTGATACTGGGGTTAGAATGCCTAGAGTTGCCCAGTGTTTTAGTGATCTGCTATTTGCTGGTACATATCCAGGAAGACATTAAATGTCTATAATGCTCTTAAGGCTCCTCATTGTAGTGTTTTCCTTTAATTACACTGGTAGCAAAGTCCATCATCTCCTATTGTTACTTTCATCATTAGCAGGACAAATATGCATTATTTATAGGACCAAAGGCAAGCTCCTGTGGTATATAAAGTAAATTAATAAGGTTGGCTCAGCCTTAAGCTATGTCAGTGCTGAGTCCAACTTTATTCCGGTCCAGGGATGACTTTCTATGTGGCCTTTCTGGCTCTGAAGCTAATTTGGATGCTGAGTAGCCCCACAGGTATTTATATGTAGCGTTTGGTATTTTTACTGGGTCCTATTCTTCTCCCTTGGATCACCTAAAATGGTTAAGAATTTTCTAGTGGGATTAAGGTTGTGATCTCAGGGGAGGGGTGGGACATCTGCTCTTGGTTATTTTTGTGTGAGCTGCTTCCCCTTAAATGTATGTTCACAAATGAGCCAAAGCGTTATCATCTGGGATTGAGAGAAGACTGGTCTGGGTGCCGCTCCTGAACTTGGCCTCTGAGCCATGGCTTCTCAAAGACACTCAGGTAAAAACTCCCTGTTCTTTCTCTTATCTAGAGGACAGTTGTTTCAGGCCAATGAATCTGTCATTGGTCTGAAAGATAATTTTGGATTGAATGATTTTAGTGCTGTGTAAATGGTAAGTAAATCCTGGCTGCTGTTTTGTTCTTGTTCTATTTTAAAGATGAAAAGCGTTCTTCCTCAAGTAAGCTTAGATGTTGGATTTATTCATTAGTATTGTTTTATATTTTATTTTACATTTCAGGATGTCTTGTGGAACCAAGATATGATATGATATGAGGAAAGAAGTTTGAATTTGTTGTTGTTGTTTGATCCGGGTTGTTAGGAATTTTTTGGGTCATTCATTTCCACAGTACTTGAAGTCTAACTTAAAGCATTTAGGGAAAGGGAAATTGATATGGCAAAGGAAGAAGGATTATATTTGTAACTAAAAGTATTCATAAATGACTTAACACATCTTCTCTTTTTTCCGAACAATATTCTTAATTTTTCTAAAGAATCAGTTACAAGTCTCTTTGTCATGGAAAAGATGGTATTTGTTATTCTTAGCTGAAAATGTTTCCTATCCCTTAAAGACCATGAGTGAGGGTTTCCTCATGTTTTATAGCCTGGCATTAGGGCGCCTTTTGGTCCTAAACAAGATGCTTGTGAAATAGGGGCTGGAGGATGGAAGCCCAGTTCTGTGAAATTATTCTGCTGTCTTTCCCTAATGCCAAGAATGTAGCTGTTGCTCTGCTGCCCTCTGCCCAAGTAACAGCTCCCCTGCTTGGAGCTGGTGAAGATAGTTGGGCAGAAACCAAACACTTGCTCCTGTCTCCCAACTTTCAGGTTATGGGACAAAGTTACTATTTATGGTAGTCTCTTTATTTTATTTTTTATGTTTGGAAGTTTTATGTTTGAAACTTGGGATTGCCTGTTGATATTTTTTGACAATGGAAATAGTTTTTGAAGAAATTCCTTTTTCCAGTATTTCCAAGCACATATACGGCAGTGGAGACCCCCACTTAATTAAGTAATACATGCTTCCCGCTTTGTGCCTATGTGTTTAAAAGCTGTTTGATGATTTTTCTGTAACCTTCAGAGATTGTTTTGCAAACATGGATTGGTACCACATGTCTGAGGTGGTGATTGTCTGCCAACCTATCAGCTGGATCAGTTTCCCTAATGGGCCTTGACACCACATCAACTGGTAGATTGGTTAGCTACAACTGGATTACCCAAAAATATTGCCTAAACTCTTAGGTGGTAACAACAAAATAATAATACTAATAGTAATAATAATAATAAATAAAATAGTACCAAAACTGTTAGAACAATTGTTTATACTTACTATATGATTTTACAAATTAAGAACTAACAGTTTGCATTGTGGTAAGTTCATTGGTCCAGAGAAGCAGAGAGTAACTACTTTCATAGAGGAGAGAGAAGCCCTCACAGAAGTTGTTCTGAAATGGGCTTCGGCCGAGCAACAGGAAGGCTCAGATCTTTGGATTTGAACTCATTTTTAGTGGCCATCCACACCAGCAGGACATTTTAAGGATGAAGGTGTATACTTTCAGCATTAAACATTTTTTTGTCTGAAAAAACGTCAATTTAATTACTGTTACTCTTTGGCTTTTCAAGTCAAGGTCCATGAATAGGGTGTATAGAGAATTCCGATTATTTTTTATTATCCTACAGTTACTAGTTCTCTTCACAAGCCAACAAACTACCTCATATACCTGTCAGTCACGCCTCCTTTATGTTTTTTGACACAGAGTGTCTCTGTGTAGCCCTGGCTGTCCTGGAACTCACTCTGTGGACCAGACTGTCCTGGGATTCACAGAGATCCACCTGCCCCTGGCTCCCAAGTGCCCATTGCCCCTCCCTCCTTTTAATGCTAAAAATGGAAATTGAGAGTTGGGGAAGAGGAGAGGAATTGAAGAGAAGTGCCTTCTTAAAATCCCAGAGTGGTAGTAGGTCACAGCTTTGTCTGATGGAAGAATAGATACAGATATGTTTCATTTAATAATCACATATCCAGCCCTTCTTTCACCAGACATGAACTAAAATGGTGTTATCTGTACATCAGTGACCCAAAAGAGCTTTTAAATTTTTTTTAACCAAATGGGGCATTCTAGAGATGTTGCCAGTAACGTTGAATCATTGTACTCATGTTATATTTTTAAGCAGCAACAATAATAATAAACTCTTGCTGAATTGTCTACACAATTTGATAAGAGACTGCTTCTCAGCTCTGACTCATAAGTTCCGTCTCCCTGAGACTGTTTAAGTGTTTATTCCCAAATGTCTGACAACAGCTCCAGGTGTGTGTTGGCATGTCTGTCACACAAGTGTCCTATTCATCAGCTGTGGCTTCCTTCTGTTTGTCGAATGTCCTGAGGAGTGCACTATGTCCTTTTCCCTGGAAGCCAACATTTATTGCTATGGCACCGACGCGCTGCACTGAGCACTGAGCTGGCTTTTGTTTTTCCTCTGGGTGGTGTTCAGTGTTTGCTCGGTCAGAGCAGTCAGGCAAAGCACACAAAGAAAGGAGCCTAGATAGAGCACCCACTTTCTCCTGAAATGTTCATTTGAACCACTTGGTTTGAGGGACAAGTGCACATTAGCGAGAAGGACATTAGAAAGTATATGCAACCCCAAGCAAGACTTCGTGACATACAAATCTTCGCTAACAGGTGTACACTAAGAAAAAGTGCTTTAGTTACTGAATAGGCAGTTGCTCTTTGTTTCTAAGTCTTAGGTGGATAGGTGTATGATTCAATGTGAAGCTGGGTCATTTTTCTCTTGTGTGTATACACATCTGTGTGAGGCTGGTGTAAGTGTGTGTGTATGTGTGTGTGTATGTGTGTGTGTGTGTGTACACATCTGGGTGTGCATATGTCTATGTGTCCCCATACGTGCATATGTGTGCTTATAGAAAGGCCAGTAGTCAGTGTTGGGTGTTTTCAGTTGTTTATTTTTGGAGGCAGGGTCTCTCACTGAACCTGGAACCCATCAGTTCAGCTAGGCTAGCTGGCTAGGACCAGCTTCAGGGGTTGTCCTGTCCCTGCTTCCTCAGGCACACACCAGTCCACCTGCCTTTTTATGTGGGCGCTGGGGAGCCTCATGTTCACACAAGCATTTAACTGATAAATCCACCTTCCACTCTCTAAATTCTTTTGTTGAGATACTGACATTTCTTGTCATGTTGGTTATAAATCAAGTTTTCTTTCTTTCTCTTTTTAAAAGAGAAAGCATGCTTACTAAATGAAGAATGCTGTGTCTTTTGAAGCAGGCACAGAAAAAAAATGATCTAAGGTATCATTCTGATACCTTAGAATGGATGGATAAGTAACATTTGATCACCTAGCTAGATTTCTAACTGTATTAAGCTAAGCATCCAGAATTGCTTTCCTTAAACATATTTGTACCAAAGATATCTTAGAAAAATCAGATGACAGTTCACATGACTGAGAGGTATTGTTTAGATTTGGGGACCTTAAGATAATGGGATGTGAGTTTTAAAATCAGGACATAGTATTTTGTTTTTAAACTCAGGACATAGTATCAAGTTCATTTACCCGTAAATGTAGAAGAATTTGGTTCATGAAAGAGAAAACAACGCTCCCAAAGGGAAAGTCAATATTGCCTAGAAATAGAGGCTCAGATCATTGAATCAGAATCCATTCTGAGTGCCTTTCCACACACTGAAGTTTCAGAAGGTCAATGGTGGTGACCTTTTCCCATCTGCCTGCCAGTAGGGCACAGTGAATAATTTCTATATATAAGGTCCTGAACTAGCTTCCTGGACTTCTATTATAGTGACAGAAGCATCACTTCCATGTACAAATGAAGGCCACACTGAGATTAGAATTTGTCAGAGAAGCTACCCTAGGACACAGTGTTTCCTGAAGAAGCAATAAGGGAAAGCAGCATTGTCATTGTCATTGTTGTCATTTATCTCTTAAGAGATAAATGCTGAAGAGCATGAGTCTCAGCGAGAGTAGAGAGAGCCCTGGCAAGGAGGTTGGTTCCTTTTTCTCTCTGGGGATTTCTAATGAAGGCGAGGGGAAGATGGAGCTACACTTCTTCCTCGGCACCCACCACTTAGGACACGCACTCTCCCTTAGGAACCTTTGTGCCAGCATTGTTGTTTGTCCCTAGCACCTGACGTTAATTCCTGTGAATGTTTTTGTCTCGAAAATATTACTCGTATTTTATGTGAGGTTTTGGTGTAGTGACTATCTCATCGGTAGGAATATATTACTCCAGCTTTGTAATAAAGCATATGCTATAAGGCTTTGAAATAGTTTTGTACCAAATAATCATATAGTTAGAAAAAATGAGAGGTTGGATAATTTAGGTTGCCCAAAGTTTCACTTAGACTTTCTGCTAAATAAAGAAAGTTAATGTATTTGACATTACTACATACTTTTAAGTATTTCCAAATTGTTTGTGCATTAGATGAGAAATCCAACATTCCTAGACATGCCTATTTTATCTTGATTAATAGTTGTTTCCACACATAGAAATGACTTGAGTCAACTGTTAAAAATCAGTCCTAAAATAGTCCCTTTGACATCTGTCTTCTCCAGCTGCATGCAGAATCTGTCCTTAAGTATATTGTGGTGGGGAATCTGAGGTGATCCTGATTTCTCCTGCCTTTAAAATAGAAAAATATACCATGTGGTGGCACACACCTTTAATCCCAGCACTCTGGAGACAGAGGCAGATGGATCTCTGGTAAGTTCGAGACCAGCCTGGTCTACAGAGCAAGTTCCAAGGCAGCCAAGTTTATAAATCCTGTCTCAACAACAACAACAAAAATAAACAAACAGAAAAATAAAACAAAATACTGAAAAGATGTACTGTCCAAAGCTAAAACTTAAAAGCACTGAGATTTGAGGACTATTTTTTTTTACTAGTACCATTAACTTGGAATTGGCTCATTTAATGTCTCTTTGGTGTGCTTTAGGAACCTGTGTTAAAGGAATGAACTGGAGGTGTGTACTTTCATTAATGGATATTTCTAATACACTTTGGTATAGGCATGTCCAACCTGCAACCTGCAGACTACATGCATCCCAGAATAGCTATAAGTGTGACTCCGAGCATTTGTACATCACAGCATTATGTCACATTGTCAGAAGGCTGGAACCTTGCTCCTAGGCTTGGCAGGTGTCTGCCTGGTCCTCTGAACCGTAGTGTAACTAACCTCTTGAAAACCTCGAGATACCAGCTCATGCCTGTAAAAATCTCAACATTTAGGAGGTCAAAGTAGAAGGTTTACTACAAGTTCATGACCAGTCTTGGCTACAGCATTAGACTTTGTCTAAAAGCAAAGTCAAGACAAAACCACTAGATACCTATAAATGAAATTTGCTGTGTTTTCTAGCATTTGATTTCCTTTTGTGTGATGCCAGCACCTATTTTAACCATAAAGGAAGGGCTCAGCAATACCAAAACGTAGGACTACTTTTAAGTGCAAATCAGTGCAGTTCTTAAATAGAGAAATATTTAGAGTCCATTATGGCTTTTCTAGACATTAAGGGATCCTTCTGTATAATACCCCTGAGGAACAGGGATTACAGGTCTGCCACCGGGACTGACCTGGCATCTACCTGGCATCTAAAGAACCAGTTGGGTTTTCAAATGTGGTCTTAGAAAGAAAGCCCATCTTTGTTGATGTGCAGATCCAACTGTTTCCCAATTTCCACATGGCAGAAAGAAGCAAACAGACGGAAAGGGGTTTCCCACAGGCCATCATGGCCACAGGTACTTTTGCCTGTAAGCAATAAGAAGTTGGAACAGATGCCTCAAAGTAATTGGGTAACTCAGGGAGCTCGTCCGGGCTTCCTTGTGTGTATGTAGTTTGTGTCTACCTAGATCCCCAAGAGAACATGGCTGGGGTTTTTAGAGAAAAAGACAAGCAAGAACTATTCTCTCATTTTCCCTATTGACTTGACAGTGAAACAACTGTGCCAAGCAAAGGTTGTTGTACAAAAATGTCACTCATGCACTTCCTCTGTCAGTTCCCTGACCTGAGGGGCCTGGGTAGTGGATGTGTCAGTGACATTGTGTGTGTTCCATGGCCTTGCTTTCCCTTGTGGAGAGAGACTGGCATAAGAGACTGACAGTCCAAGTGAGAGTTCACCAGCCGCAGCCCAAGCTCGTTCCCAGACAAAGGGTGTGGTTTCCTTAGCTCACTCTGCTATTTGGTTGCCTATGGCAGCAGAATCCAAACAACTTGGACATGTGGTTGCATTTAAAAAAAAAACCTGGGAATAGAACCCAAAGCAGGAGTTTGGGGCCATTCAGTTGGTGGAAGAGCTGCGGTGAGTACAGGCAACTGCTCATTTCTTTCCCCATTCTTTCTCTAAAGTACAGGCAGGATGAATAGTTTCAGTTCAAATGGTTTCAGTTCTTGTGTTTCTAACACAAATTAAATAATTGCTGTCTATTTACTTATGCAAATTCCTTTTCTAATGGGAGAAGAAAAATTAGCATATGTGTAAAGAAATTGGGAACTAATAGAAACCCGTCCTGGTGGCAGGATTCTCTAGGAAAAAAAAATGGCTTAGCAAAGGGACTGGCAGCAGAAGCCCTTAGTGCGGTTGTGGGATTCTGTAGGCTTGTTACTGATGGTTGTCTAGGGTCACAGCTGGGGTGCTGGTGGGTGGCGGAAGGGAGTTTGTTCATATGAAGGGAATGGAGGGAGGAGGTTTTTGGAATGATTAGTTTAGCCCTTTGCAAAAGTCAGTTTTCCAGATTATACTTAAAACTTTTTGCTGTTTAGAACAGCAGATAGGTAATGCTTGTATGGCTAGGCCAGCCCTCACTGTCTGGACCTGAGAAGGATTTGATTTTAATGTTTCATAAAACTGTACTTCACCGTGACGAATCGTTCATAATTGCAGAATTAGCCCGTGCCAGGCGGAATGCCTGTTGCCCAGACCTCAACCACCAGGAAAATATCGGGAACAAAACTCTCTGGGATCTTTTCAAGGACTGAAGCTGCTTCTGTCGGTTTCAAGTCCAATTAAGCATTTGAAACAAGTTCCTGAGGGCTGCATGTGTGCCTGGGGGGTAATGACTTAGCTGTTAAGTTTCTGTTGGGATTCATAGAACTGTATAGACAGCAGGGAAGTGAGACCACCCGAAAATATTTTTGCTCCCATCCTAAAAGGTGACAGAATGTGGGGTCAAAGCTGGCAGGGAGGCTTCTGGTGTGGTGGGCAGCCACAGGAGCAATGGTCCCAGTCCCTGCTGGGCCCCCACTCTTTTGAACTGTGTGCAAGCCAGTAGGACATCGCGCGGACCAGTGCTGTGATGCACACAGTGCACCTGCCTTGCCCGAAAGTCTTCCTTTATTCCTGTGCTCCCTTACCCTCCCATTCCCCGTTCCATTCTTGGTTACTTTTCAACAATGGATGAATCTCCCAGAATCCCCCTGTGTGGTGACCTTAGCCAGCCTAAGTAAAGTCTGGCCCACTTGTCCTCCTCTGAGTCAGCACTGTGGTGATTTCTGACATGTCCCTAGGTGATACTTAGAGTTCAGATCAGAGGCATTTTCTTCCTGGGAGCCATAGTGAAGTATCTGTTGCTGTGACACTTGGTAATTAGCCAGGCTTAAATGGGAGCTGGAGCCTGAGGACTAGGTTTTCCTAGCTACTTGGCAGCAGTGCCCTGGGACCTTCAGGGCCTTCTACGGCCAAGCGTCCTCTGTTTCCCTTACTCATTTGTTCTGCTTGCTTGCCCCTACAGGTCCCTCCAGCTATAAGGTGGGCACCATGTCTGAGAAGTTCGACTGTCACTACTGCAGGGACCCCTTGCAGGGGAAGAAGTATGTGCAGAAGGATGGCCGTCACTGCTGCCTGAAATGCTTTGACAAGTTCTGCGCCAACACCTGCGTGGAATGCCGCAAGCCCATAAGCGCTGATGCCAAGGTAAGTGTTGTTGCAGATGGGGCAACGGAGCAGGCTGGGTGGGCTTCAGGCGTCTCCCTGCAGCCTTGCCAGCAATGCTGCCATTTTGAATTCTCATCACAGCAGCCTTAAGTGCTCGAGGCAGGTGCTTCTGATGTCCCTAGCTTAAAAACTATATAATATGGGCCTTGGACTCGATGGCCTGCTAAGGCACTGCCAGGTCTTTCATAGTATAGGTTGGATGGCCTTTAGCCGAAATGCTTAGCAATAGAAGTGTTTGATTTTGGATTTCTTATTTTATAATACTTCCACATACTTCATGAAGGATACTAAAATGATACTCAAAACGAAACACAAAATTCATTTACATTTCATATATACGTAGCCTGAAGGTGGTTTTATATAGAGTTTTTGTTTTTCAAATTAAATATAATTATATCGTTTTTCCCCTTTCCCTGTTCTCCCTCCAGCCCCCTTTGGGCACCCCCCCCACCCCAGCTCCTGCACTCTTTCTCTCAAGTTCATAGCCTCTGGCCTTCTTTTCTTTTATTGTCTGTGGAATGGCATTTGTGCACTGTAGCTGAAGGGACTGGAAGGGTCTTATTTTCCCCAGGGACACAGAATAAACTGTGTGTCATGCTTTGACACTGTGACTGTGACCTGGCCCACAAGATCAGATGTGTCCTTTTCTCCTTGTGAGATCGGTCTATTAACTCTTAAACCGCTTGAGATTCCGGAGCCTTTTGGATTTCAGATTTGTGATGGGGGCTTTCCCCCCTACTCTTATGTACTCGGGGAACTGTGAGGCTTTCGTCTTCACTACAGTACTACTCTTCCTGTCACTCCTAAAAGCACTCACCACAGGGCATCCCCGCATGGAGGGGGCTGACATTGGCGTGAGTAGTTACCTGACCCTGGAGAACCTGATGGTAAGGCTACTGCCACTGGCCCCAGTGCCCCTCACGGTGGCCACCCTGCTCTGCTTCATGTCCAGGAGGTGCATTATAAGAATCGCTACTGGCACGACACCTGCTTCCGCTGTGCCAAGTGCCTTCACCCCTTGGCCAGTGAGACCTTTGTGTCCAAGGATGGCAAGATCCTGTGCAACAAGTGTGCCACTCAGGAGGACTCCCCCAGGTGCAAAGGGTGCTTCAAGGCCATTGTGGCAGGTACTGGCCCCCTCCCACCCTGAGGGCAGACATGCTATGTGCTTGCTTGTCATGGTGGGGCTAACTTTGCTGTGAGCCGCTTTGAGATTTTTAGCATATATATGTACACATATACATCCGTGTATATATGCGTACATGTATATGCTCGCACACACGCACACACTCGGAGACTAACGAACCCTGGAGAGAACAGTCTGTGGCAAGAGAATGAAGTGAAAAGTATGTAGCATTTCCTCCTTTGGGTATAGTAAGTGATCCATGCATGCTTCTTCCTCAGGCATTTTTGGGCTAGGCAGAGCCTTAGTGAAACTATTAAGTCATTGCAATGGTGGAAGTGGGGAGTCGGGGTTCAGGTTCCTTTCCTAAATGGTCCTGCCAGGATCCCCACCTGTGACAGTACCCTGGGTTGGCATGACTGCAAGTAGCACTCAGATAGGTTGTGGGAGGCCACTGACTGCAGGGCCTGCATCCCCTCCCCTCTGGGGGTGGGCTGGGGAGCTGAGTTGGTGCGTGGGGCTATCAAATTGTTTTCCCCTGCAGGAGACCAGAACGTGGAGTACAAGGGCACCATCTGGCACAAAGACTGCTTCACCTGCAGCAACTGCAAGCAAGTCATTGGGACCGGAAGCTTCTTCCCGAAAGGGGAGGACTTCTATTGTGTGACTTGCCACGAGACCAAGTTTGCCAAGCATTGCGTGAAGTGCAACAAGGTATGTTGTGGTAGTTTTGCATCAAGTGCTGTTTCCCTGGAGTTCGGCAGTTTGCAGAGCACTTGCACACACATTATCTCATTCCATCTTCATGATAGCCCTGTGACGTAGGAATTATTGTGCCCATTTTACAGATGAGGAGCGGAGGCTTAGAAAGCAGTGCCACAGCTGATTGTCTGTGCCCCTCTATTCTGAGCTGGCAGCCCTGGCTCTGGAGGCCTGCCTCCTCCACGTTATTACCTTCCAAAGAGGCGCACCTTGTCTAGGCCTCGGTCTCCTCATCTGTAAATTGGGGATAATAATAGCACCTTCCTCCCATGGCTGTAGTGGTAATGAAATGAGATACTGTATCCCAAAGCACCCAGCACAGTGCCTGGTTGTTGAATCTGAATCCCGGTGCTACACTCCCTGGTCTAGGCCATCACATCTGGAGGAATCACTTACCAGGATCAGCCCTGGCATGCCGAGTGCTTTGTGTGTGTTACCTGCTCTAAGAAGCTGGCTGGGCAGCGTTTCACCGCTGTGGAGGACCAGTATTACTGCGTGGATTGCTACAAGAACTTTGTGGCCAAGAAGTGTGCTGGATGCAAGAACCCCATCACTGGTAGGCTAAAGAGTCCTTGCTAAGTCTGCCAGGCTAGGTTTTGCGCATGGTAACCATCTCTCATTTTCCTGGCATCGGTTCCATCCATAAAAGGCCCTTAGACAATGTCCTTCTACCCCTGTCATTGTGGCCCTAAAGGCCCTTCCAAATAGTTTGGATTGTCTCCCAGGCCAGGCTAACCCTTGCAGTGCAGAGCACTTCCTGACTGCTGTTGACCAACTAACCATGCCAGCTAGGAGTTCACAGGCCAGAGAGCAAGGCAGTGCACAGGGGTGAAGGTTGCGGGCAAGAACAGGTGGGAGGAGCTAGCGGTGGGGCCACGGGTGTTAAGAGGGAATGGGGAGGGTTAGGGAGGCTGGAAAGCTATAACCTGGCTTTATACCACCCCATAGTGGAAGGCAAGTGCAGAGGGGTCTGCTAGCAGGGTCATTTTTATTTTAGTTTAATCTTCTTGTGATCAGAAGCAAAGCTAATCACTTCATTCCTCATCTTGCGGCCGCGATCCACGTGCCCTGAGCCCTTTCCCAATTTTCCCATCTCCCCGGGGAGCCTTGAAATGTACATTTGAGAAGACTTTTGCCATCCTCAGGGAAAAGGACTGTGTCAAGAGTGAGCCACCCAGTCTCTAAAGCTAGGAAGTCCCCAGTGTGCCACGGGAAACGCTTGCCTCTCACCCTGTTTCCCAGCGCCAACCTCCGGGGCAGGCATCCGGGTGGAGAGAGGACTTGTCCCTCGTGGGTGGTGGTTCTTTATAGAAAAAATCGAAGCTTAGCAGCTCCTCGAGGCCCGGTAAGTGTACACCCTACAAACAGCCCAAGGTTGCCTCCTGGTGGCCACTTTGATGTCATGGCCCTGACTTAAAAAGACTTGTTATGCTGGGAGGTCGGTGTTCGTCACAGAGCTATAGTGGTGGTGGTCTGGGAACAGGGGTTCTTTAAAGCAAGGAAGCCATTAGCTGAGCTCTGGCATCTTTTCAGGTCCTTGACAGCCATAGAAGGGTTGCGGCGGCGCGGGGGACAGTGGCGGCGCGGGGGACAATGCGCGGTCGAGTAGAGGGGAGCAGAGAGCCCGGCAGACACTGACTGTGTGCCTGTCGGCGCTATGAACGGGCAAGTTGTCAATTTATCTCTGACTCCTGGCTTCCTCATCGGTCTTCATTCAGCTGTCTTTCTGTTTTCTTGTGTTTTCCCACAGGGTTTGGTAAAGGCTCCAGTGTGGTGGCCTATGAAGGACAATCCTGGCACGACTACTGCTTCCACTGCAAAAAATGCTCCGTGAATCTGGCCAACAAGCGCTTTGTATTTCATAATGAGCAGGTGTATTGCCCTGACTGTGCCAAAAAGCTGTAACTTGACAGGGGCTACTGTCCTGTAAAATGGCATTTGAACCAAGCTTTGTGTCCTTCGCTCACTCCCCCTGCACCATCCAGAGGGGAAGAGTGGGCTTTCACCTCCTTAAACTTAATCTTTCTGTCTTTTCGCCCATTTTACAGTATTAATCAACCAAGGACACACAGTGATCATATTAGGATTTAGCAAAGAGCAACCTTGCAGCAAAACTAATTCCTCTGTTGCTGCAATGGAAAAATAAAAACTTAGACGGACTCTTCTGCATGTTTCTCATAGAGCAGAAAAGTGCTAACCATGTAGCCACTTCTAAGCAAGAAGCAGAGGCGATAAAGCTCCCACTGAGATCCCTTTGGGGCTCAGTCGGGACGCACTGTGCGGTTGTGGTCACGTGACTGCGGCGCAAGAGTTGCAGCGGCTGCTCCAACTCCCTGCTCGCCTTCTCTGGGCAGTTAAGAACTTGCCAGAATGCATGGTTTAACTTCCTTCTCAAAACTCCTTCTGTTCTTTTGTGCTTTCACACGACTAACACAGATTTCCAGAGAATTAACATTTTGAACTTTGCTGTAATTCTCAAGTGACTTCCCCCCCTCCCCATACTAACGTTTGACTCCCCTATGTGGCGTGTTTTCTGAGCGTTCCTACTTTAAAGCATGGAACACACAGGTGATTTGGGGCATCTAAACAGATCTGAGAGAACGAGCCTGTTTCAGAACAAACTCGCCACAGTGACTACTCTGGAAGCTTAACAAGACTAACTCTCCTGTCCTTTTTAATTTTCTTTTTTAATTTTTGTTTTATTGAGTAGTAAAATAGTTTATGGGTTTGGAAACTTGCATGACAATATTTGAGCCTCCTCAGACGTTCCTGCAGTTTTGAGATTCATCCTGTAGACGTGACAAAATCTCTAGAGCGGCATCTGAGCAGGCACAGGGCTGTCATCAAAAGAATAGATTTCAAAGCAGTGACAAGGTGAAGTCCTTGTAATATAACTGTTGTCTGCTCTTTGTCTGCAAAGTCCCATTTCTTGTGACTCTTAGAGCTTTCCCTCCAGAGTTTAGTTAGATCTCTGGGGCGGTCAAGGCTGGTCATCGTCCTTCACAGGCAGGACTGGGTTTTCCCCTCCTCCTCCGCTGAAATGCAGGATTGCCTACTTAATTGTACTCTTCATCTTTTACATATATAACGAGCCAATAGCAAAGTAAAGATGTAATGAAAATACACACTCATATATTACTGTAAGCGTGGTTGTAGATGCCAACACCTCATTTCCATATTTGTCATTAGCTGTTTCCATCTCCTGTTTGATTGTAACCTTACAAAAATAAAGCAGTACAGAAAGAACACACGCCTCCTGTCTTTTTATTCTGCCGAAAGGAAGCATGGGAATGTAATATACTGCTCCTAAACTTCAAGGAAACAGTCCATTGCAATGTACAAACCTGTAGGACCACTCTGATCCAGTTTTCAAAACAAAAACCGCCTCAGGGGGTTTCCTGGTTTTCCATGTCCCACAAAAGACAAGAATTGACAATTTTCGCTTGGGCGGATAGGCAGGAAAGGAATCCCAAATAGGGCCACTGGAATCATGGTTCCTCCCTCTATTATTCCTCTATTTGGCTCAGAGCCCAGGACCCTTGCGTGGCTGCATCCTCACCCTGGCTTCCCTACCTTTACCGGGCTTGTGCTTTGAGCCCAAGTCTGTTGAGAGGCAGGGAAGAGCAGGCTAGCCTGGGCTACTGTGCGACCCACGCAGTTGCGGTTAGAATGCCTGAAGCTCTTATTCTTCCCCACTCACCCTCTCTGTGCCCCAGGGGTTATTGTAAGAGGCCAGTGGCAATGGGCGCCTACTGTGCTCACTTTCGATGCCCTGCCCTTCCTCCCATAGGAGGCTCCAAAGGCCTCGGGCACTTTGATAAGCTACATTTCACCTACAGGTGGATTGTTGGGGTAGCAAAGTGTTAGGCTACCACAAGCCCCCCACCCTGGCAATTTTTTTTTAATGTCCTTTTTGGTGGCTGTCAGAATCTTGAGAAACAGTGGGGTCAGAGTGGTGTCTTGTTCAGCTGAAGCATTCACCATCAGGAACAAGGGTTGAAAATTGTCAGACTGCACCTCAAGCCTTTCATTTGTTGTGCTATAGATTGACAGTTAAGAATGTGGACCATCATGGGCTGGAGAGATGGCTCAGCTGTTAAAGGCTAGGCTCACAACCAAAAGTGTAAGAATGTGGACCATCCCCTCTGGATGGGTCTCTTTTTAGAGAAATTACCTGTGGAAACATCTTTAAACCACTGAAGAGCACCTATGCGTGTTTCTGAGGCCGTACCGTACCTCTGCACCACACCAGCTAAAGAAAAGCTACACTGAGGGCTGCAGAGATGACTCAGTGGTTAAGAGCACTGACTGCTCTTCCAGAGGTCCTGAGTTCAATTCCCAGCAACCACATGGTGGCTCACAACCATCTGTAATGGGATCTGATACCCTTCTTCTGGTGTGTACTCATACATAAATAAATAGGGTTAAAATATAAAGGTAAGAAAGAAAGAAAAGCTACACTGCCTAAAATACCCAAAACCATCTCTTCCACTTGGTCCACAGTCTGCAGCAAAACATCCTTCCATACCAAAGAAACATCCCCCAGGCATCTGTCTCTGCAGTTGCTTGCCCCTAACACTGGTCTTCAGAAGCAAACAGGTCCTACACACTGGGTCTAATCTCACAACAAATGCTGAGCCCATTTTCCAGATAAGAAAAGCACAAGTTCAGAGATAATAAGCTTGCTATGAGCTTGTTATACAGCTCATAGGAGAGAGGTCATTTTGGGCATATTATTAATACATCAATTATGACACTGCACTATCACAGAAACGGACAGACGAGGAAGGAAAGTCATCAGGATATCCGCCAGTTTAGAAGACACCTGTTTATTGCATGACTGAGCTCAGGAGAAACGGGGTTACAGAGGTAGTCACTACACTATCAGCAGAGAAGTATCATTGAGACATGAACATAACTTAGGTCTAACAGGGTTTGGACTGAAGCAAGGTTCACATCCTGGGCAGGTGACAATTCACCAAGCTTGTTTCTTCATTTTTAAAATGAGAATGGCTTATTGCAAAATTGTGTGCATATGGCAGTCGCAGGAGAGCTTAGTGGGGCAGCTCGTACCAAGGTTTCTGTCAGCACCACACATACTGCGTTGGTGTCTTCCACTTGCCCTACAAGCCACAGTGGGAAACGGCTGCCACAGCCTTATAGACACCAGTTCACAAAGACTAGGAATAAATAAGGGGGCCAACTGTATAAAAAGCAAAACTTACTGAGGTAAAGCATGAGTAACAGATTGAATTGATTTGTTCATTCGGTGGAACTTCCTGTATTCCGGCTAGAGTCTCCTAGAGTGCTGGGATTACAGGCATGGTGCTACAGTGCCTGGACAAACCGTATTTTAAGATTCGAACCTTGGGCCCGTGAAATGGTTCACTGGGTGAAGCACATGATATGCAAACCCCATCATCTGGTCCTTGGAACCATGTAAATGTGGAAGGAGAGAACCGACTCCCAAAATTTGTTCTCTGACCACTGCATATATACTGTCACCTGCATGTTCCTACACTCACATTAATGCTGGTGCTGATAATGGAAGCTCAAAATTAGACTGGCATAAGTAGTCACAATTAGGCCATGAAGAAATGTGCACATAAGAACATATCAACCGACTCAGCATAGGTTTATGAAGCAGTTTTTAAAAACTTTCATGTTGGGGAGATAGCTCACTTGGTAAAGTGTCTGTTAAGCATTAAGACCCAAGTTTGATTCCCAGAACCCACCTAAAACCTTGAGATGTGGGAGCCTCATGCTTGTAACCTCAATGCCAGGGAGGAGGAGACAGACAGTTCTGGGGCTGGCTGCCCAACCAAACTGAATCAGTAGACCCCAGGTCTCAGCGAGAGACCTTGTTTCATAAAACAAAGCGAATGGCTCATAAGAGATGACACTTGAGACTGAGCTCTGCCTTCCATATATATACACACACATAGACACACAGACACAGACACACACACACACACACACACACACGCACCGCACCATAATGTTTTTTCTCATCAGACAAAGATACCAAATCGAAGGGTTAAAAGGAGAACGTTCTGAAAGGAGACAGTGCAGATGGTCGCACAGTCTCAATAGTACCTATGTGGTAAAAATGGTGACTTCTAACTGGGTGAAGTGGCTATGGCTTATACCTGCAGCCACGTGGAAGCTACACAAGGCAGAAGGCAGCTTGAAATCATAAGTTTACAACCAGACTTGGCAACATAGCAAGATCCAGACTTAACAAAAGAAAGAAAAGGGATGGGAAAGGAGGGAAGGGAAGGAAGAGGAGGGAGGGGAGATTATTACATGAATTTCACCATAGTAAAAACTAAACAATAAAACCAAAACCTACTTTAACAATGGGCCTCAGCTATAATTGCTCAATCAGGAAATAAAGACAGTAAATGGAGGCACACACCTTTAACCTGAACACTTGGGACGCAGAGGCAGGGGGATCTCTGAAGTCAAAGCCAGTCTGATCTACAGAGCGAGTTCCAGGACAGTCGAGGCTATACAGAGAAACCCTGTCTCAGAAAAAACAAAAGCAAACTGAAACTGGAAGTTTGCATAATCACCATCTAGATGAGTAGAGAAAGATAAAGATCTTACTGTTTGTTGGACTTGCCAGGCTCCTGTATTCATACCTTGCTTGACACTTGGTATCACCTTTATGTGACCATTACTGCATTTTTACTATCATAATGAAAACAAAGCTCGTTTTATCTGAGACATGTAGAGAAATATCAGAAGCTTGTCTTTCAGGACCATTGCCTTTTGCTGTCTGCATGTAAGAACCAGTATCTAAAAATAGTTTTAGACCCAATGCATTCTGCCATAATACATAACCCAGGACCAAGAATCAGAAAATGTAATAATCACCTTTTGCCTATCCAAGATAGATGGCCAACGGAACATTGCCCTGCTTTAAACCATTTGTGATTCAACAATGAAGGTCATTGGTATTAGGACAAGGAATGTGTGTCCCAGTTTATGGAATCATATTGAGTGTGTGTGTGTGTGTGTATGTGGTGGGTACATGTGTGAATGTGCATGTGTATACATTTGTGTGCCTGCATTGGAATTGAATAATGCTGCTTTTGTCTTCACATGGTACAGGTGCCTAGAAAAAGACATCAAGACAGAAAAAAACTGTAGTAAGTACACAATATTTAAGGGAATTAATCGTACTCCATGAGACAAGAACCAAGTACTTCTTTATGTATGCAACAATAATGCACATTGTGTATAAGGGTCATGTGTTTCAAGACAACACACTGGTGAAAGCATGAAAGACATTGATGGTTCCAAGCTTATATTTTCAGATTCTGGCATTTGGAAATAAAGAACAAAACAGGGATGAGAACTAAATTATAAAAGGCACATATGGACAGGCAGTAGTGTGCTGTTTTGTAACTTCTAGTGTGTATTAGGAACTCTCTGACACAAGTCTTGTAAACACTGCAAACTCCTCATACAATTTCTTATGTTCTCTACAAGATTAAATTGTGTTTCTAGTTGTTGAAGTAGTGTCACCTTAAATAGAATAAACTATTTCAGGGTTTTAAATAGATCCTGTCATAGAGACACTCATTGAGGAAATCCTTGAAGCAAACACTCCTGGATAGAAAACACAAGGAAGAGACAACAGAGATGTTTTCAAGTAAAACAGATTTTTTTTTTTTACTTAAAACTCTAGTGATATTAACATTTTCTCAAGGTGAACCATCGGATGGGGTTTTTTGTTTGTTTTCCTTATTTTTTTTCTTTTTGGACGGGTGTTTCTTTTGCCAGGTTCAAGTATAAAGGAGCCGATTTTGAGTCTTGGCCTTGGGAGTTTTAATACAGAGTGGAAGATGATCAATCTTCAAGGCCCCACAGGATTTACACATCTAACCAGGGAAGAAAAAAAAAAGTAAGATTAGGTGCTTATGATGCCATGGGAACTCACCCCTGGCCTCCCCTTGGGGTAACTGACATCCTTTGGGGTGACTGACATTCTGGCACTGTTTTCTAAACGCTCACCTCATCAATGCCCCAAGAGCCCACATTGCTTTTGACAAGAGGTGTTCTGTGGGGGAGAGGTTAGGTGGGAATGCATGCTATGTCCTGATGAATGTGGAGGCCAGAATTAGATGCCCAGTGTCTTCTATTGGCTCTGACCATTTTAAAATAAAGGCCTCACTGAATCTGGGGCTGACTCAGCTTACACTGCAACCCTTAGGGATTGTCCTGTCTCTGCCTCCCCAGTACTGAGATTATACCTGGCTTTTGACATGGGTGCTGGGCATCAAACTCAGGCCCTAAAGGTTGCCTGACAATCATTTTTTCCAGTCCTGACAACATTTTTTTAAAAAAGATTTATTTATTTTATGTATGTGAGTACTGTCACTCTTCAAACACACCAGAAGAGGGCAACAGATTCCATTACAGATGGTTGTGAGCCACCATGTGGTTGTTGGGAATTGAACTCAGGACCTCTGGAAGAGCAGTCAGTTCTCTTAACCGCTGAACCATCTCTCCAGCCCCAATTCTTTTTTTTTTCTTTTCTTTCTTTTTTTTTTTTGAGGCAGGGTTTCTCTGTGTAGCCTTGGCTGTCCTGGAACTTGATCTGCAGACCAGACTGGACTTGAACTCAGAAATCCATCTGCCTCTACCTCCTGAGTGCTGGGATCAAAGGTGTGTACCAACACTACCTGTCTGACAAACTCTTTTTTTTTATTATTTATTTTATTTTATTTTTTTAATTTACATTCCTACCACCTGACAAACTCTTAAAGGGAAAAACAACAGCCCTTTGGTTTGGGAAATATAGGCTTAAAGATAAGTTGTAAAGATTGCTCTCTGCCCTCCACTGTACTTGTCTGGAAGCCAGAGGAGCAGGGCTTGGAGAAAGCCAGATCTTGAAAAGGACTTATATTTTGTATGTGGCAGGAGATGAGGGCATAGAAATTAGTATAAAGTCATGCATTCTCTCAAATCTAACTTAATAGAAAATTTTTCTAGATCATTCCTATAGACTCACCACTCTCTTCTGCCTCTCCTCCAAATGCCAGTCTGGAATTGGTGGAAGCAAAGGAATGTCCAAGATTAGTTGCTCTTCCAGCTATGTGAAGGGGGGACAAAACCTTGGTTAAAGGGGCAGAAGCAGATTTGGCTCTTTTCTTATGGTCCAAATGTGCCTGAGAACCTTGGCAAGCTCTCTTAGAATCCGTTGGACTTTGTTGGCTGCTAGTAGGAGCGTTCTTTAGGACGGGTGATTCAGTGGTCTGATGAAGGTCTATAACCTTGTCACAAACCCACTCGGGATTGGTGGTGACACTTTGAGTAGGACGGATGGTGGTGCCTCCTTCCTTTATTTTTCTGCTTCTTATTGGGCGGATAAGTGGTTTTTTAGCTGGTAACCTGGAATGAAATATTGTAGTTAGAATCTTGGTTATTCCAAAACCATGAAAGCAGGTTTATCACATAACTTCTGAGAAGTGCCTTGGATATAATAAATCACCTTTCCACATACTAGAATAAGAAGGGCCCAGAGGGACCATGTAGATAACAGAACGTAGTGTCATTCAAACTGTATCCTAGATATCCTGGAGACACCAGGGCACAAAAGTAACTGAGAATGCCCAAACCCAGGAACCATGTGTGCATGTGTGCATGTATCTACTAAAGATGCCAAAGCAGGATACTTGATGCTCTGCTTTATCACTTTCTACCTCATTCCTTTCAAACAGATTCTCTCTTCTCACTAAACCTGAAGCTAAACTGGCAGCCAGAAAGCCTTAGGGACCCTCCTATCTGTATTTCCCAGATCCCATAACTGGGGCTTCAGGTGGGCATGTGGCCACACCTGGCTTTTTGCGTGGATGCTGGGATTTGAACTCAGGTCCTTATGCTCGCACCATAAGTGTTTTTACCCACCCAATCATCCCTCTAGCTCCCTGCTGCCTTTCTTAAATGTCAGTTAATGACACAGATGGTAAGAGGCAACTGGAGAACTGGTGCTAGAGTTGAATGTAGCCCTTTGCTCCTGTTACCAGAACCTAGCCTCTTAGCAGACATTTTATATATATATATATATACTCTCTCTCTCTCTATACACACACACACACACACACACACACACACACACACACACACACACATATATATATATATATATATACACATACTCTATTGGGCCTCAGAGCTTTATAGTCTTTCAGGCTATCATCTGGGCAGTGTTCATTTTCAACAACCAATTTCTACTCTCCCAACTTAACTTCTGAGCCTGCTTACTAATATGTGAAAGAAGTATATGATTATCAATCTCTGAGTGGCAGTGAAAATAAATAAAGATAGGTAGTGTCTGTTTTATACACTCAATGAATGAATTCACATTTATCATGCAAACACAAACAATTTGATGTTGGATTAATCTGGGTTTGAATTTGACAAATAATGTCTAAAGCCTCCGTGTATCTCAGTTTCATTGTCTATAAAAGATGGGGGTGATGATCTTAGCCCAGAGAGGCTGTTGTGGGCATTATTTTGTATCCAGTAAGTCGGGTGCTTGACATGTTTGGCACATGCAGACTACGTATTCAATCAGTAATAAATGTTGTTCAAGATTCTAAGGATGTCATTCATACTTTTCCCACATCTATTTGCATGAATAAGGTGCTAAGAGACTTACTTTGAACCTTTTCCTTGAATTGTAGAGTATTTGGGGTCTTTTTGTTTGACAGCTTTCATGTTTCCGTTAAAATATACATTTTTGTCAGTATCAACCTCACCAGTTCCTGCTTGCAAAAACACAAGCTTTTGAGACTTTATCTTGTCATATTTGTGAAACTTTTTGAGTTTCATAGATAACATTCTTCCTCCTGGAGACAAGAGAAGATTATGAAAGCTGGAACTTCAACAACAAAGACAAGAGAAATCAAAACTTCTGGTCCTGCTGTGATAGGATGGAGGTCCCTGCCTGAGACCTTAAGTACCAGGCAAGCATTAGTCTGGGCAAAGAGGCACAGCCTTAACCCAGCATATGCATTCATTTGCCTGGTTCTTAATTCACTGGTGATGATAGGGAACACATCTTTAAGGAATGTCCTCTTTTTTTGCTACTAAGGACTGATGTGCAAAAGGTCAGCCTTGCTTCCTACCCTTGACCCCCCCAATCTCCCACATAGCCAATTCTGCCTTTGAGTCTGGTTTGACTTCACATGCTCCTCCTGACTGCCTTTATCTCTCCTCTCATTCAAAAGCAGACCCAGGAGCACTAGGTCCTGTGCTCTGTCTGCATTTTCAGCAGGCTTCTTAAAGCCAATCCTCTTTCGGTAGTATCACTGTTTACTCATGTGTGCAACCGTGAGGGAGGGACAAGCGCACCTGATGGAAACATCTCAAGAGAGTCTTCACTTCCTGTTTCGTCTTCATCACCAGCTTCATCGTCGGATGAAGAAGATATTTCTGAAGCCTATGGTTAGCAGAGAAAGTCATGATTATATGTATTTAATCATCCTGGTCTAGAATCTCAAAGAAGTAAGAAAAGATTACATTGGTGGCCAATTTTTGGCATTTCAAGTAAAAGGTTGAAAAAAAACTATCAGTTTCCTTAACTGGCCTCATGACAGGCAGGTGGCCTTAATTTTTTCAGCTAAAGCAACACTTAAAAATGAACCGTTTCCTTGAGTAAGAGCGCAGGCAAGGCCTCCAGTCCTCACCTCACATTCATCCTCTGCTTAGAATGCTAGTGAAGTCAGGGTGGGAACAGTAAGCAAAGAGTAAGATGAACATGAGAGCAGGGAGTGGTGCTGTCGTAAATAAAAAAGGTCAATGAGTTGAATGAGGTTTGAGGTGGTGTCTCAAAGCTCTTCTCTGTAGGGAATGGTCTAAGGTCCTGTTCCCCAATTGGTTCTTTTTTTTTTTTGTTTTTTCGAGACAGGGTTTCTCTCTGTATCCCTGGCTGTCCTGGAACTCACTCTGTAGACCAGGCTGGCCTCGAACTCAGAAATCCTCCTGCCTCTGCCTCCCAAGTGCTGGGATTAAAGGCGTGTGCCACCACTGCCCAGCCCCAATTGGTTCTTTATCGATCAATAAAGATACCAGTCACCAACGACTGAGGACACTTAGAGTTGCACAGGAGGATACAGGGTGAATGGAGGTGGAGAGAGGGGGGAAGAAGGAGGAGGCAGTAGCAACAGGAGATAAAGCCAACCAGTCATGTGAGGTTTTGGTTGGAGGCCAATGGCCACTCCACTTATGCCTAGGGTGGCAGGGGAAATTTAGGAGTACCCGGTTGAGTTAGCAAAGGCATTTTAAGATTAACTAGTAGGCTGGAGAGATGGCCCAGCAGTTAGACTGCTCTTCCAGAGGTCATGAGTTCAATTCCCAGCAACCACATGGTGGCTCACAACCACCTGTAATGAGATCTGATGCCCTCTTCTGGAGTGTCTGAAGAAAGCTACAGTGTACTTACATATAATAAATAAATAAATCTTGAAAAAAAGTACAAATACAACTGTGTCAGCATATATCCACTTAAAAAATGATTAACTAGTGTGCATGTGTTGTTGTTGTTGTTTTATCTATGGATCCAAGGGAACCTGGGTGAGGCCTGGTAACAGCGAGGTACACCTGGAGCTTAAAGTGGGGTAGCAAAACATGTTAAACACTTCTCAGAAACATTTCTATCAGACATTTGTCATGCATCTTTATGATGGGTATAACTAGGACTAGGTATAAAAAGCAGCTTGTAACCGAATGTAAATGGCCCAGAATGTAGAGAAAAATCAGTCTCAAGTGCTTGTGTTCCATTCAGAAGACATGGCAGGAGAAGCAAATAGAAAACAATGCAAACAACCAGAAGCAGACAAGGGGAAGGGTTAAATTCATTTCACCAAAAGATATTAAAAGATAGAAACACATACCTCCGAAGGATTTCTACTTAAAGTAGGTAAAAAAAAAAAAAAACAAAAAACAAAAAACACCCTGCAAATCAGTAAGAAAATCAGCTGACAGAATCGGCAGATAGACACATGATGGTAAAAGGCTCAAAGTCGATGTCTGATATCAATAGATTTCCAAGAAGATGGAAGGAGAGACCCCTGGTCCTGGAAAGACTGGATGTAGGGGAACACCAGGACAGAGTAACGAGAGGGGGTTGAATGGAGAAAAGAGGGAGGGAAGGGGGCTTATGGGACTTTCGGGGAGGGAGGAAACGGAAAAGGGAAAAGGGGAAATGATTTTGAATGTAAATAAAAAAAAACTTAGAAAATAAAAAAGTGGATGTCTGAGTGTTTAGGAAGAATATAAGAAGTATTTAAGTTATCTGCATTGCAGAGCAGAGGACCCTGTCCGGAATAGTCTGGCAAGAGACTTCTGGCTCTGGTCATTGGTTTGGGACCATCCTCTGCCACAGGGCACCATCTCCAAGTGGCGCAGGAAGCCAACTATCTACACAGCTGCTCGGAGGAGTCAGCCAGCACAGGACAGACCTGCATTGCAGAGCAGAGGAGCCGTCCTCTGCCACTGGGTACGATATCCAAGGGACACACAGAGGTAGCTAACCACTCAGGAATGCAGAGAGGCCCGGTGGTACAGTAGAACCACCCCTGCTGCTAAGAGGAAACAGCTTGAAACCCTGAGGACACAAGAGCCTAGGAACAGCCTGGGTCAGGAGACTTCTGATTACTGCCTGCCTCAGAGTTGATCTGGGTCCCAGAAGTACATACCCAAATACAACTATAAGAGAGTGGGTCTTGCAGAAGTACTTACATATCAGTGTACACAGAGGGAACAGGTCTCCCAGGAGCACAGAGGAACCACAGTCAGAGACAGCAACACCAGCTAACACCAGAGATACCCAGATGGCAAAAGGCAAATGCAAGAACAACACCAACAGAAAACAAGGCAACCTGGCTTCATCAGAACCAAATTCTCCAACAACAGCAAGTCCTGGATACCCCAACACACCAGAAAAGCAAGAACTGGATTTAAAATCACAGCTCATGATGCTGATGGAGGGCTTCAAGAAGGACATAAATAACCCCCTTAAAGAAATACAGGAGAGCACAAGTAAACAGGGAGAAGTCCTTGAAGAACTAAGGGAAAACACAACAAAACAGGTGAAGGAATTGAACAAAGCTATTCAAGATCTAAAGATGGAGGTAGAAACAATAAAGAAATCACAAAGGGAAACAACTCGGGACATAGAAAACCTAGGAAAGAAGTCAGGAGTCACGGATCCAAGCATCAACAACAGAATACAAGAGATAGAAGAGAGAATCTCAGTTGCAGAAGATACCATAGAAAGCATTGATACAACAGTCAAAGAAAATGAAAAATGCAAAAAGCTCCTGACCCAAGGCTAGATCCAGAAAATCTAGGATGAAATGAAAGGACCAAAGCTAAGGATTATAGGTATAGAAGAGAGTGAAGATTTCCAACTGAAAGGGTCAGTAAATGTCTTCAACAAAATTATAGAAGAAAACTTCCCTAACCTAAAGAAAGAGATACCCATGAACATACAGGAAGCCTACAGAACTCCAAATAGATTTGACCAGAAAAGAAATTCCCGTCACATAATAATTAAAACACCAAATGTACTAAACAAAGAAAGAATATTAAAAGCAGTAAGGGGAAAAGGTCAAGTAACATATAAAGGTAGACCTATCAGAATTACACAGGACTTCTCACCAGAGACTATGAAAGCCAGAAGAGCCTGGGCAGATGTCATACAGAACCTAAGGGAACTCAAATGCCAACTCAGACTGCTATATCCAGCAAATCTCTCAATCACCATAGATGGAGAAACCAAGGTATTTCATGACAAAAACAAATTTACACAGTATCTTTCCACAAATCCAGCCCTTCAAAGGATAATGAATAGAAAACACGATCAAAGGGAGAGAAACCATACACTACAAAAAGCAAGAAATTAATCTTCCTCCAAAAAACCCAAAGAAAGATAACCACACAAACGTAAACATTACATCAAAAATAGCAACCAAAAGTCATCAAAAAAGACATGGAAGGACACTTTAAACTCATCAAAGGAAAAATCTACCAGGAAGAACTCTCAATTCTGAACATATATGCTCCAAATACAAGGGCACTATCATTCGTAGAAGAAACCTTACTAAAGCTTAAAGCACAAATTGCACCCCACACAATAATTGTGGGTGACTTCAACACCCCACTCTCCTTAATGGACAGATCAGGGAAACACAAACAAAACAGAGACACAGTAAAACTAAAAGAAGTTTTGAACCAAATGGACTTAATAGATATCTATAGAACATTTCATCCTAAATCAAAAGAATATACCTTCTTCTCAGCACCTCATGGTACCTTCTCCAAAATAGACCATATAATTGGTCACAAAACAGACCTCAACAGATACAAAAAAAAAATCGAACTAATTCCATGTTTCCTATCAGATCACTATGGAGTAAGGTTGGTCTTCAACAGCAACAAAAACAACAGAAAGCCCACATACACATGGAAGCTGAACAATGCTCTACTCAATGATACCTTGGTCAAGGAAGAAATAAGGAAAGAAATCAAAACCTTTTTAGAGTTTAATGAAAATGAAGGCACAACATACCCAAATTTATGGGACACATTGAAAGCAGTGCTAAGAGGAAAACTCATAGCTCTGAGTGCCTCCAAAAAGAAGCTGGAGAGAGCATACAATAGCAGCTTAACAGCACACCTGAAAGCTTTAGAACAGAAAGAAGCTAATACATCCAAGAGGAGTAGAAGGCAGGAAATCATCAAACTCAGGGCTGAAATTAACCAAGTAGAAACAAAAAGAACTATTCAAAGAATCAACAAAACCAGGAGTAGGTTCTTTGAGAAAATCAACAAGATAGATAAACCTTTAGCCAGACTAACCAGAGGGCACAGAGACAGTATCCAAATTAACAAAATCAGAAATGAAAAGGGAGAAATAACAACAGAAACTGAGGAAATACAAAAAATCATCAGATCCTACTACAAAAGCCTATATACTCAACACGACTGGAAAATCTGGAGGAAATGGATAATTTCCTAGACAGATACCAACTACCAAAGTTTAATCAGGATCAGATAGACCATGTAAATGGTGCCATAACCTCTAAAGAAATAGAAGTGGTCACTCATGTTAAAGATATTGGAAAGAACAGGAATGCAAGGCCCATACCTAAACATAGTAAAAGCAATATACAGCAAACCAGTAGCCAACATCAAACTAAATGGAGAGAAACTTGAAGCAATCTGACTAAAATCAGGGACTAGACAAGGCTGCCCTCTCTCTCCATATTTATTCAATATAGTACTTGAAGTTCTAGCTAGAGCAATTAGACAACAAAAGGAGGTCAAAGGGATACAAATTAGAAAGGAAGAAGTCAAATTATCACTATTTGCAGATGATATGATAGTATACTTAAGTGACCCAAAAAACTCCACCAGAGAACTCCTACAGCTGATAAACAACTTCAGCAAAGTGGCCTGATATAAAATCAATTCAAGCAAGTCAGTAGCCTTCCTATACTCAAAGGATAAGCAGGCTGAGAAAGAAGTAAGAGAAATGATACCCTTCACGATAGCCACAAACCATATAAAGTATCTTGGTGTGACTCTAACCAAACAAGTGAAAGATCTGTATGACAAGAACTTCAAGTCTCTGAAGAAAGAAATTGAAGACCTCAGAAGATGGAAAAATCTGCCATGCTCATGGATTGGCAGGATTAATATAGTAAAAATGACCATCTTGCCAAAAGCAATATACAGATTCAATGCAATCCCCATCAAAATCCCAACTCCATTCTTCATAGAGTTAGAAAGAGAAATTCTCAAATTCATCTGGAATAATAAAAAACCCAGTATAGCTAAAACTATTCTCAACAGTAAAAGAACTTCTGGGGGAATCTCCCCGATCTCAAGCAGTACAACAGAGTGATAGTGTTAAAAACTGCATGGTATTGGTACAGTGACAGGCATGTAGATCAATGGAACCGAACTGAAGACCCAGAAATGAACCCACACACCTATGGTCCCTTGATCCTTGACAAAGGAGCTACAACCATCCAGTGGAAAAAAGATAGCCTTTTCAACAAATGGTGCTGGTTCAACTGGAGGTCAACATCCATTCTTATCTCCTTGTACTAAGCTCAAGTCCAAGTGGATCAAGGACCTCAACATAAAACCAGAAACATTGAAACAAATAGAAAAGAAACTGGGGAAGAGCCTTGAGCACATGGGCACAGGGGAAATTTTCCTGAACAGAACACCAATAGCTTATGCTCTAAGATCAAGAATTGACAAATGTGTCCTCATAAAATTACAAAGTTTTTGTAAGGCAAAGGACACTGTCAAAAGGACAAAACGGCAACCAACAAATTGGGAAAAGATCTTTACCAACCCTATATCTGACAGAGGGCTAATATCCAAGATATATAAAGAACTCAAGAAGGTAGATTCCAGAGAGCCAAATAACCCTATTAAAAATGGGGTATAGAGCTAAACAAAGAATTTCCACCTGAGGAATATCGAATGGCTGAGAAGCACACAAAGAAATGTTGAACATCCTTAGTCATCAGGGAAATTCAAATCAAAACAACCCTAAGATTCCACCTCACACCAGTCAGAATGGCCAAGATCAAAAACTCAGGAGACAGCCGGTGCTGGCGAGGATGTGGAGAAAGAGGAACACTCCTCCACTGCTGGCTGGATTGCAAGCTGGTAAAACCACTCTGGAAATCAGTTAGGCGTTTCCTCAGAAAACTCGGCATAATACTATGGGAGGATCCGGCTATACCACTCCTGGGCATATACCCAGAGGCTTTACCTGCATGCAATAAGGACATATGCTCCACTATGTTCATAGCAGCCTTATTTATAATAGCCAGAAGCTGGAAAGAACCCAGATGTCCCTCAATGGAGGAATGGATACAGAAAATGTGGTATATTTACACAATGGAATACTACTCAGCTATTAAAAACAATGAATTCATGAAATTCTTAGGCAAGTGGGTGGAACTGGAGAATGTCATCCTGAGTGAGGCAACCCATTCACAAACGATCACACATTATATGCACTCACTGATAAGTGGATATTAGCCCAGAAGCTTGGAATACCCAAGAAACAATTCACATATCAAATGATGCCCAAGAAGAAGGAAGGAGAGGCCCCTAGTCCTGGAAGGGCTCAATGCGGCAGTGTAGGGGAATGCCAGGAAGGGAGGTGGGAGTGGGTTGGTTGGGGAGAAGGGGGAGGGAAGAGGGCGTATGGGGCTTTTGGAGAGGGGGGATCCAGTAAGGGGGAAATCATTTGAAATGTAAATAAAGAATATATCTAATAAAAGAAATAAAAAATAAAAACAACATTAACATTAGGAGCTTCTTCCTAACAGAAAATGATAGTAAGAAAAGGCAGAGATTGTGAGAAGACAGCCCCAAACATTTAACAGCAGCAGCAGCAGCAATCACAAAAATGGGGTCTAGAACATTCAAGGAACTATTAACAAAAACATAAGCAAAAGACCAACTGATCCAATGTTTTAGGCATGAAGACCTAAGAAAGCATTTCACACAAGAGAACATGAAAGCAAACTAGAGTTAGAAAAGCAAGCTCTAGGTTTGTAAGGACCAGCAACATAAATGTGACAGTCTATTTTATTACCAGCAGCCTGGTAAAAATGAAGAGATACGAAGAGCAGGAAGCAAGAGGAAGTCATGCACACTCCTTGAGTGGAGACTACCTTAGAGGTATTCACATCTGTCTTCCTTGTCCACTTCATTATTTCCTCAAACCTCTATTTAAAGGGAAATAAAAATGTAATTGTGATAGAGATTTAAAAAAAAGTGTTCCAGAAGCAATTGATTACCCCACTGCATAGCAGACAATGCCTGTGACTGTCCCTAAACCACAGACTTAACAAAAGTCTCAGGGCAGCAATTGGGTTCCTCTTCTGGTTCTTGTTTCATCTATAAAATGGTGTGAATGACAGCAGCTGTTCTTATCATAACACAAACACTCCAATGGCAATCCCATGTTCCCATGTCCACACGCAGGCAAATTCATGTTAGACTAAACACATATAGTTACAAGCTAATTAGAACTTAGACCACAGCTGCATAGAACAGTAATGAAAACAATGTACTCCAATGGTGCTGTGGTTCCCTGAGATCTTGTTCCTAAACCAACAGAAGACAGAGGAAGGATGTTCTTTAGGGAGGGATAGGCATTCGCAACTGCATAAGGTAAGGAGAGTTTTGGATTGCTCAATTCCTAGGAGTGACAGAGGCCTTGCAGTACCCCAGCCCAGGCAGGGACTGCATAGAGTTGCATAAAATGAGGCCCTACCTTATAAAAAATCCAAACCTTGGCCTCTCAAAGAGGCCTCCACTTCTTCCCACCATATGTACTGCAAATCCAGCACAATTTAGAAGAAACTCTAACTTCCACTAATCTCTGTCAGCCTAGAGCTATCCTGTTAAAAAGAACATTGATCCTTCAGATTTGGCATATTGAGACATTGCTACAATCCCAGTAATGAGGTGTAAGTCAAAGGACAGCCTCTTGTACAGAAGTCAGCTCCTTTGGATAAACAATCACAGTGGGCACACAAGTGAGGACTAACACATACTTGATTCAAGATTTTTAGAAAAATATGTCATAACCTGTACCCAACATTAATTAACACAAAGCACATGAAACAGAAAATTACCTTTTTCCTTTCTAATGTTTCTTGCCAGTGCTGTAGCATAATTTTTTCCTGTTCCTTCTTGCTCTGTTCAGCGCTATCCTGAGATTTCATCATGGCACTGTTCTCTTTCTAGGAAATTGTGCAAAAATATCACTAATTTCATTATATCTGAATAACAGGAAAATTTTAGTTGCAAGCCTGGCAGGCATTTATTATCCATTTTCAAAGTCTTGTTAAAAAGCACAGAATGAGGTTAATGTGATCTGAAATGTTTCAGACATCAAAATTATCCTTCTGAACATCTGGCCACCTTACTATACAGCAGTGCTTCTTAATTTTCCTAATGCCATGACTCTTCAATACAGTTCCTTATGTTGTAGTGACTCCCAACCATAAAATTATTTCATTGGTACATCAGAACTATAATTTTGCTACTGTTGTGAGCTGTAATATAAATATCTTACCTGCAGAATATGATACATGACCCCCGTGAAAAGGTCGTTCTGCCCTTCAAAGAGGTCACAACCCACAGGTTAAGAACCCTTCTTTAAAAGTATCTGCTTTCAAGTTATTAACATGGCAAGGTTAGTTAACTTAAAAGCTATGGGGAAAAATGCATAAAAATTTCCTGCCAAGGTATACTAATTTTTAAGGAGCTTACATACAACTAGTTCTGATGAATGCTACACTAAAGTTGAAAATATAATTTAAGCTATGGCAATGTAGATTTTTGGAGACCATAATGAAAAACTGCAGCCAGAGAATGCTATGTCTGCTCAATGTTTGAGACTGCTACTTTCTATGGCAAATGCACTTTCTAAACTGGGTCCCTGTGCTGTTAAAGTGCCAAAGTCACAAACCTGTAGCTGTTCCTTCTGGTCTTCTGGCGACTCAAGAAGTGTCTTTGTTGGATTTTTTTTCTGGTTGCTCGTCTTTGCGTGGTGAGGATTCTTCTGCTGGGACTTTATCTAGTTTCTCTGCCACAACTTCTGGTGTCCTAGCAATGATGAAGGTATTGAAATAACTTTAGGTTTTTTTAGCTGCTAGTGTATATAGCTTGCAAGAATTATGTAAGCATTTATAGTGAAATTGCTTGTGTAGAGTAATACAAATTACCTATATGGCAGATTTGCTATATTTTCTGGGTTCTTACTATCCAAGAGTTAGATAATCTCACCCTTTTTAAATGAGGGAAGCAGACCTTTGGGCATACAAAATGGTTCGTAATAAGCACCAGACTACTTTACACACATGCAAGAAAAAAAAAGTCAGGCTTTCATTATTTTAAAGATATAGACTCTGTAACGTCTTTAAATGTGAACACACAGCTTTCTTTTCTTTTCCTTTCTTTCTTTCTTTCTTTCTTTCTTTCTTTCTTTCTTTCTTTCTTTCTTTCTTTCTTCCTTCCTTTCTTTCTTTCTTTCTTTCCTCTCTTTCTGTTTTTCTTTCTTATCACACTATACTTCATTTACTTGATTAAAAGGCAATGACAGCCTTTTTTCCTCACTGTAGAAAAAATAAATTGCCATTTTAAAACTTTGAATTTGAGGGCAAAATGTCAAAGTTTGAACTTGCACCCAAGGCTCCAGGCTAGAAGGGATTATCGTGTGCTGACCTTTGCTTTGTCTCTTCCTTCTGGACTCTTTCTTTCTCCTTTTTGCCTTTTTGTTCATAAGCAGAATCTTGTGCCTGTAGCAAAGCTTTCTTGACCGCTTCACCACTTGGTAAACTTTTATTAGCAGATTCTACTTTAAAGAAACATGTCAAACAGTTGATTAGAGAACCTATTTCCTCTCAATCCCACAAAGAAGTAAATGAGATCCCCCCCAACATTAAAAAGTATATGAACACAGATTGTCTTAGTTGGGGTTTCCATTGCTGTAAAGAGACACCATGAACAAGGCAACTAACTCTTAGAAGGACAACATTTAATCAGGGCTGGCTTACAGGTTCAGAGGTTTATGGTGGGAACATGACTGTGTCCAGGCAGGCATGGTGCAGGAGGAGCTGAGAGTTCCACATCATGATACCACTACAGCCAGGAGACTTTCTCATGGGCAGCTAGGAGGAGGGTCTCTTCCCCACTGGGCGGAGCCTGAACATAGAACCTCAAAGCCCACTTATACAGTGAGACACTTCCTCCAACAAGGCCACATCAACTCCAAGGAGGGAACATCTCCTAATAGTGCCATTTCCTATGGGTCAAGCTTATTCAAACCATCACACAAATCAAAATTAATCAAATGCTAACTAGGGAAATTGTTCAAACCCCATCTCATCCCTAAGAACAGAATTAGTAAGTTGTCTCTTTCCAACAACAAGTGTATATCCAAATATTAAATGAGCAGTAGTGTGTTTCTGCTTTGGTTTAACTATTTAGAGAAAGGTCAATCAAGGATTCTGTGAGGAAAGATTAAAATATGCTGAAGTCAGGCCAGGCAGTGGTTGCACATGCCTTTAATCCCAGCACTTGGGAGGCAGAGGCAGGTGAATTTCTGAGTTTGAGGCCAGCCTGGTCTACACAGTGAGTTTCAGGACAGCCAGGGCTACACAGAGAAACCCAGTCTCGAAAAAATAAAAAAAAGAATGCTGAGGTCAAGTTTATGCCTGATTCAAATGAGTAAAAATCTTAAGTACCCAACCAAACAGATCACATCTGGCATAAGTGTGGAATTTGGATATTATTTTTATTGCTGTTTACATGTCCTTATCATACAGTGGCTACCTGCAGGTAACAAAAGAAGCCAAGATTACTAGTAAAGTAAGGCATATTTTAATATATAAATGTATATTAAATATATCTATATCTCAAATATATATTATATATCTTGATATATGTGTATATATACATACACACATATATGCATATATATTATATATAATATATGTATATATGTTTAATATAGACATATATATATATATATATTAGACAGAGCCTCACTATTTGCTTTGTTCTGGTTATACTAGAACTAACTCTGTAGATTAGGCAGCCACAAATTCATAGATCCACCTGCCTCTGCCTCCTGAGTGCTGGAATTAAAACTGTGTGCCATCATGCCTGGTTCAACCCAGAGGTATATTGTATTATTTAGCTGTTATAACTAATTCTGTTGTATTAGATAAACTACATAGAAATGAAAATTTTAAGGCATCAAGAATAATTCATAATAAAAGATCATTTGATACAGAGAATTCACTGGAATTTCTCATAAGAACCAAATTTCCTAGCATGTTTGAGACCAAGTAGCACTGGCATGTGTAAAAATGCATGTGATAGGCAAAGTAACAGGGTGTACTTTGAGGAACATGGATACAGTGTGAGTTAGCACATGTCACGTATCATGTATGTACATGGAAACTGGCCTACATATGATAAAACGTATTCATCCACAGGTAGCTAAATGAACCTACCAAGAGCAAGCCAATATCTGAACTGGAAGGGTCCATGAGAATAATATATCAACCCTTTCATTTAACTTATGCTTTTAACAATTGTTCCAAAAATAAAATTTCCAAACAGAGGGGTGGATAAGCAAGCAGAAAAATAGCATTCCAGGGAACCAGGGCTTGGTTAATTCTCTTTAAACAAAAGGCCACTCCCCAAAGTCCTCTTAACTAGGGAATAAAATTATGATGATTTAAGTACTTCAAGATTTTCTGTGTTGCCAAAATAAATTCCTTAGGGAAAGAGTTTACCTCTTTTGATCATGTGCTTTTGGATGGCTTCTTTTTTGGTTGCTATTACACCTAATGCATTTGGCATATACATGAGTTTCTTAACTGGGTTTATTTTATGTGACAAAGAAGTCTTCATTGGTAATCTTGAAGAGACTGGTATAGGAGATGGAAGTCGTATCTTTCGATTTTGCCTGCCATAAGAAGGTAACAGACGTGTGTGGATTACTTTTCAGTATATAATTTTATACAATGCAATACATTGACACTACAAGGAAATTTTAAACTGGAGATTATTATAATGGACAAAGTAAAGCTACTTCATTTTTCCCATTTGCAATTGTTTACCTTGCATATTTTATTATTTCATGTAGGAAATACTGATATGACTTTTCAGTAAAATTCTTATAAGGAATAACTGCAAATAGGTTACTTACAGAACCTTTAAGGGCGAAGGTGAGTGACATCCAAGGGCAGGAGATGATGGCCATCTGTAACATGGTGTGTGGCATGGTGACTCTTTCTTGGTGGTAAGGTTTATGTTTCTTTTGTCCATTTCTAGGTTCTAAACATATCAATTCAATGAGATAAAAGCAAATTACTAGCAATTGTTATACTACACCTATCTTTTCATAAGAAAATATTCTGAATAAAATAGTGTCATGGTTCCTGAAGTCTCCAATTTTCTTTTAATTAGTGAAAATTAGATACTTTTCTTCTAGACTAAGAGGTTACACAATGCAAGTATATCACAGAAATACATTTTTAAAATCTACTTTGGGGGCTGGAGAGATGCCTCAGCAGTTAGGAGCGCTGGCTGCTCTTCCAGAGGCCCTGAGTTCAATTCCCAGCAACCACATAGTGTCTCTCAACCATCTATAATGGGATCTGATGCCCTCTTCTGGTGTGCCTAAAGACAGCAGCAGTATACTCATATGCATAAAAGAAATAAAAATATATCTTTAAAAAATCTTCTTCAAATCCAATTCAATTTTAAAACCTCACTGAATGGTCCAGAACATTCTTCAAAAATGTTTTCCCTCAAAGTATGGGAACATCTCACATTAAGTGCTTAACGAATCTCTGGAGAGTCCCTTTACCTTTGGGAGATGTTTTCATGTCTTAGAAGACATTTCCCCACTTGCCTATGGTGAAACTTCCACCATTCCCTCAAGAAGTGCTACCACAGTCACCGTGGGCGATGCCTTAACGTTTGCCTCGGCTGTGCTTACACACTCACCTTTGGTGATCCTTCAACATTTGCCTCAGGTTGTCCTTCCACACTTGCTTCAAGGTGTGATTCCTTCCTGGCCTTCAGAGGTGCTTCTGTTTTAACTTCTAAGCCCACTTCCATACTCCCTGAGTCCATACTTAATTCAGGTGAGGTATCTATGCTTGTTTCAGGAGAGGCATCTGTGCTGACAACAGGAGATATCTCCACACTCACAAAGGAGGATGATCCTGCACTCAGCGTGGGGGATGAGTCCCCACTCACTTTGGGGGGCTGTTCAACACTTGAAGAGGTATCCACACTCACTGAGGGGAGTTCTTCAACATTTGGTTTAGGGTGTCTTGTTATGTTCTCATCAGTAGGTACTTTGGTATCCACCTTCTGGGAAACGTCCTCTTTAACTTTAGAGATGCCCTCCATGTTTTGGAGTCTTACTTTGACATCGGACTCAGATGGTTCTTCCACCTTTGTGGCAGAGGGTACTTCAGTTGTTATTTTGGGTGGGATTTCTATATTCCCCATTATTGATCCTTCCACAGGACCCCTGAGAGAACTATCTAGTTTCTTTGTGACTATTTTTTCTAATTTTGCTGGAACTGGTGTTTTTGCTGATGGCTTACAGAACATAGCAGAAGACTTTAGCTCATCACTAGTAAACATTGGTACAGAAACATAGCGGAAAACATATTTGGTCATGCCTATAAGTGAATGAGGACACAGTAAATTCCATATAGTATGAGCAGAGAAAAGCTGCTGTTTGATATGAAATTGTAGGAATTTCATACAGAATACGAATTATTAAGTGGAATGTATCAAAGACATAAACTGGAATATCAAAAATTTAGTATTATAGAAGCAACATCAACAGAATTTCTGTAATATCAGTGGTTTAATACAAATGAAAATAAGCTGGCCTATAAAGTAGACACTTGTAGCAAAACATTTCTATTCGAATCATATTGCATTTCAAAATTTCAAATTTTAAAAAAAGATTTTTATTTTACATGCATGAGTGCTGTAGGATATTTGACCACACTGTGAACACCAAGATTGTGTTACTGAAAAACTCTGTTTCTAGTTGTGAGCTTGCCTAGTCCTTAGTACACACCTTTAATCACAAATGATGAAAGTAAATTTAGTTTGTAGAAGGAAATAGCAAAGTTTGAAAGTGATGTCTAATTGAGTGGCAGACAAAGTGACAAATCAAAGAAAGATTTGACAGAATATGATATGTCTAACTCTCATGAGAGAGGAAAGGAAAGCTATTTGAGGGACAGTGCAGAGAGGAAGGAGGCAGTTTTACTGGGACAGTTGTAGAGAGACAGGTTGCAGAGAGAGAACAAGTTAGACACAGGTGAAAACAGAACGAGCCTGAGAATGACAGAAGATTAGAACAGATTGTTAAAGTTAGTATGAGGCCAAGTGGAGCAATTCAGGAAAGGCTGAGAGAGAGAGAAGCCAGATTGAGCCAGTCAGCTTGTAGAGAGTGTTAGAGCCAGAACACTGGGTTGAACCAGACAGCCAGAGCTCAGAAAGAACTAGGAAGGGTGAGCTTACTCAGCAGCATGTCTCAGAGGCTGAAAACATTCTAGTTCTAGGCCTAGATTAGACTGTACAGAGGCTAGAAGCTTCAAAGACTAGGCCTAGGATAGCAGAGCTAAGCCTCAGAGACAATAATTACTTCAGGCAAATTAAAGATACTTTTACACATGAGTGTTTGCCTCTCTCTCTCTCTCTCTCTCTCTCTCTCTCTCTCTGTGTGTGTGTGTGTGTGTATACAATACATGCCCAGTACCCTCAAAGGCCAGAAGAGGGTGTTGGACTCATTGGAAGTGGAGTTACAGACAGTTGTGAACTGTGGGTGCTGGAAACCTAACCTGGGTCCTCTGCAAGAGCAACAAAAATGTTAACTGCAAAGCCAGGCCTAGATATCTCAGATGAATATCTAAAACACTGCATACTTGGTTGTTTAGAATTAACAAAAAACATTTTCTCATTCATACTAAAAACTGCATTAAAACAAGACATGATGAGTACAGACACAAACATTCATTTGAAAGTTTCACATACAAATGCAAGAATTATCACTAACAAGAGAACTGTCATACAACTGCACTAAATTGTTGGATAGCTAAAGAAGGGGAAAAGGCCACCACATAACATACAGAAGGAAGGCATGCAGGATATATCAGAACTATTTCCTACCCTATATCTCTATAACAGAACTCACACATGGAGATAAAGATTGTCTCTAACAAATCAACAGTCACAGGGATTCCTACAGATAAGACAGATATATTGGCCATGTTCACTGCCAAATGTGAACTGGGATTGAATAAAACTCTCTTGCTAAAAGTGATTTTTTTAAATCAATAGTTTGCTCCAACAATCTTTATATTTATAAAGATCCCCAGCACAAGTTGCATTTCTTTCCAAAGGATTTAACCTGAATCAATTCACTCAGGTCTGTAGTAGGGTAAAACATATATACTGGTTACTTTTTATTGTCAATCTGACAGAAACTGGAAACACCTGGGAAGATGGACCTCCCATTAAGTAATCGCCTCCATCAGACTAGCCTATGGGCAAGCACATCTGTGGGACATTTTCTTGATTGCAGACTGATGTAGAGTTTGGTCTCCATAAGAAATGTATCTGAGCAAGCTAGAGGGGAACAAGCCAGGAAGCAGTATTTCTTTATGATTCCTGCTTCAAGCTCCTGCCTGAGTTCCTGCCTTGGCTTCCTTCAGTCATGGGATCCAAGCTGTAAAGTCAAACAAACCCTTTCTTCCCTAAGATGCTTTTGGTCAGTGTTTTGTCATAGTATCAGAGAAGCAAAGTCAACTTATGATAACCCAATACAAGAGGTACATGAAAGAGACATGATAGGGGGAGAAAAGCTGTCAGAAAGAAATCACTTTAAAACTAGGCAAGGGAGCTGATGCCTGCAGAATCAGCTCTCAGGAGGCTGAGACAGGAGGATTGCTATGAGTCAGGGGGTGAAGACGGGAGTGCGTGATGGGAGGGGTTTCCAGATGGCACAGTTGCTACCGACTTTGCCACTAAGAACCCTAAGGACTTGCTTTCAGTCCTTGGAACCCACATGGCAGAGAGAACTGACTTGAACAAACTGTCCTCTGACTCACATGGATATATACATGCATACACACAATCACTAAATATAAAAATAAAGAGAACTTAAAGATTTCAGTAATAATTATGATTCTTGTACAGAAATCAGCAGTAAAACCGTGAAGGCAAACCTTTGTTTAAAATGGAGCCAGTAATTTACAATTCCCAAATGAAATTTCAAAATATGTTTAAAGTGAATCCAAAACAGCAGTCCTTGGCTATAAATCTATTTACACTAGCATTGTCTGATTTATTCCTTCAGCCTTACTCTAGACCCCCTGTCATATTCACACATGCCAGGCATGTGCACCACATGGAAAGGAACGATAAGATTCCTTTACTCTTACCATAGTCCTTGCAGTTTCTTGAGTGATGTTTTTAAAAATGTTTCTCTCATTTATGAGATTATAGGATATTTATATCATTTCTTCCTCCCCTCTCCTCCCTCCAAACCTTCCCATATACCCCTTCCCCTCCTCGTTCTTTTCAGATCCATGAGCTCTCTTTTGACTATGGGGCATGCATAGATGCGTATACATTGATAGTCTAACTATAACCTGCTCAGTTTGTATCTTACTCATATGCATGCTTTCTTGGACAACTTTTTTTTAAAAAGATTTATTTATTTATTTTATGTATGTGAGTACACTGTGTCTGTCTTCAGACACACCAGAAGAGAGCTTCAGATCCCATTACCAATGACTGTGAGGCACCATGTGGTTGCAGGGAATTGAACTCAGGACCTCTGCAAGAGCAGTCCAGTCAGTGCTCTTAACCTCTGAGCCGTCTCTCCAGCTCCTCTTGAACAACTTTTTAAGCAACATAAAACTGAGCTAGACACTTCTTTAAACCAGTATTTAAGCCGGGCAGTGGTGGCACACGCCTTTAATCCTAGCACTTGGGAGGCAGAGGCAGGCGGATTTCTGAGTTCGAGGCTAACCTGGTCTACACAGTGAGTTCCAGGACAGCCAGGGCTATGCAGAGAAACCCTGCCTAGAAAATCCAAAACAAAAAACAAACAAAAAATAGTATTTAAGATCTATACTTATAAATAACTACTTACTAGGTGTGTTGTCGACGTGTTGCACATCACCACTGTGATATGATCCGTTGTCTTTTCTACTCAGAGAAGAGCTTCGTTTATTTTCTGGTTTTCCTAAACATCAAGTGCAAAAGAATATTACTTTTCTAGAAACTACTTAAGATTTTAGGAGTGACTCCCTCATTTTATTAAGCAGTTTAAAAATCTTTTCAAATCTTGCTTCAAATAATTTATTTAATTTCAAATATTATGTAGTTTACAACCTCAAACTTTAAAATTATTTGCTCAGTATCTTATTTGAAGTGAGAATAAAGTTATCTAGAAAATGATGAAAATCATTAGCCAGGTGGTAGCAGGAGGCACTCAGGAGGCAAGAGGATCTCTGTGAGTTCCTAGTCTACAAAGTGAGTTCCAGGACAGCCAGGGCTACACAAAGAAACCCTGTCTCAAAAAAAAAAAACCAAAAAAACAGATAAAAATTTAATATGGAAAATATTGAATTTTGGCAAGAGCAATCTTCCTAAATTGAGAAAATATAACCTTTAACAAAACCATCTATGATGGTGTCTAAGAATAACAAATAATTTAATTATGATTATTTTGAACTAAAAAAAATTATATTTGTTATAGATGTCACAAGGTAACAAAACTATAAGAGAAAACTATTGGCTTTGTGTGACTACTTCCCATTTTTGCCTGAACTATTCTAGCTTAGGGTACTGAGGGGTAGTCGTTTAAACAATTCTTTTTGTTTGAGACTTATAAATTAAAGTACACATTAACACTATTATGACAAGTGAAAATTCTTTGGATTGATAATGTGATGACGACAGGTGCAAGCCCTTCAGTCAAGTGACAAAGTTACACACATTTTTCATCGACATACTTCAAGAAATAATAGAGTCAAGAGCTATTAAGAATCAGCCACTGCCTTTGCAGTGCTAGAATTGTGAATTATTTTTAAGTGGGTTCTAGGGAGCAAACTCAGGTCCTATAGCTTGCAAGGCAAGTGCTTTACTGACTGAGCTATTTCTCCAGCCTTGGACTTAGTTTATTAAAAACAAAACCGAAACCAATTTAAGTATTCATCATTTTTGTGCTTAATGTAAATTTAAATAAAGTTTAATGTGTTCTGAACTAAAATCCATTATAAAATCTGATTGGTTCTGCTTTGGCAGGTGATATAAGTTTACTGTATGTTTTCATTTAGGACATGAAGACTAGCTCCTGCTGCATACAGCCTTCTACTGACAGTGAAAAATGGACACGAACAAATTTAAATTTAACAGCTATATTACTTACCAGACTTGTCAGTATTCATCACACCACCCTCCCACGACCACCTTTTCTGTCGTTGATCAATACGATTGCATCGCTCCATTGTACGAGACACAACAGCCTTAAATTTTTCCTATTTTTTAAAAAAATTCCAGACCATTTTATACGGTTATTAGATTACCTCAATTTAAAGTCATAGTTTAAATTGTTTCTAAAACTAACTCCATGGCCACATTTCTTTTTCAAGTAGGTAAAACTTTAAAATACTGGGAGACAAGTTTCAATTTCATCAATGAATACCCATGCTATCTCCAAATAACTCATTTTTATTTTTTGGCTGCTATGTCAAGGAATTGACCATGTATCTTTTCTCTCTTTTATCATTAGAAAACTTGAAGTCAAAGTTCTGAAGCAACTGGGCAATGACCGGGTGGTGTCCTTTCATGCATACTAATCAGTGTTCTAATCGCCATGTTTGCCTCCCTCAATTTTCACTTCTGTTTGATTCCCTTAATCATTTATTTTACCATTTGGGATGACATATTTTGTAATTGCCTTATCATTTGTGGACAGATAGAGGAAAAGGTGACATGCCCAGAAGTCGAAAGTTATTTACCTATTATGTTCATATCTATTACAGCTTAAATCCTGGTGCTAAGAGTTGTTTTTAAGGCAAGCAATGTGTTTATATTGACCACACCTGCAACCTGAACGGGTCAAGGTAACAGCCACGCAAAACACATGCCATACTGTGATAGAACAAGTACCTGTTTAGAAATGAGTTCTTTGCTCAGGAGGGGTATCATCCCTATAATATACCATGGGCTATGTTCCAGTGAAAAAAATCAATTTTAGGGCCAGAAGTTTTCTGTTTCCTCGACTGTTATATAACAACAGCATCCTTACAGTGCCTGCCCTGTTCCTCTAAAGTCAAAAAACATTAGTTTCCTTACAATGCCCATGTACTAGGCTTTGCTTGTGTCTAGCCCCCACTAGTTCTGAGGTGTTGAATTCCTTTAGCCTTTCTTGTTCTTGCCATGTCCCTGGTTCCCTTTCTGTCTACACTGACATTTGCTTCTGTTCGTTCTGTTTTCTCTCTCAACTTCCTTTTACTACACTAGAACTGTCTTGGACAGATGTTGTCCACCAGGGACCCTCACTCACTCTGTACCATTTTCTAATTTATGTTTGTTGCTTCTTAAACTGTTTTGAACGGTTCATACTCTGTTGGGGAGTCACAAGATCAGGTAGGTTAGCAGAAATCAGCCTGTTAGATGGGACCTGTCAGAGAGGTGGGTGCTGGGTTTGGGGTCTTTATACAGGTGGTAGATAATAATTCTGAGCTAAACCCAAGCCAAGACACACTGAGAGTTGCATTCTGGAGGCCAATGGAGTTTAGTGTCTGGACCTTCAAGCTTCCTCTTTCCTTCCTGAAGTTAGTGTTTAAGGACTTGTGCTGAGGGTAAGGAAAATGGAAGAAAATAGCAAGAGGTGAGATTATTCCCCTTTTCTACAGGGTCAGTAAACACAGAAGATAACTAAGCAATAGTTCAGATGCATGTGACGCCAACACTAAATGGACAGAGTCTAATGTGACCTACTTTGTCTTCCGCCTGCTTCTGTTTCCTTTTTTCTTCTGCAGACGCTCGTCGTCGTTCGTCCTTTTCCTTTTGTTCCTTCAGCTTGCTGTGTTTTTCTTCCAGTTGCTTTTCGTATAGCAACTTCGCCTTCTGTTCTTTCTCAAGCAGCTGTTTCTCCTTGTCAGCTGAAATGTTCCAACGCCATTTTCACGGTGTAAAAGCCAAAAAGAGTTTTCCACATTGCACACATAGAAGGAAAAAATATTACTTGTCTCCTTATCATTCTTAAGACAACATAACCTGGTCTAGTAAATAACATGTACACCTCATATGTGTGTAAACATATTTGGGCACTAAAGAACCACTTTTTGGGGCTAGAGAGATGGCTCAGAGGTTAAGAAGTCTGCTCTTCCAGAGGTCCTAAGTTCAATTGCCAGAAATCACATGGTGACTCACAATCATCTGGAATGAGATCTGATGCCCTCTTCTGACCTGTAGGCATACATGCAGGCAGAACACTGTATGCATAATAAATAAATAAATCTTTAAAAAAAAGCCACTTTTCACAAAGTGTTCACTGAACTGTCAAGAACTGGCATGCTGGGCTAGAGCGATGGCTCAGCGGTTAAGAGCACTGACTGCTCTTCCAGAGGTACTGAGTTCAAGTCCCACCAACCACATGGTAATGGGGATCTGGTGCCCTCTTCTGGTGTGTCTGAAGACAGCTGCAGTGTACTCAAACTAAAATTCCGGAAGAAGGAAGTTTTCTTGTGTTACATGAATAGACTTCAGAGTTTACCCAATGATGGAAAAGTTTATTTTGCTAGTCATATTTTCTGACTGCAACCAGAGATTCATACCTATGCAGTCATAAAATGTTCTTCCGAACACATGACTATCTCTCCCACTACCATGAAAAAAAAAATCACTTACAGTATTTCACTTGAATAAATTTGAGCATTTGTCAATTGATTTAGATTAAAGAAGAAATACATATAGTTGCAAAGCGTGCACCTGAGTTGGAGAAAGTTTTAATTTACTACCAGGTCTCATTTTTACTGAAATCCCAATCTGCTTGTTTCCACAACTGTCAAAGAAAGTCCCGAAAATTCAATTTTCAATGACTGAAGCTAACTTAAACCATTCCTTCAATTAAATATATTGGTCACAGGTTCTTCAGGGGCCTTCTTGGTGTTTTAGTAAATGTACTTAATTTAATATAATATTTTATGTAATAAAAATTATGAGCTATCATGTAAGTAGATTAAGCAAAGCGGCTAAAGCCATGTCCACGCATACCTTCTTGTTGACGTTTCTGTTGTTCTCTACGTTCTTTGGCTAGCTGCTGTTTGACATCATTTTTAAGGGCAGAACCATCTAAAACTACAAAAGAAGAATTACCCATTAGTATGACATCAAATTTTAAAACTACGGCACTGATATATCAGAATTTTTAAGTATACCAGGTGTACATGACGATCTCTTATTTGTCACTGCAGAAGAATCAATACCACGTTTACGTCGCCTTTCTTCAGCTAGTTCTTGAGCCATGGCAACTAAAACACAAGAAGATAAGGAAAAAGCCTGAGATTGTCAATACAATCCATACCCATTTGTCATTGATGGTAAAAGATTGGATCATTTCTAAGTTGTTACTGCTTGATCTTGGTCAATAACAAAAAGATAGACTAAGAACTTATTTATGTTCAACAACACTTCAAAAATCTTGAAAGCCGGGGGGCAGTGGTGGCGCACGCCTTTAATCCCCGCACTTGGGAGGCAGAGGCAGGCGGATTTCTGAGTTCGAGGTCAGCCTGGTCTACAGAGTGAGTTCCAAGACAGCCAGGGCTATACAGAGAAACGTTGTCTTGAAAAACAAAAACAAAACAAAACAAAAAACTTGAAAGTGTATGGTATTTGTTGACATCAAGACAATTCTGGTTGTGAACAGCAGTGGCAGCACAAGAAAGAACAGGTAGAGAAGTTAACTTAGTGATGGATGGCTTTTTACAATACATCAGATGTGGGCAGTGGTCAAATACACCTTTAATCCCAGCACTTGGGAGGCAGAGACTGACAGATCTGAGTTCAAGGCCTGCCTGGTCTACAGAGCAAGTTCCAGGATGGCCATGGATGTTACACAGAGAAACCCTGTCTCAAAAACCAAAACATAAAATATGTCAGACAAGATACTACAAACCAAGTACTTTTTTAAAAGAGTTTGTATGAAATTGAGGGGGGAAAAGTTTTGTTAAGATAAAAAAATTAAGAATTTGGGCTGGAGAGGTGACTGGAGTATGGGCACTCACTGCTCTTGAAGAGGACTCAGGTTCAGTTTTCTGCATAGACTTGGGAGGGAACTAACAGTTTCAGGGGCCCTGGTGCCCTCTTTTGGCCTCCACAGGCATTGCATGCTGATGGTGTTCTTACATGCAGGCAGAAACATTCATACACATAAAATAGAAATCTCTTAAAAATTAAGACTTTATAGACCCAAATCTAGAAGCAAAGTATTAACAGGCAGATACTCAGAGATCAAGTTAAATATTACAAGACAGTATAAATTACCCATATCAGGTACTTTCTAGGCTGGCTATACACTAGCTGTTTAAGTTATTTTCAGGACAAGTCTGAACTCTCCCTCTGGGTGTGGGGCTCAAACTCTTAGAACTGTTTAAAAAAATAGCTCATTGTCTTTCTTCTCTATGTGGTGACTGGGATTGAATTCAGGCCTCTATTATGCTAAACAATGTACCCTTCCCCCATGGAACCACACCTCCACACCCTCAGCACCCCAAGGCTCTATTCTGATGCATTATGAAGATGCTAGGGCAGCCAGTGTTTTAAAAAGTAAGGCAAATAAATATGAACTGTACCAAATATATACGTCTTCTGTCAACATGCAGGAAAGTGATAAGCAAACATTCATAAGATGACATGCAAATTGGGGAAAAAAATAAGATGATGTACATTAAGACGAATTATAGAGAATTCCTGAACCCTGAATTCCATGGATGGGTGTATCTAGAATTCCCCACAACCTGGGCAAGGGCTTGGAGAACACTCTTTTTTTTCCTTTGTGCGAAAGTACAGCAAATATATTCCTAGGTCGGACCACATAAGTCTGGTTATTAACTATCAAGACATAACAGTTCAAGACAGATAGTTCAAATAAGTAAAGGACCAGGGGGATTGCCTTAGTGCTCACAGGATGAATGGGATTTGGGATGTTGGCTTGCATGGGGGAAGGGCTACCTGGGATTCATTTTAAGGGGTAATCTTGAAATGTGCCCCTGCAATTGCTACCATAGAGATCTTACCATTGCAGAAAAGAAAACGAATTTCCTTGAAAGTCTTAGGGAGCTAACAGCTCAGATAAACTATGACCTAGTTAAATTTAAAGATTAGATTTTTCTGTCTCACTTCCTATTTTTGTGGCACACATTCTTTTGAATCTATTCTCTAAAAAGAATACACAGTTTTTTAAATTTTTTTCTCTCCTTGTGGAACAATTGATGCCAGGAGAACAAATAGTTGAAAGATAAAGGCTGGTGGGAAACTGCTGAAATCTTTGTGTCCAGCAGCCATTGTTAGGGAAGAGCACCCTTCCCAGAGGACTGCACCATTCTAAATAGTAACACAAATATCAGGCTGCCCAATAGGGAAAGCAACAAGTTAAGTCACACAGTTTTTAAAGTACATCTGGCTGAATGGTTTTAATTTAAAACAATTGTATAGAAAATATAAAATGTTATTTGTTAAAATAAGTACAGTTCTTTAGTATTAGCAGCAAGACTCTTCGAGTCTTACATACTAAAATGCATAGAAAACTCACGAAGTGACTATATGTACATCTAATTACAATGTAAAACTCCCTAAGGATTTTGATAGCAATCAAACCCATTTTATTCACAGGTATATGGGGAAACTAGTCTTGTCAGCAAGCAGAAAGCAACCAGCAAGAAATACTAACTCCTCACACAATTTCCTGAATTAAATAGGTGCTGCCAACATTGTTAAGATCAATACACCCCATCCTTTTTTCTCCCCAGACAGAAAAAGTTTTGATTATAGGACCTGTTGAAAAAGTATTGCTAGGTGCGGATTCTTTCAGTTCAGCCTAGCCATAAAGTCACGTGCCATAGCAGGCCAACTGTGCAAAGTCAAGTCTCTTCCCAACATTCTAAGCCCTAAGCGCTAGTTCCTTCCTCCCTCAATCTTGATCTGGAAAACACCAGTACCTTGGGATGCAGGGAAAATCCAAACTTTCCGATCCAGGCAGGGCCACCCCGAAGTGTGAATGTGCCCAGCACCGGCCAGCGCCCACTCGTCCCTGAGCTTTCCTGCAGTTGCTCCGGTGTCACTGGTCCCCGGACAGGGCTGCATAGGGTTTGGTGGCGCGCGCTCGCCTCCCCGCCCACCCACCCGGCAGTGGTCTTTGGACTGTTGACAGCACTGGCCAATGGTTTCCCCTTCATGCCCTGGTCCCCTGATCTCTCTTGCCCCAGCCCTAAGGTGTTCAGAGAGATGAGGGGGATCATAGATCGGGCAGGACGAGGAGACTCACCACAGAAAAGTTGCCGAGCCAGGCTACTCTTCTGGTTCTTGGGGCTACATCAACCCCACTGCCTAAGAGGGTCCCTGTCCCCCCAGGGGCATGCTCCACCGCACTCACCTAAGCGTTCACGTAGACCCCGGAAAGATATGCTGTTACGGGTACCAGCAAAAGTGGGGTCCGCCATCTTCAGAGAGTAGTTCAGAACCGCTGGAGGTTCTTGTGTGGCAGGGCGCAGGCGCCGCCTCTTCCTTGGCCTCCGCCGGGGCTGGGACCCCGGGGGGCGGGGCAGGGCGGGGCTCAGGGAGGCCCCGCTCTTCCCACATACCTTCAATAAAGGTAGCATTAGCTGTCCCATGCCATGTCGCTACACTGGCTGGAAAGCTACTGACTTTATCTGGGGAAAGCCTTTCTTATATTGGAGGTTCTATTGTGATGCGTTCTGGGCACCAGCCAATCAGCTGCCCACTTAGCCACTAACCTTTCTTTTCCTTTATCTGCAACATTCCATAGCTCCCTATCCATAAGTTCAGTTAACTCCCGTTTGCCAAGCATCTTCCTGTACTATGAGAGTTTATTACCTTTGAAGCACTACAGGAAAAGCCCAGTTTAGGGGTAGAGGATGTGAGGGGGGGCATATATGATGTGTCACCTCTCTTATTAGTGTGTATGTTAACACATGGTTATGGGAAGGCAGCTATGGTTGAGGAAGGCGCAGGGGCCTCTTTATAGGATAAGCACTTGAATGAGTTCTCTGAGTCTTCAAGTGATATGGGAGCTCTAAACGGAAGCTGACAGTGGTTACCCATCTTTTACTTGTACCATGACATTTACCACTTGCAGTAATACATAAACTTATTAGTCCCCTACTACCCTAGGAAGAATGTACCCCTACTGTCTCCAACTTACAGGCAAGGAAACTAGAGTCACACAGTAAGTGACAGTGTTGAAATATGAAGCCCAAGCATCTCACTAGAGTACGCATGTATTTCATCTTATATGAGGAAATTTCATGAGAGTGAAGAAAGAGAAATGGGATCTGGAGTGATGGTTCAGTGTATAAGAGTAAATGCAGCACAAAGTCCACTTGGCTCACAAGACCTCTCCAGGGTAGCACAATGCCTTTGGGTACTTACTTGCATTCACACGCACTGGCCTCATACATACAATTTGAAAACAAAGATGAATCTCTTGAGACTAGACAATAAATGTTATAACTTACGATGCGCAAACATATGAAAGTACATAAGAAGACCTTTAAATGTGGTCAAAAGACATAAACAGACCTCTTCGAAGGACAGAAAACACAGATGGCCACTAAATGTTTAAAACAACTGCTCAAAATGGAACTTAGCACAAAACAAGTCACCTCTCTAGATCTGGCACAAATGTAAAGTGGATTGAGGGGGAGAAAACCAGTTAGAGCCTCAAAGCTCTGCTTCTCAGCAAGTACGGTACAGCATTTTGCACTAGATCCATGATGGCAGCCATGATTATTCCTATGGCACACCTATGTTTAGGGTATTAGTAAGGCACACACGTGCACAAACACGAACATCACAGACAGACAATCTGGCAAAACACATAAGCATCTCTGTAGTTTCTTATTTTTAAAAGGTCGAGCCCAAATCTAAAAATGAAGGGACATTCAGACAAATATATGCTGGCATAAAAATGCCAGTATTATGAAAGAGTGAACAATTCGGGAGTTACTTTAGATTACAAAAGGCTAAACAGACCAAGTACAGTCTATAAACATTGCTGAGGACCTGGATTTAAGAACAGCTGTCAGGGACTGGAGAGATGGCTCAGTGGTTAAGAGCACTGACTTCTCTTCCGAAGGTCCTGAGTTCAAATCCCAGCAAGTACATAGTGACTCACAACCATCTGTAATGGGATCTGATACACTCTTCTAGTGTGTCTGAAGACAGTTACAGTGTACTCATATATAATAAATAAATAAATAAATAAATCTTTAAAAAAAATGGCTTTTAGTCCAGGATCGCTGGCACACTCCTTTAATCCCAGCACTCAGGAGACAGAGTCAGGCAGCTCTCTGAGAGTTTGAGGCCAGCCTGGTCTACATAATGAGTTCCAGGACAGCCAGGCATACACAGAGAAGCCCTGTCTCAAATAGTAATAGTAACAATAATAATAGTAGTAATAATAATAATAAAGCTTTCAAGGACTCAAGGGCTGGAGATACAACTTTGGGGTAGGGTTCTTGCCTAACATTCATGATAGCTCAATTTCCGGCAATGAATATAAAAGGGGCACTCAGAATGAAGACAATTGGAAAAATTTGAATATGAAGTGCACAGTAAATAGCAGTGTAACAAGTTTAAACTACTTAGTTGTGAAAATAATATTGAACCCATATAGAAAAATGTCCCCTTTCTTAAGAAAGAAATGCTAAAAGATTTAGGGGTGACAATTCAATATCAGAAACATATTGGCAAGTATTTAGGGAAAAAACCCACAATGACAAATACTATAAAATATAAAACAAACCAACATTAAAAACAACTCCTCCCAAAATCTCTAGACAGACCTACACAGTTAATTTTCCCATTCTTGGAATTCTTTTACAGGTTTGCTTAGTTTCTTTCTTTTTTAAAGATTTGCTTATTTCACTATTTTATGTTCAGGTCATTTGCATGTATATATATATATAAAACACATGCATGTCTGGTGACCATAGCAGTCAGAAGAGGTCATTGGAGTTACAGATGGCTGTCGTTCAGATGTTGAGAATTGAACCCAGGTCCTCTGCAAAAGCAACAAGTGCTCTTAACTGCTGTACCAACTCTCCAGGCCAGGTTTGCATTTTTTTTAAATTTAGAAATTTTATCTTCAGCTTAATTTTACATATCAACATGAATTTGGGAATTACATGTGAGATAGCAAGATACATAATTTTGTAGTGTTTACAGCTTCTTTTGTTGTTTTTGGGATAGGATTTCTCCGTGCAGCCCTGGCTGTCCTAGAACTCACTCTCTAGACCAGGCTAGCCTCCAACTCAGAGAACCACCTCCCTCTGCCTCCCAAGTGCTGGGATTAAAGGTATGTGTCACTATCACCGGTCTGTTTATACCCTCTTAAGGCCTTAAGCTAGCCAGGATATTGGAAAGGAAGGAAAGCTAAGACATTTGCAAAGAACCAAAAGCTGACAATGTGTAAAAGAGCTAGGTGGATAAGTAAAATGTATTCTAAGAGGCCAGAGGAATTAGAAATCAGTTGTGCTTGGGGTGACCAAAGGTGGCTTTAGGAAAAAATTAGCATTTTGGTCCTGAGATTGAGATGAAGAGTACGCATGCCTTCATTCTTCACTGGAGCCTATGGTAGCTAAGAGATGGGCACATCTGCTCATTTTTCAAACTCATCTAGGGAATCTGTGTTTTAATAAAAAAAACCCCTTCTTTATCATTAATTAATTAAAGTATGTTTATTTTTATATGTACGAGGGGTTTACCTACATGTATGTCTGTGCAGCATGTATATGCAGTGTCTACAAAGGCCAGACTAGGATATTGGGTCCTTGAGGCTGAAGTTACAGACTGTTGGTGACTCACCCACCATGTGGGTGCTGGGAATTGAACCTGGATCCTCTGGAAAAGCAAACAGTGGTCTCCAGCCAGTGCCCACATGTATTTTAAAATGAAAATGTTTAAAGTCTTTTAAAACACTACAGAGTACATAAAGTTATCTAATATTATAACTTGTTTTCAGAATTTCCAATTATCCCATTATTTAATGTCTGAATAGAAATCCAAACAAGGTCTTTTTGCTTCCTTACTTGAGATATCCCTTTATTATATCTTGAAACAATGTTTTACTCTGCAGTTTAAGTTCTTCTTGAACTTGTAATCCCCCTATTTCAGCCTCTTCATTACTAAGATTATAGTTGTGTGTCACCATGCATAAATAGCATTGAGATGCCTTTAAACTATCTTTTTAATCTATAGCTAACCTTTTGCTCTAACATCTTTGATACACTGCTGTGAAACTTTGCTTTCATGCAGTGAAACAAGTCATTCAATTGTACTTTTACTGACCACCTCTTAGGCCTATAACAGAGATCTAGAGCCAAGGAACAAAGAAACCCTTCCCTCCAGGGTCCACAAATCTCAAACTGACTCTAAGCTCATTCCAGAGGACACTTAAAATGTTTCCTCGAGGCTACAGCAGTTCCCTAAGGAGCCCCAACTATGCTGTACATTTCTCAGAAAAAGATTGGAATTGAAGACTGCCGGCTTAAGGAGAGCAAAGTTTATTTGGGAGCCAAAACAGACTCAGAATTGGCAAAGAACCCTGGAAGGGCCTCTCCTCTCCTCCCTGAATTTGGAAAATGTAGATTCCCTTGTGAGCAGAAGAGAACTGGAATCCTGCTGATTTCTTTGTATCTCACTTGACTGTTCCTTCCCCTCCAATCTTGCATTAGAAGGAAATACATTCAGAAAACCACAGCCTTGATACACCTAAGAACTGTTATTTTGCCCCAATTAAAGATGAAGTTTTAAAAATTTGGTTTTATATTGAATAAACATCCAGAAGAACTTACCGACTCGGACACATTTGCCTTGAAGCTGCCACAATCGTGGTTCTGTTCCGGGACTGTTGAGATTACCAGCCATATAGTGGCACTTTGTAGCTGTCCTAACTATGTGTTGGCTTCACCTATCACATCCAGAGTTGGGAGCAGGTTCTGCTTTTGCCCTTTCCTCCCTTTCATCTCTGACTCTTGCCCTGAATCCAATGCACAGGAAATGCTATTTCATTCTGGGCCTCACCTCCTGCTCCCCCTAGCCCCAGAACCTTCTTGCCTTTGCCTAGATCTACATACACTACCTTGCTGCCTATGTTACATGCTTACTTCTGGACCTGAAAGTTTTCCACTTCATTAATGCCCGTCTTCTCAGTTCCAGAATTCCAGCAGAAACTGAAACCCTCCATCTCTCCAAATGACCCTTCAGATCCCTCTCTTCCTCTTTACATAGACTATTTGAGGGGCCTGGCTTTCCAATTTCAGCAAACTGTCCTGTGCCATTGCGTTTTAGAGAGCGCTTGCTCTTACCTAAAATGAAGGGCTCGTTCCCATCCCTTCACATCATTTCACTTTTCCCACCCTGAGCTCATCAGGGTGGGAAAAGTGAAATAAGGAGAGTGTGTGTGGGGGGGAGAGAGAAGTCATCAGCATCATCAAGGACCAATGAAGTGAGGAGCTCAGAGAGGAAGGATATGGCAGTGATAAAGAGCTGCTTGAGCTTTGGGGAAGGCCTGCATACTTACCAGGAGATAGTAAAGATTGGCACTTGATGAGCACTCAAGGGTAGGCAGAGTGCTACAGGTCTGGTATGAATTCTTTCTCATAATCTTTACCACAACTTTATGAGCTAGCTTCCATCATCATCCCTTTCTCACCCACAGGCACAGAATGGTAGCTAACCTGCCCAAATTAACACTACAGTGACAGGGTCAGGATTGAGATCTCTTTGTTTCTGGGGCTAGTGCTCCCTTTCAGCATCCCTCCTGATTTCTCAGTTGATAAGCCCCAAGGCACACTTGCTTCCTTCAAATTTTGCCTTGATCCAGTCCTAACACTGGGGTCCTGAGCTTATTCAAAGTTACCCTTTTTGATTGGCACAGTCTTACTACAACTACTGCTCCAAACCCAGGTGATCGGCATAGCTGTGTCATAAGCCTATAAGGCAATTAACTCATTGACTAAGAACTCATTAAAAATGAGAGTTTAACATTGTCTGCGATGGAGATGGGTTTGACTCTTCTTAAAGAACTCTCTTCTAGAAAGGGTTGGCTCTAATACTGGGCCTCATTTCAAAATATGTGTGCGAAGGAAAATTAGAACATTTATCACACTGTTTATCCTTCAAGGAATATTTGCAAAATAAATGAAAGAAAGTACTAAAAACCTCCTTGGATACCAAAAGAGAAAGGAATGAAAATATTTGCAATGGCCTCTTGGAGTGTTGAAAAGGTCTAGACTTAAAATTATTAAGGGGCAAGAAGATGTCTTTTTTTCCCCCTTGACTTCAAATAAAGTAGAATAAACACTGTTATTCTAAAAGCAGTCCTGAAATATAAAGGAAGGTTCATAGGATGCCAAGAAGCATAAAATAGCAAGGCGTGTGTGCCCTTTAAAGGCATATTGGAATTTTTAATAGAGTTAAACCTGAGTAAGATACGGATGGAAGAAAATGAAGAATCAAGATTGTTTGTTAAGATATAGATTTTTGGGTTCCGTGCTTATAGTTGCTGGTACTGTAAATGTTATTTATATAATATATTTTCCTAAAGAAGGGTACTGGATAATGTTTAGGGTTATGTCTGTTACATCATAGTAATAGATGCCTTTACATTTTGGGGTCACTGTGGAAGAGTCTGACATAACACACACAGCAGGCAGACTTCCTTATTTTTGCCCATCACATGTGCTATCCCATGCTATTTACATTTTCAAGTGAGCTATCTAAATGAACATTAGGGAACAGGGAAAAAATATTCCTATCATTCATAGGGATTCACTGGAAAGCACAGTATTTTTATGGGGTCAGCTTGAGGATCTACATTCCCACGTGAGTACCTAAGACCAGAAGCGTATCTTATCGATGGATTTCCTTGGTCTCTGTGTGTCACTGGCGGTAAAGGACTCAACAAGAACAAGAGCAAAATGGAGGAATTCTTCTAAGACTCAAGTTGGCCCCACGGTCAGTCTCCCAAGACTTCAAGGCGAGTTTGTAGACGAGCAAAGGCAGAGGATGAAGGAAAAGAGGAAAGCTGAAGGTTGTTTATGGGTTAGTAGGTAAACTAACCTTATCTCTCTGTTCTCAGGGAATGGTCTGCTTTAGTTTCCAGCTGTTACTGTTACTGGTAGAGACGGATCCCAGAACGCCACAGGTAGGAAGGAGTATTAGCATTGCCAATTTAGTCCTTACATTTTGTTTTGGGGCTCAGGGACAGGACTTGACTCTGGTTCGTATTGTTGAAACCTGGCTCTCCTGACACCCTTTCTAATTCGGTCTTCTATTCCCATGTGATTGGCTATCCAAGTAATCTTCTGAAAGAAATGTAAAATGAGCATTATCGCTTGCTCCAGAATCTGGCAAGAACAATCAGTCAACGCAGCTGGAAATCTGACTAATAATCACCCAATGAAACTGACAAAGAGTTAAGAGGGAAATGCAAGGAGGTACGGTAAAGTTGTAGAAGACCTATTTCTGGCAGTCCGTCAAGCCTTTTTCTAAAGGTTCCTAGGGCTCGGCCCTCACTGGCTATTCCAATAGACTCCTTTCTCACTTCACCCTCCCAGGCATTCACCTTGGCCTGAAAGCTTTTGCATTCTGAATCCTTTCCCTCCCCCACTTCTCAGACAGGGTTCAAAGACAGGATAATTTGATTCCTAAAACTTAGGTATTTTTTTTTCAGTAGGTTGAGGAACTGGAGGAAGAGAGGCACTAAAAACAGTGCCTAAGTCAAAGACTAAATGGAACTACTAAATCTGTAATCCATGATGGGAAGAGAGAGAGAGAGAGAGAGAGAGAGAGAGAGAGAGAGAGAGAGAGAGAGCCAGGTACCATCGTACCTGAGAGACTTCATGGAAGAAATAGCACTTCTGGGTTTTACAGGCCTGGAGGGCAAGTTCTTGTATGAGTTTTCCTTAGTGGCCAGTACCATGTTTTCTGTGTGGTTCACATTCAGTAAAGTTTTGCGGGTGATGATGAAATTTGCTATTCTGCCTGGGGATAATTAAGTCAATGTAAACCATTCAGTCTTTTGGAGCTAACAGTTATTTCTCTTTGTCTGGTGTGGGGGTGAGGATGAGCAGACCTGGTTTTGGTTTCTTCTGGATTTGTGTGCCCTGGTATCCTGTTGATGTGTGTCCCTTCAAGAAGAAAGGTATGAGAAATAAAACAGTGACTTCAGTCTGGGCTCTGTGGACATATTTAGGTAGCTTAGTTCATGTTTTCAGGATTTAGAATGACCCAGCATGTATATTTAACAGGAACATGGACCCCAGTGTGCTCTTTTCATCTCCATATGTTTCATGTATGTCTTAATCCATCGCTTGCTGGGAAATAGTTGGGTAAGGCGGTACTTAGGGGACCTCTCATTTGCTCTCATGCTCTTTTCTTAGCCTACAGTATCCCTACATCATCCACCGTGATCTGGAATTCAGCCCTGGACCTGTGGAATTGACATAGGGCTTACTGCAGGGTTAAGAGAATCTGAAATGTGAAATGGCTTTATTCAAATGTGAGTCAGGGATGTGTTCAGTCTGTTTATAGACTGAGGAAATGACATTTGGAGGAAATTGGCTCAGGGAAAAATGCTGTCATTATATAAGCATTCAAATGTAAGTAATGGACTAGCAGGGGAGTAACTGATTGGCTGACTGGTAAAGGTGCCAAATGTCTCCTTTCTCCATTGCTGTAGAACCTAAAAGTGGGTGGGTTTTCGAACCTAACAGTCTGGATCCAGGACCCAGTTGAGCCACACAAGGACAATGTGGCTATCAGTCTCGGTTTCTTCATCTGCAAAATGAGAGGACTGACAGTTGCATATAACTGTTTCACTGAAATTTTAATCAGTTGATGTAAAATATCAGGAGTCGTGTAAAGTGGCTAGCTGTGGTAATACCAGTTGCTATTAGAAGGTAGCATGTGAATTACATACTTCACTCACACTGCTGCACTCATCCTTGACAGTAATCGTATGAAGTAACCTCTATCGCTATTACTATTTGAGTCAGGGTCTCACTGTTTCCCTGACTAGCCTGGAACTCTATTTAGATGAGGTTAGTCTCGAACTCACAGAGTCATGAGGCACTATGCCCAGCACAACTATTGTTATTAATGGTAATATACCATATAGCTCAGATTGAAATAGGTAATTCTACCTCTTAACTCTACCCTGGTAGGAGTTTTTAGAAAGAAAAGAGAAGAAAAGAAAAGAAAGGGAAAGGAAAGAAAAGAAAACAAAAGGAAAGAAAAGAAAAGGGTCTCCTGTTGCCCTTCACCCCCAGTGCCTTAAGTCTTCCTGTGGGGATTGAGTCCCACAGATGCCCCACCTGGTGATCAGCTAGGCCGACCAGAGGCCTAGAGAGCAAGCATTTATAATGCAAATGCTGGCTGAGAGCCTTTGCAGTTGGAGACAGGAGATCAAGTTTTCAGGCAAAGAATAATTGTGGGTAACTCTCTAACAAACAGGCTTGTTTTGGGAGGGGGGTGTGAATAAGTCATTCACATGCTGGAATCTTTCTTTTAAGAAAACAAACCAGGAACTACCCAGAGAGCCAGCGCTTCCCTTGGCGACTGGGGAAGATAAAGCCTCCTTCAGAAAGAGAACAAGGTAGAGTCTGTTGACAAGGAGTGGCAGCAAAGCACTTTGGGAAGTCTCCGGCCCAGTCAGTCCTGCCCCAGGCTGGTCTTCTTGTGGAGAAGCCAGAAGTCAGAGCAAACAGACTCTAAGCAGCTAGATCTCTGCTAGCGCCCCTGCGGCTGCGGCTCGTGAACCTTTCCCTCACTTCTTACACACTGAGGCAGCCTTACTGGAAAGTCGATCTCCCAGAAAGAGGAGAAAGCATCTCTCAAGAGAGCGCATGCAGTTCAGAATGTGAGCCAGAGGTCTACGGCCTTGGCAGTTTCAGGCAGAGAGGGAGACACATAGGCTTTGCTGAAGGTCAGATTAGTGAGACCGTGGTAAGGGTAACCATGCAACAGCACATACTCCTCCGACCCCTTCAGGAAAGCTTGTCTGTGGTACCTAGAAGGCTAGGTTACTTGAACGCTAATGGAAAACAATGTGGGCTGGAGTTTTCCTTCAGCCATGGAGATACCGCAGTAGAGCCTGTCAGCTTCAGCTATCTAGGTCCGAATTCTTTCGTGTTACATTCCTTCCCTTTCACCTACATCACTGCCAATGCTGTGGATGTGGTAGAAAGGAAGCACTTTGAGCATGGTCTCCAAAATTCACGGAAAGAGGAATAATTTTAATAAAAGATTTTGTGTTGTGCATTGCTTCATAATAGGAAGGTTAGTTACACTGTTCTCCAGTGCAGTTGGCAATGTTCTTGTCTTCCTTTTCTTTTCTTTCTTCTTTCTTTCTTTTTTTAGACAAGGTTCCTCTACCCTAGGACTCACCATGTAGGTCAGGCTGGCCTTGAACTCAGAGATCCACTTGATACTGCCTTCCAAGTGTGGAGATTAAAGGCACACACCACCAAGTATATTTTCACTATATTTTTCAAAGTCCATTAATGGATACTTTTGTGGTCAGTAGTCTGAGCTGGCATTCCCAGGAGCACAAAAGGAAGGAAAACCAAAAGTATAGTTTTCCTGACATCTCAAAGACACTAAGATTTAACTTCTCCCTCATTTTACAAAAGAAGTAACTGAGGTGTAGTGATTTGCTCAAGATCTCACGATAGCGAATGGCAAGACCATTCATTTGAAATTTGCGCTTTCACTTACAATATGTAGTACAAATTATAGTTCAAGAAGGATCTGTGAGTATAGAAATGATCAAAAGGCATGCGATCCTGAGGCTTAAAGGTGACTGTTTTTAAAGTGGCATGCACAGTAGCGAAACCAAATCAGTGTGAAGACGGTTTAGCTACTGCAGGTTTTTCTCTGTATCAATGCCATATATTTTAGCTGTATTTATATGTTGTGTTTGAATCTACATCGTTTGCAATCTACATTTTTCACTTAATCTAGTCCACATACTTCCCACTTAGTGCGTAAATAGCATCTCATCTGCTCAAATAGGTCACCTGCTTTTAGATTACTGTTGATGAACTGCAGGGCTGGGTTTTTTTTTTCTCCTTCTTCTGGTTTTTCCATCATTAAAACCAGTGGGCCTTGAATTGACCTGGCAATATCCCCACTCCCCTACCCTCTGTTTTCTTTGAGATAAGTTCTTTGGACTTGGGAAGAAGAGAGTGGGGGAGTGGAGGCTGCCCCTCCATCAGTTGGTTGTATCTGGGATACAGGGATGGGGAGACTAGATAACTGGGGAGAAGGGGTGAATGTTATCCTTAGGCACAGCAAGGAACTTGAGGGGTCTTGGCTCGAACTTCCTTCTCCCCAACCCCCTACCCTCCCACACTGAGTGTTTTTCTGGCCTTTTTGTGACTTCCTCTTCTGTGTAGAATCGTGGCACAGAAACAACCTTGCTGCAGCAGAACAGGATGGATGCTTTGTGCACCAAAGCCACATGAGGAGTGTGAGCATGCAAATGCTAGAGACTCTGTCCCAAATGCCAGGGGATCATTAAACTTACCCGGCCCTCCTGTAGTCTGTTTGGGTTGCTTCTTTTGAAAGAGAGTCTTACCATGTAGCCCTGGTTGGCTTGATACTCACTATGTACTCCACCCTCACTCAAACTCATGGCAATCCTCCTGCCTCAGCTGCCTCAGTGCTGGGATTAGTGATATGTGTTCATGCCCATGTACGGCATACCCCCTCCCCCCTTTTAAGAATATTCTGTCTGGATCCATGTACCCTTGAGTATAACCTTTAATCACTTACAAATCATTCATCATTTAGTTGTAAGTGATGTGTCTGAGAGTCTAGTCCATGGCTACTCGCTCCTCAGAAGAAACCTTGGGCTGAATGCTTTGTCCCATTTTTTATGGAGCAGAAAACTGAGGCTTAGAAAGGTATTCAACTTAGACTGGCTTAATTGGTAAAGTGTCTACAGCCCTTGCCAACCTTACAATGAGCTTGTTGTCTGGAATCTGCAGTAGAAAGAGAAAATAGACTCCTGAACAGAATTCTCTGACCTCCATACTGAAGCCATGACATTCACCACCTGTTCGAGTGTGTGCATACATGCACACACATCATACCCCCCCACCCCATGATATCACTAAATAAAAGAAAAAATAAGAGGGAGAAAGGATGCCCCGAGTCACATAGCTCAAATGTGCCTAATCTATGATATACATTCAAATTGTCTAATTCTAGAACCTTTATTCTCTGTTTTGGTCTTGTTTTGTTTTTGAGCCATAGTATTTCTGTGATGCTCAGTTTGGCTCCAAACTCTTAGGCTCACGTGATCATCCTGTCTCCACCTCTTGGGGGATGGGATTGCAGACATTACTGTTGTACCTAGCTCCGTTTTGTTCTGTTCTCGTGGGATGATGACTGACTACTCATTATATTGTCTGTATAGTGTTTTAAGTATCAAATGAGATTAAAAAAAAAAAACCCACCAAGATGCCTTGTAAAGTGTAAACAAACCTTGCCTAAAAATGTGTAGGCATTTTGTAAATGTAAGGTACATTAAATAAAATAAAAAATAAACATAAAATAATAAAATAAATAATTAAATAATAAATAAAAAATAAAAATAATATATAAATAAATAAAGTAAAATAATTTAATCCATCACTTAGATGTAATTTAGCTACAGTGATTAGGAATTCTTTTTTCTTTTTTTTATTTTTTAATAAGACCTGGCTGATCATTTATTTTTTATTTTTTCTTTTCTTTTTTTTAATTTTCTATATTTTTCTTATTTACATTCCGAATGATTTCCCCTTTCCCATTTCCTCCCTCCCTGAAAGTCCCATAAGCCCCCTTCCCTCCCTCTTTTCCCCATTCAACCCCCTCTTGCTTCTCTGTCCTGGCATTCCCCTACATCCAGTCTTTCCAGGACCAGGGGTCTCTCCTTCCATCTTCTTGGAAATCTATTGATATGTGAATTGTGTCTAGGATATTCCGAGATTCTGGGTTAATATCCCCTTATCAGTGACTGCATACCATTTGTGTTCTTTTGTGATTGGGTTACCTCACTAAGGATGATATTTTCCAGTTCTGACCATTTGCCTAGGAATTTCGTGAATTCATTGTTTTTAATCGCAGAGTAGTATTCCATTGTGTAAATATACCACATCTTCTGAATCTATTCCTCCATTGGATGTAATTTAGCTACAGTGATTAGGAATTCTTTTTTCAGAGTAGATCTTAGATTACTATGTCCCCTCGGCTGGCCTGGAGCTGTTGTAAGTCACATAGTGGTTCCAAACTCCCTGTATCTGCTTCCCAAATGCTGGGATTAAAGGCATGTGCCATGATGCCTGGCCCAAACTTTAAAAATAAAGCTATTTATGAGTATGTGTGAGTACTTGTATGGTTGTGTACCTGTAGAGGTCAGAAGAGTGTGTTGAGTCCCCTAGCCTTGGAGTCTTAGGCATTTGTAAGGCACCAGATGGGGGTGCTGCGAACCAAACCCTTCTCATTTTAAGATTAGCCAGTGTTCTTAACTACTGAGCCCTCTCTCCAGTCCCTAATTTAGCTACACTGATTCTTTAGGCTTCAATTAGCTACATAACCTGGCCTAATAGCCAGGTGGGATGGGCTTAGTAGTTTCTGTCCAAAATATTATGTTTTGAAGGGCGTGTCCCTGGTGACTGTTAGAAGATCCTATTTGCCACTGTGTGCTCACCTGTATGGTACTTGCCAGTATTTCCATGCATGAAGTTCTTATTCATATCTTCAAAGGGATTAGGTGTTGCAGATGTTGCCCCCAAAGACTGTCAGAGGAAGTCTCTTTTACCTTGTGTCTGTGGGTGACTGATGAGATGGGATAGAGCTTGAAGAAATCACTCTCCTCCGTCCCTTCCTCTCCTAAGGGAAAGCCAGGGTTAGATAGACACATGGGACCTTCATACTCAAATCAGATACCCTTCACATGGGGACAGGCCTTAGGTAAGTCCCCTTTCCTTGGACACTCCCCCCCATGTATTTCTTATTTCTTTAAATCTATTATTTTGAAAATGCATATCCTGTCCAATATCGGGGAGAGGATCCATATTGTGTGTGTTGTATCAGACTTTATCAGGAAATCAAGGTATAAAATGTCACCAAACATCCTGGCATGGGACATAGTTGTCTGTGTGGACTGTCCCTCCTTGTGTGAGAAATGCCTACTTGTGAGTAGCCTCTTCATGAGTATGATGTGTCTCACTATCTTGCTTAATTCTGATGGAAAGGGTAAGTGACTGGCATTAAAGGTAAAGAGACTTGAGCCATTAACTACATCAACCAAGTCATTCTTCCACCTATGCGAATTCATGAAAGGATCGCCCCCCCCAGAGGTTTTTCTCAGTCTTTCCTGGCTTTATATTTGATGCCCCTTTCTGAAATCAGTAATTTATTTGTGACTACTTTTCATTGGAGTCAAACACGTTTGGCTGTTCAGAAAATAAAAGTAGACACTTAAAATCTGAATGTGTGTGATAGAGGTCATCATGGAAATGGCAACAACAACAAAAAAATCAGACTCTGCTCTTTGGTAAAAACTGAGTGTTGCTGCCACCTAGTGAACAAAATGTAATATGGCACGCACGCAAAGTCAAGCCTGGGTAGGTCTACAGAAAAACACCAGCCTTTAGTCTGCTGTTGAGAAGTTAGTTAGGGATTCCACTGGTATATTAAACATCACACTGTTGCTTTATTTTCTCTAAACTATTTTTTTGAGACAGGGTTTCTTGACACCTGTGTATTTCTCTGTACAGCATTGGCTGTCCTGGAACTCAATCTGTAGACCAGGCAGGCTTTGAACCTAGAGAACCAGCTGTCTCTGCCTCCCAAGTGCTGGGATTAAAGGTATGCATCACCAAGACCCCCTTCTTTAATTTTAAAAAAGATTTATTCATTTACTTTATGTGTGAATGTTTTGCACGTGCTCGTGTGTGTGTGTGTGTGTGTGTGTGTGTGTGTGTGCTCTTGCATGCACACACGTGTGCACATGCCCAGTGGCAGCAGGCAGATGTCAGAAGAGGGTTTCTCACCTCTTAGAACTGGGGTTATAGGCAGTTGTGAGCTACCTGATGTAGGTGCTGGGAACCAAACCTAGGTCCTGTGCAAGAGCGGTAATTGCTCTTAACTCTTGAGCCATTCCTCCAGCCCTCCATCATTATCTTTAAGCCAATATATTTTCATTTGAGCATAATGGGTTGGGAGGAGACCTACTCTGGTCCCTAGTTAAGTAGTTGGTCTGCTTGATTTATAGACTTTATTCTCAGGGGCTGTCAGAGGAAGCTAGACTCCAAGCATCCACTTATAATGTGTTCTTCCCATCTCCTAGCTAGATTCTCATGACCTTAGAACATCTAAAAGAAGACCTTTTAGGGCATTGTACTAGAAGGCTGAAGAGGAAAACTGATTTGACCAAGGTCACACATAGTTGATATTGGAGAAGCTGGTCTGATTGAATGAGAATGGATATTTGCCAAAGCACCTTTGAAAGATATAGAGCTCCTAGGTCTACGAGAGGTATCAATGCTGGGGACATGTTTAAAGGAATCCAAGTTGTTCTTGGTTGGGAGGTATTAAGAAGAAACAGAAACTCAGGAAGCTTCAAGCATCAAGAGGCACTTTCTGCTAGGCTGGGGAATGGCACGGATCTCTTGCTGGGACTTTCACAGAAGCCCAGGCTGCAGAAAATATCCCCACTGTAGTGGATGGCAAACTTCATTAAGATAGAAGTCCTATCCTGGGCTTGTAGCAGGCCAGGCAGAATCTTACCTTGGTCCCTGCCATTAAGAAAGGATACAAGAAGTGCAACTACAAAGCAGAAGTTTCTGCATGACTACCTGAATCCCTTAGGTGTTTGTTTTGCAGAGCCAGGGATTGGTCCTAGGGTGTGGAGCATATTAGAGGAGAGCTGGGCCACTGAGCTGCATCTTCAGTCCTTTCCTTCCCTGGGCTTCCCACCATGGAGGTTGCAACAGTGTCTCACTAAGTCGTTCTGACTGTCCCTGAACTCACTCTGTAGATCCAGCAAGCCTTGAATTTGAGCTTCTCCTACTTCAGCCCGCAGAGCCACTTCGATTATGGGTCTGTGTCTCCAGGCCCAGCTTAGAATGTCTTTTCTTTTTAAAAAACAATAGCTCTTATTCCCCTTATCATGTTCCCCTGGTTGAGACAATTCACTTATTCCCATGCTCTCAGTAGAATCAACAACCTCAATAATGATACCAGTAGTGATATTAACAAGGGTAACCATTGTACCTTGTGTTTTACGGTCCCATTTTACAGCTGAGTAAGCTGAGACTCAGAGAGCAGTTTGCTTAAAAATCACACAGCTTCCCCTGATGATTTCAGTTCTCAATCAGCCTTCTCTGGGGCACTAATACTGGGAAACAGGAGGCGAGTGTGCACCGTAGCTCCTAAGGGGCATTGTCCTTCTGTGTAGCTTCCCTTCTTGGCACACTTAGCCCCCTTTGCAAATTGGCACACAGGTGGAACATCATTCTAGCCTTTTCTCGGGAAATAATCAATTGGCCTGCAGGGGGAGAGATTACCCCAGGAAAACACTTTCCTGACTGCACAAACAATTGCTTGCTAGCTGTGGGTGGAACAGGAGAACTGACTGTAGGAAGACATGTGACCGATGGGGAGAAGACTTGAGTATTTACTGTCGTTTGAGATTTTTCAGAGCAGTTGCCTCTGTCCGTTACCATGAATAATTGAAGAGTTAATTGTAGTGAAGACATTCCAATCTTTCTTTCTCTTTCACAGGCAAAAATCTAATCAGGAATAAACAAGTGTTTACAGAATTATTCACAGAAAGGAATGCACCTCCTACTAACGTTTGTTGTTAAATATTCCTTCTTTCTCTTTGAGCTAATGATTAGCTGAAAAGGATCATTGAGTATCTTTTTATCCCCCCTCCGTCCATCCATCACCTGTCTAGCACATATCTCTATATTCCTAACAGAATATGCACCACAATAATTTCTCTCCTGCTCCACCCTTCCTTTGACATTTTTTGGTAGCTCAGGCAAAAGTATAGGTTAACATAACTTTAACATTTTATGGTGTTTCTCTGTGGTCTAAGCAGAGACTAATAATTTAAAATATGTGAACAGGAAATAGGAAGAAAGAGGAAGTGAATTTAGAACCAAAGGAAGCTTTGTGTTCCAGTGAGGGTCATCAAGAGAAAAGGCCTATTGAAAAGAATTTGGGATGATAGTTCAGTGGCGAACTGCTTTTGCTGTTCTCTCAGGGGACCTGGGTTGCATTTCCAACATCCATGTGGCAGTTAATGAACTGTCTGTAGTTCCAGTTTCAAGGGATCTGATGTGCTCTTCTGACCTCTATGGGCACACACGGGGTACATAGACATACATGCAGGCCAAACAGTTATATAGATAAAAAATTTAAAAAATACCTTAAAGAATAATGGACCAGTCTCATGTCTAGACTCAGAGCACCAAGGTGAGTACTAAGGATAACAAACAGAAGTTTCAGTTGTTTTCTAAGTTCAACCTGAGATAGAAGAAGACAAAAAGACTCTGAGTTCCTTTCCAGGAGTGAGAGTAGGCCTCATGTGTCATGAGATTCTCCTGTGTTGTATATAGTCTGTTGTTCGGTGTGTTTTAAGCAATTTGGTAAAGCAAAAGGAACTTTGTAATCACATCCTAGGCTTCAAAAATCAAATGTGTGCATGTGTTTAAAGTGAAAAAGAAGTAAACGTCAGAGACTTTGTTACTGAGTGCCAAGGGAAGATTGTAGTGATAGTAAGAGTTCTCATTTCACTTTGTACAGATTATATGTCACGTATGTAATAATGGAGTACACATGGACAGTTCTTCAGTGACGTATTTGTTTGTTTTTGATTTTTGAGACAGGGTTTCTCTGTGTAGGCCTGGCTGTCCTGCAACTCACTCTGTAGACAAGGCTGGCCTTGAACTCATTGAGATCCACCTGCCTCTGCCTCCTGAGTGTTGGGACTAAAGGTGTGCGTACCACCACCCTTTGTCCTCAATGACTTCTTATAGACCCCCTTCCATCTATCTACCTAGGGTAGTAATAGATAACACTTATTCTGGAGGACTTACGTCCAATTCTCAGTACCCACACGGTGGCTCAAAGCCTTCTGTAGCCCTAGTTCCAGCGAATCCGTGGGCCCTCTTCTCACCTCTCGGGGCACCAGGTGTAATAGATGCAGTGCCTGTATGTACGTGGCAGATAAACTCTTTTTTTGACCAAATTTCAGGTTAAGATCAGGAACTTAAGTCTACTCTTCACAGACCAAATTATTACACATGTCACCCCACTTCCTTTGAAGATCTCATATACATAAAATATATAAATCTTAAAAAGTCAATCTACCTATGGTACACATTTTTCAATAAAACATTCTAATTAAGAACCTGTGTGTGCCGGGCGGTGGTGGCGCACGCCTTTAATCCCAGCACTTGGGAGGCAGAGGCAGGAGGATTTCTGAGTTCGAGGCCAGCCTGGTCTACAAAGTGAGTTCCAGGACAGCCAGGGCTACACAGAGAAACCCTGTCTCGAAAAACAAAACAAAACAAAACAAAACAAAAAGAACCTGTGTGTATGTTGTGTGTATAATACAAACGTGCTAATACTGAAGTTTTTATTGTTTTTTTTTTTTTCAGAATTAGGTCAGTTCCTTCTCCCAGAGGTCAGTGATCCTTCTTTTTTTTTTATTTTTTTATTTTTTTATATTTTTATTTACACTCCAAATCATTTCCCCTTTCCCGTTTCCTCCCTCCCCGAAAGTCCCATAAGCCCCATTCCCTCCCTCTTTTCCCCATTCAACCCCCTCTTGCTTCTGTGGTATGGTATGTGAGCAGTTTCCCCCAAATATCTCCTTTTTTTTTCTTGCTCCACAGTGCTATTTCTCCAAGCTTGTGACTGCTACTTTAAATTTGAAACAGGTAGCCTCTGTTGAAATTATGCACTAGGGGAAGAAGCAAATGGAAATGATGTGAAATCCTGGGTAGGAGCACTTACCATATACCAAGTAGAGTGCTAACAAACAGGCAGATGGAAAGGTTTTCAACACTGTTAGTCATCAGAGAAATGCTGATTAAAGCCACATTAAGATGCCATTGTGTACCTATTTGGATGGCTTAAATAAAAACAAAGTGGATAGTATCCAAAGCTGACCAGGATACAGAATACACGAACCTCTTATATATTGCTAGTGAGATGGAAAATCTTCAAAGGAAGTGGAATGGAATGTGGAATGTGTAATAATTTGGTCCATGAAGAGAAGACTTAAGTTCATGATCTATTTTTTGTTTTTGTTTTTGTTTTTCGAGACAGGGTTTCTCTGTGTGGCCCTGGCTGTCCTGGAACTCACTTTGTAGACCAGGCTGGCCTCGAACTCAGAAATGCATCTGCCTCTGCCTCCCAAGTGCTGGGATTAAAGGTGTGCACCACCACTGCCTGGCAAGTTCATGATTTTAATGTGAAATTTGGTCAAAAGGGAGAGTTTATCTTCCATGATTGTTATTTAAATTAAATATTCCTGGAAAAAAACTACTCAGTGTCCATACACCATACTGCCCTTTTAAATTAGTGGGTTTCTATAAAGCTTCCCAGGATACACAGCTCTCGCAGAACCACTGGGAAAGGGAAGCATGCGATCACAGGATTAACTGTACCTTTCACAATCAATCAATATTGATTACTTCCCCTCATTAATGGTCTCTGCATTCATGAAGAATAGGGTACCTCCCTAGCTCTGTCCTTTTCCCAACAACTATAAATTACCATCAAGGCCCCTCTTATCTTCACCTGACTCCAATCACTTGTCTGGCTTGAGAGCTCCAAGCAGTTTACTATACAGATGTTGCCATGACTATGTTTACCTGAGTATCTGTCAGGCTGGTTGATACAGGAAAATAAATCTATGCTGTCTACTTTTTGCTTCAGATGGGGATGTGTCTGAAGTTAATTGAAATAGAGATCATCGAACAGTCTGAACAAACATACATGTATTGCACAAGGCAACTAAACTAAGATGAAAAATAATCAAAAGTGTTGACTACTATATATAACCAGGACTCTGTGTTGTTATTGCTTGTCTGAATTGTTCATTGGGAAGCCCTTTTTAAAAAAAAACTGGAAAATCCCAGTGTGTGTATAATCAATGCCATTACCATCTGCTTGATTTCATTCTGGGACATTTGGCCAAATACCGTCAACCAGAAGTATTTGTAACTGTGATCATTTCTAATTGTTCTAACCGAATTGATTGAACACTTTTTCATCTATAGAAACCAAATGGCTTTTGTATATCGTTTTAATAGGGAAGAATTTAGAAGATATTTCTGTAAATGATTCAAATCCTTATTCATAAATAAAACACAAATCTTTCTGAAGGCAGAAAAAGTACACTGTGTCAGTTATTACATGTATGATAGAATAGTCAAACACTGAAAATTATCTTCCTCCTTTTCCTGAAGTTCATCTTGGGTGGGACTTTAAATCTTTATCCCTCTCTCTACCTATACTACTCCATGACTCTCAGCAACTTCCAGCATCTCTCCTCTCTCTGCCTCTCTGTCTTTTGTCTTTCTATCTATCTATCCACCCTCCCAAAGAACTCAGTGTTGGATATTAAAGACTACAGAAAGAAGTTCTGTATTTCTTGAACTTTCCATACGGTGGTTGGGGCTGGATGTGTCATGTTCTAGTAGCCACCATTACCTCTCTAAGCCCCGTGGAGGATGAGTGGGAAGCCAGCAAGCATAATAGCAAACAGAGGACAAAAGGAGCAAAGAATCAGGAGGTGGTCAGGAAACATTAGGACGAGGTGGTAATGGTCATAATAACTGCCATTTACCAAGTATTAGCCCCAGTGCTTGATATTTCCCTATGCCTTATTTCGTTCCTTCCTCATGCTATGTCTGTGTGAGGGACATTATTTCCATTGATGCTGTAGAAGCTACTGATGAGTTTGGTACAGAACTCGGCAATGTTCCCAAAGATACTCCAAAGCACTCAAACACTGGTGCTTTTTGTGTTCAGAGGCAGAACTCCCTTTCAACCACTAACCTATTATCTGAAAAAAAGAGTCTAGAGCTATACAGAGCCATCTATGAGAGCAGGGCCGCAGCAGCTTCCTGGATGCACTTTGGTCTGTTCCTAAGGAGCTAGACAAAAGACATTTGTTTACTTATTGGGCAGGGGACCTGCGAGAACAGGATCCAGGCAATCAATATTAGGTTTGGAAACAGGCTGGGGCCAGGAAGGACTGGGCAGATAATAACCAGAGACACTCATCACCAAGGTCAGCTACAGGCTTGCTTCTTCTGTGGCTGGCCTTTTCATTTGCCAGTGGAGCTCAGTTCCACCTCCCCACCCCTGAGTCAAGGAAGTCTTTTTGCATCCCACCTTGGGGACATGTGCTGCTGCTGGAGCTGTTGAGATGGCAGGTGTGAACAGTGTCAAGTCGGGGGGTCTAGTCTTCTAAGTAGTAGCCCAGGGGCAGTAGTCAATCCTCCAGTTCCAATCTTGCCCAGCTCTGATTTCTAGAGCAGTACAAACAACAGTAGCATCTGAGAAAACAAGCAGTCTTCCACGGTCATCTTGGCACTGGGTTACGGAATAAATCATTATAGATAGAATCAGTAACATCTGTCTTTCCAGGCCCTTATTTAACTTATCTGAATTATGAAGTCCCTCCATGTTTGCAGTTTGTAACCGTTGTAAATGATGCAAAAGGAGAATCGGAGACACAGACACATAGGGAGAATGAGGAAGAATTAATTTACCACAGGGTGAAATGAAAATGTACCAAAGTGTAATGGAATTTCATTAACTTCGGAAATGATGATGAATGCTGTCCAAATAATTCCTACTAATGCATAATTCACAGCTGAAAATAGAGCCAAATTCTCCTAAAAAGCAGATCCATTTATGCCCCCAAATTAATTTGGTATGTTATTCAGGATGGTTGACAGGATAAAAGATCTACTATGAAATATAATCATCTATTAGGCTTGGGAATCTATGAGTCTTTCTAGTTTAGTAGATGATGGCAGCTGGTAACAAGTGGAACCTTGAGAGGCAGACACCCACAGTCCTCAATCTCATAATGTGAATCTCCCCAAAGACATAATTTCAGACATAACCACACAGAAGTTTGGATGAGCTTTAACATCTCCATAGCAACGGTAGCCCAATTCATATATATACCGAAAGCAAATTAAAGTCAGTTTCAAAAGATCCCCGTGGGGCCAGGAAAAGGCCCATGCATATTCTGATTGACAATGACACTATTAATTAATATTATATGTTCATAAAATATGCAAATTATGTAGTTAGCATGCTATATATAGATTTATATATAATTATACAAAGAGGTTTTTATTATCTTTATCGTTTTTTCACAGTAAGTATCCTATTCCACAAACTCTCAGTGACATTTTGTACTTAATGTCTCAAGACTATGAGCTTTTAAATGATTTCTTCCAAAAAAAAAACCAAAAAAAACCAAAAAACCCCTTATATGCTTTTTCTATACTCAGGAGAGTGGTAATGGGAGAGAAACCTTTTTACCTTTATATCTGACACAAAGCCCACCTGTGGTTGGCAGAGAGAGAAGACTATTCTTAGAAAAGAGGCTACCCATTGGCTCAGATTCCATCAATGGGAGTCTGTAGATCCACAGGCCTCTCAACACCATGTACACATTATAGCTTTTCTAATCCATGGGTCCCTTAGCCACAGTATTGGCCAGATATGTTGGCAGTTTCCCCAGAGGTGGCTTTTGCAACCCAATGAATTCCTTCCTCTTGTAGGAAGCACTATACTTAAGGGAAAACTGGTAAGGGAAGGGTTAAAACACCCAGAGTTAGCTGAGTCTATGATAAGAGGTACTGGGATAGGACTCAAATATGATGATGGCTTGATGATACTGGGGCCTTAGGAAAATATGAAGGCAACACTGGTCAGTTCCTACCAATCCCTCACAATGGAGATATCACAGCTTCTTCCTGCAAAGTATCCATTAGCCCAGAGAATCCTTTATGTAAGAGTGTGAACAAGAAAGTTAGATTTGACTTCTGAAACTATATGACAGCAGTTTCCTAGCAGAGGGTAGGGTAAAGGTAGGGAGGTATAATAATGTAGGGAAAATTAGTTTTTCCTTTTTCCTTTTTCTTTCAAGACAGGGTTTCCCTGAATAGCCCTGGCATCCTAGAACTCTCTCTGTAGTCCAGTGGGAGCTTCAAAATCAGAAATCTGCCCACCTATGCCTCCCGAGTGTTAGGATTAAAGGCATGTACCACCACATCCAGCCATATTAGTTTTTCTTAAATGGTTAGAACCTGTGGTTTTAATTTCTGTGATGTTAAACTAGCATCCTGTTTCTGGCAACAGAATATGGCATCATGAACCAGGGCAACCAGTGGGCTAACTTCTACCTATGGGAAAGCAAGACTAATGAGTGCATTATCAAAGCTCCATGGATGCTCCCTCCTTGGGTCTTCAAGGCTCTGAAAAATATTCCTGCTGAAATGTGAATAGAAGTACATAGGTAATGTTTTTAAAAATGGTCTTAGAAATGGAAGAGATAGCTTTCTGAATTCTGTTCTTATGGAAGATAACCTGGGTGCAGGTGAAAATGTCATGCAGAAGAGAATACACACTAAAATTCTCATGACCATTCAGTGAGTCGAATAGTGGCCTTGCTTTACAGGAACAACAAAGAAAACATTGGCTCTCTTTTCTAATGGGAAATGTTAGTGAAGAGATCATTAGAACATCAAAGAGACAACAGGGTTGCTGTCTGGGATGAGAATATAGCCCAGTGTCAGGACAGTTGTCTAGCATGTAAAAGACCTGTGCCAAAAGTAACATCAGATGCAATTTCTTAAATCTTTACTTATCCTTCATTAATTCTTGGGTATGTAGGGTACTGTCTAGACTCACCTGCTAGTCTTAAACCTATGAATTCTAAAGATAGATTATTTTTAAGAAGGATGAGGTTTTCAAATAACATTTGGTTATTCAGATAATGACACATTTTATGATGTGGAGTTCAGTTGTATTAAACTGGCCTATTGATTACAATGATGAATAATGAAATAATTATGAAATTGGGCAGCCATTTGCCTAACATTCTGCAATAAGAAATATTAAATGGAGACTTTATGATACCAAAAGAAGCATCATGGCCCCTCCCTACCACCTTCCTTATCATCTCATGCATCCTTGTATTGAAATTAAATTGTAGTACAAACATGATCTCAACATTGAAATCTTATGGAAAGGATAGATTTGAGTGTGGCAACATGTGGGGTCAACAGCACAACTCACCTTCCACCACTGGGAAACCCGGGATAAAGAGCCCATGGTGTGGGCTGGAATGATAGCTTTGAAGTTATAGCATTTACTGCTCTTGCAGAGGACCTGGGTTCAGTTCCTAGCACACACTTTGTGGCTTATAACTATCCTTCAGTTCCAGGGGATTCATGAGTCCCTGGAATCACACCACAAGTCTCCATGAGTATTCCTGTATGTGGTGCACACATATACACACAGGGAAAACAAAATAAATCTGACATTTTTTTGTAAAAGTCTATGATAATCGCACTGACAAAGGATGTATCTATCATGTACATGCCTTTTTTAGCCCCCCTCCCCGCCACTGAGATAAACATATTGAAACATTCTTAGGAATATAATGTAGTCTTTGAAAATTCATATTATTTATGGCAGTAATAGCATTTACAACACTAAATTCATTGTTAGAGTTGGATTCCCTGAAAGTTCAAATGCCATAGAGGCCAGAACTTTCTGGGAACTCTACTGCCACAAAGAGTGGCAGGGGTAGTCTTAGAAAGTAAGATTATCATTATAGGTCTTAGTGGTTAACTATATGATATGGAGTGATAAAGTTGCAAAAAATGATATCATTTGGTGTCATTATGAAGAATGGCAGCCATTGGCTCATGTTTCACCTCCATAAAGAGAATGTCGCCCAGAGTAGATGAAATAGGTCTTCCCTTCCATGGATCCTCTTAGTATCTGAAATATCCTTGTGCTGATATGTGACAACTAATATGTAGGTGAAATTTAAAGATAGGATTAGCTCTACAAGTGATGATAACCCTCTCAATCGGATCTTCTAGGTTGGATTTCTCTGTGAAGGAGAGGAGGTCATGAAGGCAGTACTATTTGTCAGGACTATTTAGATCACTACTTGTAGATCAAACCCATGATTTGAGTTTTGTGGTGAGAAGTGATCAAAATATCAGTCAAAGAGAGACTTTGAGGAAGGAGGACATCTACAAGGCATTTCCCTCAACTGAGTAACCTTAACAGCGAGATCATTAATGCCTCACACTGAGGCATCATGGCTTCTTCCTGCTGGTGGTGGTCTCTTCAGCCAGCTTGGGGGCACCCTGTGCACACGATGAGAAGAGTAGTGTCAAGGATGACTAATATCATCCTCCATTCTGGTTCTCCTGAGTGGTGTCCAAGGTTGTTAAGTTCTGGAGGGTAGCCAAGAGTATTGACAAATATATATATATATATTTCCTCAAATTTTAAATTTCATCATTTCTTCCCTTCCCCCTCCTTCCTCTAATCTCTCTCATGTGATCCCCTATCTTTGTTATTGTTTTACACACACACACACACACACACACACACACACACACACACACACTGATAAGTAATCTAGTGTTGCTTGTTTGTTTATGATTTTAGGCTTGACCACTTGCTTTTAGGTAACCAATTAGGGAGCTCATCCCTGGGAAAAGCTATTCACCCATTCTCAGCTTTCTTTAGTAGCTTTTAGATATTTTACCTAGAGATAGGAACACATGAGATTTACCACTTCCAGATTAGAATGTTTATTGATGTTGTCATTGTTTAGGCAGCCATACTGTTAGGGTATGAAAGTTTCCCTGTCATTTCTAGAAGAGACAATCTCACAGCAGACTTCCTGGTCCTCTGACTCTTACCATATTTCAATCCACCCTGTCTGTCTTTTCTTTTTTTTTCTTTTCTTTTCCTTTCTTTTCTTTTCTTTTCTTTTCCTTTCCTTTCTTTTCCTTCCTTCCTTCCTTCCTTCCTTCCTTCCTTCCTTTCTTTCTTTCTTTCTTTTTTTTTGAGACAGTTCCTCTGTATAGCCTTGGCTTTCCTGGAACTTACTCTGTAGGCCAGGCTGACCTCGAACTCAGAGATCTGCCTGCCTCTGCCTCCTGAGTGCTGGGATTAAAGGCTGCAACCTTATGTGCAGTGCTGTTAACCTGGCTTCTAACTATGGTAACAGATGATATCATCACAAAGGGAGGTAGTTATTGGTTTATTTTCCACCAGTGGGAACTCTTAAAGTGTTCATGATCCCAAAGGTGGCTTCTATGGTTCTTGTCTTCCATAGGTGACCTCAACATTTCAGTATCCTTGTGTTCAAAAGTGAATTGTAATATATGAGTAATTTTTAAACATTGGCTATTACTGTTCATGGTTTTAGAGTCTGTGTTTTGCTCTGAGAAGTAAACACAATGGTTAGCTGAAGTGTGGCCCTGATTGAGGAAAGCAGAGGGTGACTCCCAGTGGGAAACCTTAGTGAAGAACCCTGTGCCTCACAGTGGAAGCAGCATGGCTTCTTCAAACACTCCGAATGCACACTGTGCCAACACCTGAAAAGTAGCTCCAGAGGTGATTCGTGCAATCGTCTATTCTTATTTCCCGTGGTAGAGCACATGGTATGGGTACTGAGTTTTATGTGGAAAATAAGGGCCATAAGTTCCAGGACCAATAAACTCTATCAGTCTCAATAAACTCTTCAGTATTTATCATGGTGACAGATGACATCATTGTGAAGAAGGGCAGCCATTGGCCCACTTTTTACCAATGCGAAAGCTTCAATAGGGGTGCCTCCCCTACCCCCTACCCCCAGCTTGGAAATGAGGTAACAGGGTTCCTCTCTCCCTTCTCCCTTCTATTTCCCCTCCCTCCCTCCCTCCCTCCCTCCCTCCCTCCCTCCCTTCCTCCTATCTTCAGTTTGTCTTTTCCTCCCATGGATTTCCTCAGTTTCATCAAATCCTCATACTGAAATCTGAATGACAACGGGTAGAGAACTTTTAGAAATCTGAACTAGTTATGGAAGTAATAAAATATATAGTCTTCGACTTCAGTCCTTAGGTGCTGTGGCTTGTGTCTAAGTGCAGAGGCCCTAAAGGAAACATTGGTTCCTGGTCTGTTCCCACCAATTTTCTCTGTACTAACTCTATGGCTGGATATCTTATATTGAGAAGGGTGTCGCATACTTGATAGGAACTAATTCCAAAAAGTGAATTATAATAAGTAGGCATTATCTCCACACTGGATTTGGTTTGGGATTGATGACATCTGTGTCACTCAGAATTTTGTACCATAGATTAGTGTATGTCTTATGTAGGATACAGATGTTATGAAGGGGACATTACTTACATTCTCCTATTCATCTTAATGATTAAACAATTTAAGTTTGGTCTTTTTGATGGGAAAACAAAGTGGCTAGTCTTTGAATCAATGGTTTTGACTAAGCAGGGGATAGCCACATTTCTTCTAATGGGAAGCCTTAGTACATAGGCTATACATTCCTCGCAATGAAAGTTTTGTGTCTACTTTTTTTCTAAGTGTGTCCAGCTACTGACAGAGCATCTTGTACATAGGTATATGCAGAATAATGTAAAAGATGAATTCAGTAAGCCCCTAATCTTATAGATGGAGATTCAGATGCTTTTATAGAGGCCTGATACTATAAATACTACACTTTCAAAGCATGCCTACAGAGTCTTCTGGAAGATCTTATGATTTGGGAGATCTATGGTAGTAAGCTAGGTGATGGTATTATGAAACTAGACAGCTATTGGTGATAATGGGTGATGTCATTAGAAATCTAAACAGCTATTGGTGGTATGAAGCTGGACAGCTGCAGGTGGTAACAGGTGATGCCATTTTGAACTTAGTTTACCTTCTACCAATGAGAATATCTGGGTAATGAAGACATGTTTCCCATACTTAAGCATCATGACCCTTCCCTTTCATATGTTCCTGTGATAAAACTTGAACTGCAATGTCAATAGCAATATGTAGATTTTTTTTACTAAATGTGATATTAATTTTGGAAATGGTGACTTATGGAAGACTGTAAATTGTCTTTTATTATCTGTGGATGTTGAAATTTCAGTGAGGTAGTGTTATGCCCAGGGAATAAGCCTCTCACTTTCTGTATTATCATCCTGTAAATTCGCATTTTGTGGAGAATATTGGCTATGACTGCCACTGGCTGCATTCTCCCAGTGAGATACCTTTACAGAGAGACTTTCAACACTTCACTTTGGAGGTTCCAGGACTCCTCCTTCCTATGGCTTTTTTCAGGCAGTGTATGGTTATCTTTTCCTAAAATATGAATAAATAATTTATTAACAACAAGTATAATAGCATCAGATTAAATTCCTCCTCTTTGTTAGAGTGTGGTGTATTTATCGTGTTTGTAGTGTTTTGGAGGGAAAATTACTCTCTTGGAACACTGTTTTTTGTTTTTTTTGTTTTCGAGACAGGGTTTCTCTGTGTAGCCCTGGCTGTCCTGGAACTCACTCTGTAGACCAGGCTGGCCTTGAACTCAGAAATGTGCCTGCCTCTGCCTCCCAAGTGCTGGGATTAAAGGTGTGCACTACTACTGCCCAGCGGAACACTTTAGTTTTAATGACATAATCACCAGATATTAGATATTGCCATGATAATCAAGCACATTGTTTTGGAGTGTCCATTGGCCTGCCTTCCCTTCCACTAATAATCCTTTGCTACAAAGGCCATCAGGGTCCCAGAGGCATCATGGCTCCTTCACATGAATGCTATTGTCCAGTTAAAAGTACCTTCTGGCGTTGTGGTTATGTTAGAGAATGTGAGCTCTACCTCTTGAACCGCCTCCCTTAGGAAAGGAATGTTCATGTAGATGACTGTTTAACTAGGAAGTCCTTGAAGTATCTCTTGGTCCCACTTTGCTCTTATCCTCAACCGTCTCCACTCAAACTCCCTGCTAATATTGTAGTATCACAGATTCATATTCTAGTAACCTAGCAATTTCTGTCAATGTATGGCTGCATTAAAATATACCACTTGCCCTGTTATCCAGCATTTTCTCTAAATCTCCTTTCAAATTAAGCTTTGTGCTCTTCAGCACCTTTGGGGAAGGGCTGAGTGGTTGGAAAGGAGCTCACTTACAGAACCTTGGCAGCCACTGAGCGTCCTTTATCACTTGTTACTCGTTCCTACCCTCGGTCCTTATCCATCTCCCACGACTCCTCTCCACCGTCTCTTAGGCCCCATTGTAGGAACTACTACCCTGGTTGGATTTGCTTCATCCTCACCCAAGGAAATGGTCCTTACCTTTCCAAGTCCTGGTCTACAATCACCTTTGAAGCCTTCTTCCAGCCCCTAGATCAAATTCTTTCTGTTGCTTCTAAAGTGAATTAAGACCCTAGAACTCAACTTTGTCTTACCTTCTTAGTACGTTTATCCCTTTACCTTCTATTTCTTTCTTTATCTAAAACGTGTTTCTATTGAATGGATCCTTTTCAGTTGTCTCCAATTCTCTTTGGAGGAAAAACAATCAACCAACACATGAATAACACATAAGAAACTTTCTATGGGAGAGTTCACCCCCTAAATCCTGTCTTGGTGACTCCACTGTACTACTGCTTATATGTATCACCCCCACTGGACCTCCTATATCCTGTCAGCTTGGTCTGCTTCTTTCTGTGTGTCTTAATTGATGTCAAATATAACTGCTTACCTGGTTGGTGGAAGAATGTTGTTAATTCTCTAAATTAGCCTCTTCACAAAGATGTGTCTTGATGTGTTCTTTCTGGCTCTTCTCTAAGGACTGAGTTGCCCCAGGGAGTGACCCTGTATTTACATCCAGATTCTACCCACTCTGCCATATTGTGTCCTAAGCAAGCTCTTATGACATACCTGTTAGCCTGAGGTATGATATAAGTAGGCCAGGATTAGGTTATATATGAGTATATTTCAGTGCCTAAATAATTTTCAAGGTAAGGAATATTTATCTATAAGCACAAAGATGGGTGTAATAATTGTTTATCACAAAAATTTCCTAATGTTCTGTATCCACAATCCCACTGGCCTTTTTATCCAAAAAGTTATATTGGTATGGCATGGGTATCATCATCAGCTTGTCTATTATGTCTTCTATTAGACCAGTGGCAAAGACATATACATTTATTTTGGAACTATAGTAGTAATAGCAAGGCTGGAGAGATGATTTAGTGGTTCAGAGCACATACAGATCTTCCAGAGGACCTATATAATGCAGCTCACAATCAATCGTAACGCTAACTACAGTGGATCCAATGCCTCCTGTCCCTGTGGACACCTGAACACCTGTATGTGCACATACCCATGCAAGCACACATACATGGTCACAATAAAATGATAATAATAAAATTAGAAATAGTAATAGCAAGATACATGAAGACTTTAACTTAATAGTTCTCTGTACTGTAAAATAAACATAAACAAAGAAATAAAAAAAACATTGTATTGAAAAATCACTTGCCAGATCCTCCGGGAGTGTCATGCCCAGTTTTCTGAGGAACTGCCAGACTGCTTTCCAGAGTGGTCGTACCAGCTTGCAATCCCACCAGCAGTGGAGGAGTGTTCCTCTTTCTCCACATCCTCGCCAACAACTGCTGTCTCCTGTGTTTTTGATCTTAGCCATTCTGACTGGTGTGAGATGGAATCTCAGGGTTGTTTTGATTTGCATTTCCCTAATGACTAAGGATGATGAACATCTCTTTAGGTGCTTCTCAGCCATTAGATATTCTTCAGGTGAGAACTCTTTGTTTACCTGCATGCAATAAGGACACATGCTCCACTATGTTCATAGCAGCCTTATTTATAATAGCCAGAAGCTGGAAAGAACCATATGTCCCTCAACGGAAGACTGGATTCAGAAGATGTGGTATATTTACACAATGGAATACTACTCTGCGATTAAAAACAATGAACTCACGAAATTCCTAGGCAAATGGTCAGAACTTGAAAATATCATCCTTAGTGAGGTAACCCAATCACAAAATACACACATGGTATGCAGTCACTGATAAGGGGATATTAACCCAGAATCTCGGAATACCCTAGACACAATTCACATATCAATAGATTTCCAAGAAGATGGAAGGAGAGACCCCTGGTCCTGGAAAGACTGGATGTAGGGGAATGCCAGGACAGAGAAGCAAGAGGGGATTGAATGGGGAAAAGAGGGAGGGAAGGGGGCTTATGGGACTTTCGGGGAGGGAGGAAACGGGAAAGGGGAAATGATTTGGAATGTAAATAAAAAAACTTAGAAAATAAATAAATAAATAAATAAATAAAAGCACTTGCTGGAATTGTAGCTTAATGATAGAGCATGGGATTATCATATTAGGCCCTGGGCTCAAACTTTATCACCAAACACACCCACACACCAAGCAGAAGCTCATTTAAGTCTTGTTTAGTTTGCTATCTGACCTTCTGTAAAGCAGTGTTGCTCTGTCTTTTGTGAATTATGGAATATAATACTATTGCTACTTTTTGCCTGAAAAGGAAAACACTTTAATTACTAATAGGTGTAACAACAAACATATCTATATACTGTATAGACCTTCTTAATTGTTTCTGTGAGATCATGGCCAGCCTTGTCTACATAGCTTATTCTAGGTCAGTCGGGGATACATAGTAGTGAGATCTTGTCTCAAAAAATGAAACAAAACAACAAAAAACAAGAAGTAAAACTAGAGCCAGGTGGTGGTGGCGCACACCTTTAATCCCAGCACTCTGGGGGTGGACACAGATGGAGTTCGAGGCCAGTCTGGTCTACAGAATGAGTTCCAGGACAGCCAGAGATACACAGAGAAACCCTATCTGGAAAAAAAACCCCACCAAAACCCCCAAACCAACCAACCAACCAACCAACCAACCAACCAACCAACCAATTAACCAACCAACCAGACAATAAAACAAAACAAAACAACCTCACCATAACCTCAAAAAACCAAACCAACCAACCAAACAACAAACAGCCCTTCCCCTCCTCCCGATATTGGTACATAGGTTATGTTGCCATATAGTTACATTTACAGAAGATAAAGGTATCAAATCTATTCCAACAGCTTCATTGATTGTCATTATATGGAATTAACAAACAGTACAAAATACAGTAGTAGTTATAGGCATAGTATGTAGTGTTAGGTTAGTTTGACCTCAATCTATTGTGAAATGGAGATTTTCTCACCTCAACTGAAATACCCGTAAAAAGGGGAAAAAGTAAAAAAACATATATATATATATATATATATATATATATATATATATATATATATATCATTCAAAGTAGAAGGAACAAGAATCACATGCTTTAACTAACAACCAGACTAAACAAGCAGCTTCAACCAAGATAATTGCTTCTGTAATCATTCACAAAGGAGAAGACTTAGAGGAATTAAACGATATTGTTGTTCACCATCAAAGACAAGCCTCTAATTGGAAAAAATATACTGGGAAAAATTTCAAGACTCTGTTGCATAAAAATAACACTTACCACTGCCAGAATGGCTGACTGAAAAGAGCCAAATTATAAAAATGAAATTAAAATATTCTTCATGATATTACCTATAAGAAAGGAAATAGATTGGCCAAGATATTAAATGAATATTGATGGGGGTAATTTTAAAGTTATTGTCAGGCATGTTTCCAAAACACATTCTATCTGCTAAAAACACAATCCTAGTTAACTGGAAAGGTGGCTTACAGACCAGAGTCAAATCCTCAAGGACCCTTTGAACATTTCCAAATGTGCTTCATGCAAGTGCCCCTTCAATAGGTATAAAAGACATCTTAAGATTGTTGATTTTTAAGATGGCTTAATTTTTAACTTTTAATTTTTTGACTTTCCTGGTTAGCTATAGACCTGTATTTGTTTGCTTGAGAGGATGTAATTTAGTTTCCTGAACAGAGGTCAAGTGGTAAACAAACATTTGTTAGAGATATCTATAGAGTTGACCCTTTCTGAGGGACATGGAATTAAGGATTTGTTCTAGACCCTCACTCTTTGGTTTGAAGTTGGCTATCATCTCGGGCTTTGTTGTTGTTTGCTTGCCTTTTGGAGATAGAATATTTGTTACTTTTCTTTATTTTAATTATAACAAAGTATTATAAAGATAGGCTCAAGTCAATGGTTTGCTACCTGTCCCTAGTACTGGGAATTGAATTTAGGGCCCTAGGCATTTTAGGCTACAGGCCCATCTCTTCATGACTTTTCTTGTTGCTTTAACAAAATACATGAGCAAAGTAAGTTAAAAGATGAAAGATTGATTCTGGTCCACAGTTTAGGGATATATAGTGGCAGGAGTTTGAGGTACCTGCATTCAGGAAATTTCATGGCCTAAAATATGATGAGCCATTTTATTATCTACAAGATAAGTTTTTTTCTGGAGAGTCTGAATTTATCTTGGGAGTCAGTGGTAAGCCACCCTAAATACCTGGACATCTCACCCTCACTCTTGGAGTCTACCTTATTGTGAACATATAATCAATTAATGCAAGAGGCTCATAAACATCTTCAACTTCAGTCATCAGGAGATACAACGTGTATTTCAACAAACATCTGTCTTAACAGGTTCTGCATGATCTTTAGCTTGCAGGTTTAATCTTGTGGATAATATACCAGAGAAAAACACTGCCATCGAGTCTAGTCTTACGATGCCCAAGTGCTGATGCTTGGATCCATGTTTCCCAACTCAAATGAAATACACAAGTTCATTTTCATTATGCACATCAGGTCTATCTGATGACCTTCAGTTTTGGATTCCGAGGAATTCTTCACCAAAAACTTCAGAAACGGACAGTTTTCACCCTCGTAAAAAAAAAAAAAAAAAAAAAAAGAAGCCATTCAGGAGGCCTAGGCTGCAAAATGAGTTCCAGGTTGGCCTGGGAAATAATGAGACCTTCTCTCAAAAATCAAACAACTCCCTCAAAATCTGTTAATAAAATAACTTTTATTATTAATAAATTATGATTACAAAGTAAGATATATTTTCCAGAAAATTAATAATTATAGAAATTCAAAGACAGAATAAAAAATAATTTCTAATACTTTCCTTCAGAAATAATTATTAACATTTAGTTTTGTCTATTTGGCAAATAAGCTAAATTAATGAAAACACTTTCCTACCATTAAGTATTTTTATTCAATGAGTTGGGAGATGTCTAGGAGAATAGGGTGGGCAGGATCAAGATGCACTGATTTTATATGTTGGAAGTTGTTAAGAATAAATAAAAGATGCTTTAAAGTATTTTATATTAAAAAAGGAGAAGATTAATTTTTGGATTCTGTGACACCCTTTTCTGTCTTTATACTTCTACCAATCTCACCTATTATTCCACTTAGATGCTTTCTGGAATACTAATGTGACACCCTTTATCTCCATCCTATTATTTTTGCCTTGCTTTGTACCACTTAAGAGAAAAAACAAAACTCTTACCTGTTTTTCCGGTAACCACAGCTCTGCAGTTAACTGAGTGCCGCACATGTCACCCCCTGCCTAACACTGCTGACAAAAATGTAATAGCTGTTCCCTTAAACACTTCAGGAGGTAGATTCCCTTTTACAGGTCTCTTCTGGCACTTGTTTCCCTCACAGCATTCAGCCCAACCAACCTTTTTTCTGGTACAACTTTGATCTTGACCTCACATCAGCAAAATGCTTGTACTTGAAGTCTTCATAATGACTGTATCACAAAGATCCAGTCAGTTAGGAATGGACACTCATTTGAAGGATAGCTTGATTTTACAGAGACCAGTTTTCTCTCTGTAACCTTTGCAGGAAGTGTTTAACTCTACTAAAGGTATTTGTACATCATGAAAGTCACTAATTGGATCATTCTTAATGCAGTAAATGACAGTTGCATTCCTAATGCAATCTATACTGTGGCAGTGCTTCTAAGATATGGCTTTACTTGTCTCCTGCCACATACTACTATATCTTGAATAGTTGTAATAAAAAATCATTTACTTTTTTTTCTTGTGCGCGTCATGTGTATTTCTGTCTGTGGGTGCACATGAGTTACAGTATGCGCAGACATCAAAGGACAACTTGCTGGAGTCATTCTCTTTCCACCATGTGGACCCTACGGATTGAACTCTGGTCCTCAGGTTTGGTGGCAAGCACCTTTATCTGCTGAGCCATCTCACCAACCTACTTGGAACTCGTTTTGGGGATTTAAATCTACTATTCCTCTAGTGGTTCATATCTCTTTAAGAAGGACATGTAGAAGCCTCCAGAATGAGACAAATGGAAGTTATTGAGGAGAACTTCAAGGTCTACCTTTTTTTACTCTTATGCATTGCTTTAATTCCCATAGTGGGTATACTACTAGTAAAGTGTTCTGAAACCTGTTTCTAATGCTATTAGAAGTCATACATGGTAGCGTGTCTACTTTTGAAGTCCAAAAAATTAACATAGACTCCTTAGGTAGTGTGGTCAAAACAATCACATGGTCCTTGATTTCCCTCAGCTAGCTAAGCTTGGAGCTAGGTGAAAAAAAATACTTGTTACATCTGTGAAAAGTTACAGTAAAAACATTGTAATTTGTGATTAGGCTAAAAGAAAAGGTCTCCTACTTACCTAAAAGTCTCCATTGGATTTGGAGACATATTTTCAGTTTTTAAACTTCATAACATACTCTTTTGATTTTCAGGACTGTTGCAGACACACTTTTCTGATAGTTGTTTGTCTTATAGCTGGTTTATATAATCTTCATAGAGTGCTTTTATATTGAATTCTTCCCATGTGACCGTTTTTATACCACAGCTATTCTGTAACAAACAGGAAAGATTCATTACAGTTTAAACACAGACATTAAACCTAAAGCCATCTTCTGACCAGCTATGGGAATGATGGAGATACTATGGACAACATCCTGCCATCTGACTTTACCTGTTCTGGTAAGAGACACAGAGGAGTCAGATTTCAATCCTGTAAGTAGTCTGATGCCCACAGCTGGGCCTCAGTGTTGATGGAAGACAGCTTCATGGTCTTAACTGACATGTATAATTTACCTGTGGGATACGAACAATCTTACAGAAGTGCGTCAGATAAGGCCCTTCAGTATTATGATACAGTAAAGCAGAGTTTTAGAATTTTGTCTAAGCATGGACAAGGTCAGAGCCACTCGTTGTGCAGACTATAGGATGCTAACCACTTCCCCTCCTGCTTATTATGAGTGACTGTTACTGCTACTTGTGTACCAGTTAGAGCTTTGTCCCCACACAGGATGCCAAATGATAGAATTGCAAGTAAAGTCTCATTTGTATGAGTGCTTTCCAACTCATTTCACAAAGCCCAAAAATTCAGTAATAAATCTTCAAAATATTTAACAGTATTTAAAAACAAATGCCAAGGTATTCATTCTTTGAAACTTTCATACATGCATGGCTATAATGTGTCTTAAGCATACCTACCCTCAATTTTTTCTCTACTTCTCCCCCAGAACCCCCCATCACATTTCCCTCCCAACTTCATGTCCTCCTTTGATAATTTAAAAAATTATTTTTGATAATTTTTAATCCATTGAGTCTAATTAATGCTGCCTATATGAATGTGGGCATGGATTCATGTGGGGGTGCACAGACAATATTCCAGTGGCCATTCCCCTAAAGAACAGTGATTATCCCTTCCCAAAAAGTCATTAACTGTACCCCCATCATGCTGAGATACTAACTGGCTTGATCTTGTGCAGGTCAAAAACAAACAAAAACAAACAAACAAACAAAACTTCTGTAGGTTCACATGTACAACTACAACATCATGTCCACTGGACAGCATTTTACAATTCTCATCTTATAGCTCTTGTATTCTTTCTTCCCCCTCTTCCTAAATGTTCACTGAGTCTTGTTAGAGGGATGACACTGGGATTGCTTTTTCTCGGCACGTTGAACAGAACTGTGTCTCTGGACTAACCACTACCTACTGTGGTGATAAGTTTCTCTAACCAAGGTGACAACAGCACAGATCTGTGAATATAATCATGAATAAATGGAAAGAAGCTGGATAATACAGTCATTTAGAAAAACAATATCAATAAGTTCTCATCTAGGACCTATGGTTTCCCCAGCCATGGGTTTTGACCATGTTTACAGAACCAGGCATGAATTCTCTCTTGTGAAGTGGGTCTCAAATCTAATAAAGTTACCCCCACAAATGGCCTTGCTATTATTGTATCAGTGGAAGCATCTTGCCTGCCAGGTCAGTATGTAGCATGCAGGGTCCAATGTTAGATAAGACCATCGATGTCTTTTCTTGCCCAGCAGTGGGCATCATACTTTCCAGCACTATGATAGCTTAGAATTGAGTGAAAGACTTTAAAGCTTTCATTGTTGGTACTAAGACCTATTAATGAGACCTGTCTCTAAGACCCTGAAGGAAACGTTTCAGAAAAAAAAAAAGATCTTTTCCAGTACACATAAGATATCATACAGTTTCCCAACTGGCTTAAAGGACTTGACTTATGTGTATAACCCTAGCCTGGAATCACAGAAGAGGAGGAAGAAGACTATTATTAGGCTCTGGTAAGATTTGGAGGGTATGTGTTCTTTTATTTATTATTATTTAATTTTTGAGATTATAATTTAATTACAACATTTCTCCCTTCTCTTTCCTCCCTCCAAATACTCCCATACACCATTCCGTTTTCTTTCTAGTTAATAGTTTCTTTTTTCACTAATTGTTATTGCATATGTTGCATATGTGTATCTGCATATACATATATATTCCTAAATATAACTTGTTCAGTCCATGTGACATTATTCGTATGTTTGTTTTCAGGGCTGACCATTTGGCACTGGACAACCAATTTGTGTACTCTCCCTTGCAGAAGAATACCTCTCTTGCTCCCAGCTTTCCTCTGTTGCCTATATAGTTCTTCGTGTAGATTGAGACCTTGTGGGCTTTCCCCTTATCCCTTTTGGGTTATTCATTGGTGTCATCCTTGTTTTATAATTAAAATATAATTGTATCACTCTCCCATTCCTTTCTTCTCTTCAACCTCTCCTGTATCCATCTCCAACTTCTGCCAAGTCTCTGAGTTTCAAACTCATCGTCTCATTTTCTTTGATTATATATTATACACACACACCACACACATATACATATATACACATATATATGTAAATCATTCATGATTTAACCTCCTGTTGATCAGCCCTTAAGTTCAATTAGAGAGTTGTTGGTTATCACCAAGATATGAATGCCATTATTGCACTGTTAGGGGTACCTTGCCATGATGGCCCTCCTATGGTTCACAAACTTCATAGCTAGTTAGGAATATTGATTACTTCACTCACGTGGCAATTTGTATATGTCTTCTGGTATTATGAAAGCAGACCACAGGTAGGAGGCTTTCAAGTCAAACCAGCTCAAATCTCCCAAGTCTTGTTTCCAAGTGTGTGGTGTTTTTAGCAATAGGGGCTTATTTTCAACCTGCAGGAAGCAACTGAGGGAACCAACATGGCTTATATTGTTTTAGGAATCTCTTGGACTACCCTGACCAACACAAGGGACTTTCTCATGCTAGGTACTGGGGGTTTTGTTAGATAGCTTATGGCTCTTGTGGGGAACACTTTCAGCTTAAATAGCATAACTTCATACATATAGTACTCTCTCCCCTTACTCAATGAAAGCCTTTTTCCCAAAAATGTATAATTGTATTTTTGTTTATGTGTGTGTGTCTCTATGCATGTCACCTCCCCCCAGAATCCCCATCACATCTCCCTCCCAACTTCATGTCCTCCTTTAATAATTTTTAATCCATTGAGTCTAATTAATGCTGCCTATATGAATGTGGGCATGGATTCATGTGGGGGTGCACAGACAATATTCCAGTGGCCATTCCCCTAAAGAATAGTGATTATCCCTTCCCAGTCATTAAATGCATCCCTAACCCTAACCCTAATCTTAACCCTAACCCTAACTGCTGAGCCATCTCTCCAGCCCCCAAATTACTATGTTTTTTACTGTAATCTTTTCACAGATGTAACAAGCATTTATTCTAACCTAGCTCCTTTTTTACCTGACTGAGGGAAATTATGTGCCATTTTTTATTTTGTTGTATGTATGTGCGTGCTTGGTGTGCATGTATATCTGTGCACATATATCATGTGGATAATGACTGTGGAGGTCAGAAGTAGGCATTGGATCCCATGGAACTGGAGTTATAGATGGTTATAAGTGGCCATTTGAGTGTTGGGAATCAAACCCGGGATCTCTGCAGGAGCACTAAGTGCTCCAAAACATTGAACCATCTCTCGAAGGCACAGCCTAATATTTATGATAGACTGTGACCTTTTTTATTCCAATAGAAATCCATGAACCCATACTAATATAATGAGTGAATATGAGAGAAAGTAAAACTTTCCTTCCTTTTAGTAGAATACTGACTAATAAAATGATGGGGACAGAAAAATTAACACATGAGCTGAAGATTTTTACATGAAAAAAATACTCAAATGGACTGAAAGTGTTTTTGCACAGTTCACTTACAAATTACAAGAGAGAAAAATAGGTAAAATAGAGGAATCTGGCAGACAGTACCCTAATCAAGTAATCAAAGTTAGTATCCTCAATTCTGGGACAAATTGACATCATATGTGTGATAATGTGATCCACTGAGAAAGACACTGCATCATTTCTGTGCTGTTCCTGTTGAAAATTCCCAACCTGAATCATGAAGATTAGACAAGCCCAAATTGAGGAACATTCTATAAAATAGCTGGTCTGTATGCTTCCAAAATGTCAATGTCATCAAAGCCAAAGAGAACTGTGGAACATTTCCAGATTAAAGGAGACTGAAAAATCGTGCCAACTAAAAGCAATGTGTGATCTTAGACTGGATCCAGGATCAAGGAGGATATGAAATAAAGAACATTAGTGAGACAGTTGGCTAAACATGAGCGTGGTCTGTGTATGAGATAGTATTACACCAACGTCACTTTCCTTACATAGATAATTGTTGTTATGTAAGGAACTATTCCTCTTCTTAGGAAAATGCCTGCTGAATTATTCTGAGTGAAAAACATGATGTGTCCAATTTATTCTCAATTGCTGAACAATACACATAAGGAGAGATAAGGGCGAAATGTCAAAATAGCAAAACTTGGAGGTTCTTGATGAAGGCGAGAGGAGAGTTCTTTGTGCTCTTCTATGAACTTTTCTGTAAATTTGATGCTTTTCAAAGGAAAGTGTGTTTTTAAAATTCAGCATGGTCTTTCCATTTCTCCAGAGTAAAACCAAAGTTCCTGGAATGGCCCACAAGATCTCACGTGATCCAGATCTACATGATTTCTCTTCTCTCCTCTCACTGTTTTCCCTCCATTCTTTGGGTTTAGGTACATTGACCTCAGTGTGGCCTCTGGAAAGGCTCCACACTGATGTCAGTGTACCTAAGTTCCTAATGGTTCTTTGACTAGCACACTCTTTCCTTGGGAACACCCATGAAATACTCCTTTACTTCCTTTATGGTTCAAGATCACTGTATTTGTGAGGATGTCCTTGGTTTCTCTATTTGAAATAGCATCCCCACCCTCATTTTAGAAAGCTTTATTAGTTGTGATGGTTTATATATGCTTGGCCCAAGGAGTGGCCCTATTAGGAGGTATGGCCTTGTTGGAGTAGGTGTGTCACCATGGGTGTGGGCTTAAGACTCTCACCTTAGCTGCCTGGAAGTCAGTCATCCACTAGCTGACTTCAGATGAAGATGTAGAACTCTTAGCCCTGTCATGCTTCCACCTTAATGATGATGAAATGAACCTCTGAACCTGTAAGTCAGTCCAATAAAATGTTGTTTTTAGCCGGGCGGTGGTGGCGCACGCCTTTAATCCCAGAGCTTGGGAGGCAGAGGCAGGCGGATTTCTGAGTTCGAGGCTAGCCTGGTCTACAGAGTGAGTTCCAGGATAGCCAGGGCTACACAGAGAAACCCTGCCTCTAAAAACCAAAAAAAAAAATGTTGTTTTTATAAGACTTGTCTTGGTCATTGTGTCTGTTCACAGCAGTAAAACAGTAACCCTAACTAAGTCTATGGTATTTATCATTGTCTGATATGCTATATGTTTTATTCATTTGTTTTGTTTAGTGTCCATCTAAGATCTCATAGTGTCCCACAAGATCTCATAAAATTTATAAGGCAAGACAAAGGTGTTCCTGTTTTGTTTGCTGCCAAATTCCTAGCATCTCTTTATTACACCTTACAAAGTGAGCATTCAAATATTGACTAAATAAATGCAGTTGGTCTTGAGGAATAAGCTGTAGAAGAATAAGCAGTGATAATCAATGCTTATAAAGAATTTGTGATATACTAGGCAACATTCTAAGTGGTTAATATATAGCATGCCATTTACAATATGAAAACACCAGAAGTGTGTCTCATTACTATCACAATTATGCTATTAGTATCATTATCTCCATTCTGCAGTGAGGCTGCAAGTTATCAGGAAACTCAAGCAGTGTGGTTTGAAGTCTATTAGTTTCTATGCTGTGCTGCCTCTATTGGGGTATGGTATATTTTGTACCATGCTTATTAAAAGCACACAAATTTATATCATGGAAACATGCAGCAGTATTATATAAAGACTTAAGATGCATTGTTAACGATGGTAACATAGAGAGTAAAACTATGACAGAACCCATGAGAATGACAAGGACAATTAGTTTAATGGTAGTGTTTAAGGTACCAATCAAATATAATCCAAACTGTTTTTCAAGCTCTGTTAGGAGCTTGATCACATGTTTTTTTCTCCAGCATGGATCCTTTTCCTTCTTCGATGGCTTGTAGTTGGAGCTGTATTGTGTGGAAAATTCCATTCTCCCAAATGCGTTGAGAGGAAGCTCACAACTAGGAAGGGAAGAGGGGATGATGATAGCTTAGACCTCCAACAGAGTAAAAGTATTTTCTAGTGTTAGAAATGTGGACAGAGTCTCAAGTGACTCAACTCAGCCTGCCAGTGAGAAGGCAAATGAGAGCCATATGGCTACCTAGACCTTTGAGTTTCCAGGGATGGGTGGCACATACCATCCCGTGATAGCCTTTTCTGGGATTTATCAACCCCCGTCGTCAATAATGACTTATTTATGTCTAACCTCATCTCCCACTGCAATTTCAGTCCATTTCCTATTACTCCATAGATATGGAGAACAGATGGTCAACATTCTCCTTCTAACCTTCCACTGAATGGAGGAGACCCACCAAAGCCTTCCCAGGTGGCACGTCTTTTCCTGGCAAAAGAGTTCCACCTCCATTTTTTTGTTGTTGTTGCACAAGTTTCATTTTCTAGTTAGTTATTTCATTGAATGATGTTGCATTTTCTTTGAAAAACTACAGTGTTTTTCTTTGAAAAATCACACAAGCTGATGATTAAAATTCAAACATTATAAAAATCATGAGTGGAGAAAATTGAGCTTCTTTTTCACCTAAGATCTCTGAGTCTTTCTCTCTGGCAGCAGCTTTTCTCTCTGGTATTTTCTTTCAGCCAATTTTGAATGATAGATGTATGAATATATTCTCCGTAAATTATCTTCATCTTTCTATTAGTAAGCTTTCTATTACTATAATAAAATACCTGGTACAGGCTACTTATGAAGTAAGAAAGTTTATTTTGGCTTACAGTTTTGGAGATTTAAACCCAAGATTGGTCTTATTTCTTTGAGGCTCTAATAGGACAGTGCTTCAAGGTAGAAGCATATATCAGAGCAAATACTTACATTTTATGGAAGGCAAAAGTGAAAGAACTAGAAACTGAGGTTCCACAATCTCCTTCAAGGGTCCATTCCCAGTGACCTAAGGGCCTCATGCGAGGCTCTATCTCTTAAAGATCTACAGAGCTAATAGCACCAGTCTGGGGCCCACACTTTTACATATGGACCTTGGAAATACTATTCATATTCAAACCATAGTAACTTTCCATTCAGAAAATATTCATTAAGCGGTTTTGATGTCAGGCATTATGTTTGCTTCTGTGTCAGAATACAAGGAAAATAGAGACACGTTTCCCCATTTTTAGGATATTTACACTGTAGTAAAGGAGAAATATGTTGTCATCCATGTATCAAATATTGATTGTGGACCCTCTATGTGTAGGTTATATGTGAACCCGTGAATAACATAAAGTTCATGCCCTTCCACAACTCAGCATGTAGAGTGGCCAATGAGCAAACCACTGTGTGAAGTAGCAAACATCGGAGAAGTACCCTGATGTTTCTTGACAAATGTTTTACCACCGGCCTAGTGTAAGGGAGATGCCTTGGAGTCCCAGACAGGGTCTGTAGCACTGGAGGTATGATTTAAGTCCATTTATACATTGAAGTTCAGGAAACCATTATAACACATGGTGAGCTCCACTATTCGTGTTGGAGCTTTATAGATGTCCAGAAGCTAGCCTGAAGTCATATGGATGAGTCCCAATCACAACTGTCTTTCTACTAAGCCTTGGTTCTTTGTCATATCAGTCACAACTTCTGTGCTCAGGACTTAGTGATGGGTAATCCTTCTACATTTTTTTCTTTCTTTTTCCTCATGGAGATTTCTGGCCTTCAGAGCAGCTGAGAGAGTTTCCTATTAGACTGAACATTTCCACTTAAAGAATGACATGGAGGGGCTGGAGAGCCAGCTTAGTGGTTAAGAGCACTGACTGCTCTTCCAGAGGTCCTGAGTTCAAATCCCAGCAATCACATGGTGGCTCACAACCATCTGTAATGGGATCCGATGCTCTCTTCTGGCGTGTCTGAAGACAGCGACAGTGTACTCACACATATAAAATAAATAAATAAATCTTTAAAAATAAATGAGATGGAGAGGAAAGTGCCATAGTCTGGAGAGGAATTAGTACTAATTCCTGCTCTGATATCACAAGCTCTGTGATCTTGGGCAAGTCAATCTCCTCTTGAGAACCTTAGAGTTCTCATCTGTGAAGTACAGATCATTTCTGGATCCCTGATGGGATTTGGTGACATGTTCATGGCCAATGATATTTTCACCATAGGCCAAAAACTGTATTACTGCCTTTGGAAACAAAAACTGGACCCCTGCCACCCAAAAAGGTCTCAAGAATTGGTTCAGTTAAACCTATTTACTGCCAAGGAAGATATGAATGTGTTCCTGTCTTCTTGGCCTTTGCTTTTCACTCACAGTTCTGACTATCCCTCAGGCCCTGTTTTCTCAATAAAGTGAAATGAGCCTTAAGTAAGTGAGCAGGCACCCCTTTAATATATCCAACTTGAAGCAATAATTAACTAGGAACAGATGATAATCCTTAATGAAAATTGGGAATGAGCCCTGAAATTAATGGCTTATTGCAGGTGTGTAATAACCTGAGTACTTTGCTCAGGCTGATTTTATGCATGGGAGAGGAGCTGCATGACGTGCTGCAGGGCACAAAAGAGGACCTGCCCTGTCAATATGCCTCACATAGCCAGGAGCAGAAAGGCTGCTTGGATCCAGAATAAAAGGGGACCAAGGCCTGGCAAGCAGACAATGAATCTCATTTCCGCTCATTCCACTTCATGCCTAAAGTAGAAATTTGGAGTCCAGATCTCACCATTTGTGAGGCAAACTCTTCCTTTGGAAGCTACAGGGCCACCGTGGTGGGAAGTTAAACGAATCCTCTTTCCAGGTAAGTGATTTTCTCCCTCCCTTCTTCCATCCTTTTCTTTTTCCTTTCCTGCTTTCCTCTTTCTTCTTTTTCTTCCTTCTTTACTCATAAAGAATAAAATTGCATGTCATGTTATGATATAAATCTGCAGTCTCCATCGTTTCATTCTCCCCTCTTTCTTTTTCTTCATCCTTTCCTTCTTCATGTTTATTCTTAAAATTGTGAAGATGATGTAGGATCATTGCAAACAAACAAACAAACAAGCAAATAAAACAACAAACCAAAAACAAGGAAAATCCAAGCAGCACAGAATCACAAATAGTGTAAAGAAAATATGTTTATTTTCTTTCAATCTTCCAACATTAATCCTCCTGTTTTTCTTCCCCTTTTCTCTCTCTTTCTTTCTTTCTTTCTTTCTTTCTTTCTTTCTTTCTTTCTTTCTTTCTTTCTTTCTTCTTTACCTTCATTTAAAAATCATATATGAACTTTATGGTCAATATGAACGAATCAAATAATATAGAATTTTATAGGATATATGGGGAATCTTCTAGAGTACCCTACCTTCCTCAGCCTATCATTTCATTTCAGACATAAAGACTTCTTTTATTCCTTTTAGCAGCTGCATAGTATTCTGCAGTGAGTGCCCATTGATTTATTTATTCAATGTAATGTTATAAATGTTTAAAGGAAATGGAAAATAGATATAAATTGGCTTGTTTGCTGCCCAAAATTCCATTTTATAGATAGCAATCCATCATACACATTTTTATAGCACTTTATATTTTGAAAATTGCCTTTGAAATACCATCTTAATTGACTCTTTCTTATAGCAGCTCTGAGAAATAGGCAGATTATTATCAATATTTTTACAGATAAGGAAACTGAGGCTCAGGAAAATTAAGGAATGAAGATAGGTATGGTTTCACAGATAGTTACTAGATTCTTAGGAGAGTCATCTTATGACACTATAAATTTAAGCTGCATTTTATCGCAGGATTCACAAAAGATTTGGATACCTTCTCACTTCTAAGCTTGTATGTGAGAAAACCCACCCAAGTCATACAAATTCTCTCATTATTCTAATGAGAATGGCAGTATAATTCAGTAAATATAAAAAGCCTGATTAATGGCTGGTGCTCATAGCAAGCTCAAGATTCATCAGATTTCCTAATTGGCTTTTATTGTGATATTAAATGTAAAAGTGAATCTATTAACTCCAAGCCCTACATAGAAGTGGGAAGAAATACAATATATTACATTACCCTATAGAAGGGAAAATGCCTAAATCAGTAGCAAATCATTCAGGAGTGTATTGCACTCAGAATCAGAAAAAGCCTGTTAGCATCCCACTTCCAGCTCTCAGAAATTCCCATACGATTTGTGGTTTTAACCACAGTTTATATTTAAGCCACAATTGTGCTTAGGGAAAGGGGATGAGGAGGTTCAATAAATTTCCCAAATAAGAAAGTTCACTTGCAATTAATTAAAGAGAGAAGCTGAGTGAAAGTAATGAGGTAGTGGCCAGGTTTCTAGAAGCAGATCTGCTTCGAGTATAAGACTTGTTTGATGAGTTACTTTTGCCAATAAGGCCATCTTGCATGGTGTTCCTTCAACCCTGCCATGATCATTACACAAAGTATACATGCATCACAGCAACACAGGGTAGTCCACAAAAAATGCATAAGTTGTGCTTCAACTGAAAAGCACACACACACACACACACACACACACACACACACACACACACACACACCTGAAAACATTTCCCACTTAGAAACTAAGGACTATTAAAACAGCAAGTAATTTCACACAAATTATGGTTTTTTATTTTTGTTTTTATTTATTTTATTTTATTTATTTATTTATTTTTTTTTTGGTACAGACCTTCCAACAGGACTAATTGCCTTCCGGGAACTATTTCTATTTTATCACCATATTCCTAGTGAGTACCACAGTGGCACACAGTAGGGAATATAATAAAATCAGTCAGTAAGGTTCTAGCCACTGAGAATGACTAATAGGGGGCAAAATCCCTTAGGCAGAATGTGAGGGCAAAGTGTGATCATATGTTCTTAGAAATTGTTGGCTTTGACTCTGATCTAGGCATATTTTGACTCTTTGAATACAGGGTAAACAATGAGAAAACACATACTATATCAGAGGCTTTATGGATTGATTCTTGTTTCGAGTTTTATCTTTCTCTCAGGTAAGACAATATGTTTTTTATTCTCTCTCTGGACGTAGAAAGTTCTAGAAATCAACTATTTGGAAGATAGTATGGCTAAAGATTTTCTGGCCGCTCCTACTGGTCAATATGGCTGTAGGACATGCTAGAGCTTCAGTGTACAAATGCATTCATTCAGCATTTTATGTGATTGAAGGTAAACTGTCTTATGCAAAAAACTAGCTTGCACTACTATCTTTCATGTTTCTTGGAAATGTCATTTGATAGTCAACACATACCTAATAGAATACTTGGGTTTTCTTTTGGACTGTTTTCTCCTATGCATAATGCTTTATTTAAACTTCTTGGAGGATTAAGGTACCATCTTTCTGTCTCTTTCATATGCTAATAGAGATAATTAATAGAACATAGATGTGGAAACTGAGGTGTGCTAGAATCTATTAACTGACAGCAACACACAGGTGTACATCTAGAAGGGTTTGAGCTTACATTCTGTGACAGGAAGAGTGGTGATAGAAGCTTTCTTTTTATATTGAAGTTAACTAGGTGACAGGCAGTTAGTTGATAGAAGTAGCCAGTAATTTGAAGAATTAAGGAGAAGATTGTCTTAATATAACCATCTCATCTATATGGAGTGAATTCAGTAGATAGCATTGCTCATTTAGCCAATCAACCCTTAGCTGAAAGGTCATATGTACCAGAGAGTGACAATTCCTCATGAAACTAACTTGGGGTTTAATCTGAACAATGCCCAGAGTTCAGAGCTAATTTCTGGAAAAATACATCATCATCACCATCAAGAGCAAACACCAACTAGCTCCTTGGTGCATGCAGGGCCTGATGGGAAACTGCATTTCTTATAATAAAGGTTGAAATGGGACCTGCAGGGCACAGTGGCAACTTTGTCACTTGGCATTACCTACCTGCTAAGATGTTGATTTATCTTTCCCTGGCCTGCTTCCTCAACGCAAGAAACTTTTTTCTTTTATTTTCTTATCCAAAAATCTACACCGCAGGTCTCGTTATATAAGCTAGGCACTTGGTATACAATACACATGCACTTATTTTATACATCCACTCAGTTTGACGTTATAAAACTTTAGACCCCTGTTTGGTGGCAATGTTACACAAACCTTACTGAGTTGTGTGTGGTGGGGTACAGGACACAGAATAGCATGAACTAGAAACAAAGTGGTATATGAGTTCAATGTAGTCATGAAAAATAGAAGAGATTTGGTAAAGAAAGGCCTGCATCAAGTTTTTGAATAATGTCCTTAGTCAAAATTATGACATATGTACAAGGTTTTAAATCTATGGATCTCACTCTTAAGCATTATAAATTTCTTCAGAATGCTTGCATCTCGAGTTTATGGCTCCAGGTGATAATTCTTTGTAGTTATCAAATCATTAAGTAAAACTGTTCTTCAATTGCTGAGCAATGCATTACGTTCTTCCTGGAAAAAAAACCCCTTGTCCTTGAAATTATAATATAACTAAGGTCCAGTTCTCTTCAGGTTCTTGACGAGTCACCAGCCTCCTAACTGTGAGGGTAGTTATGGGGGAGAGATTAAGGACAGATCAAGCAGAGAGTGACTCAGAGATCCTTTGACTGGATGGGTTGACAATGGAGTAAACTACTCATATAGAAAAATACCAAGGGTCAGCAAGAAGAAAACATCTGTCCTAAAGTGCAGTGGCTTAGAGCAGGGGTGATGGGAAGGGACCAACAGTAGACTTTGGGGTCAAGTACTTGCCTGATGCAGCAAGAGGTAAAGGGTCAGGCAAGAATTGGTAGAAAGACCTAGGATTTAAGTTTCTCTGTGTTGTTGTCATTGTCTTGGGCTGCCCTGATTGGGATGTTTTAAGCAACATGCCTTTATTTCTCACTGTTGCAGAGAATGAGAGATTCAAGGTCAAGATGTCAGCCAATTTCACGACTGGTGAAGGCTCTCTTGGTTTTCAAATGGACCTTTCCCCAAAGTCCTCACAAGGCTAAAATTGTGAAAAAGAGAAAGAGATAGGAAGATAACAGGTCAAGTGTAACAGGGCAGGTTTTGCTGTGGAGAGTATGTTATAGGTCAAGCTTGGTGGTGGTGCTTGCCTTTAATCCCAACACTCAGGAGGCGAGAGGATCTCTGTGAGTTTAAGGCCAGCCTGGTTCAGAGAGTTTCAGTACTACATAGAGACCCTGTCTCAAAAACAAACAAACATCCAAACCACAAAACAGCAGCAATGACAATAAACACCTAAAATACCAAAACAAACAAGAATATATTATGATTTATTTGTTGAGAACCGGGTCTTGTTATTGTAGTCCACACTGGCCTAAAAGTCAAATTCTTCCCACCCCGGCTTCTCAAGTTTTGGGATTATAGGCATGTACCACTATGTCGTCCTTGTAACGTGTTTTAGAACATTCTTGATGAGTGGAAGAATGGCTGGGGTGTTTATTTGTTTGTTTGTTTTTTGACATAATCATAGGGCGTTGAAGACAAGCTCAACATTTGGTACCTTTGAATCTTTTATCCCAAATAGTTAGTTAATTTGGGCTGGAATTAACTTTCTTAATAAGTACTCACATATTGAGGGACAACTTGATCAGGACTCATTTGACACAGGAAGGCCCTAGAACCACATCAAAAAAATTTGGCCAAGATCTACTTGGTCAGAGAACGTTAAGATGTGGTTAAGAGTCAGGTAAGGAAACCTCATTTGAAAGATATTTGTGTAGGGATGGAAAGGTTACCCCTCCAAGTTTTTTGTTGTTGTTGTTTTGGTTTGGTGGTTTTTTTTGAGTCCCACACATTTTCTGAGAAAAAGATGAAGTGGAGGATGAAATTTGAATAGGTATTGGAAATTTCTTTGTAAACTCCAGAGCTGTACAACGTGGTGAATACTTATACTACATACTTCTTAACTCAATCAATTCAAATAAAAGTAACACAAGCTACATATTATGTACTCAGCTCCTATAACTGAGTACTTGTTACTATATAGACAAGTGACAATAAAGAACACTTCTGGCATCACAAAAAGGGATGCTGCTGTTCTGAGAAGCTGTGGGGATTGGGTATTTGAAAAATGACAAAAAACGACCATAGGCTTATGGGGGCTGGAGAGATTAAGGAAGGGCTCAGTGATTAAGAGCACTGACTGCTCTTCCATAGGACCTAGGATCAACTCCTAGCATCCACATGGCAGCTCACAACTGTCTGTAACTCTTGTTTCACGGTATCTGACACTGTCACATAGACGTACATGCAGTGAAAGCATTGATGTACATAAAATAAAAATAAATAAGTTATTAAAACACAGGCTTACAGAAATGTAATTTCCATCTCATAAAGTAATTTTAAAATACAATTCAATGATTTTTGCTGCATTAAAAAAGTTGTGCACCTATCACTATTATCTAATTTCAGAGAGTTTTCATAACCCTGAAAAAAAATAAGCTCAAACTCTCTATTCATCTCCTTTTCCCCCAAGTTAGACCTTATCAAGCCTTGATCTGCCTTTTCTTCTTATGAGTTTATTATGCTCTAAGATCAAGAATTGACAAATGGGACCTCATAAAATTACAAAGTTTCTGTAAGGCAAAAGTCACTGTAAATTGGACAAACGGCAACCAACAAATTGAGAAAAGATCTTTACCAACCCTTCATCTGACACAGGGCTAATATCCAAAATATACAAAGAACTCAAGAAGTTAGACTCTAGAGAACCTAATAACCCTATTAAAAAATGGGGTACAGAGCTAAACAAAGAGTTCTCACCTGAAGAATATTGAATGGCTGAGAAGCACCTAAAGAAATGTTTATCATCCTTAGTCATTAGGGAAATGCAAATCAAAACAACCTTGAGATTCCATCTCACACCAGTCAGAATGGCTAAGATCAAAAACACAGGAGACAGCAGTTGTTGGCGAGGATGTGGAGAAAGAGGAACACTCCTCCACTGCTGGTGGGATTACAAGCTGGTACAACCACTCTGGAAAGTAGTCTGGTGGTTCCTCAGAAAACTGGGCATGACACTCCTGGAGGATCCAGCTATACCACTCCTGGGCATATACCCAGAGGCTTTACCTGCATGCAATAAGGACACGTGCTCCACTATGTTCATAGCAGCCTTATTTATAATAGCCAGAAGCTGGAAAGAACCCAGATGTCCCTCAACGGAGGAATGGATTCAGAAGATGTGGTATATTTACACTATGGAATACTACTCTGCAATTAAAAACAATGAATTCACGAAATTCCTAGGCAAACGGTCAGAACTTGAAAATATCATCCTTAGTGAGATAACCCAATCACAAAAGAACACACATGGTATGCAGTCACTGATAAGGGGATATTAACCCAGAATCTCGGAATACCCTAGACACAATTTGCATATCAAATGATGCCCAAGAAGAAGGAAGGAGAGGCCCCTGGTCCTGGAAAGGTTCTATGCAGCAGTGTAGGGGAACGCCAGGACAGGGAAGCAGGAGGGGGTTGATTAGGTTACAGGGGGAGGGAAGAGGGCTTATGGGACTTTCGGGGAGGGAGGAACCGGGAAAGGTGAAATCATTTGGAATGTAAATAATGAATAATATATATATGAGAATTCCATTTAATAGTCGTGCAGTATTTGGCTTATTGTGTTTGACTTCCATTGCTTAACATGTTTTTCCCAGAGTTCACTCATGTGCCATAACTACTTCATCCATTTCTCTCTCTCTCTCTCTCTCTTTCTCTCTCCCTCCCTCCCTCCCTCTCTCTCTCTCTCTCTCTCTCTCTGCTTTCAAGTTGTCCTTTTCCTTTTTTATTTTATTTTATATATTTTTATTGAATATATTCTTCATTTACATTTCAAATGAAATGTTGTACCCTTTCTGGTTTCCTCCCTCCCAGAAAACCCCCAACCCATCCTCCCATCCCCTGACTCCAAGAAGATGTCCCTCCACACAACCCACTCCCACCTCCCCCCACCCCCCCAATTTCCCCATGCTGGGGTATCTATGGAGTCTTCACAGGACCAAGGACCTCTCCTCCCACTGATGCCCAACAAGGCATTTCTCTGCCACATTTTCGGCTGGAACCAAATGTACTGCTTGGTTGATGGCTTAGTTCCTGGGAGTCCTGGGACGTCTTGTTCGCTGACATCATTGTTTTTCCCATGGGGCTGTAAACCCCTTCAGCTCCTCCAGACCGCCCTCCAACTCCTCCATTGGGGACCCTATGCCCAGTCCAATGGTTGGCTGCTAGCATCTGCCTCTGTATGTGTAAGGCTCTGGCAGGGCCCTTCTGGAGACAACCATGGCATGCTCCTTTTGGTATGCGCTTCTTGTCGTCCATAGTAGTATCGGGGTTTGGTGACTGTTTACAGGATGAATCCCCAGGTAGGGCAGTCTCTGGGTAGCCTTTCCTTCAGTCTCTGCTCCACACTTTGTCTCCATAGCTGTTCCTGTGAGTATTTTGTTCCCTTTCTCAGAGGAACCAAAGCACCCACAGTTTGGTCTTCCTTCTTCTTGAGCTTCCTGTGGTCTGTGAATTGTAACTTGTTTATTTTGAGCTTTTTGGCTAATATCCGCTTATCAGTGAGTACATACCATGTGTGTTCTTTTGTGATTGGGTTACCTCACTCAGGATGACACTTTCTAGTTCCATCCATTTGTCTAAGAATTTCATGAATTCTCTGTATTTTTTTTTTTGAGACAGGGTTTCTCTGTATAGCTCTGGCTGTCCCGGAACTCACTCCATAGACCAGGCTGGCCTCGAACTCAGAAATCCGTCTGCCTCTGCCTCCCAAGTGCTGGGATTAAAGGCGTGCACCGCCACTGCCCGGCAAATTCACTGTTTTTAATAGCTGAATAGTACTCCATTGTGTAAATATACCACATTTTCTGTATCCACTCCTCTGTTGAAGGACATCTGGGTTCTTTCCAGCTTCTGGCTATTATAAATAAGGCTGCTATGAATATAGTGGAACATGTGTCTTTATTACATGTTGGAGCATCTTCTGGGTATATGCCCAGGAGTGGTATAACTGGGTCCTCAGGTCTCCTGAGTTTTTGATCTTAGTCATTCTGACTGGTGTGAGGTGGAATCTCAGGGTTGTTTTGATTTGCATTTCCCTGATAACTAAGGATGCTGAACATTTCTTTAGGTGCTTCACAGCCATTTGAGTTTCCTTAGTTGAACATTCTATGTTTAGCACTGTACCCCACTTTTTAATAAGGTTATTTGGTTCTCTGGAATCTAAATTCTTGAGTTCTTTGTATATATTGGATATTAGTCCTCTATTGGATGTAGAGTTGGTAAAGATCTTTTTCCAATGTATTGGTTTTGTCCTATTGACAGTGTCCTTTGCCTTACAGAAGCTTTGCAGTTTTATGAGGTCCCATTTGTTGATTCTTGTTCTTAGAACATAAGCCATTGGTGTTCTGTTCAGGAAAATTTCCCCTGTGCCCATGTGTTCAAGGCTCTTCCCCACTTTCTCCTCTATAAGCTTCAGTGTATCTGGTTTTATGTGGAGGTCATTGATCCACTTGGAGTTGAGCTTTGTACAAGGAGATAAGAATGGGTCTATTTGCCTTTTTCTACATGCTGACCTCCTGTTGATCCAGCACCATTTGTTAAAAATGCTGTCATTTTTTTTCACAGGATGTTTTCAGCTCCTTTGTCAAATATCAAGTGACCACAGGTGTATGGGTTCATTCCTGGGTCTTCAATTTTATTCCGTTGATCTTCCTGCATGTCTCTGTACCAATACCATACAGTTTTTATCACTATTGCTCTGTGGTAGAACTTGAGGTCAGGGATGGTGATTACCCCAGAAGTTCTTTTGTTGTGGAGAATAGTTTTTGCTATCCTGGGTTTTTTGTTATTCCAAATGAATTTGCAGATTGCAAATCTGAGAAAGAAATTAGGGAAACGACACCCTTTACAATAGTCACAAATAATATTACATACCTTGGAGTGACCCTAACCAAGCACGTGAAAGATCTATATGACAAGAACTTCAAGCCTCTGAAGAAAGAAATCGAAGGTTTCAGAAGATGAAAAGATCTTCCATGCTCATGGATTGGCAGGATTAATATAGTAAAAATGGCCATCTTGCCGAAAGCAATCTACAGATTCAATGCAATCCCCATCAAAACTCCAAGTCAATTCTTCATTGAGCTAGAAAGAGCAATCTGCAAATTCATTTGGAATAACAAAATTCCAAAATCCCATTTCTCTTTATTGTTGAACAATATTTACTTTTAAGGATATGCCTTTTAAGTTTCCCATTCATCAGTTGATACATATTTGAGTTTGTTTTCACTTTTTGGTGAGTGAGAATAATACTGTTAGGAGCATTTGTATACAGGTTTTTTTTTTCAAGTGAACATATGCTTTCATTTCTTTTGGGCATGTGTCCAGGAGTGAAATTGCTGACTCATATGGTTACTTTATGAGCAACATTTTAAGAAGCCTTCAGGTTATTTTTCAAAAGAGCTGCTTCATTTTACATCCCTGCTAGCGGTATGTGAGGAATCAGATTTCCCTACATGCTTGCCAATACTTGTTGCTGTCTGTCTTTTGATTATAGCCGTCTTAGTGGTGTGGATGTGTATATCATCTTTCATGCATTATAATAGATGATTTGATTTATTTATTTGGAAACAGTCTTGCTTTATAGTACAGGCTGGCTTACAAATCACTGTGTAGCCCAGGCTGACTTAGGAATCATGATCTTCCCGCTCCAGCCCCAGAGAGCTGGGTCTATCACAGCATACTACTATACCAAAGCAGACGTTTGTGCTGGCTTGCTTATTTGTTTTTATGGTTCTGTGTATTGAACCCAGGGCCTTCTGCATACTCAGTAAGAGCTTTATCACTGAGCTATGTGCCTGCCTCAGACATTTCATCTGACAATAGTCAGAGCTCCTGGACTGCTAATTAGACCTTTCAGACTTTGCTGTGTATATTTTTTATTTCGAAAAATTTCAAATAATATGTTTTCTTGAGTGGGCATAGTCATAGCTCTTTCAGAGCCAGCATATTCCACATAGGAAAGGCTAACATGATCCAATTGTTCGAGGGACTGAGCATTCCTTTAAAGGTGCTTTAAAAACCCCTGTATTGCCTCAGGTTAATAGATAATAGAATTTTCATTCACCAGCAGTGAAAATATTAATGGGAAAATTGCATGGCTTGAAGAGTAGATCTCAAATGCTGGCTTTCCTCATGTTTGCCTTGTATATAGAGAAAGATTACCTAGCTATATTATATATGTACCTTTCACAACATAGAAACCTTAATGGGGTCCTCGTAATTTTACTGTCAGTTAACTATTAGTTCCCTTTAGTTCTCTGTATACTATTAACCCATGCTGAATTTTGAATTCTTTCCTTTTCTTTCTCCATTCACACCATTGACTGTAGTTTATGCATTTCTATATCCCAAATCTCTCTCATATATATGTATATGTATATATATATATATATATGTGTGTGTGTGTGTGTGTGTGTGTGTGTGTGTGTGTGTGTGTGTGTATTCCACCCTTGCTGGCATGGTCTGGCCACTATTATCTCCTTCAATAGCCTCCCAAGTAGAATCCCTATTCCTATTACAATCACTTCTTCAGCCAGAATGGTCTTTCAGTAAAAATCATGTAATTCTTTTACTCAAAACTGTCCATGAAGCTCCTACCACAGACAACAATTCAAACTCTAGAAGATATGACATGATCTGGTACCCTTCTATCTCTTGGGTCTGATTTTCCACAGTGCTTCTCCATTGTCTTACTCTGATAGGGTGGCTACCTGGTATTCCTTGAAAATGCCAAGTACAGTCCACTGAAAGACTCTGCTGTGTGCTTTTACCCATGTCTGAGTTACCTCGTGTCTCTGTGAACCTTGTTTGCTGAGGACTAAACCAGCTCTTCATCAGACAAGCTTTTAACTAGCATGTCAGCCATAGACATTCCTATTCCCCTTGTTTCTGATTTTCCCATTATCTAGCTCATCAGCCTGTTAATTTCCCTCAGAGCACTTCTCACAATTGGTAATTCTTTTATTTACTTGCTTATTGACTGCCTCTATCCTTGCAATGTAATCTAATAAGGCCAGAGACCTTTTGTGTCATATTCATTATATTACTGTGCTCTAATACTGACACATAAAAAATTAATTTTCCAAAGGGCTTCTGGATTTATAAGTAAGGTGTTTACTTTGTTGGATGACCAGCAGGAAGTGTTGTTCGTGGGTGGCAGATGGCAACTCTGGTTCTCTGTGGCTATTTATGCTATGGCTATGGTGATGCACATAATGAAATTCCCACACATTATCAGGCATCTGTATAATACAGCTTCTCAAGAAGTTATGGGTTTGCTAAGCAAAGATCTGGTCTACAAATCCTTTCAATGCTTTGAAATATTGATTAACAAGGGTTCATGATAATAAAAGCTCTTCCCTCCCATTGATGAGTGATATTGCCATTTGACATGCATGGAGTGCCCTTTGCGAATGCTCAGATTCTCTAAACTATAACAATAGAAACGTTTTCTTTGTTGTTGTTTTGCATTGCTAGAAACTGAAACCAAGGCCTCATGTATACTGGGAGAATCCTCTTTCAACAAGCTGTATCTTTAGCACCTCTCCAAAGAGCAAGTGTGACCATAGCCTTGGATGGGTTTTCTCCCAGTACTGCTCTGCCTTCTCTCCTCTCTCTGATGGGTTACATTTCCAGAGTTGCTGTGTGACTACACTCCAATGCTCACTTAAAGCTGTTGCTCAATCACTACCACTGTTTACTAAGGTCACTTTTCAGAGAGCTTCTGGATTTATGTGTGAGGACATACACTTATTAAGTGAGACATGGACTTTGAATCCAAGATTTCACTGGGTTTTGAGTTCTTCACAGTATGTCAGTTGAGTCATGCCTTCCAAAAATCTATATGTTGAAGTCCTAACCCGTAATGTGATATTGTTTAGAAATAAAGTTTTTGTAAAAGTGACTTATTAAGATGTCATCATAGTGGAGCCGTGAACTCCCAATGTAGTATGAATATCTTTATTAAAAGAACAGATTTGGATCTGGACATGCACACAGGGAAAAAGCCATGTAAAACTAAAGGCACACACTGAAGATTTGTCTACAGGTTCACAAATAATAAGAATTAACAACAAACCCCAGACTCTAAGAAAGAGCCATGGAACAGACTTCCTCAGGACATTCCTTAGATGGGACCACATTTGCTAACCTTTTGACTTTGACTACAAAAATTGAGAGGCAGTAGATTTACATTGTTTAAGCTATCTAGTTTGTGGTTCATTGTTACAGTAGCCTAGGCAAATTAATGACACAAGCAATGATGTTTTGTTGGACTGATTAGCTTAGAGATCTTCAGTGAAAAAGAAGGAAGCAGATGCTTTCATGGCTGGATCCCCGTGAGCAAGCCATGTCCACAATGCTTGATCATAGGAGAACCCCATTTGTTTGCTTGTTCTGTCTTCTAAAATGGTGTCAGCTGGTACATCTGGAACCCCAGTTACCAATCTCTGCACCACTTGAACATGTTAAGAGAAAAATTTGCAAAGAAAGAACACAAAAGTTAGTACAGACTACATCTGATGATTATTTACTATTGTTTTCAGTTTAAGTACATTATTTGGATCATTTGTATTTTAGAGTTCTAAACATTTTATTCATATATTTTAAAATTAATATATTTTTCCTTTGAGATTCTGGTAGAGAGAAGCAGTTCTTTGATGATCTTTTGCCAAAAGTTCTCTAACACCCAGGGCAGGGCACAAGTACAGCATGATAATGTTTTCTGGATTCTGCGTCCACATCCTGACATTGATGCATAATAAACAGCTCTCTGCTCACCTACCTGTCCATGTGTAACTCTGTCTCCTCAAATAAGACAGAACCACATATGAAATAAACAGATACAAATGTCCTTCTATGTGCCAACAAAAAGGGACCCTAACACCTCATAGTATGTATAAATTTTGACGCGAAAATGAACATAAGAGTTAAATGGCAGAATCAAGTGACACTTTTAGAGGCAAACACAGGGTCAAATCTTCAGGACATGGGTTTTGGTAATGAATTCATAGAATGGACACCAAAATCACAAACACCAATAACAAAGTCAAAATTGATAAATTGGTTTTAATCAACACTTAAAACTGTATCCAAAGATGCAAAGATAAAAGTTGTATCCAAAGACATTATGGGAAAAAACCCAGAATGAAAGACTACTTCTGCAATTCATGTCTGATAATGGCCTAGTAGTCATAAGACATAAAGAATGCTTAGTTTAATTCCAACTATTCAATTAAATATGGATAATGGACTTAATAGATATTTCTCCAAAGAAGATATGGAAGTAGCTGAGGAGAATATGAAGAAATAATCATTAGCAAAATGCAAATCAATCCCACAATGAGATACTATTTCATACCTCTGAAATTGATAATAATAACTCAAATACTACTGAAGGTGTTGAGAAATCAAAACCCTAATACATTGCTAGTAGGAATGTAAAGTGGTGCATTTTTGAAAATGGTTATTCTGAAAAACAGTTTCTGTTTATATTAAGTATAATTACTAACTGTTTATATTAATTTGGCTACTTATATTAAACATAATTAAACATAAAATTACTATATTACCCAGGAATTCCAAAAGAAATACAAATGTGCTGAAACAAAATGAATGGCATACAATAATCATGCTAGTAGTGTATACCTGTAATCCCAGCATATAAGAAGCTGAGGCAGGAGGATCATGAGTTCAAGGCCACTCGAGGCTGTACATGGAGACCCACTCTCAAAACAAAACATAAACAAAAACTAAATTTTTCAAAACAAAATGAATAGCATTGAATGAATTGCAGCAAAATGAATGGCACAGAAAGTGTTAACATTTTATTGAGACCAAATGACTGATAAACATCATAAAAACACTGTTAGTAATTGGTAAACAAGAAAAGGCTGACAGATGAGTTAATCAAGAAAATATAATATCCATGTAATGGAATGTTTTTCAACCATGGGGGAGGGGCACCACTACATGCTACAATATTTTAAATAAAGAAAGCTAGACATAAGAAGCTACATACTATATGATTGCATATTGTAATTTCATTTGTTACTGTGATAAAATACTCAGAAAAAAACAACTTAACGAAGGAAAGGATTTGTTTGGCTTTCAAATTCCGAAATATTTCATCATTTTGGGAAAGTAAGATAGGAACTTAAGCAGTCAGCCACAGCACATCCACAGTTGGAGAGCAGAAGTCAATGCATCTATGCTACCCGCCTGCTAGCTTTCCCCTGCCTAGGGAGTAGTGCTGCCCAGAATGGGCTGGGTCTTCCTACGTCAACCAACAACTAGATAATTCCTTAATTGAGACTCTTCCCAGGTGATTTTAGGTTGTGTCAAGTTGATGTTTAATACTAACTAGCCAATTCAACTGCCCAGAACAGGCAAATCCATAGAGATAGAAATCAGCTTACAAGTTACCAGGGGCCTGGGGGAGAGCTAGATAGACCCACTGCTTGGTGGGTACAAGTTTTCTTTTGGGTTGAAGGAAACACTCTGAAACTAGGTGCTGGTTGTATACTAACATGAACATGTTAAATGTCTCTGAACTTCTAACATTTGAAAATGGTGAAATTTCCAGTACAAATAAAATGATGCCTGCTGCTCCTTAGAGTGAAAACAATAGCTACTCTAATCAGGCTTCTGATGAGTTTTTCTTAAAGTAGAACATGCTTACGCTGTAATGTTAGGTGAAAAAGCAAGGAGTCAGAAATAAGGAAAACCCTCACACAGAGAAATCAAGTCAGAGAAAATATATCAACATATTATCAGCACCTGTTTCTTGCTGGCAGGGCTCTCTAGCTGATTTTGGTCTCATCTTTTGATTTTCAGATGATTTTTACTATTCCTTTAAACTAACAACCAATACAGGGCTAGAGGGAGTGCTCTGTGCCAAGAGCACTTGCTGCTCTTCCAGAGGACTTGGGTTCAAGTCATGATGACATGATGACACACAACTATTTGTAACACCAGTACCAGGGGTTTGGATGCCTTCTTCTGACCACTGCAGGTACTAGGCATGCACCTGGTGTATGGATATATGTACAGGCAAAATAGCCACACACATAAAAATAAAGCAAAATCTCACTATTATGATAGAAACAAACTATCCCTTTTATGTAGGAAAACCAACAAATGGAGTTTAGAGTGAAAGGAAAGGGTATATAAAGGTAAATAGACACAGATGCAAATCAAGAGAGAACACACTTTGGGGAACGATCATGCAATGTGGACTTGAGAATCACCAGGGAACAGATGGCAGCATCCAAGCAGACATCTGCAATGGACAGCAAAATGATATGCAAAGATGCAAGTGGCCTTTGAAGCAAGCCACTTGAGAGACAGACCCACTGGAAAAGGTTGCCTGCTTAGCAAAACAGAAGGACCAAAGCCCTGTTCACTTTGTCATAGTCCTGCCTCCTCAGAGCCCTGTCAGAAGCCTAAAGGTAGCAAGAGGGCTCAAATGGGTGCAGACCAGGTTGCAGAAGAAAGTCAGAAGAAAGAGGTTTCTACTGGTGACAAGGGAAAACACTGCACTTGACATTTATGAAGTGCTTCACAGTTTGTGAACATTATCACACCAACAACTTAAATGTTAGCATTACAACATCTTTTATGATGCCCCACCCACCTCCCGAGTCTGGTAATTCTTATTCTCATCTTGCCATGGAAAAAAGAAGCATAAAGAAGTGACAGGGATTTATTTGTTCAACATTTGTGTAGCACTCATTGTCTGCCAGAAACTTCCCTGAAAGCTTTATATGCACTAATTGCCCCTGCCCAAGAGGCTAGGAGAAGAAAGAACTGGAACACAGTGTAGTGTTTTTGACTCTTCACCGCACTATTCTTGCATTTAAGCAAAGTCTACAGAATCCCTAGATCTGTCTGTCTGTCTACCTGTCTATCTATCTATCTATCTATCTATCTATCTATCTATCTATCTATCTATCTATCTATCTATCTATCATCTATTCATTCATCCATTAAACCAGCCATCTATCTCTATTTTCCTGATTATAAGTAATCATTAATTGCATAAATATTGTTTAAAATATGAAGATATTCATGTAATAAATAGAATAGAAAATAAAAATCCCCCAGAATCTCAACTTAGATAATAATTTTTAAGTTAATGTGTGTTCTTTCAGATCTTTTAATACTTTTTTGTTGAGACAGAGACTCACTGTGACTCTGGAGGGCTTGAAACTTGCTATGTAGATCAAAGTGGCCTTGATTTACAGAGAACCACTTGGTTCTGCCTCTTGAGTGCTGGGATTAAAGGCATGTGCCATCATGATATATATATATACACTTCAGTCCCATTTCACAAACTACTCAGCATTGAAAAATCTGTGACTACACAAGTCTACCTTATGTGTTTTCATACTTTGTTGCATAGAAGGCACATTACTAGTCATTTATTGATACATTCAGAGACTTATAATTTTCTTCATTAGCAATACTGCTTCGATAGCTATCCTTGCAGATTTGAGTAACTGTTGAGAATAAGTGACCATTGAGAGGTGCTCAGTTCTAAATAGGGTATTTGTGTCACCCCCTCCAAACCCCAGGGAACATTATGGATGAAAGACTGGAAATGCTAAGGGAGGTAGAGCCCAGAGAGAAGTGAGGTTAAGCTTCTGGATATGACATGGGCCATATAATCATAACCATAGAGCAGCTGTGATTACCTGCATACAGCTTGTAGGAAAAAGGGAGGAAGAAAGGAGAAAGGAGAGGGTAGGAAGGGGACGAGTTGGAAAGAAGAGGGTTGATAGGAATGGGGAGGGGTTGAGACAAGGTACTGAGTGGAATGTGATCACAGCATATTGTATATGAGTATGAAGTTGTTCAAACTAAAAAAAAAAAAAACTCATGACCACAACGATATATGCTTGTACCTGCATCTCTGTAAGTCTTTTCTCTGTGTATGTGTATATTTGTCTAGAATAAACTAATAAATCTGGAATTGCAAGGTCAAAAGTATACATGCAATTATACACAATAAAAATTGTCATAGACATTCACAAATTGCTCTTCAAAAATGCTTCTTAATTGGGCCTCCCACCAGCAGCACGGAAGAATGACTCATTTCCCCACAGGCTTGTCAATACTAGGTATTCTCAACTTGTTAAAATTTTAGCTTCTCTAGAGCAGGGCATGGTGGCACATACTTGTCTTCCCAGAATAGTGAGGGGGTAGGGTAAAGATGTGAGGATCATGAGTTTGAGGCCAGCCTGGGCAGCTTGGGCTATATACCAAGACCCTAACTCAAAAGAAAATAGTTATAAAAAATTGGTCTACTAGAAAAAACGATGCATCATTCTTTTAATATGTTTGAAAATAGTGAAATGGTATACTTTTTATACTTCTGATATTTCTGATGCTGTAAGTTGATCATTCATTCCATTTGATAACTGGCTTTGTATTGGTGAATTAAAGAGAGAAGAGGCCCCTAGAGAGCATATAAGATTATGATACATTCTTTACACCTCTTTTTGTTTTTTCAGAGTTGAGGACCAAACCCAGGGCCTACAAGCATTCTAACACTAAGCTAAATCCCCAACCCCTGATACATTATTTTTTAAAGTAAACCCTAAGGATATATGCCCATCATAAATGGCATTCTTAAGTAATTTGATATCATTTTATTGAGCTGCACAACAACAACAAAAATGTTAACTAACAATAACTGATACCTGGATTTTATGGTGATTTTCATCTTGCGGCTTTAATAATTTATTCACCATATGATGATAAAATAATATGATCACTTAAGCTGGGAACAATAGGAGTTCCTGTATGTGGGTACAGCATATGTGTGTGTGTGCACATGCAAGTGAGAATGTGTGTATATGTACACATTCAAGTTGAGAATGTGTGGAAGTATGTACCACAGATTGAAACAGGCTCAGGGAACATTGTGGAAAGGGAGGTAGAATATAAGAGCAGAATGATGGGAAGGATTATTGTGAAATACTGTGTTCTGGACATTACGTGGATGTCACACCTATGAACTCAGAAAGACAGTTTCGACCTACACAAGATAGGGCCAATTAATATTCCATCACAGATGGAGGAAGGGGTCATAAAGCCTTCCTCTTTCCAGAGCAGTTATAAACTGTTAAGAGTTATATAGAGAGTGAGTCGAATTTCCCAGTGGTGTAGCCACTGGTACATGTCCCTACTTGAACAAATGTATTCCACATCCTCATGTATGCAGCCCTTATTCAATGGAGTGGATTAACAAAAATCAGACAGGAAAGTAGGGAAGGAACTTTGGAGGAAAGGATACTGTGGGAGGGGGAAATGGGTAAGAGAGGATGATGGAAACTTTGATCAAAGAACAATTGTAGAAGAATAAATAAAAAAAGAGTACCAATGAGATGTTTCAGAGATGTTTAGGAAAATTTTGTGATTACCATCTCACTTAATCTTCAAATAATCTTAAAAGACCTTGAAGGTAGGGGTTATCTGGTATAGACTCTAATGTAAGTGATGGCTCCTTGTGGAGGTAGATATATAACTCTTTCACTGCAAATCTTAATTTTTCTGAAGCAAACACTGAGGCCAAGGTCAGAAAACTGATGAATGCTGGAGCCAGGCCTCCCATGCTGTCTGTAGCTGGTTCTGTGGATGTCTTGATATCAATGTGGGCCTTAGGAAGGATATGGAAGGATGCCCTTGGGTAGAGCCATATCTACTATTCCTGAGGCCCAGCAGACACCCCAGAGCTTCTGTTCTGTCCAGCTATGCAGCCCAAAATCCTTTGTCAGGGCCTTTTGGTGAGAAGCAGTCTCAAGAGGCAGAAGAAATCCGTAATTTGACTCAGAAAAAGGCATTGGAGAAACAAATTGCTATTGCATCATGAATGTAATAAGGCAGCTAGGTGGGTGGAAATAATTCGCTTTTGATTATATGCATGAGGATTGTGTAGCAAATTTGAAGTCCGGGCTGCCTTTCCTTGGCCTTCTCCACCATGTACTTCTAACTATGTCTTCAAACTGTTCAGCTGATATGTGCTAGGGGACACTAAGCTAACTTTTCATATTATGCCAGGCAAAATAGAATTAGGGAGAGATTCTTCTGCCAAAAGAATCACTCGTCAATGTCAAATAGAGATGATTTTTGTGTATCTACTATTTCCTTATTTGCATCAAGATTGACTCATAATTTTATTGTACAATTTGACTATACTGCTAAAGATGATAGAAAAAAATTAACTGAAATTTCGTTTGTCTTCTCTTTTTCTTTTCTCCAAATTTGGACAGATTCACTTTCACTGAAAGGAAAAAGGCTGGATTTTTATGGAGAAGGTGAGACATATGTCAGCCTGACCAATACCATGCCCGAGCTCAGCCGACTCACAACATGTATTGATCTGATATCGATGACTAACAGCTCACATTACTGGATGGCCTTCTTCTACATTACTAATAACACTCTCCTGGGCAGAGAAGATATAGACCTTGGACTTGCAGGAGACCATCAGCAGCTGATATTGTACAACTTTGGCAAGACCTTTTATGTCAGTTATCATCTGATTCCGTTTCATTGGCATACGCTGTGCTTGGTATGGGATGGTGTGAAGGGCAGATTAGAGCTCTTCCGGAACAAAGAAAGGATACTTGCAATAATGGATCAGCCACACAGCCTGTCTCCTCATGGGAATTTGGTCTTGGGACACTTTCCCAGGAATGGAGAGGGTCAGATTAAAACTGTGATACCTCGATTTACGAGCAGCCTGTATTACTTTCAGCTCTGGGACAGCATCCTGGAAAAGGAGGAGTTTATGACATGTTTATATGGAAATGTAGTTAGTTGGGAAGATGATGTTTGGCTCATCCACAACATAAGTCCAACTGTTGACAGGAGACTGCGCTGCTGTGAGTAACTTCAACTTTTTTTTCCTCATCTAGAGTAGAATTGGTATATCACAGCTCTGCTCACAAATAAGGCTAAAATTATCCATTCCTAGATCAAGGCTCTGCCTTCCTCCAAGGTGCCCAAGGTTCCCACAATTTTGCCACCTGCTTTTTGATGTAGAGAAAACATTTGTTTTCTTTTCCCTTTTGTTTTAATATAACTTCAAACTCATGGAAAATGTATAAGAACAAGAAAATCTATAGAATAGTTACCCACACTAGTCAATGGTTAACCCTTTCCATCTACATGCTTTTCCATTCTCCCATCCTCATTTCAGTCTTTAATTTTCCTGCTATGCACTCTCTCCTCTCTCTTTTTCCTCTCTCTTTCTCTACATCTCTGTCTGCAACACACACACACACAGCCTTCATATCATAGCCCTTATTTGTTTTTGAGTCGTTTGATTATGAGAAGGTATAATTCCTAATTACTACCATTTGTCTCAGTGTATGCTCCCTAAAGATAAGAGATTGTTTTAACCATATCACAATGATCAAAATAAAAAACTTTAACATGGATACAACATTAGCGTTTAATTCCTAGCTGATCTTAAAATTTAGCCAATCATGTCAATTTCCTTTATAGCTAATTTTGGTTTGGCCTAAGATCTAGCTACCAAGACTATTTACATCCCCAGCCTCCCTCCCCCCCTTTTAAACCTAGACATTTCTATTATGTAGTTCAGTTGTTTTGTAGACCATGCCTTAGTTTGTCTACTTTTTTGGTAACTAGATTCTGGCTGTGCATTTTTGGTAAGAATACTGCAAAAGTGATGATGATATGTTTCTCATATCAGTGGAAACATGGGCCCAAATTGTCCCCATATTCATAATGATAAATTTGCTCACTTGATTTTGTTATCTGCCAGTTTTTGTCACTGGAAGTGTGTTGTCTTTTTCCTTTTCAATTATTAATTTCTATGGAGCTGTTTGGAGACAATGTAAATATCCTCCTATTTAGCTTCCATCTAATAGTTTTGCATTATACGCATGGCTTTTGCTTAGATCACTCACAACTATGATAGTAAAACGATGATGTTAAAGTTTTACATTAGCTTGTGTTTGTTTTATTTAAGGGAAACTTCTTCCAAATTATTTGATTAATTCATGTTTATTTGTGTAGGCATGGAATTATAGATTCAAATTTTATTCACTAGGTTTCCATCTGTTAGTATTGTTTATTTCGATATGACAATTGTTCCATATTTGGCCAGTGGGAGCCCTTCAATCTGGCTCCTGTCCCTTTGACACATTCCATCATTCTTTGCACATTTTCTGGCTTTCTTGGAAAAGAAGAATACTGCAGGTTCATTTCATATTTTTTTCTATGTGTTCAGCCTAAGAATAAGTCATTTTGCCAAGGAGTCCTGGTTCCTTCTGGTGAAGACTCATATATATATATGTAACATGTATACATGTGATAATTTACTCTTTTGTTGGTTTAATTATGTTAATCAAAGTCTTCTTGGATATATATATATATAAGATATAATATATATTATATGTAACATAATATATAAAAATATGTGTATATATGTATATATACATATTTCTCTAACTTTTCTCGATACAATACAATTTTCCTTTCAGTTTCCATCATGACCGACAGCAGCAACCCTGAAATATAGGTGGTCAGTGACAATAGAATTCTCCATATTTCTAAAAATGTGTGTGTTTTGTTCTTTTGATTTTGGGGGCCAGTTACAGAAAGAATGGTGTCTAGGTCTAAACCCAGGGATGCTCTAGCATGTTGTGGGGGATATGCTTTCCCCAATAGTCTGGGTGCTAACTGCGTTAAAGACAGAAACACATTGTACTGGGTTTCTGTTGCTTTGAGACTAGTATGGAAGAATGCAAAAGCTATTCTTTATGATTTTAGCTGAAGACACTAATTTTGTTCTTGTTGCTGGTCTACATCTTTTTTGAGGCCTTCTAAATATAGGAGACTAGGTTCTAGTTGACTCTAATGACAAAACTGAGTTAGACACTGAGAAATCAAGCCTGAATAGCTTACACCATGTAGTTTAAAGTAACTACCTTTGTTCTAAGGCACCAGAAGTCTAGCTCTGAGAAACACACAAACTTTACAGAAGCCTTTGAAAATATAATGGAACCTTCCCCTCCCACACCATATGACTGATAAGTAGCTAAGTCTAATCACTGGTAAGGTGCTGTACAACCCCCATTTATTTTTTTCTCCCGTACACTTTTTAATATACAACCCATCATCTTGGGCTGATTGAGTCCTTGCGGATAAAATATTCCAACATAACAAAGAGAAGAAAAACATTACCGGAAATGACAATTAAGCAAGAGTAGAAAATGTTCTCTCTACTATTCATATTCTTACAAGTGTTTTTTCTAAACCTTTGAATAGAAGGTCCTAAACTGAGGGCCAGAGTACCTTAAACTGAGTTGAAAAAGCCCTTGAGGTCCTCTACAGCATATTTCCACATACCCCCGCCCTGAACACAGAGGCTCTAGTTTCCAATCTATTATAATAATATTGGTTGCTGCCTTTTTCTATGTTCTTACCAAGGTCAAGGCATTTTATAGATGAGAAAAGAGAGGTTACAAGCATTTTCTAAGGCCACATAAGTGGTGTGGCTAGCATTTGAACAGAACTGTGTCTACTCACAAGGTCCATGTACTTTTCATTCCCACACCAGTAAGACCATCTAAAGCAGTGGTTATCAACCTTCCTCATACTGCGACCCTATAATATAGCCTTCATATTGTGGTGACCCCCCCAACCATAACATTATTTCATTGTTACTTCATAACTGTAATTTTGCTACTGTTACAAAATAATGCAATGTAAATATTTGTGTTTTCTAGCGGTCTTAGGTAGCCTTGTGAAAAGGTCATTTGACACTTCCCCAAGGGGTCTTAACCCACAGGTTGAGAACTACTGGTTTAAGGAGACGCTGTGTTGCATCCTACAAGCTTATAGGATCTTAGGGGCTTCCTTTATAGGGAATTTCTGGTGCTGATAACCTACCTGCAGGAATTAGGCAAGCAGCCTGAGTCACGGCCATCCTTAGCACTGAAGGCAGGGTAAGAGCATAAAATGTTTTCTATTTCTGTTTTGACCATATGACAGCTAGGAAAGTGGTGGATAAATGTGAGTGATTACAACATGCCTAGCTTTAGCTTTTGTCTAATAAATTGCTATTTATGATTCATAGAAGGATTATAACCCTTAAAAATAAATTTTAATGAGCACATTACTAGGTTACAAATCTTAACAAATCTATTTACACATAAAAATATATACATATATATTTATATTCATGAGAACAAGGCTTTGAGAGAACATGAAACAGAAAACCATGAACCCTATCTGGGTTTAATGAACAAGTATTCACAACAGTTGAAGATAACTCAGGAATGTTTAAACAGCATGGTGATAAATAATAATAGTAAAGGTGCTAGTAATTACAAATTTATTTCTGGGGGAGATTGAAGCTTCTTTTTTATTTTTAAAAATTTTATGACGCAGTATACATGGTAGTGAATAAAATATATTTTAATAATACAAAAGGATACAAAGCAAAACTTACCCTTCAGTTTTTCCATAGAGATTTCTATTCTTAAAGTATAATTTATGGTGTATATAAGTACATGTGGTATTTGTATGTATAATTCTATAAATTATATATATATGTATGTATGTAAAACTACATATTGTTCGACAACTTGATTTGACAGTATTATCATGGGCATAAAAGTATATTTAAATCTATTTTTGGAACTGCCCATATTTCATGGTATACATGTAACTTAATTTATTTAGTTGACCTACAGTTGATGTATATTTAAATTGCTTCAATGTTTCAGCTACAAATGATGCCACAACCAATTTCCTCATGCGTGTATGCATCTCAGTATAGTTAGGCTTGAAATTTTGTAGAACACATTCTCAGAAAAAGTATTTGAGCTTTTGTAATTTTATTGAGCTTACCATTTTGCCAGTTCTTTTATTAACATTAACTAAAAATAATATACATCTTCAGGCAAAATTAGTAGATATATACAGGAAATAAATACACAAAAGTATAAATCCTAAGTAAAATATCCTTTCAGTTCAATCCCTTATCCCAAAAATGACTCACCTCAAAGGTAACAATTGTTAGATACACATGTAGAAAAAGAACTTTGGTTTAGACACAAATATTTTATTTTTCACTATTGAGATCATTAGATAGTCTCATGCATCTCATGCATATGTATGTGTGTGTGTGTGTGTGTGTGTGTGTGTGTGTGTGTGTGTATGTGTCTGATTTGCCAGTACAGATTGGTGATATTTCAATTTCAGAAAATGTAGAACTCCCTGATTATTTTGAGGTATAGGCTATTGAAGGAAATAATCGAGTAAGGGCCCATAAATTCAAATCATCTGACGAACCTTTTGCTTCCAGTTTTTCCCTTTCACCAAAGTTCCATGATTTTTTTTTAAAGTAATAAGTGGTGACAGAAATCCTTGAAGCAACCCTTGAGCACCATTGACAAACTTCAGTTCTCTTAATTTCCATTCAGGCACATGATGTAAAAAAGAATTTGTTCTAAAGTGTGAATGTATGAAGACAATGAGTCTTCCAAAGACACAGAAATCAAATTCCTCTTAGTTGTGTATTTGAGAAATCCCTGATGTTGAACAGAATGAAATTATATGAATTGAGTCCATCTTGGGAAATCTACAGTCTATTAAAAGCAGAGTAGTCCTTCATCTGTGGAGGCATTGATTTGTTGAGCTTTATTAATTGATAGAGTGCTCCAGCTGCCTTGGATTACCCTACGAACTGTCCATTCTTGGAATATGCAGAGATGGATTGTATTCTCGGTGTACTTTCTAAAGGCCGTTGTTTGGCTCACTATTAATCCCTCTATCCAATTATCAGTTCTCATACTGTGGTGATGGGCTCTACAGCTAACAGGCAAGTTGGTCTTGCCCTTGTACATCAATTCTTTCTGCTATCCTCGTTTTTCATCAGGAAATATAAATATGAAGAGTTTGTAGTTCACTTTGACCTCCCTTATTGGTATTCTCCTGCACAGGGTGACATTCTATAGATTCATAGATGGAGTCTGTAGCCTGTCTCTCTCACACCAGATTCATTTTTTTCATTTCCTTACTAGAAAACTGAAATCAAGCACAATTTTGGCAAAAACAGTTTCTTATTATTCAAAGATACTCATTTTGGATTTTCATACCTCATGGGCAAATCTGTTTGTGGCAGTTTCTGGTCACCATTAGTTCACACAAATCTAATCAACACGTTGAATTATATTTACAGAGGTCGTGATTGAAAGAAAAACCAGATGCAGTATGTGTGCTAGAATAACACACAGATTTAATATGAGTTGATATATCCAAATCACAACCAGAATTTGGTAGCTTAGTAAATGTTCTGCTTAATATTCTGTTGGCAGGTACATCTGCCACAAAATGCCTCATAAATATTCAGCTACTCTATACCTCTGGTCTCCAGTTCCAAATGATTATACTAATACAATTTAATCTAGAGTGAAAGAGCAAATGACAATTGAGTCCATGAGCTCCTGGGGATTTGCATGGATTATCCCTACCTTAACATACAGTGAGACTCATGTATATAATTTACGAGGTGATCACTTGTTTATAAAAAGAAACAGAATGAAGGTGGCAAAACAGGGGGGGCTGGATCCCACGGATTTTGAGGTCCCTGCAGTGCAAGAGAATATTTGATATTGCTATGCTACCTGGGCAATACGAAACTTCATATTTGCTTTGTTCTTTTTAAATTGTTTATTTGTTTGTTTGTTTTGTGTGTACGCCATTTTTGCTTGAATGAATTTCTGTTACCATGTGCATGCCTAGTGACCAAGGAGGGCATTGGATCCCCCGGGACTAGAGTTACAGATGGTTGTGAGTAGTCACATGGGTACTGGGAATTGAGTCTGGGTTCTCTAGAAGAAGAGCCAGTGCTTTAATCCCAACCTCGCCTTTTGCTTTGTTTTTAACCAAAAATTTTAACGAATGAATTGCAGATTGCAGTCCAGTTGGAGAATCCTTGTATACCTCACACTGTTTACCTCAATGGCAACATTATGTAAGACTTCAGTATAAGAAAAGGGATACTGATGTTGCTATAATGGATTTGCATTTTCAGATTTCTCTAGTTATACAATACATATTTATGTGCACATTGGTGTACTCACCATTAAATTCAAGTTTGAGTAGTTTTTATGCAGTAGACTTTTTTCGTCATGCTGAACTTTTAATTACAGTACCCAGCTCTTGTCCATCCTTAACCTCCACACATATTTTTCTCAAGTTCCTGTCATTTGATGATGATGTCCTATATTTCTAATTTTTTAAACTTTTTTTTTTTGGTTTTTCGAGACAGGGTTTCTCTGTGTAGCCCTGGCTGTCCTGGAACTCACTCTGTAGACCAGGCTGGCCTCGAACTCAGAAATCCTGCCTCTGCCTCCCAAGTGCTGGGATTAAAGGCGTGCGCCACCACCGCCCGGCTTCTAATTTTTTTGTCATCTTAAAAACATAAAAATATGGGGCTTGAGAGATGGTTCAGCTCTTAAGAGAGCTGACTTCTCTTACATAGGACCTAGATTTGGTTCCCAGCACTTACCTCGCAGCTCATACACCATCTGTAACTCCAGTTATGGGGAAACCCCTTGCCCTCTTCTGGCCTGTGAGGGTACTGGGTATGCATGTGGGGCACAGACTTTCATGAAGACAAAGCACCCATATACAGAAATAAAGTAATAAATAAATATAAGAGGTATGGGATGTGGAACAGCCAGAGGGTGAACCTGGAGAGGAAAAAAAAATCTGGAGTGTAAATAAATAAATAAATAAATAAATAAAGCTGAACCGCCCTCCCAAATCTATGACTGCAATTATGCAGGATGTAGTCTTTAAAATGTGACCCCCCCTCACAGTCTCTCTGCAGAGTAGGTGGTTATATGTATTCATAGTTCGCTTCTTTTCATCGTAGATGATACAAATGGTTTACAAATGTTCTCCCAACCTTTGAACTTGTGGAGAATACCTGGACTGATTCCAATTTGGGGCTATTACAAAAATGTTATGAATGTTTTGCATAGGGTTTGTATAAATCAAAGTTTTTGTTCCTCTGTGGTAAAGTGCTTATTGCAACTTGTGGACCATATGATAGTTGCAGGTTTACATTTGTAAAGAACTGGTGTTCAGGTGGGCATTCATTCCTACCCACAATGGCAGAGTAACCCAGTTTCTCTGCTTCCTTGCCAGCATTTCATGCTGCCTAGATAAATCATGTGTCTAAGTGTGTACTGATATTTCATGGCGGTTTTGATTTGCATTTTCTTGATGTCCAATGATGTTCAATGTCCTTTCCCTATACTTGATCTCTGTTTGTTAAATGTTCTTGTCTTTTGCTTTTTAAAGCAAAGTTAGGGCAGTTGTTTGTTTTACCACTGAGCTTTTTTAAACTGGTATTTGTTGGATTTTATTCATACAATGTGTTTTGATCATATCCGTCCCGTCCCCAGGTCTGTTCCCCTTCCCCAGCCACCCAACTTAGTTTCCAAAGTTCTTTATATGTTCCAGCGATTGTTGGATGCATACTTTGAAAGGAACTACTGTGAAAAGGATTTCTGATTCATAGAATTGAAAAAGTATCTTTCATAAGGGTTTCACAGGACAGAAGCTTCCAGTTGTGAAAAAGTTTATCAATTTATTTTTTATGGATCAAGGTTTAGGGGTTAAGTCTGAAGACTTCTAACCCTGGACTCTAGAGCTTTTTATTTCTTTTGCTCATTTTGATTTAAATAAATGCAGTGAGACTTTTGCCTTATCCCCAATATTAATGAGAAAACATTCAGTCTATCACCATTATAGTTGATGTTTTGTTTTAGGTTTCTTTTCTTTTTAATTTTTTTTATTGAAATGTGTTTTTCCTGTGTGTATGACTGTGCACTATTTTGATGCCCAGTACTCCCAGAGGCCAGAAGAGAGAGTTGGGTCCCCTGGTAGTGGAGTTGCAGATTAATTAGCTATGAGTTGGGAATGGAACTTGGGTTCTCTGGGAGAGCAGCTAGTGTTCTTAACCTCTGAGCTATCTAGCTCTCTGTCCCCTGTTGTGGGTTTCTTAATAATTCTCTTTTCAAGTTGCTGCAAATCCCTTCTGTTCCTTACCCACAGTCAGATTTTATCATGAACGGATGTAAGATTTTGTCAAACACTTTCTATGCATCAATTGGTAAGAGTACGTAATTTTCTTCTTTAATTTGGTGGATTATGCTGATTGATTTCCCAGTGTTTCAGAAGCCTTCCTTATCTGTATGTAGCACCCCTTGTCCATGGTACAGAACTTCTACAGACTGCTGCATTTAGGCTGCTCATATTTTGTTAAAGATTTTTGTATTGTCACATTAGGCAGAACAAGCCAGGTTGACAAAGCTGAATATAGCATGCTTTTCTCTCATGGGTGGAATCTAGAAAATGGAACAGATGAAAACAGAAGGGGACTATTAGAGAAGAGGAGCAGGCTCAGAAAGGGGCGGGGTAAAGGCATGTAATAGAGGACCAAATATGATTAATGTCCATTATATACATGCATGAAAATGTTATGATGAAAGCCATTACTTTGTACAATAAATTTTTGGCAATAAAATTCAATAAACATCTTTGTCAGATAGTTCCAGCATCTGGTTTCTCTTGGTGTTAGTATGACTTGATTGTCTTTTCTCATTCTAATTGGGTTTGTGTCTTTGGATGTTTTGTCAGTGTGAGGAGAGTCGGGGTCTTATCAAAAATTTTAATCTCAGCAGGCAGCTGTTTAGCACACAAGTCTTAAATGTACCTTTTTGGGCTATACTTCTAACTACAGCTTAAAATTTAAGAGTCTCTGTAGTGTTACTTTGTCTTAACATTGTTTATTTTGTGAGTCAGTGGCCCCCATTGGTCCCTGGTGGTATTGCCTGTTTGAGAAACATAAAGGTTCTCCTCAGGAAGGGCGTTCAGATTATCTCACAGTGGGGCTGGGCGGTGGTATGATTTATTGGTGATGTCTCTTGATTTAGCTTTCTCTCTGTCTCTGAGCGGGAAAAAAGAAGCCTTCCATCAAGCTCCCTGGGCCAGGCCACCTGCTGCTCCTGGGTCCCAGTTACTTACTTCTTGTCTCTGAATGGGGCGAAAAAGCTCAGGGCTACAGAGACAATGAGGCTGCTCAGGGCAGAGCACTTGCAGCTGTTGCCTCTATCGTTTGTTGCTCTCTCTTCTGGTTTGTGTTTCTCTATGGGTACAGACACTCTTGGGGAAACGGGAGAAAAACTCTTCCCAGACCAGGGACTATTAAACAGGTGTCTACTGGTGAGTCAAGGGAACCCAGTCCTGGCAGGAGCAGAAAGCTGGTTTTTGGCTGCTTATTAGTAGCAGGATGCCCTGTTACTTTCCTTTGCCGATGGTGCCAGGCTTGCAGAATTTTGGTAGAGAGCCTCCTATTTGATCCAGAAGGAGAGTAAACCTACTTGGACTACATTCTGTTGCTAAAAAACCTATTTGAACCACGTGACTACATTATTTACTTAAAATATGGTAAAAAAAGGAGATTTAGCAACAAGAAAAAAAAAAAGAAAGAAAGAAAAGCTTGTTTGCCTGGATGATGAAGTGATAGGTGTTGACCTGGCTTGCTTTCTTAAATCTTAGTTCAGATGCCTCCTAATTCCTGTTGTAGTTTTTTGTTCCTAATATAATATAGTTCCTCACGTGACCCTTTTATACAGCTCCTCATGTTGTAGTGACCACAACCATAAAATTATTCCGTTGCTACTTCATAACTGTAATTTTTCTATGATTATGAATTGTAATGTAATGTCTGATATGCAGGATATCTTATATGGGACCCCTGTGAATGGGACCATTTGACCCCCCAAAGGGCTTGTAGTTGTACTTAGTGGTGAGGTGCAAGGGAAACTGAATCTATGTCATCTTGTTCAGTTGAGAAATGTGCCTGTCCTTTAATACTAGTTCTCGGGAAGTAGAATCTAGTTTGTGTGTGTGTGTGTGTGTGTGTGTGTGTGTGTGTGTAGACAGAATGACAGAGCTGACATGGTTAGCATTGTACCTGCCTCAATCACTGGTGAAATTTTATTTCTGAACAGTACAGCCATTATATTCAATGGCTATAAGTATACCATTTAGAGGCCATAAGAAAAAATCTTTACCACAAGGAGAAAAGAGACAGACTGATGAAGTGGAAGTTCTGTAAATTTAATGTCTCCGGAATGATGGCTATAGAGAAAGTCCACACTGCTTAATTTAATAAAACACAAAGTACACGTGGATTAAGAGCACCAATGAAATTATTGAAGCAGTTCATGTTCACAGTCAGCTCATATTGCACATTAATGACCCCGAACATGTTCGTTACCCCATTGTCACAGATTGCTAGACTTAGCAGTTGAAAATACCAGAGATTGCCTGGGAAATAACTCTTCTTATATTGCTCTATTTTAACCATGGAAGTTTGGGTTCTTATATGTCTGAAAAATCTCCCCAAATCTCCCATTCAATCTTTTTGATGCAAAATTCCGCCCCCCCCAGGACGACTGCTATATCAATCCCCCATTCTTAACAGATTCCTGTTTTAAAGAGCTATTGATATTTGATTAGTTTCTATTGGATACGAACAAGTTTAAGGTGGATATTGTTCCAGGGAATGGCTGTAATTTGAGCTCCCCATTGGTTTTCCATTCCTCGGCTAGCAAGTTCGCTGTAATGTTTTAGTTTAGCAGTGTGATGTCCTCCTTTGAAATGTATATCTTGAGCTATTTGGATGATTGCTGTTTTTTTTGTGCTGTTCAGCATTTGTAGAACTTAGCTTCTTACTATTACTGGTTGTTTCTCCTTGGTTATTTTGAGTACAGTCTTTTCTTTCTTTTGGCTTTGACATCCTTCCTCTTTCTCTCTCCCTCTAGTCTCTTCTCTTCTCCCAGTCTCTCTTCATCTTTTATTATATATGTATAAATGCATATAATTTTGTATCTATAAAGAATTCTAGGACTCACAAATGAGAGAAAATGTGTTGCATTTGTCTTTCCCTGTCTTATTTCATTGAATATGATGATCTCTGGTTGCATCCTTTTATCAGCAAAGGGCATAATTCTTATTTATGGATAAATACAACTCCATTATGCACATATAGGATATTTTCTTTATTCATCCATCACTTGGCAGACACCTAGACTTATTCCATAGCTTTGCTATTATGAATAGTGCTATAGTAAACATGGGCATGCAGACGTGTCTGTGGTATGCTGACTCAAATTCTCTCAGATATATACCTAGGCATGACAAAGCTGGGTTATATGGTAGTTACATATTTAGGTTTTATATAAATATATATGTATACACACACACACACACACACACATGCTTCCATTCCTCTATACTGATTTTTATAGTGCCTGGACCAGTTTGTATTTTTACCAAGAGTTGTGTAAATGTTCCTTTTCCTCCATACCCTTGACAACATTAGCTAATACTTGTTTTCTCAATGATTGAAGTCGTGACTGGGGTGAGACAAGATCTGTATGGCTTTAATTCGCTTTTCCCTAAAGATACCGAGCAGGTTTTCATGTGCTTATTGGCTGTTGAAGGAAAGCAGAGTGAAAACACTTCAAGCTAATAGGTGTAAGGAAGACCTTTCTGAAAAGGACTCTAATAGCTCAGGAAATATTGTTCAGAGTTGGCAGATTAGGTAGTTTGAAATTAAAAGGCTTTGCAAAGGAGCCTGTCGAGAATGAGGTAAATCCTACAATGAGAAAAAAATCTTCATTATATGCCTGCCAGAAGTTATGATCAAGAATATACAAAGAACTTAAAACCCTAAACACCAAAAACCCAAACAACTCAATCAGTAACTAGGCTAAAATTCTGTAATTTTTAAGGAATAAAGATTTGAATCTTCATTAATAATTTTACAGAGAAAAAATGATAGACAGAAAAAAAAAAGTCTTTGCACCTGAAAGATTCAATAGGAAGTTTTCTGAAATATACAAACACAAGCTTCTGGTTAAACAGGGATCAATACAAGATTGTTTCCTAAGCCATCTCCGCTATTTAAAGTACCACCTGCTTGACAATTATCTAAGTCTTTGTTTCGTTTTGGTTTTTAAAACACAGCATCTCTGTGTAGCCTCATGGCTGTCCTGGAACTCACTATGGAAACCAGGCTGGCCTTGAACGCAGAGTTCACCTACCTACCTCTGTCTTTGGAGTACTGGGATTAAAGGCGTGCACCTTCTTTTTGCAAATATTTTTTTATTTTTTTCAGTAACTTTTACCCCCTAAATATTGGCTTTCTTTTTGGTATGCTTACAGGAAATAGTAAAATAGTTATATTTGTGACTCAGCTCTTTCTATATGTGAATACACTGTCTCTGTCTTCAGACACACCAGAAGAGGGCATCGGATCCCACTACAGATGGTTGTGAGCCACCATGTGGTTGCTGGGATTTGAACTCAGGACCTCTGGAAGAGCAGTCAGTGCTCTTAACCGCTGAGCCATCTCTCCAGCCCAGACTCAGCTCTTTCTGATAAAATTATTTCTAAGTCTTATCCCCTGTTTTGTAAGAATCAAGACTGTTTCTCAGTACAGGTTACTTTAATAGTACTCTGAGTGTTGTCTAAGCAGGTAACAGGCTTTTTTTGGGGATATTTAAGGTCCCCTCCCCCCAAAAAAATAAAACAAACAAAAACCCCAAAAATCTGAGTGCGGCTTGATTACTAAGGGAGTGGGAATTGTAAACTCTTCATGCCAGCAGCTTTAACATATTCAGAGTGATTTAAGCTTCTGGTTGCCACATTCCTTGTATGTGTTAGAAGTGATACTTTAGGCAGAGAGTTGCAAATCCAATAGGGTGAAATGAAATCATTGTAAAACTGGAACCCAAAATCTTGCCACTCCTCCTTTTGTTTATGGTTTTGGCCACATTTAAAAGCAGAAATCTTAAAATTGTTTTCTAATGAAACAAAATGCCCCTCTGCCAAGCCCTGACAGGATGCAACTCTGAAGATGAAAACAATGTTCTCATTAGCTTAAGATAAGATGTACCTCCTAGTTAATTTTGACTTTCCCCTTTACTAGTGTCCTTTAATTAACTGGTCTGTATAGTTGATTGAAGATTTCTGATTCTTTTTACTTTCTCATGACGACATGATTTTAAAGCGTTCTATACCCACTTCAGATTTTCTGTATATGCAAGCAGAATTATTATGATCAAGCCTGTGGCATAAGCTAGTAGTTGTCTTCTGCCATAATTATTTCTACATCATAGATAATATGCTTCTCAGGAAGATGAGTTCGAAGTGCCAATTTGTCTAAGATAAATACGCACGATTTTATTTTGACAGATTTGAATTGAAGAGCGATTGTGACTCACTTGTGCAGTTTACTGAGTGCCATTTTCACTCCTACTTCAAGTTGCACATATGCAGGTCTAACAGGATGCTTTCTTATTTCTGTGAACATTATCAGTCCTCTGTGATTTTTCTCAAAAGCGAAATGCATGATCTTTATTTGTTCTCTTTCTTCTTTGTCTCTTAACCTTCTTTGGTACCATGTCTCTCCAGCAGTTCCTTTCTAGTAGCAGTAGATGCAGAGATCTTCCTACTATTTTGACCTCACCATTTCCATTTGTTTCGTAAGCCAAAATTTCTGTACTGAATACTTATCATGGTCTAGGCACTCACTAGAAACTTAGTTTATAGTGGGGCACAGTAAAAGATGATGGTTTGGTCCACATGTCTTCCTGAGGAAGGCAGCCATGCATGATGTAGAAACACAAGTGAAACTGCAGCTGTGATAAGTACTACAAAGAAGAGGTACTCCTGTATAGATTACTTTGAGCTCATCATGGGCATTTGGGAAGGGAGGCTTTTCTGAAGAAGTGACAAATGAGCTGATATCTGAAGGCTGAATAGATGTTACTGACATGAGGAACTACGGGAGAAGCTGTAAATAGTGGCAACCGCACGTGAAAAGCTCTTATGGTAGAAGTAAACATTAAGCACTGGGGGAGATGAGAGCTGTGGTTGGAAGCTCAGAAGGAAGAATAAAGTTTAGCACAAATTTATAGGAGCCAGGTGGGTAGGAACTCAACCACGTACAGTTAGGCTCCTTTAAGTAATATATTCATTTACTCTGCGGGTATTGGAAAACATTAAAGCGACCTCTGTGTGTGTGTGTGTGTGTGTGCGCTCAATTGTGTATGTGAGATTCACATTTCCAAATGCTCTTTTATTTGCATCTGAGACAGAATGGAAGGCACTCAAGAGTAGTGACTGAGACTTTACAGGTAACTAAGGAATGCTGAGAGCTGGAGAAACCATCTTCTCCAGGGCATTTAGACACCATTTAGTTAGCCAGTACCAAATGGTTAACCCTTAAAACATACACACAAGTAATATTATACAGACCAGGCAGATTATGCTTAGGAATATATTTGTATATACATATAAGTATATGCACAGAAGAACAATTAATGAAAAAAGAGGCCATGAATTTGAAAGAGAGCAAGGGAGCAAGGATAAAGAGAAAGGAGAAACAATATAATTATATTAAAATCTCAGAAATAATAGAAAAACAAACAAAAGGAGAGCATAATGCTGTTGGAAGCTAAATGATGGAGATGGAAAGAAATTAATGTGATTAAAGGCCATGTAGTAGGTATGGTACCCAGGACAAGATGATAGACTAGTTATGGCATAGGAGAGAGAGAATGGAAGAGGCACCTAGAGAATGTTTGGGCTAGCATAACTGAATGGACTACTCAGTGAAGAAATACTAGAAGACCCAATATGGGCAGAAGATGTGTTCAAGTTGAGGTGTGTTCAGTCTGAGATATTAATGATGTAGCCAAAAGATAATGCCAAGGAAATGATTAGTTCTTAAAAGTGTGGAGTTCAGAATAGAGATCTTGTCTAGAGAGAGATGAGACTTGTTGAAGTAAATAGATAATGTAGGTGGGTAAAAACTATAGAGTGAAAGAAGAGGGGTTAGAACAAAGCTTGTTCCAGGTAAGGAGACAGGGTAGTGGGGACATCAGGCATAAATAACTTTAAAGAATTTTAGATGTGATGGGGAAAGATGGGCCAGAGTGATGGGGCATTTTCATTTTTATTGCAAGAGAGGAGAATAAGTTTTAGAGCAGAAGGGAAAGGCTCATTAGGGAAAAGAAAGGCAAAGTTTGAGAAATAGTGGATGACAGGATCTAAATTACAGTTGAACTTCTGTCTGATGATCTCAATTACTTTTTCCTTTGAAGCAAGAGGCATGTTTATCTGATAAACATGTGGAGGTGGTATTTGACAATGGGGCATGTTTGAAAGGGTTATTGTAGAATAGCAGCATAAACTGAACAGAGAGACGTAGTAGGAGGCACTGTGGAAGGCTCATTTGAGGTTGGCAATCCTGAGTTTTTAGAAAGAGAAATGTATCCTCTTGAGACTGGGTCCGTCCATGCTTGAATATGAAAATAAAGGTATATAGGACATGAACAGATGGGGAACCTTGAATTTCCAAGATGAAATTGGGCCAATTGTGTGAACTTTCTGGTGCTCTATTTCTTCAATTTTGAAATAGAGATAATTAATATATTTCCCACAAAAAGAGGACTAATCAAGATGGCATGAGGAATAGCACTTGGCTTGGAATCCGTGTTCCATACATGAAAACATGTTACCTTCCCATCAGATGCCAGCCTCATCTATAGACTTTATCATCAGTACTCAATACATAATGCCTCTCACTCCTGGCTAGACTGATCTTTTCCTACATCCATCCCTATTCTTTACTCCTCATTGTCTCTGAGCCAGCTTTTCTCTTTTGCTGTACTGATTTTCTATTATACTCCAAAGAAATTTGGAGCCTGATTATATTCCATTGTTGGCTTTATTAGAAATCTTATCATTTTACTCTTTTGCTTAAAATATTATTTTGCCTATTTTTCTTAAGAAAATGATTCAATCCAGATGTGGTAGCACATACCTGTGCTTTCCAGTGCTTGAAAAGTTATGATGGGAAGACCCTGATTTTGTTTAGCCTGTGTGACATAGTGAGTTTTTGGTCTGAACTAAATAGTGAGATCTTGTCTCAAAAAATGAGTAAAATATTTCAGTAATGTGCAATTTTTCTAACAAGAGTATGAATTCTTTAAGGAAATGTGCTAGAAAGCTTTCTCTTTCTCAAAGGACTTGTAACAGTATTCACCATACTTGTGAAGTTTAATTGTCTTCATAGGGAATATAAACTATACTCTTATGGTCTTCAAAGTACTGTCATATTGGGAAAACACACTATGATAGGGTGCTAGAAAGTATTAAAGTTTGTATTTATCACAGCCTTTGACAATTCTATTACATGTATTTATAATGCTTATACTATAGATTTACAACATATATAAGGATGCATAATCCATAAATATATATTCATATGCACACACATAAACTGTCAAGAGTATTTAACCTTGAGGTTCCAGAGAAGACCATTTTCAATCCTCAGTGTTCAAATGACTGATTGAAATTTTACTAAGGCAACTGATCACAGGAGTGTGAATCTGTAATCCCTTGAACCAGAAAGGTGAGGAATTGAGGTTGGTCTGGTCTACATAACAGAACTCTGTCTTGTGGGAAAAAAGAAAGAAAGAAGAGATTTAATCAACTCAAAAATCAAAGCAACTATTTTTTTGTTTTTTTTTTATTATTTATTTTATTTTATTTTTTTTAAATTTACATTCCAAATCATTTCCCCTTTCCCGTTTCCTCCCTCCCCGAAAGTCCCATAAGCCCCCTTCCCTCCCTCTTTTCTCCATTCAACCCCCTCTCGTTTCTCTGTCCTGGCATTCCCCTACATCCAGTCTTTCCAGGACCAGGGGTCTCTCCTTCCATCTTCTTAGAAATCTATTGATATGCGGATTGTGTCTAGGGTATTCTGAGATTCTGGGTCAATATCCCCTTATCAGTGACTGCATACCATGTGTGTTCAAAGCAACTATTTTTATTTCTTTCTGTGCACTAGACACTATGATTGATGGTGCACATGCACTGACTTACCCAAGTCTCAGAGAAGCCTTATAAAGTGGGATTATAATTTTTATACCACAAAAGAAGGGGCTGTAGCACAGAGTTATAGACTAAGGCTATAATCGTGCAAGCTATGGAGTCAGCATCTAAAACTGCATCTGCGTGAATCTAAACCTGAGGTTTGAGGGAAGATTTTTAACTTCACAATTGAGTTTCAGGAATGGATGTGAACTAATCAAGCTATTGATTTCTTCTTCCATGAGTTTTGATAGGTCCCTTTCCAAAGGTGAATCACCTCAATCAGTGTACAGTTTTGTACAAGTGCCCATATATTTTATGCAGATACTATGTAATAGATGTTGTCCTACTAGTTATTTACCCAGGGTATTATGAAAATCAGATAGAGATTTACAAAGTAGAAGATCATCTTAAGAAAAATTAAGTAATCGAACAACATGATTATATCTGACACTTACCTCTCTTTAAAATGAAAAGAAATTATAGAGCTCTTTCTTAAAGAATTGTCCCTAATTTCCAAGGCTGAATCTAAAGTAACACATGCTTTCTGATTTTTCAGTTGTTTCTGAAAATATGACAATTCAAGAAACAAGTACAAATGTTTCACAGCAAATAGACCTAACAACTTCTTCACAGACTACTGGGCTCAACCCACCCAAGACTGCACATTCATCCACACTCTTGCCAGAGGGCATGCCTGTTTCTACAATCAATCATACAGCGATATTATATTCTAATACAGTACCCTCACCTCTAGCAACAGTAAGTGCATCCAAAGATTTAAGGACATCTACAACCAAGACAGCTACATTTTCAAAAGATATCTTGTTTACTTCAACAGCCATCCCTCTGTCTACCCAGAGGACACCTATTCATACTACTACTGACTCCATGATTGTAACAGAACACTCATATCTAGCAAAAACAAGGACATCAAAAATGGTGGAGGCCATGCCTACTGAGATCTTTCATTCAGCTACATCTACTGATTTCATTGACACATCTGTATTTACCAAGAATTATACTGTATCTGAAACTTCAACAACTAAATCCAAGTCAGCTGTTGGGAAGACAACTTTATTCTCGAATGAATCAACAACCATAGCTACAACACCTTGTCCCAAGCACAAACCCACAGATGTTGCTATACTTCATGCCTCTAAATCTGGGCAAGAATTTTTTGTATCTTCGGCTGCCAGAACTGTGTCTTGGTCCACTACTGATGTTGGGATTGACTCAACCTTCCCACCAGAGTCTTTGCTCATCTCCACAGCGTCTCCTGTCAATTTTACATTTCCTGAAATTCAGGTGGCATCTGCCTTGTCAACAATGGATGTGGAGACGCCAGCCACAGACCATTCAGTGTTGCCTATGGAGACCATGCCTGCCCTAAGAACAATGAAACCAGAGTCAGTCTCTACAAATTTCCACGATGTCTCTTCATCCAGCCTGGAGGATGCTATATCTGCCTCCATGCCTAAAGAAACCTCTTTCATGGCCTTTTCTTCCATTACCTCCTCTCCAATCACTGGAACTCAAGATGAACAGATAGTTATTGATGCTGAGAGTACACATCCAACTGTAATCCCCATAACCAAACTTGTCCCTACATTGGCTGAAACTTCACTCTTTCCTACCATGGAAGGGCTAGTATACACCCAGAATACACCCACAACTGATGAGCCCATGCTTATTTTGATTTCTACTAAATCACCTTCTACATATAATGCATCTGAATCAGGCCTCACATCTATAACAATTAAAAGTGACTATCAGTTCTTTACCAATGAGACCACTTGGACTTCTAAGTCAGGTCAGACCCTGTTGATCTCTATGAATACAACCACCATACCCACATTCACACCTAATGAAATTCTCACATTACCATTCCAAGGTAATACCACTAATGTAGATCATTCATCCATGACTACTAACATCACACCAATTCAAGCATTCACAGAGAGCAAGGTGACTACCAGCTCTGACGCTACTACAGCCAGCTATACAACACCTCTATTCAAATCAACATCCCAGTGGCTTAGGAATTTCACAAGTGTTTCTGGAATCACATCTGTAGCCAGCCATCCTGAGTCTAAACTCACCACTTTACTATTGAAAAGCAACTCTATGCCCACAGTAGCTGCAAATGAACTTCCCTCAATACCAAGGGAGCCAGTTGTTCCATCAGTAGATACATCTACCCTCACTGACATTAAACCAAATTTTTCTACTGAGAAGAGCATTTCTGAGACAATTCAAATAGAAACGAATGATGTGAGCACATTTGGTGATACTGTGGCCCCTCTGTCCATGTCTGCAACAACACAGAGAGTCTATATCACTGTGATGAAAGAAACCACTTCCCATCATCCTAAGGTAAAGTCAACTATAGCAGCGGTAGCTGAGGCTTCTCCATTTTCAACAATGCTGGAAGTGACAGATGAATCAGCACAAACGGTGACAGCTTCTGTCACTGTTTCCCCCTTTGCAGATATAGAAAAATTGACTACTGCGTTGAATAAAGAAACTGCAACTGCTGAGGTGGGAGTGAGTTGGCTTTCAACCAAATTGAAGGAAAGCACACCTGAGAGTTCACACAATGACACCACAGAAAACTCCACACACACCTACACAGTAGATTGGACTTCAGAGATGTCCGAGGGCAACTCAGCTTCATCACCCAATTCTGCGAGCACCTGGGCACTACCTGAACTTCTGAGTTCTTTAACAATGAAGACAATGGGAGACACTTTCTCCACTAATCCTTCACAGAGGACAGCTGCATCTTTGTCTGCCGGTGTCTTGTCTCCACAGACTGCTTCTACTCATTCCTCAGTAATCCCCCAACTGATTACACACACATTTTCACAGCCAGTTAATATCTCTGCTGTCACCTCTCCTGCCACCACTATGGTGTTGTTTGATGAGACTAAGGTGACCCTGTCTCAGCCTTCTACATTGGCCAGGGATTTCACTACTTCTGTGTCCTCAGTTGGTTTAACTCTACCGACAATGACAATGACCACAGGGCTGATGCCACCAGTGAGTCCAACAGCTTCCACAATCAGTGATACCATGTCTACCCACAGAGACTTCCTTCAGACCACTTCAGAGGTCACAGCAATCTCTTCTACAACAGCACACATGGCGTTTTCCTCTCTGAGAGATGCTTCGGTATCCTCACTGAGACCTCCCACTCCTGCGATAACTAAAGCTATAAGTACCATTCCCTCCATCTCAGCTGACTTAGTAAGTCCATCCATACACACTCTTGTCTGCTCAAGGCCTTTGCCTAATAACATTACTATTGTATCCTCCACTTATGTTAGCTCAACTACACCGACATCAGTAGCAACACCATCTGAATCTCAAGTTGAGGCTTCAACTTATGGTTTTAGCTTTTCCTATGCTTTTAGTAGTGGTGGAGATGTCAATATGGCTTCTGGACCTACAGGAACCTCTGCTGATGGTGAGGCCATGCCCCCTAATACCTTTGCCAACAAATTTATTACCACAGTAGATCACGAACCTACCACATATTTTGTAAGTACACCAGTCTCCACACAGTCAGTGTTTGCCACCTTTATGGTGTCTTCTGACAAAGAACAGACCAACATCTCCATGGAGAAAACCCCCAGAACTACAGGGATGGCAGAGATTTCTCCATCCAAAAATTCCTTTATTTTGAACTCCCAGAGCATTTTCCCTTGGGAAATGACAGACACAGAAGTTTCTGAGACCACAGAAATCTCCAGCCACCAAACACATTTGCCTTCAGAAATTCTACCTGGTTATCCCTTTTCTGGGAATTTAACCACATCTTCTATTTCTGGGAGCACACAGTCTGCCCAGACCTTGACCTTGAGCACCAAAACAGGTTTTTATGTTTCAGAAGGGTCCACTAGTCTTGAGAAAACGGCGCTCCCACAAGTTCAGACAGTAACCAAATCTTTGTCTCATGATAAAGAAAGGACAAGTGCCCTTTCAGAATATCCTTCCAGGACTGTAGAAAAGATTGTGAGTTCCTCTCCTGTGACTCATCAAGCCACAGGTCACCCACCTACTTCATTTGTAGACACTTTCAGAACAACTAGAATATCACATCCTGTGCTCATCAACACAACTCTTTCATACTTACTTTCCCTTAAGACGCAACCCGAAGCAACAAAGATTGCTTCTTCCACTTCTGGAAGCACAGAGAATTTCTCTAAGTCCTTCTCTCCTTTCACAACTGGACTACTGAGCACCAATTTTACAATGATCACTCCTGATGGGAGCACTATAGACTTTTCTGTTCCAAATGAACCAACAAACTTTCCTAAGGAGACTTCTATGGAGGTGTCCACTCCTACTTACCAAACAGTTTCATTACCCAATGTCACTGCTTTCACCTCCAGAAAAGTTTCTGATGCCCCTACAATGCCAATGACTAAGTCTCCTAGAACAATACACTCAGGCAATTTGAAAAGTGTCTCTATAGGTACCTTTGGATTTAAGTCTGAGAGGTCCTCAACGCCAGTTAACTCTGATTTCTCAACCACAGTGCTTTATTCTGACACTTCCACAAGGCGTGGGGCATTCTTTACTTCATTGTCTTCACTTTCCCCTAAGACTACTAAAAGCACCCAAGCATCAACATTGGATATCACACCAGTGGCACATGCTGGGTCTACTTCACAAGGCTCCTTCTGGAATTCCTCAGTGGTAGAGGTATCACTCAATTACATGACTGCACATGCTTCCTCTCCAACACAGAGAGATTTATTAACTATAAAAACTGTTCCAACCATTAGTATGGCTGGAATTGTGACTTCAGTTATAGGTGCCACTCCCTCCTCTCTGCCCAGTTCTAAGAATACTGAAGCTATTTCCTCCATTCCAAAGACTGTGTTTTCATTGTTACTTTCAACAACCCAGCAACCATCACGAGAAAATGCGGCTCCCACTCTGGATATGTTACCAGGGATCACTGCGAGCAGTGGTGGGGTGACAGAGGTCATTAATGCCCATTCCCTTGAGACTGGAAAGATGAACATTTTAACAAGTGAATTAACAAACAGCAGTCCATGTGTGACTGCTCCTGTTTTACACCCTTTGTGGACCCAGACCAGTACAGCTCCAGCTTCTTTGACATCACATCTTTACTCACCTCATAGTACCAAGTCCAAGTTTCCACTTGTATCTCAAATGGCTGAGTATCCAGCGTGGGCTGCAAGAATCACACCTAGTATCGGCCAGGCTCTGCTTACAACGTCTGCAAACACACATGGCGTTGAAGATTCTCACTTTCCAGTTTTCACAACGAAGGTAATGACACCCAACAGAATGGAAGTAGAGACTCTGCAGTTTCCTTCCGGGACTTTGTCAACATCCACAACATCTCAGATCGGTCTGGTCTCTAGGGATGCTACAGTGATGCCATCGATTGTCGCATCAGAAAGCCTTCCTACTTTGGGGATTTCTGAGAGTACTTCATTGTCAGTATCTTCAACACTTCCCCCTACCACTTTAGCTGCCATTCTGCACACATTTGGGAAAACAGCTACACTCGTAACCCCTGGAACTACACTCTCATCAAACCCTTCTGTAATTTCCAGGGCTACCTCCCGCACTTGGAGCTTATCTAGTCTCCCTTCAGACTCTCAGACATCTGTATCTACTCCTTCTCAGCTTTTAACTTCGTCTTCAGGAGAAACGTCAGAATCCACTTTTCCAGCTTCTGCCATGATAGCAACATACTCTAATTTTCCAATGGCACCCCTTTCTGATGAAAGTGCCACCATACCCACCCGAGCCACTTCTGCAACTGCACTGGGAGCCATCACTGCTGACTTTTTGACTTCTCTGCCCATATCTGCAAAAAACAAAGATGACAGTCTACACACTTCTACATTCCTGGGATCATCCTCCAGAACTACTGTGACTGACGGCTCCACAGCTATGTCTGAACCCATGTCCTTTAGTAGAACGAGTGTATCACCTTCTGTAACAAGCCATGACCTATCTATTGGTTCTCTGTCTATATCTAGCCCAAAAAATACATCTCTGTGGAGTAAAGTCCCAGCTACATCAGAATCCCACACTTTATTCTCTTCTAAATCTACACTGGACTCTGTTATGAGTATAGCCACTACTACATCCACAGCTATGGGAACCTCATTTCCTCTGATGTCTACTGAAATGACACATCCTTCTACAGCAACTGGGTTTTCACTAGTCTCTTCATCTTTTGAGACAACGTGGATGGACTCCATATTTTCCTCTCTATTTACACAACCATCTACTTCACCGATTGCCACAGTGTCTACAGGTATTTTATTCAAATGTCCTTAACAAAGTTCATGAACAATGGGCCATGTGTTCTCCATGTTCTCTGAAAGCAGAAAAGAGGGGGAAAGATGTATGTGTTTTTTATCTCCCTAAGAGCATTGGTACACAACTATCTTGTCTAGAACAGAACTCTCTAGCTATATTTCTTGTCTTTATTGAAATATATTACAGATGCATCTTTTCACTCAGTATATAAGTTTGAAGCTTTCCTTACAGCTGTTTGATTCTTGATGTCATGACTGTGACTCTGTCCATGTAAGCACAGACTAGGACACTCATCTTTACCCTGTAAAAGAATCATACTGGGGGCGGGAAGGATGGCAAGATGGCTCACGTGTTATGAGAACTGTCTGCTCTTCCAGAGAATCCTGGTTCAATTCCCAGTACCCACACGGAGGCTCAACTACCCGCCCCCCGTGGAACTACACTTTTAGGAGATATTACCATTCCCAGAGATTTGCTGTACTCTTCTGGAATCCTCAGGGACCAAGCATGAGCAAGGTGCACACAAATACATGGACACAAAACACCCATACAATAAATAAATAAATAGTCATATGCCATTAGGTCTGATGGTGCTTACCACACAACAGAGCACACACACACACACACACACCCCAAAACCAAAACAACCACACACAAAACTGTACCTTGTATTTTGAATTTCTCCGTGCAAGTCTGAGTCCTCTCTAATTCCTACATCTAGCTGGCTAGAAATGGTTATCCATAGCTAGCTTCCATGTTGTTCAAATATTGAACAGCTCTGCAACTTTGCTTAATTTATTTCATTTATGTTATTTTTATATTATTTTATATGTATATTTTGCTTACATGTATGTATCTTCAACACATGGATGCCTAGTGCCCAAAGAGGCCAGAAAAGGGTATTAGATCCCTTGAAAATAGAGTTACAGGGGTTTGTGAGCCATCATGTGGGTGCTGGAAACTAAACCCAGGTCCTCTGCAAAAGCAGCAAATGTCCTTAACTGCTGAGTCATTTCTCTAATCCTTTCTTTCTTTCTTTCTTTCTTTCTGTCTGTCTGTCTGTCTGTCTTTCTTTCTTTCTTTCTTTCTTTCTTTCTTTCTTTCTTTCTTTCTTTCTTTCTTTCTTTCTCTGTGCATGTATCTGTGTGGGTGTGTACATATAACTGTGTGCTTGTGGAGGAAGAAGAACAACTTGTAAAAGTCATGTCTTCTTTCCAGCACGTGTGTCCCAAGAATCAAACTCAGATCATCGGGCTTGGTAGCAAGTGCTTGTACCTGCTGAGTCATTTCCTTGGCTTGGTTCTGTAAAGTTTAAGATTCCAAATAAAGATATAACAGGACAAGATCAAGAGGAACATAAAGAGAGAAAATTCTAAAGGAGGAAGGAAGGCAATGGGGAGACAATTACTTTTTTTTTTAGATTAAATTGTCTTAAGACATATAGCATTTACTGTGGCTGTTGAATGAGCCAGAAACCAGTTAGTGAATGAAAGAGAATTTAGGGGGTTTGACACAAGTCCATCAGCTGTGTAGAAATGCAGGGAAATGAACAGGTAATCAAAGAAAAAAAATGGGCTGGTAGCATCTTGCATGTTTTTCTCATGGTTATGTAGCCAAAATGGCCGATTCTTGATATCAAACTAAGAAAAATTTAGGAAAGAAAAATGTTGCTTTGTTTGCTTTACAGTGGAGAGCACTTCTAATCTAACTTTCAGAAGCCAGATTCTTTCTTTCTTCACTCTTTCTTTTTCTTTTCTTTTCTTTTTATTTTTGTGATGGGCTTTTTTTGTACCCTCAAATGTCCTAGAACTAGCTCTGTAGACCAGGCTGGTCTTGAACTCACAGAGATCCACCTGCCTCTGCTTCCTGAGTGATGGGACTAATGGTGTGTGCTATCACTGCCTGGCAAGAAGTCAGATTCTTGATGTAAGTAACTAAAATTAACCTGTTTATTTTTAATTACAGTTTCCTTCTACAATATCAAAATGAGCTTCTCTGTCTTTGATGAAGAGCCAAGGGCCCTCATTACCACTGTTATACATGAACTTACAAAAGATTGGGTAAAATGCTTTTTAAAATATGTACTGTGTTTATTAAATACATGGGACAAAGACAGGGTAGATTGAAAGTAGACTCTCTTTTCTACTGATAATCCATTTCATAGATAATCAGTTTAGATTGTTTGTACTGCAAATGTATTTACTCTGTAGGCAACACTCTGAAGATATCTGCAATCTCTTCAATAGTAGCAGCATTGAAAGCTTTTATGAGATGTTATTATTTTCATTTTTTGAGATCTGTACATTTTCCTCCATGGACACAGATTCTGAGTCATTGCTAAATTTTCCTAGTTGGAAAAAACAGAGCAGTGATAATACACTCTATGGCATAGTGTTTATGTGCCTTTATTTTCCATACTTTAATTTTTTCCTCTCTAAAACAGTGAATATTTTACTTGTCCTTACATTTTTGATAATAAAACTAATACATGCTGAGCAATTGAAGTTCACAGGAAGACATCTAAAATAGGCAATGTCGGTCCACTACTGCTGCTCTTAATAAATTGTGATATATGTTGTGAGATTTTTCTACACAGTCATAGATGTGTGTTATTCAGTTCTGGGGAGCAAACCCAGATCCTTGTACAGATTAGGCAACCATCTTATATAATCTATGAACACTTTACTAAGTATCATTGATCATATATGTGGTCTGGGATGTAGCACTACCACATACAGTTTAACAGAAACCTAAGATTTTACTATATATCTGTAACAGAAACTTTCATTTCACTTTCAAATCCATATGTGTATTGGTAGGCATTTAGGTTGTTTCTGGTTTTTTCTTTCTCTATTTTAAATAGTTCCAAACCCAGCATTCTTCTAATTATTCTAGAGGTCTTTGAATTTTTTTTTATAAGATTAGTTTTCAAATTTTAAATCATTGGCTCAAAAGACATGAACAGTTTTACATTTCAAAAATGATTACAAAATGGTCTTCAGATAAGTAACAATACCAATGTGCACTTTGGGCCCAGCAGTGAATGAGCAGACTGGTTTTCCTTTTCTCCATTATGTTCAAGTGTGTATGACCCAATTCTAAGTGCTTGAAAATAAGCAAGTGTTTCAAAGTGTTCGGGTTGCCTTACAAAGATACATCAACTAGGTGGCTTTTAAAACAGCCATTTGCTATCTCACAGTTCTAGGTGGGAGTCAGGTTTAGGGAGAAGGAGTTCAGGTGGGGTAGAAGGAGTGTGTGTGTGTGGGGAGGTGGGGGATAGAAGTTGAAGAGAAAAGGGTCAGAAGGGTTGGATTTTGGTGAGATTTTGTTCTTTGGCCTTCATGCTGTGCCTTCAAATGGTATTTCTTCTGTGCACATACATTTGCACTTTCTCTTTGTCCTCTTATAATGATAATAGCTCATGTTGGATTTGGGCTCTCTACCTTTAACTTTAATAGCTTAATACACAAATATGATCAGATCGCAGGTTAGGGCTTCCATATTTGACGTTAGGTTGGAGGTCAGCTTAGCTCCTAACAGCATGTAAAAAAAGGAACTGCAAACCTGGAGCAGGTTTGGAAAGTCTGGGCTCACTGATAAGACAACTGCAGCTCACATTGTCCCATGATGTCACTGGGTGAAAGCAGAAGAGTGGCCACATAAACACTGACCATCTATTTTCTTTTTTATTTTCTTTTACAGTTGAACTTTATGTTTCAAAACAGTGAATTTTCTCTTGCTAACCTGGCTATTCAAATTGAAAGCAGGTGTGTAAATGATGTCTATGAGTTGAAGGGAAATCGAGGGAACACCTGGGTCTGTGAGTTCTCCTTGTTGATATCTAGGAACGAAGAACACGTTTATCTTACTGTATGTTGTAAAACCAAAGGAAGAACACAACACAACAAAACCCCAACCCAAGACAAAACAGATAAAATAGAGGGACACAGGGAAACCTGAACCCCATTCTGCAACATTGCCCAAATCCAATCTCAGGAGAGTGGCAATTCTCACATAAAGAATGCTCGGGGCGATTCATAAAGCCTTGGATTCCAGGACCCAGACACCTTTCACCAGGTGCCACCTCTGAACACTGCCACATGTGGCTTCCCCTCCATATGTCTGCCTATTTTCTATATGTTGGCTCTTTGGTTTCTGTTATGTGTTCAAACAAAAAGAGGTTCATGAAGGTTTGTGTATAAATGAAGGTTACCATAAGTTACTGCCTTAGTTTGTGCCAATGAAACAGAATACTCCCTACTGGTTCGCTTCAGCCCCTGCAAATGTTTTCCTCAGACTTCTTCTTCACATGCCAAGGAACACAGAAAGGAAGCACTTCTGTCTTTACTCACAGTGTTCACTAGTTCACAAATACTGTTCATGGGACTCCACCCTCATTACCAAATTACCTCCCAACGAGCTCATCATCTAATATCATCTCATAGAATATTAGGCTTCCACATAAGAATTTTGACTAGATACAAAAATTCTGCAATGCCCTCCCCAAAGATTGAAAGCAAATAGAAGATATTTGGAGTCTCTAATAGTGTTTTGAAAATTGTATTTTTATTCACTGCAAAAGCAATAATGCAGCCATTATGAAATCTATGTACACATATGTATAGAAATCTATAACATGGATATTGGAAATCTACAAAATTCTACTTAAAAAATCTACTCACATTTCCCACCCCTCAAAGAATGTCTGTGAACATCTAACATCATTATATTCATCTAGTTTTTGAAAATATTTATTCAAAGAGTTTCTACTCTATATAATGTTAAACAATGTTCTTTTCTTGTTTCATAATTCATCGTATTCATCTTTTATTCCAGACTAAAAAACCCAGCTTATTCTTCTCTCTCTCTCTCTCTCTCTCTCTCTCTCTCTCTCTCTCTCTCTCCCTCTCTCTCTTTCTTTTTTCTTTTTGACACAGGGTCTCACAGTGTAGTTCTGGCTGTCCTGGAACTTACAGTCTAGACTCAGGCTGGTCTCAACTCACAGAGATCCTCCTGCTTTTGCCTTGGGGGTAATGGAATTAAAGACATGCACTGCGACTCTCAGATTATTCATTATAATGATTGCATAGATATTTGAATAATTCCCACCATTGTACATATATTTTTATGCTCTCTTGCTTATAACATCATGAGATTGATTTCTGGATCTGTTGCTGAGTTAAGTCTTACTACCACTTTAGTATGCAAATAGCAGTTCAGGGGTCCCCTTGGAGCCCTAGCACTGTTGGAACCCTGTTACCCCACACCTGTCATTATTCTTACCTTGTGATCCATGAATTGGGTGCTACATCTCATTGTTCTATAATTTTTTGATGCTTTTGATACAGAAAGACTTCCAAAGAGGAGACGGCCATGTACAGATATATTGTAAGTAAATTTTCAGGTTGAAGATACTTTTGACCCATCCTAAAAATAATTAGACAAGTAAAATACAAGTAAAAATAATTAGATAAGTAAACAGCTCTTCTACTCAGGAGTATATTACTAGGCAAGTTCATTGGTGAAAGTTGAGGGTCAAATTAAGTTATTCCCTTTAGGGTGGGCCCAAGGACCTATCAAGAAAGCAACTCTCTTGCTTCTTATAAATTGACTATGTGGCAGATTTTGAGGAAGATTTTGTGGGCTGAGTGTGTGGAAGGACTTAGGGATTATAAATGGTAGTATAATTTATTGATTGTGGACAACTCAGAAAAGCCTCACTCTTCCAAGATTCAATTGTTTGTAAGTCTGCCATTCCACTAAAGAAACTAAATCCCTACTCTAAGGTATATCTGTAGTCAGAGTACAGCCAAATGATCTTGAATCTTCTTTGACCCAAATTTCAGTACTTATTTTAGCTCCTCAGAGCTGTGCAATGGTATACTCTAAAATGGTTGGAAACCACATAGCTTTCAAGGTGTTTAAACATGAGATAAATATTTTGACTATATGAAATACAGTAAATCCTATAGTGCATTCTAAGTCATCTGGCATCATTTGAAATACTTGCTGTAAACAGCTGTCAGAATTGTAAAATGTAACATACAGCTAACACGATATAACTAAAATTTCTCTAAATACTATGTGTAAAAGCTCTCATGTGGTAATCTGCCAAAGCTCCCAGATCCTTCACATTCTGACTGTGTGATGTGGGGCAAATGAATCAACCTTTCTATGCCTCTATTTCCTTATGTGTAAAATGAGCGCTGTTAGATGGACAGAACTAACTAGTATCTATTAAGTGCTACCTTAAGTGCTGAGGTGTGGGGTGGTTTTAGTGGCTTACGTTTATTATCACCAGCATGCCAGTATCCAGAAGGCCTGGATTGTGCTGGTGAGTAGATCATTAACTTCCTGAGTGTCAACTGCTGCATCTAGAAAGTGGACAGACAGTCCTTGTATTATCGACCCGTCAGGCTTGGTGTGAATACTAACACGTTAATGTGCTTAAGGGATATTTGAAGAAGGCAGTGGCTGTGTAAATGTAAAGAATGATTATGATTTTCTTGTTAATGATAAGCCCTCTATGTAAATTTGATGTTTGTTCAAAGATTTCAGTGACTATGCACTTTTTTTTTTTTTTTGCATCGGTTGGAACAGAAAAAAGGGCAAGGAATGGATGCAATTTTTCATGTACCATACAGGTAGGAGATGAGTTTATTCATAGCTGGTACATTTAGTTCCGATTTTCCTTCCATTTAATTCTGTATGTGCAATAAGCAGCCTTTCGGTCAGAGTTGTCAGAGGGAGATCAAAGTATCTGGCGCTTATTTCTCAGACGCTCTAATTAAGCCTTTGTATTCACCAACTAAATTGTTTCAGTTGGGTTCCCGCGGACTGCGCTGGAGAGACGGGTACCCAGGCTCTCCCCCCAATATAACATCACTTGGGACACGGCCTGTTGGGGCTTCCGTCTGTGCCCGAGGGCGGGTTGGCGCTGTGGTCGTCTGGGTGCCAGATCGGCGGGCCATCGTGACCACAGGGTGAGCGGCGCCACGGAGCGTGCCCTCCGCCATCTTTGCTCCAGTGACCAGGTAGTTGGGACCGCCAGGCTCAGAGACAGACAGGCATAATATTCGCTTCGGTCTCAGGCAGCTTGTGTGTAACCTGCTCCCAGGTGCTGGGCTGATCTGCAGTGTCCAGCGCGCCAGATCTGCTGTGGGACTTCTGCCTGGCAGAGGGACGCCCCCTCCCCCCCCCCAGGAGAGATCACACACCCCTGCACAGGGCAGGAGCCTGCCAGCCTCCCTTTGGCGACCTCTGCTCCAGGAATCCACTAGGCTGAGCCTTTAGATGTGCAAGGCCTCCCCAATATAAGATCACTTGGGGCAAAGCACATTAGGGCTCCAAAGTCACTCAGGAGCAGGCAGGCCCCAGAAATCAGTGCCAGGGGAATCCTGGTAATCCAGGGGGGGCAGAAATAGCTTTGCAGGCTCACAGGAGGTCCAACCAACAACCAGTGGCAGCAGGACCAACTAACACCAGAGGTATCCAGATGGCAAAAGGCAAACGTAGGAATGTTACTAACAGTAAGCAAAGTAATGTGGGACCATCCGAACCCAACTCTCCAACAGCAGCAAGTCCTGGATACCCCACCACACCCGAAAGACAAGATCTGGATTTAAAATCACTTCTCATGATGCTATTAGAGGATCACAAGAAGGACACAAATAAATCTCATAAAGAGTTACAGGAGACCATGAATCAACGGTTAGAAGCCCTTACAAAGGAAACACAAAAATCGCTTAGAGAAATGCGGGAGAACATGGATCAAAAGATGGAGGCGCACAAGGAGACAACACAAAAATCGCTTAACGAGATGAATCAACGGGTAGATGCACTCACAAAGGAATCACAAAATTTGCATAAAGAAATGCAGAAGAATATGGGTCAACAGACGGATGCCCATAAGGAGGCAACACAAAAATTGCTTAAAGAAATGAATCAACGGTTAGATGCCCTTACAAAGGAAACACGAGAACTGCTTAAAGAAATGCAGGAGACGATGGATCAACAGATGGAATCCCATGAGGAGGAAACACAAAAATCGCTCAGAGAAATGCAGGAGAACGTGGGTCATCAGGAAGAAATCCTGAAAGAGGTAATGCAAAATTACCTTAAAGAAATACAGGAAAATACAAACAAACAAGTGAAGGATCTCAGCAAATCCATCCAGGAACTAAAAAAGGAAGTAGAAACAACTAAGAAATCACAAAGGGAGACAACTTTGGAGATAGAAAACCTTGGGAAGAAATCAGGAGTCATAGATGCAAACATCAACAATAGAATACAAGAGATGGAAGAAAGAATCTCAGGTGCTGAAGATTCCATAGAAAGCATCGACTCAACAGTCAAAGAAAATGCAAAATGCAAAAAACGCGTAACCCAAAACATCCAGGAAATCCAGGACACAATGAGAAGACCAAACCTAAGGATTATAGGTATAGATGAGAGTGAAGATTTGCAACTTAAAGGGCCAGTAAACATCTTCAACAAAATTATGGAGGAAAACTTCCCTAACTTAAAGAGAGAGATGCCGATGAACATACAAGAAGCCTACAGAACTCCAAACAGACTGGACCAGAACAGAAATACCTCCCGTCACATAATAATCAAAACACCGAATGTTCTAAACAAAGAAAGAATACTAAATGCAGTAAGAGAAAAGGGCCAAGTAACATACAAAGGAAGACCTATCCGAATCACATCAGACTTCTCACCAGAGACTATGAAAGCCAGAAGATCCTGGGCAGATCTCATGCAGACACTAAGACAGCACAAATGCCAGCCTAGACTACTATACCCAGCAAAACTCTCAATCACCATAGATGGAGAGACCAAGATATTCCATGATAAAACCAAATTTTCACAATATCTTTCCACAAATCCAGCCCTGCAACGGATAATAGGTGGAAACCTCCAATACAGGGAGAGAAACAACACCCTGGAAAAAATGAGATAATAACCTTCTTGAATCAAACCCAAAAGTAGATAACCACTCAAACATAAAGATAGCGTCAAGAATGGCAGATGGCAATAATCACTATGCCTTAATCTCTCTTAATATCAATGGTCTCAATTCCCCAATTAAAAGACATAGACTAGCAGACTGGATACGTAAACAGGACCCAGCTTTTTGCTGCATGCAGGAAACGCACCTCAGTGTCAAAGACAAACACTACCTCAGAGTAAAAGGCTGGAAAACAATTTTACAAGCAAATGGCCCCAAGAAACGAGGTGGAGTAGCCATCCTAATATCGGATAAAATTGATTTTCAACCCAAAGTCATCAAAAAAGACACAGAAGGACACTACATACTGATCAAGGGAAAAGTCCACCATCAAGAACTCTCAATCCTGAATATCTATGCTCCAAATGCAAGGGCACCCTCATTCGTAAAAGAAACTTTACTAAAACTCAAAGCACACATCGCACCGCACACAATAATAGTGGGTGACTTCAACACCCCGCTCTCTGAAATGGATCGTTCAGGAAAGCAGAAACTAAACAGGGACACAGTGAATCTAATTGAAGCCTTGGACCAAATGGAACTAACTGATATATATAGAACATTTCATCCTAGAGCTAAAGAATACACCTTCTTCTCAGCTCCTCATGGTACCTTCTCCAAAATTGACCATATAATTGGTCACAAATCAGACCTCAACAGATACAAGAAGATAGAAATAATCCCATGCCTCCTATCAGATCACTATGGAATAAGGGTGGTCTTCAATGGCAACAAAAACAAAAGAAAACCCACGTACACATGGAGGCTGAACAATGCTCTACTCAATGATAACTTGGTCAAGGTGGAAATAAAGAAAGAAATCAAAGACTTTTTGAAAGTTAATGAAAATGAAGGCACAACATACCCTAACTTATGGGACACAATGAAAGCAGTGCTAAGAGGAAAATTCATAGCCCTGAGTGCCGCCAAAAAGAAACGGGAGACAGCATACACTAACAGCTTAATGGCACACCTGAAAGCCCTGGAACAAAAAGAAGCAAATACACCAAAGAGGAGTAGAAGGCAGGAAATCATCAAACTCAGGGCTGAAATCAATCAAGTAGAAACAAATAAAACCATACAAAGAATCAACAAAACGAGGAGTTGGTTCTTTGAGAAAATCAACAAGATAGATAAGCCCTTAGCCAGACTAACCAGAGGGCACAGAGATAGTATCCAAATTAATAAAATCAGAAACGAAAAGGGAGAGATAACAACAGAAACTGAGGAAATTCAAAAAATCATCAGATCCTACTACAAAAACCTGTATTCAACACAACTAGAAAATCTTGAGGAAATGGACAATTTCCTTGACAGATACCAAGTACCAAAATTAAATCAGGATCAAATAGACCATCTAAACCGTCCTATAAGCCCTGAAGAAATAGAAGTTGTCATTGGAAGTCTTCCAACCAAAAAAAGCACAGGTCCAGATGGTTTTAGTGCAGAATTCTATCAGACCTTCAAAGAAGACCTAACACCAATACTCTTCAAACTGTTCCACAAAATAGAAACAGAAGGAACACTACCCAACTCGTTCTATGAAGCCACAATTACACTAATACCAAAAGCACACAAAGATCCGACAAAGAAAGAGAATCTCAGGCCAATCTCTCTTATGAATATCGATGCAAAAATACTCAATAAAATTCTTGCCAACCGAATCCAAGAACACATCAAAACGATCATTCACCACGATCAAGTAGGCTTCATCCCAGGGATGCAGGGATGGTTCAATATAAGGAAATCCATCAATGTAATCCACTACATAAACAATCTCAAAGAAAAAAACCACATGGTCATCTCATTAGATGCTGAGAAAGCATTTGACAAAATTCAGCATCCTTTCATGCTAAAGGTCTTGGAAAGATCAGGAATTCAAGGCCCATATCTAAACATAGTAAAAGCAATTTACAGCAAACCAGTAGCCAGCATCAATCTAAACGGAGAGAAACTTGAAGCAATCCCACTAAAATCAGGGACTAGACAAGGCTGCCCTCTCTCTCCATATCTTTTCAATATAGTACTTGAAGTTCTAGCTAGAGCAATTAGACAAGAAAAAGAGGTCAAAGGGATACAAATTGGAAAGGAAGAAGTCAAACTATCACTATTTGCAGACGATATGATAGTATACATAAGCGACCCAAAGAACTCCACCAGAGAACTCCTACAGCTGATAAACGACTTCAGCAAAGTGGCCGGATATAAAATCAACTCAAGCAAGTCAGAAGCCTTCCTATACTCAAAGGATAAGCAGGCTGAGAAAGAAGTAAGAGAAATAATACCCTTTACGATAGCCACAAACCATATTAAGTATCTTGGCGTGACGCTAACCAAACAAGTGAAAGATCTGTATGACAAGAACTTCAAGTCTCTGAAGAAAGAAATTGAAGAAGACCTCGGAAGATGGAAAAATCTGCCATGCTCATGGATTGGCAGGATTAATATAGTCAAAATGAGCATCTTACCAAAAGTAATACACAGATTCAATGCAATCCCCATCAAAATCCCAACTCAATTCTTCATAGAGTTAGAAAGAGCAATTCAAAAATTCATCTGGAATAACAGAAAACCCAGAATAGCTAAAACTATTCTCAAGAGTAAAAGAACCTCTGGGGGAATCAGTATCCCGGACCTCAAGCTGTACTACAGAGCAATAGTGTTAAAAACTGCATGGTATTGGTACAGTAACAGACATGTAGATCAATGGAACAGAATTGAAGACCCAGAAATGAATCCACACTCCTATGGTCACTTGATCTTTGACAAAGGAGCTAAAACCATCCAGTGGAAAAAAGATAGCCTTTTCAACAAATGGTGCTGGCTCAGCTGGAGGTCAACATGCAGAAGAATGCAAATTGACCCATCCTTATCTCCTTGCACTAAGCTCAATTCTAAGTGGATCAAAGATCTCCACATAAAACCAGACACACTGAAACTAATAGAAGGGAAACTAGGGAAGAACCTTGAACATATGGGCACAGGGGAGAATTTCCTGAACAGAACTCCAATAGCTTATACTCTAAGATCAAGAATAGACAAATGGGACCTCATTAAATTACAAAGTTTTTGCAAGGCAAAAGACACCGTCAAAAAGACAAAGCGGCAACCAACTAACTGGGAAATGATCTTTACCAACCTTACATCCGACAGAGGGCTAATATCCAAGATATACAAAGAACTCAAGAAGTTAAACTCCAGAGAGGCAAGTAACCCTATTAAAAAATGGGGTACAGAGCTCCACAAAGAGTTCTCACCTGAAGAATATCTAATGGCTGAGAAGCACCTAAAGAGATGTTCATCATCCTTAGTCATTAGGGAAATGCAAATCAAAACAACCCTGAGATTCCATCTCACACCAGTCAGGATGGCTAAGATCAAAAACACAGGAGACAGCAGTTGTTGGCGAGGATGTGGAGAAAGAGGAACACTCCTCCACTGCTGGTGGAATTGCAGGCTGGTACAACCACTCTGGAAAGCAGTCTGGCGGCTCCTCAGAAAACTGGGCATGACACTTCCGGAGGATCCGGCTATACCACTCCTGGGCATATACCCAGAGACTTTACCTGCATGCAATAAGGACACATGCTCCACTATATTCATAGCAGCCTTATTTATAATAGCCAGAAGCTGGAAAGAACCCAGATGTCCCTCAACGGAGGAATGGATTCAGAAGATGTGGTATATTTACACAATGGAATACTACTCTGCAATTAAAAACAATGAATTCACGAAATTCCTAGGCAAATGGTCAGAACTTGAAAATATCATCCTTAGTGAGGTAACCCAATCACAAAAGATCACACATGGTATGAAGTCACTGATAAGGGGATATTGACCCAGAATCTCAGAATACCCTAGACACAATCAGCATATCAATAGATTTCTAAAAAGATGGAAGGAGAGACCCCTGGTCCTGGAAAGACTGGATGTAGGGGAACGCCAGGACAGAGTAATGAGAGGGGGTTGAACGGAGAAAAGAGGGAGGGAAGGGGGCTTATGGGACTTTCGGGGAGGGAGGAAACGGGAAAGGGGAAGTGATTTGGAATGTAAATTAAAAAAATAAAATAAAATTAAATTAAAAAAAAAAAAAAAAAAAAAAAAAAAAAAAAAAACTTCAATTATAATATTCTGTTGAGATGTGTAGTGACCAAAACAATATAATAATTGAATTCAATGTCTGAAATAGATGTTTTTATTGGACTAATAAATTTTACCCAAAAATTTCATGATAAAAAAAAAAAAAAAAAAAAAAAAAAAAAAAGAAATGCAGAAGAATATGGGTCAACAGATGGATGCCCATAAGGAGGCAACACAAAAATTGCTTAAAGAAATGAATCAACGGTTAGATGCCCTTACAAAGGAAACACGAGAACTGCTTAAAGAAATGCAGGAGACGATGGAACAACAGATGGAATCCCATGAGGAGGAAACACAAAAATCGCTCAGAGAAATGCAGGAGAACATGGGTCATCAGGAAGAAATCCTGAAAGAGGTAATGCAAAAATACCTTAAAGAAATACAGGAAAATACAAACAAACAAGTGAAGGATCTCAGCAAATCCATCCAGGAACTAAAAAAGGAAGTAGAAACAACTAAGAAATCACAAAGGGAGACAACTTTGGAGATAGAAAACCTTGGGAAGAAATCAGGAGTCATAGATGCAAACATCAACAATAGAATACAAGAGATGGAAGAAAGAATCTTAGGTGCTGAAGATTCCATAGAAAGCATCGACTCAACAGTCAAAGAAAATGCAAAATGCAAAAAAACGCGTAACCCAAAACATCCAGGAAATCCAGGACACAATGAGAAGACCAAACCTAAGGATTATAGGTATAGATGAGAGTGAAGATTTGCAACTTAAAGGGCCAGTAAACATCTTCAACAAAATTATGGAGGAAAACTTCCCTAACTTAAAGAGAGAGATGCCGATGAACGTACAAGAAGCCTACAGAACTCCAAACAGACTGGACCAGAACAGAAATACCTCCCGTCACATAATAATCAAAACACCGAATGTTCTAAACAAAGAAAGAATACTAAATGCAGTAAGAGAAAAGGGCCAAGTAACATACAAAGGAAGACCTATCCGAATCACATCAGACTTCTCACCAGAGACTATGAAAGCCAGAAGATCCTGGGCAGATCTCATGCAGACACTAAGACAGCACAAATGCCAGCCTAGACTACTATACCCAGCAAAACTCTCAATCACCATAGATGGAGAGACCAAGATATTCCATGATAAAACCAAATTTTCACAATATCTTTCCACAAATCCAGCCCTGCAACGGATAATAGGTGGAAACCTCCAATACAGGGAGAGAAACAACACCCTGGAAAAAATGAGATAATAACCTTCTTGAATCAAACCCAAAAGTAGATAACCACTCAAACATAAAGATAGCGTCAAGAATGGCAGATGGCAATAATCACTATGCCTTAATCTCTCTTAATATCAATGGTCTCAATTCCCCAATTAAAAGACATAGACTAGCAGACTGGATACGTAAACAGGACCCAGCATTTTGCTGCATGCAGGAAACGCACCTCAGTGTCAAAGACAAACACTACCTCAGAGTAAAAGGCTGGAAAACAATTTTACAAGCAAATGGCCCCAAGAAACGAGGTGGAGTAGCCATCCTAATATCGGATAAAATTGATTTTCAACCTAAAGTCATCAAAAAAGACACAGAAGGACACTACATACTGATCAAGGGAAAAATCCACCATCAAGAACTCTCAATCCTGAATATCTATGCTCCAAATGCAAGGGCACCCTCATTCATAAAAGAAACTTTACTAAAACTCAAAGCACACATCGCACCGCACACAATAATAGTGGGTGACTTCAACACCCCGCTCTCTGAAATGGATCGTTCAGGAAAGCAGAAACTAAACAGGGACACAGTGAATCTAATTGAAGCCTTGGACCAAATGGAACTAACTGATATATATAGAACATTTCATCCTAGAGCTAAAGAATACACCTTCTTCTCAGCTCCTCATGGTACCTTCTCCAAAATTGACCATATAATTGGTCACAAATCAGACCTCAACAGAAACAAGAAGATAGAAATAATCCCATGCCTCCTATCAGATCACTATGGAATAAGGGTGGTCTTCAATGGCAACAAAAACAAAAGAAAACCCACGTACACATGGAGGCTGAACAATGCTCTACTCAATGATAACTTGGTCAAGGTGGAAATAAAGAAAGAAATCAAAGACTTTTTGAAAGTTAATGAAAATGAAGGCACAACATACCCTAACTTATGGGACACAATGAAAGCAGTGCTAAGAGGAAAATTCATAGCCCTGAGTGCCGCCAAAAAGAAACGGGAGACAGCATACACTAACAGCTTAATGGCACACCTGAAAGCCCTGGAACATAAAGAAGCAAATACACCAAAGAGGAGTAGAAGGCAGGAAATCATCAAACTCAGGGCTGAAATCAATCAAGTAGAAACAAATAAAACCATACAAAGAATCAACAAAACGAGGAGTTGGTTCTTTGAGAAAATCAACAAGATAGATAAGCCCTTAGCCAGACTAACCAGAGGGCACAGAGATAGTATCCAAATTAATAAAATCAGAAACGAAAAGGGAGAGATAACAACAGAAACTGAGGAAATTCAAAAAATCATCGGATCCTACTACAAAAACCTGTATTCAACACAACTAGAAAATCTTGAGGAAATGGACAATTTCCTTGACAGATACCAAGTACCAAAATTAAATCAGGATCAAATAGACCATCTAAACCGTCCTATAACCCCTGAAGAAATAGAAGTTGTTATTGGAAGTCTTCCAACCAAAAAAAGCACAGGTCCAGATGGTTTTAGTGCAGAATTCTATCAGACCTTCAAAGAAGACCTAACACCAATACTCTTCAAACTGTTCCACAAAATAGAAACAGAAGGAACACTACCCAACTCGTTCTATGAAGCCACAATTACACTAATACCAAAAGCACACAAAGATCCGACAAAGAAAGAGAATCTCAGGCCAATCTCTCTTATGAATATCGATGCAAAAATACTCAATAAAATTCTTGCCAACCGAATCCAAGAACACATCAAAACGATCATTCACCACGATCAAGTAGGCTTCATCCCAGGGATGCAGGGATGGTTCAATATAAGGAAATCCATCAATGTAATCCACTACATAAACAATCTCAAAGAAAAAAACCACATGGTCATCTCATTAGATGCTGAGAAAGCATTTGACAAAATTCAGCATCCTTTCATGCTAAAGGTCTTGGAAAGATCAGGAATTCAAGGCCCATATCTAAACATAGTAAAAGCAATTTACAGCAAACCAGTAGCCAGCATCAATCTAAATGGAGAGAAACTTGAAGCAATCCCACTAAAATCAGGGACTAGACAAGGCTGCCCTCTCTCTCCATATCTTTTCAATATAGTACTTGAAGTTCTAGCTAGAGCAATTAGACAAGAAAAAGAGGTCAAAGGGATACAAATTGGAAAGGAAGAAGTCAAACTATCACTATTTGCAGACGATATGATAGTATACATAAGCGACCCAAAGAACTCCACCAGAGAACTCCTACAGCTGATAAACGACTTCAGCAAAGTGGCCGGATATAAAATCAACTCAAGCAAGTCAGAAGCCTTCCTATACTCAAAGGATAAGCAGGCTGAGAAAGAAGTAAGAGAAATAATACCCTTTACGATAGCCACAAACCATATTAAGTATCTTGGCGTGACGCTAACCAAACAAGTGAAAGATCTGTATGACAAGAACTTCAAGTCTCTGAAGAAAGAAATTGAAGAAGACCTCGGAAGATGGAAAAATCTGCCATGCTCATGGATTGGCAGGATTAATATAGTAAAAATGAGCATCTTACCAAAAGTAATACACAGATTCAATGCAATCCCCATCAAAATCCCAACTCAATTCTTCATAGAGTTAGAAAGAGCAATTCAAAAATTCATCTGGAATAACAGAAAACCCAGAATAGCTAAAACTATTCTCAAGAGTAAAAGAACCTCTGGGGGAATCAGTATCCCGGACCTCAAGCTGTACTACAGAGCAATAGTGTTAAAAACTGCATGGTATTGGTACAGTAACAGACATGTAGATCAATGGAACAGAATTGAAGACCCAGAAATGAATCCACACTCCTATGGTCACTTGATCTTTGACAAAGGAGCTAAAACCATCCAGTGGAAAAAAGATAGCCTTTTCAACAAATGGTGCTGGCTCAGCTGGAGGTCAACATGCAGAAGAATGCAAATTGACCCATCCTTATCTCCTTGCACTAAGCTCAATTCTAAGTGGATCAAAGATCTCCACATAAAACCAGACACACTGAAACTAATAGAAGGGAAACTAGGGAAGAACCTTGAACATATGGGCACAGGGGAGAATTTCCTGAACAGAACTCCAATAGCTTATGCTCTAAGATCAAGAATAGACAAATGGGACCTCATTAAATTACAAAGTTTTTGCAAGGCAAAAGACACCGTCAAAAAGACAAAGCGGCAACCAACTAACTGGGAAATGATCTTTACCAACCTTACATCCGACAGAGGGCTAATATCCAAGATATACAAAGAACTCAAGAAGTTAAACTCCAGAGAGGCAAGTAACCCTATTAAAAAATGGGGTACAGAGCTACACAAAGAGTTCTCACCTGAAGAATATCTAATGGCTGAGAAGCACCTAAAGAGATGTTCATCATCCTTAGTCATTAGGGAAATGCAAATCAAAACAACCCTGAGATTCCATCTCACACCAGTCAGGATGGCTAAGATCAAAAACACAGGAGACAGCAGTTGTTGGCGAGGATGTGGAGAAAGAGGAACACTCCTCCACTGCTGGTGGAATTGCAGGCTGGTACAACCACTCTGGAAAGCAGTCTGGCGGCTCCTCAGAAAACTGGGCATGACACTTCCGGAGGATCCGGCTATACCACTCCTGGGCATATACCCAGAGACTTTACCTGCATGCAATAAGGACACATGCTCCACTATATTCATAGCAGCCTTATTTATAATAGCCAGAAGCTGGAAAGAACCCAGATGTCCCTCAACGGAGGAATGGATTCAGAAGATGTGGTATATTTACACAATGGAATACTACTCTGCAATTAAAAACAATGAATTCACGAAATTCCTAGGCAAATGGTCAGAACTTGAAAATATCATCCTTAGTGAGGTAACCCAATCACAAAAGATCACACATGGTATGAAGTCACTGATAAGGGGATATTGACCCAGAATCTCAGAATACCCTAGACACAATCAGCATATCAATAGATTTCTAAAAAGATGGAAGGAGAGACCCCTGGTCCTGGAAAGACTGGATGTAGGGGAACGCCAGGACAGAGTAATGAGAGGGGGTTGAACGGAGAAAAGAGGGAGGGAAGGGGGCTTATGGGACTTTCGGGGAGGGAGGAAACGGGAAAGGGGAAGTGATTTGGAATGTAAATTAAAAAAATAAAATAAAATTAAATTAAAAAAAAAAAAAAAAAAAAAAAAAAACCAGACACACTGAAACTAATAGAAGGGAAACTAGGGAAGAACCTTGAACATATGGGCACAGGGGAGAATTTCCTGAACAGAACTCCAATAGCTTATGCTCTAAGATCAAGAATAGACAAATGGGACCTCATTACATTACAAAGTTTTTGCAAGGCAAAAGACACCGTCAAAAAGACAAAGCAGCAACCAACTAACTGGGAAATGATCTTTACCAACCTTACATCCGACAGAGGGCTAATATCCAAGATATACAAAGAACTCAAGAAGTTAAACTCCAGAGAGGCAAGTAACCCTATTAAAAAATGGGGTACAGAGCTACACAAAGAGTTCTCACCTGAAGAATATCTAATGGCTGAGAAGCACCTAAAGAGATGTTCATCATCCTTAGTCATTAGGGAAATGCAAATCAAAACAACCCTGAGATTCCTTCTCACACCAGTCAGGATGGCTAAGATCAAAAACACAGGAGACAGCAGTTGTTGGCGAGGATGTGGAGAAAGAGGAACACTCCTCCACTGCTGGTGGAATTGCAGGCTGGTACAACCACTCTGGAAAGCAGTCTGGCGGTTCCTCAGAAAACTGGGCATGACACTTCCGGAGGATCCGGCTATACCACTCCTGGGCATATACCCAGAGACTTTACCTGCATGCAATAAGGACACATGCTCCACTATGTTCATAGCAGCCTTATTTATAATAGCCAGAAGCTGGAAAGAACCCAGATGTCCCTCAACGGAGGAATGGATTCAGAAGATGTGGTATATTTACACAATGGAATACTACTCTGCAATTAAAAACAATGAAATCACGAAATTCCTAGGCAAATGGTCAGAACTTGAAAATATCATCCTTAGTGAGGTAACCCAATCACAAAAGATCACACATGGTATGCAGTCACTGATAAGGGGATATTGACCCAGAATCTCAGAATACCCTAGACACAATCAGCATATCAATAGATTTCTAAAAAGATGGAAGGAGAGACCCCTGGTCCTGGAAAGACTGGATGTAGGGGAACGCCAGGACAGAGTAATGAGAGGGGGTTGAACGGAGAAAAGAGGGAGGGAAGGGGGCTTATGGGACTTTCGGGGAGGGAGGAAACGGGAAAGGGGAAGTGATTTGGAATGTAAATTAAAAAAATAAAATAAAATAAAAAAAAAAGAAAAAAAATTGTTTCAGTTGGTCATAGCATAGCCTTCGCAGCCTGTGCCTCTTTATGGTGCAGAAATGGGGTCCAAAGTGGATATAATTTGGGGAAGGGGGAGTGTTTGTTTTGGTCAACAGGGTCAATAAAATGCTGAAAAAACACCACCACCACCATCCAGCACCATGAAAAACTTTCCAGATAGTGTTCACACTTAATGGCAAGCTCCTCTGAGAACAATGACTATCGCTGGTCTATTTGATATCTACCATGAAGGACATCGAACACTGGTTCTCAACCTGCGGGTCGGGTCATGACCCCCTTGGACAGTTCAAGGATCCATTCACAAGGAACCCATATCAGATATTTCCATTGTGATTTATAACAGTAACAAAATTGCAGTTATGAAGTAGAAACGAAATAATTTTATAGCTGGGGGTCACCACAACCTGAGGAGCTGTATTAAAGGACTGCAGCATTAGGAAGGTTGAGAACTAATTATCTATAGCCAAAGAAGGCTCATGAAGAGACTGTTGATATATCCAAGGTGCTGGGTTGAGTGTCAGCTGCAATGGAGAGTCTTCTTTACAGTGGAAATATGAACTTGGAGAAGAAATAGGTTGAATCAAAAGGGATAGGACTAATGGGATTTAGTTCACCACCTACAAGTCAGGGAAAGGATAAGACATTCTTGGTTGGTTTGCCATATGGAGAAGCTTGACGTAAAGGCAAGGGCATCTAACTTCCAATAATTCTGAGGTTGCTCAGTAAACATGGTCATCAAAAGCTGCATGTAAAATGAAAATGGAAAATAAAGGTGTAGGCACGTTTGTGAATTTGAAATGTTCTCTCTATTAGAATACTAGAGTAATCTGGAATATTTAAAGACAATATTGTAGAGTTTAAGATCAAGGACATCTCTATTCTTTATTATCTATTAATGGATACAAATACTTTGTAGAGTTTGCAGGAAATGTTATCTCCCTAATCTCAGTTGTCCTATCTGTAGGATACAAATAACATCTCTATCACATAAGGTTGTTGTGAGAATTAAATGAATCAAAACATATGGAGCAAGAACTCCACAAATGTTAGCTATTATTAACATCATCATTAGTCTTTTACAAGGCTTCTCCTTCAGCAGAACACTTCTGCATAGACTAATTGGACATGTACCTATTTGCCTTATTGCAGTAATGATGGATAAATTGAAGAACCAGAACAATAAAAGATTTTCTCTGAAGTAATAACTCCTGAGTACTACATCTTCCCTATTAATTATTATAAACTCCTAGAGAAATCTCTTGGTGAGGCAATTTCAACATAGTACAAATGTTGTGGACCATTCTTTTGAAAATAGGTTTTGAGCTGTCCTTTTAGGATGCATGTAAGAAAATTTATCAGACTATTTCCACATGTTTTCATCATTGTTCAACAGTTATCATTTAGTGGCTATACAATATTTAGTATTCACAGACTACCAGTGATGGCAAGTCTAGAGAACTGCAGCAGCACCGGCCGATTTGCACTCTGTTGATCTGACTAATGTTTCTTTTTTTTGCCCCGTTTTGTAGTTGTGCCTGTTGGGTCATTATAAAAGCCAAGTCTTCTTTAGATTCTGTGGAACTGATCAGCAGGATCCGAACTAAAATACACGGGAACTTCACACATGGGAACTTCACACAAGATCAATTGACTCTATTGGTCAAGTCTGACCATGTCATAGTGGAAAAGCTAGGTAATTATTTTGGCAAGGCATTTCAGTATGAATTCACTTTTTAAAAAATTTATAAAACTCATAATAAATATACTATATGGATGCTTAAGTTCAAAGGGAAGAAAAGCATTTTTTTGTTTGTTTGTTTGTTTAGACAAGGTCTCCCTCTGTAGCCCAGGGTGGTCTGGAGCTTATTATATAACCCAAGTAAGTCTTTAACTCATTGTAACCCTCCTACTTCAGCCTCTGCCTCCTAAGTGGTGGGTGCTGGGCTTATAGGTATGAGTCACTATGCATAACTGAGAAATCATCTTTCCACATAAAGTTATGCTCACATGTCCTCATGACTCTTCTACCTTTAAGGGCTTATACATGCAAAGAGCAACAGAGAGTTTACAAGGGACTATTGCAAGCTGACTCTTGGCCAGCTGTGAATATCAGCCGCAGCTGGCCTGTGAGTACTGAAGGAGGATTGCCTCTCTGATGTACAAACCTGGAAACATGGCGAGCTTCATCATTACACACAATATATGCTATATAGATAACTGCTAGTTTATTGACCGATTCAGCCAACCTATTCATCTTTGGAAATGATCTGGGAACTGTCCCAGATTTCCCTCCTGGACCTTTTCTTTTCTAATTAAGAGAGCTTCAGTGGTAAAAGAGAAAGGCTACCAGGCCAGTCCACCTCCTGCCCATCACTGCCAGCTTTGTTTCTTTCCCCCAGTAGATAGCTGGAAAAACTTTGCATTAACACATAAACATTAGAATGGACTGTCCTTGGCAGCAAGCAAAGTAAATAGCAGAGGCTTGTGGATGTACAAGGTTAGAGTGAGATGAAGGCAGAGAAGACTGGAGACCACAGGTAGAACCCACCATGTAAATGATGCTAATCAGTCTGTCCTGAATGTGAGAAGGAGTTGATGTTCTTGCATTCATAGAGAAGATTGGACAGAACCAGATAAGTCACTTCTTGGGTCACTCTATTATCACCTAAGGACAACATGTCTAGTCATACTGTAAGGACTGGGAACTTTCACATAGACTTAGCCTAGACCACATCTCTCTTAACATGACAAAGCCTCATATCAAAAGTGTGTCTCAGCAGCCTTCAGCAGAGACATCATGGTCCTGGCTATATTGGTCATGGCAGGCATGTTGATTTTACTGAAACCAAATCCACCTGAGACCATTAAGGGGATGACTACCATGGGAAGAGATGTCTGCCCAATCTCCTGTGTTTACATAGCAAAGTGAGAACAGGACATAATTCTGAGGAGCCAGAAGCTCCAGATGTGTTAGTTACTCTAGTACCCCTTTTGTGGTTTGATTTCCCCCCACGAAATGCACATATAGCACTTTTACATGTATGAAATTGTCAAAGAATTTTTTTAAAGTGGGGAAAAATAGTCCCTCTCCACCATGGGGGGGTTCTAATGAAAAGGACTAAACATGAGGTTATACTGAAAGGCTTATTTAAACAAAGGCTGCCTTTAAAACTGGTTTCCATGAAGCTTAGTTTAAATGTCCTGGTTGGAATAGTTTCCTCTTGTATGTGCTGATGGTTGTGCGCAGGGTAATAATGATGGGTCATAATGGATGTTCATGATACTTTTAAGTGCCTTTTGCCCTTGAAAATGTTGCATACATTTTTTTTCTCTGTAGAGCCAGGAAAATGTGAAGCAGATGAAACACCCTCAAAATACAAAGGGACCTATAAGTGGCCATTAACTGACCCTACTGAGACAGCCCAAGAAAGGTGCATTAAAAATCAGAATAGGAACGCCACAAGAATTTGGTATGTATCTGTCAAGTTCCAAATGCTAGTTTACCTGCAATGAGGTCAGCTACATTTGGGGGCTGTTTCTATGTCCTTCTTTTAGTCCCTCTCCTTCTCCCCTACTGCCTCTTTCTCTCTTTCACCTTTTAGAGTTAAACATGCACATATAATATAATATGAATTTCATGAGGACAAAAGAGAAAACTCACCAACAACCACTTCAACATGGCTGCTTCTAGGTTGGCACGTTTTGTTGTTGTTGTTGTTTTGTTTTTGTTTTTGTTTTGTTTTGTTTGCCTCTCTGACCCTCAATCTTTGTAAGTCTTTAAGTTTTCTATAGCGGTAACCATGGTTTACATACCAATAATGTAATTTACCCTTTCATTCGATAGTTTATCAAACATCTCCATGTTTTGCATTCATCGTTTTAATGGTCAATTTGAAGGCAGCCTGAGCTTCTGCCTCATGGATGGGCCATCATAATTTACCCCATCACTCTTATATTGTTCAGTTGATCATTTTCCCTTTTTAAATCATCAGCCTTCGTTTCTTACTCTCTGCTGCTAATGGTGTATGCCAAATAACTTAAATGGGCAAGAACGGAGGGGCAGCAGTTTTCAACGGAGGCTTAAAAGCACTGGTAGAAAGCCACATCTCTGCCGGTATTGCATCCACCCCTGCTTACATCTAATGAGTCAACAAAGCAAGCAACCTTGGCAGCCCTAGTGCGAGCTCACACAGAGCCTCTCCTTTGTGGCCAGCTCCTTAGTACAAGCCTTTTCCTAGCTCTTGCCTACATTAGAGCTGTCTCCATGCTCTCTCACAGTCCACTACTCCACAACACTAATTCACTCTGCTGCCAGCAGGATTTTTCTGGAGTCTGACTGCTACATGGCAGACTTTTGTTAAGGAATGAAGTACAAACCTCTAACACAGTCATCAAGACAGCAGGTTACCTTTCCTGTCATTGCTTGGCTCCATCCCTTCACCGTGTACTAAGAGATAATTTGCTATTGTAGACATGATGGCTATTTCTGTTTGTCTTTCTCTGGCTGGTGGCAGCAGGGAAAGTATATGCCCTTTCTGTGCCGGGCTCCGCTCATTTCAAATGCTGAAAGTTCTCCTTAACCAGACATGAGTGCTTTATATACCTGTAACTCCAAGAGCTGAGACAGGAGAATTACTGTGAGTTTAAGGTCAGCTAACACTCCTTAGAAAGTTCTAAAATAGCCTGGTTTACAGAGTAAGACCCTGTTTTAAAATAGACAAACAGACAAACAAACAAACAAATCCCCAACAAAAAACCTAAATCAAAATTCACCACCACTGCCACAACAAACACATACAAAGAAAGAAAGAAAGGAAGGAAGGAAGGAAGGAAGAAAGAAAGAAAGAAAGAAAGAAAGAAAGAAAGAAAAAGAAAGAGAACACATGAAAGAAGCAAAAAAGAAAGAAGAAAAGTTCTTGTGTGGTGTTTTGATAGATTCCATTGTGTTCACATAAACTTTTCTCATATTTTGTATAAATCAGAGTGTAGGACCACTCAATTCCAAACTCCTGGTGATGTTCAAGACCCTGCCCTATTTGTCTATGTCCATTACTACCGTTCCTAGAGTCTGCAGGTACTTAGTGTGTGCATTGGCTGACTTGAACTGACCTGAAGTAAATGAGGCAAAGGTGTAGCTTGATAGTGAAGGACAACAAAATACAGAAGGTTCTTAATCACTTAGAGACAAGACTGGATTCTTCTTCTTAAGAAGAGGCAAGGGAGGAAAGTGATAGAAAAGAGTCAGATCTACATGGGCAAAGTCTCTTCCTTGATTCTTGGTGAGCTAAATCCTGCTCGATTACTAGCTATCTGGCACCCATCTGTGTTATTTAAGCCTGAAGGCTAGAAATGGGCATGGGAAAGCATGGCACAGTCATGGATAGGTCTTCCATTATTGCTCTTATTTAACTGATAATTTGATGATAATTATTATGAATTTTGAGACAAAGTCTTACCCTGTATCCCAGTCTGGGCTGGAACTCATGGTGACCCTTATGCCTCTCGAGTGTTGGGATTATAGATGTCAGCCACTGTACCATTTCCCTTAGGATTATCCTTGTCTGTTACTTTAGTGAGAATGCTGGATGATTCCTCTTGTTCCTCCATTCTATCTTTTGCAGTTCCATCAACATCCAGACTGGCAAGTGTGAGTGGGAAAAACCAAGGCTTAAGCAGTGCAAGTTGCTTCAAGAACTCCCTGATAAGATTGTGGACCTTGTTAATCTCACCATAAGTGATGGTAAGACAGTTCTGTGCACATAGAGATATCACAGGACCTCCCTTAGTTTGCCTACTTGGTTTGTGGTTGAAGTGTCTAGGCAGAACTTACTCTGTGGACTTTTACCTCATAGCAGCCCCGTTTCAGAAGCCAGATGCTTGTTGATGGAGGTGGCAGTAGGGCAGGAGTTGGGACTTTCAGACGTCTACATTTTTGTTTTGCAGATTTTCATTTTATATTTTTTTAGTATTATTTTCCCATTCTTTTCCACATTTCAAAATTCTTAAGAGGCTGGCCTGGGGGCCTGTTTGTGTAGTGCTAGCACTTTGAAGGCCGAAGCATCAAAATCATGGGTTCAAGGCCAGTGCCTCGGCCACATGGTCAGAGATCCTTTTCAAAACCAAAATAAGAGAAAACAACATGTGTATACACACACGCACACACACACACACACATACACACACACACACACACACATTCACAAAACTCCCAAATCAGACACTTATCAATTATAGAGGAAAAAGACTGCTCTAGTGAATATTTCACATGTCATAATATTTTGCAACTATTTAATTTTACAAACAATTTGGGCAGTGTACATTAGTACTAAGCATAAATTCTGGAAAGTGGACTTGCTCGAGTCAATCATATAATGTCAAAATGCATTTGTAATAGTTGCATTGATTTATAACCCAGTTCATAGAGTATGGAAGTACCTGGTTCCGAACTCCACTCTGTCATTAACCAAGTGTGTTATTAGCCTTTGGAGTCTTGGGTGATTGATTATCAAGACCTGATATTTCAAAGTAGTGTAAAACTTCTTCAGGGGTGATATTCACAGGTTCTCCATTTAGCAAATACGATCTAGTAGGTTATTTTTCTTATGAGTTTTTTCCTCAGTAACTCGGTTGTGCAACCATCATTGTGAATTCCATAGAGGAGACAAAGAACCATTTCTTTTTTTTTTTTAATTTAATTTAATTTTATTTTTTTAATTTACATTCCAAATCACTTCCCCTTTCCCGTTTCCTCCCTCCCCGAAGGTCCCATAAGCCCCCTTCCCTCCCTCTTTTCTCCGTTCAACCCCCTCTCATTACTCTGTCCTGGCGTTCCCCTACATCCAGTCTTTCCAGGACCAGGGGTCTCTCCTTCCATCTTTTTAGAAATCTATTGATATGCTGATTGTGTCTAGGGTATTCTGAGATTCTGGGTCAATATCCCCTTATCAGTGACTTCATACCATGTGTGATCTTTTGTGATTGGGTTACCTCACTAAGGATGATATTTTCAAGTTCTGACCATTTGCCTAGGAATTTCGTGAATTCATTGTTTTTAATTGCAGAGTAGTATTCCATTGTGTAAATATACCACATCTTCTGAATCCATTCCTCCGTTGAGGGACATCTGGGTTCTTTCCAGCTTCTGGCTATTATAAATAAGGCTGCTATGAATATAGTGGAGCATGTGTCCTTATTGCATGCAGGTAAAGTCTCTGGGTATATGCCCAGGAGTGGTATAGCCGGATCCTCCGGAAGTGTCATGCCCAGTTTTCTGAGGAGCCGCCAGACTGCTTTCCAGAGTGGTTGTACCAGCCTGCAATTCCACCAGCAGTGGAGGAGTGTTCCTCTTTCTCCACATCCTCGCCAACAACTGCTGTCTCCTGTGTTTTTGATCTTAGCCATCCTGACTGGTGTGAGATGGAATCTCAGGGTTGTTTTGATTTGCATTTCCCTAATGACTAAGGATGATGAACATCTCTTTAGGTGCTTCTCAGCCATTAGATATTCTTCAGGTGAGAACTCTTTGTGGAGCTCTGTACCCCATTTTTTAATAGGGTTACTTGCCTCTCTGGAGTTTAACTTCTTGAGTTCTTTGTATATCTTGGATATTAGCCCTCTGTCGGATGTAAGGTTGGTAAAGATCATTTCCCAGTTAGTTGGTTGCCGCTTTGTCTTTTTGACGGTGTCTTTTGCCTTGCAAAAACTTTGTAATTTAATGAGGTCCCATTTGTCTATTCTTGATCTTAGAGTATAAGCTATTGGAGTTCTGTTCAGGAAATTCTCCCCTGTGCCCATATGTTCAAGGTTCTTCCCTAGTTTCCCTTCTATTAGTTTCAGTGTGTCTGGTTTTATGTGGAGATCTTTGATCCACTTAGAATTGAGCTTAGTGCAAGGAGATAAGGATGGGTCAATTTGCATTCTTCTGCATGTTGACCTCCAGCTGAGCCAGCACCATTTGTTGAAAAGGCTATCTTTTTTCCACTGGATGGTTTTAGCTCCTTTGTCAAAGATCAAGTGACCATAGGAGTGTGGATTCATTTCTGGGTCTTCAATTCTGTTCCATTGATCTACATGTCTGTTACTGTACCAATACCATGCAGTTTTTAACACTATTGCTCTGTAGTACAGCTTGAGGTCCGGGATACTGATTCCCCCAGAGGTTCTTTTACTCTTGAGAATAGTTTTAGCTATTCTGGGTTTTCTGTTATTCCAGATGAATTTTTGAATTGCTCTTTCTAACTCTATGAAGAATTGAGTTGGGATTTTGATGGGGATTGCATTGAATCTGTGTATTACTTTTGGTAAGATGCTCATTTTTACTATATTAATCCTGCCAATCCATGAGCATGGCAGATTTTTCCATCTTCCGAGGTCTTCTTCAATTTCTTTCTTCAGAGACTTGAAGTTCTTGTCATACAGATCTTTCACTTGTTTGGTTAGCGTCACGCCAAGATACTTAATATGGTTTGTGGCTATCGTAAAGGGTATTATTTCTCTCACTTCTTTCTCAGCCTGCTTATCCTTTGAGTATAGGAAGGCTTCTGACTTGCTTGAGTTGATTTTATATCCGGCCACTTTGCTGAAGTCGTTTATCAGCTGTAGGAGTTCTCTGGTGGAGTTCTTTGGGTCGCTTATGTATACTATCATATCGTCTGCAAATAGTGATAGTTTGACTTCTTCCTTTCCAATTTGTATCCCTTTGACCTCTTTTTCTTGTCTAATTGCTCTAGCTAGAACTTCAAGTACTATATTGAAAAGATATGGAGAGAGAGGGCAGCCTTGTCTAGTCCCTGATTTTAGTGGGATTGCTTCAAGTTTCTCTCCGTTTAGATTGATGCTGGCTACTGGTTTGCTGTAAATTGCTTTTACTATGTTTAGATATGGGCCTTGAATTCCTGATCTTTCCAAGACCTTTAGCATGAAAGGATGCTGAATTTTGTCAAATGCTTTCTCAGCATCTAATGAGATGACCATGTGGTTTTTTTCTTTGAGATTGTTTATGTAGTGGATTACATTGATGGATTTCCTTATATTGAACCATCCCTGCATCCCTGGGATGAAGCCTACTTGATCGTGGTGAATGATCGTTTTGATGTGTTCTTGGATTCGGTTGGCAAGAATTTTATTGAGTATTTTTGCATCGATATTCATAAGAGAGATTGGCCTGAGATTCTCTTTCTTTGTCGGATCTTTGTGTGCTTTTGGTATTAGTGTAATTGTGGCTTCATAGAACGAGTTGGGTAGTGTTCCTTCTGTTTCTATTTTGTGGAACAGTTTGAAGAGTATTGGTGTTAGGTCTTCTTTGAAGGTCTGATAGAATTCTGCACTAAAACCATCTGGACCTGTGCTTTTTTTGGTTGGAAGACTTCCAATGACAACTTCTATTTCTTCAGGGGTTATAGGACGGTTTAGATGGTCTATTTGATCCTGATTTAATTTTGGTACTTGGTATCTGTCAAGGAAATTGTCCATTTCCTCAAGATTTTCTAGTTGTGTTGAATACAGGTTTTTGTAGTAGGATCTGATGATTTTTTGAATTTCCTCAGTTTCTGTTGTTATCTCTCCCTTTTCGTTTCTGATTTTATTAATTTGGATACTATCTCTGTGCCCTCTGGTTAGTCTGGCTAAGGGCTTATCTATCTTGTTGATTTTCTCAAAGAACCAACTCCTCGTTTTGTTGATTCTTTGTATGGTTTTATTTGTTTCTACTTGATTGATTTCAGCCCTGAGTTTGATGATTTCCTGCCTTCTACTCCTCTTTGGTGTATTTGCTTCTTTTTGTTCCAGGGCTTTCAGGTGTGCCATTAAGCTGTTAGTGTATGCTGTCTCCCGTTTCTTTTTGGCGGCACTCAGGGCTATGAATTTTCCTCTTAGCACTGCTTTCATTGTGTCCCATAAGTTAGGGTATGTTGTGCCTTCATTTTCATTAACTTTCAAAAAGTCTTTGATTTCTTTCTTTATTTCCACCTTGACCAAGTTATCATTGAGTAGAGCATTGTTCAGCCTCCATGTGTACGTGGGTTTTCTTTTGTTTTTGTTGCCATTGAAGACCACCCTTATTCCATAGTGATCTGATAGGAGGCATGGGATTATTTCTATCTTCTTGTATCTGTTGAGGTCTGATTTGTGACCAATTATATGGTCAATTTTGGAGAAGGTACCATGAGGAGCTGAGAAGAAGGTGTATTCTTTAGCTCTAGGATGAAATGTTCTATATATATCAGTTAGTTCCATTTGGTCCAAGGCTTCAATTAGATTCACTGTGTCCCTGTTTAGTTTCTGCTTTCCTGAACGATCCATTTCAGAGAGCGGGGTGTTGAAGTCACCCACTATTATTGTGTGCGGTGCGATGTGTGCTTTGAGTTTTAGTAAAGTTTCTTTTTTTTTTTTTTTTTTTTTTTTAATTTAATTTAATTTTATTTTTTTAATTTACATTCCAAATCACTTCCCCTTTCCCGTTTCCTCCCTCCCCGAAGGTCCCATAAGCCCCCTTCCCTCCCTCTTTTCTCCGTTCAACCCCCTCTCATTACTCTGTCCTGGCGTTCCCCTACATCCAGTCTTTCCAGGACCAGGGGTCTCTCCTTCCATCTTTTTAGAAATCTATTGATATGCTGATTGTGTCTAGGGTATTCTGAGATTCTGGGTCAATATCCCCTTATCAGTGACTTCATACCATGTGTGATCTTTTGTGATTGGGTTACCTCACTAAGGATGATATTTTCAAGTTCTGACCATTTGCCTAGGAATTTCGTGAATTCATTGTTTTTAATTGCAGAGTAGTATTCCATTGTGTAAATATACCACATCTTCTGAATCCATTCCTCCGTTGAGGGACATCTGGGTTCTTTCCAGCTTCTGGCTATTATAAATAAGGCTGCTATGAATATAGTGGAGCATGTGTCCTTATTGCATGCAGGTAAAGTCTCTGGGTATATGCCCAGGAGTGGTATAGCCGGATCCTCCGGAAGTGTCATGCCCAGTTTTCTGAGGAGCCGCCAGACTGCTTTCCAGAGTGGTTGTACCAGCCTGCAATTCCACCAGCAGTGGAGGAGTGTTCCTCTTTCTCCACATCCTCGCCAACAACTGCTGTCTCCTGTGTTTTTGATCTTAGCCATCCTGACTGGTGTGAGATGGAATCTCAGGGTTGTTTTGATTTGCATTTCCCTAATGACTAAGGATGATGAACATCTCTTTAGGTGCTTCTCAGCCATTAGATATTCTTCAGGTGAGAACTCTTTGTGGAGCTCTGTACCCCATTTTTTAATAGGGTTACTTGCCTCTCTGGAGTTTAACTTCTTGAGTTCTTTGTATATCTTGGATATTAGCCCTCTGTCGGATGTAAGGTTGGTAAAGATCATTTCCCAGTTAGTTGGTTGCCGCTTTGTCTTTTTGACGGTGTCTTTTGCCTTGCAAAAACTTTGTAATTTAATGAGGTCCCATTTGTCTATTCTTGATCTTAGAGTATAAGCTATTGGAGTTCTGTTCAGGAAATTCTCCCCTGTGCCCATATGTTCAAGGTTCTTCCCTAGTTTCCCTTCTATTAGTTTCAGTGTGTCTGGTTTTATGTGGAGATCTTTGATCCACTTAGAATTGAGCTTAGTGCAAGGAGATAAGGATGGGTCAATTTGCATTCTTCTGCATGTTGACCTCCAGCTGAGCCAGCACCATTTGTTGAAAAGGCTATCTTTTTTCCACTGGATGGTTTTAGCTCCTTTGTCAAAGATCAAGTGACCATAGGAGTGTGGATTCATTTCTGGGTCTTCAATTCTGTTCCATTGATCTACATGTCTGTTACTGTACCAATACCATGCAGTTTTTAACACTATTGCTCTGTAGTACAGCTTGAGGTCCGGGATACTGATTCCCCCAGAGGTTCTTTTACTCTTGAGAATAGTTTTAGCTATTCTGGGTTTTCTGTTATTCCAGATGAATTTTTGAATTGCTCTTTCTAACTCTATGAAGAATTGAGTTGGGATTTTGATGGGGATTGCATTGAATCTGTGTATTACTTTTGGTAAGATGCTCATTTTTACTATATTAATCCTGCCAATCCATGAGCATGGCAGATTTTTCCATCTTCCGAGGTCTTCTTCAATTTCTTTCTTCAGAGACTTGAAGTTCTTGTCATACAGATCTTTCACTTGTTTGGTTAGCGTCACGCCAAGATACTTAATATGGTTTGTGGCTATCGTAAAGGGTATTATTTCTCTTACTTCTTTCTCAGCCTGCTTATCCTTTGAGTATAGGAAGGCTTCTGACTTGCTTGAGTTGATTTTATATCCGGCCACTTTGCTGAAGTCGTTTATCAGCTGTAGGAGTTCTCTGGTGGAGTTCTTTGGGTCGCTTATGTATACTATCATATCGTCTGCAAATAGTGATAGTTTGACTTCTTCCTTTCCAATTTGTATCCCTTTGACCTCTTTTTCTTGTCTAATTGCTCTAGCTAGAACTTCAAGTACTATATTGAAAAGATATGGAGAGAGAGGGCAGCCTTGTCTAGTCCCTGATTTTAGTGGGATTGCTTCAAGTTTCTCTCCGTTTAGATTGATGCTGGCTACTGGTTTGCTGTAAATTGCTTTTACTATGTTTAGATATGGGCCTTGAATTCCTGATCTTTCCAAGACCTTTAGCATGAAAGGATGCTGAATTTTGTCAAATGCTTTCTCAGCATCTAATGAGATGACCATGTGGTTTTTTTTCTTTGAGATTGTTTATGTAGTGGATTACATTGATGGATTTCCTTATATTGAACCATCCCTGCATCCCTGGGATGAAGCCTACTTGATCGTGGTGAATGATCGTTTTGATGTGTTCTTGGATTCAGTTGGCAAGAATTTTATTGAGTATTTTTGCATCGATATTCATAAGAGAGATTGGCCTGAGATTCTCTTTCTTTGTCGGATCTTTGTGTGCTTTTGGTATTAGTGTAATTGTGGCTTCATAGAACGAGTTGGGTAGTGTTCCTTCTGTTTCTATTTTGTGGAACAGTTTGAAGAGTATTGGTGTTAGGTCTTCTTTGAAGGTCTGATAGAATTCTGCACTAAAACCATCTGGACCTGTGCTTTTTTTGGTTGGAAGACTTCCAATGACAACTTCTATTTCTTCAGGGCTTATAGGACGGTTTAGATGGTCTATTTGATCCTGATTTAATTTTGGTACTTGGTATCTGTCAAGGAAATTGTCCATTTCCTCAAGATTTTCTAGTTGTGTTGAATACAGGTTTTTGTAGTAGGATCTGATGATTTTTTGAATTTCCTCAGTTTCTGTTGTTATCTCTCCCTTTTCGTTTCTGATTTTATTAATTTGGATACTATCTCTGTGCCCTCTGGTTAGTCTGGCTAAGGGCTTATCTATCTTGTTGATTTTCTCAAAGAACCAACTCCTCGTTTTGTTGATTCTTTGTATGGTTTTATTTGTTTCTACTTGATTGATTTCAGCCCTGAGTTTGATGATTTCCTGCCTTCTACTCCTCTTTGGTGTATTTGCTTCTTTTTGTTCCAGGGCTTTCAGGTGTGCCATTAAGCTGTTAGTGTATGCTGTCTCCCGTTTCTTTTTGGCGGCACTCAGGGCTATGAATTTTCCTCTTAGCACTGCTTTCATTGTGTCCCATAAGTTAGGGTATGTTGTGCCTTCATTTTCATTAACTTTCAAAAAGTCTTTGATTTCTTTCTTTATTTCCACCTTGACCAAGTTATCATTGAGTAGAGCATTGTTCAGCCTCCATGTGTACGTGGGTTTTCTTTTGTTTTTGTTGCCATTGAAGACCACCCTTATTCCATAGTGATCTGATAGGAGGCATGGGATTATTTCTATCTTCTTGTATCTGTTGAGGTCTGATTTGTGACCAATTATATGGTCAATTTTGGAGAAGGTACCATGAGGAGCTGAGAAGAAGGTGTATTCTTTAGCTCTAGGATGAAATGTTCTATATATATCAGTTAGTTCCATTTGGTCCAAGGCTTCAATTAGATTCACTGTGTCCCTGTTTAGTTTCTGCTTTCCTGAACGATCCATTTCAGAGAGCGGGGTGTTGAAGTCACCCACTATTATTGTGTGCGGTGCGATGTGTGCTTTGAGTTTTAGTAAAGTTTCTTTTACGAATGAGGGTGCCCTTGCATTTGGAGCATAGATATTCAGGATTGAGAGTTCTTGATGGTGGATTTTTCCCTTGATCAGTATGTAGTGTCCTTCTGTGTCTTTTTTGATGACTTTGGGTTGAAAATCAATTTTATCCGATATTAGGATGGCTACTCCACCTCGTTTCTTGGGGCCATTTGCTTGTAAAATTGTTTTCCAGCCTTTTACTCTGAGGTAGTGTTTGTCTTTGACACTGAGGTGCGTTTCCTGCATGCAGCAAAATGCTGGGTCCTGTTTACGTATCCAGTCTGCTAGTCTATGTCTTTTAATTGGGGAATTGAGACCATTGATATTAAGAGAGATTAAGGCATAGTGATTATTGCCATCTGCCATTCTTGACGCTATCTTTATGTTTGAGTGGTTATCTACTTTTGGGTTTGATTCAAGAAGGTTATTATCTCATTTTTTCCAGGGTGATGTTTCTCTCCCTGTATTGGAGGTTTCCACCTATTATCCGTTGCAGGGCTGGATTTGTGGAAAGATATTGTGAAAATTTGGTTTTATCATGGAATATCTTGGTCTCTCCATCTATGGTGATTGAGAGTTTTGCTGGGTATAGTAGTCTAGGCTGGCATTTGTGCTGTCTTAGTGTCTGCATGAGATCTGCCCAGGATCTTCTGGCTTTCATAGTCTCTGGTGAGAAGTCTGATGTGATTCGGATAGGTCTTCCTTTGTATGTTACTTGGCCCTTTTCTCTTACTGCATTTAGTATTCTTTCTTTGTTTAGAACATTCGGTGTTTTGATTATTATGTGACGGGAGGTATTTCTGTTCTGGTCCAGTCTGTTTGGAGTTCTGTAGGCTTCTTGTATGTTCATCGGCATCTCTCTCTTTAAGTTAGGGAAGTTTTCCTCCATAATTTTGTTGAAGATGTTTACTGGCCCTTTAAGTTGCAAATCTTCACTCTCATCTATACCTATAATCCTTAGGTTTGGTCTTCTCATTGTGTCCTGGATTTCCTGGATGTTTTGGGTTACGCGTTTTTTGCATTTTGCATTTTCTTTGACTGTTGAGTCGATGCTTTCTATGGAATCTTCAGCACCTGAGATTCTTTCTTCCATCTCTTGTATTCTATTGTTGATGTTTGCATCTATGACTCCTGATTTCTTCCCAAGGTTTTCTATCTCCAAAGTTGTCTCCCTTTGTGATTTCTTAGTTGTTTCTACTTCCTTTTTTAGTTCCTGGATGGATTTGCTGAGATCCTTCACTTGTTTGTTTGTATTTTCCTGTATTTCTTTAAGGTAATTTTGCATTACCTCTTTCAGGATTTCTTCCTGATGACCCACATTCTCCTGCATTTCTCTGAGCGATTTTTGTGTTTCCTCCTCATGGGATTCCATCTGTTGATCCATCGTCTCCTGCATTTCTTTAAGCAGTTCTCGTGTTTCCTTTGTAAGGGCATCTAACCGTTGATTCATTTCTTTAAGCAATTTTTGTGTTGCCTCCTTATGGGCATCCGTCTGTTGACCCATATTCTTCTGCATTTCTTTATGCAAATTTTGTGATTCCTTTGTGAGTGCATCTACCCGTTGATTCATCTCGTTAAGCGATTTTTGTGTTGTCTCCTTGTGCGCCTCCATCTTTTGATCCATGTTCTCCCGCATTTCTCTAAGCGATTTTTGTGTTTCCTTTGTAAGGGCTTCTAACCGTTGATTCATGGTCTCCTGTAACTCTTTATGAGATTTATTTGTGTCCTTCTTGTGATCCTCTAATAGCATCATGAGAAGTGATTTTAAATCCAGATCTTGTCTTTCGGGTGTGGTGGGGTATCCAGGACTTGCTGCTGTTGGAGAGTTGGGTTCGGATGGTCCCACATTACTTTGATTACTGTTAGTAACATTCCTACGTTTGCCTTTTGCCATCTGGATACCTCTGGTGTTCGTTGGTCCTGCTGCCACTGGCTGTTGGTTGGACCTCCTGTGAGCCTGCAAAGCTATTTCTGCCCCCCCTGGATTACCAGGATTCCCCTGGCACCGATTTCTGGGGCCTGCCTGCTCCTGAGTGACTTTGGAGCCCTAATGTGCTTTGCCCCAAGTGATCTTATATTGGGGAGGCCTTGCACATCTAAAGGCTCAGCCTAGTGGATTCCTGGAGCAGAGGTCGCCAAAGGGAGGCTGGCAGGCTCCTGCCCTGTGCAGGGGTGAGTGATCTCTCCTGGGGGGGGAGGGGGCGTCCCTCTGCCAGGCAGAAGTCCCACAGCAGATCTGGCGCGCTGGTCACTGCAGATCAGCCCAGCACCTGGGAGCAGGTTACACACAAGCTGCCTGAACCCGAAGCGATATTATGCCTGTCTGTCTCTGAGCCTGGCGGTCCCAACTACCTGGTCACTGGAGCAAAGATGGCGGAGGGCAGTCTCCGTGGCGCCGCTCACCCTGTGGTCACGATGGCCCGCCGATCTGGCACCCAGACGACCACAGCGCCAACCCGCCCTCGGGCACAGACGGAAGCCCCAACAGGCCGTGTCCCAAGTGATGTTATATCGGGGGGAGAGCCTGGGTACCGGTCTCTCCAGCGCAGTCCGCGGGAACAGAGGTCGCGGAAGGGAAGCTGGCAGGCTCCCTCCCTGCGCGGGGTCCCTCCACCAGGCAGAAGGTCCCGCCGCGGAACTGGCGCACTGGTTACTGCAGATCAGCCCAGCACCTGGGAGCAGGTTACACACAAGCTGCCTGAAACCGAAGCGATATTATGCCTGTCTGTCTCTGAGCCTGGCGGTCCCAACTACCTGGTCACTGGAGCAAAGATGGCGGAGGGCAGTCTCCGTGGCGCCGCTCACCCTGTGGTCACGATGGCCCGCCGATCTGGCACCCAGACGACCACAGCGCCAACCCGCCCTCGGGCACAGACGGAAGCCCCAACAGGCCGTGTCCCAAGTGATGTTATATCGGGGGGAGAGCCTGGGTACCGGTCTCTCCAGCGCAGTCCGCGGGAACAGAGGTCGCGGAAGGGAAGCTGGCAGGCTCCCTCCCTGCGCGGGGTCCCTCCACCAGGCAGAAGGTCCCGCCGCGGAACTGGCGCACTGGTTACTGCAGATCAGCCCAGCACCTGGGAGCAGGTTACACACAAGCTGCCTGAAACCGAAGCGATATTATGCCTGTCTGTCTCTGAGCCTGGCGGTCCCAACTACCTGGTCACTGGAGCAAAGATGGCGGAGGGCAGTCTCCGTGGCGCCGCTCACCCTGTGGTCACGATGGCCCGCCGATCTGGCACCCAGACGACCACAGCGCCAACCCGCCCTCGGGCACAGACGGAAGCCCCAACAGGCCGTGTCCCAAGTGATGTTATATCGGGGGGAGAGCCTGGGTACCGGTCTCTCCAGCGCAGTCCGCGGGAACAGAGGTCGCGGAAGGGAAGCTGGCAGGCTCCCTCCCTGCGCGGGGTCCCTCCACCAGGCAGAAGGTCCCGCCGCGGAACTGGCGCACTGGTTACTGCAGATCAGCCCAGCACCTGGGAGCAGGTTACACACAAGCTGCCTGAAACCGAAGCGATATTATGCCTGTCTGTCTCTGAGCCTGGCGGTCCCAACTACCTGGTCACTGGAGCAAAGATGGCGGAGGGCAGTCTCCGTGGCGCCGCTCACCCTGTGGTCACGATGGCCCGCCGATCTGGCACCCAGACGACCACAGCGCCAACCCGCCCTCGGGCACAGACGGAAGCCCCAACAGGCCGTGTCCCAAGTGATGTTATATCGGGGGGAGAGCCTGGGTACCGGTCTCTCCAGCGCAGTCCGCGGGAACAGAGGTCGCGGAAGGGAAGCTGGCAGGCTCCCTCCCTGCGCGGGGTCCCTCCACCAGGCAGAAGGTCCCGCCGCGGAACTGGCGCGCTGGTTACTGCAGATCAGCCCAGCACCTGGGAGCAGGTTACACACAAGCTGCCTGAAACCGAAGCGATATTATGCCTGTCTGTCTCTGAGCCTGGCGGTCCCAACTACCTGGTCACTGGAGCAAAGATGGCGGAGGGCAGTCTCCGTGGCGCCGCTCACCCTGTGGTCACGATGGCCCGCCGATCTGGCACCCAGACGACCACAGCGCCAACCCGCCCTCGGGCACAGACGGAAGCCCCAACAGGCCGTGTCCCAAGTGATGTTATATCGGGGGGAGAGCCTGGGTACCGGTCTCTCCAGCGCAGTCCGCGGGAACCTTAGCTGTATTTCTAATCTCCCTCCTGCTACTGCAGGCGAGTTGGGGAAGTGGCCAATGGTCACTCAACCTGAGATCTCACACGGTAAGTGGCTCTGTCTTCCATACACCAAATCTCCATTCCCTTCTGCATCTCCCAGACAACCCGAACCATTTCTTTATACAAAGAATCCTTGTACTTGTTAACAAAACCTCTATTTCACTCTTCCCCTATAGTTCCTGGCAACCATTGATCTACTTTGCACCTGTGTGAATTTTGCTTATTGTAGGCATCTCAATATGTTTGTGAAGTTTCTTCATATTGTAGCATGGGCCCATATGAACTACATTGCTATTGGTTGGATACTATTGTGATAAACTGATCTATTATACTTTATTTAGTTACTTATCAATTGCTAGCCATTTGGTTGGTTTCATGTTGGGCTATTTTTCATAGATAGATTGTGAATATTTGTGGTGCAAATAACCGGTAGACATGTTTTCTTCTCTTAGGACATACTGAAGTCCTAATACATACAATTGTAATATTGTATTATATTATGTAATATGTAATAATACATACAATTGTAGTCACCTGGTAACTCTATCCTTAGCCTTTGAAGGAACTGCAAACCTGCTTTCCACAATGACTGAGCCATTTTGCATCCCTGCTGACACCACATGAAGGTTACAATATCCTCACGCTACTACAAATGCATGGGCATCTTTTAGTTACAGTTGATGGCAGTGCCTCTCCTCCCTAGCACATATACTTTTACTCCGGATTTTAGCACTTTGTGTCTTTTCCATTCTTGTCCTGGTCAGTCTAGAGAAGAGGATTTGAATTTCTCATAAAATCTATTTGTTTAGAGGAGAAGCAGACTAATAGCAATATCTAGTCTTTTGAGATAGAGTCACAGTAAGTATGGCCTGTATCCTTCTCTGTAGCTCATGATGGCCTCGAACTTCTGATGCTCTTGCCTCAGCTTCCTAAGTGTGGGGTTACGCCCAGCAACAGCATCAGTGAAGACAATACAGAGCTCCTCTGTGTGCTTGCAACACTTTCAGTCCTCCTGCACTGTCACCAGAGCATTAGCTTTGTTACATTGTCACCAGACAGTTAGCTTTTGTTACAATGGATGACTCTATCCTGACCCAGTTGAAAATTTATATTGGGGTTTACTCTTGACACTGTATAGTGTGTGCCTTAATTAGGGCTTCCATTGCTGTGATAAAACACCATGCCCAAAAGCAACTTGGGGAGGAAAGGGTTTATTTCAGCTTACAACTCTCAGTCCAAACACCATCATTGTAAGAACCCAGGGCAGGAACTCGACATAGCAACCTGGAGGCTGGAACTGAAGCAGAGGCCATGGAGGAGTGATGCCTACGGGCTTGCTTAGTCTGCTTTCTTATAAACCCAGCACCACTCACCTAGGAATGACATTACTCACAGTGGGATGAGTCATCCCACATTAATTACTAATGAAGAAAATGCCTGACAAATTTACCTACAGGCCAAGGTGATGGAGGCATTTTCTCAATTGATCCCAAATAACTCTACCTTGCATGATCTTCCCATAAAACTAACTAGAACAATGGATACTTGTAACTATAAGTATGAATGTGCATGATATGCATTCTAGTTAGGTCATTCTAATTGTTGTTGTGAAAAAAAATCATGACCAAAAAGTAAGTTGGGAAGGAAAGAGTTTATTAGGCTTACACTTCCACAGTACTGTTCATCATTTAAGGAAGTCAGGACAGGAACTCGAACAGGGCAGGAACCTGGAGGCAGGAGTTGATGCAGAGGCCATGGAGGGGTGCTGCTTACTGGCTTGCTCCCCATAGCTTGTTCAGCCTGCTTTCTTATAGAACCCAGGACCATCAGCCCAGAGATGGCAGCATCCACAATGGGCTGGGTCACTCTCCCATCAATCAATAATTAAGAAAATGCTCTACAGCTGGACCTTTTGGAGGCCTTTTCTCAATTAAGGTCCCTTCAGATATCTTTAGTTCCTGTGTCAAGTGGGCATAAAAGTAGGCAGCACATCATGTATCTACAGCACCACACCCCGGTAAAGCCTCCTTGTGGTACATTCATTCATTGCTTTCTCCCTTCTAGTTTCTGGCACTCAGCGGTCCTTTTATGGTTTCCATGGTTTTGTCTTCCCCAGGATGTTATGCAGTTGAGACCATGCAATGTGTACCCTGTCCAGGTTGACTTCCTGCCCTTGGCAGTGTACATTCCCATCCTCCTATGTCTTGTTATAGCTTTCTAACTCATTTCTTTTTAGTTCTGACTAGTATTCCATTGCCTGGATAGATGACAGTTTATTTATCCATTCCTCTACATTTGGACATCTGGCTTGCTTCTAAGTTCTCTTGCTCTACATTCTTGTAGCATATGCTGCTGTCAATGCTTTGGATTTAGGTCATTCTAATAGCTCAGGACTATTACCACATTACTTCTTTAATTTAGAGCTCCCTAGTGACATATGAATCGAGCATCTTCTCACACATGCTTACCTATCATTTACATGCCTCTTTCCGTGAAATATGTGCTATAGACTGAATGTTTCTGCTACCACACCCAACCTCAGCCAAATATATGTGTTGAAATTCTAATCTCAAAGTGATTGAGGCATTTGCAAGGTCATGAGTGTTGGTCCTTTATGAATTGGATTTGTGTTTCTATAAGAGAGGCCTGCAAAGCCTTGTTTTTCCCTTCCACCATATAAGGTTACAATGACAAAACGGCTGTCTTTGAACCAGGAAGCAGGGTCTGAAAATATAGGAATTCTATTTTCTTCGTAGAATTTCAATTTCCGAATAATTTTGTAGATGCTCTAAGCTCTATTGCCAGATTGGGTCTCTGCCTCAATGAATGGCCATCACTTGAGGCATAGGTACAATGGCACCTTTCGGAAGGACAAAAGGATTGGCTACAAGGCAGAACACTTCTTTGGATAATCTTCTTTATGGTAGATTCACATTTGAGATCTTGAGCAAAGAAAATGTGGCAGAGTTAGAAGAGTCAGCCCAAGTCTGATGTCCTAGACAGGGGATCATGAATCAGAGCAGGAGGTGGTGCTCCAGGCTGGAGCGAGTGTGGGAGGAGAGGGCCTGCCTCATGCTGACCTCCCTCCTTCTGAGTGACACACTTGGTTTAGACATGCTAATTGAATTTTCTCTTATGGAGGAAACCGGCAACAAAGAATCATAGCAAAAACAAAAGCACTGTCCGGGGTTGAGAATTCTAGAAAATTAACTGAGAAGTTGCCATGAAGAAAGGGGACAGTTGGAAGGAGGGATGCTGGCTCTGCAGCGCGTGACTGAGAAGTAAACTGGTACCTTTGGAGGAATCCTCTTCTTTTTAAGCCTGGAACTTAACAACGATGAGTACTGTGTAAAAGGAAGAAATGACCTAATATTGAAATGATTTATTTGTATTCCTTTTTAATTTCGGTGACAAGCACTAGATATCTTAGTTGGAGAAAAACTCTAGTTCTCCCACGTAAATCCTTCCTTTTCTTAGCTCCCTTATATCACACCACTAGGAAAAGGATTCTTTCTTTCAGAGTTATCTGAGTTCTGTTTGGTTCCCTGGTTTTGTTATTGTTATATTATACTGAAGATGTGCCAGGCCAGGATGAAGTTGCCTGGTGTTTCCCACCATCATGGCAGACAGGACGGTGAGTGATTGACAGAGAACAGGGGCTGTGGTGGAGCTTACTAACATGTGGAAGGCTCTGGGTCCTCCTGCCTGGTCAAGGCAGAATGATGACAAAACACTGATTTTACCCCCAATCGTATGGTGAAAAACAACGAAAGGCTACGGAGGCTGTAGCAGAAAGCCAGGCAAAAGGACTCAAGTTCTAGAGCCAGAGAGGGTTAGATGGCCTCTATGTCTTCATGTCTTAATCTGCGTGAAGGGCAGTAACATGAATAACCACTGTGGGAGGTGGTTAATGCTTCACTGGTGTAGCTCATCCTCAAAATGCCCAACATCATTTGATGCATTCTTCTCACTGGACCTGGCTTCTGGCTGCTATAGTGGTAGACTCTGACAATAGCACCACTGTCGATAATGGGTCTAATGGTTTAATTTTTAGTCTTCTCTCATATCATACATTCTAGCTGCTGTTTCCTCTCCCTCCATCCCTCCCAGTTCCCCCATCCCCTCTTCCCCAGTTCTACTCCTCCTCCATTCCCCTTCAGAAAAGAGCTAGCCCTTCAGGGATATCAGTCGAACATACGTAGCAAGTTAGAATAAGATGAGGCACAGGCCCTCACATCAAGACTGGACGATACAACTCAGTAGGAGGGAAAATGTCCCAAAAGGAGGCAAAAAGGGCTAATGTTTAAGAAGACTGAAGTACAGGTTTTTGTTTTCTTGGTAATTCTCATTTAGGATGTTTCCTTTCAGAATACTGATACTGTGTTTTGAGAAGTCAAATGATATGCTGAGAAATATTTACTAACAAATTCTATTTGCAAAGGGTAATTAGCAGTTTGTAGCCTTTGCCATTTTGCATAATGTAATATTCTCATCCAAATACAAACTCAAACACATAGTCAGTGACCTGTGAAGTCAGTGAGGGGTGCACACAGACACAACGGATGTAAATAGTCCAAAATGCATTAGTGAAATGTAGCCAAATAATTAGCAGATGGTGTTTTTTGAGAATCCTTATTGTTTTTAATAATTTCATTGTAAGTTGGTATATTTTTAATTAATTAATTATTCTATTTAACTTAATGGTTGCCTGTGTTTAATAACTACGAAAATTTCCAGAAACTCACAAATTGGGTTCTTATAAGCTTACATACTCGATTCAACACACCTCTGAACTCAAGTCACTGGAAAATGACATATGGAGGGAGGGTCATTCATAGCCCTGGATGTTTAGCATCAACTGCTAGATCTGAGAGGAACTTCCAGGTCAGCCGAGGTTTCTGATGGGTTTAGCCCTGGCTTCAATCCCACTGCAACTTCTTGTGAAGTCCTAAGAGAAAATTGCTCAGTTGAGCCTTCTCAACATACAGAACCAGTGTGTTAAGTTACAAAGCATGTGCATGTGTGTGTGTGTGTGTGGGGGGGGAGTTATACAGCATTGGTTCACAGCAAGAGTGGCAAAAAAAAAAAACCCAAACTATACACTTACTGTTTGATTGTTACAATTCTTGGCAGATTAACTGAAACAATGTTTCAAGCAATGAGAATCCAGTCTGTAACTCCTAAAGGAAGATTCCTTTTTATTCTTGCTTAGGTTCCTAGAATTTTTATACAATGATTGTAAGTTCATACTGAATTTCCCTTAAAAAGTTTATAACTCCAGATGAGAAGTCTCTAATTACTTTCCTCAGTGTAGTTAGTTTCCCTTTGGCCTGTTGTTTACTTTCATGCTGCCACAGCAGGGACAGCGTGAAGTGAAGTCGTACCACAGAAGCCCGAAGGATCATGACTAGGCAGTTCTGGCTTTTCCATTTTCAACAAAACCTGAACAATTTCATAACAGTAGAAATAGCAGTAGAAAGATCTGGGAAGGGGTGTACAATTTTTTTTCCTCCAACAGTAATTTGTTTCTTAGTTTCTTTTCAAAGTTTTATATTATAGCTTGTGTGTGTGTGTGTGTGTGTGTGTGTGTGTGTGTGTGTGTGAGCTGCAATGGCTCATACACACACACACACACATACACACACACACACGCACGCACGCACGCACACGCACATACATATGAGCGCATGCTAGCATGTGTATGTGTGTGTGTGTGTGTGTGTGTGTGTGTGTGTGTGTACGCACACAACTTGTAGGAGTTGGTTCTCTCCTTTCACCATGTAGCTCTCAGGGGTCAAACTTTGGCTGTCAAGCTTGGCAGCAAGCACCTTTACCCACTGAGCATCCCTTAAGCTTGGATTTTCTGTTTCTGAATGGATCATAAGATATGTATTAACAGGGATGAAATATTAACTTAGAAGCAATTACAAAGTCAGTCACTTTCTTTCCTTTGTGTCTCCTTGGAGAGAACACTGTCATTGCTGGTGAGCTTGTTTCTAAATAAGCCCTGGGAAAATCGGGGGTAATGAGAGGGGCTGAAGAGCACCTTGCTGCACGTCATCGATGAGCTCAGAGTCTTCTGTAGAAATAACAAAGAATAAAGGGAGACAACTGGGGAAAGATGATGAGGGGAAAAAGTAAAACAAAAATCCTGCCAAAGAAATAAAGTTGTGGGGAGCTTGAGGTTAGGGGAGAGGCTTGGACTGTTGCTGATAGCTGTGGAGGATGCAGGAAAAAGAGGAGGAGGAGAAGGAGGAAGAAGGGGGTGTAGAGAATTTTACACTCAAATTGTTTTCTTTTCCCAAACATAGCTGGTTATTCATAATATGAGCTGAGGTAAATACATCATGAGTGTTCTCTCTCTCTCTCTCTCTCTCTCTCTCTCTCTCTCTCTCTCTCTCTCTCTCTCTCTCTCTCTCTCTCTTTCTTAGCAGATCGATTCTTTTAGCCAGGAAGATCAGCATTTAGGAGACAACTAAGGATGTTTGAACAGTGATTGGACATTTGGGGTAATTTTCATCTTAATTTCAATTTGATTATGATCGTGGTTAAGATGAAAGTTGTTTAGTTGTAAAGATACACATTGAAGTGTTTGTTGGTGAAACTATAGGATGATAGGATGTGGGGATGGGGCAAAGGTGGTGAGAAAATAAGGTTAGCTTGCCACTGCACATGCTGAAGCTGGGTGATTCATGAAGATTCATTAGATTATTCTTCCACATTTTTTAATTCTTTTGCTTTCTTACTGTACTTGAAAATTTCCATAATAAAAAGTGAAGAAAAGAGTGGGTGAGCTAATAGCTATTGTTCTTCCTCCTTAGAGAAATCTTAATTAATTGCTTCTTATTATGTGGTCCATATTTGCTTTCTACCTGTGGGTTGCCAGTTCTTGACAGGAAATAGTAATCACCACCCTTGATTATAAAAACTTAGACTCAATGTTTGCTGATATTTGAGTATAGGTGGGATCTTAACTCGAGCCAACACTCAATGTCTTAACTTAATTAGCATCAAGTTTCAAGATAATTCTTCAGTGACAAAAAAATTTCCCTAGTGCATTTGAAATCAGACTTAATGAATACAAATTGACTTTTGTTCTTCTTCCCGGAACTACATCTACTGGAGAACTTGAGCTTCAGTAGTTTCCTTTGGTGAACTTTATTTCCTTGGTGTGTTTCCATTTCACTGCCCTGTCTTTTTAAAGGGAAGGAGGCCATCTCGCAGCAAGGGCCAAAATGGAGGTCACACATTTCCACTTTGTTTCTCCCAGAGAATGCAGATGATGTCGCGGAGCACATTTTCAATCTGGTCAGTGAGTCTCTACCTTTGGATGAAGAAGAGACAAAGATTATTGTTTCTAAAGTAGCTGATATTTCTAACTGTGACGAGATAAGTATCAACCTAACCCAGATCATACTCCAAATCATCAGCACTGTGATGGAAAAGCAGAGTGGCTCAGCTTCCAATCTTCCTACAGTAAGCAATGAGTAAGTCAGAAGAAAGCTTAACTCAGGAAGTGGAGATGTTATCATATCGCTTCCTCAGCACACAGGCAGTTATGCCTTGACAAGGTCCACAGTCGTAGATAACACCATTTGAATATGAATTAGCTCTCAGTGATAATGACTTTTCAAATACAGTCCTACCCAAAACCTAGTCTGAAATCTCTCTAAATGCTGCACATTTCTGTACAATATAGCCAACCCATGGGATCCTGAAAAATGTAGGAGTTCTTCTGGTTGACACTTTCTGCCTCACAGTCAGTAACCAGTTTTTGATTTCCCCTTGGGAAGCTGACTTATAAATGTCTCATTTTTATTTACTTTTTTTATTAAATTTTTATTTATTCTCCAAAAACTTTCTGTATTATCCAATATAGTTTGATTCCCATCTTATGTAGCATTAATTGAACAAGACACAGGGGGTTATTGATAACAGCACTAAGGAAGAAAATAACTCTTGTATGAAGCACTGTCCACACACCCTTTCACCTTGTAGAGCAGTGGTCCTCAACCTTCCCAATGCTGGGACCCTTTAATACAGTTCCTCACATTGTGGTGACTCCCAATCATAACATTATCTTGTTGCTACTTCATAACTGTAATTTTGCTACTGTTGTGAATAATAATGTAAATCCATGATATACAGGATATCTGATATGGGACCCGAGCGGAGTCACAAACCACAGGTTGAGAAGCATGCCTTAAACTATTGTAGTAGAATCAGTGAATCCATCCACCTCTCCCTCTCCCAGTTCTACTCTTATTTCCTTCTGCTATCCATCATCTTGAGCCTCTGATCCTAGCCCTCTGCTTGTACTGTAGCCCCTCTGTGGTTCATTGTCTACACAGCAGTCAGAGATAAGTTTCAATCTACATATCAGATCACACCATGCTTTTCAGACCACTTGGTGGCATTCCTTTATAGGTTTAATAAAATCCGAACTTCTCAGGCAAACGAGGCCACAATGGATCTGACTTTATAAAAGATAATTTCATCTGGTTTTTTGAAACGAACTTTAAGATGCATGCTAGTACTACCTCTGACTTTGATTCCAAGGGAAATGCAGCTCAAGGAGGTCATTTTGTTTACCCCTACAGAAATTAGAGGCGCTAAGATGTAGACCTCCATTTGTCAGGCTCCAAAACCAAACAACATCAATGACAATGAAATCACAAAGTCAAGCTTCACAGTGAGGATGTCTTGTAGGGAGGATGAGTTTTACCAAAAGGGCAGAAAAAGTGCTGTTTGCCTGTGATTCTTTCCAGGATTCTGAGGATAATCGAGCGTACTGGTCACAAGATGGAATTTGCAGGGAGAACAGCAAATCTCACCGTGGCTAAGCTGGCCTTGGCTGTGCTGCGGGTAGACCACAGGTTTGAAGGTATGGCCTTCAGCATCCGCTCCTCTGAAGAAGTCACAGCCCCCCAGGTAAGTGAAGCATAGGAAACTGAAAGCCAGACCACCAAATGCTGTCCTAGATCTTCCCCCATGAAGTTCTTGGGAAGGAAAAAGTACACCCTTGGAAGCTTTTAACCTGAATGTAAATATTAGGAAAGTATAGAGACCCCAGGGAAGTTTTGTGTATAACCCTTAGTAGGCTAACATCTTTGCTGTACTGATGTTTATGTGGTGTGCAATGATGTCACAATTGACTCTGTCACTGGAAATCATCCAAAATATTAGGTGACTATTGGCTGCCATATAGGGATAATTTATTGTATGTTGATGTTATGCTCCTGAGTATTGTCGGAACACATAGGGTAACAGAAAAGTCAAGGGATGTGCCCAAGGACATAACCTAATAGCTAAGCTGGAATTCAGATCTATGTCTGGCCGTATTTTAAAGTCTGGGTTCAGGTTAAGTAACAGAAGCAAATGTCAAATGTTTGATGTGATGTGGATGCTGATTATCCTGATTTATCCCACTGTATTCCATACATAAATGCAACCATCATGTGTCAGTTATAAAAGTCTCAGCTCTTTCTGCCATTTAAGAGCAGTTCAGCCTCTTCGCAGGACATATGCAACTTCAAAGCAATCTGAGGGAGCAGATTTTATTTTATACCTTAAAAATTGTAAATTTATATGTGGGAAAGTATACAAATCCTAAGTCCAAGGTTTCTGGATTTAGCTAAGGCATATGTCCACATAACCCAAACCCTATCAAGATATAGACTATTACCATTGCTCCTGAAAGACCTTCATTTTCCCAGTCAATCCCTGAACTGTTACCTCCAGGGGCCACTGCCACTCTGACTTTTTTTTTCTTCCATAATTTGTTCCTGCTCTAGAACTGATTCCTCTAAATAAAATCATGTGATATGGACATGATTCTATGCTAGAAATCTTCTTTCATATATCTGACATTGTTTTGAAATTCATCATTTTGCTTTCCATATTTTTGAATTGCTGAATAATATTTGATTGAATAAACATACAATGCCCTTTGAATTTAGTCTGCCATTGCTGTTTGTTTGTTTGTTCCAGTTTGTAGATCATAGCACTCCTATTAATATTTGCATAAAAGTCTTTGTGCAGGCATGTTTTCAAGAGCCTTAGGCAAATGGTTAGAAACTGAGTAGCTGGCTCAGAAAGTCCTGTGTTCTTTTCTCTTGTGGCTAATGATGGGCAGGAAGCTTTCATTTTCATCTTGATTGCTCACAGAACTTCTTTGTTGACTTAGCCTTCAATCTTTTGTTCATATTTTAATTGGCTTGTAGTTCCTTTCTGTAATTTCCCTATCATTTTCTCAGTGGGGTCTTTTCATAAGCACGTGTTTAGAATTTTTTCTGAAATCTAATTTGTAGTTTACCTTGCTAGCAACCATATATGATTTGTCTGGGGAAAAAAAATCTTTGGCCTAGGGCAGTCATGAAACCATCTTTTATGCTTTCTTTGAAAAACTCTTTGGTTTTAACTTTTATGCTTAAGAAGAAGATTCCCCAGTGAGCTAATTTCCTTACACGGTATGAAATCATTTTGTTACATTTGAATATTTAGTTTTTAAAACAATACCACTTACTGGGAACTTTCCCTCTCCCATTGGTGTTCTTTGTTACCTTTGACAAAAAAAAAAAACCAAAAAACAAAAAACAAGTCACAATGCATTTTTAAAAGATAAATAGGAGGATCTCATAAAGCCTCGGCCCTGAGTGAAGAGCTGCAAATAATTAATGGCTGCTGAGAGGGGGGAATCAGTCTTCTCCAGGGATGAGCCTCTGATAGGCTGTCTAATCCCAAGTCATCAGCCCTGGATACATATGTGAACTCACCAGGCTGAATTTGTGTATATATCTACAACATCTCTCTAGATATGTAACAATAATTTAAGAACAAGAGGTCACGAAATTGAAAAGGGTGGAAGAAACATAGGAGGAGTTAGAAGAAGGAGGGGAAATGATATAAATACGGTACTCTGGATGGACTGTCCCACCTAGGGATCCATCCCATATGCAGTCACCAAACCCCCACACTATTGTGGATGCCAAGAAGTGCTTGCTGACAGGAGGCTGATATAGCTGTCTCCTGAGAGACCCTGACAAATTCTGACAAATACAGAGGTGGATGCTCACAGCAAACCATTAGACTGAGCACAAGATCCCCAATGGAGGAGCTAGAGAAAGGACTGAAGGATCTGAAGAGGTTTGCAGCCCCATAGGAGGAACAACAATATCAACCAACCAGATCCCCCAGAGCTCCCAGGGACTAAGTCACCAACCAAGGAGTACACATGGAGGGACCCATGGCTCCACCTGCATATGTAGCAGAGAATGGCCTTATCAGGCATCAATGGGAGGAGAAGTCCTTGGTCCTATGAAGGTGTGATAGGGGAATAGAGAGTGGAGAGGAGGGAATGGGTGGGTTGGTGGAGGAACACCCTCATAGAAGCAGGGAGAGGAGGATGGGATGGGGGTTTCCAGGAGGGGGAAACTTGGGAAAGGAAATAACATTTGAAATGTAAATAAAGAAAATAGCCAATAAAAATAAGTAAATAGGTAAATAAGAAAGTAAGTAAATAAATAAATAAATACAATACAATACAGTACAGTACAGTACAATACTCACACATGAAATTCTCAAAAGAGTTAGAGTGGGGCTGGAGAGATGGCTCCGTGGTTAAGAGCACTGACTGCTCTTCCAGAGGTCCTGAGTTCAATTCCCAGCAACAACATGGTAGCTCACAACCATCTGTAATGGGATCTGATGCTCTCTTCTGGTGTGTCTGAGGACAGCTACAGTGTACTCATACAGAAAATAAAAATAAATCTTTAAAAAAAAAGAAGTGTTGGGGAAATAAACTTATTTTTAGACTTTCTGAGTTGTTACACTTATTTTTTTTTTGATAAACCCTTGTGTTATTGCTCCTTTCTTTTGGTACATATACTCAATGCTATATATTTATGTGTATATGTGCATATGTGCACAAACCAGAGGAGGATAACAAACTTCCTGATCCATCATTCTCTGCCTTATCCCCTTGAGACAAGTCTCTCCCTGAACCTGAAGCTTGCTGTTTTTAAGGCTAGATCCTCTTGGCCTTCTTCTCATTACCTTGCTACCTACCTATTTTTGGGAAGATTGCTACTCTAAGCCTTTTCTAAATCTGTATGAATTTTTACATCTGCTTGAATATTATTAATAATATTTACTCTTTATATATCTTAATCAAATTTAGTTTACAAAATAATCTATGTCTTTTATGGCACTTTCATGCAATGGATTTTGGTCACATTTAGCCCGGTGCTCTGCTCCTGAAGCTCCTTCTCTTTTTATTGGTCCCTCATTCCCCTAGACAGTCTCCTTTATACTTTCATGCCTTCTAAAATTTAGCATTTGTTTTTCTGAATCTGACTTATTTTGATTAATATGACAATCTCCAGTTACACTCATTTCCTGAGGGCATATTTCATTCTTCTTCATGGCTGAATAAGGTTTTATTGGGCATGTATAACTGCAATTTAAATACATTTTATGTCTAGTCACCTTGGCTAATTCAATATCTTAGCTGTTATGAACAGTATCACAATAAACACAGGAATACAGGTATCTGCCTTACATATGACTTTGATTCTTTTGGGTACATACTCAGGGGCTGTACTATTTGGTTTCTGATTGAACTTCCATACTGATTTCCATAGTGGCTGAATGATGTTTTATTTCCATCAGCAGTGTTTCTCCTTTTAATCACATTGTCTTAGGGCTTCTGTTTCTGTGATTAAACACCATGACCTAAAGCAAGTTGAGGAGAAAGGCGTTTATTTGGTTTACACTTCTGTAGCAGTGTTCATCATCAAAGGAAGTCATGATAGAAACTCCAACAGGGCAGGAACCTGGAGGTAGGAGCTGATGCAGAAGCCATCAGGTGCTGTTTACTGGCTTGCTCCCTATGGCTTGCTCAGCCCACTTTTTTGTACAACAGAGGACTACCGTCCCAGGGGTGGCCCCATCCACAATGGGCTGGGCACTCTTTCATCAATAACTGTGGTGGCAGAACATGCCTTTAACCCCAGCACTCAGGAGGCAGAGGCAGGAGAATCTCTGAGTTTATGGCTAGCCTGGTCAACACCAAGTGAGTTCCAGGACAGTCAGGGCTACATGGAGTATTTCTGTAGGCAGAGGCAGTAGGATCTCTGAGTATGAGGTCAACCTGGTCTATAGAGATTTCCAGGACCGCCAGGGCTACACAGAGAAATCCTGTCTCAACAAACCCAAACTAAACAAAACCAATAAGAACAAGAACAACAACAAAAGAAAATGCCTTAGTAGTCTGCCTCTGACTCGATTTTAAGGAGACATTTTCTTAGTGGATGTTCCCTCCTCTCTGATGATTTTAGTGTGTCAAGTTGACATAAAACCCAGCACATACATATGTGATACAATTTCCTTAATGCTTCTTCTAGATTAAAATACAATTCTTAATATTTTCACAGTCTACTTAGAGTTAATATTGGCTGCTCCCCGCCAAAAGCATAGATCTTTAAGACCATAAATACCTACTTATACTCCCTGTTCTCTATTCCCTAATTTTTATATGTGGGTTATTATTTTTTAGCCAAGGAAGATTATAGATCACACAAGAGAATTTTATGATCACTTATTTATTTCTTTGAGTTTTTGAGACAGGGTCTCATTATACAGTCCTGGTTGCCCTAGAATTCACTATGTGGACCAGGTTGGCCTCAAGCTAATAGATACACACCTGCTTCTGCCTCCCAAGTGCTGGGATTAAAGGTATGTGCAACTGTGCTAAAGAAATTGAGAGAAAGTTGTTGGCGTTTGGTTTTGCTTTGTGGTTTAACATTATCTGGCACTGACTAGGTTCCTCTTTGAAGAGCAGACTTCATCTAGCATCAATCCCTTGAGCTTCATAAACATCACTGTCTTCTGCTCTTAACCTTTTTTCTGGTGAGAAATCAGTAGCACTTAAGTTTTTTCTTCTCTGTGTGAGATGTGGAATATATCATCTGTACCCATTGACTTTTAATATTTGCCTTTGATTTTCCTGCAGTTTATCAATGTGCCTTCACGTGTTTTTCTTTGTATTCATTGTGTTGGGATTTGCTGCATTTCTTGAATTCATAACTTATTATTTTTTCAAATCCTGTTTCTTCACCATGTTATTTGTCCATTTGAGACTGCAATTTCATGTATATGTGACCTTTTAATACTGATTCAAAAGTCCTTGAGATTCTTTTCCTGTTTTAATTATTTTATTATCTGTTTTATGATGGGATGATTTCTATTCACTCACCTTAAAATTCAGTGGCATTTGTTATCGTCATAACTGTTGAACTCATCTAGTATAACCAAAACTTTCCAACATTTATCCTCAGCTTCTCTTTTCCTCCCCCTTATCCTTATGCTTCGTTTTGTTGTTCATGCAGTATCAATCTTTCTCTTTGCATTAATCGAAAGCACATTTTCTTTTACATACCTAAGCACGCTGTACTTGAGGCTTTAAAATCATTGCATATTAATGTTAGTGTTTGTGTCCTTTCCGGATGGTTCTTCATTGCTTGTCTTTGTAGCTGCATATGGATCACATGCATTCCTTCTCCATCTATTGAGAAATTTGGATTATATTTTGATTCTATACTACTGTGATTACACAGATTCTGAAAATGAATTCTTATGTGGAAATTCATTTCTAATATATTTATTTCTTTGAAGGCAGTGGATTTGGCTATAATGGGCAATGAAACTGTCCGGAATAAAAGTAAACTCCACGTCTTGCATGGCAGTTCAAATCTCAGTTGAGTTCCTTGATTTTTATTTGGCATTTGTCCTATTCATCGATGACTCAGACCAGAAATATGATCTATGTGGAGTTTAGCTCTCTTTGTTCCAGATGCTCTCCATCCTGTCCTTCCAATGGCTGTGGTTCTCTTGACCTTTTGTTTCTGATTCTTCACAACATCAATAAGTAGATTTTCCTAGCAGCAGTTTTCAGATTCCCTTCAAAGTCATAGTAGTTTCAACAAAGCATCAGCTGAACAGCTGAAATGGATAGTTCACCTTGTGGTTTTACCTTTTTCTTGACTGCTTACACTGCTCTAGAATCTCTCTGCTAGTGTTCATTTTCCTGGGCTTTCAAATGACTGTTAGTTTATATAGCTGTTATATGCAGGAAACTCCTCATCCATTAAGAGCCTTTTAGCTATAGTAGAAGCAGGTGGTGACCTCTCTGTTTACATATGGAGTATCCATTATAAGCATCAGCAGATAAACAGACCATCAACCCTCGTCACATTCTTGCTACCAAATTACCTATATGCTGAAGCTAAATTGCGACCTCTGAGGTCATCAATTGACTGGGCATGGGTCATCTGTGCTAGAAAGTCCATATGAGTTTTAGATTCAAGAAGTCACTCCATAAACATCATACACTGTCACACACACACACACACACACACACACACACACACACACACACACACACACACATTCTCTCTCTCTACACTCAACTAGGTAATATCTCATTGAGCATCATCATGGATAATAGGAACATTTCAGGCCTAAATCACATATTTTTGGTCAGTTACTTCCTTGATTTATGACCTCTGGAAACGACTTGTCACTTACCTGAGCCTCTGTTTCCTATTATTCCACCTCAACACACTTCTCAAACTTGGCAAAAATATTAAATAAGGGAATGCATTTAAGGGTGCCCATACACTGCTTTTTGCCTGGGAGATCCAGGTTTGTGATTGTGTTCCCAGTGAGTATAGTTTTTAATAAAACCCATTTTCATCTCAAAAATATTTTAGAATGTACCAAATACTATTTATTACCAATGAAACTAGACTATCTGTCTAACTATGAGTCTCTAGCAGAAGTCTCCCTTTCCAGGTTCACATTTAGTGAGAGCATTGATCAATGTACTATGGGGCAAGCGCCTAATACTACTTACTGCATGGTTTGTTCTTTTTGTTGTTTCTGCTTTGCGAACTATAAGGGGGAAGGTAGTCTGATGTTTCAACTAACTTTATTTCTCAATATTGGGACAGATCATGTTACTTGTTATTCTCCTTTTCACCTCTGTCATTACATATGCAGACTTAGGTTAAAGGAAGAGAGCCTTGGAAGGAAAAGTGGGTGTGTGTGTGTGTGTGTGTGTGTGTGTGTGTGTGTGTGTGTGTAGAAAGTATGTCATAGCCCATGGAAAGAGGCTACAACCCCGTTTCAATCCTCTGTGGGAACTCTGAATTTGTTGGGATGGGAGGAGGAGAGGATGTCACTATGATAGGTGAAGACTCCAGTTTTCATTTCCTGATTTTTCTTGGCAGATTTTCCTCGGTGATATCCCTCTAAGGAGGGCTTTGGCTTCCATCTATTTGCCTAAGTCACTGAGGGAAAAAGTTCCTCTTGATGACTTGCAAACCATCTTGTTTAATTTTTTTGGCCAAACCTCACTCTTTAAGGTAAGTTCTTGCCTCTGGTAACTGTCATGAACTGACATGGTGACTCACTGTAATTATGAACTCCTGCTACTTTCATGATGTTCTGTTTATTTTAGAATATGCTCTGATTGATTCCACAAGTCTTTCAGCACACCCTCTGGCCCTCACATGAATCAACATCTACTTTAATGATGTTTTACACTTATGAATTTTCACAGCTCTGAAGCTTTGGATGGGACCTTAAGGGTTATCTGGTGACCAAAGAGGTCCTAAGATGTTTCAAAGCCAGAAAAGAACAGCACATTCTCCTGATGAGATGACCTTTTAGCTTAATAATCTTCCCTACCCACTCCGTCCTTCCTGGCTTCTAGCTCTGAGTGCTCTCAACCTCACCTTAAACTAGAGGCATGTGGTGAAATGTGGTGAGGAATGATCTAGGGGACCAGCTACTGGGATCTGAGGCTGACATAGCTGTCTTCTACCTGTGTGATTTCTGGGGGAAAAAAATCAAAGTTTGCATGATTCAGCATCCATGCACCATAGGTTTTTTTTCCAATGTGAAATAGTCTAAGAATCAGACCTTACTGGCCAGGTAAAGGACTGAAGGAGTTAATACAAATAATGTGTTCATGGGATTGCCTGGCATATCCTAAGCACTGAGTAAATGTTTGCGTTGCTGATGTTATAATGGGGAAGGTTCTCTGCCTATGACCACTCTATCTCATTTTGCTGTTGCGATGACAGCAACCAGATTTTGCATGAAGTGCAGAACAGTGAGTACTATTTTTTTGAGACAAGGTCAAAAAGTACTGGCTAGCTTAGTACTTGCTATATAGACTGAAATGGTAGAGATCCTACAGCTTCTGTCTCCTGAATTCTGGGCTTAAAGGCTTGTGACACCCACCATGCCCAGCTTACTTGTTACTATGTATGCCTCCTACTTTATCTGCTTCTCATGGAAAACTGAGCCTCAGCAAAATTAGTTTTGCTTAAGGTCACACACTGATGAAGTGGAATCAGATTCAAGCTATCTAACACCAAAGTTCTGATTTTGTTTTTTCTTTCTTTTTTTCTTTCCTATTTGCATGTGTGTTGATGCACATATGAGTGTGCATTCATGCATGTTTGTGTATCATAGGCACATACACATGTGTGTGCACACATGCACATATGGACACTGCACCTTCACATGTGTATGTATGTATATGGATGCCCAAGGTTGATGTCAAGAATCATTCTCCACCTTATTCATTAAGGCAAGGTCTCTTAGTCAAAAACCCAGAACTTGCCAATGAGACTAGTCTGAGGATCCTGTGTCTCTGCCTTCCAAGGAAAGAAAGTTGGGACACCATTCCTACCTGGCATTTTTCATGCGTTCTGGGGATCCAAACAATAGTCCTTTACTTGAGCAGAAAGAAATTAATCACTGAAACATCTCCCCAACCACAAAGTCCTTGTATTTGAAGGTAATGCATTAATTTGCCCAGGTGTATTTGCATTTATAAGGAATTATCCACATGAATGAATTCCTAGTGGTCAAATATTCACAGATTTTGGGAGGGGGATAAAATACTGTCTGATAATATACACTATAAATTAATTCCAGAACTCAGGAGACAGGAACTATAGGCTGATAAAAGTGTAACAGATGCTTTCAGCCCCTACCAATTTAAGTGGACCATAAAAATGTATTTGCAAAGTATTTTGTTTCTCTGGCATTCTGTGGCCAGTCTTCTTTCCTGCTAAATTCTATTTGTTTCAGTAGGTTTAGTTCAATTTCTATGCAGGATACCTCCTTGGAATTAATAAGTCCATTCTCTATTCTCTGTGTCCTGGAAAAATTAGTGGACAAAATTTTGTAATAATAATTTAAAATGTGTTTCATAGCTCTCTCAACCTTTTGATATTCTTGTCACTGCTTTGCATCATCAGAGATGCCATTATTTTTCAGTCTTAATTTTCCTCTTTCCTTCAGAGGGCTGTGCTTGTCTCTTAGAATAAGAGATAAACTTGCTTTGCATAGATTTTACACTTAATAAGTAATTTTGATTCTCTAGCACCTTCCATTGAAATAGACTAAAGACCTTTGCAAAATTTAGCCTACAGGCGTCATAGTGCCAGATGAAGATGAGTTAGATCCAGTTATACATCAAATTCCTAGCTGGAAGGGACTTCATAACTCACAGTGTCCCATATCTTTATTGGGTCAGTGAGGTCACCAAGACCCAGAAAGCGGAAGGCACTTTGCTGAAGGTGACACAATTCATCCTTTTATTCACCCAATCATTTATTCATTCAGCAAATAGTCATTTCGTTTCTACTCTGTATCTTCCATGGGGCTGGTACTGGGTGATGGGGCTATAGTGCTAAGCAAGAAAGACCTGGGCCTGCCCTCATAGAAAACACAGTGAATTAGGAGAGAACAGGAAGCAGAAGGTTCCAACACTAAAAGAGATACATGGGGCTAGGGCCTGTATTACTGGTGCCTGAGGAGTACATGATTGAAGACACACTACCCTGTAGCTACTTTTCTTTTCAGTGCCCAGGCCCCATAACCTTAGTTTTACACAGCTTCCTCTAACATCTTTTGAGTAATATCTTGACAGGCATTACAACATATTACCTTAGAAACTGTTGATAATACATCACTCTTGAACATCCTGTGCCTCCTCCTTTCTTCCACTAGCTACAGCTCTTAGGGAGGGGGAGGAGCAAAGGCTCTAAGCAAGCACATTGGCATAGGGACTCTGGGACTGCGGACAGGACAAGGGAAGAGCAGGGACTGCCTGAGTTAGGGGAGAGCTCATCTGTGAAAGGGGTCACAGGATGAAATGAAGAATTAATAGAGCTGACACAGAGGAAACATCTCTGTAAATGTTCAGAGGTAAAAGTTATAAAACCAGTACAACTTGAGTTCAGAGGAGTGAGAAACAATTTCCTCCCCCCCCCCCCCCCCCCCCCGTGCTCACCATGGTGTAGGTAAGAAGCATGAATTGAGAGAAAAGGTTAGGTCCTTAGTCATTGTGAGTATTTCCTTTTGGCCTTTCCACTGCAGAAAGCTGCTTATCTTTGACCAGATTGGGAGGATAGCTCCAGGTCATCTAATCTACTGCCCTTTCTTATGTCACCAATGGCCCAGAGAGAAGGTCTTGGAGGGACCAGGAAGCTTGGGCTAGCACTTAGTCTTTTAGATGTCAGCAAGGCCTTACCAACATTATTGATTTTTGATGTTCACCCTTAGCCGACTGCCTCAGGGAACTCTGATGAGAGAGGAACACTACATCATCAGAAGTGTATATCCATTATTTGTGTATCCATTAGTTGTTTCATTGTTGGAAATTAGTTAGAAAGGGTTGATTTTGGTTTACAATTTGAGGGTCCAGTTCACTATACTAGAAAAATCCAGATGGTGGGAGCTTGAGAAGTTTGTCACATAGTGTCTGGATCAAAGAAGCTAACAACTACTAGTGTTTAGCTAGCTTTCTCATATTTTAAATTCACTCTAAGAGTCCTAGTTGAAGTAATGGAGCAGCCCACATTTAGAGTGGGACTTCTGCTTAAAGTAACCTAGTCTAGATAATCTCTAACAGGTATACCCAGAGGACAACTCACTCTAGATGCCCCTTCTCAGGCATGCAAAGAAGTTTATCTCTTATATGATTCTAGATCCTGTCATGCTGACAATATTAACCATCTCAATATTGTTTAGCATGAACACAAATGGCCATGAACAGAAAGTCGCACACTTCCAAGTTGAGCAAGACCACATTCATGGTTACTCAAGCATACACAATTTCCTCAGTGGAGTCTTCTAACCCTGTACAGTAGGCTCTCCAAGGGATGTCATCTAAACATCAGACTTTCTTAGAAAATTATTAGAGGATTTTCTTCATCTCTCTCCCATCTTACTCCTGCTCTATCTGTGGTTTTGTACATGACATCCAAGAGGAAATCACTGAACTATATGGCCTTCTGGAGTCTTGGCATTTTGAACTTTGGTCTTGTTAATGAGAGAGTCTCATTTCTGTACAAATACCTTTTAGTTTGCTATCTTTAAATTAACATTGTTAAACACCCCTCCCTGCCACTCATTGGTTGTAAGATCTTTGTACAGATAGGTACTGAGCCTAAAAAAGCCTTAGTTCAGATGAAAAAAAAAGGCCATATGATGTCAGAGGGTTGAAAAGTATGGATGAAAATCATTTAGCCAACTATCTGGATCACAAAAGAGGAAATACCTGCTATATATTAGGCTGTGCAGGCCATTCTAGGGTATAATGTATGCACTGTGACCTCAGAGTGTGTGGTCTTCTAGAGTGGAGATAGTCATCAATATTTTCAAAGACATGTTCCAAGATGGATATTCATAAACATACTTCCTTTTCCTATAGGGCACAGACCATGAAATTAGTTTGTAACTAAATTGTGATGGACTTAGATTCCTTATTAGAAAAAGGTGTTCTTATAAGAATGGTCAAGAGTTAGAACCAAGTTCTACTGTGAAATCTGTGAATCTGGAGCATTATTAAGGCAGAGAATATTTTGTTGTGCTGTGAGGGCAGAATTGAGTAGCTGGTACAAACCCGATGTTGGTTGAATAGATGTTTCAGATAGATGGGTGAGTGGAGAGATGGATAGAAAAATTAATGAATTGTTCTAATTTTTATTATTGACCTTTATTTGGTGAAGAGGTGATCTGAATGACTAAGAATTCACCCTTAGATTGTGATTTTTCCACACTTTTGTGCCAAAACTGTGTAGTGCATCACTGATTCTAGATTGATCATGGTTATATAAGAAATTAGATGTTTAGGACCTTTGTGTTTTATCTGCAGGCTAAAAACATCACTACTGAATTAATGACATATGTTGTGAGTGCAAGCATCTCAAATACGTCCATTCAAAACTTGGCTGATCCAGTGATTATCATTCTGAAACATATTCAAGGAGACTGGGTAATATATCTATTTTCATTTGGGAACCAAATGACCTCAGGACACCAATGTGATTTTCCTGGTAGGAAAAAAAAGGCCAATTAACATTCAATTTAAAGAGTTCGTGATGATTTTCCAATTTGAGGTAGCAGAAGTATATTATAACTGGGTTTTTTTTTAAGAAATAAAACAAATGCTGTATCCTCAAGGGATCCTGAATAGTGGGTATTCTAGCAAGAGAGTAACTAAGAATAAACAGATCTCTTAGTTGTAATAGTAAATGCCATTTAATTCATTCATTTTTGAGTGAGATACACCAACTTCATTGAAAATAACATTTGTAATTTTTGATTTTCCATGAAAACATTAAAACATGTATTAATTATCAAAGGACCATATCATATGGAATAACATAAGGCATTAATTACTAAATGACCAAACTCAGTTTTAGTAAAAGAATGAGTTACTGTTTCATTCTTTGATGTTAATATGTGTCCCGTGTAAAGTTTTAATAGCTTCCTTCATTCCATATCTAAGAGACCATATGGTATAATATATTTTCCACTAGTCTTAAAGAGAAAAGAAGGGAGATTAGGAGAGAGAATTCTATTTTATTTATTTATTTTATTTTATTCCTCCCTTTTTATTAAATGTATCTATTCACTTTATACACCAGCATCAGCCTCCGTTTCCTCCAAGTATCCCCCTCACACAGATCCTTCCCCCATTCCACCCTCCCCTTTTCCTTTGCAAAGGTGGAGCTCCCCTCTTGGTGTTACCCACTCCTCTCCCCCTCCCATACACATCAAGTGTATGCAAAGACTAGGTGCATCCAGGAGAGGGAATTTTAAAACCCGATTGAAAATAAAACATGTTAGGTGGGTAAAAATCACTCAATTTGAACTGGGACTATGACTGTCAGATCATTTCCAGAGACTGTAGGAGCTAGGGGAATTTTAGGAAATTTCAAAAGGCTTAATGAGGAGGCATCTCAACTATGTGTTTATAAAGGATGATCGTAGCTGTGAGCCTCAAATTCCAAAGCCTTCTAAAGAACACCTAACATAAGTCAGTCTCTTACTGATTCTCCCCAGCTTCCTCCTGGGCCTTGTACCAATTGGCAGATCCCAAAACTAGTAAATGACACATGCCACATTGCCATGCGGTGACATGCTGTTTTCTTACTTGTAAGTCCAGAGTCAGGTGGAGTTAGACTTAAAACCAAACCATAAATGATCACCTTCCATTCTCTTCTATGTGAATGTGTGTGTGTGTGTGTGTGTGTGTGTGTGTGTGTGTGTGTGCGCGCGCGCGCTCGCGCATGCACCCTTCTATGCACTCTCATTTGTTGCTCTACTGGCTAAAAACCTTGAAAACACACATGTGCATTGTTTTTGCTCAGTAAACCTTACAAGGAAAAAATATTTAGCTGTAATTCTCATTTTTTGCAGAATTATGATCAAGTTAACTGTGCCTTTTGGGATTTTGACACTAACAGTAAGTATTTATAGAAGCAGACTTTGACTTGCCCCCTAATCGGTTTCCCAAGTTGGTGGTTGGGGGAGAGGGCTTGCTGTCAGCTGCTGTCCAATCAGGCGCTACAGAGCATTCTGCATGACTGAGATACCCTATGTGACTTTTAGGGCATGAAAATTAAGAAAACTCCTTTTTTTTTGGTTTTTTTGAGGCAGGGTTTCTCTGTGTAGCCCTGGCTGTCCTGGAGCTCACTCTGTAGACCAGGCTGGCCTCGAACTCAGAAATCCACCTGCCTCTGCCTCCCAAGTGCTGGGATTAAAGGCATGCGCCACCACCGCCCGGCAAGAAAACTCCTTTTGGTAAGATAGTTATTATAGAAATCATAAAAATAGCCCAATTTTGGGGAAAGCAAGGTTAGAAAATAATTGTGAACTATTTGAAGATGGTTGAGGAGGTGTGCTTTCCTATAGGTATGATCTCTCTTTACTCTCTCTCATCTTTTACTGATGGTGAACCCTTGGTAGGCCCTATGTCCTGTAAGGGCCCAATCTGTTAATCATCTAATTAAAGAGATGAGATGTAATTAGTCTCACAAAACCCTTCCCTCTTGAATAACTATGCTGTGTATGGAGGTGCTGGGTGTAGTTACTCTTCACTGAGTTTCTCTTACATTTGCTACCTCTACTGGAGTCTCTATAGTTAAAACCAAATCTCAAAGAATTCTCCCAGTATCTCCTAGGAATGCCATGGTTAGCGGTGAGAAACATTCTTCTACCTAGGGAGCTCTGCTTGGGTACTTTTCCCATCTAGAAATCTGAGAGAAAAGAGACAACACTCTCTTTTTACTTAGGTCTTCAGGGAACAGAACACCTCCTCTTTCTGACAAACAGAAACAATGTATCCTCTCCTGGCTTGTCCAAGTCTGTCAGAAAAATAGTCCTATAAAGTGACAAGCTCTGTCCTTCACAGCTTTAATAAGTTCATCCCTGTGTTGATTCATGGCAGCTGCTGGAACACTCCCAGGAGACCCTTTGCCCATGGCTCTCTATGCTGTGAGCCTAGAACATCTGAAATCTATGGCATCTGTTCAGACTTGGATACCTGTACTGAGACAAGTCTTTTGATGCACTCTCATCCTAAACCAGCTCTTAACCCAAGATCTACAAGGCTCTAGCGGGCTGTAAGGATCTTCAGAACATGATCACTTGAGCCCGCTTAGTTTCTGGGTGGAACTGGATGTTTCTAATATAAATGCCAGTCCCAAATTGGCTAAGTGGCAGCCTATATGCCAAAGGTCTAGGTCTTCCCAAAACTTCCAAATCTATTTCTTTCATTGACTACTTATAAAACCTGTCGCTCCAGCATGGTGACAGGAACAATTGTTCATGCTTAGAATCTACCTTAATCTGTAGAGATGTAGTATTGAAACAGAAGCAAGTGACAATGAAGTCCACCCCCCCCACTGCCCTGTATCCCTGACACACACATCAAGTTGGTCTATTAAATGTAATTGAATTTTGCTGTTCAATTGTATCTCTACCTTGCTGTCTTAACAAACAATGCTAATTATAACACACGTTCGGATGGTGCATATAATGAAAAATTAAACATTTCTGAGAAAAGCAAAATTGCTTTGAAATTCCCTTCTGTCCCCCACAGATGGGCTAGGTGGATGGAATCCATCAGGCTGTAAACTAAAGGAAAGCAATATAAGTTACACAATCTGTCAGTGTAACCACCTCACCCACTTTGGAGTCTTAATGGTGAGTTGTCTCCTTTATCACTCTTCAATGGAATTTCGACAAGTTTTATTAGGTTCAAGCTATTAATGTACCTGCAAACTAAATAATGGAGAAATTTTATACAAGCAGTAAAAAGGCTCTCCTCCTGCATGTTTACCCAAATAGAGCAGTGTGAAACAGCTGTTTATTTTTCGCTTTATAAAATTGTAAGTGATAGCTGAAGAAACTCTGTGTACTTACTATACAGTGTCACCCAGTGTATAGCCCAAGGTGGCCTGGAACTCATGGTCTTCCTGGCCTAGCCTCCCAAGTACTGGTTGCATAGTAGTGCACATCTACACCTGACTTAAGCATTTCTATATTCCATTTAACATTTTATTTGATACATAAAAGCATTCAATCAGTAATTGTCAAACTGTGGCAATTTTGTTGGCTCACTCCCAACCAGTTAGTGCCTTACAACAGGAGTCAAAAAGCCCTGCCAGCACTCAACCTTGCAGTCTGGTTTGAGGGGGCTGGGATCTTACTTGCTTGGAACTTAGATCGTTCTTGTGAGGTATGAACAATAGAAGGGAGAGAATCAGTGTTTCTCATATCTCAGCACTACTGCTATTTGGAGCACATAATTCTATGGTGTGGAGAACAATTCTGCCTATCTTAAGATGGTCAGCAGCAGCTCAGGTCTCTGCCCGGTCAATGTCAATAGCAGCTTCCTCAGTTGTGACAACTAAAAACTATCTCTAAGTACTGTTAAACGCCCCAGCAGGGGATACAAATTCCTTCTAGTTGAGAACTTCCAGAATAGATTAGCATTTCCTAGTTTTAAAAAAAGATGTCCTAACTTTTTATGAGCCAGAGAACTGTTAGCATCTAATGAAAGCTATGGATTTCTTCCTAAACCAGTGTACTTATATATTCAAATAATCTTGCATGCCATTTCAGATCTTTTGTGGTTTTCAGATTGGGACATTGCTGGATTATTACTTTAGACAAAGGACCACTTTATCTCTTAATTTTATAAATGTTATTTAAGGTCTAAGGAAAAGGAACATTTGCTTTTATGTTCTGCGTAGCATTTTGGGACACTCGGTTCAGTTAAGGATTCACTTTGCATCCCAAATTCAAATCCATTAGCTTGGTTATATTTTCAAGTGCTGAACATGTTAATGACAATGAAACGAAGGACTAAATGTACTTTCGGTCTTGTTGATGGCTTTCCATGCTCTGTCCACAGGAAGCTGTACTAGGCCTGGTCAAACCATATATGATCTTATCACATAGCCATCCACATCATTTGGCTTTATAGGAGCTATAGTAGGGTTGCTATATGACATGGGGAACAACTGTTCCTATGTACCAGAAGCATTTTACTCTTAACTTGTTCTGATGACTATGTAAAGTACTATATATTGCAATTCTAGGATTTGTCCAGGTCTACAGTGGATGCAGTGAATGAGCGGATATTAGTGATTATAACATATACAGGATGTGGGATCTCCTCCATTTTCCTGGGGATTGCCATGGTGACATACATAGCTTTCCAGTAAGTTGATAAACTTAGCTCTGAGTAAGTTGAATTTGGTCTGATGATGTGTTGTCATTGAAACCTTGTTAAGTTCACGAATATAACACAACAGAAAGTGGCTAGATCATTAGATTCTGAAGTGGGCAATTTAGAAATAAAGCAAAATAACTGTTATTGGAGTATTTTAAAAGTGAGAAGCTTGCAATTAGGAGTAAAAACTCTCTATCCTGATAGAAGAACAGAAAGCATAAAAGGAAACGTTTGAAGTTTTATTAGAATCAAGAACCCTTTCATCAGAGGGAAGAAATAAGATAGTGAAAGAGCAACCACAGATTGGGAGATTTGTGCTGCGTGTGTGTGTGTGTGTGTGTGTATAAGTGGGTATGTATACAAATTAAAAAGCAAGGCAGTTGAAAAGTGAAGAAAAGAACTGAACGAACACTTCACAGAAAAAATAATCGCTCATGGGCAGCTCTGATTTACATCCAAATGGTTAGTAGTATATTATCACATGGTAAGGTCCTCAGCATCATTACTCATCACAGGAAATGCTAATTGAAACCATAATTATTTTTAAAGCTGAGCTTAAATTAGGTTGATGGGGGATGAGTTGAGGGAGCAATGGAAGGACATGGAGAGGAAGTGGAGGTAGAATGATAGCTCATAGCAGAGCTGCATGAAATTCTCAACAACAACAAGAAAGCAAACAAGCAACCAACTTAATATTATTAACAATTTAAAACTAACTAACCAGACAGCCAATCAAACAAAATATCCAAACCCTGGAATTATATGGCTGGGAACCCACCGGGATGATGAAAATTTAAAGTTATCAACAGAAGAAAGCGTTCACAAGAAAACAGAGCCACTGTAAGGCTCACAGACTGCAGCAAGGGGACTTATGATCCCCTAAGGCACAACTCTTGCTCTACTGTCTAGATGCTAAGATGTGGCAGTGCTCAAGTTGAAAGGGAGAACCTGCCTGGAATAACTTTTGTTTGTTTGTTTGTTTTAAAGCAAACTTCGAAAAGATTATCCTTCCAAAATCCTGATCAACTTATGCACAGCATTACTGATGCTCAACCTAGCATTTCTGGTTAATTCCTGGCTGACATCATTTCAGAAAGTAGGACTATGTATCACAGCTGCAGTGGCACTTCATTACTTTCTCCTCGTGTCTTTGACTTGGATGGGCCTGGAAGCAGTCCACATGTACTTTGCTTTAGTCAAAGTCTTCAACACATACATTCCAAATTATATCCTTAAGTTTTGTCTAGCTGGCTGGGGTGAGTATTCTACCATTGGACTTGATGTCTCTTGGAAAATCCTGTCTTTTAAAAATTTTAACTCCACTTTAGTCTGTTTTCTTCTCCTCTTCCTCATCCTCTTCCTCCCTTTTAGGTAATTTACAAAGAGAGATATTTTTTTTCTAAGTTCCAGAGGATGGGAAGTGAAAGATCAAAGAGTCCACATTTGGCATGGACCATTCTGCTGTGTTTATGGTTATGAGTGAGGGGAAGGGAGCAGAACTAATCCTTTTATAAAGACCCACTGCTGAAAAAATATGAACCCGTTTATTGCAATAAAGAAGACATTCCTGAAGGCAGGTCCTTTATCACTGAACCAACTATTGAAGATTTCATTTCTCAATACAGTGGCAATGGAGATCAAGTTTCTATCATATGAACTTGGGAGGATCTGTTCAAAGTACAGGAGACATATTATTTCAGACCCAACTCTCTTACTAGTGTAGTTCAGGAAGTAAGTATTACATCAATGGAGTTTGGATATGCATTTCTCTTCCTGCTTATGTGATTCTATGCATTCAGCTTTTAAACTTAAAGAGTTTGTGCCAAATATTTATTGAACAGCAGATTGTGTGCTGTGCTAAACTCTGTGAGATTTTAGCCCTCCTCTTGCAAAAATTGCAACAACACTTACTGATGTGATAGTGAATGGTCAGGTCTCTTTTCTAGGTGCCAGCTGATATTATAAAGTGCTTTGCATGTCCATGTAGTTAGTCTTCATAGTATCTGTATAGAATGAGTCCAATTATTATTTTCACTAAATATGCGAGGAAGTGGGGGGGGGTGTTTGTTCTTGGTAAAACACACACCCAAGATTTGAACTAGACAGCCTGTCTCCAAAGCTTGGAATTTTAATACCAATGATCTTGCCATATTGCCCATGAGACAGGAAATAAGACCCCAAATTGACCTTTACCACACCTTTTGACAGTAACGACCACTGTTTCCCTTGGGAGAAACCAGGAATGCAACTCAACATAGATAGTTCCTTCCCTTTCTCTAACCCTTTCTCTCCACCAGTTCCATTCATAGATTTTTTCCTCCTTCCCTTACTCCATACTATACAGTTCCTACAGCTTGCTTCTTGTCTCTCAGAGCATCTCACTTTATACTACTTCCTAAGACACAGGGAAAGGCAGGAAAGACTAAGGATTACACCCAAGGGCAGGAGACTCTTGAAAAGTGTCAAGTATAATCACAAGCTAAGGTCAAGCCCTGGCCAAGGTCTGACTGCTGAACCAGTCGAGAGAAAATGACAATGAGCCACACATAGATACAGTTTATTATTTACACAGTGAATGGGAGAGTAGCTAAAAGGGCAGACCTCCACTTCTCTCAGTTGGGTACAAAGCCCCATATCTTTGCAAAACCAAGGGCTGAAAACAAAGTTTCTCATGACAACTTCCCAGAGGAAAGAGGGAGATATGATAGCCCACCCCAAGGTTCTTGTCTTCTCTCATTGGTGAAGGTTCATAGTACATTTTGTCAAACTTCAAATATGCTGAGATGCAAGCCTTTGTTTCAGATATCTACAAGGTCATGGAAAAGGGGCACTGCTAAGTCACTGCAGGGAGTCTGGATGATATATACTAGGATCTCTGTAGATGTAACTGTTGGCCTTCCTAAGCCAAAGCAATATGTTATGAAGGTATATGTTTTTAAACTTCTGTCTAAGAAAATAAATTTGTCCACATTTTATAAAAACTAACAACTGAGCACAGAGACTCATGACTGTCATCCCAGATTCAGATATCTTAGGCTACACAGTGAGCTCTATTTCAGCCAGGTTCCCAGTGTGATTCTCTAGACTCCATTCCCAGACTCCAAACAAAAACGAACAGAACAATTCACATGGCTATTTAAATTTTTTTAATATTGATATGTATTATGTGTGGGTGCATGTATATGTAGTATGGTGTGCAAAAGGAGGTCAGGAGACAGCCAGAGGGAATTCGTTCTCTCCTTTTTAAAAAATTATATGGAATTTTATTCTATAAAACAATAAGTTTCATTATGATGTTTTCTTACATATGTATCATGTACTTTGACCATATTCATCCTTTAGCCATTTTTATTGGATATTTTCTTTATTTACATTTCAAATGTTTTCCCCTTCTCAGGTCTCCCCTTTGGAAACCCCCTATCCCATCCCCCCTCCCCCTGCCTCTATGAGGGTGCTCCTCCACCCACCCACTCATGTCTTCCCACCCTGGCATTCCCCTACACTGGGGCATCAAACACCCTCAGGCTCAAGGGCCTCTCCTCCCAGTGATGTCCAACAAGGCCATCCTCTGCTACATATGTGGCCAGAGCCATGGGTCCCTCTATGTTTATTCTTTGGTTGATGGTCCAGTCCCTGGGAGCTCCGGGGGGTCTGGCCTGTGGACACTGTTGCTCCCTCCTTGGGGCTACAAACCCCCTCAGCTCCTTCAGTCCCTTCTCCAACTCCTCCATCGGGACCCCCAAGCTCAGTGCAATGGTTGGCTGCCAGCATCGGCCTCTGCTTTTGTCAGGCTCTGAAAGAGCCTCTCAGGAGACGGCCCTATCAGGCTTCCATTAGCAAGAACTTCCTGGCATCCACCATAACGTCCAGGTTTGGTGGCTGTATATGGGATGGATCCCCAGGTGGGGCAGTCTCTGGATGGCCTTTCCTTCAGTCTCTCCTCCATATTTTGTTTCCATATTTCCTCCTGTGAGTATTTTGTTCACCCTTCTAAAAAGCACTGAAACCTCAGAATTTTAGTCTTCCTTCTTCTTAGGCTTCATATGATCTGTGAATTGAATCTTGGGTATTACGAACTTTTGGGCTAATATCCATTTATCAGTGAGTACATACTGTGTTTGTTCCTTTGTGACTGAGACACCTCACTCAGGATGATACTCTCAAGTTCCATCCATTCGCCTGTGAATTTCATGAATTCATTGTTTTTAATAGCTGAGTAGTATTTCACTGTGTAAATGTACCACATTTTCAGTATCCATTCCTCTGTTGAAAGACATCTGGGTTGTTTCCAGATTCCAGCCATTATAAATATGGCTGCTATGAACATAGTGGAGCATGTATCCTTACTAAATGATGGAGCATCTTCTGGGTATATGCCCAGGGGTGGTATAGCTGGATCCTCAGGTAGTGCTATGTCCAGTTTTCTGAGGAATGGCCAGACTGATTTCCAGAGTGGTTGTACCAGCTTGCAATCTCACAAACAATGGAGAAGTGTTCCTCTTTCTCCACATCCTCTCCAGCATCTGCTGTCCCTTTTGATCTTAGCCATTCTGACTGGTGTGAGGTGGAATCTCAGGGTTGTTTTGATTTGCATTTCCCTAATGAATAAGGATGTTGAACATTTCTTTAGGTGCTTCTCAGCCATTTGAGTTTCCTCAGTTGAGAATTCTCTGTTTAGCTCTGTTCCCCATTTTTTAAATAAGGTTATTTGGTTCTCTGGAGTCTAACTTCTTAAGTTCTTTGTATATATTGGATATTAGCCCTCTATCAGATGTAAGATTGGTAAAGATCTTTCCCAATCTGTTGGTTGCCATTTTGTCCTAATGACAGTGTCTTTTGCCTTACAGAAACTTTGCAGTTTTATGCGGTCCCATTTGTCAATTCTTGATCTTAGAATATAAGCCATTAGATTCAGTGTATCTGGTTTTATGTGGAGGTTCTTGATCCACTTGGACTTGAGCTTTGTACAAGGAGATAAGAATGGATCAATTTGCATTGTTCTACATGTTGACCGTCAGTTGAACCAGCACCATATGTTGAAAAATGCTGTCTTTTTTCCAATGGATGGTTTGTGCTCCTTTGTTAAAGATCAAGTGACCATAGGTGTGTGGGTTCATTTCTGGGACTTCAATTCTATTCCATTGATCTACCTCCTTGTCAATGTACCAAAATTATGAAGGTTTTATCACCATTGCTCTGTAGTATATCGTGAGGTCAGGGATGCTCTTTTAAGTTCTTAAGGATGCTCTCAGAAGTTTTTTATGGTTGAGAATAGTTGAAACCGCCTGCAGTTTCATATGAACAGGTTATCGAGTTCTCTGGATGGAGAGCTGGGGATAGAAAATGATGGGGTGACAAGAGAAATATGGAGCCAAGGTGATATTTCCTGCTCAAGGCTCAAAGTTTTTTTTTTTTTTCGAGACAGGGTTTCTCTGTGTATCCCTGGCTGTCCTGGAACTCACTTTGTAGACCAGGCTGGCCTCGAACTCAGAAATCCTCCTGCCTCTGCCTCCCAAGTGCTGGGATTAAAGGCGTGCGCCACCACCGCCCGGCGCAAGGCTCAAAGTTTAATGGACTTTTCCAAACATATAGGAGGGAGAAAAATCCCTTCCCCCCAAAGGCTGGAACCAGGTCTACAGAAATGGTCTGACTGTTCACTGGCATTGACGCCACAGCTCAGACAGCTGGGAGGGTCACCTGCTTAATTTAGGAATTTGTAGACCTGGAGGGACAAAGAACTTTACCTTCACTCCACCCTAGGTGGACCAGGATTGTAACTGGGAGAGGAACTTCACCTTGGTCAATGTCAAGTTCCTGCCAGGTGACATGACACCCCAATATGGCTCTCTACATCTCCTCCCTCTTTATTAGTTTTAAGATGAGGAGGTATCAGCCAAGTGGATAACTAATCCGTCCTTGATGGTGGGCTTTAACCAGGGAGTAGAAGATTGACCTGATTCTTCTCGTGGAGAACAGATGATTGTTTCCACATCTTAGATGACTCTTGGTGTCTTTTGGAGAGGATGGGGCAGAGCCTTAACTTGGTGGGAGAACCCCACAGAGTATAGAGTGATCCGAGGACCGATGACACCAACCCCTATGCAAATCAGGTGTGCTTCTCGGGGACTCAGAGCCAGAAAACATAGTCCTCCCCTTGCAGTGCTTTGTCTTGTAAACTCTCACTGGTGCCCATGTCAGCTCATAAGCAGACACACATAGATCTGAGTTCTCTGTGGCTCCATGATGGAGGTCCACTTGTATAGGTTTTGATGCCAGAGAGTCAATTGGTTGCCAAATGCCATGCAAGTGTCTTTAACAGACATGCCAGTTTTTAATTCAGGTGAGCCTGGGTGGAGACAACCAGTCTGCTCAACATAAAAGGTTAGAAGTTAGAAGGGGAACAGAATTAACTTGTCTGTAGATGTCCTGAGGTATCCAATTCAGTTGTAAATTAGCAACTTTCAAACACAAAAGCCAGCCTCTAGGGTGGGGGAGGTAACTTTGTGAATCAACAGATAAGCTGTTACTTCTCAGAAAGAATGGAGACTATATTTTAAATTAACTCAGCTGACTGATAAAGATTATTAGCCATCTTCATAATTGGAATCTCCAATATTGGATTTATTTCAAGACCACTCTATGATTGAGTCAACTGATCCCCATATTAAAATAACTGATCAGGATCATGTCATATAATAGTAAGTGGATCCTTCCATCTCACCTTTAGGCATCAGTATACCTAGTTGTCAGATGCTATAGACACTCAGCAAGGAGTTCCACCCCAATATGACTCTACAAATAGTTTTTTTTTTAATCCTGGTTTTTTTTGTTATTCCAAATGAATTTGAGAATTGCTCTTTGAAAAATTGAGTTGGAATTCTGATGGGGATTGCATTGAATTTGTAGATTGCTTTCGGCATGATGGCAATTTTTACTCTATTAATGCTGCCAATCCATGAGCATGGGAGATCTTTCAATCTTCTGAGGTCCTCAATTTCTACTTCAGAGACTTGAAGTTCTTGTCCTACAGATCTTTCACTTGTTTGGTTAGAGTCACACCAAGATACTTTATATTGTTTGTGGCTATTGTAAAGGGTATCATTTCCCTAATTTCTTTCTCACCCTGTTTATCCTTTGAGTAGAGGAAGGCTACTGATTTATTTGAGTTAATTTTATATCCAGCCCATTTGCTGAAGTTGTTTATCAGCTTTAGGAGTTCTCTGGTGGAGTTTTAGGGGTAACTTAAGTATACTATCACATCATCTGTAAATAGTGATAGTTTGACTTCTTCCTTTCCAATTTGTATCCCTTTGACCTCTTTTTGTTGTCTAATTGCTCTAGCTAGAACTTTAAGTACTATATTGAATAGATAGGGAGAGAGAGGGCAACCTTGTCTAGTCCCTGATTTTAGTGGAATTGCTTCAAGTTTCTCTCCATTTAGTTTGATGTTGGCTACTGGTTTGATGTATATTGCTTTTAGTACGTTTAGGTATGGGCCTTGAAAACCTGGCCTTTCCAAGAGTTTTAACATAAAAGGATGTTGAATTTTATCAGATGCCTTTTCAATATCTAATGAAATGATTATGTGATTTTTTTCTTTGAGATTGTTTATGTAGTGGATTACATTGATGGATTTCCTTATATTGAACCATCCCTGCATCCCTGGGATGAAGCCTACTTGATCATGGTGAATGATCATTTTAATGTGTTCTTGGATTCGGTTTGTGAGAATTTTGTTGAGTATTTTTGCATTGATATTCATAAGGGAAATTGATCTCAAGTTCTTTTTCTTTGTTGAGTCTTTGTGAGGTTTTGATATCAGCATAATTGTGGCTTCATAGACCAAATTGGATAGTGTTCCTTCTGTTTCTATTTTGTGGAATAGCTTGAAGAGTATTGGTGTTAGGTCTTCTTTGAAGGTCTAATAGAATTCTGCACTAAACCCATCTGGTCCTGGTCTTTTTTTGGTTGGGAGATTTTTAATGCCTGCTTCTATTTCTTTAGGGGTTATGGGATTGTTTAGATCATTTATCTGATCTTTATTTAACTTTGGTGTTTGGTATCTGTCTAGAAAATTGTCCATTTCATCCAGATTTTCAAGTAGTGTTGAGTATAGGTTTTTGTAGTAAAATCTGATGATTTTTTTGAATTTCCTCAGTTTCTGTTGTTATATCTCCCTTTTCATTTCTGATTTTGTTGATTTGGATAATGTCTCTGTGCTCTCTGGTTAGTCTGGCTTAGGGTTTATCTATCTTGTTGATTTTCTCAAAGAACCATGTCCTGGTTTTGTTGATTCTTTGTATAGCTCTTTTTGTTTCTACTTGGTTGATTTCAGCCCTGAGTTTGATGATTTCCTGCTGTCTACTCCTCTTGGATGTATTATTTCTTTTTGTTCTAGAGCTTTCAGGTGTGCTGTGAAGCTGTTAGTGTATGCTGTCTCCTGTTTCTTTTTGGAGGCACTCAGAGCTATGGGTTTTCCTCTTAGCACTGCTTCATTGTGTCCTATAAGTTAGGGTATGTTGTACCTTCATTTTCATTAAATTCTAAAAAGTCTTTGATTTCTTTCATTATTTGTTCTTTGACCAAGTCATCATTGAGTAGATCATTGTTCAGCTTCCATGTGTATGTTGTTTTCATTGTTATTGAAGACCAGCCTTAATCTGTAGTGATCTGATAGGAGGCATGGGATTATTTCAATCTTCTTGTATCTGTTGAAGTCTGTTTTGAGACCCATTATATGGTCAATTTTGGAGAAGATACCATGAGGCACTGAGAAGAAGGTATATTCTTTTGATTTAGGATGAAATGTTCTATAGATATCTGTTAAATCCTTTGGTCCATAACTTCTGTTAGTTTCAATGTGTCTCTCTTTAGTTTGTGTTTCCATGATCTATCCATTGATGAGAGTCGGACAACAATCTGTCCATTGTTGAAGTCTCCAACTAATATTGTGTGAGGTGCAATGTGTGCTTTGAGCTTTAGTAAAGTTTCTTTTATGAATGTGGGTGCCTGTTTATTTGGAGTATAGATGTTTAGAATTGAGAGTTCTTCTTGGTAGATTTTTCCTTTGATGAATATGAAGTGTCCTTCCTTATCTTTTTTCATGACTTTTGGTTGAAAGTCCATTTTATTCGATATTAGAATGACTACTTCAGCTTGTTTCTTGGGACCATCTGCTTGGAAAATTGTTTTCCAGCCTTTTACTCTCAGGTAGTGTTTGTCTTTGACACTGAGGTGCATTTCCTGTATGCAGCAAAATGCTGGGTCCTATTCATGTATCTAGTTTGTTAGTCCATGTCTTTTTATTGGAGAATTGAGTCCATTGATGTTGAGATATTAAGAAATTATTGCTTCTTGTTATTTTTGATGTTATTTTTATATTTGTGTGCCTATCATCTATTGGGTTTGTTGAAAGATTACTTTCTTTTGCCAGGGTGTAGTTTTCCTCCTTGTGTGGGCATTTTCCATCTATTATCCTTTATAGGGCTGGATTTATGGAAAGATATTGTGTAAATTTGGTTTTTTCTTGGAATATCTTGATTTCTCCATCTATGGTAACTGAGAGTTTTGCTGGGTATAGTAATCTGGGCTGGCATTTGTGTTCTCTTAGGGTCTGTATGACATCTGCCCAGGATCTTCTAGCTTTCATGGTCTCTGGTGAGAAGTCTGGTGTAATTCTGATCGGTGTGCCTTTATATGTTACTTGACTTTTCCCCCTTACCTCTTTTAATATTCTTTCTTTGTTTTGTGCATTTGGTGTTTTGACTATTATGTGATGGGAGGAATTTCTTTTCTGTTCCAATCTATTTGGAGTTCCAAAGACTTCTTGTATGTTTATGGGCATCTCTTTCTTTAGGTTAGGGAAGTTTTCTTCTACAATTTTGTTGAAGATATTTATTGGCCCTTTAAGTTGGGAATCTTCACTCTGTTTTATACCTATTATCCTTAGGTTTGACCTTCTCATTGTGTCCTGGATTTCCTGGATGTTTTTGATTAGGAACTTTTTGCATTTTGCATTTTCTTTGACTGTTGTATCAATGTTTTCTGTGTTATCTTCAGCACCTGAGATTCTCTCTTCTATCTCTTGTATTCTGTTGTTAATGCTTTCATCTATGACTCCTCATCTCTTTCCTAGGTTTTCTATCTCCAGGGTTGTTTCCCTTTGTGATTTCTTTAGTGTTTCTAGTTCCATTTTTAGATCGTGGATGTTTTTGTTGAATTTCTTCACCTGTTTGATTGTGTTTTCCTGTAATTCTTTAAGGGATTTTTGTGTTTCCTTTTTAAGGGCTTCTATCTGTTTACCCATGTTCTCCTGTATTTCTCTGAAGGAGTAATTTATTTCCTTCTTAAAGACTTCTATCATCATCATGAGATGTAATTTTAAATTAGAGTTTCACTTTTCTGGTGTGTTGAGGTAATCAGGGCTTGATGTGGTGGGAGAACTAGGTTCTGAAGATGCCAAGCAGTCTTGGTTTCTGTTGCTTATATTCTTGTGCTTGCCTTTCACCATCTGGTAATCTCTGGTGTTAGATGGTCTTGCTATCTCTGACTGGTTTGTCCCTCCTGCAAATCTCTGTGTTAGTACTCCTGGGAGACCAGTTTTCTCCAGGAGGAATTTGGGAATGGAGAGTTGTGGTACAGGGTCAGTTCTGGGGTGCAGACAGAAACCAGAAGGATCCTGTCCCCAGCTGTTCCTTGGTTCCTGTGTCCTGATGGCTCTGGGCAGGTCCCTCTTGGTCCAGGAATTGAACAGAAATGGTGGTCTTACCTGTGTTGTCAATTGTCTCAGCTTTCCTGGAAGACCAGGTCTCTCCTGGTGGTATTTGGGTATGGAGCCCTGTCGCACAGGATCAGCTCTGGGCACAGATGAAAACCAGAAGGCTCCTGTCCCAGGCCACTCCTCAGTTCCTGTGTCCTGGGGTTCTGGGCAGGTTCCTCTGAGCAGCAGTGGTGGTCTTACATGCGCTCACAGGCTTGTATTACTGGAAGGCTAGCTCTCTCTCTGCTCTATTTAGGTATGGAGCTGTATCATCATTCTCTCCTTCTACCATGTGGGTTCCCAGAATCAAACTTAGGCTTGGAAGCAAGTGCCTTAACCCACTGAGCCGTCTCACTAACCCCACTACCTCCACATAATTTAATCCAAATTAAGAGGCCTTCTTTCAGACTTGTCTGCTTCTGGAGGAATATAAGCATAATAGCATATAAAGTGATGGGTTTCAATATGACACTTTCATACTATATCCATTATACTATATTATTTTTCACCTTTCTCTCCCTCCAGTAGACTCTTCCCATCCTTCCTGCTGTCTTCTTGTTGGTCCTTTTCTTCCCATCAATAGAGCCCTTTCTTCTTTCATGTCCATGAAAGAAACACACACACACACACACACACACATTCTCTCTCTCTCTCTCTCTCTCTCTCTCTCTCTCTCTCTCTCTCACACACACACACACACACACACACACACACACACATATACACATGCATGAGGGTAGGTCCTGCACTAGGTGTGGGCTAGCAGAGTTAAAAGGGATTGGTCTATTTATCACAGTTGGGGCAATGGAGGATTTAATTCAAGATGCCTGCCACTATTGGGATTAGGATAGCTTTGGGTAGTATTTTGCAACTCCTACATGCAGTGTGTGTGAATGTATGTGCTCCGAGTAGGAAAAATGCTGGCTTAGGAACAAATAATTCAGCTCAGTTTTGAACTGTACATAAAATTGAATTTCTGTAGCCCATGCCCATACTCCTGTTATGCTTGACCATTTTAACTGAGTTGATTGCTTTATTATAGTGGGGCTGAATTGAGAGGCTGTTAACTGGTCGATCTAGTCAAAATGTCAAACTAGTAACGAGTGTCTAAATGGCTTGCTTGTCAAAAAAAGTAATGAAGGCTGAAGCTGACAGTCTGTGCCCTTTCTCCAAGGTGACCTAGACAAAGACATAGTTGGAATGAAGGGACAGAATTGAAAAGGAGGGAAAAATGATAGCCCATCATTTGAGAGGAAATGCTTTGTGTTGATTTGTATTCTGATTGACTAAATGCTTCTATTGCCAAACTGAGTTTTTGGCACTTGAGCTATTTTAATAAGTAGTGAGCATCGTATTGGAGCCATTGGCATGCTGCTTAGTTTAGCAGATTGGAAAACTCCTAGAAATATTTAACTTGGAAGAATTCACAAACATTTTGCAAACAACGGTATTTTGGTGTCAACACATCTGTGTCTCATTTGAGTAGTGTCTTAATGTAACAGACCCACAGCTGTTTGGTTATGATCCTTCCTCCTGGATGTAACAGGTTCTTTTGCCTTGCTTGACCACTGTAGGAATCCCAGCAATCACAGTGACCATTATACTCAGTGTAAGAAAAGACTTATATGGAACTCTGAACCCAACAACTCCATTGTAAGTACCCAATATCACTTGCTTCTCAGGTGGTGGGGTTTCTAAGTATGGTGGGATGTTTCTGACCAGGGGACTTAGTCTTAGCACTGGCTTTGTAGAAAACTCAGTGTCAGCCTTTCTGCTTAAACACAGTCATGCTCACCCATGGAATGAATGACTAGGTGTTTGGAGTCTGTATGATTGTGACTAAGTCATCTGCCTTTTAGATGCATCTCTTCTGGAAAATGGGGTGAATATCATTTGCTTTCAGTGTCATGTGCAAGATAAAATGTCATTGCTTTCCCTGTTGCCTGATCCATGGCAAATACTTTGCAATTGACAGCAAAACCTCCCAGACCATGGGAAAGATTTAGTGGCTAGTCTAAGGAAATATTGAGATGAGTTGGAAAACATGTTCTTTTAGCTTTTCCAGGAGACTGAAAAACTTCCCATTGTAGTAAACTGGCCAGATTTATTGTTCTCTCTCTCTCTCTCTCTCTCTCTCTCTCTCTCTCTCTCTCTCTCTCTCTCTCTCTCTCTCTCCCTCTCTCCCTCTCTCTCTCCCTCTCTCCCTCCCTCCCTTTCTCTTTAAAATTTGATGTATAAGTCCATCTCTTTGACTCTCAAGAATAGGTTTGTATTCCACTCCATCTCTTTGGAGCCTTCTTCCCTCCAGGCTGCACAATCTTTTTTTATTTTATTTTTTTCGAGACAGGATTTCTCTGTGCAGCCCTGGCTGTCCTGGAACTCACTCTGTAGACCAGGCTGGCCTTGAACTCAGAAATCCACCTGCCTCTGCCTCCCAAGTGCTGGGATTAAAGGTGTGTGCCACCACTGCCCGGCTTTGCACAATCTCCGTATCTACTCCCTTTACCATGGCCTCTCAAAATCACATTCACTATGGATTTCTTGTCCCTTTGCATTGGGAAAAAGTGTAGAAGGCCCTCTGTGGCAGAGGCTTTCTAATTAAAAAATTCCTGCTTCTCCTTTATTTTCCTCTCTTTTCTTTCCCCTTCCATCTTGTCTCCAGCTCTGTCCTCCCTCTTCGCCTATTTCCCATCTTAAAAGATCCCCAGTATCTGTCTCAGAGTGATTCTTCTTTAAAGATCAAAAGCAAAAACAAAACCAGAACAAAATCAACTCTGCACTCCCCCCTCATAGAGCCTTTTTATATGTGGATTTGTTAGTAAGAGGCAGATGGCTCTAAGAGTTTTGTTTTGTAAATAATTATACTTTGAAAGGTAATTCACCACAGGGTACAACATCCAAAAGTACAAAAGGTTAGAGGCTGAAAAGCCTCTTCCCAACCCCCAGCTATGAAATTTTGCTCCTTTCAGGTAACTCCTATTACCAATAGTCAAACATGTGGCTATTTCCTTGCACAGAGTTTTTGGCTTGTTTGCCTTATTTTAAATGTTATTTTATTGTTATCATCACTTTGTAGTTTGGAATTTTGTCTTGCTATATAGCCCAGGATGTCCTGGAACTTATGGTGTACTCCAGGCTGACTGTAAACTCCTGCCTCAGTTTTCCAGATTGCTGATATTACAAACCTGAGCCACGACACCCAGATAGTTATTTTTGACACATTTATTGTACTTATTTGTGAAATATAACAAAATATTTGAATATATATTAATATTGTAAAATGGTCAAAATGATATCTAAAATGGTCAAATAACATATCTATTATCTCAAAATTTATCATTTCTTTGTGGTACCAACATCTGAAATATACAACACATATTGTTTACTATAATCACTACTTTGTGCAATCGAACACAGGAACGTATTCCTCCTGTCTGCTGGAACCTTGTACCCTCCCTCTTACTCTCTCTGATAACTGCTAATCTGCTCTCCCATTCTACACAATCAACATTAACAATTCCTTTAGATTGATTTATTTTATGCATGTGAGTATTAGCACGCATATATCAATTGCACCATGTGCATGCCTGGTGCCCAGGGAAGTCAGAAGAAGACATCCAGTTTCCTAGAATATAAGTTTCTGGTGGTTTATGAGTGACCATGTGTGTGCTAGGAATGAAACCTAGGTCTTCTGCAAGAGTAACAAGTACTCTTCACTTGAGCCATCTCTCCAGTCCCATGTCAGAGATCATCTGTATCCCAAAATATAGTACTGCCTCATTTTGAGAGTTGTCTGTAGTTTTGTTTCAGGCTGAAAATGATAGACTGAGAATCCGAAGTATGAGACCACACACACACACACACACACACACACACACACACACACACACACACACGCACGTGCGCACACACACACACTCTGACATGTACCAGTGTGGATAACATGTCTCAAAGGATTTTTTTGGATTCAGAAAGAGATTCCATCTAATTAGACACATATTTGACTTAGTCAAGCTTGTCTGCCTTCAAAACTCAGAAGCAATGTGTCTCATAGTTGGAAATGTTGTTCAATGAAGCATCTGCTCACAGGAACCACTGTGCATCTTTTCTTTAACAGAAACTGTAGGGCTATTAAGCCATCCAGTAGTCACTGCTGCCTTTTGTGGTTCAAATGCATCATATTTTAAAGCAGTACGACGAGAACCGTCTTCTTTTTGTTGCATTTTTCATTAACTCTGATCATCTCATCACTGTTTGATACAGCATTCAGGAATGTTCTTGCTTGCCCCTGCCCTTTTATTGTGATATTTATCATGCAAAGCAGAATTCATCTTGCAAATAAAAGCTCTGGTTTAAGGTGTGTACAGGGTGGGGAGGAGAGCTCCTTTGGGGAAAAACACATAATTTGTTTTTCTCTTGTTGAAAAGAGAATAGTTTCTCAGGGAAATTTACTGAGGTTGCTGTACATGTGTCCTGTAGGATGCAAGCTTGCATTGTAAGGTACCAGAACTAGGGCTCAGGAGAATAAGGTTTAAGCCCAACTCTGCCTCCGTGGGGCACGAGTGAACTCCATTGTCTGGCTTCCTCTCTCTAGGTCTGAATGTCCTTAGATTGGATGAAGCTGACCAGGACTTTAGTGGGGTCCCCAGAAAGCAGTAGTTTATATTTACGGCTCACAATAGTCTCTTTCTGGCTCTGTACAGTTGTTGGATTAAAGACGATCACATCTTTTACATCTCCGTGGTGGCCTATTTTTGCCTCATATTTCTCATGAATCTCTCCATGTTCTGCACTGTTCTTGTTCAATTGACTTCTGTGAAATCCCAAAGCCAGAAGACTCGGAAGAAAATGATCCTGAATGACCTCAAAGGCACAATCAGTTTGACATTTCTACTTGGCCTCACCTGGGGCTTTGCCTTTTTTGCCTGGGGACCTGTGAGGATCTTTTTCATGTATCTTTTTGCCATTTGTAATACATTACAAGGTAATTACTGCATGTTGGCACTTTTTGTGGCTAGCTAGACATCTAACAAAGAAAGCTTTGTTGTTGTTTTGGAAAATATTCTCCCGTACCAGAAAAAGAAAACAAAAACAAAAAAACAAACTTCAGGAAATCCCTGCTCCTAGTGAGTCAACAAGTGGTCTTTGGACATACCAGTTAAATGTTGGCCATCACTGAATGAACACATGGTACCCCCCACCTTACTCATCAGTGGAAGGAACATTACAAATAAGCTAGCACAGTTTTCTCTAGTTGTGATGTTGGCATCACATACTGCATGACAAGAGTTCTTAAAGTACTCAGAGCACCAACATACTGCATTTGCTGATCTACAGATTCACACTTGTGTTTGCATTTTGAAGTGCATGGTCTAGTTGAAAATATCGATTACTAGACAGTAGAGACATTACATTTTGAACCCCATAGGCTCCAGTTGCAGCATGTATCTTACTATTTTATTAAACCAGCAGACTAGAAAATTGCAGAGTCACACAGCTGCTTCGATGCAAAGATTCTGAGTAGAATATGGGAAAACAGAAAATATGCAGTTTTTCTTCTATGTGCTGTTTGTATGTATGTGTGTGTGTATGTGTGTATGGTGTATATGTGGATGTGTGTATGGTGTATATGCATGTGTGTGATGTATGTGTGTGTCTGTGGTGTATATGTGTGTGTGTGTGTGAGTGAGAGGATGAATATGTGTGGGGTATGTGTGTGTGAGGGGTGTATTGTGTGTGTATGTGTGTAGTATGTATGTGATGTGTATGTGGTGTGTGTGCATGTGAGGAGTGTGTGTGTGAGAGAGATACAGAGAGATAGAGAGACAGATATATATATATATATGCATGTGCATATGGAGACTCATGGAAACACTCATAGGCTGACATCCTCTAGCACTTACTCCTTATTTGAGACAAGGTTTCTTACTCAACTGCGAGATAGACTGACAGGCAGCATGTTCTAGCAGTTCTCCTGACTCCACCCCACATAGCCCTGGGGTTCCAGGTATCTGTGCCATTCTAGCTTTTAACATGAATGCTAAAGGTTGAAAAACAGACCCTCATGTTTGTACAGCAAGCACTCTTATCTGCTAAGCCACCTCCCCAGTCACTCATGTACCTTTAGATTGCATCTGGTGGTAGAGACGAACTTCTTAGCAACTCTTGGCATTTGGTTCTTACTTGGTGCTTTGCACTTATGACGGAGGTTAAAGAATGAGGGGACAGCTCTACAGTGGACAAAGCCTCCTGACTCAGACAGAGGTGCTCTAATGTGATATTCTATCATATCCCGAGAACTAAGTACCCTCGGGAGAGAGTGTCTGTAGAAGTGGATCAGCATCCCTTGCAGACTCCCTTCTCAGTGCTAACTCCAGGATGCTTTCTGGCTAACTAAGCGTAGGAGAAATGTGTCCCAAGTATTAAAAGTGGGGTTGAAGAAGGACTATAAAGGTGGTTGGAACTTGAAAAGAAAGATTTTTTTTTGAAAAAGCCAGTGTTCCATCTCTTGGCAGAAGGGAAAATAGTATGTAGAATATAATCAAGTATTCTCTTGAAGATGAAAGCAAGAGCCTCACAGAACTAATGTGAACAGAGGCATGCTATCTGTCAGACACATTTTATGTCAATCAATTATTCCTTGTCCTGCCTATAAGATAGAGTGTGCTGTCCTATATAGCAAGGGTGTTTTCAAAACCCTGAGTTTCAAAGTCAAGTTGCACACACACACACACACACACACACACACACACACACACACAAGCACGCACACATACGCATTCTGCAATGAAACAGGTGAACAAAAACTAGCAATTTGAAAGACAAAAGGTTAATTTGTAGCCATGACTGAATGGTGGATGTCCTGTGGTCAGGTGAGAAAAAAATTTAGCTCACGACAAGCTCTTTGTAAAGGAGGGGGAACACACATCGAAATGCTAGTGGCAAAACCCAAACAAGCAAACAACCTAATACCTTCTCTCCTGCCTATCTTGTCGTGAAGAAGCAGGTCAATGTGCCATGGGAAAGAGAAAGGAAAGCTTCCAGGAAAAGAGGGAGAGCTGGCAGTCGGCTCATTGGAATTCAGAGTAAGCTCTAAGTATGAGAACTCAGAAAACTGAATGCAGGGGATCAGAGTGTCGTAGGTGCTCATTGTCACGGCTGCCCCTTATCCATGGGGCAGCTAGGCATCTCCCTGCTCTGAGGCTGAGGCTTGCTCTCCTCAGGTTGCTGTTCTGCCTTCCTGTTGCCCAGAGACAACACTACTGAGTCCATCACTGCTGTTGTCTGGTTCCACATAGTAATAAAGCCCGTGGGAGAGTTAATGAGACAGGCTTCCAGATTGCTGCCTTCCACCTGGAATCAGGGAGCCTCAGGGCTGGGACCAAGGAAACAAGATCTTGCCAATCCAACTCTCCATCAAGTGACAGAAAGTCACTCGGCTCTTCCTGAAACTTCCCAGGGACTGAAAGCTCAGCATTCCATGAAGCAGAACAGTTAGCTTCGGATCCCCTCTGAATCTTAGCCCACTTTTCTTCCTTGGATGACAGGGAAGTAGGATGGTTAGGACCTGATGGTGCCAACTCCAGAGGAGCTCCATGACCTGGGAAGCATTTATTAAAGATCATGGCGTCCAAAGCCTCTTACCTATAAACAGGAGAGTGGCAACACAATATCTGTCAGGCTGTCTGTCATTCCTTAGTAAACACTAGCTGGGATTTGCTAGCACATGACTGCTCTGGGCCTCCTCCTATCACTCCTAATTCGAACCTGGCAATCACACAGAGGGCAAGCATAATTTGTCTTCTTCATGACAGCCCTCTTGGATCTGTGACTAATGCCATTGCATCTCCTCAGCTTGTATTACTTACCACAAGTATTCCTTTATCTAGGTATAACACCCCAAACTTTCCCCATGACCATCACCATGCTCATTGGCTCTACGTTTGAGTACTTCTGTTTGTTAGCATCCTCTTAAAACAAAGCCCTCACTGTGAACCTAACTGGTGGTCAAATTAAGGTCAGTTTCGGCAGATGCTCCCTTTCCTCAATGCAAGACTCTTGACTGAGCTCAAGGCACACGGCTGTAATCACAACTATTTTGAAGGATCGAGTGGGAGAATTAAAAGTTCAAGGCCACCACCCTGGGAACTTAGTGAGACCTTGCTTCTAAATAAAAAGTTTTAAAAAGGAGGGCTGGGGCTATAGTTCAGTGATAGAATACTTTCTGAGCATGTATAAAGACCTATGTTCAATCCCCAGTATGAAGCAAGTAATAGTAATAATAATAATAATAATAATAATAATAATAATAATGTAGTAGCAGTAGTAGTAGTAGTAGTAGCAGCAGCAGCAGCAGCAGCAACAGTAGTAATAGTAGTAGTAGTAGTAAATAAAGTATTTCCACAAAGACAGTAGCTGATATAAGCTTTGAAATTAATTACCCCATTGACTTGTGCTCAGTTTTCAATGAGTGCTAGGAATAATTTACCTGCAGTGTCATTTTCCAATGTAAAGGTAAGTTGAACTTTTTACAGAGAACAAAGATTTCCAAACAGCGCTTGACCCACAAAATATGTTCTGAAGTCCAAACAAGTATTGCTAAGGCTATAGATGACAATGAGAATTTACGTGTCACATGCCTGGGAGGTCAACAACTGTCTACTGAGTTGCCACACATAGTCCTTTGGGCAGAGGGAAAAGTGATATGAAGATGAAAAGGAGACAGAAGGCAGACCTTCAAAGTCTTGACAGTGGAGACCAGATGGGCAGTCTGGAGAGAATGATGTGGCTAAGGAGGGGCCTTATTATGGAAGCTAAGGATCATGGCAGCTCACAAGTGGGAAGTGATTTTCAGGTTGAGGTATCTGCATGAGCTTAGTGGATAATGACTTTGGGCATGGACCATAAATAAAAGTCAGAGTATTGACCAGAATTCCTTTTGTCAATTCCATCCCCATCTTGAACACATCCAATTAGTCCTCCAGGGACTTTTCAGTCAGAATAACCTTAAGTCTGACTTTCATTTCCCCAGGAACCATTTTATAGGATAGAAATGAAAAAATGTCCCACATTAACAATTGATATGTCCAGCACTTCCCTGTCACTTGCCAGACAAAGTCAGAGCTGACATGCTTTGGCTATGCCAAAGAACATATGCATAGGATATTTGTGGCTGTGTAACAATCTATCCCCCAAATTCAGCAGCTTAATACTACATACATTTTTAATCTCAACAATGTCCAAGAGTCAGAAATCCAGGCACGACTTAATGATTCACTTTTGGCTCAAAGACCATTATGAATTTGGAGTCAAGCAGTCTACTGCTCCTGTAGTCATCTGAAGATTTGTCCAGGGCTGGGGTGTCTGCTTCCTAGAAGACTCAGTCCTATAGCTGGGACTCATCATCTGGGCATCTGCATAGAAATGCCAAGATGCTGTCAAGACAAAATAATTGATTTCTTGAAGCATGAGTGGATGCAGGGGGATGTCTTTTATAGCCTAACGAAGTGAACAACCATGAGTTCAGCCATGTGCCCCCAGGAATGTGAGAGGATGCTGCATGTCAAGGATGTGAATTCAGCACACGAAGATGAGGATCACTGAGCACTGTGTCTGAGGCTGGGTATCCTAATGGCCCTTGCATGTCACCTAGCATGGATAGCAACCTAAGGGGAAAACAATGGTAGGCATAGAGTCTTGATATTGATTTTGTGCCATTGCTGTGCCCCTGGGGTTCACCGAAAGCAGCATCGATGGTGACAAGAATAGGCCTGAGTCAAGAGATTGATGCTAACAGGTGGAGGAAGGTGAAAAGACTGATCTTGTTCTCCTGGTTTAGGGTTCCTCATTTTTGTGTTTTACTGTGTGATGAAGGAAAGTGTGCGGGAGCAGTGGCACATGCACCTCCACTGCAGGTGGTTTTGGCTGGATAACTTTTCAGGTAAGATGTCCACTCATGTGTGGTTTTAAATTGCACCTATTTTAAAGAACTAATCATATCAGTTTGTCTCCTAATGGATTCATATGACAAGACTACCAAAATGAGTCTGCTTCCACACCATAAAAATGATTGTATTTTTGTGCTAAGATGGAGGAAGTCAAGGGAAGACTGTGGCTTGGGTCCTGTTTTAACTCAGTAGAGCTTTTGTTTGGGCCCAGATTTCTTGGATTGCTTGTCATCTCACCTGTGGTATAGTTAGAAGAATATTGACCAAGCACTTAATGCATTTCAGGAATTGTGTCATAGGACCTTTTGGCCACTAGCCAACAGTAGGTCACGTGGATGTGAGAAGCAAGGCACTGTGACAGGTGGAGTGACATGTCAGCATTTCTAAGATGCTTCATAAGTGAGCTACCTGGGTGGCTCTTCTGATGGGACGAGATGAAATGTGAGATATAATGGCCTCTAATGTTGTCTCTCCTTTATTCTTCTCTTATATAACACATCCCATCCACAGCTCCTCCTCCCAGCCCCACCTCCCCTCTCCTCTCCCCTAATCGACTACTTTTCCATTTCCCTTCAGAAAAGAGCAGACTTCTCAGGGATAACAACTGAACATAGCAAAACAAGCTACAGTAAGACTAGGCACAAACTGTCATATCATGGCTGAACTAGGCAACCCAGTTCTATGTGGTCCCCCAAATTCTGCCTAATGCTTAGGTGTGGGTCTCTGCATCTGCTCCCATCAGTTGCCTGAGGATGCCTCTCTGATGATGATGGAACTAAGTAACTATCTAAGAAAGGAACTCAAAGCAATTCCACTAAAATTAGGAAAAAGACGGGTTGTCCACTCTCTTTATTTTATTCAACATAGTTCCTGACATTTTAGTTAGAACAAAATGACAATTGAAGGAGATCAAGGGGATACAAATTGGAAAGGAAGAAATCAAAATATTGTTATTTGCAGATAAGATGATAGTTTATATAAGCAACTCCAAATATTCTACCAGGGCACACCTATAGCTGATAAACACCTTTAGTGATGTGGCTGGATACAAGATTAACTCAAAAAATCAGTAGCCCTTGTATATAAAAATGACAAACAGACTGAGAAAGAAATCAGGAAAACAGCATCTTTCACAGTAGCCTCAAAAATGTAAACTATCTCGGAGTAACTCTAACCAAGAAACTAAAAGACCTGTATGACTAGAACTTCAAGTCTTTGAAAAAAGAAATTGAAGATGATATCAAAAGATTGAAAAATATCCCATGCTCACATATTGATAGGATTAATATGAGAAAAATGACCATCTTACCAAAAGCAATCTGCAGATTCAACACAATCTCTATCAAAATTCCAACATAAACTAGTGTTCTATTATCAAATGATCTTCTCTTGAATTCTGGCAACTAGTATCAGTCTCCAGACAAAGGCCAGTCTGCTTTCTTCAGAGAGGCAACATTTGTACTTTAAGACTCTACAAATAGTATCCAGGTATCTTTTGTACTGGGTATACTGGTGACCTACAAGTCCTTATGCTCTAGACATCTTTCGTAAGTGCATTGGCTTTTCCTGTGCCACACACCACAGGACAAATTAACTTCTCACAACTTCATCGAAAAGCTAACTCCCTGAAAGAACAGATATTAAACACTAAATTTTATAGAGGGATTATTGAAGGCAGTACAATTATTATGTCACAGTCTCACCTATTTTAATACAGAATGTGATGAATTTTACATGTTTAACTTTTTCTTGTGTTCTTTCAGGTGGGAGAAATGGTTTTGGGATAAATGTTAGGCATAAACAGAAGAGACTGAAGAAAACCAATGAGCCCAAATTATTGACACCATCACTCAAGTCAACAACAACCAACTGTACTTTCAAATCTATAGGATCTGTACCCAGCATTCCTTCAGAAATAACCTTTCCAAATGGTAAGGCACAAGATACTTTTGTTTGCATTTGTATTCCAGAGATAATCATTAATATGAGACTATATGTCGAATGTTGGATAATACTTCTTCTTTAAAACAAGTACATATTTCATATATAGCATAATTAATATTTATTATATTATGTTATGATGATATATAATATAATACAATACCTATGATATGTATCCAGGTAAGCACTAAATATAATCTATATTGTAAGTATTGTAAGATTTATGTGATTTTCTATATACATGGAGCTATGTATTTGGACTCACTCTTAACTGAGAAAGAATGTATAGACTGATGAGCTGTTAGACTAATGGGGATGAGAAAAGACAGAGGTTTAAAAACTTCAAAGGCTCTTGAAATTATCACAGACTGTTGAAGCCAGAAAGAACCCTAGACATACTCTAGTTTAATTTTCTCATTTCGTACAGAGAGAAAATCATGGTAAAGGTGCTTATGAACAGTCACTAAGACCGTTGGCAGCAGAGTGAGCCAGAACTCAGGTCTTGTGGTTTTCATGGCTACTGCCTCCTACCACAGATATCCCTTGAGTTATTACCACTGGAATCAGTACTTGTAGGTGGAGACAGATATTTAACTGAGGATGGGGTATTAGGGAGAGAATTGCTGGTAAAAGATGGATCTACAAGGAAAAATAGAAGACTGGTTGAAACACACTATATAGTCTTAGTCTCCACTGTTGTATGGAAAAGTTAGGGGTATCCATGAAAACAATCTTTCCTTAGCCACTGGTACTCATCACACTATAACAAGCTAATTACAGATGTTTATCTGGGAGCCCCAGAAAGTCATAGTATAAAGACTTCCTGTGTTGTGGAATCTCCTTAGTAACTAACAGTTGAGGCTGATTGGGAAACATCAGCTTTGCAAAAAGGATCCCAGGGATATCTTTATTCATTAGCAATATGTATCACAAATGGACACTTAATTTTCTTCAGAGGAAACAGTAGCAAATAGATGTTGGAAAATCCTAATGGTCTTATACAAAATGACAATTGTGCAGAACCAAGAGGCTGAAGACCTGTTTCAAAGTACTCATAGATTATGACTGTTGCTCTGTAGGAAGTACATATGTACCTGTTGTTCAGACAGTGCTGTCAGAATGAGCTCATCTCCCTCACACTTAGGCTAACAATGTATTTTTTCATAGCTTGCACTTTTTATGCTTCATATATATCATATCATTCCATGAAATTTTCATACGCTTCTTCCTTGTCCAAAATCCTTAATATCCTTAGCTTAAATGTTTGTTTTCACGCAGGTGACTTTGATGTTGGTCCATATACATTCTCCTCCTTGAGTTGTGAAGCTGCACCTACTTTTATAAGAAGAGCGTTGCCTGCAGAAATCAAAACAAATTCCATTCAGAAACAAAGATCATTTTCCATAAATGTCAGCAGAGATGCTCACCTGACTCCCAACCCTGGACTGGGGGAAATGTTCAATTTGTAAATCAAATTTGCCTCTACCTTGTATTCTAAAGATTGTTTTGGAAGAGACAGAATGAAATCATATTTAATCAATACCATACTTGGAATAATTCTTCTCTTCAGTGTTGTTTTTCATTAAAAACCTTCTAAAATTAAATATATTATGATAGAAAGAAGATGACAAAGAAAAAGACAGTCCTTTCAAGATTTATGTGTTTATTATTTGTTATGAGTGTGTACCTACATAAATGGATATGTGTTACATACATAAGGGATCCCTTAGAGGCCAGAAGAAGGCTTCTGATCCAATGACATTGGAGTTACAGGTACAGAAGTTTATGAGCCACTTGTGGGTGCTGGGTACTGAACCTGGATCCTGTGCAAGAGCAGTACATGCTACTGTTAACTGGTGATCCACTTCTCCTCCCCCAGTGTATGTTTTTTTTCATTTTAAATTTTTAAAGAGGAAATTGATATCTATGCATGAAGCGTTAAGGGAGATGTGCCCATAACATTGGAGATTTTGTTTAAAAAATTACTGAGTATATGTGCTAAAACAAACAAACAAACAAACTGAGGCCAAGATCTTTATTTGCTCTGTCCTGAGAGGCAAACAATGTTAAGTGACCAAAGTTTCTTCTGTGGCTGGATACCCACAAAAGAAGTAGGCAGGAAAGCCACAAGGTCAGAGCTTCTGAAAAAAAAAAAAAACCTTTCTTGTTTGCCTGTCATTAAAAACAAACAGACACCCCCAGAAAAACAAAACTAAAATCTCCAACTTTCAAGTCTTCTTTTTGATTATAAGCCTTTACTTAAACATGTTCTGTGGAAAGGGTGAATCATCTGTTCACACATGCAGGGATTCCATGGTGGAGACTATTTCTCAGCCAAGACAATTCCCCAGGTGGGGAGCAAGCAGGGTCCTGATGAGTGTAACAGGATAGAAACTAACTGAAGCTCTTGGCTCTCCATAAGAAGTGAGGGGTAGGCCAGAGCAAGCATTACGGAAGAGCCTTGGACAACAAAGAACCATCTAAAAATGACAAAATGAGCAAATAAAACCAAGTCCCATGACTTTGTGTTCTGTGACTAAGCAGGACGAGAGACCTTTTGTATTTGTTTGGGGTGAATTGCATGTCCTCCCAACCGATCCCCACTCTGTGTGTGAAAAGACTAACAGAAATGACGACCAAAGTACCCTGCCGATTAGATGTCTTTGAGATTGATAGCATTAAGTTACTGTCACCCCAAAATAGAATTAAGGACAAGATTTGGTTGCAATTCAGAAATCTAAAACACTACCACCAACACTATCAACAAAACAACCTATGCAGATGGGCAGTAATGGCACACGTGTTTAACCAGCACTCAGAAGGCAGAGGCAGGTGGACCTCTGAGTTTGAGTCCAGCCTGGTCTACAGAGCAAGTTCCAGGACAGCCAGGGCTATATGGAGAAACATTATCTTAAACAAGCAAACAAACAACCCCCCAAAACAAAACAAAGCAAAACCTTAAAAACAAAGCCAACAACAAAACCAAAGCAAACAAAACAAACAAACAAAACAACCTATGCATTATGCAAATAATTTGATGGGAGGGGTCTTCTGGCTATATGTCTGCTGTTGCATTTATTGTCAACAAGTAATAGGATCCTTCCTGGTTGTTCTCCTGTTCCTGGGATGATGAGTGTACAGCTCACCTCTAATGCCCTGACATACTGTGACAAACAGAAACGTAAGAGTTCATGATTCCTGTCATGGCTCCTCTTGTTAATTAGCAAAAACAAACAAACAAACAAAACAACAACCAAACCAGGCTTTCTGCAAATTAGATAATTTGAAATAGCTTGGAGAGCAAAGATTAAATGTCTGGATTTTATGTGTTGATTTGTCCTTCTTGGGCCACAAAATGGTTTATTCTTTTATGAAGACAGAGCAAAGAAATTCTGGAAAGGAAGCCCCAGAATCTTTACACTGCTTCCAATCAGCAATCAACACTCAACTACTCCCTTCAGATGCCCGGAGAGTTAGTCTACTACCTTTAGCAGGGGTTTGACTAGAGAGACGAAGCACACATATTGCAATAGAGAATGACATGGGTGTGGTGGAAGACAAGTGTTTCATGAAAATGACACAGGTCTAGTTGGGGTGGAAGTGGAAGGTGACAGCTTAAGTAAGACAAGGCTCCAGTTCCAATACTACAGGCGAATGCTCATAATTCAGCCCTGGGTAACAAATTTACAAAGTCTTTTACAGCCACAGGGCATGTGATCTGACTTGTCATTCTGTCCCGTGCCTGTGGGCATGCTGGCACAAACAAAGTGGTACTAAGCATTAAGGCTCAAGAGGTTCTTGACTAAGGCTCCAGCCTTTACTGTTTTTTATTTTCCCCCAGAAATCCACAAAGTGACAATGACTACTGGGATGGTTCATCTACCCTACATCTAGGAATACGGAAAGGTGCAGTGGGTAGGGAGGTTGAATAAAAAAGCTGGGGAAGATAAGGGTTCTATTTATATTGTCAATAGCTCAAGCTTATGGTTAATTGGTGTGCTCTTGGTCTTTACTTTTAAGCAATTGGGAGACACAAAGAGTCTGGAACACTAGAGAAAGATCCAGGCTATAGTGACGTTGATTAGGTAAAGTAAGTGAAGTAGCTTAAACTCACACTTATAATGCCCAGCACATCATGGATACGTTATATTTTCTTCATGTGTGTATCAGGCTACGTGTGACTGAATGGTGTGAAATTGTGAATGAAAGAGAAGGAGGAGAGATAGTGCCCTTGCTACTTCACAAAGCATTATTTTTCCAAGACAGAACACTACTGGAGTTTTTTTCCCAAACACTCAAGGGTTGAGAGTCCTTGACAGTCACTGAGATAGGAACAGATGGTATGTCATCCTTCCTTAGCTGTTATGTTTAAATGCGTGGGCACGGGGTGACAACGATAATTGCTTTCACCAATTTCTGCCAGATTTGGTCAATGGATAGATTCTGTTTGCTTCCTCTTATCTGGAAGTGTGGGCAACGTTATCTTTTCAATGTGTCCTTAGAAATTTCCTTTAGAAAGCTGAAGAGGTCATATCAGTAAGCATTTAGCTATTCTTAACCAAAATCATAAACTAACATCTTTTACATGGAAGCAATTTCTGCTTAAATAAACAAATGAGTGAGCAATTTAAACTCCCAGATGAACTTTGATATTGGAAAACCAGTCTATAATTAAGTTTGATAGGTCAGCTGTAAACTGAAACAATTACTCTGAGCTCATATGCCTTACAGTGTCTGTATATGTGACTCAACTGACAATAAATAATTATAGTATATGAATTAATACATATGAAAACTATTCATCATTTGGTACATTCAATCAAAGGTAGTTGATCATGATGGTGTTAAAAGTCCTTTCAGCCTGAGGAAATTTTAGATAGATGTCTTCCTGATAATAAGTCCTGAATCCCCTTTTCATTTTTTATTGAACCTTTGGATTTGTGAATTCTTTCTTTATGTCATTAAAATGTAAAACCTCTGGCAGTGTCTAGAAGCTGTTTTGGTTGTTTGTCTTTGCAGTGCTGGGAAAGCACATAGGGCTTTGAACAGGCTAAGCAAGTACTCTATCTCAGAATTCTGTTTCGAGCTCTTGTTTTATCTTCCCTGTATATGTGTGTAGTGTTTATGTATGTATATATGTGTTCCTCTTTGTGTAGGTGTATGTTTTGTTGTTGAGTGTCTTCCTTGATTGTGCCCCACTTTATTTACTGAAGCAGAGTCTCTAGCTCAGTTTACCAATTCTGATTAGCCAGCTGGACCCATAGATCTCCTGTCTCTGACTCCTAAGTGCTGCATGGCTGCCTGTGAGTTTGAGGGCTCTGCACTGTGTTCCTCAAACTTGAATGGCAAGTGCTTTATTTGAAAAGCCTTTTCCCTAGTACACCCTGGATTTTTTAAAAAACAGTCTAACTTTGTAACCTAAGCTGGCCTGGAACTCGTGATCCTCTTACCTCAGCCTTGAAGGTATTGGAATTGCAGATGTGAGTCATCATGACAGGAATGTATTTTTAAAGATAGACACTATCCTTTTGAAATGAGTCATCATGAAAGCTGGTATTTCTATCTCCTAGTCTTCATGGGACATGATGAGCCTAGCTTCAAGTAGATGTTTTTGCAAACACCAATCTCCAAATCAAATGGACTCAACTTTATCCAGTGAATTTTCTCTAGCTTGTTGCAGCACTTAAAAACTCCTATGCTTACTTTTAACAGAGTTGAATTCAAGATTTCTTTTTTTACCACAATAATTCTGATACACATATTGTAATAGTCCTAGATAAAATCTTCCTGGCCCACTGAAGAAATAGTAAGAATGCAAAAGTGTATGGAAAACAATATGGAATTTTCCAAAGTACGGGTGGTTAAGGCTGAGTAAATACATACTTCCCATTAGTAGATAAACTTCACAAAGGAGCCCTCCCTGTCTGCACGGCCAGCAGGGCCATGAGTGCCTCTAGGACAATGCTTCTGGCAATGTTCTGTAGTTGCCAGCAACAGAAAAGCACGTGTCTCTGAACTGACCATGTTGTCGACTCCAGTTGGTCAAGCAAAAGGGGCCTTGCTGAAAACATTTGGGCGATTAAACTCACTTTTAGAAAGGTTATAGATAGAATTCTGCACTAAAACCATCTGGACCTGTGCTTTTTTTGGTTGGAAGACTTCCAATGACAACTTCTATTTCTTCAGGGGTTATAGGACGGTTTAGATGGTCTATTTGATCCTGATTTAATTTTGGTACTTGGTATCTGTCAAGGAAATTGTCCATTTCCTCAAGATTTTCTAGTTGTGTTGAATACAGGTTTTTGTAGTAGGATCTGATGATTTTTTGAATTTCCTCAGTTTCTGTTGTTATCTCTCCCTTTTCGTTTCTGATTTTATTAATTTGGATACTATCTCTGTGCCTAACACCAATACTCTTCAAACTGTTCCACAAAATAGAAACAGAAGGAACACTACCCAACTCGTTCTATGAAGCCACAATTACACTAATACCAAAAGCACACAAAGATCCGACAAAGAAAGAGAATCTCAGGCCAATCTCTCTTATGAATATCGATGCAAAAATACTCAATAAAATTCTTGCCAACCGAATCCAAGAACACATCAAAACGATCATTCACCACGATCAAGTAGGCTTCATCCCAGGGATGCAGGGATGGTTCAATATAAGGAAATCCATCAATGTAATCCACTACATAAACAATCTCAAAGAAAAAAACCACATGGTCATCTCATTAGATGCTGAGAAAGCATTTGACAAAATTCAGCATCCTTTCATGCTAAAGGTCTTGGAAAGATCAGGAATTCAAGGCCCATATCTAAACATAGTAAAAGCAATTTACAGCAAACCAGTAGCCAGCATCAATCTAAACGGAGAGAAACTTGAAGCAATCCCACTAAAATCAGGGACTAGACAAGGCTGCCCTCTCTCTCCATATCTTTTCAATATAGTACTTGAAGTTCTAGCTAGAGCAATTAGACAAGAAAAAGAGGTCAAAGGGATACAAATTGGAAAGGAAGAAGTCAAACTATCACTATTTGCAGACGATATGATAGTATACATAAGCGACCCAAAGAACTCCACCAGAGAACTCCTACAGCTGATAAACGACTTCAGCAAAGTGGCCGGATATAAAATCAACTCAAGCAAGTCAGAAGCCTTCCTATACTCAAAGGATAAGCAGGCTGAGAAAGAAGTAAGAGAAATAATACCCTTTACGATAGCCACAAACCATATTAAGTATCTTGGCGTGACGCTAACCAAACAAGTGAAAGATCTGTATGACAAGAACTTCAAGTCTCTGAAGAAAGAAATTGAAGAAGACCTCGGAAGATGGAAAAATCTGCCATGCTCATGGATTGGCAGGATTAATATAGTAAAAATGAGCATCTTACCAAAAGTAATACACAGATTCAATGCAATCCCCATCAAAATCCCAACTCAATTCTTCATAGAGTTAGAAAGAGCAATTCAAAAATTCATCTGGAATAACAGAAAACCCAGAATAGCTAAAACTATTCTCAAGAGTAAAAGAACCTCTGGGGGAATCAGTATCCCGGACCTCAAGCTGTACTACAGAGCAATAGTGTTAAAAACTGCATGGTATTGGTACAGTAACAGACATGTAGATCAATGGAACAGAATTGAAGACCCAGAAATGAATCCACACTCCTATGGTCACTTGATCTTTGACAAAGGAGCTAAAACCATCCAGTGGAAAAAAGATAGCCTTTTCAACAAATGGTGCTGGCTCAGCTGGAGGTCAACATGCAGAAGAATGCAAATTGACCCATCCTTATCTCCTTGCACTAAGCTCAATTCTAAGTGGATCAAAGATCTCCACATAAAACCAGACACACTGAAACTAATAGAAGGGAAACTAGGGAAGAACCTTGAACATATGGGCACAGGGGAGAATTTCCTGAACAGAACTCCAATAGCTTATACTCTAAGATCAAGAATAGACAAATGGGACCTCATTAAATTACAAAGTTTTTGCAAGGCAAAAGACACCGTCAAAAAGACAAAGCGGCAACCAACTAACTGGGAAATGATCTTTACCAACCTTACATCCGACAGAGGGCTAATATCCAAGATATACAAAGAACTCAAGAAGTTAAACTCCAGAGAGGCAAGTAACCCTATTAAAAAATGGGGTACAGAGCTCCACAAAGAGTTCTCACCTGAAGAATATCTAATGGCTGAGAAGCACCTAAAGAGATGTTCATCATCCTTAGTCATTAGGGAAATGCAAATCAAAACAACCCTGAGATTCCATCTCACACCAGTCAGGATGGCTAAGATCAAAAACACAGGAGACAGCAGTTGTTGGCGAGGATGTGGAGAAAGAGGAACACTCCTCCACTGCTGGTGGAATTGCAGGCTGGTACAACCACTCTGGAAAGCAGTCTGGCGGCTCCTCAGAAAACTGGGCATGACACTTCCGGAGGATCCGGCTATACCACTCCTGGGCATATACCCAGAGACTTTACCTGCATGCAATAAGGACACATGCTCCACTATATTCATAGCAGCCTTATTTATAATAGCCAGAAGCTGGAAAGAACCCAGATGTCCCTCAACGGAGGAATGGATTCAGAAGATGTGGTATATTTACACAATGGAATACTACTCTGCAATTAAAAACAATGAATTCACGAAATTCCTAGGCAAATGGTCAGAACTTAAAAATATCATCCTTAGTGAGGTAACCCAATCACAAAAGATCACACATGGTATGAAGTCACTGATAAGGGGATATTGACCCAGAATCTCAGAATACCCTAGACACAATCAGCATATCAATAGATTTCTAAAAAGATGGAAGGAGAGACCCCTGGTCCTGGAAAGACTGGATGTAGGGGAACGCCAGGACAGAGTAATGAGAGGGGGTTGAACGGAGAAAAGAGTGAGGGAAGGGGGCTTATGGGACTTTCGGGGAGGGAGGAAACGGGAAAGGGGAAGTGATTTGGAATGTAAATTAAAAAAATAAAATAAAATTAAATTAAAAAAAAAAAAAAGAAAGGTTATAGAATAAGGTACAAAATAGGATGTATGTGTATAAAGCAAGACACTTAATAGTGTTGGGGGGGAGGATAGCTTCCTGCCAAGGGGGCTTCTCATGAGAGCAGCACTCTTTGGAAGTATAAACAGCGATTTTTTTTTATATTCCCACATTACTAGTTTAGACTCAGTCCTAGAGGACTGTGTCTGAACAACTGAACTGTTGCTATACTAAACAATGAGTGGGAACTGTGGCACCAAAAACCTTTAGGGGACCTTTCGGGTTTGATAATGGTAAGGGAAAAACCTTTCTGTTATTGTCCCCTGAAGAATACCTACAGTGTAGAAGGCATTCTACAAGAAGGTGGGAGTAATGTTGGGAGTGAAGAAGGAAAGGATTTTAAAAGACTATATAGCATTACACAGGAAGTAGGGCTCAGTGGGGTCTTGGTGGACACACTTCTCTAGGGAGGGGAAGAGAGCTTAGGTAAGAAAGTTTCTTTCCCAACCACTCCAAGGTCTCATTCATGTACTCACTAGCTTTCCTAAGACAGAAGTGAAGCAGGAGGCACTGAGCAGGCAGAGGAGTTTAACATAAGCATGCTGCTGTGTGAGAGAAGAGTGCTCCTTAGAAAAGGTGATCTCGGCAGTGTGTGGGGGCTCAAGTCTGTGCACTTGGTAGGCAGAGACATGAGAGTTGCCACATGTTTGAGACCAGCCTGGTCAACATGGCAAGTTCCAAATGTGCCAGAGTTACATAATGAGAAGAAAGGAAGGAAGGAAGGAAGAATTAAGAAGGGAGGGAGGCAGGGAGGGAGGGAGAGAGAGAAGGGGGAGGGGGAGAGAGAGAGATCTTCAGAGATCTGTGGCACCAGCATATGAAAACTTGTGCTAGTTCCCACTAAAGCAAACCTTTTTTTTTTTTTTTTTTTTTTTGGTTTTTCGAGACAGGGTTTCTCTGTGTAGCCCTGGCTGGCCTGGAACTCGCTCTGTAGACCAAGCTGGCCTCGAACTCAGAAATCCGCCTGCCTCTGCCTCCCAAGTGCTAGGATTAAAGGCGTGCGCCACCACCGCCCCGGCTAAAGCAAACCTTTTAAAGTTCTTCTCCCGATAGCCCCAAAAGGTGTCTTATAAGAGTTTCCCTCAATGCCGGATCCTTTTAGAGATCTTTAGCTTGGGTTAGGAAAGGCTGTTGTTGCAGATGGCAAGCTAGGAGGAGTGCTGCATACCTTTTTCATCCTCTGTGCTAAGAGCATAGTACTCCCAATGTGAGAGTCAGAGAAAGGTGGGAAGCAGGCGCTGCTCAGGGCCCTGCATCAGACAAGCCAATTCATGGTAGTGCAGGCCTATAATCCAAGGACTCGAGAGGATAAGACAGGAGATGGGTGACTTCAAAAGTCTGCCTGCACGCCAGCAATATAGAGTAAGTTCCATGCTATCCTGGGCTAAAAAGCAAGGTCTTAGACAGCCAGAGCTACATAAAGAGATTTCCTTAAAAAGAAAAAAACAAACAACACAAAAAAACAAGTGTTGCTGATGTATGTCATAGCTATTGCTTACAAAGAGCCCTGGCTTCAATTCTCAGGACAGAAAAAGAAATTAAAACAACAACAACAACAACAACAACAACAAAACAAACTCCAAAGAAATCAATAATAAACAGCGACTTCAAATATTGAAATAAACTTTCTCATCTAAATGCACAGGAGACATACAAATGTTTCCTGAGCATATGCGGTCCTATAAAAACTATGCTATAGATTGAATACAAAGTTTGGACAGGTAAATTTCCAAGTTTCAAAGATTTACCTATATTAGCTTCATGTTTATTATAGAAAGTTGAGGACTTTTGCTTACATCCTACATTATTTAGAGGCTAAGGGAGGCAAGACTGAAGGATGTGGTGGTAAATTTATAGGGTGACGGCACTCAAATCAGGGAACAAGGTAGATAGATGGTTAGATAGTTATCTCCTTCAAATTGTTATCCAACTAATCCATCATGCTCAGTTGGTTGTGGGTAGCAATGGGACTCAAAATGGAAATGAATCTCAGTTGCAGTGAATTTTGATGAAGGTCTAGTTCATGCAAGAAAGATTGTTTTTGAATCCTCAGCCCACAAACCCCCAGAAGAATAGACACTTTAACTGCAGCTACAGGGAAAAAATAAAGATCCAGTAAATAAATCTTCAAGCACTGGTCCTTTCAAGAGAAGAGAGAGAGAAGGATATACATTAGAGTGAACCATATTTCCCTTACCTATATTAGCTCACAGATCAGATTGTAGACTTGAGTCAACAGACTATTTCCTAGCATGAGGGCTGTGCAGTGAGGGAGGGGAGAAGAGAGCTACTCTCTCTCCTCTTTGCTTCCTCTAGACGCTAATCGAGAAATGGAACAGGCGAAATTCAGATAAATGTCTAGGGAGGTTTGACATTATTTAAATCTGTTATCTAATCAAGCATGGCATGCTGATTGCTATGGGTATTTCTTTGTGCCCAGTTCTATACTAAGCTCCTTAAAGGAGTGTCTGGCGGCATAAAAGCCATAATTCTATCCATAAAAGCAGGCAATGCCCTTGAAATGATAAAATATCTACATCTGCAACAATTTCTCCAAAGTTGCATATGTTAACTCTTTAAATCATGTGCCAGAGGCCTTTCGGTCTGATTCACTGTAGATTTTCAATTATTCATCTGATTTGAGAAGTATGTATTGAGCATGCCCCATGTTCAAGGCATTGGAAAAGGCTGACAAAGCTTCTACAATTGTCTAGGAAGTAGACAATTAGTTGTGAGAATACAGTGTGTGATACTCTCATACACTGTTATCAGAGGTCTTAATACAAATCAATACAACAGGCAAAGATTAACAGGTTCAGCCAATTTGTAAAGTCTGAAGTTTCTAAATGAGTTAAATGTACACCCTGTGACCCAACACTTCCGCTCCTGTGCACATATCCTACAGAAATGAAAAAAAATGGACTTGTAAAAATATTTGTATACAAATTCATAATAGCCCAAATAGACAAACAATTCAAATAAGCTTGTGGTAAAGGACAATTTGTGAGATATCCATACAGGAGAATATTGCATAGCAGTAACAATGAACTATGACTGAATATGACAATATGAATAAATACAAAATGTCAGTGTCAAAGAAGCTAGACACCAAATAATTTTTATATTAATTCATTCATTGGATCAGGTAAAACTTGTGAAGGATTAAATAAATCAGAATAGTTGTGATCTCTCGGGAAGACTTATATATTGAAAAAGCTACAGAAGGGAACCTTCTAGAGAAATAGAAATGGTAAATATCTTTACATAGATTATGGCTACACAAGTATATGTATATGTAAAAATTCATCCAGTAGCATACTCAAAATACTGTACTGTGTCATATACAAATTGTTCCTCAATTAATAAGCAGAGGTGGGAAATATTTCTGAGCATACCTCAGGAGTGCACACAGGAACTTTAATGTATAATATAGATTTAGGTTGGAAATCCCATGTCTAGCACTGTATCTAATCACAAAGATACAAAAATTTGTGGGAAAGGTTATTTACTGCAGCCTTGAGATAATGAATACTGAAAAGTAAAGATCATTAAATCTCAGATGTAGTCTGTTCCTAGTACAGAATAATAGCATATAGCCAACAAAAGACTAAATTACAGCAATGTGGTTTATAATTCAAAGATATCCATAATGTATTTTCTGCAAAATACATTATCTGTATTTATATATACATAATAAAGTATATGTATAAATAAAACCTGTATAAATGCATATACATATATACACACAAAAATATGTAAACATATATATCATAATTAATAGTTCTTTACCTCTCAAGATAGAAATTACTGAGGCTTTTACTTTTTATTATGTATATTTTGTATTGCTTTAATTTTGATATCAGGAACTTTAAAGTTGTATAATTTTAACATTTACTGATAAGAAGATTATATACGGTGTAATGAGTTTCTTTGAGATAGTAACAGTGGAAGTAACTAAACGAGGGTTTAGTTACTTCTTTGAAAAAGAAGACAAATTCACTCTATTCACAAAGGATTTAGAGATGCCACAGGGATGCTTAGTTAGGCATGTTAAGAAGGAAGCCAGCTGTGTAAGTCTGTAGCAGAGAAGAGCAGTTATGAATGGGGACAGAGATATGGGTAATATACACATCAACCAAAGCCACAATGAGATTTCAAGGGGGTGAATAATGAAGAGAACTGATAGAAATGAGCTTGTCTTGAAACAGAGAACAGTAAGAAACAGGTCTAGGAAGATCAGCCTGGGAAAGGGCACCTTGAAAGACAGACCAGAGAAGTAGTCAGATAAACTAGGAGAAGGGGGCACTGTATAAACCAGGGAAAGAGTGATTTGTAACAGATGATGTGCTCACTCGATGGTGACAAATGCTGCTGAGGGTGTAAGTCATCTACAGAGAGAAATGTGGCTTCTGGCTTTATCCACAAAGGAGCTTTGATGGGATCAGGCACCATTGAATAGTGGTGATGGGTACAGGGATAAATACAGTTTTTTGCGCAGCTGTAGCTACTAAGTTGCTGGGGCTGGGAGAAAGGAGGTCAATGGGTGGAATTGAGGTTAAAAGAAACTTTGGTTTGATTTTAGCTTTTAAATTGGCATAGAATCCAGGTGTGGTGGCACACGCCTTTAAGTCCAGCTCTTCAGAGGGAGGCAGAGGCAGAGAGGCAGATGCAGAGGCAGAGGCAGAGGCAGAGGCAGAGGCAGAGGCAGAGGCACAGGCACAGGCAGAGGCACAGGCAGAGAGGCAGAGAGGCAGAGAGGCAGAGAGGCAGAGAGGCAGAGGCAGAAGGATTTCCGGTGAGTTAGAGGCCAACCTGGTCTACAAAGTGAGTTCAGGACAGCCAGGGCTATTACACAGAGAAACTCTGTCTAGAAAACCAAACAAAAATCGGCATAGAAAGTATTAGGTATGAGACTAGCACAGACAGCTTTAAAAAATATGGTATTAAAATCCGTGAGACCACCCTGCGCAGGGAGGGAGCCTGCCAGCTTCCCTTCCGCGACCTCTGTTCCCGCGGACTGCGCTGGAGAGACCGGTACCCAGGCTCTCCCCCCAATATAACATCACTTGGGACACGGCCTGTTGGGGCTTCCGTCTGTGCCCGAGGGCGGGTTGGCGCTGTGGTCGTCTGGGTGCCAGATCGGCGGGCCATCGTGACCACAGGGTGAGCGGCGCCACGGAGAGTGCCCTCCACCATCTTTGCTCCAGTGACCAGGTAGTTGGGACCGCCAGGCTCAGAGACAGACAGGCATAATATCGCTTCGGTTTCAGGCAGCTTGTGTGTAACCTGCTCCCAGGTGCTGGGCTGATCTGCAGTAACCAGCGCGCCAGCTCTGCGGTGGGACCTTCTGCCTGGTGGAGGGACCCCGCGCTGGGAGGGAGCCTGCCAGCTTTCCTTCCGCGACCTCTGTTCCCACGGTCTGCGCTGGAGAGACCGGTACCCAGGCTCTCCCCCCAATATAACATCACTTGGGACACGGCCTGTTGGGGCTTCCGTCTGTGCCCGAGGGCGGGTTGGCGCTGTGGTCGTCTGGGTGCCAGATCGGCGGGCCATCGTGACCACAGGGTGAGCGGCGCCACGGAGAGTGCCCTCCGCCATCTTTGCTCCAGTGACCAGGTAGTTGGGACCGCCAGGCTCAGAGACAGACAGGCATAATATCTCTTCGGTTTCAGGCAGCTTGTGTGTAACCTGCTCCCAGGTGCTGGGCTGATCTGCAGTGACCAGCGCGCCAGATCTGCTGTGGGACTTCTGCCTGGCGGAGGGACGCCCCCTCCCCCCCCAGGAGAGATCACACACCCCTGCACAGGGCAGGAGCCTGCCAGCCTCCCTTTGGCGACCTCTGCTCCAGGAATCCACTAGGCTGAGCCTTTAGATGTGCAAGGCCTCCCCAATATAAGATCACTTGGGGCAAAGCACATTAGGGCTCCAAAGTCACTCAGGAGCAGGCAGGCCCCAGAAATCAGTGCCAGGGGAATCCTGGTAATCCAGGGGGGGCAGAAATAGCTTTGCAGGCTCACAGGAGGTCCAACCAACAGCCAGTGGCAGCAGGACCAACTAACACCAGAGGTATCCAGATGGCAAAAGGCAAACATAGGAATGTTACTAACAGTAATCAAAGTAATGTGGGACCATCCGAACCCAACTCTCCAACAGCAGCAAGTCCTGGATACCCCACCACACCCGAAAGACAAGATCTGGATTTAAAATCACTTCTCATGATGCTATTAGAGGATCACAAGAAGGACACAAATAAATCTCATAAAGAGTTACAGGAGACCATGAATCAAAGGTTAGAAGCCCTTACAAAGGAAACACAAAAATCGCTTAGAGAAATGCGGGAGAACATGGATCAAAAGATGGAGGCGCACAAGGAGACAACACAAAAATCGCTTAACGAGATGAATCAACGGGTAGATGCACTCACAAAGGAATCACAAAATTTGCATAAAGAAATGCAGAAGAATATGGGTCAACAGACGGATGCCCATAATGAGGCAACACAAAAATTGCTTAAAGAAATGAATCAACGGTTAGATGCCCTTACAAAGGAAACACGAGAACTGCTTAAAGAAATGCAGGAGACGATGGATCAACAGATGGAATCCCATGAGGAGGAAACACAAAAATCGCTCAGAGAAATGCAGGAGAACGTGGGTCATCAGGAAGAAATCCTGAAAGAGGTAATGCAAAAATACCTTAAAGAAATACAGGAAAATACAAACAAACAAGTGAAGGATCTCAGCAAATCCATCCAGGAACTAAAAAAGGAAGTAGAAACAACTAAGAAATCACAAAGGGAGACAACTTTGGAGATAGAAAACCTTGGGAAGAAATCAGGAGTCATAGATGCAAACATCAACAATAGAATACAAGAGATGGAAGAAAGAATCTCAGGTGCTGAAGATTCCATAGAAAGCATCGACTCAACAGTCAAAGAAAATGCAAAATGCAAAAAACGCGTAACCCAAAACATCCAGGAAATCCAGGACACAATGAGAAGACCAAACCTAAGGATTATAGGTATAGATGAGAGTGAAGATTTGCAACTTAAAGGGCCAGTAAACATCTTCAACAAAATTATGGAGGAAAACTTCCCTAACTTAAAGAGAGAGATGCTGATGAACGTACAAGAAGCCTACAGAACTCCAAACAGACTGGACCAGAACAGAAATACCTCCCGTCACATAATAATCAAAACACCGAATGTTCTAAACAAAGAAAGAATACTAAATGCAGTAAGAGAAAAGGGCCAAGTAACATACAAAGGAAGACCTATCCGAATCACATCAGACTTCTCAGCAGAGACTATGAAAGCCAGAAGATCCTGGGCAGATCTCATGCAGACACTAAGACAGCACAAATGCCAGCCTAGACTACTCTACCCAGCAAAACTCTCAATCACCATAGATGGAGAGACCAAGATATTCCATGATAAAACCAAATTTTCACAATATCTTTCCACAAATCCAGCCCTGCAACGGATAATAGGTGGAAACCTCCAATACAGGAAGAGAAACAACACCCTGGAAAAAATGAGATAATAACCTTCTTGAATCAAACCCAAAAGTAGATAACCACTCAAACATAAAGACAGCGTCAAGAATGGCAGATGGCAATAATCACTATGCCTTAATCTCTCTTAATATCAATGGTCTCAATTCCCCAATTAAAAGACATAGACTAGCAGACTGGATACGTAAACAGGACCCAGCATTTTGCTGCATGCAGGAAACGCACCTCAGTGTCAAAGACAAACACTACCTCAGAGTAAAAGGCTGGAAAACAATTTTACAAGCAAATGGCCCCAAGAAACGAGGTGGAGTAGCCATCCTAATATCGGATAAAATTGATTTTCAACCTAAAGTCATCAAAAAAGACACAGAAGGACACTACATACTGATCAAGGGAAAAATCCACCATCAAGAACTCTCAATCCTGAATATCTATGCTCCAAATGCAAGGGCACCCTCATTCATAAAAGAAACTTTACTAAAACTCAAAGCACACATCGCACCGCACACAATAATAGTGGGTGACTTCAACACCCCGCTCTCTGAAATGGATCGTTCAGGAAAGCAGAAACTAAACAGGGACACAGTGAATCTAATTGAAGCCTTGGACCAAATGGAACTAACTGATATATATAGAACATTTCATCCTAGAGCTAAAGAATACACCTTCTTCTCAGCTCCTCATGGTACCTTCTCCAAAATTGACCATATAATTGGTCACAAATCAGACCTCAACAGATACAAGAAGATAGAAATAATCCCGTGCCTCCTATCAGATCACTATGGAATAAGGGTGGTCTTCAATGGCAACAAAAACAAAAGAAAACCCACGTACACATGGAGGCTGAACAATGCTCTACTCAATGATAACTTGGTCAAGGTGGAAATAAAGAAAGAAATCAAAGACTTTTTGAAAGTTAATGAAAATGAAGGCACAACATACCCTAATTTATGGGACACAATGAAAGCAGTGCTAAGAGGAAAATTCATAGCCCTGAGTGCCGCCAAAAAGAAACGGGAGACAGCATACACTAACAGCTTAATGGCACACCTGAAAGCCCTGGAACATAAAGAAGCAAATACACCAAAGAGGAGTAGAAGGCAGGAAATCATCAAACTCAGGGCTGAAATCAATCAAGTAGAAACAAATAAAACCATACAAAGAATCAACAAAACGAGGAGTTGGTTCTTTGAGAAAATCAACAAGATAGATAAGCCCTTAGCCAGACTAACCAGAGGGCACAGAGATAGTATCCAAATTAATAAAATCAGAAACGAAAAGGGAGTGATAACAACAGAAACTGAGGAAATTCAAAAAATCATCGGATCCTACTACAAAAACCTGTATTCAACACAACTAGAAAATCTTGAGGAAATGGACAATTTCCTTGACAGATACCAAGTACCAAAATTAAATCAGGATCAAATAGACCATCTAAACCGTCCTATAACCCCTGAAGAAATAGAAGTTGTCATTGGAAGTCTTCCAACCAAAAAAAGCACAGGTCCAGATGGTTTTAGTGCAGAATTCTATCAGACCTTCAAAGAAGACCTAACACCAATACTCTTCAAACTGTTCCACAAAATAGAAACAGAAGGAACACTACCCAACTCGTTCTATGAAGTCACAATTACACTAATACCAAAAGCACACAAAGATCCGACAAAGAAAGAGAATCTCAGGCCAATCTCTCTTATGAATATCGATGCAAAAATACTCAATAAAATTCTTGCCAACCGAATCCAAGAACACATCAAAACGATCATTCACCACGATCAAGTAGGCTTCATCCCAGGGATGCAGGGATGGTTCAATATAAGGAAATCCATCAATGTAATCCACTACATAAACAATCTCAAAGAAAAAAACCACATGGTCATCTCATTAGATGCTGAGAAAGCATTTGACAAAATTCAGCATCCTTTCATGCTAAAGGTCTTGGAAAGATCAGGAATTCAAGGCCCATATCTAAACATAGTAAAAGCAATTTACAGCAAACCAGTAGCCAGCATCAATCTAAATGGAGAGAAACTTGAAGCAATCCCACTAAAATCAGGGACTAGACAAGGCTGCCCTCTCTCTCCATATCTTTTCAATATAGTACTTGAAGTTCTAGCTAGAGCAATTAGACAAGAAAAAGAGGTCAAAGGGATACAAATTGGAAAGGAAGAAGTCAAACTATCACTATTTGCAGACGATATGATAGTATACATAAGCGACCCAAAGAACTCCACCAGAGAACTCCTACAGCTGATAAACGACTTCAGCAAAGTGGCCGGATATAAAATCAACTCAAGCAAGTCAGAAGCCTTCCTATACTCAAAGGATAAGCAGGCTGAGAAAGAAGTAAGAGAAATAATACCCTTCACGATAGCCACAAACCATATTAAGTATCTTGGCGTGACGCTAACCAAACAAGTGAAAGATCTGTATGACAAGAACTTCAAGTCTCTGAAGAAAGAAATTGAAGAAGACCTCAGAAGATGGAAAAATCTGCCATGCTCATGGATTGGCAGGATTAATATAGTAAAAATGAGCATCTTACCAAAAGTAATACACAGATTCAATGCAATCCCCATCAAAATCCCAACTCAATTCTTCATAGAGTTAGAAAGAGCAATTCAAAAATTCATCTGGAATAACAGAAAACCCAGAATAGCTAAAAGTATTCTCAAGAGTAAAAGAACCTCTGGGGGAATCAGTATCCCGGACCTCAAGCTGTACTACAGAGCAATAGTGTTAAAAACTGCATGGTATTGGTACAGTAACAGACATGTAGATCAATGGAACAGAATTGAAGACCCAGAAATGAATCCACACTCCTATGGTCACTTGATCTTTGACAAAGGAGCTAAAACCATCCAGTGGAAAAAAGATAGCCTTTTCAACAAATGGTGCTGGCTCAGCTGGAGGTCAACATGCAGAAGAATGCAAATTGACCCATCCTTATCTCCTTGCACTAAGCTCAATTCTAAGTGGATCAAAGATCTCCACATAAAACCAGACACACTGAAACTAATAGAAGGGAAACTAGGGAAGAACCTTGAACATATGGGCACAGGGGAGAATTTCCTGAACAGAACTCCAATAGCTTATACTCTAAGATCAAGAATAGACAAATGGGACCTCATTAAATTACAAAGTTTTTGCAAGGCAAAAGACACCGTCAAAAAGACAAAGCGGCAACCAACTAACTGGGAAATGATCTTTACCAACCTTACATCCGACAGAGGGCTAATATCCAAGATATACAAAGAACTCAAGAAGTTAAACTCCAGAGAGGCAAGTAACCCTATTAAAAAATGGGGTACAGAGCTACACAAAGAGTTCTCACCTGAAGAATATCTAATGGCTGAGAAGCACCTAAAGAGATGTTCATCATCCTTAGTCATTAGGGAAATGCAAATCAAAACAACCCTGAGATTCCATCTCACACCAGTCAGGATGGCTAACATCAAAAACACAGGAGACAGCAGTTGTTGGCGAGGATGTGGAGAAAGAGGAACACTCCTCCACTGCTGGTGGAATTGCAGGCTGGTACAACCACTCTGGAAAGCAGTCTGGCGGCTCCTCAGAAAACTGGGCATGACACTTCCGGAGGATCCGGCTATACCACTCCTGGGCATATACCCAGAGACTTTACCTGCATGCAATAAGGACACATGCTCCACTATATTCATAGCAGCCTTATTTATAATAGCCAGAAGCTGGAAAGAACCCAGATGTCCCTCAACGGAGGAATGGATTCAGAAGATGTGGTATATTTACACAATGGAATACTACTCTGCAATTAAAAACAATGAATTCACAAAATTCCTAGGCAAATGGTCAGAACTTGAAAATATCATCCTTAGTGAGGTAACCCAATCACAAAAGATCACACATGGTATGCAGTCACTGATAAGGGGATATTGACCCAGAATCTCAGAATACCCTAGACACAATCAGCATATCAATAGATTTCTAAAAAGATGGAAGGAGAGACCCCTGGTCCTGGAAAGACTGGATGTAGGGGAACGCCAGGACAGAGTAATGAGAGGGGGTTGAACGGAGAAAAGAGGGAGGGAAGGGGGCTTATGGGACTTTCGGGGAGGGAGGAAACGGGAAAGGGGAAGTGATTTGGAATGTAAATTAAAAAAATAAAATAAAATAATAAAAAAAAAAGAAAAAAAAGAAAAAAAAATCCGTGAGACCCAAACAATATCACAGGGTCACAGAAGCAGTTAGTGGAGACAGAGACTGGATCTTGTTAGTGATAGGATTTAGCCAGCAGAACAAAGATACTGATGCTGTGTGCAGCACAGATGGCTGAATTCCTCTTACACAGAAGGTAGGCACCCCACAGTAACAAGGAAGGAGGCAAGGGTAGGCAGAGATATAGGCAAATTTATAGATTAGCAATAAGAATTCCAGAGAGCACTCATCTGATAAATTCAATTTTCTCTCTAAAGTAGGAGGCAGGGTAACCTGCTGAGAAAGGGGGAAGAAGTGGTGGGATGGAGAAGGTATTGATAGCTGCCATGGAGAACACACGGAAGACCCAAACAGAAACATGCTTGGCATCCTCCTTAAAGATCTGCTTAAAGGTGGAAACCATTGTTTGGACAACGTGGATGTAGGGTGTCAGTTTTCTGAAGTAAGGGCAGATGTGGAACATGATGTCAATAGATTCGATCTGCTTGAAGGCAGAGACCATTGTTTGGATAAATCAGTGTTCTGAAGTGAGGGCAGATGTGGAACGTGTGGAACCTATATTCCTAGCACTTAACTAGACTGCAGCATGAGGATTTCAATGAGTTCTAGGCCAGCAGCGATTGCATAGAGAGTTTGTAGGCCAGTGTGGGTTACAGAGTGAGAGCCTATCTCAAACACACACACACACACACACACACACACACACACACACACACAAGCATACACATGCGCACGCGCATGCCCATGCATGGATGCACATGCACATCCACACACATGCCACATGCATGCACACACTCTCTTACACACAAACACACACACACACACTTGCATTCACACATGCATACATGCATATTATCACCACCACACTAATTCAGTAAAGATGCTAAAATAATGGTACCAAACAAGGCCACCTGCTAATTATCGTCTCAGCTGAGGAATTTGGATTTAAGCCCATCACCCAAAGATCTATGGCATATTGGAGCAAAAGGAAACCCTGGCAGATCATTCTCATCACAGCTCAGTAGCAGCTCCTCTCTCATACTCTCACTTACAATTCTTTTCTAAATCAGAATGCCCCACATTGCAGCATTATTTATGGTGATAGAGAGCAGACAATCTGACATCCATCACTGAGAGTGGATGCTTGAAGTGTGGTAGATGCACATTCTGGAGTCGTTTGCAGCAATTGAAAACAAAGGATTAGTTGTAGGAGCAGCATGTATAGATTTTTTAAAAATGTCATGATGGGTAAAAATGAGCAAGGAATGAAATAATATATATGGGAATAGTATTTCACATACAGAAATTCAAAACCAGTTTTTAAAAAATGATAATGAACATTTAGTAGGAACATATGCAGATAAAATATAGTCATTAAGCAGGAGAGATGCTAATGAGAGAGCAAGGAGAATTTGAGTGAAGTGTGGGGATGACAGGAATAAATAAGTTAAACAAGATACCAATGATGATAAATGTGCCATGAGCTGAGTTTGATGAATTCAACGCTCTGCACATAAGGCACCAACTAAATGCAGAAATAAATAAGGGAATCAAAATGCTTGCCTAGCCTGTTGTAGACTTTGTTGAAAGCACATCTTTATCTTTAACGAAGCACAACAGCCTGGCACAGGATCAGGGCTAGAGGAGGATGGGAAGGTTGCCATAGGCTGGTCCTCAACTAGCACTTATTTTTTTCAGCTTTATTAATGTGTTATTAATAATTAAAAGCTGTGAATATAAGATATACACAACATGACACTTTAATATTTATTTTTGAAATCATGGCCATGATCAAGACAATTAAAATGTTCCATTGCAACATAGTTGCTTTCTTTATGTGACAAAAATACTTAAGATTCATATCTTTCAAAGATTTAGAGTGTGTGTGTGTGTGTGTGTGTGTGTGTGTGCATGAGTGCATGAGTACATGCACACACATGCACAGATGCTGGAAGAGGCCAGAGGAATCATAGCCCCTTGTATCCAGAGTTACATGTAATTGTGAGCTGCTCCACATGGGTGCTGGGAATCAGACTCAGGCCCTCTAGCAAAACCAGGATATACTCTTAACCATTAAACCATTATTCCTGGCCTCCTCCATTCTTTGAGTTAAAGTCTCACTATGTAGCTCTGGCTACCTGGAATTCCCTATGTACATCAGGATGAACTCAAAACTCACAAAGGTCTGCCAGCCTCTGCCTCTAGAATCCAGTGATTAAAGGTGTGAGCCAACAAGATCCACACTTAAGTACTCTTGTTATCAAATTTCAAGTACACAATTTGATGTCATTAACTATAATCATTAGGCTGTACAATAGAGCCTCAAAACTGATTCAGCCTGTATCTGGAAATATGTGTCCTTAGAGATGTGCTTCCTCATTTTCCATAACCACAGGTTCTGCTGTATCCCATTTTCTAAAATTCCTGTTTTCATAAATTCCATTTTTTTCAGAGATTACATGTAAATGATATCACACAGTGGTTTTCTTGCAACATTTGGCTTATTTTACTTGAATAATCCCATTCAGATGCACCCATGTTGTTACAGAGGACTGGAATCTCTCTCTCTCTCTCTTGAAAACAATTTCACTCTGGATATGTTTTCATCATATCTCCCCTCATCATCTGCTTCTAGCTCCCTTCCAGTCCTGCTGACTCCTTCTTTCCTCAACTAGCTCTCCCTACTATGTCCGCATCATTTTTAGTGCAGATCTTGTGCAAGAAGCCACTTTTGCTGTGGTTACAATTGCAGTAGCTGTGTCACATCAGGAAGGCAGAATTTATGGCAGTCTTCTTCACTCCATTGTGTGCATACAGGATTGTTTCCTTATCAGTTGCTGGATATGTAAGTTGTTTCCAAGTCCCAGCAACTGTAAACATTGCTGTTATTAACATGGTGCTGGCAACCATTGGACTGAGTGTGGTGTCCTCAATGGAGGAGTTGAAGGGAGGACTGGAGGAGCTGAAGGGGTTTGCAGCTCCATGGGAAGAATGATGATATCTGCCAACCAGACCCCCTAGGACTCCCAGGGACTAAGCATCGACCAAGTGGTACACATGGTTCCAGCCAAAAGTGTGACAGTCGGGCATGGGTGGAAGGAGAGGTCCTTGGTCCTATGAAGGCTTGATAGATGCCCCAGCATGGGGAAATCGAGGTGGGCGGATAGGTGGGAGTGGGTTGGGAGGAGGGGCATCTTCTTGGAGGCAAGGGGTGGGAGGATGGGTTGGGGGTTTTCCGGGAGGGGGGAAACCAGGAAAGGGTATAACATTTGAAATGTAAATGGAGAATATATTCAATAAAAATAAAACAAAAAACCATGGTGCTGGAATGGAGCTCCTAACCAAGCTGCTGGATTTCTGGTTGATGAATGCACAGGCTTGGGATTACTCTGTCATATGGTAGTTTTAATTTTCATCTCACCACATATTTTTTTTCCATCGAAGAAACTGGGGACTAAGTAGGAAAACAACTTGGTCAAAGTCTCTTATCTCTAATTGCATTGTTTGAACTACAGCCAAGTGTCTACTGCTCCATTCCCAGTAAACATTTGGGGAGATTCGGGAGAAACCTCATAGGTTTTGTGCTTTATTGATGGGTAGTTGTTCACTTCTTAAATAGACTCAACTCCGTGCTATGGTTTCTACCTCCTTAATGATATTTGAAAAATAGAAATCAAGTCCTGAAAACAGTATGCTCTTCCACTCTGCTTACAAGAAGGACATATTCAAGCCACAGCTGAGGGCTCCTCTTTTTCCCTAGTAGTATTTTGTATTCCATATTCAAATTTTATTTTTATTGTGTTGATTTATGGAGTGCTGTATGATAAACTGGTGGCCACAGGTAGTGTACAATGATGAAATACTTAACATTCCCATATTAAACATAAAATGATTAGCATAAGCTAGCTGGATATATTTATAAGGTATAGGTAGTCAACTTTTCTTAACAATTCCTTTAAATTTATGTCACAATTTTGAATGCTAGACTTCTAGTCAGTCCACTGGAATAGATTTTAAAAGTTCAGTTAACAAGGTGGTCATAATAATAATGCCATCCCTGGTTTACTATAGCAAGGCCTCATGGGGCCTTTGAAAGCTTGATGTTTGTCAACAGGCCTCAGTATTCTATTGCAATTTGTGCTGTAGAGTTGTCTGCCTTGATCATACTCAATTCTATACCCATAAGTCACACAAGCATCCAGTCTTTCTATATACACCTCAGTGACAATTTTTATGCTAATTAGGTTTCATAAAGAACATATTAACTTTATTGAAGTATAATTGGCATGCAAAGGAAAACTACCTATTTGTACAATGAAATGAGTTAAGGTATATAAACACTTGTGATAGCATCACCACAGTCAAAGCAATGAACATATGAAGTCCCTCAGGTTTCATTGTGCCCCTGCCCCTATTTTATGGTAAGGACATATAACTTGAGAGCTATCTTCTTAATACCTTTTTGAAAGTCACAATGCCATATCAATAACAAAATATATGTGCTGTGTTGTGCTGTAGATTTTTAGAACTCATCCAATTAATGTAATTGGTACTTCATATCCTCTGAATACCGACTACTCAATTTCTATGTCTCCATCCCAGGCAACTGGTTTGATGTTGCCCTATATCTCTTTACAATAATCTGAACTCCTAATAATGGAGGATACAGAGCCTGAACATCCGATGTAACCAGGCAAGATTTTCAGTGGAGGTACAGAGACATGAACCTTGCCATAAAACCTTTGACCTACAATTTGTCCTTCTGAAAGGTGTCCTGGGGTAAAGGTGGCACAGAACTTGTGGAAGTGGCCAACCCATGACCAGTCCCATTTGAGACCCATGCCATGAGAGAGAATCCAGGCTTGACTGCCTGGATGGCTAGAAACCAGAGACTGGATAGCCCAGAGGCCTAGGCTAGAACCAAACACCACTGGCCAAACAAACAAATAAACAAACAAGGAAATGATTCCTAATGATATTCTGCTATACTCATAGGCTGGAACTTAGCATAATTGTCATCAGAGAGGTTCCATTAAGTAACTGATAGAAACAGATGCAGAGACCCGCAGCCAAACCTTAGGTGGAGCTTGGGGACTGCCATGGAAGAAGAGGAGGAAGGACTGTAGGAGCCAGAGGGGTCAGGGACACCACAAGAACAGGGATCACAGAGACTGAAACAGCAAGCAGGAATCCTGCATGGGTCTGACCTAGGTCCTCTGCATTTGTGCTCTAGTTGTGTAGCTTGGTGTTCTCATGAGACTCCTCTAACAGTGGGAGCAGAGGCTATCTCTGACTCCTTTGCCTTTGTGGGATCCATATTTTCCTACTGGACTGCCTTGTCCAGCCTTGATATGAGGTATGAGTCTAGTCTTATTATAACTTGTTATGTCATGTTTGGTTAATATCCCTGGGAGGCCTGCTCTTTTCTGAAGGGACATAGAGAAGGAGTGGAACTGGGGGAGGAGAGGAGAGAGAGAGAGGAGAGGAGAGACTAGAAGGAGTAGAGGAGGGTACTGTGATCAGGATGTAATATTTGAGAGAAGTCACATGTAAACACACACACACACACACACACACAGAAAGCCAACTGAGTAAGTCATGTAGAGCATGCTAGTAAGCAGTGCCCCGCCATGGCTTCTGTATCAGCTCCTGCCTCCAGGTTCCTGCCCTCCTTAAGTTACTGCCTTCACTACTTTTGATGATGAACTACTATATGAAATTATGAGCAAAACAAACTTTCCTCCACAAGCTGCTTTTGGTAATGATGTTTCATCACAGCAATAGCAATCCCAATTAAGACAATAGCTTTGTATCATTTATTTATTATTTATTTGTTTATTTACTTACCTATTCTCTCTCTCTCTCTCTCTCTCTCTCTCGTTTGTGTGTGTGTGTGTGTGTGTGTGTGTGTGTGACAGCAACTATGGGAATGTCAAAAGACAATCTGAGGAAATCAATTCTCCTCCCACCATGTAAACTCTGGGAATCAAACTCAGGTCAGGCTTGGCAGCACGCTCTTTAACCCACTGAGCCATCTTATCAACTCAAGATGGTTAAACTTCCTAATTCAAACCAACAAACATTTACTGGAGCCTTTATATGGCCAGGTACTACTCTGGGTGCTTGGAATAGCAAAGTGAAATGAAGCAAGTGTGTAAAAGTCTCTGCCCTCATGAGGCTCAGTCTGATAGGAAGTAATAAATGACATAATACAGATAGTACAAAGAGTTGTGTTTAGCATGTGGTGAATGGCACGATCTAAAGTACAAGTTGAGCCAGCTTGAGTTTTTACAAGTAGGGTTGCTGAGGAGTTCATAGTATTAAATGGAGTAAATAGGCCTTTTAGAGAAAGTGCCATTTGGGATAGGGGAGAGGAAACTAACCACATGACTATGCATGTTGGACAGAAGTGTCACTGGTGAAATCAAGAGATGAAAAGGTGAAGGAGAAAGGAGTTAGTTCTCAATCCTCAGCAGAGGAGCTTGTATTTTCAGCAGATCATGATTAATGCAGAGACCCACAACTGGCCAAGGTGTGGAGAATAAGACACTACATCATTCTCAGCCCTAAATGGTATATCCACATTGTACCTCTTCCTCCCAAGGCTCAAGGATTATTGAGGAAGAGGGAACAGCAAGACTGTAAGAACCAACACCGGTGAATGTGTACAAGGAAACAATGTCCTCCCAACACAACAGGGCAGCTGCACATATGTCACATGCAATCCCAAGCCAGACTAACTCCAAGCATGGAGAAGGGAGCTGGGCATGAAGTCTCACCTCTAACAGACCAATTATTAGTAATTCATAGTTGCTGAGAGAATTAGAGTCAATTTTCTTTAAGAATATTGCCACTGGTGGGTTGACCATACTCCAGTGGAAAGCCACACATTTGTGAATATATAGGAAACACAAAGGAATTTTGGTAGATCTTGGAGGAAATAGGAGATTGATGAATATGGTTAAAACTCTTTGTACAAAATTTTCAAAGAACTTAAAAAACAAAAGAAAAATATTACTCCAAGGTGAGGGATTACTTCTAGGCCTGTTGGCTAAGACTGTATGTAATGACCTCAAGGTTTCATCCCGAATGATCAGGATGAAGATGCTTCCTATCTGTGATATGAATTATAATTGCATAATTTATTAATTTACAATTGATGCCAAGCTATATGTATGTTATTGATGTTATGCTATATGTATACAACTTGTTTGAGATTTTTAAATGTGGAGCAAGACCATAGAAGTGTTTAGGACATGTGTCTGGTAGAAGGCCCCATGGAAATGATGAACAGATAGTCAGATACCCAAGTTTAAAGTTCAAGGGTAAAATTCTGCCTGGAATGTAAATATGGGAATTGTAGGTATACAGATGGCTTACAAAGTGATGAGACAAGATGAGGATACTTGAAGAGTGGTAGAAATAGAGGAGGTCCAACTGCTCAGGAAGAGAGAAAAGGACACTAGGTGTGATCAGCGAAGTTGCAGGACAATGGAAACAGTGTGGTTTTTTTTTTTAAAAAAAACTGAAGAGAGAGAATATGTTAAGGAGGAGAGGATGATTCGTTCTCTTAAGTGCTGCAGCTCAGCTGTATTGGTCAGGGTTCTCTAGAGTCAGAGAACATATGGCTACTCTATATAGTAAGGGAATTTGTTGATGATTTACAGTCTGTAGTTCAACTCCCAACAATGGTCAGCAGTAGCTGTGAATGGAAGTCCACAGATCTAGCAGTTGCTCAGTCCCATGAGGCAAGCAAGCAAAGAAGAGTGAGTGAGTCTTCCTTCTTCCAATGTCTCCAGCAGAGGGTGTGGCCCAGATTAAAGGTGTGTGCCACCACAATTTAATCCCAGATGACCTTAAACTCGGAGACATCCTAGTCTTAATCTTCTGGAATTCATAGTCACTATGCTTCAAAATCTCCATGCCAAGATCCAGGTCAGAAACTTGTATCTCTGAGTCTCCAGATTAGGATCACAGGTGAGCCTTCCAATTCTGGATTGTAGTTCATTCCAGATATAGTCAAGTTGACAACCAGGAATAGCCACTACATCAGCTGAGGAAGATTATGACTAAGAATGACCCTATGGATGGAGAATGGCAACACAGCTGAAGCAAGTTTTGTTCAGTGGTAGAGACAGGAGACGCACTGGCATGACTTTAAGACAGAAGCCATGAGAGGAAGTGCGGGCCATTCCTTAATGGCTGCTGCTATGAATAGGAACAAATAACTGGGAAATGACTGTGAGATGAAGCTTCCATTTCTTCCTCTATTCAAAGGCATTGCTAGTATTGCCTATCTCTTCAGGTTATGGAAAAAATAAAAACTTATTCAATACAGATTTTGCATGTTATAATAATATATGTAATGTGTGTATCACACAGTAGGTGTGCAATAATTGGTAATTATTTTATAATACCTACACAGCAGTTCAAAAGATATTTCAATGCAGATGCTTAAAAATATACAGACTGTATTGTCTCAGACCAAGAAATTATTCATCATGGGGAGCGACAACAACCTTCTTATACTAAGTTTTGCTGTAGTGTACATCAAACCACATCTCAGTCATAGCCACCACATCTCAGTCATAGCCTCCAAAGGATACATCTGCTGTGCTCATCAAGCCCGAGTTTCCTGGGATACAGTAACTATCTGTAACTACCAGAGGCCTAGGATGTAACGTCATTAAAACAGTCTCTCTAAGTGGGACACACATGTGCACTAGAAAAGCATATCACCAGACTGTGATAGGTCATAAACTTTCACATCTTTCTCTCATATATACTTTTTCTCTTATCTCTTAATTGTCTGGTTGACTCCACTCCACTGCACTCCACTGCTCCTGCTGTTCTTGGTGATCAACCTATGGTACTGGCATCTCCAATATGCTAGGGTCTTCTGCTGCAACTAGACTTCACTGATAGCCTCTCATAGGCTCCCTTCATGGTGTCAAGCCTCAGTTTCGGTGCATGACCCCTTCAATTCTGGGCCATCAATTGCAACTGAAGCTGTGCCCTCACCAATGACTTCTCCTGGACTCTCACAGTGCTGAGCCTCAGCTGCTCTCCATGACCTCTTCATCCCTTCAAAACCAGTACCACCTGGGTGACTCTTACACAGTACCAAGTCCAGCCGCACCATGAGTGTGATGTTTTGTATATGCTCAGCCCAGAGAGTGGCACTATTAGAAGGTGTGGCCATGTTGGAGTAGGTGTGTCACCATGGTGTGGGCTTTAAGACCCTCATCCTAGCTGCCTGGAAGCCAGTATTCTGCTAGCAGCCTTCAGATGAAGATGAAGAACTCTCAGCTCCTCCTGTACCATGCCTGACTGGATGCTGCCATGTTTCTGTTTTGATGATAATGGACTGAAACTCTGTAAGGCATCCCCAATTAAATGCTGTCCTTATAAGAGTTGCCTTGGTCATGGTGTCTGTTTGCAGCAGTAAAACCCTAACTAAGACAATGAAGTACAACCTTGGCTATGTCTGGAACACAACTTCTTTGTCAGAAACATTTCCCAGAAGATTTCACCTCAGTGATGCTGGTGTCTTCCTAATCGCTACTAATTTCTTAGCTCCAGCTAACCAGCATCAATTGTCCCAGTAGTTCCTTCTATTCTGGGCTGTAAAACCAGAGCTACACAGCTGAAGCTGCCAAGATCTGCTGCTTGCTGGGGCTGGAACATGGCCCTCTTGTTCTATTATATTATCACCAGCTTCCTGTTTTCCAACTCTTCCACTACCTATCCTTGGCAGTCCAGGAACTTTCTCTGTAAACTGACCTTGAACTAAGAGATCTGCAGTTCTCCTGTGTCTCCTTAGTTCAACAGGCCTGGACCTAAGCTTTCCTCTTCTTGGAACTTGCTCTTTACCAGGCTAGCCTTGAACTCAGAGATCTGCATGTCTTTGTCTCCTGGGATTAAAGGTATGTACCACTTGGCCTGGGCCTGAGCTTTTCATGGGCACAATTTCTCAAGATCCTGATCCAAAGCCTGTATCTTCCAGCCTCAAGATCTGGATCACAGCTGTGCTCTCCATTTCTGGATTGTAGTTCATTTCAGATTAAAAGTCCAAATAAAATCAATAACTAAGTCTTTTGTTCAACTGCAAAAGTACAAACAGTAAGCTTAGCAGAGTGGGATCTTGCCTTGAAGTTATCACTACTTTAATCCGTTCATTTCCTTGAACATAAGATTCAATTCCATTCTACTTCCTGCTGCCTTTTTAATACTTGAAACACACATTTTGTGTTTTTCCTTTCTAAGCTTGCTCCACTTGTTCAAAACTCTTCATGAGACTTAACCAGGGAGCAAAAGTCTCTGCTGTGATTTTTCAGAGTTCCTTTGTCAGTATAATTAATTAAAATCTCTTTACCTTAGCCTCCAGTAGACTCTTCAGACAAGGGCAAAAAGCAGCCAAGTTCTTCATCAAAATACCACAAAACAATCTCTAGACCAATAGTGAAATTCTTCTTCCTTGAAACCTCTTGAGCCAGTTCTGCACAGTTCAAATCTCTATCAGAACCAATGTCTTCCACATTCCTACTAAGATGGCCCATTAAGCCCCACTTAAAGCATTCCACTGCTTCCCAAATACAAAGTCCCCAAATCCACATTCTTCCAAACAAAAGCATGGTCAGGTCTATCACAGCAATACTCTAGTTTCTGGTAGCAACTTCTGTCTTAGTTAGGGTTTTACTGCTTTGAACAGACTCCATGACTAAGGCAACTCTTACAAGGACAACATTTAATTGGGGCTGGTTTACAGGATCAAAGGTTCAGTCCATTATTATCATGGCATTATCCAGACAGGCATAGCATTGGAGGAGCTGAGAGTTCTACATCTGGTTCAGAAGGTTAACAGAAGATTAGCTTCCAGACAGCAAGGAGGAGGGTCTCAAAGCCCAACCTCACAGTGACACATTTCCTCCAACAAGGCCACACCTACTCCAACAAGGCCATACTTCTTAATAGTGCCACTCCCTGGTCCAAGTATATTCAAACACATGAATCTTTGGGGGCCAAACCCATTCACTTTCTTTCTTTCTTACTTAGTAAATTATATTGACTTTCTTTTTAAATTATTTTTGAAATTTATTCTTGTCAATCAATAGAGTCAAGTAACCTTGACCCTTGTGGACACTGTCCCCCACACTGGGCTGTCTTGGCTGGCCTTAGTGAGAGAGGATGTACCTAGTCCTGCAATGACTGGAGGTACCAAGATGGGGTGATACCCAGGGGGGAGGCTCCCGTTCTCAGAGGATAAGGGGAGAGGGAGGGGTCATGTGAGGGGGAACTGGGAGGAAAGAGTGTCTGCAATAGAGACATAAAGTGAATTAATTAATTAATTGATTAATGGAAAAACAAAGTTTTAAAATTGCTCTACAAAAAATTATTTTCTCGAGTGTTGCTGCTGGGACAGGAGTCTTCCCTTCCGGCTGCCATCTGCAGCAGGGAACCAAGCAGCTCCAAAGCCTTCTGTGCTTAGCCCACCAGGAGAGAGTGATCTCCCAGCAGCGATTTCACTTCTGAGTGCAGAGGTGAGATCACCTTCTCTCTGGAGGGGTACAGCTAGGAGGGCACAGGACATACTTTCAGTGAAGCTGCTGGGACAGGAGTCTTCCCTTCTGGCCGCCACTTGCAGCAGGGAATCAGACAGCTCCACAACCTTCTGTGCACAGACCCTGCCAGAAGAGAATGATCTCCCAGGAGTACAGACACAGGCTTATAGGCCCATAGGAGGGACAAGCTCCAGCCAGAGAGAGCAAGACCAACTAATACCAGAGATAACCAGATGGCGAAAGGCAAGCACAAGAACCCTACCAACAAAAAACAAGGCTATTTGGCAACATCAGAGCCCAGTTCTCCCACCACAGCAAGTCCCGGATACCCCAACACACCGGAAAAGCAAGAGTTGGATTTAAAGTCTCATCTCATGATGCTGTTAGAGGACATCATGAAGGACATAAATAACTCCCTTAAAGAAATACAGGAGAACATGGGTCAAATAGTAAAAGCCCTTAAAGAGGAAACACAAAAATCCCTGAAAGAAATACAGGAGAGCATGGGTGAACAGGTAGAGGCCCTTAAAGAGGAAACACAAAAATCCCTGAAAGAATTACAGGAGAACACAAACAAACAAGTGAAGGAACTGAACAAAACCATCCAGGATCTAAAAATGGAAGTAGAAACAATAAAGAAATCACAAAGTGAGACATCTCGGGAGATAGAAAATCTTGGAATGAATTCAGGAGTCATAGATGCAAGCATCAACAACTGAATACAAGAGATAGAAGAAAGAATCTCAGGTGCTGAAGATACCATAGAAAACATTGACTCAACAGTCAAAGAAAATGAAAATGCAAAAAGCTTCTGAACCAAAACATCCAGGAACTCTAGGACACAATGAGAAGACCAAACCTAAGGATTATAGGTATAGACCAGAGTGAAGATTTCCAACTTAAAGGGCCAGTAAATATCTTCAATAAAATTATAGAAGAAAACTTCCCTAACCTAAAAAAAGAGATGTCCATGAACATACAAGAAGCCTACAGAACTCCAAATAGACTGGACCAGAACAGAAAGTCTCCCAGCATATAATAATCAAAACACCAAATGCACTAAACAAAGGAAGAATATTAATAGCAGTAAGGGGAAAAGGTCAAGTAACCTATAAAGGCAGGCCTATCAGAATTACACCAGACTTCTCACCTGAGACGATGAAAGCTAGAAGATCCTGGGCTGATCTCATACAGACCCTAAGAGAACACAAATGCCAACCCAAACTACTATACCCAGCAAAACTCTCAATTACCATAGATGGAGAAACCAAGATATTCCATGATAAAACCAAACTCACACAATATCTTTCCACAAATCCATCTCTACAAAGGATAATAGATGGAAAACACCAACACAAGGAGGGAAACTACACCCTAGAAAAAGCAAGAAAGTAATTTTTTCCCAACAAACCCAAAAGAAAGTAACCACACAAACATAAAAATAACATCAAAAATAACAGGAAGCAGCAATCACTATTCCTTAAAATCTTATAACATCAATGGACTCAATTCCCCAACAAAAAACAGTCTAACAGAAATATTTTTCATGTAAATCTTCAATTTTATCAGAAAATGTTTGTGATTCCTCTTTCAATTTAGTAATGTTTTTTATGTCTACCATTTTAACTGTATTATTTTCCATGATAATCTTTAATTTTAACATTTTTTCTATATTTTTCTTCAATTTTGTCAGAAATATTTTCCATGTAAATCTTCAATTTCATCAGACAATGTCTATAATTTTACTTTCAATCAACTTAGGAACATTTTTATACCTACCATTTTATCTGTATAATTTTCCATGAAATAGTTTTAAGATGTTTTTCTATATATTTCTTGAATTTTATCAGAAATATTTTCCTTGAGATCTTCAATGTTATCAGAAAATGTTTATAATTCCACTTTCAAACAACTTAGGAATATTTTTATGCCTACCATTTTATCTGTATAATGTTTCCATGAAATAATCAATCTTAACATGTTTCTCTATATATTTCTTCAATTTTATCAGAGATATTTTCCATGTAAATCTTCAGTTTTATCAGAAAATGTTTATAATTCAACTTTCAATCAACTTAGAAATATTTTTATGCCTACCATTTTATCTGTATAATTTTCCATGATAATTAATTTTAATGTTTTTCTATACATTTTTTCAATTTCATCAGAATATTTTCCACGTAAATCTTCAGTTTTATCAGAAAATGTTTATAATTCTATTTTCAATCAACTTAGGAATATTTTTATTCTTATCAATCTATCTGTATAATTTTCCATTAAATAGTCAATTTTAATGTGTTTTTCTATATATTTCTTGAATTTTATCAGAAATATTTTCTTTGTAGATATTCAATTTTATCAGAAAATGTTTATAATTCCACTTTCGATCAACTGAGAAATATTTTTATGCCTACCATTTTATCTGTAATTTTCCATGATAATCTTCAATTTTAATGTTATTTTACGTTTTTCTATAATTTTATTAGAAATATTCCCCATGTAAATCTTCAGTTCTATCATAAAATATTTTTACTTCCTTTTTCAATTAATTTAGTAATGTTTTTTATGTCTACCATTTTACTCTTTAATTTTCCATGAAAATTGTCAATCTTAATGTGTTTTCTATATGCTTCTTCAATTTTGTTAGAAACATTTTCCATGTAAATCTTTAATTTTATCATAAAATGTTTTTACTTCCTTTTTCATTAAAAATAAAAAAATATTTTCTCATACATTATGGCTGGACTCCAGTTTCTCTTCTCTCTACTCTTCCCAGTCTTGCCACCAACCTCCCCTTCCCCCTAGATCCACGTCTCCTCTCTTTCCCTTTAGAAAAGAGCAGACCTCCCAGGGATATCAACCAAACATGGCAAACAAAAACTAAACTTTTTTAATTTAAAGTTCTGAGGAACAGATAGACAACAATTTGTGAGGCCTTGTCAACAGGAAGGACAAATCCCCAGCTGAAACCCCTAGGACAGTGAAGAGCTCTCAAATGGCCTGTCCTATAATACATTCACTAAGTGGTCAGGTAACAGTCTGTGTAGGCAGGATCTGTTACAGGGTCCAGGTGAAGGCTTACACCCAATTCTCAGTCTAGAGTCTCTGATAAGTTTTTTACAGATCGTATACGTGATTTTCCAAATATAATTTTAGTGTATATAATATTTGAATTTTTAGGGTAGTTGAGAAATTTTAGACTGCCACCCTTTCTACTTTTCTGAGTTAGTTATTGTCAGTTTCTGCCTCATGGGTATAACCAGGCAAATGGCACTGTTTATGTATCCACCAAGGTACAGAGTCACGCTTTAACCTCAGAATGGCTCCAAATGCTGTTTATAAAATGGAGTCTCCAAGGAGAAGACAAAGCATGAAAATCTATTGTTTTACACAGAATGGAGTAACTTAGGACAGGCACAATATAACCTCAACACTGGTGATGTCCTTTAAGTCCATGCCCCTCTACAACCCCTTGTAGCATTGAAGAAATTGTGACAACTTTGAATACCCTATCTTTCAGTAGCTGGCTAGTTCTTTTTGGCTTTTCCCAGGTTTCTCTTCTCATTCTTTGTCTTACTCTGTCTATTCTCCCGGGAAGAGAAAAGTTACTTCTATGGCTTTTCGTTAATAATATGTTCATAACATCAATGTCGGTATCACCATCTCCATTGGACTACAGTCCTGCACTTCTGTTGTTGGACATCTGCACATCAGTGGTACCTAAGCACCTCTAACTGTTTTCCCTTCCTGGGCCCAAGCTGTGCCACTACCCAAACTAGAAGTTTGTGAGTCTTTTGAGGCTGCCAACTCTCAGGTTCTCCACATTCTGTTAGTTCTTCAGTCCTGAAACAAGTACAGAAGCCTCAGTGTCACCTTTCTCATGTCCCCTGGGCTTGGTGCAGGACCTCTATGGGCATGTCCAACTTTTTTGACATTGTATCAGAACACTGTTACATACAAAGCTCATCTTCAAGAACTGCACATTGATTTGTTTTAAATTATAGAAATACTATCATAATGTTCCAAGTACATTTAATATTTTCTGTTGTCTTTGGACCACAGGTTGGACATGCCTTCTAGACTGTTCATTTGAAACTACTACTTACCCCTCCAAGCCCTCACCAGTTACAGTGGTTTCAACCCCAATGGATTCCATAGTCTTTCCTGGATTCGCAGCAACCTTTCTTTCCCCCCCCCCCAGGAAAAGAATCTAACTTATGCTTCTGAAATGTATTCCTTATATTATAGAAAATGTCATCTAGATTCAGCTTATAGCTGATTCGGGTTACAAGCCATTCATGCTGCACAGTTGAATAGCCAGTACACAGAGGCCCTGAAGCAAACATGCTGTAATGGGTTTTGCTGCAGCAACAGAGTCCAGCTAGAAAAGCCCTACTGGGTCCCTAGTTTGTTGGCCTGTGACCTGCTCAGTCTGCCCCTCTCTGAAACTCTTTTGCAGACTGTAAGAGATAGGGTTAATGAATACATTTCATTCAGGGAACTCTTGCCTTATTCTGTGCAATACAGATTTGTAAAAGGAAAATGTCCATTCTCTAACACAAAGCAAAATGGAATCCTACAGTGTGCTGGAAAAAAAAAGCAGACAACAGTCTTTTTCAGTGGCCTCCAATCAGCCCATTTGCAGAGAATAGACTTGATTGCAGGTTTGGCCAAGCTCATTGTTAAAGATTATTCATGTTTGACACAGGTGTGTTTTTAAAATGTTTCTAACTTTTTTTGTTTCATTTTTCCTTTCAGATGGGAAATACTAGTATCACACTAGATTTTTTAGCTCCTTCCCTAGCCAGAACCAAATGTAACATATTATTTTGGGGGAAATTATAAGATGCTTCCATTTCCCTAGTTAGCCTGCACACCTGTTATTTCTAATGCCATTCATTCAAGCTTTTTAGCCCTAACCCTTAGTCAATTACCTCTAGTATTCATTGAGTGACAACTACAACTATGCACTGGTCTCTGGGCTGGGCCCTGAAACAGAAGCAAAGAGGACTATATAAACCCCTTCAAGGGGCTGGAGAGATGGCTCAGTGGTTAAGAGAACTGACTGCTCTTCAAGGGGTCGTGAGTTCAAATCCCAGCAACCACATGGTGGTTCACAACCATCTGTAATGGGATCTGACACCCTCTGCTGGTGTGTCTGAAGACAGCTACAGTGTATATATATATATATATATATATATATATATATATATATATATATATGTAAATCTTTACAAAAACAAGCAAAATTTACCCTGTCTCGAAAAACCAAAAAAAAAATTAAAAAAAAAAAAACTACTTCAGATTCACCATCCCACCCCCTGCCCAGGCCCACAGTTCTGTAGGGGGAGATACGCACCCCCATCCTCTACAAGGTCCACAGTTCTGCAGGGGAGGTGTGCACCTTTGCTTGATGAGACTCTTTGTATGGGAGCAGTCCTTTATCTGTCAACACCCGACCCACATATCAGGCATAGTTAAAGGTCACTGCTCCTTCGTGCTCCCCAGTACTTTGCATACACTTTCACCATGTGTTGGTCTGAATTTTCTCTATTATCTCTATGCCGTGACCTCCCAAAGAACTGAAGCTGTGTGGAGCTTAGAGAATGAGATGTGGCGGCTCAAATAGTGTCAGTCTAATGAAGGAAACGGGAAGAAAAAAAAAAAAGCACTGATCGTACCCTGAGTTCCAGGCAGAGTCTCTTTCTCCAGCTGGACAACTCTGAAGGCCACTTCAGAAGTGATTGCTCACCTCCTGTTTGAAACTTCTCTGATTCCTTGGGGATTTTATGAGAATGAAAATTTGGAGGCAATAGGTTTGGGAGTGAGACCAAGGATGCCGCATACCTAAGATGCCCCAGTTGAAAATGCTTGCTACTGGGCTGCAAAGAATCTATAATTTTTCTTCTCTACTCCTAGGTCTACTGGTTCCAGAACTCAAAACCAGCATGTATTCAGTTAGAATGGCCTAAGACCATTTGAAGAGAACAGTGGTGTTGAAACCCAAGCCCTGCTTCAGGTAGGTACAGGACACATCTAGAGAGAGGAAATGGCCTATCTTTCACACTTTCCATTTCGTACAAAGTTTCTGTGAGTTCCACACAGTCTCAGGTCTGCATTCATCAAAACAGGACACCTTTCCTGCCTACTTCACACAAAGGTACCAAGGAGTCTGGTAGTTCTGGACATGAGCCATACTCCCGTCCATCTCATCCTTTATCCTTAGCCTGCTTTTTGGCTGATTGCTCAGGCTGGTAGTTTTGAATGCAACACTGTCTTACTCTGTTTCTTCTGTGCATGCCTCTGCCTGGCTTGCTCTGGGAGAAGCGGCAGGGTGTATAAGAGTACTGCACTCTTCCTCAAAGGATTGGGCACCTACTCCTGCTGCTGCCTTGGTGCTAACTGACCTCATGACTACAGCCTTGGCGTCTCATTTATTAGTTGATGGCTCATCTGGATTACTGTGGGGATAAAAGGGAGACGTTTTTTGTAAATTGGAAGAGTCTGTACAAATGTCAAGGATTATCACAGAGAGGTCAGGAGGTATAGCTTTAAGGCTCTGTCATTCTTCCCAGCTCAGGAGTGCAGCGCCCTGTAATGTGGTAGTTTCAGAGGGAACCTATTGGTTGACTGACCATGAGAAGGCAAACTCTGAATTCTTTTTAGCAAAGCCCAGCTTATCTTGGTGAAAAGCACCCTGTGCCCACTTCTGTAGGAGTTGTAACTCAACTCCACCGGTGGCCTACTTATCGAGAGGATAACCTGTCTAGTACAATCGGGATGGGATAGCTGGAAGCAGGAAGTATTGAAACACTGAAATGAAGATACCAAACTCTGAAATGGATGGCTTCCTGAGGAAGCTTTCGCTGACAATTTTTTCTTTCAAATTTGGAGGGTTGACTCACCTGTTTATATGCTAAAAAGAGCCCCTTATTTTGATTGCTGAATACTTTCTCTCCTAGTAGTCAAACTTATTATGGAATAAAACATTTTGATAATTGCTTTTTAATATGATGAAAGGTTGGAACCTTTCCCAATGACAAGGGAATGAGGGAATATAATGGAATGATGTCTTGTAATTTTTATAACTTCCAAATAGCAAATGAGAGAATCGTTCATTTATTCACTGCAGTTTCCTTCCAGAATCACAGAATTACTCCTACACAGCAATTAGAAGGGGAAGATGAATGTTTGAGCGTTAGCTGTAACTTGTCTTTCTGGGGAGGAGGGGACTGATTTTAAGCAGCTTAATGAGACAAGTTCATTAACAAATAGAAAAATTTAGTTGTTTCTTCTATATTTTCTGAAAGGGTTTTTTTCTACATTGATAAACAAATGATTATTATAATTTACAAGGAACGAAAGTAATAGTCTCATGTTTATATTTGAAGTGTCGCTCTTCCTTTTAAAAACAGGATTCTTAAGCATGGTGTGGTGGTACATGCCTATAATCTTAGCACTTGGGAGTTGAAGGCAGGAAGATACGGAGTTCAAGGTCATCCTCAATTTCCCAGTGAGTTAAAAGACCAGTCTGGGCTACATGGGACCATGCCTCAAAAACCTAACTACATATACATACACAGACACATGACACACAAATATACAGACAGACACACAGACATACATGCAGACCCACACAGACAAAGACAGACAGACAGACAGACAGACACACACACACACACACTCATGCATGCATGCACTTCCACGCGCACAGTTGCACACAGTGAGGCAGTGCAGTGATTTGGCACATGGAACCAGCCATGCCTCCATATTCAGTCTCTTTGTAGTGCACTCAGCTTCCCATTATCCTAAGCCCACAGCCAACCTGGCCTGTGTGTGTCGTGATTCAAAAGAGCTAGTCAAGAGAATAATTTCTCTCATCATAGAGTTCTCAATTCAAGCTTCCATTTCTGATGGAATTGCTGGCTTTTCTCACCTTTCCCTTAACTCATCTGTCTCTGTCTCTTCCTCTTCTCCTTCTTCCCACTCGCTTCCCTCTCCCTCTTTTCTTGTCTCTTCCCATTTCTTTCCTGTGTGTCTTGCAATAAGGCTCTTCAAATCTTTAGAATCTGGTGGCTGTTCCATTTAAGGACAGCTGACTCATGTAATAGCACATCTCAGCGGGCAAAGGTTACTTTCTCAGTGGGCAAAGGTTACTTTCTCAGTGGGCAAAGGTTACTTCCTCTCTTGACTTGAAAATTTATTTCTTTTTGACACTTCTCTTCATTTCCACTTGACAGCTTTTTTCTCACCCAAGTCCTCTAGCAGTTAGTGCTGAGAAAGAAATAATGAAAAAGGGACACGATGTCTGTTAGTATTTTAAGCCTTTCAGCAACATTATTGTTTTAGCTGAGGGTTGTGTGCTTGTGCCAGGGGTGAAAAATAAAAGGAGCTTGGAAGATGTATTTTATCATGTTCTAAACTCAGAGATTAGTTGTTGCAACAAAATTACCCACTTGCTTTCCTCTGCAAAACTTCCCAAATCCAAGTATTTTTAAACCACATCAAATCTTTTTTTTGAAGAAAAAAGAATGTAAAGAAAATATTATCTTAAAAATCTTGCCCATGGTTTAAATGGTTCACATCATGCTTTGTCTCCTCCATGTGTTCACGAATTCACCATTCCGTAGTGATCCATTCACTCAGTAAGCATTCATTAAGAGCCTTACTTGGTACTGATCCATTTGTCAGTCTCTAAGTACCCAAAGACAAATTAATAGAACAAAGATTAAGGTCCCTATCCAGTGTGCCAGGAGAAAAACAAAACTACCCTCAAAGAGCTCACACAGTAGGAAACATGTCTCGCAGAAATAGAATTTAGATACTAGACATGTACAAGTAAAGTGTATGTCAACATGGAGGATGTAGTGGATTAATTTGAAATTGGGGAGAATGAAGAAAACCTCACAGAAAAAGTGATTTTGAGGAGGTTGATCATTGAAAGATGAGTCGAAATCGCTGGATCAGGGTGTGTGTGTGTGTGTGTGTGTGTGTGTGTGTGTGTGTGTGTGTGTGTATGTGTGTATGTATGTGTGCACGCGCATGTGTGAACATGGGTGCACATGTGTACCTGCCCATGCTACCTTCCATGATGCAGAAACAGCACTAAAACAAGGACTGCTGCTTCTGCATTTGTGTGGTTACCCAGGGGAAGGTAGCAAGAGAGGCCTCCAACAGAAAACTGAAGCACTCAGAAGGCCAGGCTAAGCTTCAAAGGATCACGTTATGATCTCTTACTTGACTTCCAGTCGTTTTCCCACCCCATTCCTGTTGCTGTCAGCCATTTTCTGTGGCAATTGCTTGGGTGAGGGTTATGATGACTAGAATGCTAGGCATCCCCAATTGTACGTCCTCTCTGCTTCTGAATTGCCTGGCTCCTTTTAGTCTCCAGTCCTTGGGGTCCAAAGGTCTGTGGTCTGTATGTTAGTCATGAGTTTTGAAGTCTCAATAATCTAATCATGAGGACAAAAGTCACAGTAGTACAGGACCACTTTCTTCTTGGAAAAGGGCACAGGAGAATATGCATTATTTAGGGGCAATGAAGCTAAGTGATTTTTATATTTTTCCTGAGCTCCTTGGCATATATATATGCCATTGATATCGTCAGGTACTTTAATGTAATTTATATTTTATCCATTTAAATCTCTTCTTTTTTCTTTCTCACAGGTTAACAGAGTGAAGGACTTATAAGGAGGGTGTGATTAAAACAGATCTGAATTTGGATTCCATCTCCCATATATTAGTCATGTGACCTCAACCAATTTATTTAATTTCTTGGTACTTTAATTTGTTCTTTTATTATACAGATATAGTAAGTGGTATCTATCTTATAAGTATGGTTTAAAGATTAAGATAATGTATTTAAGGTCTGCAGAGCCTGATTGTCTCATTATCATTTCATTATGCTCCTTCTCATATCTTTATTCCCAATTCCTCTTTTAAAGTGTTGCTTCAGTGTTTTCAAAGTGACCAATATTAGAGAGGCCAATGCATTCACAAGCCCCCCAAAACTGAAGTTAATAGGAGAAAGGGTAATTGGTTATTTGTACTTCAAAGTTCACTGTGGCAACTGACATCAGTTATAGAAGAGATACTAATTATCAAGTTCCTGTAATAGCTCTGATTATATCCTCAGGAAATGATCCAGGAATGATAGCTAGCTAAGGTTTCCTTTGGCATGAACACAAGCTTTCCTACACAGACTATATATCTAAAAGGCTGGCGAAGGAGATGTTCTAAATTTACATGGGAAACAGCTCTTTCATTGAGCAGAGTTACCTAAATAACATCACAAGGTCCCGTGGACTAAAGAGAGCTGCTGCTACACCCTGGATTTCTTCCAGTAGTTTGGTACCCTAACTATTGTGCTCTTATGTAAGAGGACTCCAACTGAGTCATAGCAGACAAGATTGCTGTTTCGTGCCAAGGGAAGAAAATGTGTGTGGCCCAGGTAACCAGTTTTTTAATAAAAGTATAGAATCTTTCCATACTAAAAAAAGATCTATTTTCAAAATTCCAAGCAACTGCTAATGGAGCACAATAGAGGATCATCTTTATGTACTGTGATTATTATGTCTGACTTATTTAAAGGCCTTGGCAAACTAACAGAGAAAATGTACTGACATATACCCACCTTTTAGGAACTGCTCATCCTCTTTATGTTTCACCGTTAAAGGCTTTTGTAAGACAATTAACATTCTCATCCTTATTAGTCCATTTGCAAGATGGAATCAGGCACAGATTTCTAACCTGAGGATCACAGTTAGAGATCCTGTAGAAGAGCCTTGAAGACACCGAGAAGGAATTTCCAGTTGGTAAGGAGGAGGAAAAAACCACAAAGTAGAGTGTTTTAGACACCAAAAAGGGAGAACATTTCAAGAATTAACTAACCAATGGCCTCTAATGCCACTGATGGTTATGGTAATCTGATGATTCAAAAGTGTTTATTCTATTTGGCATAGCAAAGATTGTTGTTGAAGTGGTTCCAGAACTTTCTTGCTGTAATGATGAATAAAGAGTTCAGATCTGACCAGGAGTAGTGTTTTTGGAAGAGGGGACAGGGAATACTTTGGGTTTCTGGACATAGAAATATTTTAAGACAGGAGATAATAGAATATAGCTTTACCCATCATATCTGTTGGCCCCGCAAAATACTCAATGCAGACTGCATTTACTCAATTTCCAACTTAGGAGCCCATCCTGAGGGGAACTGTTTGTAGAAAAGCTGTTATTCTGGGTTTCTCTGTGGTGGCTTGGTCTGTCTTTTCTGGACATTCAACTATTTGTCTGTCCCATGGAACAAGCATAGTTGACCATGAGCAGCAGGTTTGGGAAATATCAGTGAAGTCAAAAAACTTAGACACGTGTAGATCCTTGATTAGATTCAACCACGAATTCTTTTTCCCTCCACCACCCTCCGCAGAGCCAAACCCTAGCACTAATCCATCCTGCTGAGACCATTGTAGAGCAATCAATTGTTAAAACAATTAGGCAGTGGTTGAGATGATGAGATATTGAAAACGACTACATTACTTTATAGGCGTTAGCTATGCTTTAGCTCCATGAACACAAGTTCAAGAAACCTAAACACCGAACTTAGGGATAGGCAAGTCTATTCACACATTTGTTTGGCAATTGCTGAGTGATTTGACTCTGAATTCTTGTACAGTTTTGCCACTAAAATTACTGCCTGCCTTGTGGTGTACTCTCTCAGGATCTGGGTGATAGGGTGTTCGATCAAGGCTACCTTGGGTAACAAATGCGTTCTTAGATGACTTTGAACTCAAGGCCTAAAGCACAAAGACATTTTTTTAGCTGTCCTCTTCCTTCGAGCAAGTTGTCCTTCTGAGGTTGCCACTTTCTCAGGTCAGAACAGTCTTCAAGATGATTCTTTCTCTTAGAATCTCAATCCTGGCATTTTTTGGAGACTCTCAATCTCAAAAATCTCCTTTGTCATCCCTTTCTCCAGGCAAAGGGCTCATCGTTTCCATAAGAACCTTTGTGTTCTGACTCTGTGTTTCTGATAGGCCTTCTGCGGACTGAGTTCTTACCATTGCAGTTGACTCATTTCAAAAGAAAACTGTGAAGCCCTGAAAGGTTCCTTTAAGCCAGTTGTTGACTATAACTATGGGCTGGTCCAGGAGTTATCGAGTTCTTCCATACAGACTTTGCAAAGAAGCAGACCAGGTCTCTGCCGCTTATTAACAATGGTTTCTGGTGGGTACATAACCTCTCTAAGTCTGAAGTTTTTCATCGGTGCAATAGGGCTAATGAGAGTTGGATGGGTTGAAGGAGGCAGGTCACTTGGATTATATATGGAATATTCTGACTTTTCCACTATTATTATTGCCTTCTATGAGGACACAGGCATTGTGAGAGCAGAGTTTTTGTCTCTTTTGTTCAGTACTTTCTTCCAAGAGCCTGGAATACAGATTGGTACAGTGCAGTTGCCTATTATTTGTGGAGTGAATGAAAAAGTGTCTTCAATTATTTCTTGCGATTCTTACTGTTCGGTACATGTAAATGCCTATTAAATCCTTTAATACTGGAGTGGGAGAGATGATTCTATGATTTTTGATATAATATGAAGATTTTGGGCCTTGATCCCTTGGGTAACTCCAGCCATAGCATTAAGGTTTCTGTGGGTAATGGTTTATGTATGCGTTGCGAGTGTGTGTGTGTGTGTGTGTGTGTGTGTGCCTCTGTGAGTGCAGTGCCCTTTATTGTTGTTTTTTACCTTATTCCTTTGTAGGGTTTCTCACAGAGTCTAGAGCTACGCTGGTAGCCAGCAAGCCCTAGAGAGCCCCTCCTCAGTGCTGGGGCCCATGCCCAGATTTTCTGTGGGTGCTAGGACCCAAACTCCAGTCCTCAGTACTGGGCTGGAACTCTCAGACTCCAAGGCTGGACTGCACAGACTGGTTTTCCTTTTAAGAATTTTTAATGTTAGTATTGAATAAATGAATGAGTGAATGAATGATCATATGGAATGGAGTAACCTTGCCACAGTACATGTGTGGAAGTCAGAAGACTACCTGCAGGAGCTGGTTGTCTCCTTCCACCATATGGGTTTTGGGGACAGACTCAGATCATCAGGACTGTCAGCACGTTCCCTCAGCCATGAAGCCATCTTCTCTGGCCCAAAGATTAATTTTCTAACCTCCTGAACATTAGTTGTGTGACTTGTGCAAGTTGCTTCACTTCTCTCTATTTCAATTTTTTTTACATGTAAAGCAAGGATAATTGTCTTGACTCATAGAACATTGACAAAAATTAGACAAATTAGTATGCTTATCTATGTACAAATAAAGATGTTCACAATATCTTTAATTTATTTTTATTATCTTTAATCTTCTTTTACAGTCCAGTCATTATCCCCCTCCCGTTCTGCCCTCTGCCAGTTCCTTATCCCATCCCTCCTCCCACATCTCCAAGAGGATGTCCCCACACCCCCATCCTTCCCACACCCCTCTGGGCCTCCCCACTCCCTGGGGCCTCAAGTCTCTTGAGGGTTAGGTACATCTTCTCTGGCTGAACCCAGACCCATCAGTCCTCTGTTGTATGTGTATTAGGGGCCTCATATCAGCTCAGTGTCTGAGAGATATCAGGGGGTCCAGGTTAGTTGAGACTGTTGGTCCTCCTACAGGGTTGCCTTCCACCTCAGCTTCCTTTAGCCTTTCCCTAATTCAGCTACATGACTCACCAACTTCTGCCCATTGGTTGGGTGTAAATATCTGCATATGACTCTTTCACCTGCTTGTTGGGTCTTTCAGAGGGCAGTCATAAATGAGGCTATGGAGTGTTCATTCTGTGAACACTCCATAGCCTCATTAATAGTGTCAGGCCTTGGGGTCTCCCCTTGAGCTGGATCCTAAGTTGGACCAATCACTGGACCTTCTTTCCCTTAGCCTCTTCTCCATTTCTGTCCCTGCAGTTCTTTCAGACAAGAACAATTATGGGTTAGAGTTTTGACTGTGGGATGGCAACCCCATCCCTCACTTGATGCCCTGTCATTCTACTGGAGGTAGGCTCTGTAAGTTCCCTTTCCTCTCTGTTGGGCATTTCATCTAAGGTCCCTCCCTAAGAGTCCTGAGATTCTCTCACCTCCCAGGTCTCTGGTGCATTCCAGAAGGTTCCCCCCCCCCACCTCCCGAGGTTGTATATTTCCATTCATTCTGCTGGCCCTCAGGGCTTCACTCCTGTTCCCCCTCCCCATTACCTGATCATGTTCTCCTCTTCCCCTTCCTGTCCCCTTTCCCACCTAGGTCCCTCCCTCCCCCACCCGTGATTGCTTTCTTCTCCCTCCCAAGTGGGACTGAGGCTTCCTCACTTGGGCTCTATGGCTTGTTAGCCTTCTTGAGTTCTGTGGATTGTGTCCTGGCTATTCTGAACTTTTTTGGCTAATATCCACTTATTAGTGAGTACATACCATGCATGTCCTTTTGGGTCTGAGTTACCTCACTCAGGATGATATTTTCTAGTTCCTATTACTTACAGAGTTAGGAGTCTTTATCCTTTAGGTCTAATATGTTAGTTAGTTGAGATAATCAGTCGAGTTAGGAATTTTTCAGCTGAAAACGTCAGCCTTCCAGTTTTCTAGAAAACCCATAATTACTTCTGTGAAAGCCAGAGTCTGTCTCAGATAGCCTTGCTATGCTTGGTGTCTTTTTTGCTGTGACACCCAGATTTGAAGTTTGTCTTTATTTACTCTGTCATATGAAAATCTGTCCTTTCTCTTGTTGCAGAGAGTATGTTCCAGACAAACGCTATTCTGGACCTGTGGGATCTCCTAATTCCCACTCCCTGACAGTTGTTAGAGCTCAGTGCAGTATTACCTGCTTGTTGGATGAGCAGTCCATTCTCTGTACCACTTGTCATATGATCATTCAGAGAGAATAGGGATCAGCAAAGTTTTTTTTTAATTCATCTTCGTTTTTTATTTTTTGTAAAAAGGTCAGTAAATATTTCAGTTCCATGAGTGACGTGGCCTCTGTTACAGCTACTTGCTTATGCTCTGAAAGCAGACAGCACAGAATCAGACATGTGGCTGTGTTCCCTTAAAACTTTACTTACAATGATGAGTGGTCACGGCTTTCCAGTTTCTAGAAGTAGCACACTCAATTAGGGTCATGGACTCAAATGTACTGTTTTTATTTTCCATTTAAAATGATGAGCAGATGTCTAAGCTATAGGCAAATTCATCTGAATTCTGTGCTTTTCTATTAGATGTAGTCTAGATTGGCTTCATCTACAGTAGGGATGAATTAAGAGCAAAAATCAAAATAAAATCAATAAAATCAATGAACCAAACAAACTTGGGTGAAGGTCAAGAGTAGGCTCAGGTATAGTGCCAATTTATTCTTTGTCATTCTTTCAAAAGCATTTAAAAATTTTATTCAGCATCTTCACAGGTGGATGTCAGAGGACGGCTTCCCGTAAGTCTCTCCTTAACCCCGCATTAGTTCCAGGGATTGAACTCAAGTTGTCAGGCTTGGCTGAAAACCTCTAACCTGCTGAACCATCTCTCTGCTCTCTCTTCAGAATTTTTTAGTTTGTTTTAAAATTTATTTATTCTTTCATGTATTACATCTCCTCCACTCTCTCCACCTAGTCCCTCTCCCCTACCCACCTGTCCATCCCCTATCCACTGCCCCTCCCTTTCCCTTCAGAAAAGAGTAGACCTCCCAGGGATATCAACCAACATGTCATATCAAGTTATAATAAGACTAGGCACCTCTATTCATATTAAGGCTGGACAAGGCAACCCAGTAGGAGGAAATGGGTCCCCAAAATAGGCAAAAGTGTCAAAACAGCCCCCACCCCCTCTGTTAGGATTTCCTCGAAACCACCAAACTACACAACTATAACATAAATGCAGAGGGCCTGGGTTAGAGCCACGCTGGCTCCCTGATTGTTGGTCCAGTGTCAGTGAGCTTCAGTGAGTCCTGATTCTTTTCATGTCAGTAGCTATGACCCTACGATTTACAGGGGAGTTCATTAGAGTCTGAAAAGCAATACTGAGGCTCTCTGCCACTTCTCCCCTAAAACCCATGCATTACATATTCCTGCTTAAAATGTTTTAAAAGAATTTATTTGTTTATTGTTTTTAGTTTTTGAGAATTTCATGCACAAACACTGTATTCAGAACATCTCCTCTCCTCCATGCCCCTCCCCGTTCTATAACAACTATCATTATGCACATTTACACACATGAAGGGGGAGAAGGGGTGCTGGGGAGGGGGAGGGTAATATCAACATTCCTGTTTTTAAAACCGTGACAGAACACAGCAGTGAGGGGTGCTTATTCATTAACTCATTCAACAACTGACTGTGCACATTTTCTATGCCAATGTTTGTGGAAGCAAAGACAAGACAGGTTAAAGAGTAAAAAACACTACACCGTGCAACCTAGGTTTTTAGCCCTCACGAGCTGATAATGGGGACAGCATGACAAACAGGCAGTGAGACCATATGGATACTACAATGTGGTTGGAAAACAGTGTCTGGCCTTCATGTGGGATATCATTTGGCTGGTAGAGAGAGCAGACCTGATATTTAATGCAAGTAAAATTAATTACTGTTGTAAGAGTTTTATTAATATACATGTACTTTAATAAATAATAATAAATACATACTTTAATTTTCATCCTTAGAAAGAATACACTCTGGGAAGAAAGGGCTTTTAAATGTTGATTAGCTTATAAAGGAGTCATTAAGGACCCAGATTTCATTTGGTATTTGAGGAGAAAGGCTGCTTTAGAAGAGATGACAGACAAACCCTCAGTAACCTGGGGAGAAGCAGACCCCTTTTTTCTTTTTCTCTCTTTCTCGTGAGCAATCCTAAACTGCACAGAAGACTGTGCAGAAAATAAGAGGAAAATATCACTCGTTATAAATATGTGTAATGACTAACCTCTATCTGATGCATTTGGCATAGGAGAATAATTAGAAATTTGAATTATACTCCTATTTATGCTTCTACTGCCAAAAATAATGATTCCACATAAGTGAGAATATTTGCCTATGTTCATTACCTGCTACTAAATTAAATGTGCTTGTATTTCTATAAGTCTTGCTTTTTAAGGCAAAGTCCTAGACTCAGTGAAATTTTATTCAATCACTTACAGTCTCACCTGAATTAATAAATTCTTGTTTTAGATTTTGTTCAACTACTGGAAACAGACACAAGCAATGTACAACAGAGGCATAGTGGGGAGGGACGTGTAACATAAGTGTATATCTACCAGCAGAAGATAAGAAATGAATGCATACTTTTAAAAGTAAATTAATTAATTTTCTTAGTTTTTCTGCTTTTATTAACAGATAATATTTATTTATATTTCTGAGTATATAATTTAATAGTATTTCTCTATTACTTTTCCTCCCTCCAAACACTCATCACATGACACAAATGAAAACTGTACAAAAGGATATACATAGACGTTTTAACCTTTTTTCTGTTTCCAGAATGTGACCCAGTTCCTTGTTACAATGCAAAATAACCTAGTATTGGACGTTGGATTTAACATATTTCTCTAATTTACATTTTACCTTTCTCTAATATTTTACTGACACAAAACTGTGCTACAATGGATCTGGGTTTGGAGGAGAATGAAAGAGGGAAATGAATTATGCAATTGTATGAAAATGTCATATGAAAGCCCATTATACTGTACAATTAATAAATAGTGAAAATTGTTAAGTACCTCAACAAGAATGTGCACCTCTGTGGAATACATGACTAGAAGTGTTAGATCAAAAGGCAGGTGCATTTTTACTCACATAGAGGAAAATATAATGCTTCTACCAGCACTGGGTAAGAGTGCGTGTTGCCTCAAACTGATGCCAATAAAGCTTGAGATCCAACTTGGTCACCATCACAGGTCAGTGTGGGATTGTGGAGGCTTTTGACTTGGCATTTCTTAGCATTCTTTAGCCTGAGTACCTTTTTAACATTTCAGCAGCTGTTTGCATTTGTTATCCTGCTCACCTTCACATTTTTTTTCTCTGATGTGTTGGTCTTGTTCTTACTGATTTATAAACACAATTCATTTGGGGCAGTTTATTCTTTATCTGATATTAATCCTCTCTTGTGCTCCCCGACCCATGTAATCAATCAATCAGTTGTCATGTTCTTTGTTTGGGTGTGTCTTGCCATGCAGAGACTCTTTATCATTATCTAGTCAATATTTATCAGCTTTTTCTTTTACGGTCTGTAGGTTTTATGATTCATTTAGAAAGATCCTTATTTCAAGTGTAAAAACAACAGACGTCTAAACAGAAATGTAATTTGTGGATCTCCCTGCACCCTCATTTAAAGATCATTTTTACCTGTGGCATCTTCACATTTAACCCTCGGCCCTGAATGGACTGGACTGAATATACAGAAAGGAATCTGCACAGTGAACCTTCAGTCATGAAACACAGTTGCTATGGAAATTTGATGTATCTGTGTTGTTTTAAAAAACACTCATTATTTGTCTATTTACTCTCTTATGAATAAACCCCTGTGTTAGGCACCCTGTGGGATAAAAATACGGAACAGAAATTAGACCTTGTTCTCCTTGCTGTGCACTGGAGGATATCAGTGTGATTTCAAAACCTAGAGGAAGCAAAGAGAGAAGTGCAATGAGCGGGGTGGATGGTTGGTAGCTAACTATAGGTTGAGTAGACCTGCCTATTTCTGATTACTGATGCTTTTATTGTGTGGAGCTTGGCTGGACAAGCTTTAGCTGTGCAGTACCAAATAGCAAGTATTTTAACCTTTATCACCACTTGATTCTTCATGAGCAAGGACAGTTCCAAGGAAAAGCTTGGCTGCTGGACACTGACGTGGGCATTTAATGTAATGTTTACATGTCATGATTTTTTAAGGAATTTTTTTCCCCAAGCATCAAGAAACATAAAATCAACTCAGCATATGGGTCATACAAAAACAGATGACCCACGGGTCACAGCTTGCCAATCCTGCTGTAGGGAAACAGCTGGGAAATTTTATTTCTGAAGACAAAATGGTTTCAGAAAGATCTATAAGTTATTGATAACCTCAGAAAACAAACCCAGAATACATAGCTTTATTAAAATTTTTATAAAAAGGGGATTGGGAAGTAGTGACCATTAATGGCGTCATGGTGCGTTTGTGACCTGCTCCTGGTTGCTCAACTAAACTCTATTTGAAGTGGAAAGGATGGAGTTCTTTGAATCCAATTCACGGATTCCTTCTGTTAAACTGCCTTTCACCTAATATTTCTGTCAGAGGAGCTAGAAACTATGGTGATTGATGCCATAGAAACATAGCGAGTGAGCTGGGTGGTGAGCTTGTGGATCGTGGCATGGCTGAGAAGCAAAAAGCTTTTTAGCTGCCAATCTAGAGGCAAAGTAACGGATTAAACTGCACTGTTGCTAGCATGCAGGGAGCTTACTGGTTACTGAGAACTTTGCATATACATCATCACCCTTAATTTTAGCTTACCTTCAGAGTGACTCTGAGGTAGGTAGATTTATGATTACATAGATGAGGGTTTAAGACATTGTCATAAATTTAGGGACCAGATGTCTTTCAACACTAAAGCCAAGACCACGACTAAAAAAAAATCATTATCTGGAAGATGATAATACTAAAAGCATGCTATTCACTGCATGCTGGCTGTATTTCAAGCACAGCTATACAACTGGCAGGTGATGCCTCAGTTAGCCTCACGACTGCCCAAGTGTGGGTCTCTGATGGTCTTTTGCATAGGGTCACAAGCTTTGTAGTGAGATAGATCCCCAGGTTCAAGATTCTTTCCTGCCATTTACAGCGTTTTAGTCTAAGGCAAGCTATCCAATGTCTCTGCATTTCAAATTTCTGATCTGGAAACTCACAATGGCAAAATGCTATCTACTTCTTCTGAATGCAAGGCACTGAATGTAAAATGCTTGTCTGGGTGGCCCAGCCAATCTTGGTTATTATTCAATAGGGTTGATAATACTTCTGCCAAACCTGCCAAAGATGATTAAAATATGGTATCTACACCCTTTACTTGCATATACCTTTTAAATTTGAAGTAATGTCAAAAGTTGCAAAATGTAGAAAACGTCTTGTGTTCCCTGTACCCCATATTCCCCCAATGACAATTTTGTATAGAGCTGTTGTGCAGTATCAAAACGCAGAAAATTCACATTCATACAATACTGTTAATAAAGAACTGATTCAGTTGTCATTGTATACACATTTACATATGTATGAATAGTTTTGTACACATGTAGATTTCACCAACTACCTACACACACACACACACACACACACACACAAATGCACAGAGGCTGTGTCCATCACCACAAAATAACGCCCCCATGCTAACTCTTTAGATTTATGCCTGATTTTCCTCCTTGTTTCACTGAAAACCCTAATTTGTTGCTTTTGTCATTACTAAAATTGTTATATAAATAGAATCATAGAATATACCACTTTTTGAGATATGTTTTTCTTAAGTATAATGCCACTGAAGTCTAACCAGGCCATTGCCTGCTTCAGTAGTTCACGGTGCTTTGTTGCCGAGTCATAGTCTACTGTGTGCTCATAACAGAGATTACATAACTGATGCCCACTGAAGGAGATTTAGACTACTTCCAGCATTTTGATATTATAAGTAAATTTGCTATGAATCACGATCAGTTTTTATGTGAATATGTGCTTCCATTTCTGTCTGTCAATAGCTAGGCTGTATGATAACTGTGTGTTTGACTTTAGGAAACCGAGGAGTGCTTTCCAGAGTCTGTGCTATACCTCCACCCTCCCAACACCTCAGCAACACGTCTTTGTCAGTTTTCAGCATCATCATATTTTATGTGTCATCTGTTTTAATAGGTATGTTGTGCTAGGTCATCATGGCTTGAATTTGTATTCTTCAAAAGGTTACTGCCATCAAACATTTATTCCTGTGCTTATTTGATTCCCATATCTCCTTTTTGGTGAAGTATCTGTTGATATCACTTGCCCATTTTATGACTATTATTTTTACTGTTGAGATTTGATTGTACTTTATATATTATTAGTATAAGGTATTTGGTGAGTACATATTTTATGTTATTACCTAAATTTTTTTTATCCCCAAACAAGTTCAAGTCTCTGCTCCTATTTGGAAATATGGTTTTTAAAGATAAATTCAAAATAAACTAAGGTCTCAGGGGATTACAGTGGGTTCTGATTCAATGGCTGGTATCCTTATTAGAAGGGAAGATTGGGATGTGTCTACACAAGGAGGACACTATTACAAAGCAGACGGAAGATTGGGTAGCGCACCAACAGTGTTTCAGCAACCATCAGAAATCCGAAACGAGGAAAACTCTTTCCTCCCCATTTTCCCCAAGAGAATGTGGATCTGCTAACAACTTCCTGTCACCCTTCAAGCCTCCAGAACTCTGTGACAATGGATTTCTCTTGTCTGAAGAAAGCAAAATTTTGATCATTTGATCATTTATGATAGACCTAGAGAACTGATTTAGTTAATGAATATTTTCTTCTAGTCTCTAACTGCTATTTTTCCCTCTTAAAATATTTACAGGAAAATAATTTTAATGAAGCTGAGTTTGTTTTTTCTCTTATGTGTCATACATTTATTAACATATCTAAAAATACTCTTTTGCCTAGCTCTAGATAACAAGATGCCCTTCCTGTCTCTAACTCCTTTTACATCTTGTCACCAATCAATTGACCATATTTATTCAGAGTCTTCATTCTATTCTGTTGATTTATGTGTTGTCTTATCTGGCTATACCAGATTGCCTTTGCCACTGATGCTAGGTAGCAAGTCATATATATGTGTGTGTGTGTGTGTGTGTGTGTGTGTGTGTGTGTGTGTGTGTGTATGTATATGTGAGTACACTGTAGAAGTGTCTTCAGACACTCCCGAAGAGGGTGTCAGATCTCGTTATAAATGGTTTTGAACCACCATGTGGTTGCTGGAATTTGAACTCAAGACCTTCGGAAGAGCAGTCGGTGCTCTTAACCAGTGAGCCATCTCTCCAGCCCTAGGTAGCAAGTCTTAATATTAGGTAAGGAAATTCTTTCTATATTTTTTTCCAGGACTGTTGTAAGCTATCCTAGCACTGTTTTTTCAAAGATATTTTCGTATAATTTTGTTTTTATCATGAAACATATTCCTGGAACTTTGATAGAAAATTCATTACACTCAAGAAGACAGTATGGTGAGAGAAATGGCATCTTTGCTGTTTCTTAATCCATAGACCATGCTTTAGATTTCTATATTTTTTGTATCAGTGTCCTATAATTTTCATCAGAGAAATTCTATATAAAAACAAGATTAAAAAGTTTTTTAAAAATTTAATTTATTTATTTTTTTACTTATTTACTTTACATCCCGCTCACTGCCCCCTTCCTTGTCATGCCCCCCCCCCACACACACACAATCCCTACCCCATCCCTCTCTCCTTCTTCTCAGTGTGCGTAGGGACCCCTGGATATCCCCTCCACCCTGGCACTTCAAGTCTCTGTGAGGCTAGGTGTATCCTCTCCCACAGGCCAGACAAGGCCGCCCAGCTAGAACATATCCTACATATAAGCAACAGATTTTGGAATAGCCCCCATTCTGGCTGTTCCGGATCCACATGAAGACCAAGCTGCACATCTGGTATATATGTACAGGGTTGTGGGGGGCGGGGGGGGGCTAGATCCAGCACGTGTATGCTCTTTGGTTGGTGGTCCAACCTCTGAAAGTACCAAGGGTCCAGGTATGTTCACTCTGTTGGTCTTCCTGTGGAGTTCCTATCCCCTTCGGGACACACAATCTTTCCTCCTATTCTGTAAGAATCCCCAAACTCCATCCATTCTTTGGCTGTGGGTGTCTGTATCTGTCTGAGTCAGCTGCTGAATAGCACCTCTCAGAGGACAACTTGCTCCTGTCTTCAAGTATAACAGAGTATCATTAATAGTGTTTGGGATTGGTACTTGCCCATGGGATGGGTCTCAGATTATTGGTTGGTCATTCCCTCGGTTTCTACTCCATACCTCTTGCCTGCATTTCTTGTAGAAAGGATAAATATTGGGTTGAAAGTTCGTTGGTGTCCCTATCGCTCCACTGGGGTTCCTGTCTAGCTACAGGAGGTGGCATGTGGTTCCATATCCCCAATGCTCTGAGTCTCAGCTAAGGTCACCCCATTGATTCTTGGGTGCCTTCCTTATCCCGGGTCTCTTGTCTCATGTACATATGAGCAGAACTAACTGAAATAAATAAATAAATAAGATATCAAATTGTGAGGGAGATGTGATGGGGAGTCCAGTGGGAACTGGAGAGAAGTGAGAGTAGATATGATCAACAGATATTGTATATATATGCATGAATATTTCAAAGGATTAAATAACTTATTTAATGAATAATTTATTTAATAAACACATGAAACTTAAAAGTAACAATAGTTATAATTATTACAGATAAATAATCAATGATAACCATCTATCACAAAACTTAGACTGCTAATCTCACATTATAAACTTTTTGTAAGCTCATTTATTACTTCATAGACTTTAAAATACCATAGGCTATGCTTTCATCCTTTCCAATTTTCTATCTTTTTCCCCTTGATTTATTGAAGTGGTTAGAATTCTAGAAAATTAAGAGTAATTTTTTAATGCCCTATTGCTGATCTTATAGAAAAAAGGTTCAGTCTTTAGGTATTATGTATGCTGATAGCTTCAGGGTTTTTCTAGATGGTCTGTACAGTGATAGAGAAGCACACTCCCTCCTAACTTAAAACATTGAGAATTCTTTCTTTTGTACCATGAATGTGTGCTGTATTCTATCGAATGCATTTGAGTTTCAATTGGTAAAACCTTGTGGGTTTTCTTTTTAGCCTATTAATATGGTGAAGTACACTGAGTAATTTTCATGTATTAAGCTACTCTTGTGCTCCTGGAATAATATCCACTTGGTTACTTTGTGTATTGCTGAGTTCTATGTGTTAATATTTTACTGAACAGTTGTATTCCAAAGTCCAAAAACCCTATCAACTTTTTAAACCTTAAAAAAAATACAGTTTTTCATTAAGAGAGGGTCTCGTTGTGTAGCCCAAACTGGCCTGGAACCCCAGGCTGGTTTTAAATTAATAGTCCTACTGCTCAATGTTCAAAATACTGGGATTGCAGACATGTGGCATCATACTTGTTGCAACTCTATTTTTAATTTTTTATACATAAAAATATCTGATTTATCAGTTACTATGTGATGCTTTGATACATGTATGCATCATACAATGTTTAAATCAGTTTAAACATTTGTCTGCTCAAACAATCATTTATTAATGGTAGAGCAATCAAAATCTTTCCTTCTAGATTTGAAGGATACATAGCATATTGTTTTTGTCTGTACTCAACATACTGAGCTATTTGCATACCACAGCTCCTTACTTTATGTAAATGCATCTGAGTCCACATTCATCAACATCTCCCTCCTCTTACCTCCTTTACTAGGCTGTCTAGCATCACTCTGATACATGATAGCTATCATTCTTCTCTCAATTTGTATGAGATCAACCTTTGACAGTGTGATGCTTAATATTAATTGTCAACTTGGCAAGACCTAGAATCACCAAGGAGATAGGTTTTCCCAACACCTGTGAAAGATTATTAGTATTAGGTTAATTGAGATGGAAAAACCCAACCTAAAGTTATGCAGCAACATTCTCTGGGATTAGGTGCTGGATTATTTAGAAAGGAGAGAGCCAGACGAGCAAAGTCATTTGCCTTGCTTTGTTTCCTGACAGCAAATGTAAGGTGAAAATCTGCTTCAAGGTCCTGCCACTAAGTGATACAGTGACTTGCCTGCCATGAAAGACAGTTCCTTTAGTGAGCTTATTTTATTATTGCAACAGGAAAAGTAATTAATACAGACAGATTCCACATGTGAATAACAACATGTGGTACTTGTCTTCTTGTGCCTGGCTAAGTTTACTTAACATAATTATATCTAGTGTCATTTATATTGTCTTAAATCATAGAGTTTTGTCCTTTTATAACAGAATAGCATTCCATTGAGTTTCTGCACTTCATTTTTAATGGGTTTAATTTTAGCCAAATCTGCCACCTCCAGGTTTAGTGAGAGACCCTATATCAAAAAGTGAGGTTGAGAGAGATTGAAGAAGACCCCCAATGTAGACTTCTGACATACACATGTACATACATACATAAGCAAGATCTCTTCCCATAAAATCAAGAAAATAATCCCTTTTATAATGGTTATAATAAAACATCTACTAATAAAATCTCCATGAATGTAAACTGCTATACAACTAAAATTATAAAACATTAATATTAGTGGTTGAGGAGAACACAAAAAGTAGAATGATATCCTGAGCACATGGTTTGGAAAAATTAAGATTGTTGAAATGTTTGTACAACCCAAAAGGATGTACTCAGTCAATGCAATCCCCATCGAAATACCAACGATGTTATAAACTGAGCTACAAAACAATGTTAAAATTTGTATGGAAACAGACATACACACACACACACACACATCAAATAGCCAAAGCAACCTCAAGCAAAAAGAATAAAGCAGGAACCATTGTGACTACTCAACTTCAACTTCAAAATATTGTGCAAAGCCATAGGAATCAAAACAGTACAGCATTTGCATAAAATCAGCACATGATTATGTGAAAAGAATAATGAACACAGAAGTAAACACATGCATTCACAGACAACTTTTGACAAAAATGTTATGAACAAGCAATGGAGACAGAATTACCTTTTCAATAAATTATTTTGGGAAACTAGGGGTTCCACATGCAGAAGAATTGCCTTTATCAGCAGTTACAAAAGTCAACTCAATAGACTTAAATGTAATTTTCTTCCTACTTCTTTCCCTCATTCCACCACTCTAGTCTTCCTGGTAGAACCTCATATATTAAGTTGAGATCTGTTATCACTTGTTCTGCTTTCTGGAAGAGATTGTGTAGCATTTGTATGTTTTCAGGTGCCTTAAATATATGGATTCAATTTTGGCTATACTAATAGAGCAATTCAGATAATCTTTTTCATGTGTGTTTTGATAGTTTGTGCTTTTCAAGGTATTGATCTATTTAATCTTACCTGTTAAATCTGTGTGTATGGACTTGTTTGTAATAATCCCTTCTTATCTTTGGAATGGCTAGAGGATCTATAGTAATATCCTAGTTGGTGATTGGTCATCTCTTTTCCTTTGTCAGTCTCACTAGGTAGGGGTTGATCTATCTTAGTATCATTGTAATAGATCATATTTCCCAAATCACTTTCTTCTGACTCTCATGGTTTCAAGTGATAAATGCACTGTGGTTTGAATGGTCATTGTATGTCTTTACTATGTCTACGACTTCGTCTATGACTCATTTTCTCTGTTTGCTTTCGTGATTTCCCCCCTTATCTTTAGTTTTCAGGAGTTTCATTGTAATGTATTTTTTTCATGTATTGCTTTGGGTCTATACTGTTTAGGATCTGATTTGCCTCTTGACTGTATAATAAATACTACATATTTCTATAAATTTGGCATATTTCAAACATTAATTCTTCAAATAGTTTTTGGGATACACTCTTGCCATATAGCTCAGGCTGGCCTGGAACTCATGCTGCCCTGATTTCTAGTTCCTATGTACTAGTTAGTATTAGGGGCATGTACCATTGCACTCAGTTTCAAACATTTAGAAACATCTCACACTCTTTCTCTTCTTTTCTTGGAGATACAATAATCTAAAGCTTAGACCTTTTGTTAGTGTCCTGTAATCCCTAATGCTTTAGTCTTCCACCTCCCCCTGCTTCTTTCTATTGTTCAGAGTGGGCGATTTCTATTGAGCCGCCTTGGATTTCACTAATTCATTCCTGTCTTGTCTCTACTTTCTTTTTGAGCTGTCCAGAGAGAATTTTAATGTTTTAATTTTATTTTGGTTCTAACAATTTCCAGTTCATTCTTGTTTTTAGGGGTTTTTATTCCCTTACTGAAACTTTCTCTTTTTCCCATTTGAAGATAATTCATAATTGCTTGTTGAAGCATTTTTCATAACTTCTATTGTGAAACAATTCAGATCAACATCTGAGTTTTCTCTATGTTGGCATCCATGTATTCTCTGTTCCCATTCAACTGCAATTTCCCTGGTTCTTGGCATGATGAGTGCCTCTCTATTGTTTCTTGGACATTTGAGGTATTGTTTTAGGAGAATCTGGTTCTTATTTGACATTCTACTTCGGCAGGTATCCATCCCTTGGTAGGTATGGTGTGTAAGTTCATGTGAGAGGAGATTTTTAGCAAATGGCCACTGGGCCCAGCAAAAGTGAGGAATCATTATCACTGTCTCATTGTAGATACGTGGGCTAAAAGTTCAGTTTTCCCATGTGATTTGTGGCAAAAGTGGATGTCTGCCATGCTCCAACATTTCACCTTTTTGATACTGAGTATAGGTGAAAAATGATCTCTGCCCTTAGGTCCCTTTGGTTTCTCAGTGGTCAGCTAATCGGAATGCAGACTAGCTTAACAGTACCTCCAATGCATATATTTAGTATTGTTAATTCCTAGTAAGAGGGAAAGGCTTGACTCTGCTGGGCTCTCAGTGGGGAAATTGGAAGGACTCACCACCATGAGATTTTCCAGTTCTGAGCTCACAAGATAATTGGCCTTACATTACTCCTTTGCGAACTCCTCCATCCTTATTTGTTGTGCTGTGTCAAATGTTTTTAAGGATTTGTTTTTATTTTATGTGCACAGGTGGTTTGCCTGCATGTGTGGATGTGCACTGGGTGCATGCCTGGTACCTGCAGAGGTCAGAAAAGGATGCTGGATCCCCTGTGACTTGAATTATGCACAGTTGTGAGCTGGCATGGGAGTGTTGGGAATGGAACTCATAGTGTCTGCAGGAGCAGCAAGTGCTCTTAACTGCTGAGTCATCTCTCCAGCTTTGAGTAATTATATAAGCTGTGAGAAAAAAGGCTTTGAAGAGATATGCTATTCCATCTTGGCCAGAACAGAAGTCAAGGCTTCCAGTAGACTGTTAGTTCTCTTAAATCTGCAAGGAAACATTGTAACTGGGCAGAGGAGTTATGACCTTACCCATGGCTCAGTTGCATTTGTTTTTAATTTGGCAGCAGGGCAACCTTGGGGCTTGTGATAATGACAGCAACAAGCTAACAGTTGTCTAATACTTTCCACGTGCCAGACACTACTTTAATCATGTCCCATTGAGAATTGCCTATTAAAGCTCCATAGTCTCTTATCCACAATTCCAAATATTCAAAAAGATCTGCAAATTTTAACATTTAAAAACTCACTTGGTGGCAAAAAAAAAATCTGTCCTGAAATAACATTTTGCTATTTATGGGTTTTTATCTATTATGTTTAATGTGAATATACATCCATTTCACAGCAGAAATATTAATGCATTTTTCTATGGGATATTGCCCCAGAACCCATTAGGGATGAGATGAAATATAGAGCATATGTACCATCTTATCTTTCTAAAAATCTAAAATTTTCTGAATTCTGAAATGCAGCTGGCCACCAAGGGTTTTGGATAAGGTGTTGTAGATTGGTTCCAGCTTCTGTGCCTGCCTCTAAGATTCCATTAAGGGAACATTTTCACTGATGCTTTAAAGCTCTTTCCAAATTATAACTAGACTGACATAAGTGAGCACAAAAGGAAGAAAGAGTTGGATAAACCCAAGCGAAGGGGCTAGGCAAATGCATCTTCTATCAGCAGTGCAATCTCCTCATGTCATAGTACAAATGCCTGACCCAACTGTTTTATTTTTTTTGCTTATTATTAATAATCAAGTTGAAAACTTTAAGAGGTCTAATGATGCCTATTCAAGTAGGAATATAGCATCCTGTTGATTGATAAGCGCATCGTCACTTCTATCTCTTCTGCCCTTACTCCAGTCTTCTCAGGTGGCAGTACACATGAGAATTCTTAGTCACCACAATTTATTTTAATTAACATTAAACCACTAATATAAAGCCAGGAAGCTTCCTTCTGTATACATGCCTCTTGACTAGAAGATGTCCTAGTAGCTAAGGCTACTCTCATTGGCTTAGGAGGGGAACCATGCTCATTTCATTTCATTCATTTAACAGATAATTGCTAAGAACTTAGTCTTCAGGAAATATTATAATAGATTAAGTGCTCTCAGAATTAACAAGATAGAAATATTCTTAAGTATATTTGCCAGCAAACATCTTGAGTTCAAAGTAGACATGAAAAAAGGATGTTTGTACTATCTCTAATTTCTTGAATATTGAATTATTCATTCCATTAACCAGTGACTTCCAAAAGTGGGTTACGATATGGCATTTCTACTGGGGAAAGCATGAAAAAGAGCACTGTAATGCTAGTTATTGATGTAATGCTGTCTGTTCCCTTCACGGGAAAAGAGAAAGAGAACAACAGACAAATGCCACATCATCCCTGGACCCTACTTTGAAAGCCTTAACTTATTTTTAGAGTATGCAAGCCTGCTTCTTACCAGGCAGTGTTCATTTGAACCTTCTCAGACAGAGTTAGGCTTTTCTGAAGCCCCTAACTAACACTGCTTTTCAACGCTTGCTGTACATTAAGAGTCACATTGAGAGAACAAAAAATTTCAAAGCTAAAGACCACAACAAAGCGATTGATTCAGAGCCCCTGAAGCTAGGTACCTATGTAGGCAGAGGCACCTCTTAAAAACTTCCGGATGATTCTGAGATTTTTGTGAGTACTAAGAGCCACTACAGATATTGATTAACCCACAAAACTGCAAAAGTCCAGAATTGTGGACTCAATTGTATGCCTGTATTTTTATAAAGTTCATTGCACTGTTAGGAAGAACTTGATGAACATTATTCTTGTTTTAGTCTCAGAGAGTTCTTGAATCAAAACATTGCTTAAGGGGTGGCAGGTTTACCTGCCTTTCCATTTCCATAAAATCCTTGAAAACAGTTTCAAATACACAGATATACAATGAAAACACAAAGCTTCCCAGGATATTAAGGAGAAGTACCACTGACTGCTCTTTCCAACTAATATTGTTAATTAATTTCTATTTGGAGATCCTGGCACAGTCCTTGCCTCAAAACGATCCTGGGATGTAAGTATATAGTTCCCATTTTAGAGGTGGAAAAAAAGAAATCACATAGTGATCGAATGACTTCCCTGAGGACATATACCCAGTAGGAGAAATGAACTTCACAAGAACTGGTGTGATGAGCTAGATACGTTCCTTCAAAGCTCATAGGGTTGAAACCATAATCTCCAATGTGATTCCATTTGGAGAAAGGAAGTAATTAAAGATAAATAAGTAAATAAGGAAGTAATTAAGGATAAATAAGTCCTAAAGGTGAGGCCTCAATTTGATAGGACTAACATCCATATAAGCAGGGACACCATTCAGGTAGTGGTGGCACAGGCCTTTAATCCTATCACTTGGTAGGCAGAGGCAAGCATATCTCTGTGAGTTCGAGGCCAGCTCTGTCTACAGAGCAAGTTTCAGGACAGCCAGGGCTACACAGGGAAACCTTGTCTTGGACAACCAAAGGTGGGGTGACTGGAAACATGGCTCTAGTGTTAAAGGCTGGGCTTAGAACCAAAGAAATAAGAAACACCAGAAATCAGTTACTCCCCACCACACCCCCTCCCCTCCTTGTGTCTTTATCAACGTATCAGCGTCCCTCTCCCTATCAGCAGGCCCCTTTGCCAGATACACCAGAGAGTCCACTGGCAAGAGTGAGATATATGAAAGAGAGCCAACAGGCAGGAGTTTTGAGTAACTGAATAATTCCAGAGGTGAACAAATTTCAGGCTATTATCCATGGAGTTGACTGTAGATCTGAAGAAGCACATCGTGTTGCCTCTTCTAGGCAAAGTGTGTATGGCTGGGGCTTCTGATGGTTTCTGAACCAGCAGATGGAAATGGTTTCATCAAATATTGTTTTACTGGGAGTGACTTCATGCAGTCACTCCTATTTTCTCCACAAGTCATCTCTGACATTTTATTCATTGTACCAAGACCCTGCTAAGGATGCTTGTATGTAGGTGGTACTACTTTACCATACCCAGCTCATTATGAAAATTTACCTGCTGGCAGAAAGGATTCTGGAACAAAATGCACCATCAATTATCCAGAGATGCAACAGACACCTAGTAGAAGAGGTGCCTGGGAGTTCAGGACAACTTATGTAAGCATTTGCGATTTTTGATTTGGTTTGGCGCTATATCTGAGGGCTATTTATTTGGCCAGCTCTAAAATGTTCTATAGTTTGAGGACAGTGTTTCTAGAGATCTAAACAACAAAGGAAATTTCAACTCTCAGTTTCTACAATAAAAAACAATGCTTGCATGGATTTGATGATTAGGGTCTCATGGATCCTGATAGAATTTGGTTGTTCAAATGGTGTGTTATATATTACAGTTTCGTAGGCTTATATTGGGATAATCTCATTGCTTCTCAAGAACTTTATTCCTCAAGGGTCTCTTTACAGGGACTGCTTGTCTAATTATGGAGGAGCAGAGATGCCTGCAATTTGCAGAAACAAACACCTCTAATTATCAGATCTCAGTCAACTGCATCTAGGTCTGTCTCCTGGGAGCCTGAAAGGGATATTTCTGTATTCTTCCAAAATGGTAGACCTACTCAACAGTTGTTTTCCTTCTCCTAAAGAGGTTTGGTGACTGATGCCACTGGTCCTGAGTGAGTACCCCTGGGGTGGAAGTGGACTATCTATTGAGCCACGAATTTCCAATGCAGGAGATAGAGCACCTTTGAAAGGAATGTATGGTAGACAAGCCCTTTTAGAGAAGTCAATAGGAACATGGTGTGCAGGTGCACAGCTTTAATTCCAGCACTGGGGAGACAGAGGCAGGTGGATCTCTATGAGTTCAAGGTTGGCCTGGCCTTACAAAACAAAAAGAAAATCGGTAGAAACTTCAATGGGGAACTAATTAACAGCTGTTATGTGTGATACTCACCACTTGATGGATCTTGAAAAGAGATAATTTTAGCTTAGATTACAGCTCATTGAAAATTTGTAATAGGAGCTGGAGAGCTTAGTGGTTAAGAATGTACAGCTGGCCTTCCGCGACCTCTGTTCCCGCAGACTGCGCTGAAGAGACAGGTACCCCAAGCTCCCTATCCCCAATATAACATCACTTGGGACACGGCCTGTTGGGGCTTCCGTCTGTGCCCGAGAACGGGTCAGCGCTGTGGTCGTCTGGGTGCCAGATCGGCAGGCCATCGCGTCTGCAGGGTGAGCGGCGCCACGGAGAGTGTGCAGATTGCACTCCGCCATCTTTGCTCCAGTGACTGGGAAGTTGGGACAGCCAGGTTCTGAGACAGACAGGCATAATATCGCTTGGGTCTCGGGCGGCTTGTGTGTATGCGGCTCCCAAGTGCGGGGCTGATCTGCAGTAACCAGCGCGCCAGCTCTGCTGTGGGACTTCTGCCTGGCAGAGGGACGCCCCCTCCCCCCCTAGGAGAGATCACTCACCCCTGCACAGGGCAGGAGCCTACCAGCCTCCCTTTGGCGACCTCTGCTCCAGGCATCCACTAGGCTGAGCCTTTGGATGTGCAAGGCCTCCCCAATATAAGATCACTTGGGGCAAGGCACATTAGGGCTCCAAAGTCACTCAGGAGCAGGCAGGCCCCAGAAATCAGTGCCAGGGGAATCCTGGCAATCCCGGGGGGGCAGAAATAGCTTTGCAGGCTCACAGGAGGTCCAACCAACAGCCAGTGGCAGCAGGACCAACTAACACCAGAGGTATCCAGATGGCAAAAGGCAAACGTAGGAATGTTACTAACAGAAATCAAAGTAATGTGGGACCATCCGAACCCAACTCTCCAACAGCAGCAAGTCCTGGATACCCCACCATACCCGAAAGACAAGATCTGGATTTAAAATCACTTCTCATGATGCTATTAGAGGATCACAAGAAGGACACAAATAAATCTCATAAAGAGTTACAGGAGACCATGAATCAAAGGTTAGAAGCCCTTACAAAGGAAACACAAAAATCGCTTAGAGAAATGCGGGAGAACATGGATCAAAAGATGGAGGCGCACAAGGAGACAACACAAAAATCGCTTAACGAGATGAATCAACGGGTAGATGCACTCACAAAGGAATCACAAAATTGGCATAAAGAAATGCAGAAGAATATGGGTCAACAGACGGATGCCCATAAGGAGGCAACACAAAAATTGCTTAAAGAAATTAATCAACGGTTAGATGCCCTTACAAAGGAAACACGAGAACTGCTTAAAGAAATGCAGGAGACAATGGATCAACAGATGGATTCCCATGAGGAGGAAACACAAAAATCACTCAGAGAAATGCAGGAGAACGTGGGTCATCAGGAAGAAATCCTGAAAGAGGCAATGCAAAAATACCTTAAAGAAATACAGGAAAATACAAACAAACAAGTGAAGGATCTCAGCAAATCTATTCAGGAACTAAAAAAGGAAGTAGAAACAACTAAGAAATCACAAAGGGAGACAACTTTGGAGATAGAAAACCTTGGGAAGAAATCAGGAGTCATAGATGCAAACATAAACAATAGAATACAAGAGATGGAAGAAAGAATCTCAGGTGCTGAAGATTCCATAGAAAGCATCGACTCAACAGTCAAAGAAAATGCAAAATGCAAAAAACGTGTAACCCAAAACATCCAGGAAATCAAGGACACAATGAGAAGACCAAACCTAAGGATTATAGGTATAGATGAGAGTGAAGATTTGCAACTTAAAGGGCCAGTAAACATCTTCAACAAAATTATGGAGGAAAACTTCCCTAACTTAAAGAGAGAGATGCCGATGAACGTACAAGAAGCCTACAGAACTCCAAACAGACTGGACCAGAACAGAAATACCTCCTGTCACATAATAATCAAAACACCGAATGTTCTAAACAAAGAAAGAATACTAAAAGCAGTAAGAGAAAAGGGCCAAGTAACATACAAAGGAAGACCTATCCGAATCACATCAGACTTCTCACCAGAGACTATGAAAGCCAGAAGATCCTGGGCAGATATCATGCAGACACTAAGACAGCACAAATGCCAGCCTAGACTACTATACCCAGCAAAACTCTCAATCACCATAGATGGAGAGACCAAGATATTCCATGATAAAACCAAATTTTCACAATATCTTTCCACAAATCCAGCCCTGCAACGGATAATAGGTGGAAACCTCCAATACAGGGAGAGAAACAACACCCTGGAAAAAATGAGATAATAACCTTCTTGAATCAAACCCAAAAGTAGATAACCACTCAAACATAAAGATAGCGTCAAGAATGGCAGATGGCAATAATCACTATGCCTTAATCTCTCTTAATATCAATGGTCTCAATTCCCCAATTAAAAGACATAGACTAGCAGACTGGATACGTAAACAGGACCCAGCATTTTGCTGCATGCAGGAAACGCACCTCAGTGTCAAAGACAAACACTACCTCAGAGTAAAAGGTTGGAAAACAATTTTACAAGCAAATGGCCCCAAGAAACGAGGTGGAGTAGCCATCCTAATATCGGATAAAATTGATTTTCAACCTAAAGTCATCAAAAAAGACACAGAAGGACACTACATACTGATCAAGGGAAAAATCCACCATCAAGAACTCTCAGTTCTGAATATCTATGCTCCAAATGCAAGGGCACCCTCATTCGTAAAAGAAACTTTACTAAAACTCAAAGCACACATCGCACCGCACACAATAATAGTGGGTGACTTCAACACCCCGCTCTCTGAAATGGATCGTTCAGGAAAGCAGAAACTAAACAGGGATACAGTGAATCTAATTGAAGCCTTGGACCAAATGGAACTAACTGATATATATAGAACATTTCATCCTAGAGCTAAAGAATACACCTACTTCTCAGCTCCTCATGGTACCTTCTCCAAAACTGACCATATAATTGGTCACAAATCAGACCTCAACAGATACAAGAAGATAGAAATAATCCCATGCCTCCTATCAGATCACTATGGAATAAGGGTGGTCTTCAATGGCAACAAAAACAAAAGAAAACCCACGTACACATGGAGGCTGAACAATGCTCTACTCAATGATAACTTGGTCAAGGTGGAAATAAAGAAAGAAATCAAAGACTTTTTGAAAGTTAATGAAAATGAAGGCACAACATACCCTAATTTATGGGACACAATGAAAGCAGTGCTAAGAGGAAAATTCATAGCCCTGAGTGCCGCCAAAAAGAAACGGGAGACAGCATACACTAACAGCTTAATGGCACACCTGAAAGCCCTGGAACAAAAAGAAGCAAATACACCAAAGAGGAGTAGAAGGCAGGAAATCATCAAACTCAGGGCTGAAATCAATCAAGTAGAAACAAATAAAACCATACAAAGAATCAACAAAACGAGGAGTTGGTTCTTTGAGAAAATCAACAAGATAGATAAGCCCTTAGCCAGACTAACCAGAGAGCACAGAGATAGTATCCAAATTAATAAAATCAGAAACGAAAAGGGAGAGATAACAACAGAAACTGAGGAAATTCAAAAAATCATCAGATCCTACTACAAAAACCTGTATTCAACACAACTAGAAAATCTTGAGGAAATGGACAATTTCCTTGACAGATACCAAGTACCAAAATTAAATCAGGATCAAATAGACCATCTAAACCGTCCTATAAGCCCTGAAGAAATAGAAGTTGTCATTGGAAGTCTTCCAACCAAAAAAAGCACAGGTCCAGATGGTTTTAGTGCAGAATTCTATCAGACCTTCAAAGAAGACCTAACACCAATACTCTTCAAACTGTTCCACAAAATAGAAACAGAAGGAACACTACCCAACTCGTTCTATGAAGCCACAATTACACTAATACCAAAAGCACACAAAGATCCGACAAAGAAAGAGAATCTCAGGCCAATCTCTCTTATGAATATCGATGCAAAAATACTCAATAAAATTCTTGCCAACCGAATCCAAGAACACATCAAAACGATCATCCACCACGATCCAGTAGGCTTCATCCCAGGGATGCAGGGATGGTTCAATATAAGGAAATCCATCAATGTAATGCACTACATAAACAATCTCAAAGAAAAAAACCACATGGTCATCTCATTAGATGCTGAGAAAGCATTTGACAAAATTCAGCATCCTTTCATGCTAAAGGTCTTGGAAAGATCAGGAATTCAAGGCCCATATCTAAACATAGTAAAAGCAATTTACAGCAAACCGGTAGCCAGCATCAATCTAAATGGAGAGAAACTTGAAGCAATCCCACTAAAATCAGGGACTAGATAAGGCTGCCCTCTCTCTCCATATCTTTTCAATATAGTACTTGAAGTTCTAGCTAGAGCAATTAGACAACAAAAAGAGGTCAAAGGGATACAAATTGGAAAGGAAGAAGTCAAACTATCACTATTTGCAGACGATATGATAGTATACATAAGCGACCCAAAGAACTCCACCAGAGAACTCCTACAGCTGATAAACGACTTCAGCAAAGTGGCCGGATATAAAATCAACTCAAGCAAGTCAGAAGCCTTCCTATACTCAAAGGATAAGCAGGCTGAGAAAGAAGTAAGAGAAATAATACCCTTCACGATAGCCACAAACCATATTAAGTATCTTGGCGTGACTCTAACCAAACAAGTGAAAGATCTGTATGACAAGAACTTCAAGTCTCTGAAGAAAGAAATGGAAGAAGACCTCAGAAGATGGAAAAATCTGCCATGCTCATGGATTGGCAGGATTAATATAGTAAAAATGAGCATCTTACCAAAAGTAATACACAGATTCAATGCAATCCCCATCAAAATCCCAACTCAATTCTTCATAGAGTTAGAAAGAGCAATTCAAAAATTCATCTGGAATAACAGAAAACCCAGAATAGCTAAAAGTATTCTCAAGAGTAAAAGAACCTCTGGGGGAATCAGTATCCCGGACCTCAAGCTGTACTACAGAGCAATAGTGTTAAAAACTGCATGGTATTGGTACAGTAACAGACATGTAGATCAATGGAACAGAATTGAAGACCCAGAAATGAATCCACACTCCTATGGTCACTTGATCTTTGACAAAGGAGCTAAAACCATCCAGTGGAAAAAAGATAGCCTTTTCAACAAATGGTGCTGGCTCAGCTGGAGGTCAACATGCAGAAGAATGCAAATTGACCCATCCTTATCTCCTTGCACTAAGCTCAATTCCAAGTGGATCAAAGATCTCCACATAAAACCAGACACACTGAAACTAATAGAAGGGAAACTAGGGAAGAACCTTGAACATATGGGCACAGGGGAGAATTTCCTGAACAGAACTCCAATAGCTTATGCTCTAAGATCAAGAATAGACAAATGGGACCTCATTAAATTACAAAGTTTTTGCAAGGCAAAAGACACCGTCAAAAAGACAAAGCGGCAACCAACTAACTGGGAAATGATCTTTACCAACCTTACATCCGACAGAGGGCTAATATCCAATATATACAAAGAACTCAAGAAGTTAAACTCCAGAGAGGCAAGTAACCCTATTAAAAAATGGGGTACAGAGCTACACAAAGAGTTCTCACCTGAAGAATATCTAATGGCTGAGAAGCACCTAAAGAGATGTTCATCATCCTTAGTCATTAGGGAAATGCAAATCAAAACAACCCTGAGATTCCATCTCACACCAGTCAGGATGGCTAAGATCAAAAACACAGGAGACAGCAGTTGTTGGCGAGGATGTGGAGAAAGAGGAACACTCCTCCACTGCTGGTGGAATTGCAAGCTGGTACAACCACTCTGGAAAGCAGTCTGGCGGTTCCTCAGAAAACTGGGCATGACACTCCCGGAGGATCCGGCTATACCACTCCTGGGCATATACCCAGAGACTTTACCTGCATGCAATAAGGACACATGCTCCACTATGTTCATAGCAGCCTTATTTATAATAGCCAGAAGCTGGAAAGAACCCAGATGTCCCTCAACGGAGGAATGGATTCAGAAGATGTGGTATATCTACACAATGGAATACTACTCTGCAATTAAAAACAATGAATTCACGAAATTCCTAGGCAAATGGTCAGAACTTGAAAATATCATCCTTAGTGAGGTAACCCAATCACAAAAGAACACACATGGTATGCAGTCACTGATAAGGGGATATTGACCCAGATTCTCGGAATACCCTAGACACAATCCGCATATCAATAGATTTCTAAAAAGATGGAAGGAGAGACCCCTGGTCCTGGAAAGACTGGATGTAGGGGAACGCCAGGACAGAGTAATGAGAGGGGGTTGAATGGAGAAAAGAGGGAGGGAAGGGGGCTTATGGGACTTTCGGGGAGGGAGGAAACGGGAAAGGGGAAGTGATTTGGAATGTAAATTAAAAAAATAAAAAAAAAATAAAAAAAAAAAAGAATGTACAGCCGGTGCAGAGGATCCAAGGTTGTTCTAAGCGCCCATGTTGGGCGGCTCACAGTTGCCTGTAACATCAACTCCAGGAGGACTGGACGCCTCTGGCATCTGTGGGCACTTGCATTCACAGCACATATCACTCCACAACCTACATACACACATAATTTAAAAATAAAAGTTAAAAGCTATAATAGCTAATCTCTTATTGTATGCAATCTCTTTTGTATGTAAACTAATTGAATTGAAATTTGCATTGCCAACAAGATAAAAAAAATCAGGAGGATTTGGACCTTTCTGAAATGTGTAGACACAGCATCTTCAGGCTTTAAGGCATTGTAGAATCTTTTGCAGTGACCTTCATAAGTAGATATGAGTATTCCATAAATATATATTAGGATACTTCTGCCATTGTAGCCTTCATGGGCAGTTTGCCTTAGAAACCCCAGCAAGCATAGTAATTTGAGGTTGAGACAGCATTCAGGGGAACATTGAATCACTTTACTATGAGCACGTCGTCTTGAGCAGGTCATCTGCCAGAGTAATCATGCTTTCACACTCTAGACTCCTACAATCTGGGTAAGATAAAACCCAAGGCAAGTAGCGGACTATAATGCAAATAAGAACAAGTGTCCAAAAGAGCTGTTCCAAACCTTTTAGGTCACTGCACTTAGACAGCTGAGAAGCCAAGAGTAAGAATTATATGTATATGTATGTATATATATATATACATATATATATATATACACATACATATATATACATATGTGTGTGTGTGTATTATAGCCAGTCTACCCCTTTTATTTGGTTATTTGCATTTTTGAAGTTCAAGGCCATTTTATTAGAGCTTAAAAGAAAAATCTCAAGGCAAGCAAGCTGAAAGTCTCAGCAATTGCCTGGTGTTAGGAAGTTGAAGAAGAAAAAGAAAAGGTCACATGTAGAACTGGGATAACTTGAGAGAAAACAAATGGAGAAGCACAGAGTGTTCAGAAAAGTATCCCAGTGCTATCGCTCGTCAGGTTTTCTTGCCCTGTTGGAGCACTGTAACATCAGTCTTGATCTAGTTGACTTTTCTGCTAGGGACCAAAATCTTTTTAGACTTTGATGCTGGAACAAGTTTCCTGTTCAGACCAAACATAGTGACACACACACCTGCAATCCCACCACTCAGAAGGCAGAGGTAGAAAAGCGGCTTTGAGCACAAAGCCAGGCTGATCTACTGAGTGATTTCCAGGCTAAAGAAGGCTAGCCCATCTTAATATAAACAAATGAACACCTCAAGCAAGCAAAAAACACCAATCCCCCAACTCCAGCCGATCAAATCAGAACCATTTCATAGCTACCTCTATAGATTTCCTTGTATCTCACTAGTGTATTCATGATCCCAGCACTTCTTCCCCTCCCCCAAAGCCTCCCCATGTCTTTAAGTATAGATATGTAGTCCAGTGCCCACATGTCAACTGCTTGCTGTGGACACGCTGTGCCTTTTGATCTGCCCTTGATGCAGGTTTGAAGTAACGCAGAGCAGAGGTATTTGGAGTGAAAGCTTTCAAGTGTTATCAGTTCCTGCCTATGCTTAGCACCACCTGCTCCCACTGAGTTAGTCCAGACCACCTCAATCCCAGCCAAGAGGTCAGTTCACCAAAACTCCATCTTCCTTTAGCACTAAGATAGGGTATAGAGACTGTTCTGGAAGAGAAAAAATACATAGAATTCCTCCTCTAAAAAATAGAGGTCCCAACTTACTGGAGGATGCTATGAGAACAACCACCAGTCAACACACACAGGCCATCTGACCAGGCAAAGTGATTTGCTTTTCTGGAAGCATTCCACTTGTCCTCTGGTGAGGTGCTAGAGCACCTCATGCTGAGCTACAAGTGGTATTCTAGAGGTCAAGTCCACGTCACAGACGTATTGATAATAGAAGAGTGAAGAGGAAATGATACTGGAAAGATGAGAGGAGGATGGGAGAAAGAGGAGGGAGCAGAAAAGAGAGAAAAGGAAGAAGGAAGGGAGAAGGAAGGCTCTGTTTCTTCAGTCTTCCTAAGAACTTCAGTGCTCAGCTATGTCCTGCCATTGGATCTTCCTCCTGGGGATGGTAAAAATGCAGGGAAAGGCTGGTTCCCATCAGCCTTGCACTGTGGCACAGAAACCAGGCTGGACCACACACTGCAAAGCCGAGCCCACAAACTCTAAGGAATCGAATCCAGTTGTCCATCACAGATCCTCATGCTCAGAGTTCTTCCCTGATACCTTCTGGCCTCCTGAATAGGACAGCCTTTCAAAGGAGATCACAGGACTCTGGTTGTAGATTGGGCAATCTATCTTGCCTACCACAGAGAAGTCAACAACTGACCTGAAGGTGTCCATAGAAATCTGTAAAGAGGTAAAGCTGAGGTTTATAGTGACTGTTGCTAGAAAGGGGCACTTAGGTAGGATGCTTGGTGTAGTGTGGAGATAGATGGGAGAGGGCACTGGGGATGGAAACATGGCTGACCGTAGGATGGCAAGGCTCGTGGAGCTGCTAACTCAAAGTCCTACAAAATGAATCTTACACCCCAGTTGAAGACTACTTTGGCTGGTGTGTGTGTGTTTGGGAGGGGAGTGTAGTTCCCTCTTTGACTTTAGGCCAAAGCAATAACATAGGACATACAGCAATAGCATAGCCCCAGAATGTGGAGGAAAAATGAAAACGTGACACCTAGTGCTCAAGCATGCTTAAGAATTTTAAGAAGATGGAAGAGGTACATATGGTTTCTTCTAAACACTGGGCTCTGTGTGGATAGGTCACATGCTGTTCATATATAGCTAGGAAAGCTTGTCAACCCCCAGGAGCTACTGTTACGAGTAGGGCAAAAAGGCAGAGGTCTGAGAAGCAGGAGAGATTGTGGTTGGGGGTCGTCGGTGTGAACTCTTCCATCCAGGATAGACAGTAGTGGGTGAAGGAGGGACTACAACCTGACAAAAGGTGATCGTATTTAGTCATCTGTAGGAGTGTTTCCCTAACACAGGAACTATGAATCAAACCTGGGCTGAGAGGAACCCTAACGTCTAGTCTTCAAAGTCCTCTCTCATGGAGTTTTGCTCCGTGATACCTTCATGTGGAAGAAAGGTAGAGGGATGAAGTTAGGGAGTGGAAACCTTGACATGGATTCCACGCCACACTTCCATTAGAGTAGGGGTAGTGAATAGTAGCAATTGCAAAACAGAAAGTTGTGGGGACTCGTTAGGACTCAGGAACAGAGCTGATCCTTCTGAGCACTGGCTCCTTCACGTTTGACTAGATTTTACTGTAGACACTCTTATAAGACAGAACAGAGATGATGATGAAGACAAAATGCCCTTCCATGTGGTTTGAATCAGGTGGTCATTAGCGTCTGATTGGAAGTACCAGGGGAAAGACTTGTTTTGAGTGTTTTCTTTATGCGTCTATACTTCAGCCCCACCATAGCTGATTGTTCCAGTGTAAATATTGAGTTTTGCCTGGCTAATTCCTTCTTTGCACCTCTTTGAAAACCCTAGAAGCCATATACTCACAAGCCCATTTCCCTCCTTAAGCGGCACACTTCTCCACGAGGCAAAGATAAATCAGGGGGAAGGGGCTTTTGAGGCTCAGGGTGTGTAAGGTAAAGGCATAGAAATGACAGTCAACAGTGGATCTGTGGGCACAGTCAAAAAGGCCTGAGAAGGAGGTGCTATTGGGGACAAGGCAACAACTTTTCCATTACTGTTCTTCCCGGTCTACAGAATACTTTCAGAAAAGTCCCTAACAGGGCCAGCCTCTTTGGCAAATCAGTCTCTGAGCTGTCTTTCAGCCCATCACATGAGGCAAGGATCACTATTGATGCACATTTTCTATCACAAATTACCACCCACACTGAGCCCTTCTACATAGATAAAGCTCAAGAATGACAGAAAAGCTGTGAGTAATTCCAGACACCTGCCTCTGTGAAGGCAGAAACGCAGCTGCTCTAGCCCAGAAAACAGATCTTCGACACCTTCTGTTCAGGGTCAGAAGACGTTCTCCATTATTCCTGCCATAGTTGGACAGTGAATAAAGGAGCTTCCTGTCTGCTTTGTGCACCAAGAAGTCTCCAGTTGGGTTAGCATCACTAAAGAAGAGGGAGTTAAATGGGGACAGGAAGCCATGGTATCTCTGCCGTTACCACTGTTCCCTTGGCAATGCCAAGTCTCCTGCCTGAGTAATTCTACCCTACCCATTCCCTCTCCAGGCTTTCCCCAAGCTAGCCATCCAGGCAGGAAGGTCTGGATCTAAGCTCCCTTCAGTCAGTGTACAGTAGCTTCTATGGGAAATAAGTAAGTCTCTGAAAAAATGGAGACATTAAAAGCACTTCTAGTCTCTTGCATTTGTGGAGGCCAGGGGCAATAGCTCCCTCCTAAGTCCTCAGAAAAGAGCATGGCAGAGGCATAGGCACAGAGCAGTAGAGGCCTGTTAGGCTGCTCTAAACCTCACAGAGCATGTGCACCTTCCACCATTTCCTGCTTTCTCTGGATGATCCCAAATCCCAGTAAGTCTCACTTCAGGTGGCTCTCTTCCTCAACAAGCAAGAAGAATGATTTTTGGATCCATGCCCCTTATAATCCGTGAGCCAATGCTTCTCTGGAAAAAGGAAAAGAAGAGACTGTGGGAACATGGGAAGGCTAACAATATTATTTTCCCTGAGCTCTGCAGAGATACACATGCAGCTGCGTCATCTCAGTTAACCTGAAAGAGAGGAGAGTCTGGTAATCAGAATGTCTAGGCTTGGAGCTGAAAGAAGAAAACAGAATACAGGATTTTGGAAAGAGCAGTACGGATCCTTATGTAAAGAGGATGGATTGCTTTGGGGGAAGCTTGAACCCTTGACTTCCAGTTTCTGCTTTCACACTTCTCAAACTCATGCTCACGTAACCTTCTCAAGTATTTGTCCCAGATTCATTATCTTGAAACCCAGAGAAATAGCAAAGAGTAACGGTCACCTAAATTCAATATCCTAGCCTTGTAAAAGTCAAATATCGCTACTTTCATGTGTAAAGGGAACTAAAGAACAGATCCAACCAGACAGTTTCAAGTGCCCAGGACTATAACAAGTGGAGATTGGATTTGAGAGAACTTTAGAGTAGTGACACTGGAAAATTGGTTTTCTGGCTTCACCAGCTTACCCACTTTGGTAATAATGGTTTTCTTTGGTTTTGGTTTTTCGGTGGTATAACTTTTTAAAGCTCTTCCAGGGGGTCCATTTTTGAGGTTATGTCTGTAATTTAGCATACCAATGAGCACTCAAACATGTGTACAAGAGGTCTTAAAAATGATTCATTGTCCTTTTATAAATGGTGTCCTATTTCCTAAGAGACAAAGAAAAGTGAATTTGGGTTTGAAGGCTCTAGGCAGCTTTTTCTCATCCATTTTGTTAAGAAATTTCAACTTACTGAGGGAATGTCCATTCCACAATCTTCTGTTCACACAGGTCCCTATCTGACCAAAAGTAAGATGTCCAAATAGCCCTCACTGCCAGGCGTCTCTGTACCGTGCGACACAGTACTGTCTGCTCAGCTTTGTACCACTTGTATATGTGGTACCAGCATACTGGCCAGTTTCTAGGAGAGATACCAGGTATCCTTGATTCCAGGTGGGATGGAGGATGGATCTTAGTTTTCTGACAGTGCTGCATTGGGAAGTTACTCCTGCATGAGGACATCCCTTCCTAAGAAAGGCAGGGTGTCCAGCAAATACCCAGTTAAGTCTTCACTCCTTACAACTGCTTCCAAGGCAACATGGCACCTGCTGAGGACAGACAGAGACTGTCCCTCTTGCTCTCATTTGAGCTAGATGGCACATTACTCAGCTGGAAGAAAAATGGATTATGTGAAGTTAAGGCATCTCAGAAGTAACAAAAGAAAGAAATATGAATGGAATCATAATTATAGATTCACAGTGCTGTGGTCATTTATTGTGCTTGTCAGGAGTCCATAGTCTGCTTCTTGCTAGGATTTCTGTGCATCTTCAAACCTTCAAACTATCTTTATTAGTCACAGCTCATCTGCATGTTTATTTTCCTCTAAGTGATATTTACTTTGTGTCTCATTGTGTTTGATATTTTTTAATATCCTCTGAGTTTGTACTACAAATGTTTCTAGACACCAAAATAACATATTATGATGAAGATATCATGAACACAATCCCAAAGCCCAGAAGCCTATCCTCTAAGAGAGAGCTGTTTTGAGTGTGAGTGTGGTCTGGGAAAGTAATTCTCTTGCATTACATTGCCAAGGGTTTACACAGCCCAGGAAAGGCACAATACAGATCCTGTCATATATCAGACTATGACATCTTCCTGTTCCCATTTTGGAGATCAGTCTTCTACCTATGCGTTCAGGCCCTCCCTTAGTCCATTTGATTAGCGCTGGGTTTAAGGCAAAAGAGTGCTGAATGAGTTCTAGGCCACTCTCTGGTTTTAGTTTCAAGCTGTTTTTCTTACTTTGGGGGGTCTCCTCAACACTGGGTTTAGGTCTTCACACTTGCCTTTTTCTACCCATTTCTAAACTTGGAGCAAAGTCACTCTTTTGATAATTTGTGAAATCTGCTTCATCTCTGTGATGGTTTGAATAGGAATGGCTCTCATAAACTCATGTATTTGAATGCTTGGCCCATAGAGAGTGGCACTATTAGGAGGTATGGCCTTTTTGCAATAGGTGTGATCTTGTTGGAGGAACTGTGTCACTGTGGAGGCAGGCTTTGCTCAAGTGAGACCTAGTGTGGCACACAGTCTCCTTCTGCTGCCTGAGGATCTAAATGTAAAACTCTCAGCTCCTTCTCCAGCACCATGTCTGCCTATAGGATGCCATGCTACTCACCATGATGACAAGGGACTAAACCTCTGAAACTATAAGCCAGCTCCAATCAATTATTTTCCTTTATAAGAGTTGCTGTGGTCATGGTGTCTCTTCATATCAATAAAACCCAAACTAAGACAATCTCCTTCTCTAGATACATGATCTAAGGGGCTTTTTTTCTTCTCATACAGGAAGAGACAGAGTCCAGGTAGCTCAAGAATATTCTGGTTAAGAATGCATTGTCATCCTAAACACCCAATGGGGGTTCAAAGGCATGAAGTTTATCTAAATCTCTAAAGAGTCAGAATTCATGAGGGTCTGGGGAATTTTCACTTAGGACATCTCTGACCTGAGTCAAAAGAAGTACAGATGACATCTTGAGAAACCACCTTGATTAACGTGGATTGAGAAAGTATGCTATGCTAGAACTAGTCAAAGCTTGTGGTTTTTAGTTGAAACATCTCTCTCTGATAGAGGAGTGCTTAGGAGCAAAGACTTTGAAACCTCTACCCATGGCCCATGGCTCAGGTTGGTGTCTTGATTTTTCCAGACCTTCAGCTTCCCCAAATATACTCAGAAATAGCAAAGTCAGTCAAGGGAAAGCAATAGTGAGATCTCCTTCATTCTGACAGTTGTGAAGTGCATCTCAAGAGGTGAGACCATGCTACCCATTACTCAGTGGATGGAAGTGAACGAAAGATACTGATGGTTAGGGAAGTAGAAACATGAAAGTAACTCTTAGCTCTGTTTAAATAAGAACATCATTAGAATCCTTCCTCTGGAAAATATAAGTAAGAGGGAGATTCCATGCCTTCCTAGGTTGGAAAGAAAAGAACAAGGCCTAGCATACCAGTGGTAATCACTGGAGAAGGACTGCAGGACTTGGGGAAATTGTGAGAAAGAATACTAAGATAGTACAGTGTATTTATGGGTCAGGGTTCTCTAGAGTCACAGAATGTATGGGTAGTCGCTATATAGTAAGTGAATTTGTCGATGACTTACAGTCTGTAGTCCAACTCCCCAACAATGGTCAGCAGCAGCTGTGGATGGAAGTCCAAGGATCTAGCAGTTGCTCAGTCCTACGAGGCAAGCAGGCAAAGAAGAGTGAGTGAGTCTTCCTTCTTTCAATGTCCTCCAGCAGAGGGTGTGGCCCAGATTAAAGGCATGGGCCACTGTGCCTTTAATCTCAGATGACCTTGAACTCAGAGATCTCCCTGTCTTAATCTTCTGGAATTCATACCCACTTTGCTTCAAGATCTCCATGCCAATTTCCAGGTCAGAAACTTGTATCTCTGAGCCTCCAGATTAGGATCATAGGTGAGCCTTCCAATTCTGGATTGTAGTTCATTCCAGATATAGTCAAGTTGACAACCGGGAATAGCCACTACATAGAGTAATGTGGAGAGTGTGTGGAAATGGTGGGACTTGAGGCAACAACACTGGACAAAATACCCATTTGTGAGCACAATGAAGATGCTTTGAAGGACCCAGAAGGATTAAAATATTGTCAATAACTCTAGCTGCACAATCTGCACAGGTATTCAAAAATGCTTGAGGTAGAAGACTTGGCAAGAAACTAAATATTCTACGTGAGCAAGCACATGCAACTGCCAGAGAGATGCACATTGTTTGGTTGTATGTGTACTTTCCCTAATTCTTGCATTAAGTTTTAAAGCTAAGTGCTAAATCTTTCTCATCCCTATATCTATTATAAGCATGAGTTTAGTCCTCATGCAATTCTCTGGAGACTGCTGAAAATGTCTTCCTCATCCATATCTTAAGGTATTTATCCCCATTCTTATGTTCCCTCCACATTTCCAAACTTTATTGATATCTAATTTTTATATCATGAATTCAGCCAGTTGAGAGTGTCTAGTATGCATTTTAATCAATGTCTACAGACAGACAAACATTATTATACCATACCACATAGCTTTAGACTACCCCAGCATGCTTAATTGCTTCCTGGGCTTCTCAGCATTCATCCCCATTCCAATCTTGTGATCTAGGCTAGATATGTTCTATATATGTCACATCTGTGTTTCAACTTTTCCTGAATTTTATATTAAGAAATCATAGCATATGTCTGATGTATTTCATTGCTCATATGGTTAACATTCACCCATTTTGTGAAAGGTAGGCAAAGTTTGTTGTTTTTGTTGTTGCATAGTATTCCACTATTAAATAATTAATTCTGCTTTTTATTTTCTCACTGAAGAGAATTTGGATTATTTATAATTCATTTTTGTGAAAAAAAATTCACATTCATTTGCATATTGGTCTCTGTGTGGACATATGCTTTTCATTTATTTTGGGTAGATACCTAAGACTAGAATTGTGGAGCCTTATGGTAAGCATCTTTTCTTCATTAATTGAAGCACCTTAAGCTGGGAATAAGAAATAGGCTGAAAGTAAGTTGTGTAGGACTGGGACATGTGATTGGGGGTATGGCAGAAAATTCCAGAAAAAGAAAGATTACTGAGAAAAGAGATAAATTCACTTGCCTCGTAATTTGTACCTCAATGTTCAGAAAGCCTAAAAATTTTAGCCAATGCGAAATTTCTTTAATCAGTTTTAATTATAGTTGGCACTAATCACAGCATATGAGATTAGGCATATGTGAAAAGTTGAGTATAGGGATACAGTACAGGTGGCTACATCTGGGAATAGCCTGCATAAATGTTAACTTTTAAGGAGGCATTAGGTATAGTCATGACAAGAATTTGTTTTTAACCAAACATTCCTCTTAGATGATTCAATTGAAAACTCCAACTCTTAGAATCTACCACTACAATTTGTGTTTATTTCATTTAGTCTCTATAAAGGCCTTTCTGAGTATTTGGGTCTTCTTAAAGTGGCTAATTGTGCTGATAAGATTTGGGAGGCATGCAATTACAAATAAGAAAAGAGAGGCTGGTCATAGCAGGAAACACTATTGCAGAGTACGTTCAAAAGTCAACCTGCACCTTCTTGTAATTGATCAAATCCCAGTAAGTAATGAAAAAAACCTATACTTTTTCTTTCTTTTTTTTTAATTTTTTTATTGGTTGTTCTATTTATTTACATTTCAAATGTTATCCCCCTTCCTGGTTTCCCCTCTGCAAACCCCCTATCCCATCCTCCCTCCTCCTGCTTCTATGAGGGTGCTCACCCACCCACCCACTCCTGCCTCAGCACTCTACCGTTCCCCTACACTGGAGCATCAAACCTTCACAGGACCAAGGGTCTCCCCTCCTGTTGATGCTAAATAAGGCCATCCTCTGCTACATATGCCGCTGGAGCCATGGGTCCCTCCATGTGTACTCTTTGGTTTGTGGTTTAGTCCCTGGGAGCCCCTTCTTTCAACAGAAGTATCAAAGCAAGCATTCTTGTCGTCCACCTCTGTTCCACCTTGTCACCTTTCAGTACCTTGGACTATAGTTCTAGTAGCCTCTTTCCACTTTCCTGTAACATATATTCTATTTTACACCTCCCCCCACAACACACACACACACACACACACACACACACACACACACACATATTCACACTTGCATATGCCTCTATATATATTTTCCGTAAAAATAGGCCTTTCTTTCTGGTGCCAAAGTGATGGCCTTAATTTTCATTTTTTTAAAAATTATTTTAGTTGATGCAAACATCATCTACACACTCCTTATCTTGGGAATAATTTACATTATTTTTTCCCACTGGAGAAAGAATAATTTTCATTTTTACAAAACTAACTACTTTGGTCAAGTCCTCGAGAGGCATTATTCTGTGTTATTTTGGTTGTAGAATAAGGCAGGTACATTTGGATTTTTTTTTTTTTAGAGAAAGAACTCCTTTAAAAAGCTTTTCGGAAAAGATTTCTATTTAGACAGACAGTCAAATGGAAAACCCAACTTTATTGAGACACTAAGAGACAAAATGACTGGTGGTCTGCTTGGAGTTTCATCACTTGTAGGTTGCTCCAGGGACATGAAGGTTGGGAATACCATGTGTCAGAGTTAGATGGTAAGCCCAGGTCACTGGATTATTGCTTTTGAGAGGTGACATGATCTCTGTCAATGTGTGACTGATTTGTTGTTTCAGTGTCTCTCTGATATTAAATTTTGAGGAGTGGGCTCAAGTCTGTGCTTTGGTGCCATCTATCCTGTTTTGTCATATAAAAGAGAGTGCATTCGAGCACTATGTGATGGGAGATGGTGAGGCTTTTTTTTTTTTTTAATTCACTAAGGTCTGTCTAGACCTTGCTGGGTAGAAATGAAGATACAAGAGATTCTAATAAATACTTAGATGGCTTACCAAGCCTAATTATTCAAAGGACTACCCATCCTCCAAAGGGAAAAGCAAGCACAGGGCATTTCTTTAGCCCCCTTTCTCATCTCATGTCATGAGAATGCCAATGAGACTCGTCCATCCTCCACCTCCCACTTCCTGGTGCCAGATCTGCAAGCGCTTAGCCAAGCATGCTGGGAGACACAGAACCACTAAAGGGAAGGAGTAGCCGGATGTCTTGGGTTTTCTTCCCATTCCGTTCTGTTCTGTTCTCCTGACACCACCTCATTACTAGACGTAGGCACTAGACGTGACAGTCAACTACATTTGAACTGAGCAGAGAAGAGGTTGTGAAGGCAGAGAGTGCAGGAGACATGTCTCAAAGGCAGCCTCAGTCACCTAATCAGACTTTAATTTCCATTACAAATGACACAGAAACATCAAGCTCTGTCGTCTCCAATGATACTACACATAAAGGATGGACCGGAGACAACTCTCCAGGAATAGAAGCACTGTGTGCCATCTACATCACTTATGCTGTGATCATTTCAGTGGGCATCCTCGGAAATGCTATCCTCATCAAAGTCTTTTTCAAGACTAAATCCATGCAAACAGTTCCAAATATTTTCATCACCAGCCTGGCTTTCGGAGACCTGTTACTTCTGCTGACTTGTGTGCCTGTGGATGCAACCCACTACCTAGCAGAAGGATGGCTGTTTGGAAAGGTCGGTTGTAAAGTGCTTTCCTTCATCCGGCTCACTTCTATCGGTGTGTCAGTGTTCACGCTAACAATTCTCAGCGCTGACAGGTGAGTTTCTTTTTTCTGTTCTATTTGCCGGGATGTGAAATTAGGGGAGAGGGAAAAAAAGAGAAAAAGAAAAAAAGGCTTGTGCTTAGCATTTACTGGCTACTGGTTGGCTTTTCTCACACTCTGTAACCTAAATGTAAGATTTAAAAAGCAGCAGCATTTTAAAATAAAAGTTAGAGTAAAAATGTTAAAATGCCTCTGTTAGCATCTGAAGAGTGCTTGAAAAATATGTGCTTTGGGCTGGGGTTTCCTGTCTTTGAAATGTAATTGTTTGCCTGAAAGAAAAGCAAACGGTGTTTTTATTTTCCTCTGGCTTATTAAGTCAGGCAAATTGTTGCAGGTGCAAAGAAAAATACTCATGCTTTATACATTAGTGCAGCCTAGTGGTATAACAGTGTCAACATGAAAACATTGATATAGGTGTGAAATGGACCGTGTATGTATGCATTACCACGTACCAGAAAGATGGTAAAGAGAGAAAATGCATCTAATTTATTTGAAAGTCCCCAGATTATCTAAAGGGAGGTAAACAGTAAGGTTTTCAGCTCCCTGGCAATTCAGTGTCGTGTCATCATTTAATTCTGTTTGCTTTCTCAATGAGCATGGGCTGACATTATCATCCCCAGAGAAATAAGTTAATTCTGATGGACTTTTCAAGTCCTGTGGTTATAGCCTGTGAAACAGTCTCACTGTCAGGGAGTTGGGGCTCTGGGTTAGGGTGTTTTTAGTTTGAATACTGTATTATACTGTATAGATTATCTATTGCTGAATAACCATGAAAGCATGAAAAAAATGAGGCTCCAAATATTAAACTTTTTGAAAGAAATCCATAGGTAATCAATGCCTGGCAGTACTGGATAGCTTTACATACTGAAACCTGACAGGAGCAAAAGTTTGCTCTGTGTAAATATAATAATAATAATAATAATAATAATAATAATAATAATTATTATTATTATTATTATGCTGTTGTTGTTGCTTTTACTGGTCTATATTCTTGAGGGCAGACTCCCATAAAGGCTACAGGTTTTAAGTTTTCTCTGTCCAAATGAGGAGGCATCATTGCATGGGCTCAACTCCTGATTTTATCCTAATCTCCTCCATTGATCCATTAACTTAGGGAATAAAGTAGAACATTATGAATGGGGAAAACATGAGGTCTCTGCTTCTTACTGCAGGAAATCTTTTCTAGAAAGACTAAGACTACTTACTCTTCCAGGAGAATTAATTTGAGTAACACGAGTCACTTATACATACAGGACATCCTTAGAGTACTCATGGTAACACATAGGTGGTGAATTATTCCCAAGTCACACAGAAAAACATGCTGAAAATGTCCTAAATAGAAAATCTGCCCTAGAATTACAAAATTGTGGATCTGGAATGCCTCATGGGAGTGAATAAGGGACAAGATGATTAGCATAAATAAAACCACTAGGTATATTCTGTGTCTTTGGAACCACATCCAGTTCTAGTTGGTTCTATATGACTGGAGATGAGGAAGAACTGAATGATTGCTCAAGTTATGTGTCACTAATTTCAACTCTGCATGTGATTCTGTGTTTCTAGATACAAAGCAGTTGTGAAGCCACTTGAACGACAACCCTCCAATGCTGTTTTGAAGACCTGTGCAAAAGCTGGTGGCATCTGGATCATGTCTATGATATTTGCTCTGCCAGAGGCTATATTCTCAAATGTATACACTTTCCAAGATCCTAACAGAAATATGACATTTGAATCATGTAACTCCTACCCTATCTCTGAGAAGCTTCTGCAAGAAATACATTCTCTGTTGTGCTTCTTAGTGTTCTATATTATCCCTCTCTCGATTATCTCTGTCTATTATTCTTTGATTGCCAGGACGCTTTACAGAAGCACCTTGAACATACCGACTGAGGAACAAAGCCATGCCCGAAAGCAGGTATGTATAAATTGGTCCTCCTGCAAATACAGTCTGAATTTAGAAGTGAGGCCCCCCACCCCGCTACAACCGCTCTTCAGTGAGCTGCATTGCATGTATCTGTGTAGAGATCAAATAGCAGTCTACTGTTGTTAGTATGAGGACAGCCTCTCACTTTAGTCTGAAACTTAGCACACACTGTGAGCAATGCTGAACCCCAATTTCTTTATCTGTAAAATGAAGATGAGGACTAAATGACATAAATAGATATCAATGGTGTGACTATTAGTATTGGAGACAGTGGCAGTGTGAGAGCGGTCAGGCTGTTTATCCTATAGAAAGGGAATTCACAAAATGTTAAATTATAAAACAGAGTGTTATTTGCTTTAGCGAGTATCAGAGAGTAGTAGAAATGCACAGAACAGTAAGACTGGCAAGACTCATCACATTACTCAATGCTACATAGATAAGCAACCTGAGGTCTGAGGACAGTGGAATGAAGTGCCCAGAGAACACAGTGACTCACACATACTTAAGACCCTTGATGGAGTTAGGTGTGCTCTCCTTTCATAAATCTGTTCAGAATGAAAGGACAGTACCAAACAGTGTCCAGTTTGATTGGTGGTTGGGGGAGGTTTCCAGTGTGGAGAAGAGGGAAGTAGTGCCTTTTACAGAGAGGGGAGAGGGAAGAGGGAGAGAGAGAACTATTCCTTTCTGTGCAGTTCATCAGTTAGTTGCTTAGCTGTGTCCATGAGGCTGAAGTTCTATAAGCTATATACTTCGTGTTCACCTGATCCAGCTATCTTTGTTCTGTCCATGCTTCTATGAGGTGCATCTCTTATACTAACAGATGAATAGGAGGATTCTCATATTGTTTTCATTCCTCTTCTGAGACGATTCAAATCCCCATAGACTAAAAACAACTTTTAGTACCAACCTGACAACTTTCCTAAACTGCCAAAGACTCTACTCACCTGTCAGCCTCTGCAGATGCAGTGAACACTGTTCTGAATAGTATTATTCCTTTTAGTGAGATTAAATCACTGGGGATTCCACAGCACTGCTTAAGTTAACTAGAGTATCTCAACTTCCAAGGACGGTGGGAGGCCTCAGAATGAGAGTTAATGAGACCAAGATCACAGGTTACCATGCCAATTAGCTTGTCATATTCTGTATCCACGGGCAGACTTCCCATGTGTCCCAGTCCGTTAGCTCATAAGCATGTGTTCAAAGAGAGAGCAGGTTTTTTTTTTTTGTTTTATGTCTTAGATTTATTGTAAAAAAAACTTCTTAGACAGTTTTAATCTACCATAACTAACCAATGAGCAGGCTGTTCATGTCTGTCAGCAGAACTTTGCATTCACCATTACCACCAGAGAATAAACTATAGTTAATAAAGGGAAAAATCAGTCTTCAATCTGTCTTCCAAAGGAGTTCATTCAGTTCCTGTGTTAATTTAAATTCTACTTTTTCTTTACATATTTGAATCCCATGACTATGTGAATTGAACATAGCACATGGTTTCTCAAGTGGAAGACTTGTTTCATAGTCCCTTCTGAGGTCAAATCATTCTATACTATTCTGAGAGAGCAGGTTTTAACTGTAAATTCCTATGTCAATCTAGAGTACTTTTTTTTTATTTATTTCTGCCAGCTAAATGATGTGTGTGTGTGTGTGTGTGTGTGTGTACATTTTTCTCCCCATATAGATTGAATCCCGGAAGAGAATTGCCAAAACGGTGTTGGTGCTGGTGGCTCTGTTCGCGCTTTGCTGGTTGCCGAATCACCTCCTATATCTCTACCACTCATTCACTTATGAAAACTACGCAGACACCTCTGATGTCCCTTTCGTTGTTATCATTTTCTCTCGGGTGCTGGCTTTCAGTAATTCCTGCGTGAACCCCTTTGCTCTCTATTGGCTGAGCAAGACCTTCCAGCAGCACTTTAAAGCTCAGCTGTGCTGCTTCAAGACAGAGCAGCCTGAGCCTCCTCTGGGTGACACCCCCCTTAACAACCTCACCGTGATGGGGAGGGTCCCAGCTACTAGGAGCGCACGCGTCTCTGAAATTAGTGTGACCTTGTTCAGTGGCAGTAGTGCCAAGAAGGGAGAGGACAAAGTTTAGATGTCCCATTAAAAATGATGAGTTTTAGTCCCACTGTGTGTATTCAGCTTTAAGCTGTGCATAGTACAGTGTCTGGGTTTTTTATTGTTCACAAATTGTGTTGAAGTTTTCAGAAAGAATTATCCTTGTAAGTAATAGACAAACCATCATTTTCTTCAAGGTGCAAACAGTAATGCCATTTGGGTTTTTTAAATACAATGAAGCCCACCAAGTAGAGAAAAATAGGTTTGGAAATATCAGTCAACTGGGAAGAAGCCTGCATAGAAGGGATGGTGAGGAAACAAAATAAAGGTTTAGAAATTGAATTGGATCCCATCTTTCTGATACTCCTCATCTCTCGTGCACTCGTGTGCTTGTCATAAAATAGTGTTTGTGTTTATTTGTGCTGTAAATCTAGGAATTCTACTCCACAAATGAGGAGATCAAAAAGAGAGAAAACATCTCTTGTGGTGTTTTGTAAAATATCTATCTATCTATCTATCTCTATATATATGCTTTCGCAGAGTGATTGCCCCTTTCCTTCAGTCGCCATTCCATTATAAGAAATCTTGCAATTGAAATGAAAATGTTTATAAGAGTTGGAAGGTGTTTAGCACTGAATCTGGGGCAGGGTGCTTCCCTTACTGGGTCAACACATCCTGAATTTATGTAATTCTATTGCCATTTGGTTAATAACCAGGCAAAGCCATGTCTCACAAGTGTTGTGAGGAATCTGTCTTATTCACAGCACGATCAGGGACTCCAGAGGAAGATTCTTGTTCAAGTTTCTAAGCTGCCACTGTTGAAAATTCTTTCCTCTAAGGAAACTCATTTCATTTGGGTGAACAGTGCCCTCTTTCTAAAACCCTGAGGAACTGCCGCATGGAATCATCACACCTGGCTGTGCAAGCCGCATCAGATCACCTACCTGCTTGATTTTCCTCAACTTGATGGGTGCCTAAGTCCTAGAGTTCACCTCTGTTTCTAGAAGTCAGACAGAAGGCTCTGACTTGCTATCCTCGTCTCCAACTTGCTAACACAAATAAGCTTATTAACAACTGTAATCGCGAAAACAAAATCTTTGTAGTCAATAGATTTGTCAGACTTCAATTTGTGCTTTCAGAAAATATATTCTTGAAGTAAATAGAAGCTTACCTTTGGCACTATAGTTACATTTGTATTTTTAAAAATTTGTTTTTGTTTTTTTTTTGGAGAGTGCTTTTGGTATTTTTGAGCTTTAAATGGCTTGTGCCATTGTGAACTTCTGCTAATTATGTGGCTCAAAAGGGGCGGGGCATATATTAACACTGGGCTTTAAATGACCTTAAAGTTGGATTACTTAAAGTGGGGGTGCTAATATTGTTTTAACATTACTTTAAAGTGAGCAAAATTGTTGTAAAAAATCTGGAGGTGAGCAAATAAATAATAAATAAAGTTTGAATGGCTTTGTGTAACTTTTTTCTCTAAAAATAATGACAGAATATAAGAACCCATTTCAACTCCAAGACTTTATTTTTAAAACACAAAACTAAGAAATATTTGATTTTTCTTAATAAGAAAACTTATATATTTACTCTCCTGAGCCTAACACTTGAGAAATCATTTTATAAATGTACCAGGCCATGGGCCTGAGAGAGAGCTCAGCAGTTAGAGAGCTTCCTGCAGAAGCATGGGGCCCAGACTTCCGATTCCAGTACCCACCAGCCAGATGTGGGCTTGTACACACCTGTAATTACAGCCCAGAACGGGGTGAGATAATACGATCCCTGGCACTTGCTGGCTGCCAGCCTAGCTAGAAAAAACAAAAACAAAGAAATCAGAAGTCCTGGGTTCAGTAAGAGACCATAACTCAAAAAAGAATAAGAAAAAGTGATCAAAAAGAGATAATGACATTTTCCTTTGGCCTTCATCGACATGCATATGCGCACGCACACACAAGAATATACTTAACATGTATACATAATCAATAAGTAACTAGAACCCTAATTTTATTTTACCTTATTCTCCACCCAGTCTCCTCTGAGAGGGCAGGCCTGCCCTAGGTATCCCCCAACCCTGGCACATCAAGTCGTTGAGGGGCTAGGGCCCATCCTCTCTCACTGAGGTCAGATAGGGCAGTCATGAAGACTGAGCTCCCTGACTGCTACATAGGTGCCGTGGGGTCTTGTTCCAGCCCAGGTATAGAACTCTAATTTTAAAAGATATCAGGCTATAAAAGTCAAGACAGTATTTTCCCGTTTCACAAAACTAGAGCCTGCATGAGTTAGTGATGAAGTATGTATAAAATAACTTCTTAGTTTTCAAGGGCATCAGCTCCCTCCACTTTTGTAGCTAGCAAACTGTGATTAAAATTTATGAGTTTGTTTTTATTTGGGGAAATGAACTGATTTTATTTCTTGTGGTTAACTTTACAGGTGGCTATAATAATAGCTGCAATTACATTTATATTGTGTATTGTTGTACAATGTTCTTGTGAGATATTTCATTTCTTTAGTGAGGGTTTTAGAGAGAGATTTGGACACATGCAAAACATATTGTGAACATGTCCTAATTTTGCTCAAGGTCTTTCCTTGCTTAAAATTTAGGATATGGGTCACAGTAATACTTTATGATGTATGAAAACAGTCACAAAGTCATGTATGACCAAAGCATGTCCAGAGGGTACATCTTCCTCATTGAAAAGTGCCCCCAAATTAACACTGTATACCTTCTGCAAGCAAATTTCGTTTTAAAGCATTTCTGCAGTTCATATTATCTTAGGTTAAAGATACATCAACCTTTTTGTCAGAAGAAACCCCCACCCAACTAGGTTTAGAGATTACAAGATGTGGGGACAAGAAAACTCCTAAACATCATAAGGATAGATGTGGTGTTAGTGTGTGTGTGTGTGTGTGTGTGTGTGTGTGTGTAAAACCTTCCAGAAAGTGTTTATAAGTAAGGTAGAGGAACTTTTGCACATGTACCTGTTTTCATTCTACTCTGACCCCGAGTCTATACCTGTTTGTACTCAACCTTTAAGGGACAAATGTATACTGGCTCAGGCAAGCTTCCAGGAAACTTGGGAAAAGGCTACTTGGGTGACTTGCAACCTAGACATAAGAATTTTCCCCCCATTTTCTTATGTGTGTGGTGGGGAGAGGTTAAGGTATCTCCAACATTACGAGTGTGTGCTATGTGCAATACCATTCATGTAGTGCACTATCTCTTCTATTGTAAACATACTCCAGAATGAAATGGAGGTCAAATAACAAATTAGTGAAAAGAGCTGTATACAGTTTTCAGATCAAAGCAAGGACTACTTAGCAGTGTTTAAATGAACCTAACAAAATCCATAGCATGCATATAAATTCAGTTCTCCAATACTTCTACTAAAACCAAGAAACTCATAAAAAATATGTGTATTTTGAAACAAAAACTACTGTTTTAAAACCATCGCTAAGGTTGAAATCAGATTTAGAGGTCTGTGAGGAGCCAAGATGTTCTAGAAGCCACTGGGAACCACTGTATTTACAAACAAAGATGACTGGAATCGAAATAATTTCTGAGAAGCCTTTCCCTACAGTCAAGTCTGGGTTATAATACTGATGTTTAAACGTATAGAGTTTATTGATACTTTTAATGATTAAAATTTTACTTGAATAGTTAACATTATAGCAACGAACTTTGTTGATAAATGTAATTCATATACCAAAAAACCAAAAAGCTGTTTAGAATTGTCTAGTTTTTGAGTATAAAAAGATGCCGAAAACAAAATAATTGCTGCTTTCAAGCACCTGGTGCTTCCATGCTGTTGTTCGTCAAGTATAATTGAACCTCCCTTGATCTGTGCCTGTCTTCTCAGCTCTGCCTCAGAATCTCCCCCAATGCCTGGCACTTAATAGGAGTTCAGTAAATACCTGTTTTAAAAATATGCACCCCTTCCCTTTTCGAGGTGCATGAAACACCTAAGGGAGAAGCTCTGTTTTTTCTTGGAAGATTGTGGGCTATCTTACTAAGATAAGAGACAAGGAAATGGGGCCACATGGTTCATCTATTTGTACAGGGTGATGTTTACACCAAAACTTCAAATTCCAGGCTGGAATGCCTCTGACACGTTGCAGTAAGCTGTAGGCAAAAGCTACTTTCACCTACTGCAGCCCGAGGGTGGTACCAGGTGCATAAAAAGGGGGTGAGATTAGGAAGTGATGGGGCCTTATGCCCACTGTTCGTTCACTCACGCTTCACGAGACCCCAAAGAGCGTGTTATGTGTTTGGGTTACTAAGATGGACAAATGCCATGTGTATCCTAGGGCAAGCATTTAAAAATGAGTAAATCCTTGGCTCCAGCGCAGGGGCGGGGATTTGCGTGAAGGAGGCGCAAAGGTTTCGCGAAAAGCTTGAGAAACTTGTCCCACGGTCCCACCCACCTCCCAAAGATGGCGCCTGCCGCAAAATCCATTCAGCGCCAGCTCCACTGTAAGAATTCCGCGCCCTTTTTCAGGCTATTGCGTCGGCCAAATTCGTCCGGAATGCAGAGGAGCCCCGGGTTCCCGAGGTCCCATGCACGCAATTCGGCCGGCTCCAGCTCCAAGGCGAGTTTCCTTAAGTACGGACACGCGGCGGCAGCAAAGCTTTGAAACTCCGCCCCTAGGCGCGCAAGCGTCGCGGAAATTTGACGCAATATGGGCGTGTCGGCGCCACTCGCTACGTAGGCAGGCGCGGACAATGGCGACTGCATCAGCCTGAGGCGGACTTCGTTATCTAATAGTTGCCTGATGTGGTGGGAGGAAGCTGTGGTGCCTCCGGAGCCAGCCTTGGCGGTGACAGCGCGCCTGCGCGCTTCCGCGTCGCCCTGGACCTAACGTTGGCGCCGAGGCCCCGCCGAGCCCGCCAGGTGGGTGGCGGCAACCGCGCTGGCAGTTTCAAGGCGCAGGCGTGCGTGAGTGGGGCGGGCGGGAGGGCGGAGTCTGGGCGGTGCCTCGCCGACTTCCCAGGGTCTGCTGGGGCGCTGCGGGAGGTGGCCGTGGAGTTGCAGCGCACGTTCCGAGCTCTGCAGACCTCTCTTTCTCTGCTCTCTTCCAGCGCCCTTTCGGCCTCTTCACTTCTCCGACCGCTGCGTCCCGGACTGAGTGAGAACCATGAGTGGGAACAACTTGAGCGGGAACGATGAGTTTGATGAGCAGTTGCGAATGCAAGAATTGTACGGAGGAGACCCCAAGGAAGGTGACACCCAGAATGAGCCCTCCGGAGAAACCGATTCTTTGGGACAACCACCAGATGACACTCCCTACGAGTGGGACCTTGATAAAAAGGCTTGGTTCCCTAAGGTAAGAAAGAGTAGCTTGAGTTCCACTGCAGAGTGCTCCCTGGCTACCCTTGTGGGACATCTTTGCTCCGCTGAAGTACTAGGTCTTTGAACCGGTGGTTGGTGGCTAGTCTACTTGTTCAGTCTATTGCAGTCCCGATGTATAAAGGAATGTAAATCTTAGGGTGGTGCCTTAAGTGTTTTTATATACTTTATTAATTTGTGTATGTGTATGAAGGTCACAGTTCTTTTTTATCTTGATATATTTGCTGCATAGAGGAAAAACAAGAAAAACACATTAGTAAGAGTTTTATCCTGTATAGCCAAACTTAACTTATACTTCCTGTACATGCTTGTGTAAAACACAGCTTGTTGCTTTATGGAGTGGAACAGCAGTCATTCACCTCACTCTACCGAATAAACTTTTCTTGATTCTTGTTTTATTATTCTACTAAATTTTGTTCCAGGGCATCTGAGTTTGGACCCTCTAGCCACAGGAATATGACTAGGAATGCACAGGAAATGGATGAAAGAGATCTCTACATTTGTTTTGAGTACTTGGGAATTGATAAGTATTTAATTTCAACCTGGAAATAACACAACCGGTGTTGAACCTGGTGTTGTAAACTGTATGGTGAAAGTACTGTTAGTCTTAGCCTCATAGGAACTTTGGCATCAAAGGGTACTAACAGCATATCAAGCGATTGGAGAGTCAATCACACAAAACTTTTCTCCATTGTGCAAGGGGATTGTTGGATCAAAAATTCTTTATTTCAGCTATTCTCTCTGATTTGGTATTTGTGCATATTTCAAGCACCCCAAACTGTAAAAATTGACAATTGAACTTTTGGACTTGCAATGCCCGCTTGAATGTAGATGTGATTTTTTTTCTGAGCGCTTTTAATAGTCTGACAAACAATTATTTGGTATCTGGGCACCCAAAAGTGGATTCTGTGATTAGATTGCTAGTTGACTTTGGGTTTTACCATCTCGAAATATACTGTAGAGAAGTAATAATTTATAAAAATGTAGGAAAAAGTGAGAGCATCACTTAAAACTATGTGTGTTGTTTTGGCATTCTGAGCACCTTTGTTCTACTCTGATCACACTACACGGTTCCCATATAAGGTGACTGGTCTTGGATTATACTTTAATTGGTACAACTGGTTGTGGTGTAAACACTTGTTTTCAGTTTTAGGTTATATTGCTGAATGTGCAGCCTTATACCACAGTTTCTCCAAGTGAAGTAACCTTGTCTACATGTGCCTTGACTTACCCATTTAGATCACCGAAGATTTCATTGCTACATATCAGGCTAACTACGGCTTTTCTAGTGATGGTGCATCCAGCTCTACTGCGAACATCCAGGATACCAGCACTAAGACTGTAGAAGAACCTCCACAAAAAGAAATCCCAGAAACAACTGACTCCAAAAGGAAGGGAGAAAAGAGAAAGGCTGAATCTGGCAAGTGGCTCTGTCTTTGCAAAACCTGACTTTAAAAATGAGATAGGAAAAATTTGTGTATCCGTTTTTACATTTTGGAGAATGATAATAGCATTGGAAGAATGATAATATGAGTTTTCAATTTCAGATAGGCTTAAAGTCATGAAGAATAGAGATATCCCTTTTTCTTTTTCAGAGAGAGTGCTAAAGGTAATTCTCAGTCAAAAGGTTTATGTATTTTGAAAGCTACATAGTGATTTGAGTTAGTCATAATCATCTGAAATGAAGACAACATTCTAAAACTTTGAAAAAACTGCCATTGCCAAGATTTCATAGTGTAATTCTTGCTGTTTCTTTCAAGTGTTCTATTTATTTCCCTTTGATTTTTTTTTCCTTTTAGGATGGTTCCATGTTGAAGAAGACAGAAATACAAATGTCTATGTGTCAGGTATTTATCCTGTTGCCATGAAGTTTTCATGTTGGAAACATTTAGTGTTGAGACTTTGTGCTCAGTAAATTTTAGTTTCTGTGTGTTTTGTTCACCTGCTTTTGTTAGCTAGGAAGTTACTTAGTAGGGAATAAAGAAAAGTCAGGCAACGTTACATGCTGTTCTATATGCCTACCTTAGATAATTTACAGCAGTTTGTTCCTTAAGATTTAGTGAAGTGTAAGCATAGCATAACTGATATTTTTTAATGTATAAAATATGAGTGATCTTCACATTTATAGATAGGAAGGTTTTGGACTCACTTATACAAATCACCTTTGTATTCACGTAAGTGTCAGGTTTCTCACTGGTAAAATGCTAACAACTTTTACTTTCATTAAATACTTTAAAATGGTTCTCTGAAATTACAGGTCTCCCTCCAGACATCACAGTGGATGAATTTATACAGCTTATGTCCAAATTTGGCATTATTATGAGAGATCCTCAGACTGAAGAATTTAAGGTCAAACTTTACAAAGATGATCAAGGAAATCTTAAAGGAGATGGGCTTTGTTGTTACCTGAAGGTTGGTATTTGGTCAAATAAGTCTCTTCTCTCTTAAATTTTTAACTCAGGAACCAAGGCTAGAATTTTATAGATACTAGCCTAAACCACAAACCATCCAAAACAAAATACAAAGAAGACTGAGCTTTTAGGTTGGAACTAACTGTAAAGAGGTGATGCTGCTACCCTTTCTAGTTTTTTTTTTTTTTTTACTATATATAAATAGCTGCTTCCATACAGTATTCTCAACAAAGGCTGCAAATACATGACACAAAGGAAGTATTAAGTAAGACAGAGAAAAATCCAGAAGTCACCTTAGTGGCACTAGGGTTATTTGCTTGTTTTAAGAAACTGTTTGCTACAAGGTCAGCATGCTATGTAAATATGTAATTGAGGAGCGTCTCTTATCTTCAAAAACCTCACTCTCAGTGTATATAATCAACAGTTTAAGAATCTGAGAAGAAAAAAGCCAGTGACATTTGATTTGCATTTTGGAGTGAACTGGAATCGGGTTTAGCAAAGTCTTGACTGCTGCCCTATTTTTGCATATACAATTTTGTGGGAACACAACCCCACTGGCTCACTTGTGTTTTTGTGTCTGACTGCTTTCATGCTTCGTCAGTGGCATTGAGTGGTTATAGCAATAACCCTGACCCTCAAAGCCTGTGGTTATAGCAATAACCCTGACCCTCAAAGCCTAAACTGTTTACTAACCCCAAATTAGACTAGAAAGGAGATGGTGAATTATACTTACTGCTTCAAACACCATGGAAGAGACGTAAAATGGGAATTGGCAGAACTGTGTATAGTCTTTTTACTGTAAAGTGTATAGGCATTGATGGATGTGAAAGGAAGTTATCACTTCTGGAACACCAGTCAGCCACCTTAGGAGCACATGTTATCCATTCTCACCTGGCACAAAACAAATGGCCACAATTATGACATAGCATTTGTCATAGAACCTGAAAATAACTATAAGTCAAAGTAAAAAATGATTATGTGGTAGTATAAATATTCTAGGTGTGTAGTTAGTGGACAATATACAGTGGGATCAGAGGAAAGTAGGCTTGAGATGGCAAGGTTTGGGGTTCTCAGCTTTTAATCTGGTAAGTGAACCCTAACATGATCATTTGGGATATTAATCTTCTATGTTCATATGTAAGATTTGAGAATTTTAACAGCCCAAAGTTGACTAAAAATCTGTGAACTGAATTTTTCAAAGAGCAGGGTATTGATGGGTTGTGTTTTTTAAAAAAAAATTTCTTTGATTTATGTGTATACCTGTGGGGGGAGGGGCATTTCTATATGTGCCCATGAATGCTGTTGCATACAGAGGCCAGAAGAAGATGTTGGATCCTGTGGTGCTGGCCTTACAGATTGTTATGAGCTATGCTCAGTATGGCTACCGGGAACTAAACTTGGGTCCTCTGCAGAAGCTGGGAACTGAACGAGGGCTCTTAACTATTGAGCCATCTCCTCCACTCCATGATCGGATTTGTAAAGATTAGTGTTGCTCTATGAAACACCTTTATATCAAACTTAGGGCCCATGAAAGTAACAAATTGTCAAACCAATAAGTTGCACTCCAGAAAATAAAGTTAATTATTCGAGAATCCATATTTGATTGAGCAGCTTAAGTCAGTGATCCTCTGCCCTTAGACCTTTTGTTCTGTGACTCTGAGTAGGGGTGACAACTAGTGTGTTTGCATAGGACCCAGAATCCATAACTGCATTTAGTATATAAGCCATTAAATAATTATCTTCTACTAAGCATGTTATTACAGATGTATATTCTAGTTCGATGAAGCTGGACACTAGGGGCTGGCTGTATTACTTCCAGTTCCTTGAATCACCCACTGTTAGGTACATGTTACAGAATTTCACAGCTGGAATATGCCACAGATGTTACCCAGTTCCACTCCTCCCATTTAACAGATGAGAAATTTGGACTCCTGGAGACCAAACTTACCCAACAATATAATTTACAGAACACCTACTGTATGTTCCCATATACTAGTTCATCTAATTTTTAAGGAACCCTGTGATGAAGATATTTTAGCTTTATGCAGATAGAGAAATTGGGGTTTTAGAGAACTAGTTATGTACCTAAGTTAACACAAGTGTGTGATGTATATGTGTGTTTTGAACAGAGCTCTCCTGATTTATATTTTTAGATTTTTTATCCCAATGAGGTAGCTGGCATTGCTTATATCAGAATCTCAAGTTTCATTTCAGTGGTCAACCTAATGAGTATTTTATTTTACCTTTATAAAGAAAGAATCTGTGGAACTTGCATTAAAACTTTTGGATGAAGATGAAATTCGAGGCTACAAACTGCATGTGGAGGTGGCAAAGTTCCAGCTGAAGGGAGAATACGATGCCTCAAAGAAGAAAAAGAAGTGCAAAGATTATAAGAAGAAGCTGTCTCTGCAACAGAAGTATGGATTTCTTCTTTTTTGAAAGATTCCATATAAATATTCTAAAGTATTTTTTGATAATAGGTACTTACTTAGTTTTGTTCCATCAAACATATGCACAAATTATTATAAAGGCATTTCATTAGGTAGTCAGGGATCGTCAGCAATTTCTTCCATAGGCTGATTTGGTAGTGGTGAGGAGGGTTGTCTTTTTCCATGATAACTTTAAAAGTCTGTTCTAGGCTTTTTTATTCAAAAACAAAATTGTGAGGGATGGGCTCGTGATGAACTGAATGCCATTGTCCCTCTATCCTCTCTTCCCATACTTCCTGCCCCTACCTTTTGTGCTTCCAGTCTTCAGTAAGAAAGAACTTAATTTTAGTGGTGATTATTTATGATGTAAAGGGGGATTTAGTTTAGTTCAGTATGGGCCATCAAATGAAGAGTTGAAACTTTTCTTCTAGAACCATAACTTCAATTTTAGTGTGAATTGAAATCAACTGCCAGGAGCTAAATTTGTATATACAGGTTTGTTAGTAAAAGTTAGAAAGACTGAAGGTTTTATCATTGTATTTACCGTACAGATGTGTGTGTATGGTGTGTGTGCGTGTTTGTGTATAAAATGTGACATGTATATTAATTTGTTATTAAGCATGTTTTAGGAAATTAGTCAAAATAAATACTTTTACCAGTGAATTCTGTTAACATTCTAGGATTATACTTAAACTCATGATTAAATGATCATCATATTTTCTTTGTGTGGCCCCATGTTTTTTACAGACTTAGTTAAAATTTTTTCAAATAATATTAGGAAAATGTAAGATTATAGCAAAGGGCCAGTAGTATACTATTCATTGCAATTTGTTCTTCACGATATCATAAATTACATAGAAATTTAAATTGGTTTTTGGTCTCAAACTATAGTCAGTCATTCATATACATGGGTTCTATATATGTGGACTCACTATACTGAATATGTACCATTTTTTCTTGTCATTAGTATAGTGCAGCATGACAGCTACTTCCATAGCATTTACATTTGTAAGGTATTATAGACCCCAAGAGATAATTTAAAGTGCATGGGAAGGCAGGTATAAGTTGTTAGCCAATATAATAGTGTTATATTGTGTATAATAGTATATATAGTTATATCTGTGTGGCCAAGGATTTGGGTACCAAACCTCCACTGAAAACTGAGGGATGCTTCGTCATCTTCCTAGAAAGTTGGACATACTAACTCATTAGGGGACTTTAGAAGCTTGAGTGCAGAGTTCTTTAGGGGACTCCAGTTACTTTGATAAGGAACATGTAAGGGGGATTTCAGATTCTAAATGTGTATTTTTCCCTCCTGCCTAGTTTATTTTTTACTTTATAAAGTTCTGTGGAAGTATGTTGGCATCAGATAATGACTATTTGTAAACTCTCACTAAAGGATTGCATTCATCACTTTTCTCTCTCACAAATCTAAACCCACTTTTTGTTACATTAGGCAGTTGGATTGGAGACCTGAGAGACGAGGTGGACCAAACCGGCTGCGCCATGAACGAGTTGTCATTCTCAAAAATATGTTTCACCCCATGGATTTTGAGGTAGGCTATGGTGTTTTAACATCTAAAAGTTCTGGAATGTTTTTTTTTACAAGATGGTGCAAAGCTTACCATGCCCCACCACTGTGGGGGCATATTTCTAAAGTCATGGTAGGATAGGAAAATGGAACAAAGAATCAGCCTGTATTTAGAATTCCCTGTGGTTATCCCGTTGTTCTTTTGATTGGATCCCAGATAAAAGACTGTTACTAGTCATACTGGGGGCCAAAATCACAGCTGCTTGCTGCCTGAAATCAAAGATTGATGGGAACAGCTTGTGGCTTTGTGATAGAGCTGATTTTGGTGGAGAATACCAGTTCCACACTTGCATCTGAAAACTGAGAGAAGTTTGATCTTTAGAGGAATCTGATGTTCCGAAAGTGGAGGTTGTTTTTCAGAACATATTAATATCCATGTAAAATCCCCAAACAAGCAAATAAGGTGTTAAATAGGAACTGTCACAATAGCCTACATTGTGTTGTGCCTCCTGATATCATGTGCTAGATGGATAGAGAGTGTAGATGTATACTATCAATAGTAGAAAAATAACTTTTGTTTTCTCTGTCTAGTTCTGGAGTTAATGATAGCACATTGCACACAAGGAAGAAAATGTTCATAATGTTAAAATTCAGATTTGGAAACATTCTAGTTGCAATCTTTGTCTGATCTTGTTCTTTTCATTCACATTGTCAGCAGTGTCACAAGGGCTGTTCCAGTTTAGCCCCTTAGCAAGGGCCTTAAAATGGACAGGTCATAGCTGAACTGTCCTCATAAAGTGTTGGAGTTTACAGTGCACTTGTGGAGTCTGAACATCTTTTCATGATTAGATGGATTCTGTAGTCTATTTCTAAAGTGACTTAATGTCTCTTTTTACCTGAAATCCAGAAGGCTCTTGAAATATATAACAGCTATTTTAGATTTACAGTAATAATGAAGTACAGTTGAAAATCAAATGCATACTCCATAGAGTCTCTGACTTACACTGCCTTGCAGTTTCTCCAACTTTAAAATGGTGTGACAGAGTTGTGCATGCAACAGGAGCGAGCCATGATTCGCATTTTGGATTTTGATTTTTTTGTCAGGCTAGTGACATTTGATACGGTCCTTTCTCACAATACTAGGCAGCAGCTGCACGCCTCAGGGTTCCGTAAGCCATTTACCATGAGAGTCAGCAGTGACCATGAGGTCTACAGTGTACCTATCCAATGTTTGTAAACTAGCTGAACTATTCAACACTGTATCAGAAAATCAGAAACCAGGCTTTGTGAGATGCTTTTGCCTAGCTGTAGGCTGACATGTTCTGTGTGTTTTAAAGGTGGAGGACACTCCACTGGTACACGGTATACTTTATACTGAGTAAATTGTCAGTTTGGGCTGGGATTAGTAAGCCAGGTGGGCTATCTGTACTTGCTTTTGAAATGTCATTGCCAGGGGAGGTTTAAAAAAATGCTGCATGTAATCCACTCGATGTGCCCTCAGGAGAATGAGCGCTTGGTTTATCAGGTGGTATGCATACATTCATCCTGCTTATACTAAAAGCCGTAATTGTAAACTTCATCCCAACCATCTGGCCCTCTGCAAGGAGAAGTCTGATTGCATCTGTTCTTTCTTCTTCCTCTGACCTTGCTCACTGGAGGACTTTCTCCATAAAACTGTCACACTCTGTACACTCATGTTTTCCTAGAGCAGCCATATCGTTTCTCTCCTAAAAATGACTTTGGTTTTTAGTCTTTTTGACATGGACCTTCACTGTGTAGCTCAGGATGGTCTTGAAGTTGCTTTGTAGCCCAGACAGGCCTCAAACACAAAATCATCTTGCTTCCACCTCCTGAAGTGCTACTGCCCCATGCTGTATATTTGTTCCCGGCCAATACAAATTCCTTCTGGTGGATGTTTTTGAAGACAGAAGCTTCACATTTACAAATTGGTGATTGTTTCAAAAGTCCAGGACCCAGGAAGATGGTTTACTTGGTAAAGGTATTTGCCATTAAGCCTGACCACCTGAGTTTGATCCTTTGAACCCATGTGTTAGAAGGAGAAAACCAACTCTCTTATAAGTTGTCCTGTGACCTCTGTAGGTGTCCTTTTGTGCATGTGCACATATGAATGAATGAATGAGTGAATGAATGAGCGAGCTCACAAACAACTATACATATGTCGGTATATATGTATACATGTAATAAAAATCCTTAGTTTGTTTCAAGCTGGTACTTTATCATTACAAAGCTTTTATCTTTCTGTTTTGGTTTTCCTTCCTAGTATTTCTTTTCCTCTGCCACACTGAGTTCCCTAAGAACCAGGGCTTTGTCTACTTTGTTTGCTGGTGCACTTCTGGTGCACAGAATTCTGTTTTTCACTCCTCAGTACTAGCATCCGGGTATTACTATGTCCTGAATATTTTCGTGGTGCTCAGATTTAACCAGGGCCTTGAGTCAACACACCCTCCACCATGGAACTTCACCCCTACCCTTCCCTTTATTTTTGTGTGAGGAGTAATGGAAGGGATGAATGAGGTCCTGTTACTTCCAATCCAGACTTTCCATTGCCTAATAGAAGAGACAGTTTCTCTTTAGCATCTTTGTAAAGAAGGGCAAGTTTATACTTCCAATGCTGTGCTGAGTAGAGGGGTAAGATAGTCTCTTCTGGCAGTGGGAAACTTCAGAATTTTCAGAGAAAGAAATTCTTGTTAGTGTTTGCTCTCTTTGTTAGCACAGATGCCTGATCTTCAGTGATCCTACTAGCTTGATGAGAGCCTGTTAACAAAAAAGATGGCAGTTGTCTTGCTTTTTTTGTTCAGGGTTTCTGGACCTCGACCTCAAATCATGTCACTGTAGACCTGCATAGTCAAAGTAGACTCTAGCCACAATTATTATTAGAATTAAGATTCATCTCTGTAGTTAAACAAGATACGTAATAGCTCCTGTGTTCAGTAATACAGGCACATAGAAGAACTGTATCACCATAGAAAAGTGCTGGATGATACTGGTATAGATGTTCAGGTTGGCTTCAAGCTTACAATCCACCAGCCATTTCCCATGAGCTGGGATCACAGGCATAGTCCTGCAGTGGGCGTTATACAACTCTTGATGGAAGGATTCAGGAGGAATTGTAGGGACTGTTTAAATTGACTAAGGATTGGTTATGAACCTGAAGAACAGACACCAGCATTCAATTTTTTAGAGGAAAACAAAAACAACATTGTTGGTTTACCCCAATGTATCTCAAAGAACTCATATTTGAAAGGGTGGAGTATGTTTTATTCCAAAAACTTAAGTAATGTTAGAAGTTGCATACCTAAAAATCTTCGGTAGTATCAGGGTAAGTAATGAAGGATAATTTTGTAATGTAACTTCCAATGGGTCCAGTGTTCATTCAGTTCAAAGCCTTATCTAAAACTTTAACCTGGAAAGTTTGACTATCAAGAAATGAAGAATCACAACTCTGACATGAAGGGAGGTTTCTTTTTGTGCACATTAGCATGGTCTAATGCAATGTGAGAAGGTAAGATGAAGCTAGGGAGATGAATTTTAATAAGGACATGGGTAGTAATGCATGGTCATTGTCTACCATTTTAGTCAGTGTGACGTTTAGATCCGAGAGTTCCACGTCTGACTCACTAGGTTAAAGAGTCATCTCAGAGACGGGAAGCATTAGGCTACTGTAGGGCAGAGGTGAACTATCTGTTTCTGACATTTGCATGCCCTGAAGCTTGGAGTTCTGGTTTTCCTTACTAGGAATCTTGACTACCTCCAGAGGTCTGGGAGGAGAATCTTCCTGAACCAGAGACCACTGGGATCAGCAGTGCTTCAATTTTTATAGCACATTCTATAAATATTTTACTATGTGCTTTAAAACTATGCACACACACTGATGTTTAAGTATATAGATTCCTTTGCTACTGTGGGCTGCTTCTCTCTGCCGTGCTTGTCCATGTCCACCTTCTCACTTAGGCCTGAGCTAGTGCACTGAGTGACATCATCGATCTCTAGTTTTTGGGGTTTTTTTTGGTTTTTCAAGACAGGGTTTCTCCGTGTAGCCTTGGCTGTCCTGGAACTCACTTTGTAGACCAGGCTGGCCTCGAACTCAGAAATCCTGCCTCTGCTGCCCAAGTGCTGGGATTAAAGGCGTGCGCCACCACCGCCCGGCCGATCTCTAGTTTTGATTCTTTCATTTATTACTATAGTCTGCAGACAAATGTACCTACCTTTAAGCAAAGTACTGTTTTTCATTTGTTTATTTGTCCCAATTATAAATTTGGTTCTTGAATTATGAAGAAGGAAGGAACTCCATTTTAATCATGCTTGTTTTTGCAGGATGACCCATTGGTACTGAATGAGATCCGAGAAGATCTTCGAGTAGAATGCTCCAAGTTTGGGCAGATCCGGAAGCTCCTTCTGTTTGATGTAAGTTCCATCAGTGCTGAGGCCTCACATCCTCTCAAGCTGAGGAAGGGACTGAGAGTATGCCCTGGGATTTAGGTTACTGGTTTGTTTTATCTTAGGCCTGCTGTCTGTCAGCAGTAGTTCAGTGAACATGGCTTAGAAAGCGAGGCTTTGATTGATTGGATATGCTGAGCTTAGTTCCCTTCCTCCTGACTCTATAGAAGAGAGCCAGTAGAAGAAAAATGTGTGCAGCATTAGTTTTCTCAAGGTTCTTGACTTTCTCTGAATTATTCACCTGATCACAGTTAAGGGACAAAAGCTCCCTCGTGTATTTTCCCCTGTACTTCCAAAACTGATAGGAGGTACTTAAGTGACCATGTATTATAGTGTGTTGCTGATGTGCTGATTGTGAGGGGCTTTATGCATCGCGATCCTCAGAACCCTCTGAAGTGGATAGCCATGAGCCCTCCAGATGAGGAAGTCACATCTTTCCCTGTGTGAACCTTTGCTCAGTGCTCCTTCAGCTCCCCAACATGCAGGATTTAATCCCAGGGCAAATCTGATCTCATTTCACACGGTCTGGCTTCTTAGGTAGTGTTGTTAACAGAACCATTTGTGAGAACACTCTACTGGTTCTTGCTAAACAAGGTACAGCCACAGAAACATCTGACCACTGCGATAAGGGCGGGGGAGAGGGGAAGAAAGAGTTCTTACGTCAGTAGCTCAGAGTGTCAGGAGAATGCTACTCCTAACCTGGCTTAGATAAAGTGCGTCTGCTAATCTTGTCATTCAGTCCTTCTTACACTTGTCTTTTTAGAGACACCCAGATGGTGTGGCCTCTGTGTCCTTCAGAGAACCGGAGGAGGCTGATTATTGTATCCAGACTCTGGATGGAAGATGGTTTGGTGGCCGACAGATCACTGCTCAAGCCTGGGATGGGGTTACCGATTACCAGGTAAACCCTGCAGCTGCCAAGGGTGCAGCTAGTGTGGGAGCTGGCGGCATCTGTAGAGTACAACCTGGGAATAATGTGTTACACTGGAGGGTACAGAAAACCCTTTCACTTCTCAGCTTTTAAGACTGAAATTTTGAGGCTTTCTTAGCATAATAAGAAAATATTGAACTAAAGTATTCTGTATCCTTTCTCATTACAGAGAATGGACAAAGCTGAAGTAGTAATGTTTTGGGAAAGGAAATATTTCCATGATACCAATATTTACTTATATTTATTTGATCTTTTTTAAGGTTGACTGTGTGTAAGGTTTTGAGGACTGGAGAGTAAGGATGTGCTTGGATTGCTTTGGAAAAGTTGCCTTACAAACTTGTGTCAGTATTAGAAATGCTCAGAGAAGTTATTGCTTCTTTTTGCCTAAAACTCATTTTAACAATCATTCCTATTGATGCACAGGTAGAGGAGACCTCAAGAGAAAGAGAGGAGAGGCTGAGGGGCTGGGAGGCATTCCTCAATGCCCCTGAAGCCAACAGAGGCCTCCAGCGAATGGATTCCGTCTGCGGCTCAGAAAGGCCAGGGCCTTCCAGAGTGAGGCATTTTTCAGAGCAACCAAGCATGTCTAATATGTGTGCCCAGGAAGCTACAGCTGGAATGGCATTTGAAGAAACTATCGATGAAAATAAGTTTGAAAAGGCAGAAGATGGGGGAGAATCCGAAGGAGATGCTTCTGATAAAGATGCCAAAGAAGGTGAGCCTGATGGAGATTACCCCGAGAGGGAGAGTGGAGAAGGCTGCTCCAAGAAAGAGAATGAAGAGGGCTGCTCTGAAAGGGCGCTTGAGCCTGAAAAGGGTAATCCTAAAAAGGAGTCTCAGGAGAATGGCCCTGAAAGAGAAGCTAAGAAGAAAAGCAAAGAGAGTTATGAAAAGAATGGCCTTGCAAAAGAATCTGAAGACAATGACCTCAGCAAGGAGTCTGAAGGAGAAGACAGCCTCAAGAAAGAGTTGGAAGAAGATGACTCAGAGAGGGAATCTGAGGAAGACAGCTCAGAAAAGCAATCTGAAGATGGCTCTGACAAAGAATTAGAAGAAAATGGTGTTAAAAAAGATGTTGACCAGGATGCCTCTGACAAAGAGTTCCCAGAAAATGTTGAGAAAGAGTCAGAAGAGAATGAGACTGACAAATCAGAATTTGATGAAGGTTCAGAAAGAGTGTTAGGTGAGGAAGGCTTTGAGAGAGAATTTGAGGAAGACCCAGATGAAAAGCAGGAGGAAGATGATGAAGAGGAAGAGGTCGTATATGAAAGGGTTTTTGATGATGATTCTGATGACATTGAGGAGGAAGAAGAAGCAGATGAAAAGGAGTGTGAAGATGCTGATGACAAAGAAGAAGACATAGATGAAAAGCTCTTTGATGACTCAGATGAAAAGGAAGATGAAGACACCGATGGAAAGAAGGATGACGATGCCAGTGACAAGGTATTCGAAGACAATTCCAATGAGAAGTTGTTTGATGATTCTGATGAAAGAGGGACTCTGGGGAATGTGAAGGAAGATGGGTCTCTGTCCACATACAGCAGCTTTGCCCTCAGTAGTAGTGATGATGATGATGAAGTGTAATCTTTTCAACTTGCTTCTTAGGGAGAGCCCTGCATCTCCATTTGCCCATGCTTCAGGGTCAATTGTAGTGTTACATCAACGTGTGCATAGTGGTAGGAAGCCATCAGACTAATGTCTTGAAGGTTTTTGTTCTCACCTGTACCAGTGGATTTAAATATGTTTATTGGTTCTTCAATTAAAACTTCATAGTTACCATGCAAGTAAACTGGATACCTGTCATTTTGTTGGATTTGTTAAATGCATGCAAAAGAATATTTTTAAAGTATTCTAATTGGAGTTTGTGATATTCAGAAATAAAGATTAAATTGGTAACATGCAGAACCTGAAATGCGGACTTGAGTTAACTTGTGTCTTAAATCAAATATTGCTTGATTCCTCCCACTGCCCTATTTCCAGCTGTGTTAACCATTTGGGATAACATTTCCCCATTTTGCACCACAACGTGGGCCTAAAATCATAAAAGAAATAACACTTTAGACTCCCTCCCTCAATCCTTAGAAGTTACCAATTTTTTAAATTTTTCTACTCTCTTTCTACTAAAACCAAGATATGTGAAACTGAATTCTGTGTGGTTCACAGCTTCAGTTATTGAAAAGTGATCAGAGTTGGACTGTGCCAGTCTGGACAATAACTGAAGTTAGCAGGCCTCACTTCAAAATATGTGTGCTCAAGCATTTACACAGCTGCTTATATACACTTTGGAGAAGTTCATGGATTCCTCTGGAGATTAATAACTTTTCTTAAAAATATAGTTGGTTTTTGTTATAGAAATCACAGTTCCTAGTATTGTGCTAAGTCAGGTTGTTCCAATGTAATTAGGATTCATCCTTGATCGTGTTTTCTCAATTGAGTATTGAATTTACTAATAGTGTAGTGTTAAGACTTGAGGCCCCAGGGAGTGGGGAGGTCTGGAGGGGTGGAGATGGGGTAAGGAACAGTCAGAGGGCGGACCAGGAGGTGGGTAATGACTGGACTGTAAAAAACATTAAAGAATAAAAATCAATACAAATTATATAAAGAAGTTCTGTTGGGAGCCATGAACTTCGTCAGTGCTCAAACACCCACTTACTAGAGACTACCTCTAAAGGGAAGGAATACTTGGCCTTCTATACACATTGGTTGGAATATGTGGCTGACCAACATGAATTAGATGCACAGATGTGTGTGTGTGTGTGGTAAGTGTCTTTTGGCTCTGGATAGCAGCTTACACCTGTAATCCCAACAGCAGAGAGGCAGAGGTGGTGCAAGTCCAAGATCATCCTGAGCTCCATAGGTTAGGCCAGCCTCAACCTCATACTGAAACCCTGTTTCGGGAACAAAAGCAGAATTTGAAAATCTAGAGTCTGCCATTAAACAATAAACCTGATGAGTTGTTTTGGGTATTAAGGATGAGCACTGCTTGGCAAAGACTTCTTGCCATTTGCAGATAGGAAATGATAATACATTTTGGACTTGAAAGCATTAAAGCATTTCCAACCCTAGCAGGTTACCATGTCCACCTCCCATGTTAAGTGTGTGTGTGTGTGTGTGTGTGTGTGTGTGTGTGTGTGTGTGTGAGAGAGAGAGAGAGAGAGAGAGAGAGAGAGGAGAGAGAGAGAGAGAGAGAATTTCAATTAGGTTATGCTGTCCCCATAGCCTGACCAATATTCCCAAATTCTTTCATTTGGTAGATTAAAAAATACTCATGCTATTTTCATGTGAACAGTAGAAGTCACAGCTATGAAATGGTTAATAGCTTGTGCAGTGTCAAATTAGCAAAGTCTGATGGGTAAAAATGGCATACACGTATGAAATTTATCAAAGCCACCTTCAGACCTTCACAGGCACCAGGTACACACACAGTGCTCATGCATATATGGAGGCAAAACAACATGGAAATCTCAAAAAAAACAAAACCGTGTTCCCTAATGTTTATCAAATATACAGAATTCAACCCTTAGGTTGAAGTGGGTTTAGGCATACCTTTGAATGGCTTGAACACCCTGCTCCCTAGTCCATAAGTACACTGGATTAAGAAAGTTCAGGTGCTGTGGAAATGGCTCAGTGAATAAGGTACTTGCCATGCAAACACAAGAACTTGAGTAATAAGTACCCATGTAATAAACCAGCCACAACAGTGCTCAGCTATAAACCTCATGCTGGAGAAGATGAGACAGGAGGACCCCTGGAGCTCCCTGGCCAGCTAGTCTTGTCAAATAGGTGAGTTACAGGTTCGGTGAGAGACCCTGTCTCAAAAAATAAAGAGAGCAATAGAGGAAGACACCCAACACCAACCTTTGGCACCCACACTTATATGGATGTAATACCCCTGACACAGAAATATGTATACACACACAGAAGAACAAACTTCTAACTATTTTAGAAGATGATGCTATCAGCCTTTGGCACTATTTCAAGAATTCCTTCCCTGGGGAGATGAAAACAGTGTCTACCTCCTTTTAAGGTCCTAGCAACAAAGTATAAATGCATCAAAGTTCAGCTAACCTGGAGACCTAGTGAGTTTGTCTGGTTTACTTCACCCAGAATATGGGTGAAGGGTTGCTTAGAGCAGACGGAGTGACCCCAAAGCTGCTGGCTGCATGCAGTTTTCACACAGCATGGATGATGACTTCCCCCAAGCTAGTCTTCCCCTTAGTACCTCCTCAAGACCACATACAGTTAGAGCAGAACTGAATCCAAATGGCTAAGAGGAGTGGCTGCAATCAAGAGTTGAGGGTCTAGGGTCAAGCTACATCCCTTTCTTTGAGGGATCATCATGGCCAGAAGGCCTGCTAGTGACAATCTTTTGCAAGAAAATATAGTGATCTGTGGAAGATGGTAGCTGTTGTACTCGGAGGACTGAGTTCCACAACAGGTATTCAAATGAAATTAAAAAAAAAATCATGGTTTTCTACAAAAGAAGCCTATTAAAGGGAAAATTGGAGTAATATGATCTGAGTCTTCTTTGTCAAGAAGTAATTAATTGGTCTTTCTGGAGTCCTGAGGAGCCAAATCTAGTGTAGTTGAAGCTGTTGCCTTTTCTATTCCTTAATTCGTTCTATTTTCCTGACTTAATTAGGTACTAACTCCCAAGGATTGGAGTGGAGATCAGAATTAGCTCACACTCGTATCCCACCTTTCTGGAATAACGGCAATCTTGCCTTCTAAAAGTAAACTGTTCTGTTGCAGTGCTTCAGTTAGGAAAGGTGCTTGCTTCTGAGTCCAATGACTCATGTTCAATCCTCAGTTCTCACATGGTGGAAAGAGAAAACCAATTCCTCCAAGCTGTTCTCTGGTCACACACACAGAATTTAAAAGCAAATTAAACATTTACATGTAACACACAGTAGTGTTCCTTATTAGTTTGAACAAAGCCATGACTTGGGGGAAGTGTATGCTTATACATTTGGCCTTTGGATTGGATTCATTGCTTTTCCATGCATCCTTGAACTGTAACTCACTAGGTAACCATACATGACCTTAGACCCCTGGTCTTCCTGCCTCCACCTCCCAAGGGCTGGGATGCGTGAGTCACTGCACCTATCTTATACGTTTGCCCTTTGTGAACATTTATCTGTGTTCTTTTGGGTTGATTTTTCCCCTTACTGAATCTCTTTAGATGTCTTCAGAAAAAGAATATAATGTAATATGTGTGTATGTGTAAATACATACGAATAACCTGCTTAGTCTAACAAATATACTGTCACCTGTACGTTTATGTTTCAGGGCTGACCAGAGGAGTCATGAATTCGAAAAATAGCAAGGAGGGGTTTGAAGGGAGGAAAGGGAAGGGAGAAATGGTTCTAATCTCAACAATGAAAGAAACATTTTTAAGGAGTAAAAAATAACTTCTTTCTAAAACACTCTTCTTTTAAAATCATCTCGCTCAAAAATTTCCCCACTCATCACACCTCATTTACATGACTTGGCTTCATTTATATCTTAAAGTAAAATGCTTCCCTGATTAAAAAAAAAAAGTTAACACAATTTCTTCCTTTGAAAAAGCCCTTTCTTATTTCTAACTTGTGTATCTTCCTTGCATATATGTCTATTTGTCCTATGCATGCTTTTTGCCCAAGGAGGCCAGAAGTGGATGTTGGATTCTCAGAACCAGAATGACAGGAAGTAGTGAGCTGTCAAATGGATGCTGGCAATTGAACCCGGGGACCTCTGGAAGAGCAGTACGTGTTCTTAGCCATCACTGGATCCCAATCGTTCCTTAAATCACAAAATGCTATTGCAAATAGCCTAAGTCCTAGATTCCATCCGTCACAGGAATGACTGTTTGATGGAAAACAAAGCACATTACTGGGTGAAACGGCGTTCAGAGTGTTCTAGTTCCCCTTTGAAAGCATGAGGAAGGGTGTGGTACACCAGATGCATCAGCTTCCACTGGAAAGCATGAGCTAGCTGGTGGTCGTCTCTGAATAGCTTAGGCATGTGTGGAACTTACAGGTGGTGATATTGAGATGTGTTTGTCATTCCAGCTGAGGTAAAGAATCCTTCTGTTTGCATCACCTCTAAATGTTCTCTTGAAATAATGATGATTTCAGAAGAGTCAGAGTCTAAAAATAAAATGTCATCTGATTTATTCTTTTCAGCTTGACCATGACAATTAGACTTAAATAATGTTAAACCTGTAACATCTTAATGTGAAAACATCCAGATTCAGCAGTGCATCTGACATTGAACTTTGAATTTTTTTTCTCATTACCAAAGGAATTTATACTACCTTTAAACTAACATAACAACTGTTTTCCAGGTGATCCTAAAGAAATTATAGATGAAATTATTAAAACTTTACACTGTATTTTGACTCTTTTGATACCATCTTATAATGAGGATGTGTGGATTTTCATGTTAAGACACTTGTAAGGTCAAACTCTTGGTTTAACATATTCATATGTAATATAGTATCTTTTCTTTTTTTTCTCCATGGGTACTATACATTGATTCCATAACCTCAAACACGCTGGGCAAGTGTTCTACCACTGAGTTATAGATCCTTATAGAATCTGAACTATAATTTGGTTGAGTCAAATGGTAAGTATGTATTGAGCTGGAGTCTGTCCCATATGTTAGATGAGGTGGTGTGGGTATCGTGTCTATACTGAGTTTTGCTCTTATAGAGACTAGAGAGTGTCTGGCCCACAGTAAGGGTTCAGTAGGTTTGTGTTAAGCAAATGGTTCTATTCTTCGGGCATGCACACACACTCTCCCTTATTCCCTTTAAGTAGTTTGTTAGTAATGACTAACTCATTACTGTTCTTCGTAAGTCAACCTCAAAGGCAATCCTGTCGCTCTTCCTCTGCACCTCAGCTGCTCAAATTCAAAATCTAAGGATCATCTTTTATTTTTCCTTCACCTGTACTTCAAAGTATTGTTGAGTGTAACTCCAAATATATCCAGAATTGGAATTTACGTACCTATTTGCTCTAACAAGCCTGGTCCGAATCCATCACCTCATGTCTGCTTCTCTGAAGTAGCATCCACACTGAGCTCTTCACCTCCATTCTTTTTCTTTTTTCTTTTTTTAAAACAAGTTTATTGAAAGAATCTGAAAATAGTAATAAGGCTTTCATTAACAAGTAACAAAATTTTAAGATATTAACAATATGAAACATTAAGAATTTATGTGAAAACTCCATGTGTTCTAGATCAGTCTGGTGGCAGCTGCTTCTAGATTTGTCAACACTTGTTTCAGATGCATGACATATGCTTCAGACCCTGCTCTCCTCTGGATCATAGCAGAGGCCTGCTGTGCTCAGTCACGGATGAACGGCACAGACTGTGGGGACGAGCCACCATGGCTTAGCACTGAAGCCAGACCACTTAGGGCTCCACGGGCGCGCAGTAGGTCCTGACTTTAGAAAGCTCAGTGTGGCCGGTTCTACAGCAGCTGACAAACCTTTCCTAGAAGCATGAGACAAAAGCTTGACTTCATCTTGAAAGCCAGTCAAATAATGGGCAGGTCTTCCTTCCTACTCCTGCTGTAAGAGGTGCGGACAAAACTGAAAGCAGATACTTAGCTGAGGTGCCGGGGCTGACCACTGACTCCACGAAGGCTCCAGGCCTATGTGGCACTCGTGCTAATGTTACTTGCATTACATACATGCGTCGCACACAGGCTGCATATGGCTGCTGCTCAGATTGAATCAAACCTAAGATTCTTATGGAAGGAGAGCAGGGCCACAAGCCTGATGTCAATCATGAGCTGGTCTCAAAACCCTGTGGGCCACTGTGTAAGGGAGGAGTGGAAGCACAGAGCCCTGTCCTGGACACAATGTAAACACTAGACAACAGGCAGTCCCCTCTAAATCTTCACAAAGTGTGTACAAGAAAATATGTACATAATCACTTCAGAAAGTTTAAAATAACATCTAAAAAGTGTATACAGGATTTAAACTGTCCCCAGGATCTGCTGCCCTGTTGTGTGAGGAATGTGAGGTTGCTGGATGGCTGTGCCAAGTGTTACCTCTGTCTGCTCTGGAAGGAGTCAGAGGTCTTGGGGCCAGATTCAGAGGTACCTAGCCACCTCCAGAAACACAAAGAGCAAGCTCGCCTTGCCAACCCACAGCAAAGCTGCCAGGGGCAAAAGTACAGGCCCCCGGGAAAGCACTGCAGTTAAAAGAAGATTTCTGGCTGAGACATTTATTTCAATATCAAAAGGAAGGTCAATTCATTCTGACCCCCTCAGAATTTCAACAGACTGATTTATGGGAATTCCTGACCTGGGAATCTCAGGGGGATGCGGGGGCCCTTGGGAGAGATGTAGGACACCCCGCTCAGTTCTCATTTTGCTTTTTTAGAAATGAAAAAGAGATTTAAAAACATTAAAAAGCTGATCTGTTCTGCAAAAGGCAGACCCAAGCTCTCCCAGCAAGGCAGGCAGAACATAGACACCTGGACAGCCATGTGGTTTGTCAAGGCCAGGTCAGCTGGAAGACCAGCAGGAGAGCAAGAGAAGGAAGGGCCCCAGGAGCTTGAGGGTCCAATCACGTTGGAAGCTGGGAAATGTAGTCTAGCTGTCCTCCTCATCCTGGTCCTCTTCATCTTCTGGAAAGTGAGCTTGCTTCTTTCGAACATTCCAGTGCAGACACTGGGCAAGGCTCTCAAACCAGTCACTCACAGGGTCACACACACAGATGGAGGGCAGTGTAGCAGGAGGTGGTAATGCTGATGCTGTCTCCATGGCGGATTTCCTGTCTCTTCCATCCATCAAAAGACACCCATGCCGTGTTCCTGGCTTCTGGTGACAGCATAATCTTCAGCTAGACCCCTGCAGGAACCACGATAGGCCGGAATGACAGTGAGTGGGGGCAGATGGGTGTGACCATGATGGCTGGCACGTTGGGGTGGACAATGGAGGCCCCAGCTGCAGCTGCATATGCTGTGCTGCCTGTCGGGGTGGACATGATCACTCTTGGTAGGGACAGGGTGTAGGCATCATTCTTGGGCTCATGTGGGGTTCTTGGGTCCCTAGCTGCAACATGGGCCTTACCTTCACCCTGCACAGTGGTGATAAGTGTCCGTCCAGGTAGACATCCACGTTGGACAGATATGAGGAGGGGCCTCTGTCGATCACCACTTCATTCAAGACCTGATATTGCATAGCCTGTTTTCCGCCCTCTGTGTCCAGACCATTTTCACTGAGGCCGTTGTGGATGACTGTCTTCTTGTCTCTGGGCTCTTTCACCACCCTGACCTTCAGCCGACTCCTCAGGATAACAGCCGCATTCCCCTCTATCACCTGATTCACTTGGGATTGGAAGTTCTCAAAGTTGAATGGGGTCAGAAAGCCCAGGGATCCAAGGTGGAAGGCCATAACAGGAAGCACACTGCCCTGGAAAAGTGAGGAGGCGTACAGCAAGGTGCCATCCCCTCCAAGGCATATGATGAAGTCTATCTGGTTGGAGACGTCATCATAATCTTCACGGAAAGTGCAGAACTTCTTCGCTGGTCCAAAGTTTTCATCACTCACTATAGCAGGGTCTTCCAGAACTTTCTTTTCCACATACACGATCATGTTGTTTTCCTCCATGAGGTATATGCAGAGCTCCTTGAAGGGCTGCAGTAAGCTGGCATCTCGGATCTTTTTGATGACAAGCACACTCTTGGGAGACTTGTTCCATGTCAACCGTTGACTTGCAGGGTCCTGGATGTGCATGATGGTCTGTGGGTTCTGCAGCACGCAGGCCTTTGGTCCAAACGTTGTCACCGGGCACGGCCCATGGAAAGAGCGAGCGGGTCCTCCTGAACTCTTTGGTGCTGCCTAGGGCAGGTGAGGCTGACAGGCTCCGAGACTTGGCCCGGCCCCGGATGGGGTGATTGTAGCTCCAGGTCTCATCCCCGTGACATGTTGAGCAGTTGTAGGAGGCTGAGTCGGGACTCAGCTCCTTACTCAGGTTCATCTTTTCTTATTCCATTTCCATAGTTGATATGAGAAAAACACTGGTGCCATCGGCTGTCGCGCGCCCGTGTGGACGTCTACATGCTGGGCCGAGCCAGCGGTCCCTGCTGCCTTACTGCTACCTGGCTCTCAGCGACCCAGCCGCCCGCCACCCCATGGCCGCTCGGTCCAGAGGCTGGCACCACCAAGCAGCCTCCATTCTTTTTCTTTACCAAGCATTTGTTTGTTTGTTTTGGACAATAGCTATGTGAATTTAAAACAAACGAAAACTTGGGTAGGCAAGATGGCTTATTTGGTAAAGACAAACCAAATAACCCAATTAAAAATGGGGTACAAAGCTAAATAGAATTCTCAACAAAGGAACTTTGAATGTCTAGGAAGCACTTAAAGAAATGTTTAATGCCTTTAGTCATCAGAGAAATGCAAACAAAAATATTGAACAGATCATGGAGTCTTACAGAAGAGTTGGGGGAAGGAATGAGGACCCCTGAGGAGAAACTTCTCAAGAAGATAAACAGAGTCTTCTAACCTGGATTCTTGGGGCCTCTCAGAGACTGAACCACCAACTAAAGAGTATACACATGCCGGACTTAGGCCTTCCACACTTTTGTAGCAGATGTGCAGCTTGGTCTTCATATGGGTTGCCCAACAAGTGAGCAGAGGTTATCCCTAAAGCTATTGCCTGCCTGCCTGCCTGCCTGAGGATCCCTTGTGCCTAACTGTGCTGCCTTGTCTGGTCTCACTGGGAGAAGAGGCACTTGATGTGACAAGTAGGGGGATACAGAGGTGGGGGGGGCTCCATACTCTCAGAGAAGAAGGAGAGGGATGGATGAGGGGAGGTGGGACTGTGTGAGGTGGGGGATTGCAAGGAGGGAGGGGCAGTGATCAGTGATCGGGATGTAAAGTGAACAAATAAATAAACAAAATTTAAAAATTAAAACAACCAACCAACAACATTACCTACTTACAAATCCTGACTATTACATTTATGGTAACCCATCCCTCCACCCTACCCTAATGTCTCTAGTATTGACTCTCCCTTCATAGCAGTCATACTCTGATTATCTTTTCCCTTTGTTTTTCCAGATTCTCCTCCCATCGCCCTAGCAGCATGAGAACTCTGTCCTAGTCACAGCTTTGTCTTGGTCTCTGTTCAGTGACACAGAAACTGGCCCACAATATACCAAAATGTTTGAGAGCTGGGAACAGTGACCAAGAATATGTTATTGTTAGGTGCTTTGTGTTTTCAGAGGACTGTAAAAACCTTTGGCCAGGTCAAGGCAAGGCAAACAAGTTATTTGTACCGAAACAGTGAGATAAAGTTCAAAAAACACAAAACCAATCACTGTTTTGGGGACATTAAGATTATATTATTACAGTTTTACTACATTATTTCTTCATTTTCATGGGAATGGAATTTCAATCACAGCAAGGCCTTGGTGAGCTATACTAAGCTTTTGACAATCATCCCCACTTCTAGAAATCTTACTAGGTATGGAACATCTTTCTCAAATGAACTATGTGAACTTGTCTGTGTGATAGCTTGTTAGCTGGATCTCTAAATGTCTCCCCTGTGATTACGTACATTCTACCATGGACTACATGAACAGATCTACATCAACCTTGGTGGCTCACACTTATAATCCTAATTCTTGGCAATGGGAGGCAGGAAGATTAAGCATTTAAGTTCATCGTTGGTTATATAGTAAGTGTGGTGGTTAAAATATGCTTGGCCCATGGGAGGTGGCACTATTAATGCCCATAGGAGGTCTGGCATTATTGGAGTAGGTGTGGCCTTGTTAGAAGAAGTGTGTCACTGTCAGGAGTCGGCATTGAGATCTCTATGCTTAAGCTCTGTCCAGAACAATGAATACTGGTTGCTTGTAGAAGACATAGTCTTATCTTGGGTGCGTTTGGGTCAAGATGAGCCCTCATTTCCTCCAGCACCATGGCTGCCTTCACTCTGCCATGATTCCCACCAATGATAATGGACTGAATCTCTAAAACTATAAGCTTAAATTAAATTCTTGCCTTTGTTTAAATTAAATTGTTGCCTTGGTTATGATGTCTATTCACAGCAATGTAAACCCTAACTAAGACAATAAGTTTGAGGCTACTTGACACTCTGTCTTAATGGCAACAAAAATAGTACAGGCTTACAAATCTTAGATATTGGCTTTTCTTTAATCACCGAGTCTCATGCAACAGGAGTTTGCCTGTTATACTTCCAAACCACTTGGGGATGTCACTCGGTGGTAGAAAACTTGACCAGCATGCATAAGGTCTTAGTTTCAGGTTCAATCTCTAATAGTGGCAAAATCAAAACAAAATAAAACAAAATTCATCCTTCCCAAATCAACCAACCAGCCAACCAACCAGCCAACCAGCCAGCCAGCCAACCAACCAACCAACAACCACTCTTCCTACCCAAAGTGATAATGCTAGGTAGATCCAATCATTCATTCAGTGAATATAGACTATGGATCAGACACTGTTATTGATCTGAGAATAAAAGAGTTAATGAGGGAGAAGAAGGAAAGACAAATAATGTGTTTAAAAATATACCAAGCAAGCTCTAGTAGTTACTGAGAACAAACAATTCGGTTGCAGTGTTAATCATGACTAGATCAGCGAAGGCGATGTTTTAACAAGGGTGCTAAGGATTGAAAGATGCCCCCAATGGAGGAGTTAAAGAAAGGACTGACGGAACTGAAGGGGCTTGCAACCCCATAGGAAGAATAATATCAACTAACCAGACCCCCCAGACCTTCCTGGGACTAAACCACCAACCAAAGAGTACACATGGAGGGACCCATGGCTCCAGCAGCATATGTAGCAGAGGACAGCCTTGTCAGGCATCAATGGGAGGAGAGGCCCTTGTTCCTGTGAAGGAAACAAGTGGATTTTTTTTTAGCTGACTGTGAATAAAGAACTAGAAGATTAGAAAAGATGTTGTCTCAGCAGCCCAAGTAGGCTTTGGGTTAGAGTAGAAGCTACAGGTTGGGATTGGATTCAGAACATATTTTGGTAGTAGATAAAAATAAGAGGGGGTCAGGAGCTGGAGAGATGGCTCAGCAGTTAAGAGCACTGACTGCTCTTCCAAAGGTCCTGAGTTCAATTCCCAGCAACCACATGGTGGCTTACAACCATCTGTAATGGGATCTGATGTCCTCTTCTGGTGTGTCTGAAGACAGCTACAGTGTACTCATATAAATAAAATAAATCTTAAAAAAATGAGAGAGGGTATTAGAAATTTGGGGTTTAAAAGTACTGGTGGTCCTATTTTAATGAATCTTAAGACAAACTTCATAGATGGTTAAAAGTAATCTCTAATGGGAAAAACAGGGTTAGGGCAAACCACTCAAAATCCATTGAACTTTGCAATTAGAACATTCAGACAGTAACCGTGTTGTTGTTGTTGTTGTTGTTTTTAAACCTCCAATGACATGTCTACCCTGTGGCACAGTCAGTTAATCTTTTGGAAATCTTTAAACCCAGAGTCAGCTTCCTCCAGATCATGAGTCCCCCATTCACATCTAACTGAGGCAGTTTTCAATAAACTTGTCAAAAGTGATCTGGAGCAGAGACTTTCTGTCTATTTGATGTTAAATGGTGACATTATTTAACACTTACACTTTGGTATTATTTTCACCTGTGCCCCAGCTTTGACAGATGGCTTAACATTGTCAGGGAGAGTGCAAGTTCATAACAGATATTTAAACCACTCAACAGGCCAAAACGGCGTCTATGTACAAATTTCTTGATTTTATTTATTTTTTTATTATTTTCTGTTTTTTTATTTACATTCCAAATGATTTCCCCTTTCCCGTTTCCTCCCTCCCCGAAAGTCCCATAAGCCCCCTTCCCTCTGTTCCCCATTCAACCCCCTCTCGCTTCTCTGTCCTGTTATTCCCCTACATCCAGTCTTTCCAGGACCAGGGGTCTCTCCTTCCATCTTCTTAGAAATCTATTGATATATGAATTGTGTCTTGGGTATTCTGAGACTCTGGGTTAATATCCCCTTATCAGTGACTGCATACCATGTGTGTTCTTTTGTGATTGGGTTACCTCACTAAGGATGATATTTTCCAGTTCTGACCATTTGCCTAAGAATTTCGTGAATTCATTGTTTTTAATTGCAGAGTAGTATTCCATTGTGTAAATATACCACATCTTCTGAATCCATTCCTCCGATGAGGGACATCTGGGTTCTTTCCAGCTTCTGGCTATTATAAATAAGGCTGCTATGAACATAGTGGAGCATGTGTCCTTATTGCATGTAGGGGAAGCCTCTGGATATATGCCCAGGAGTGGTATAGCCGGATCCTCCGGGAATCATGCCCAGTTTTCTGAGGAACCGCCAGACTGCTTTCCAGAGTGGTTGTACCAGCTTGCAATCCCACCAGCAGTGGAGGAGTGTTCCTCTTTCTCCACATCCTCGCCAACAGCTGCTGTCTCCTGTGTTTTTGATCTTAGCCATTCTGACTGGTGTGAGATGGAATCTCAGAGTTGTTTTGATTTGCATTTCCCTAAAAACTAAGGATGTTGAACATTTCTCTAGGTGCTTCTCAGCCATTAGATATTCTTCAGGTGAGAACTTTTGTTGCCGGTTGTGGTGGCGCATGCTGATAGGATTTGCTGAAGGAGGCAGAGGCAGGACGATCACGAGTTCGAGGCCATCCTGGGCTACACAATTTCTTGATTTTATGCTTAGGATCTTCATACATTGCTAAAAGCTTCTAGTGTGAAAGTTAGTTATTAGTTACTTCAAACTGTTATCCTAGAAAACTAATGTGTGAACAAAACCATTTCTTTGTTATACTAAGCATTATTCCCCATGCTTAAATGATTACCAACAGACTATAGCAAATAGGATACATAAAAGAAAGACTTTGGAGTTTTTAAAGTATAGGCGTGACATGGTCTGATTTGTGCTTCAGGGAGATGGTTTTGACTGCAGAGAGGACAAACAGAGGAAAGGTTAGTGGAAATAACTGGTCATAAGGGGTCACGGTAAATAGTTCAAGTAACAGCTTACAGTGGCTCACAGTGAGCTAATAGCAGAGATGGTGTGAAATGATTGGATTCACTTTGGATGCATTTTGTACGTAGAGATGATAGCATTTCCTGAGGGATTGGATATGGAGATCAGGGGAAAGAGATGAAGGCAAAAGATTAAGAGACAGTGGCAGAAAATGACCCTCTAGGATTTTGACCTGAGCGACCAAATGACTCACAAGCATTCACAGGGTAGGAAGATCAATCTCTCAGGTTCTTGAGCATTTGAAGGTGAGACAGAGGAGGAAATGGAAATGAGAATTAGTCAGTGTGATAGGAGATAAAGAAGAAGACTCTGGGTTTCTGGAAACTAGAGGAGAAAATAGTTTCTGAAGAAAGGAGTAATAAAATGTGTCCATCAGTGATTGTCTTAGGGTTTCCATTGCTGTGAACACACACCATGACCAAGGCAACTATTGTAAAGGAAAACATTTAATTGGGGCTGGCTTATAGGTTCAGAGGTTCAGTCCATTATCATCAAAGTAGGAGCATGGCAGTGTCTAGGCAGGCATGTGCAGGATGAGTTGACAATTCTACATGTTGTTCTGGAGGCAAACAGGAGAAGACTGGCTCCCACTTGGCAAGGAGGGTCTCAAAAGCCCACTTCCACAGTAACACACTTCCTCCCAAAAGACCACACTTACTCCAACAAGGCCACACTGCCTAATAGTGCCACTCACCGGGCCAAAAAAATTCACACCACCACAGTGATAGAAGATGAGATAAGGGCAGAAGGTTGGCCATTGCATGTATCAAGTTGAAAGTTGTTCATGATCTTTGTGAAGACTCATTTTGGTAGAGTGCTAGAGAAGAAACCCAAAAGAGAAGTTGAGAAGAAAGTTTGAGAAAAGAATATGGAGAAAGAAACTATAGGCAACTGCTTTAAGAAGGACTGACACCATTTCTAGAAGAGAATGTGAGATTTTATTAAACTAGGATGCATGATAATGGGATACAGTAGATGGGAGAAATGGGTGTGCACAAGAAGAGAGGACAGTGGTCTAGGGGAGATGGCTTAGTTTATAATGTGCCTGTTATGAAAACATGAAGACTTGAATTTGGATCCCTAGAGAACAAGAAAAAAAGATAAGTGAAGTAGCATGCATTTATAATCCCATCACAGAATGATAGAGACTGGCAAGTCTAGTCGATTGGAGAGCCCAAGTTTCAGTGAGATATTGTACCTCAAAAATGATAAAGTGGAGAGCAACTACAAGAGACATTCAATGCCAGGCTCTGGCCTCCTCATGTACACACACAAACACACACACACACACACACATCCCACATAAATATATGCACACACGCCAAACACACTCATCACACACACACACACAACACACATACACACAACACACACATTATTAAAAAGGACAGTCATATGATGTAAGCTATTTCAATTGGAGAGATGTAATCAAATAGCCTTTGGGTGAGCAATTAAATTTATCAGGACATCTTGGAGGACAGCTAACATAATTTAGCTTTGCACTGTTCCCAGTGTTTTCAACATCTCTCCCACATCACTACACATTGTTCTTTTGTTCATTTGGGAGAACCAGACTCAATTTTTAACTGGTTGCTCAAAGTCAGCTGTTGAATAGCAGTAGACATCAGGTACAGAAGAATTGAAGACCATCCCTCCTCACTTCTGCGCCTTACAGACTTCTGGAAATACGTTGGGGTAAGAGAATATGCATTTCAAAGAATTTGGAGTCCTGCAAATATAGGTGATCAAAGGAGTTAGTGTATCTAGGCACAGATGTAATGATGAACTTATTGGTACCCAGAAGTTGATTAAGCTTGGGCAAAGTGCCCTTAAGTCAGTGACTCTTTGCTTTATCACTCAAACCTCAAAAGATGCCTGCCCTTGGAGGATATTGTGACTTTACAGGACTGGGGTGAAGCCTGATATTCCTCATTTCTCATCCTCTCTTAGGGAGTATTGATGATACTGGGCCAGAGACCACACTTTGCAAACCACCGACAAGAGGAAGGAACCAATCCTTTGATGATAGAAAAGCTTCATAGGAAATATATGTGACTACAGGCCATCATTGGGAAGAACACAAGGGCCTTTTTCTGTTTCTTTGGATGGCATCCAAAGGTAAATTAATCATATGATGATCTACATTGATTGCTAACAAAATGATAAAGGAACACATCAACTCTGTTACCAACCATCCCAAAGAAATGTTGATTTTTTAGTAATATAGTCTTAAAGATTGCCCAAGTTTTGCCAAATAAACATGAGGAAAGTTTAAACGACAGTAGGTTACTTTTGTACTGTGAGTTTAGAGTCTATGGCTCCTACATCATTTATGAAGGAGAAAAGAGGAGCACAGGTGGTTTTCATTTCTTATCATAAAATATGATAGATTATTAATCAACATTCCAGAAATATAGCCGCTCTTTATCCTCTGGGAAACCATCACTGAGTTAATAGCATCAGGCTCTACCCATCTGATGAAGAGGCTTTTACTGCGCCTCCCTGTTGGCTGACATTCTTTGGTTTAATTTTTAGACTCAGCCAGGCCCAGCGGTGGTATTGTCTCCCTGGAGGTTTGCACAGATGAACAGTTTTCATGCAGATACTTTGTAGTTGGTTGGAGTTATCTTGTTATAAATTGGAAATATGTTTTTGTTAAAAGCATATTTCTTTTTAAATGCCTATAATATATTTAGAGAAGTAGAATGTCTAGACTTCAGAGTGCTTTGCTGCATCCTATATCATACATTTTAAACTTTGCTAGATTCTGCCAAGTTACCATGGGACATGTTGAGCTGATTTACATATACAATTATTAGAATAATCAGGTCCTATCTTTCCCTTAATACTAGCTGTTTCTGTTTGTTCAAACTTAGGCCAAGCTAAATGTTGAAAATATTTCAATTTGAACTGCACCAATAATCAGAAAACTTAGGTTAAATGAGATGTTTTGTTGACTCAACAATTATTCCTCTGATTTGCCTTTTCTCATTGTATGCTGAGTTTTCCATTGTTTTGTTTGCCTGTTCTTCATGATTTGTAGTTCTTTTTACACAAGTGCTTTTGTGTATGCACACACACACCACACCACATTGATGCATGCATGCACCACTGCATGCATACACATGTACACAGTAGCAACCATTATGAGCAGGTGATCAGGTACCGCCTTTCAGTTGACATTTTCAGTTGGTATTGAATTTCTTTCAGCTGAATATTTATCTTGTGACTTTTGATTTGGGGCACACATATTCACTGTGTTTCACTTGGGAAAATGTTTCTTTATTACTTCTGAGCTTCATGTCAGACTTAGAGAGATCATTCCCATCTCAATGTACGTATTGAAATATATTTCCAATATACACATCTCTATATATTCTTTGGTTAGTTTAACAGCATATTTTATCATTACATCTTTAGTTTTATATTTCTTTTTATATAAAGTATGACAAACAAATTAGAGTGGGGAAATTAAGAAAGTTTTAGACATTAGCATGTCTGTTACAGTAGATATATCTGTCTGAGCTGAAAATGTAAACTTGTGAGTTGAAGTTATGTTAAAAGATTTTTTAAAACTCTGAGCTAGGATCATAGGAGAAAAAGACTATAGAACCAAAGGAGAATAGAGAACCACTGAGTTTCCAAAGAGATGTGGAGATTTAGAGATTAAGCAGAGATGACTGGGAATAAACAACTAGGAAAGTCATAGAAAACCCAGAGGGGTTAGTACTACGGAGGCCAAGAGGAGAACGTTTAAAGAGTTAAATGAAGTGGCCACCTCTGCTTTGTGACTCTAAGAAGACAGAGCTATGTCACTGTATTTAGTAGCATTGAAGAGAAAACACAGAAGAATCAAAGTGGAAACCCTCTGCAGTGGATTTGGGGGGACTCTAAGGTGAAAACAAATGAGATCGTGACTAACCATTGACAAACTCGAGAAATCCTGCAGCAGAGAGGACCGAAGAGTGGGAATGGAGGTTGAGGATGCCGTGTTGGACATGGTCATACTTGAATGATAGGAAAGCTATGGTGGAAAGGGAGGCGTTAAAGCAGGAGAGAAAGGGGAGAATGGAATCACTGTCTACAAACCTTAAGCTTGATTCTTTTCTCACTGAATAGACAATTGTCTCAAAAACATCACTTAATTTATCTAAAATGTCCTCTGATTTGAACACGATGTAAGACAATTTCCAAATAACTTCTATGGCTCCTTATTTATTTTATTGGTTAATTTTATTTTTAGCAACTATGTTTTTAATTCTGTAAGACCTGTATCTTTTTCTCTGAGGACATCGTTTTCTTACCAGAATAATTTTGTCCTATGGATGCAATACTCTCATGAACATCTCTTAAGACACTAAGTCAAATTTTAAGCTCTATCTTCTACTTTTGATGTTAGCTTTCTCCTTAGATGTTAGTTGCTTTGGCATATCGTTCTAGTGTGTCCATTTCCCAATTGTTGTTCAAGGAAATGATTGAGTACTATAGAAAAGTTCTGCTTATTAAGTGTAGATAGGAGGTTTATCGAAGTCTGGATACCTAGTAGTTTAGAATTTGGGAAATCAACTTACTAAATATATTAGGGATGTAACTATAGTACTAGCATGCCCTTTGGTACCATATCTTTTATCGACCACCAACCTGGACATTCACCTTCTCTCTTTCCAACCAGAGGGCCCCCATAGGTTCCTTTTCTGTGCATGAGAAAAACTTTATTTAGAAAGTCGTTGTTGCTGGGTGTAGCCAGAGGTGACCACTATAAGCAAGACTGTACAAAGCTGGAAAGGGGTCAGCCTGATTTGGCAGACCTTCGGCTTGATTACTGCCTTTTGCATCATGACTCACTCTAGCTCCAGGCTGTTGCCAACTTGGAGCCTTTTCTGGGGCTCCATTTAGAAGATTCATGATCATTTTGTCTCCTCGTTGCTGGGTTAGCAGAATGGGAGTTCCAGAACTTTAGTCCTGCTTCCGGGACCTTGCCAGCACAGTGATGTAACATATAGACTAGAAAGCCAGGCTGTCTGGCTTGGGCAAACTGCTTACACTCACTGTGACTCTGTTTACTCCGTTTTTAAAACTTAGGTGTTGCCTTATAGAATTCTCTGAATGGATTAATACACGTAAATGCTTTAATATAAATACATGTAGTACATTAATACTAACTGGCTGTCTATGTTTTTATATTCTACTTGTGAGATTCTGTCTAGTACTCTCCAGATTGTTTGTTTTCTTTATTTATTTTGAAAAATACTTTTTTTAAAAATCAACATTCTAAGTTCTTAATTTACCAACATTTGGAACTGCATCTTCTATTATTTAACAATTATTAGAAATTTAGAATGCAGGTGTGCTGCTACATGCTTGTACTCCAAAAAATTTGGGAGACTAAGGGGAGAGAGAGAGAGAGAGAGAGAGAGAGAGAGAGAGAGAGAGAGAGAGAGAGAGAGAGAGAGAGAGAGAGATCACACAGTAAGGCTGAATTGAGTAAAGGTCTCTTGTTTCTGACTTCAGTCCCATGAGTTCTACAAATATGGAGACGACTGCTCCATAGCCTATGCATCCAGGACTTAAGCTCTGTTTTGTCTGTGAACTTCCCAACAGCTTTCTCCTTAAACCAAGTCCACGCTTCTTTCTACTGCAATCTAATCCTTCCACCTGCCCCTCAGCCTCATCTCTCATACTGACTTCCTTGCTATGTTTTATTGTTAATGTCACTTTCATTTTTTTTAAAAATTATTTTTCCTTTAAAAGGTTTCATACAGGTTTATATTGTATGTTGTACACCTCTTTCCCATATTCCCTAACCTCTTTTCTTTTGCCTCCTAGATGTCTTCTTCATGCCTCTAGACAATTTTACTTCTATTTTCATTTTATGTATATGTGCATGATTTTATCTAATGATATAAAGCCTAGATGAAGGAAAACACATGGCATTTATCTGAGACCAGTTTAATTTGCTTACTCTGATTATCTTCACTTGATTAATTTCCCTGCAAGCAATGTAATTTTTCTGGTGTACTCAACCTCTTGCTCTCAGCTGGACCCTTTCCATTGGCCTTTAATCACACTAAAATCTATTCCTTTAATTAAAAGAAGCAATGATGGAACCCCTACTCCCACATTCTATTCTATTCTATTTCTCCCCCTCTCTCCTTCAAACTCCGGGCAGAGCTCTTTCTATGTGACCAGTACCTGTTCTTTCTCTCATCTTTCCTCATCTCCCTCTCCTCTTCCTTTGACTTTATTACTCTAGCAAAAACCTCTCACTACGGTAATGTCTGGTAGTGTGTGTGTGTGTGTGTGTGTGTGTGTTTGTGTGTGTGTGTATGTGATCCTACAGTGATGTCTATTGACTCACACATTTGTCCTGACAGCATTCTCGCATTCTCAGCACTTCTTCAAAATAAGATTCTCTAAGAGGAGCTTTATCCTTTCCTTCCAAACACACTCTTCCCATGTGCCTTGGTTCAGGGAAGAAGACACAGTCACTCACTGACTGATGCAGTCCTTGAATACAAGGGGTCAACCTTGATACCCCTTCTTCCTTGTATGCAACTAAGTAGCAAGGCTGCTAATTTTATTGTGTAGAAAGTTGTCTCTCAAAGCCATTGACATCTCTGTTACCATGTTGTTATCTCATGTCCACACCCAGCTAACATTGTCTCTTCCCTAAATCATGAGAACAGCCCTCTGTTTATTTCTAGTCACTGACTACCTTAATCCTTTTGCCTCACTGTGACTGGACAGATGTTTTTAAATGCACATCTGTCTGGGTGTGCTAATACATATCTTTAATCCTAGCACTCAGGAGAAAGAAGCTAGCCTGGCCTACATAGCCTGTTAGGGTCACATAAAGAGACCCTGTGTAAAAAAAAATCACACATCTGATGATGATCCCTCTCCTACCCTGTAACTCCTTAACATATATTTTTCTACAGCTTATCAAGAGTTTCTTAGTACTCAATGTAGCCTTAAAACTCTGTTCACTTTGGGTTATGCCTTCATTCCCAGCTCATTATTTTAAAATATTTTACATTTTGAGATTATAATTACATTCTCTCTCTCTCTCTCTCTCTCTCTCTCTCTCTCTCTCTCTCTCTCTCTGTGTGTGTGTGTGCGCGCGCGCCTCTTTCTACTGAAATCTAATCCTTCCACCTGCCCTTCAGTCTCATCCTCTTCATACTGACTTTCTTGCTATTTTTTATTGTTAATGACACCTTAGAAAAATAGAAAAGAGCTGTGTGGGGATACTCACACTCATACATATGGGATATATATCTATATCCCATATGTGTGTATACATATACATATATATACACACATACATATGGAATATATATGTGTATTATACATATATATCCATTTTATCTTGCTATTGATCTCTGCCAGGCCTCTCCCATCTTAGGGTTTTTGCACAGGCTGTTTCTTCAGCTTAGAGCACTCCTCCGTCCTCTCTGCTTGTAAACTCCCTTTCAATGTTCTGGACCTCACTATCACACCTATGCAACAGCATTCTTTCTACTGGGAGAGTCTCTGTGTTCACCAATTAAGTCAGGACTCCTTACCACAGGTTTTCTTAGTATAGGCCATTGATTCATCACCTTTGCAATTGTACACTTACTCATGTAAACACTTTAATAACTCATCCCTCTTCTCATATTGCACTCATCCACTCAAGAAGGATTCACTGAGTCCTTACTATATACCAGGCATTATTTTATAAGATGTGAGAAACTTCAAACAAATATGCAACACGGCCAAAGAAAGTGAAATACAATGTGGATGAACAGAAAAGAGAATAATAAACAATGCTGCCCTGGGTAGGAGAATTAGAGAGAAGTAACTTGAGGAGGTGAGGGAGCAAGGCGTAGGGATGCCTGGAGCTTTAATTGAGGGACATCAAGTTGGAATACAAAGCAGGTGATGATAGAGGTATGGAAGTTTCTCAGAAAACCTGAAGGCAGAACTACCATATGACCCAGCTAGACCACTTCTGGATATGTACCTGAAGGCCCCTAAGTCAACATATGACCCAGACAATTACCAATCCATCACAATAGTCAAGATACAGAGGCAGCTCAAGTGTTCATCAGTGGATGACTAAATAAAGAAAATATGGCGAACATACACAATGGAACTTTACATAGACATAAAGGAAAATAAAATCATAAATAAAATAAAATAAATGAAACTCAACCATTGTGTTAGTTGAAATAAGCTAGATTTAAAAAGACAAATACTGCATGTTCTCTCTTATATACAGAACCTAGATTTAAAATTACGTATGTGTGTGAATGTGCGTGTCTATGAATACGTGTTTCTTTCTGTGGTGTGTGTATATAAATATGTGTGTTACTTTCTGGAGTGTGTGTGTGTGTGTGTGTGTGTGTGTGTGTGTGTGTGTGTGTGAAAGGGAATCATTAGAGGGTAGGAACTGATCTTTAGGGACATGAAATAGAGAGGGCAGTGGAATATATGTTATATAAAATCTGTTATTTTACATACTAACCAAAAATTAATTAATAACAATTTCTAAAAAAAAAAAGTTGAAAATAGAGAGCGAGGCAGATTCTGGCTGTCACAAGAGAAATTGGTACAAACTTTTACCCAGGAATTCTTGGACTCTGTGAATGTTCCAAAATATGCTGGCCTAGTGATGGTGAGAAAGCATTTGGGAGGCAGAACCTTTAGAATTTGTGATGTGCTCCTTTAAATCCCACATGGATTATTATTATTTCCTACATATAAGAACAGCCAAAGGTCTTGACTGGCAAGGGCTTATGACACATGGTCCCTAAGACTTCCCCCACTCCCCAGCCACATCGCCTCCTTGATATACTATGAGCAGATAATCTTCCTTCTTGGAAATAATGTTCTATCAGGAGATCAGTGGTCCACATGCTTTTCTCCCTTCAGAGTTCTGCTGAAAGTAAATGTTATTGCAAAGTTCTTTCTTCATTATCCTTTATGAATGAGCACCCTATTTCGGCATTTCTAATTCCCTTACTGACTGTCTTTGTCTTCACAGTACTTAACCCACCTGGTGTGTGTGTGTGTGTGTATGTGTTTGTGTGATACTTTAGGAGATAGGGCCTAGCAGAAAGAGGTTCAGTCACTGGAGGTGCGCCCTTGTAAGGGACATTGAGATCTTTCATTTGCTTTCTATTTCCTTTTTTGTTTTTTTGGTCACCACAGGGCAAGAACCTTCCTTTTTGACCTGTGTTCCCTACCCATGATGTTCTGTTCTACCAGACTGAAACCTCTGAAATGTTTTTATTATTAAGTAATTATTTTATTTACTTAATCCCAAATGTTGTCCCTTCCTGGTCCCACCCTGCTGAGTTCTTCCCCCCCCCTCCCCCGTTCACCTCTGAGAGGGTTCTCCTCCAGGTATCCCCACCACCCGGAGACATCAGGTTCTCTGAAACTTTTAATTCAAAGTAAATCATTCTTCGAAGCCCAACCATTCTTTTAAGTTGCCAACCTTCCTAATGCCTTTAGTAACCCTTTACTAAAGTTCCTTATATTGTGGTGACCCCCCAACCATAACATTATTTTTTTTTGCTACTTCATAACTGTAATTTTGCTACTGCTATGAATTGTAACGTAAACATCTGATATGTAAGAAATCTGGTATGCAACTCTTGTGAGAGGGTCTTATAAGCCCCCAAAGTCTTGGGAGCCACTGCTCTAAGTTGCCCTACTGAGGTATTTTGTCACACCCATAAAGAACTGTTTAACACAGGATCAAAGAAGAAATATGAGGTTTGACATCTAAAAAAGGAACCACATGTTGAGATAATTAACACCGAAGGTTTTTCAAATGAAGACAGGAGCCCCCTTGCTCTCACCTTTCATGGTGTCCTTGTTCAGCTACTGGCAGACTCAAGGAAGTCTTCACTCCACATGCAGCCCATGGAAGGCTGGGAAAAGACCAGGATTTCAAGGGCCTGACTCCCCTTGCTTCTCAAGGAAAGAGAGGGAGGACAACATGTGTGGAACAAAAGTCTTAGGAGGACAGTTCCTGAGATTTGATGTGACATCATTTTGATAGAACCCCACAACAATGTCTTAGATGTGTCTGATTCTGTGCACAGAGGTTTAGGGCAAACAATCAGCTTCCAGTTGAGGAGACAATACCACAATGTGCTTTTTAATGGAAAAAAATAAAGAAATGAAAAATAGCCATCTGTTTTCCTCATTTCTGCAGGTGCCCAACCAGGTTGACTCGCTGGAGTGCATTTTCTGCATTCTTAATAGATAGCTAGAAGGAAACGCCTTGCACAGCCCCAGCTAGAGGGGCAGAAAATTTCTCCAGCTCCTGCTTCCAGTTGTTGAACTACTCCAAAACTGGAGGATTTTGCTGTCTCTGGGAATTGCTGAGGATTAAGGTAGGGGAAGCTGGAGACTTGGGAGTGCGAAGAGGGATGGGAATTCACATGGGAGTGAATTGGAGGTCATGATAGACTGTACTAAGTGAGATTTAATTGGAGTTTTTCCTCCAACTGATCATTTTGTTAACCATCATCACTGACTCTGTACCCCAACTTAGGAATATTGGATGTATTTTGCAGGAGTGTGGTAAGAGTGTCAGTAGAGTGTCCACGTGGCTTTGGGTTACTTCCTCTGAGATGTTCTATTACAGAAGTTTGTTTGGATAATATTTCAGGGTCTACTTGAAACACTCTGGGTCATCATTTTTGTCTCTGATATCTCTTTAGAGTCGGTGGCGTTGTAGTAACTTTTTATCCCAGGTCAGATTGCCCCTCTCTTTACTCAGAAATACTTATAGAAAGCTCATTGGAAGATGAGGCACTTAAGTTTTTCATAGGGATTAAGCCAAATGATAATTCTCAGAATGAGTATCCTTTTAGAATTGATTTACTCCTCTCCCCCTCCCCCTCCCCCCTTTCTCTTCTTTGGGGTTTCACTGTATTGCCCAGGTATGTCTTTAACTCCTAGGCTCAAATGACCCTCTTACTCCAGCCTTCTCAGCAAGCTAGATAACGTGGATAAGTTGCAACATCCAGCTTAAGTCTCTGGATTTAAATATCAACTGCAATTTCTCCCCAGTAAGTCAGGTAGAGCCCAGAGAATCCCTTGTAGGTTGGATCCTGAGAAGTAACACTAGCTGAGTAGGTGTTCCTGTGTGCAGAGAGGAAAGAGGGGCAGCGGTAGAACTTGGGGTCGATTCAGTTTCTCCACTTGCCTACTTAGCCCTTAGTGAGCTGGGCTAAAACACAGCCTCTGAGGTGATCTCTAGCTTTTTTCTGGTCTGGTCGTTTGCCATGTGCTTTCTTAGCGTATACCCTGTGAGAATAGAAATGTGGTTATGGCTTGCTATCCCAAGAATCTGGCAAGTTCTTTCTGTGTAGCTTCGGGGGAAATTTCACAAAGGGATTGCAAGCTGTGTCAAGCCTAAGCCAATCAGGGTGGCTGCTGGCGAATTGGAGCCTAAGAGGACTGTCCTGTGAAAGACTAAGCAGCACCTACTGCAGCAGACAGCGGGAGACTTTAAGGAAAGCCCAGAAGGAGAAAATGGGAGGTTTCGCATTCCTTGAGAGAATTCATAAGGCTGCCTTAGTGTCCTGGCTCATGGCCCTTTGAGGATTACAGGTCTGGCCCATCCCCACCTTTGATAGATGGGGAGATGGAGGCGAGAAGAGGGACAGAGACTTTTCCACTCAGCAGGTAGGGAGGAAGGAATAGTTGGAAGCAGATGGAGGTTAAAGAGCCCCAGAGACTCGAATCTGAACGTCAGCTTTGCTACTATGTAGTTTTATTTCACCTTCTCTAACATCTATTTTGGTTCTTTTAAAACGGGGGTGTAATGCCTACTTTGAAGGTCAAAAGAACTGGAGAAGATAAATGGGCAGCTTCTGGCATGACCAGGTGTAGCTTTAAAATGCTACTGTCTCCTCATACTCATTCCTTTATCCTTCCCAACACAATTATTTTTTGTATTGTCATCTCCACGAATCTGTACATACATCATATTTTTATCAAGGAATAATTCAGCTATTGTGAAATAGATCTTGAGTGTACAACTTGATGAGTTTTGACAAGTGTAAGCACCACCCTCATCAAGACAAAAGTAAGACATGGCCAGCATGTGGTGCTTCTGTGCCTGTAATCCTAGCTCTCAGGAGTCTGAGGCAAGAGAAATATGCATGTGAGACTAGCCTGGGAGACCTTCATGCACTGAGGGGGTGGTGGTAGTGGTGGTGGTGGTGGTGGCGGTGGTGGTGGTGGCTGCAGCGGCAGTGGTGGTGGTGATGTAACTTCTGGGACATTGGCAAGACTGGCAAGGGCTCCCTCTTACTCCTCCCTCTTCACTCTCCATGCCACAATCACCCATGATTTCTGACTTCTAGCACCGTAGGTTATTTGTGCTTGTTTCATGTAAGTGAAACCTTATGATATGCTATCTATTTTATTTTTTCTTTCCACTCAATATAAGCCATTTCGTTTTGGGGGCTATGACGAACACACCTGTCATGGGTGCTTTTGTAGAAATATTCATGTCTACATGGCTTGGGTAGAAGGATTCTGAAAGGAGAGCTATTTAAAAAGCCCCTGAATCTAGCTGTGGTGGCATACTCCTTTAATCCTAGCACTCAAGAGGCAGAGACAGGCAGAATCCTGAGTTTGAGACCAACCTGGTTATAAAGCGAGTTCAAGGACAGCCTGGGATACAAAGAGAAACTGTCTTGAAAAAGGAAACAAATTAGAAACATTCCCGACTTGCTGCCACATTCCTTCCTAATGTCTCCAGCATCATCTAACCATAAAAGAACCATATAAGAGTAGGCTGAAGAATTCACACTTCCCATCCTCCTAAGAACAAAAAGAAGCCTAGAGGAATTTATTGTCCTCCACCTCAAGGTTACGCACTGGGGAAAACCATAGGCCTTCTGACTCCTAATCTATGATTCCCAAGCATTTTACTTCCACCACAGGAAATGGCATTCATCATTTATTGAGCATTTATTTGTGCTTGGACATGAATAAATTTGTAAGAAAGACTCCTTGATGAATAGGATCCCATAGACGAGTCAGAGAGACAATCTATTAATACTTAATGATTTTTCTTTTATTCACAAGATTAGCTAGATAAAATAGACCTTTAGCCAGAGCACACAGCAAGTCAGCTTGAGTTTGAAGGTAACCATGCAGTCCCGAGCGGGCTGCTTCCCTTGTAAAGGGAGTCAGGCCCTAGCCTTGATGCAAAGAGAGATTCTTACTTGAAGGGACTTGGAGTTGAAGCAGTTCAACTCCAAGGCAGTTCAGCAAATGGGGGGTGGGGGGGTGAGCAGTGAACGTAATATAGCCTTTAGCTCTCCACTAATGTGGATATAATGTACTACCATAGAAATAGGGTTTGGAAATCTTATTTTGTTATGAGTATGTGTCTGAAGACCTCAGAGCTGCTGTAATCGCTGGTTTCTAAGATGGAGTGAACGGCTGTTGTGCAGGAGAGTCTCATGCAGAATAGGACATTGGGAGGCCCTTGAAGCTTTCATGTGACTTACTATCTTGCATGGAAGTGGTGAGACAGGAGAGTGGCTCTGGGGGCCAGTATCTAGCCCACCTTTGATTGCTTGGCCAAGCCCTGTAGAGCATCCGCCTGAGGTAGCTGTGGACTGACCTTGCATCTGGGAGGGACTTACTTCTGTTATTCGGCCTCAACGCTCTGCCACCTCCTGGTTTTTTTTATAGTCCAGCAGCTTCGCAGTCCCCCTTGTTTTTTTTTTTTTTTTTTGTTTGTTTGTTTGTTTTTCGAGACAGGGTTTCTCTGTGTAGCCCTGGCTGTCCTGGAACTCGCTCTGTAGACCAGGCTGGCCTCGAACTCAGAAATCCGCCTGCCTCTGCCTCCCAAGTGCTAGGATTAAAGGCGTGCGCCACCACCGCCCGGCTGCAGTCCCCCTTGTAAGAGAAGGCCCCTATCCATGTGTGGCTGAGCTTTGAAATGCTGTTTCCCGAACCTTGATTACATTGGGCTTTGCTTGGTTTTCAAGAACCCTGTGGCTCCTTGTGGGGGGTCTGGTGAGGTCCTGTAGTAAAATGTTTATCCTTAAGAATGGGGGCGACATAGTCAAAGTACGTTATGCACTGTATGAAAATGTCCTTTTGAAACACATTTGTAAATGTCAATTTAAAAAAAAATAAAGAAAGGAAACAAAATATAGAAGCACAAATGCAAGATACATATGGTGAAAATATTACATGTGAGACTTTGATGCTCTTTTTCTTTTTTTTTTTACGATTTATTTTACTTATTATGTAGCTGTCTTCAGACACACCAGAAGAGGGAGTCAGATCTCGTTATGGATGGTTGTGAGCCACCATGTGGTTGCTGGGATTTGAACTCAGGACCTTCAGAAGACCAGTCGGTGCTCTTAACCACTGAGCCATTTCTTCAGCCCCTGATGCTGTTTTTCAAGGATATATTATTGTTCCACAGTGTTTCTGGGATTATTTCCCTGCTTACTTGAGGTGTCTTTGTTTATATGCGTGAGGCTTTACTGGTGAAATGTCTATCTGCTTGATTAAAATAAGCCTGTCCTGTACTCCACAGACAGTCTTTAATAAAACTTAGAAACACTGCAAAAAAAAAAAAGAAAGAAAGAAGGAAAAAAAGAAAGAAAGAGAAAAGAAAAGAAAGGAAGAAAAGAATGTCATTATGTCATTTACCCAAACTATACCTGAGCTACTTGGTAAAATAGGGTCAAGGGTATTTTTCATTTGGTTGACAGCTATCACCTGTGTCACTCACTGACAATGGAAGAAATGAAGAAGACTGGTGTCCGGATGTCCAAAAGCAAACAAAAACCCATAAAGACGGAGTGGAACGCTCGGTGTGTCCTTTTCACCTACTTCCAAGGGGACATTGGCAGTGTGGTGGATGAGCACTTCTCCAGAGCTCTGAGTAACATCAAGAGGCCCCAGGAATGGAGCTCCTCCAGCCACAGTGAAAATGTGATCCTCAAGAATGGTGAGCATGCTGGGAAGGAGGAAGCTTTCACTGGAAGACCAGTTCTTTGAGGTTATCCAGGTTCTTGGGTGTGTCTGTGTGTGTGTGTGTGTGTGTGTGTGTGTGTGTGTGTGTGGTAAAGGCAAGTCACACTGCTTACCAAGAAACGACATCATTTGTTAGATAAGATAAAATGGACAGTTCTTAGTCAAATGAACCCACCTAGGTCACTGTTTCCGTGATTGTCTTAAAGGCTGAGTTTGCTGCTCTGCGCACAATAAGAGTTCTACCTTTGTCCACTTTGAGCTGCTTATCGGTGGTATTGGTATTATTATTATGCTTGGCCTGGGACTAAGAACACCAAAGTTTCCTCGATAAGATAAAGGATGCCCCAGACTCCTGTCAGCCAATAGTGGATGGTCTGGCAAGCAAGGGCAAAGCTAGACAGAGGCCAGTGGAGGAGTCTTGCCACATGCCTCTCCCACCCCTCACAAGGATGGGGGTATCTATTGCTCAAGGGACCTATGTCACAATGTATAAGTAAAACACTCAGGTTTCAGGGGGAAGTCACGGACATGGAGCAGGGGCCTTGGTATGTATACCTTTCACAGACTTTAGACACTTTTGCCTTCATAGATTCCTTCCTCCACAAAAATTGCAATTTATAATTGCATTTGAATAAGAATGGACTTGACCTAGATCAGGTTCTTTTTTTTTTTTTTCATCTGTAGAGTATCAGTTTCATAGTCTACTGGTTTTAAAATAAAAATGTCTGGACTTGTAAAAGTATTCTAGACATTGTGGCCTCTGTGTCTGATAGCATTAGGCAGCCTGAGTCTCTTTTACACTCCTGACAAGTATTGCAGACTGGGACCTAAATGTTTTCAGGTGTTCACTGTTTCTGTGGCCACACACACGTGGCTTGTTTCATAAGAGGATGTATGGACCATTAAGTGGGGGAACTTTTATGTAAAAAGACATGAGAAGCCCCTGTCTGTAGGCAAGAACATCTATTCGTAGACTCCATCATCCTGCCTTTATTCTTCAGGAGTAGATACGGCATCTGTGTATACCTAATGTGCTGACCTTAGCAGAATTTACCTCTTTCCTAGAAGTTCATTTTCTGGGTAACTGATATGATTTTCAGAATCTTGTGGAGTAGAATGATATGGAAGAACATATGGCAGTGGATACTCAATCTGGTGTTGTTTCCCAACTACTTCCCACAATTCCTGACTCATGGAAGTCACTCAGTAAATGCTGCTTGGGTGAATGGAACCGATTTGGAGCACAGCATAATAACACACACTGGACATGTTGCAAAGAAAATGGATTTCTGTTGGGGGTGTTGTTTGGCTGGTAGAGTACTTGTCTAGCATGCCTGGAGCCTTGGATTTGAGCTTTAACACCACATAAACTGGGTGTGCTGTCACATGCTGATAATCTTAGCATGTGGAACATGGAGGCAGGAAGACCAGGAGTTCAAAGTCATCCTTAGCTATATAAGGAGTTCAAAGCCAGCCCTAGAGAACATAAGACCCTGTCTCAAAAAGAAGAAAAGAAAAGACTTATTTTGGTACAGGGTTCCAAGCCAAGGGTATACTTCTGCTAGTGTTTTATTATTGACAGAGTCACAAGGCAGTGTAATGCAGTGTATCACATAGCAAGGGACTAGGAAAGTATGTATAGTATCCGGCTTCTCTCCTTCTTGTCATAAAGCCACATGCAATACCAATTTTGATGTCATTATTGAATCCCTAATCATCTTCCAAAGAGTCCTCCTGAATGCAAGAGATTAACTACATTTTGACCCTCTTAATACCTCACAGGAGAGATTAAGATCCAATGGAAGTTTCAGAGGAGACCACATTGACTCCTTAGATAAGGTCACCACAGAGAAGGGCTACTTTCGGATGCGCATCCTTAGAAGCAGTTAGCCTGGTTACTACTCCTTTCTCAGTGTATGTAACTTCATCTGCCTGCACCTGTTTCCTCAGTGCTAGAATTGACAACTATCTAGATCTAAGATGTTTTTGAGCAAGTCAGTGGGATAATAGATAGTGGCAATGTGGCACAGTGCCGCATTTGTAGGTGTGGTGCCACAACAAGTCTAACACGGTGCTCCAAATGGATATTATGGATATGATGACCTGCATTTGAAACACTAGGGTCAGAGAGCATCAGGCCCCTTCCCATGAGCTTTTACATTATATGAAAGCTTTGTTGTGTGATTGTTCTAGTGTTTTCTGGGCCTTGTTTTTGCCTGGGGAGCTACTGCCTACTAGGGGAGCTTGGGCATAGCCTTCTTTCTTGAGCAAACCAGCTTCCACAGGCCAAAGAGAGGTGAGGGGGTTTTCTTCTCCACTTAGCCTCATGGATATTGCATTTTCCTCATGACAATCTCACAGACCCCCTACATGTTGTCTCATTTGGTTTTGGGCTAAGCAAATATTTTGTCAGCTGACTGAGCAACTGAAGGAAAGAGTGTCTCTCTCAAGGCCTTCCTTATCACAGGAGTCCTATTTCTCCTAAACTTGGTTGCCTCAAGGGAGGGCCCCATGAAAGAAGTCCAGGCCAGTAGATGCTCTCATTGGTGGTATTATATGACACACCACCAGCCTCAGACATGGTGGGAATCTATGAAGCGACCTTTCATTACCCACTGCTGTTTAGCCTCTCTTAACCCCTTCAGGCCAACCTCAGGCAACCCAGCCTCAGTTCAGCCAGGCAGAGGAGAACAGGCCTTCATTCACAGGCACCCATATGAGATTTGCCCACATTCTAAAGGCACTCTGTCAAGCCAACTATGCAAGGCCCAAACACAGAGACCTATAAGGAAATGCCACCAAATATCCTGGCTTCTTTCCCCCAGTCAGATTTTTAAAATTATATGTGTATAATATACAATGACTATACTTTGGAAAAAGAAAATAGCTGAAGAGATCTTCAAGTTATCTCCTCTTTTAGGGGACACTGGGGACTTCAGAGTGAGTACCTGGTGAAACTTCAATAGATGTGATGTCTTGAGGCAGGAGGTGCTCATGAGGTTTATCTTAACCCTTGGGTTTCCTGTCCTCCTTCTCTTAGCACAAGTCCCAAGTGCACCACCATATGCCTGGTAAACATGCCCAAGGACTGCTAGGAGAAGATTAGGGGTGCTGACCTGAACTTTCACAGGTTCCCCACAGACATTTTCAAAGGCTTCCTATCTGCTACTGCTAGTGGGATGGGAAAGAAACACCAAGCCTTTCATCTTGTGAAGGATAGCTATGTGAAATACAGTCCTGATACTGGCTTATGGTCCCTTGAGTACTGCCAAGGTGGTGCCTTCCTTTCCAGTAAGAGAAAGGGTCTTGTGTTTATGGGTGTCCCTAGCCTCTGTGAGGTACCAGATACCACACCAAAATAATTACTTTCCTAGACTCCTCAAAATCGACCACCATTTCGATAGGCTTCAAAGATAAGCAGGTTGAGTGTAGTGCACACACCTAAAATCCCAGCACTTGGGATGACTGTGAGTTTGAGGCCTGTGTAGGCTTTGTGGGGGGGGGGATTTCTTTTTTTAAGGCAAGGAACCCCAATCCATGGTGCTTACCTGAGTGTGTGTGTGTGTGTGTGTGTGTGTATGTGTGTGTGTGTTTGATTATGTGAAGGCCCTTTGCTGAAATATTGTAGTGTATATTTACCCTAACCCTATTGATTCTTGTGTCCATATTTCTGGCGAGGAAACTGAGGTACATAGTCTAGATACTTGTCAATCTTACCACAAATGTAAGAGTCCCTGTACATTGCTATCAGTCATCTAACTGGAGATACTAACACATGTTTTGCACATTTTTCAGGTCTCTTTCAGTTAGGAAAATGAACCTGGGCACGTAGCAAACAGAGACGAGGTGCCTTGGAGCAGTGACTATGAAGGAGAAGATAGATCTGAGCAGGCCTCCTCACTGTCCCAGAATAGAAGTGTCTCTCTAAGCTAATCCTCCAGTTGTCTGATTTTTTTTTAGTAGTTAGTTCAAATAGCACTCATTTTTGTTTTGAGAGTGAGTAAAATATGGAGGAACACCAACCACATGAATAGAGAGTGCAAAGTCAATATGTGTAGACTGTGGTAGCCAAAAGTAGTTGGACTTTCCTGCTGTAAGGCATGCATGCGTGAGCATATGTGTGTGTGCATCTATGCTTGTGGTGTGTGTGTGTGTGTTTCAAAGGAAGTGGCTTGCTATATGGAGTGTTAATGCTCTAGTACCAAAGACATGAAAGAGAAAGAAGGAAGGAGGAGGAGAGTGATGGGGAGGAAAGGAGGAAGGGGGAGGAGAGTGATGGGGAGGAAAGGAAGAAGGAGGAGGAGAGTGATGGGGAGGAAAGGAGGAAGGAGGAGGAGAGTGATGGGGAGGAAAGGAGGAAGGAGGAGGAGAGTGATGGGGAGGAAAGGAGGAAGGAGGAGGAGAGTGATGGGGAGGAAAGGAAGAAGGAGGAGGAGAGTGATGGGGAGGAAAGGAAGAAGGAGGAGGAGAGTGATGGGGAGGAAAGGAGGAAGGAGGAGGAGAGTGATGGGGAGGAAAGGAGGAAGGAGGAGGAGAGTGATGGGGAGGAAAGGAGGAAGGAGGAGGAGAGTGATGGGGAGGAAAGGAGGAAGAAAGAGGAGAGTGATGGGGAGGAAAGGAGGAAGGAGGAGGAGAGTGATGGGGAGGAAAGGAGGAGGAAGAAAAGAAAGAGTTGGAGAAAAGGCAATCAATCAATTATATGTTCATCTTCACTGCTATGACTCATATTTTGGATATGTACAATTCAAGTCACTTTTAAAATGTTTTTGGATTTAAAAGATTACTTAGCTGGATATAGTGAGGTTTGCGTGTAGTCCCAGCTACTCAAGAAGCTGAGGCAGGAGTATTGTTTGAGAGTAGTTCAGGGCCAGTCTTAGAAGAATAGTGAGACTGTCTAAAAAAACTGATTTTACCTTGAAAATAATATGCTCATTTTGAAAATTTAGAAAACACAAATGCACATGGTTCAATTTTTACATAGAACCACTTTGCATTTAATAGTTTTTAATCTATATTTTATTTGACAATAAGCAGAATGATGCATCTTTGTGTCATTGATACATATTCTTTGACTTCATTTTATAGTTCAAGAGCATCACTCTTTAGATAGATGACATTTATTAGTTTTATAACAGTTAGATTATTGCTAACCTTCCGATATAGCATTCATATCATTGTAAGCATCCTTGCAGCTAAATTTTTGCTCGTATCTTTGATTGTATCTTTAAACTGTTGGTGATGGAATAACCAAGGCTGCAGTTTGACTACACATGGAATGTGTCCCCAATAAAGTGTCAGTGTGTTGATGTGAGAGACCTCTTTAAGAGGTGAGTCACTCCTCTCAGAAGGGTTTAAAGTAGTTCGGAGATTCTGTGTTAATTCTCAAGACAGTGAGTTTGTATAGGAGAATGAGCCTGACCCCTGAAGTCCTCCCTGGCTTTCTGTCCCCCATGTGATCAGTCCTGTATACACTCCTGAAATGAGACCATTCCCTAGGGTGTCAGTGCTGGTGTTTGAATAATCTACCTACCCCTGCCAAGCCAGGAGCTAAAGGAACTTGTTTCTTTGCAGATTACCCAGCCTCAGGCTTCTTGTAACAGCAGACAGTGAAAAATGCCTTGTCACGAGGTTGCACAGGTTGTAGAGGTGGTGCCTGTGTGTGCTCGTGCATGTGTATAAAAATTGCTCACCTGGCATGGTATGCCAACCTGTCATTCCTTCAACTTCAGTAATGTATGAAAGTGCCAAGTTCCCTGCTAACCTTAAAATAGTTCAGTGAAGAGGTATGTGTGTGTGTGTGTGTGTGTGTGTGTGTGTGTGTGTGTGTGTATTCATGTATACATTTATGAGTGTATATACATGTTTGCAATTATGCTTGTGCATATTCATATACTCTAATATTTATAACTGAATATATGTATGTGCATTCATTAGAAGATATAACTAGGACCTGCTATGTGCCAGGCATGGTGATAAATCCCAGTGATATCATGGTGGAGAGGAAAAATAAGCTAACCTCACGCATACTGGGTAATAGGAAGGAACATCACAAAGCAAATGAATGAACTAATGATGTGACTACTTCTGTGAAGGAAACAAGCAGGTTACAGCCATAGAGAGTAACAGGATAAACTCTAGACTGAAGATTTATATTGCTGAGGGGATGATATTAGAGTTTGTGTGTCTAGAAAGTAGTCCAGATTAGGAGGTCTAGGCTTACATCCCAAGCACTGAGGCAGGATCATTCCCTAATGTGAATGGAAACTTTTCAGTACAAGAAAGGCTTTCTAGCAGGTTCTAGGGGTTGCAAAAGTGTGCATGGGTGGGAATGCTGGTATCTCTGGATGTTCTTAGGAGGAAAGAAGAGTGGCTACCATTTAAACTTAAATAATGAGAAGTGAAGAATAGTATTCCTGACTTTCTGGACACTCCTGATCTTAGGATCAACGAGCCACAAAAATTCAAGAGGCTTACAGTTTACAAAAATTCTAGATGCTTACAGTTGAGGAGTATACAGGGTGGAAGCCACCTATGTTCTTACTAAAATAAAAATCCCTGAATCCAAGTGTTCAAATGCTCTCCGGCCATTCATGCCATTTTGGATTTGAGAAAGCACCTCTTAGGCCCTCTTGCACATGCACCAAGAGGGAATTAAGAGCGTAAGACTTTCACTGCAACTGCAACATTGAGACTGTCTAAGGTATGGTTTAAGGCTCCACCCTATGCCCCCAGATGGACATTGCTGCAGGTGTAGGTACCCAAGAAGCCTGAGAAAGAGTAGCTCCCCCAGTGCAGGGTCTCCACTCTATGGGCCACAAGCACCTAAGCCTGTTCTAGAAAAAGTGAACTCTCAGGCCATACACAACCCCTGGAGTGGTAAGATTTCAGTGTTGAAACCTCATGTGCACTCCCACACTCTTGTGTCCCAACCGTACCACAGCACACCAAGTGACTAGCTGGGACATTGGACAATGGTACCATATAATATACTATATAACCCCCCTTAACCAGAACAAAAACAGTTAATAGATATATTCAGAACCCCCTGTGGCTGTGTTTTGCACTTCTCTGATGTCCAGTGTGTACCTGAGGCATATGTATGAGATCTGCAAAGCCGGTCCAGACAAAAGCTGCCAAGCTGTCAGAGGCTAAGCTATATTTATAATTTGTGCTTAGGACATGCAGTACTCCCATTAAATATGAAGCGTGGACACTGATTATATGATATCAGCTTAATCGTTCTGTTCCAGGGCACACAGTGCCCTGAGTTGCTAGTAGCTAGAAAGTGCCATTTACCCCTAGGAATATATCCCGATAGGTTTCCCTGTCTTCATTTTCATTAAAAGAGCCTACTATGGCTCTTTTCATTATGAGGGATGTGAGATGTTGAGCAGAATTCCTGTGCCACCTGTGATCTGGCTTCTTTTATGTTTATTATCTGCATCAGCATCTGTATCTGCATTAGCATCAGCCTCTAAGATGGTTTTTCATTTTATACAAAATCCAGTCCAACTGAAAATTCAGGAGCACCGAAAGAGGTGCCTGTGGAGGGAAAGGGAACCAGTATCTCAGGCAGACTCTCGTGCTAACCAGTTCTTCTTTGTTGTCACAGTCATGCTCCTTCTCCTTGTCCACTTCTTTATTATCTTAGATAGTCGAGCTTCCGGCTTCAAGCGGCATCTTTCTCTCCACCCTGGCAGAATTCTTTCCCTCCAGCCTCTTGCTTGAGTGGATGCTGAGGTCAGGGAAAATATCCATTCTTGTTCTGAGCTATGGTAGACATTTGAGATCTCAGTCGACTGATATCCCAGGTGCAATTGGAATCGGGGCTCAAGGAGATGCCGGTCCCCATTAGTCAGTCCACGTGAACTTGACAAGTAGAAATGGCATCCATCACCTGTTGACCCCAACCATTCTGCTGTTGTAGGATGAGGACCAAGTAACTACTTTCCTACTGAGCATTCAATTGCCCCTGCTCAGTTTCCTACCAGCCCAACATAGTTAGCGACTATGGTCCCGTCTCTTTACCATTTTCATGTCTAGGATTAAATTTTAGTTCCTAGAGTTGTGGGAAAGAGCAATACAGGCAAGCACTAGTTTCTTTATACCATTCTGTGGAGTCTTCCCATTTGCTGTATTTAAAATATCAGCTGTAAAATAGAGCTAAACATTAGCAGCAACTGAACAAAATCAAACATTTAATTACAAAAAATTACTTAAAGGGCCATTGTTTCATGTGGCAGCAAAGACGGATGTGCAAAGATGTTTACTGATATGTCAGTAACATAATTAAAATGTAAACAATTGAGCTGCCCACAAATGGAATATTTTTTACTCCATTACGGCTGTGTTATAGGACACACACACACAGCCATTTAAAAGCTACTGTTTGCATTAGCTGTGTGCTGGTTTCCTCTCGAATAACTTGATACTATTCAAGACCTCTTTAGTAAAAAGACCTAAAATCCAACTTATTCCTTAAGCAAAAGGGAATGATCCTGACCAAAATAAAATGATGTGCAGTCTGTATCTCACCCTGAAATGGGATGCCCTTCCATTTTGTCTTGTTCAAAATCATGTCGTAGCTTTCTGTAGCCATTCTGGACTCAGTCAAAATAGCGAATGCTTATATTTTTACTTTATTTTTTTTCTTGATTCAAGCTAGTGCATAAATCCTTTGAAAGGAAGTGATGACATTCAAATTAGTAACTTGAAAAAAGCTTGTGCTTGGCTTTATTCATTGCTGTGGCGGATGTTTGTTTTCTTTGTTTCTTGAGATAGTGCTTACACTGTTGCCCAGAATTCTCTTAGACTCACCACGTAGCTCAGGCTTGCCTTGAACTTAAGCCAACCCTCCTGCCTCAGTTTCCTGAGAATAAAATTTAGGCATGTGCCACTGTGCTCAATGATATTAATTATATTTTAATTAAGCAAAATCTGTCTGAAGAATTATATAAACAAATATAGAAGGGAAGTAGCTATTTATGGACACTGTGGTTAGTGTGGGTTTTAAAAAATATTTTCTGTTTACTTCAAGTCAAAAAATATACCATGGACTGGTGGGATTGCTGAGCAGGTCTGATGACTTCGGCTCAGTCCCTGGAACCCATCAGGGAAGGACAGAACTGACTCCTGAAAGCTATTTTTCTGACCTTTGCTATGGTCATTCTCCTGCACTTATACACACACTTCTTTCTCATACACAAATAATAAAAATAAATTATATATATACATTCATGTATATATAATATATTATACATTAATCAGAAATAATCAGTTACTTCTATATTTAGCATTTGGAAAAATACTTAACATAATGTTTAAATCTTTTCCAGATAGCAGCATGCCTCCGAATCAGTGGCGTCTCTCTTCTTGGACAAAGCCACAGCCAGACGCATCTCCTGAAAATGGCGCCAGTAGCAGCAGCTTGGATGACTATGGTCCTACGGCTGTGGATCAGCACTCACTGTCCATGCCCAGGACCCCCTCTGCACATCCCCAGGAGCTGTGGCACTTCTCATCCCTAGCGAGGCCACACTTCCTAGAGCCTGCCTACTTCCGTGACTTTCCTGACAGGCATCTGGCTCCAGAGGTCTACCCTGATGGGAGGCATGGGTCCCTTCAACATTTAGTCCAGCAAGATAGACACCAAAACCATCCTCTGGAGCCTGCTGCCAGGGAGAACCCCAGCCCTGCCAAGATAGCGGGAAGCACGGGATCGCTCATGAACATGCCTTCCAACTCAGGCCACTGTAAGGAAATGTTTATAGACGCTTGCAAGGATACTGTGGTTGACAGTGACTCGGCATGACATTAGGGGCTAAGACTAATTTCTGCCACTCTGGACCTAGATAAGGCTGCTGCCAAGGGGCATTATTTTATTTAAAACTTACATATATTTTTCACTAGGTCACACTAACATACACAGTTTAAAGTAGTACATGGAGAGAACTAGACAGGCAGAGTTGGCCTGAAATAATCTCCCCAGTTTGTTGACTTGGCTTTGTCCTAGAAAAAATGATGGGCTCATGCCTAAAATCATCGAGTCTCATTTACCCCCATTCCACTAAATAATCTATTTGCAAAACAGAGCTCTATGACGTGCCTACAGGCTCAATCTCTGTTCTCCAAACAGGTTGACAACTTGCAATGATGCCAGACTCCTGGGCAAAACCAAGGGCAATCTATACCAACCATCTGCTCCACACATTAAAATTCAAGGCAACTGGAGAGGCAGCCCCAAAGCTGACTGCACATACAACAGTGTCTGGCTGGCTGTGACGCTCTCCTAGACATTGGGCTCATCCTGCTTGCTTTCCTTTGGGTTTCTGCACCCTGATCACTTCCTCTCCCCCTGCACAAAAAAAGTCCCCTAGACTTGTTCACGTTTTCCTCATTCATTCACCCAATATTTTTCCACTCAGTTGTTGCTAGATTCAAAATAATCTTCATAGAACAAGAGTCCCTTCTTTGTTGTTGTTGTTTATTTGTTTCTTTTAAAGAAGAGATTGAGGAGAATTGAATGCATTATATTTTCACCAAAATAGCACTGCACTGCACTCTTGCATTCTGCCATAAGATGTTCCTTTCTTGTGAAGTGATATATACATATATATATATATATGTTTGTATGTATTACATATATGTTCATGTATATACATATCACACATACACGCGCGCACACACACACACACATATATATATACATATATATATATATGTATATATATATATACATAACTCTCTCATGAAAACAAGTCTGCATCCTCTAGCATTCTGTACCCTGGGTGAATTATGTTCTTTCACAACCTTATAATCAGGCATGTGGTTTCATGCCTGAAGGAAATCACTGGGTGTTCTGTTTGCCGTGATTAAGCATACAGCCCACAAAGGACCAATTCAACATAGCCCACAAAGTCTGACACTATGTCGCCAGTTGAAAACAAATTTCCCATTAAAATAGGACTTTACTATTCCCATAGTTTGATTAGCAATATATAGAGAGAAGAAATCATGCAAATAGTACACTTAAGAAATTCCTAAAAATTTATACTCCTATCTTCTTTTTAAAAAATCTGGATTTGGGAGGAAAATAAGAGCAACTATATATATATACATACATATATATATATGTATGTATACACACACATACACATATGCATGCATACACAAAGCAGAACTCTGCTTCAACATTTGCTTAGAATACAGATGGCTCAAGTCAGCATTTTCCAAACATAACAGCTCTATATAGTTCCAATTCAATTCAGTAACTCTTTAGTGAGCATCTATTATAAGTGAGGCACATCAGGGGCAAAGGATGCTGCAGGCACTGTGCTGATGTCCCTTGCATTCACTGGTGTCTGATAGTCCAGAATTCACTGAGCAAGCTAGAGACCCTTCATTAGCTCTTCCTGGGAGATGGGAGAAGTTTCCAAAGGTTGTTTGATGCACATCTGTTTCTCAGAATTTGATAAGAGAAATCGAATTTTGTGTCCATAAATCGAGGGCCAGGCAATCTGGGATCCCTGGGGTGCTAGAGGCTTCTACCGTAGCCTGAGGCCTCATTGTCATTCATGTTTTCATCTTCTTTTCCAGACAAGAAGAAAATCCATGGTCATGGACCCACCAGCACCAGTCTTGATAATGAAAGTAGGTATAGGATTCAGACCTTCACAGTGTAGCTCTGTGCCTTGAAAACAAATGTTAAGAGTGTATACTGTAGCAGCCAGCATCTCCAGCGCTTACAAGAGCCTTATTTCTACTCTTAGCTTTTCATGGATAGCATTGGTTTGTTCTCAGTTTCAAAGAGTCCACATTGGCATGGTATATTTTGCAAAAATTTCTGGAACATTCTCTCGTTTTGCCAGAGAAGCAACTCTACTGGATTCTTTCATCTGAGCCCGACTCAGTCAAGGTGACTTGGTAAGATGAATGAATCCATGAGGATTAGCTGTTCCAGATGTTCAGCTTTCTGCCACCGGGGAACTGATTCTGCACTCAGAGAAAATGGGCCTGAAGCCCAAGGGCAGGCAGGACCCTGGGCACTATGCTGAATTTGAAACTACGAGCTTCAAAATGACGACAGGTTGGACAGAAATGAAAGTGCTTCACAGCTTAAGTTCAAGGTTCCAATTTCAGCTCTGATATTTACTAGTCTCAGAAACTCGCTCACAGTCTTTGAACTTCCTAGTTCCTTAGTTGCCTCATTTATAAGACAAACATAAAACAGTGACCACACATAGGGGTTCTGTGGGAATTTAATGAAATAATGTGTGTAAATGCTTGGAATAATGCTTAGCTATAGTTGGCCGTTGAAACAGTACAAAGTGGCTCTGGAGTACAGCTCAGTGGTAGAGTGTGTGTGTGTGTGTGTGTGTGTGTGTGTGTGTGTGTGTGTGTGTGTGTGTTTATGGTATTTTAAGTTACATTGATCACAGGATAGAATTTCAATAAGTTTGAAGAGTAATCAAAAGTCAAAATTAAGTCAAGTTTAAAATTAAATAAAAAGCATAAATAATTGGCGGAATCTTGTCCCTTATCTTAAAGAATTTTCTTTTGCAAGTGATATCATAAGGTGGTTTATGGAGTGCCTCATTTAGATTTAAGGATGCAGTTCAAATCAAGGCCATGAACAATCTGGCTCTAAGTAAGCATACTGGGGTTTTGTTTCTTGTTTGTTTTTGGAGGTTCCACACATTGCATTTAATCAGGCAAAAGAGCTGTGAAGAAAGTATGATAAGAAATACAACTGACATTATCTGCCAGTGATATGATCCTATACTAGAACCTTAGGAAGTACTTATTATTATATCCATTCAATATGAGTAGAGTAAAGCTCAGATAGGCTAAAGGACTGGTGAGCCAGGACTCCAACTCGGGCTCACCTGATTCTAAACTAGCTTCTTTACCATCACACTTACCCTGTTTTCCAGGAAGCCAGTCTCCAGAGAGAAGAAGAGATATCGACTTTTATTAGCCTCGATTGGATGAAGAGAACGTGTGTGTGTGTGTGTGTGTGTGTGTGTGTGTGTGTGTGCAGCCTGATCCTGTTTTTCTACTGTGGATCCAGAATTCCTAGAGGCATCACTGTCCCTTTCTATCCCTGATGCTAAGAAATACTAAATCAGGGGAAATCACTGCTCTGTGCTTTCTCTTAGCAACTGTGCCTGATGGCAGGGTTTTCAAACATAAGCAAATTCCCAGCTTATGAAATGTAGGAAAGAGCTGTTGTGGGGTGGAATATACAGAAACCTGCCTGCTGTTCATTGTGTCTACTGTCCTGTTCCTTAGATGTTATGGGCCCTCAGCATTGTCCTTTGAACCAAGATGGAGCCCATGGGATTTTATGAGGCTGTTCTACTTTTCTGACTGAATTGACCAAGATCAGCCCAAAGAGTTACAGCTTAAATCAGACTACAGTCAACCTCACTCCTTCCTCAGGGAAAGGCCAAATAAAAATGGTGGGCAAAAGGTTGCCCTCCCTCGTGTAGAACTGGTTGAGTCTGCCGACTCCCTCTATCTCCAATGTCTAGACTCTAGAGAGAATCTGGAAAGTCTCCATAGGGACATGTCTGTATGGTCTGGGTACTTACTTGCCACATGACAACCCCAGAAGCCCCAGCCATCAGTGTTACCCATTTATGCTACACCTGCTCTTATTTAGCAGCCTAGAGTGTGAAGAACAATAAACCTATGCTTCTTTTTAGACGCTCCTAGTGCGATTCTAAAGACTTTTTTTTTTGTCTTGGGTTGATTTTTGGCATCCTCAATCTCATTTAAGCTTCCTATAAACCCGGAGAATGGCATGATCACTCAGCTGTAAAGCCCTGAAACTTACCCTTGAAGACAAATGCAAACAGCTGCCAATTTCCTACTTCAGTGTAGGGGTCAGGGAGAACTCCGGCTATCAGGAGACCCCATGCTCCTCTGATACACACAGGCCAAACCCTTGTCCAGATTGATTGCTATCGAATCTCTAATTTACACTTCTAGGTCTGTCCTGTTCTTCCCACCTGACTCCAGCGAGTTCACATCCAAAGCCTTTTCCAATTCATTTTGCCATTTTAGTTTTGCAAGTATAGGATGTGCCATCCTACCCCCTCACAAAATGTAGAGCATTCTTGACACCCACAGGGGTAGGGCAGGAAGTGCCTCTCTCCCATGCAGGAAGTCCTGCAGGGCTAGAGCTCAGAAAACCTGTTCACATCTCTCCAGTTGGGAACAGTTGACAGCAGCCTGGTGGACTCTGACCTTAAAACTTCCAAGTAGAAGGCTTCATGAGCCCACTACCCCCCACCCACACACACACCCAAGAGACACGAAGTAGGAGGGACTGCTTGGGAAGTATGGGTTTCAGCAGAAGAGGGAGGGTAATGGAAGACGGGTTAGAAGTAAAATTCATTATATACATGTCTGAAACCTGTCAAGAAAATATTAGATCTAATACCTTCTGGCTTCCATGGGTACTGCACATGCATGGTGCAGAGTTAGACATACAAGCAAAACTCGTATTCTCATAAAATACTAGTAAATTTAAAAAGAAAAGTTCCAATGGGGATGTTGTTTGCAGGTGCAGCTGAAGCTTATGCTTAGGACAGTTTTCCAGTCTAAAAGACAGTGTCATGAGTAACTCTGAAGATGAAATCAGACTGCCACAGACTGATCCCAACAGCTTCCTCTCCCGTATAAGCCATAAGGAAAGATCTTTTCCTAACAAAATGTGCCCAGGTTAACATCACTAATTGAAAATCATTGTATAGTCTGTTTTCTATCTCTGCCTGACCTCTCTCAGTAACCCATGCTACTACCATTCCTAGCTTTTACATGAGTACTAGGGATCTGAACTTTCAGATTTTCATACTTGGATGGCAAGAATTTTATCCAACCCCACTTTAACAGTAATATATTAAAACAGCATTTCACTATAGTTTTGTTTAAAGATCATTGGTGATTCTAGAAATGGACAGATATATTCCATTTTCAGAGCATAATTTCTTCATACATGTATAAATGAAATCTTAAGAATCTATGAAGGGGACCACATAGAAGATACCAGCTAATGGGGTATGAGGGCTATAGAGTCTGAACTGGCCATCTTCTGTAAGCAGGCAAGGCTTCTAGTAGTGGGACTGGGGCTTCAACTCAGCCACAAAATCTTTGACCTACAATCTGTCCTGCCTGCAAGATGTGCTGGAGTAAAGGTGGCACAGAAATTGTGAGAGTGGCCAGACAATGATACCACAGGAGGAAGCAGACCCCTGACACTGCCTGACTGGGCAGGAACCAGAGACTATTGAAGAGCCCGGAGATTTAGGATAGAACCAAACATGTCTGGCCAAAAAAAAAAAATCAATGAAGTGATTCCTAATGATATTGCTCTGCACTCATAGATCTGTGCCTAACTCAATGGTCATCAAAGATGTGTCATCCAGCAACTGATGGAAGTGATGCAGAGACCCATAGCCAAACACTAGGCACAACTCAGGAAATCTTACAGAAGAGGGGGAGGAAGGATTGTAGGAGCCAGAGGGGTTAAGGACACCACAAGAACATGGCCCACAGAATCAACTAACCAGGGCTCATAGGAGCTCACAGAGACTGAAGCGACTATCATGGAGCCTGTGTGGGTCTGACCGAGGTCCTCTCTATATATGTTATGGTTGCAAAGCTTGGTGGACTCCCAGTGTAAAAGTGTAAGGTATCTCTGATGCTTTTGCCCGCACTTGGGACCCTTTTCCTCCTACTGGGTTGCCTCCTCCAGCCAGCTTTGATATGAGAATTCGTGTCTAGTCTTATTGTAACTTGTTATGCCATGTTTGATAACCCTTGAAGTTCTGCTCTTTGTTGAAGGGAAATGGAGAAGGAGTGGATTTGAGGGAGAGGGGAGGTGGGGAGCTGGGAGAAGTGGTAGGAGGGGAAACTGCGGTCAGGATGCAATGTATGAAAGATGAATAAATGAAATTAAATAAATAAGAATCTTCTCAAAAGTAAGTCGCTTTAATCAGTTTGCATGTGACACTTCATTGACCATTTCTTTCTTTCTTTCTTTCTTTCTTTCTTTCTTTCTTTCTTTCTTTCTTTCTTTCTTTCTTTCTTTCTTTCTTTCTTTCTTTCTTTCTTTCTCTCCTTCTTTCTTTCTGTTATTTATTTCGTCTTTTTCAAGACAGGATTTCTCTGTGTAGCCTCTTACTGTCCTGGAATTCTCTCTGCAGACCAGGCTGGCCTTGAACTCAGAGAGATTCTCCTGCCTCTGTGTTCTTTATGCTGATATTAAAGTCATATACTACCATTGCTCGGTTCCATTAATATTGCAAATTTGGAGACCCTGGTGATTCCCTGAAGAAATCAAACCCCACTTTTGGGTTTGTGTACCTGATTCTTTCTTAAGTCAGCCTCTTTGTGACCATCTCCTTGCCTTCCCCCATTCCCCATCCTTTACTCTCTCTCTTCCTTTGTCTCTTCTTTCTATGCTGAAATTCATATTAATATTTAATTTTGTGACGTGTGGTGACACATACTCTTAATCCCAGCACTCAGGAGGCAGAGGAGGGTAGATCTCTATGTGACAGACCAGCCTGCTCTGCATAGTGAGCTCCAAGCCATCCATAGCTGTAATACACCACACAGACAAACAAACAAACAACAGCAACCCACAAATAAACCAACAACAAAAAGACAAAACAAACAAAACCGATCTTTTCAGCTTTTGAGACAAGGTCGCTTGTAGGTCAAGCAGAATGAAAGTGCTTTAAGCAGTATGGCCTTGAATATCTGATCCTCTTGCCTTCACTTCCCAAATGGTGGGATTGATTACACGTCTGAGGCATGGTGCCCAATTTTGATATTTATTCTTAATAAACTCCAACTTTCTCCAAAAGAAAATGAAACTGGAAGGCTTTCTTAATGTTACTGCATGCTTTCCCTAAGAGTTAGGTCACCTGAGCTCTACTCGCCTATTTCTAGCCAGCTGCACCATCTTGAATCATTCACTCTCGCCTCAACCTCAGTAGTCTTAGTTTCCCCATGTGTAAAATAAGGTGATCACTAAGGTCATTTCCAGCTATAAGAGCCTGGATGTTTAAATAAATGTGGCAGTTACAAGGTGTGTCAACAATTGTTTCCTGGAGAAGAGACTGAAGGAAAGGTAGTCCAATGACCAGCCCAACTTGGGATCCATCTCAAGGTGGACACCAAGGCCTGACACTATTACTGATGCTATGATTTGCTTACAGACAGGAGCCTAGCATGGCTGTCCTCTGAGAGGCCCTACCAGCAGCTGACTGAGACTTAACTGCAGATACTTACACCCAACCATTGGACTGAAGTCGGGGACCCCTATGTTTGAATTAGAGGAAGGATTGAAGAAGCTGAAGGGGACCTCAATTAACCCAGACCCCAGGGAGCTCTCAGAGACTGAGCCACCCACCAGGCAGCATAGATGGGCTGGTCCAAGGTCCCCAGCATAGCAGAGAATTGCCTGGTCTGGCCTCAGTGGGAGAAGATGCATTTAATCCTGTAGAGACTTGAGACCCCAGGGAAGGGGGGGAACTGGTGGGGGTGAGAACCCTCTCGGAAAAGAAAAAGGGAAATAAATAAAAATAATTTTTAAAAAAGAAATTGGTAAGGTCTGGATGGCAGAAGAACAGAGAAGAGAAAGATGACCTATAGAAAGAGATGCAGCCAGAATCAACCTTCAAGAAAGGATTTTCTGGGCTGGGTGTGGTGGTGCTCTTGGGTCTGTATTTGCAACACTAAGAAGGCAGAGGCAGGCAGATCTCTGAGTCTATCCTGCTCTCCATCCTGAGTTCCAGGCCCCCCAAGACTATATAGTGAGACCCTGTCTCAAAAGGAAAGGGTCAGTGGTTCTGGAGGCTGACATAGGAGGATCACCTTGGGTTTGTTGCTGTTCTGGGCTACATGATGAATTAATTTCAGGCCAGTCTAGGCTATGAGATGCCATCTAAAAAATAAAAACAAAAAATTTAAAAACAAAATTTTCCACTGAGTTGCAGAGATTGTAGTAATTTAGGTCACCCATCTATTAAAACCTTAGGACCCTCTTTCACCCTTGATGTTTGAGGGCATGCCCTAGACAACAACTGTAGGACTCCTACTCCTACACAACTGGGGCTTCTCCAACAAGCAACATTTGTTCCAAAATTCCAATTAAAATGGTCTAGATTTTGTCAATTGTGTATCATGGTCAAAGTGCCTGTTCAATCCTGCCTCTTCAGCTGCTTTTTTTCCACGGGTGTTATTTGCTGAACCCTCATAAGCTCTCACACTCCTGCATTGTGGAACCTCTAACTGACCCACAGACAGAAATCCCAAGACTCATTGAACAGATGGTCATTGTGTTCGAGTTGATGAGGAGTTGCAACTCAAGCTGGAAATATAGACTAGTATTGCTGAAGCTGAACAACTCAAGATGTAGAGTTAAGTTTGATGTCAAAGTGGTACCCCAACTTAACTCCCAGACCATCTTAGACTATCTTTCAAGCTAGCAAGTGACTGTACAAAATGGGAGACAATTCTTCCACAGACTCATGTTATCCACATCAAGGTCCCCGCTGGAGGCAGCCGTATCACCAAGGGGCTTGCTGAATATACTTATGCCTTAGCTAGACTCTGTAGACTACTGAATTGGAGGCTCTAGGGGTAAGAACCACCCTCATCCAATGCCTTCCTCCCATGGTATCAGTTTTCTATTGCCACAGTAACAGCTTAACACTAACTTGATGGCTTTAAACAATTCAACTGTGTTATCATAGAATTCTGGAGTGAAGACATCTTCCTCATTGAGCTATGATTGATCAGGGATCGTGGAGGGCTGGTTTCTTTGGAGGCTCCCAGGAAGAATCTGATTTTTCCTTGCCTTTTCCACTTTCTAGAACAATGGTTTTCAACCTTCCTAATGCTGGAACTCTTAAATACAGTTCCTTATGATGTCGTGACCCCCAACCATAACATTACTTTTTTTCTACTTCATAACTATAATTTTGCTACTGTTATAAATTGTACTATAAATATCTAACATGAAGAATATCTAATATGTGGGTTGAGAACCACTGTCCTAGCAGTTTTGTAGGTTGCCTGTCTGACACTTGCGTCAGTCTTCAAAGTCAACATCATTACATCTGACTATTATTCCTTAGTCTTATCTCTTCTGTCTCTCTTTTGCCTTTCTCTCCAATTTTAAGTACTCTTGCGATTACCCCCGACTGCAGACAGTCCTCCTTATTTAGGTCATCTGATAAGTCCATGTGTTCTCTAGCTGATTTGTCTGTTACATGTAAGATTAACAGGTTTGAGGCCTTTGGATACCAATACAGTTGGGACTATAGTCTGCCTAACACTCCAGACATATAATTTGGAAATCATCTACCTCTGTGCTATAAATGTTTCTTTCCAGCTTATCATATCTGAAAATGTTTCTTCAGCAAAATGGACAATTTGTTACTTCTTTTAAAAGAAGTGTTGCTCTTAATAATACAAACAGAAATAAATGTGACCAGTGCAAAGATTTAAGTAGACAGGTGTTCAACTTCATTATTTATTATAGAGAAAAAAAATGAAGAACAATACAAATGGCCAACAGTTGGGCATTAGTTAAACAAATTAGTTCTTTTGATGCAATAAATAGTGAATAGTCACTAAAATGATGCTATAGGTCTATATTTATTCATGAAAATGAATATTAAGTAATATACACATGTAATACTCATACGCCTATTAAACTCATGGTAAAAATCTATATGTATAATTTAAATAATTATAGTTGTTTATCATAGCAGTGCTTGTCATAGAAAAAATTCAGAAGTGACCAAAATTTCTTATAAAAAACAACTGGGCAAAGTAAATCATGAACATTTATATACAATTGAAAACTATGGAGCATTTAAAACTGATCTGGTAGATTTTTATACAGATGTGGAAAGCTATCTACAATGTACCATTAATTGACAAAAACAAGTTATCAAAATAGCTTAACTATTTACTATCCTCTTATTCACGATTTTACAGTGTGTGTGTGTGTGTGTGTGTGTGTGCGCGCGCGTGTGTGTGTGTGTGTGTGTGTGTGTGTGTGTGTGTGTTAGAGCTTTCGGTGTGCACACTGCTTTACCACTCCAGATGGGACCATTCATATCCTATCTCCTGCTGTTCCATGTGCTTCAGGTTCTCTGAAGGCTTGACATTCTCTTGATACCTCCTTGTCATTTTCAAATATTTATATTTTCATTTTTGCCAGTGACAGAATCATGCCGTTAATTTTCTCAAATTTTTGGTTTTGGGCCTCTGTGAGCAACAGAGGTTGTAAATATGAACAGAGTAGCTCTGAGCATTAACTAATAAAAATAAGATTATATTTATTTCAGAGTTCCTCTTAGATTCTTGAGATTAGTGGGAAGGAAATGAGGCTGTTTATAGTGTGGCAATTAGTGGTTTTTGTGAAAATGCTGACCCTAGAGAAATGCCTATTGGTGATTCCATGATACAACCTATAGGAAGATGGAGAAGATGAACAACTGTTCAATAGGCCGGGAGTTTCAGTTTTGTAAGGTGAAAATTTTTCAGATACCCAGTGCATAATATTGAGAACATACTTAACATTACTGAGCTCTGAATCTCAATGTCTCAATGTGGTCAAGAAAGCAGATTTTTCTGTTGTATTGTAAAACGTTTAATTCTTTGTGCCATGTGTATGGGGACTTTGCCTGTGTGTGTATGTGTGTGTTTGTATACCACATGTGTGTACATTGCTCAGTGAGGCCAGAATCTTATTGTAGTCCTGAACTTGCCATCCTCATGACAGGGTGAAGAAACTAACATGAGTATTCACAGTAAAAACAGGGAATGAAAAGAGGACCACTTCCTTGTACCTACATAGGCATGAGACAACCCACATGATCTAAACCCGTACTGATAATCTTAAAGAACAGTTAGCTTCCAACACTCACTGACATGTTAGTGATATCTGGATACATCACTGTGTGGTACAAAAACCTAGACTTCTGGTAATAATTGTTTCATGTTTTCCAGGTTGTGACCAAGTGTTTAATTTGCAGTACTTTGAATATGTGTGAAATTGGAAAATGAAACATGATGGAATAACATCTGGAACAATGTAGCATTTGATTTTCTTGTTGTGCTAGTTTACTTCCAGCTTGCTAATTACAGAAAAGGCATGATTTCAAACGTTCCCAGTGATATGGCAGAAGTTTTGCATCCCTAAATCTAGCTAGGCACAATGGTAACATTCACTAGAAGTGACTTAACCACAGTAACATCTAGAGTTGTTGAAATGACAGTAGAAAAATCTGCATTTGAGGTAGAGTTTGATATTTTGAGAGTATATTCTTTTCTGAAAATGATGTTCTAGAGTTCCAAGAATGTGTGTAGAATTCAAAACCAAACTAAATGTACCTGAAATTTTAAATGTTCTAAATGGCATTAAGCTAGAATTCTAAAATAAACACTGAATCCCTGAAAATGAGCCCTTTTACCTGTAAATCTTAAAAACAATAACACATTTCTACTAAACAAATCTTTGTCAATTAGGGAAAAATCAGAAATTACAGATTTCCTGAAAAATAATTCTAATGAAAAGGTTATACAATAGAATTTACTGGATACAGTTAAAGCCATGGCTAGAGGGAAATTCATAGCCCTATTCATCTCTGATGAAAAAAAAATAGTAAAAGTCAACTCACAAATCAAACTAGAAATAGCACAAAGTAAACAAAAGAGAGCAGATGGCATCACAAACATTCAAACAAAGACTGAGGTTTTCTTTGGCCCAGTGGGGCATTGAGTAGTGGCTTAAAGGGGTCCTGGGTGAAGGGTTCCTAAGATAGAAGTGATATCTACATCCTGATTTGGACACTGCTCGCATCTATGTTGGGAGCCGTTTGCCACTTCTCTGAAGCAGAGGAGAACAAAACAGAGAAAAGACTGCCTGCCAGGCAGAGTCAAGGCAGGTCAGGGTCTGTTGGCGGATTTCCCAGCCTGCTGAGGGATGGAACAGTAAGAGGAGGTGCACCTGAGGCTCAAGGCAAGGAGCTGGGGATTCTATTGACCTTGGTGGAAGCAACTGGGAGGTTTTTGGGTGAGAACAAATGTGTATATTTCAGCAAAATCGGTTCTATTAGTTCATGGCTTTCCTTCCCACAGCTATGAGAAATACACTTGCTGATGTGTTATAGACCTGCAACCCTCTCATTACCTCTCTCTTGCATATTTTTCCTATCTTTCCTATAATTATCCTCTCTTCCCCTCAGAGGACTGTTTGATTTTTGTACCGACTGGACTGGTACATCATCTGTCTTCTCTTTCTGATAATTCATTGAGCCAGGCAATTGGCACTATGTCCTGTCCTGTATTATGTTAAATTTCATTAAGATGTTTTCCAAAAGGCTGGACATGTGGCTGAGTGGTACAGTATTGCCTGGCATATATGAAGCCCTGGGTTCAATGAACTAATTCAAAAAATATATTTCACCAAATTATAATGTCATTTAACAAGTTCTGGCAGAATAGGTACTTGATAAATATTGTTTTTCTCTTAGGGGTATTGTATATTTTACCATTAAACCTGTCATTATTAGGACCGTATATGTGATAAAAGTCACAGTCATGGTTTAAACAAGTACCATATTTTAGAATTTGAAGCCACGAATCACCGCTTCTCAGGTACATGTAACATGTCACCTGAGCCAGGCAAAGCTTTGAAGACCACATGTGTATATGGAGGGTTTCCTTATGTGGGAATGTTAGCTATTAAAGTCATAATAATGAGCAAAATACCTTACACTCAAGGGTGACCAACTACCCAGGACTGCCCAGGACTTCCTTGGTCTTAGCATTGAAAGTCTTTTATCTGAGGAGTATCTTCATTTCCAAGTCAATTAGGATAATCAATCACCCTGTATCACTTTACACTGATTTCAACAATCTTATTAAGGAGGTATGGTTACTGTTTGCATTTTACTAGAGATAGGTTGACAGCTCATGGAGCTTAAGTCACCAGTGTAAGGTCACAAATCTACAAGTAGGTGGCATCTCAGTTCTACCCTTGGCTGACTAACTATAAGCCAACATTTTTTTTTCCATTCACACAGCTGAAGAGAACAAAATACAGAGATTGCCTCGGTTATGGGAGACTGAACTGTTGTCAAAATTCAAGACTGCTGTGAAGTCAAATTGATATGGCTCCCTTAGTCCTGAACTGAAAGCTGAGATTTAGTGGAGCTGCCATGAAACTGGCTCTGTAGACCAGGCTGGCCTTGAACTCACAGAAATCCTCCTGCCTCTGCCTCTGGAGTCCTGGGATTAAAGGGGTGTGCTAGATAAGGTGTTTCTCATTTTGAGTGTCTTACCCCCATTCACTGCCTCGACCTATATGCTGAAGGATGGTTGTCAACAGCGCTTCTGTTGGGAGGTAGTAGAACCATAGGCGGTTGGCTGACAGGAGGAAGCTAAAATGTTAGGGACATGCCTTAAAGGAGATATTGGGAATCAGTTCCTGTCCCCACCTCTTCTGCTATGAAACAAAGCAGCTCTCCTCCACCTTATGCTGTTCTATCTCACTAAGGGCCCCAAAGCAAGAAAGCCAACTGGCCATGAACTAAGACATCTAAAACTAAGCAACATTAATCAATCCTGGGCCAACCATTCCGTGGCAGTGAGCAATGGAAAGGAAACACACCTCCAGACATGCATGTGCTCTACAGACGTCTCCCTAGGAGGTGAAGCAAATCCTTACGGTCCACTAAACTCCTTATCAAAGAGCTAAATTTCTAGAAGACTCGGAGGGTTTCCGCTGAGCACTTTGTAAATAATCTACCAAGCAAGGAGGGTCAGTCTCCACCCAGAATGGGAAATTCAGAATCATAGTCATAGTGTGAGTTAAATATTGTTTATCCCAACACATCCACAAATAAAAATATTGTTATAGTTCACTGGAGAATAAGAATCTGATCTTAAAGATCTGGATCTGGAAGCTCAGGTTTCTATTATTGGTGCAAAAACTCGGGGCGGGGGCGGGGTGGGGGGGAAAGGCAGGGTTAAAAGCTCCAGGATAGAATGTTTAAAAAATATCAGGTGAAAGATGAAGGTGAGGAAAAGGCTGCAGAGAGAAGGAAGAGCGTAGGCATCTGCACTAAGTGGTCTTAGCATGGAATATTCTGTGATGAGTAATAAGCACATCATACATCAGAACACTACCTCATCAGTTCCGGAGAAGCGCAGGTAGGAGAGTTTCAAAGCTCTAGAACAATGAGTTAGCATGTCTGAAGTGCTCCACATAGTGGCAGGTTGAGGAACTATCACTACTAGCCATGTTTGTTAATGTCAATGCTGTTGAGTTGGATTTCACCTTGGGAAGCTGAGGAACGGTCAGAGTTCAAGATCACATTAGGGAGTTTCATAGTAAATACCCATGTTGGTGGTTACATTCAGGAACACTGTGATGCTCCAAACCGACACATCTTGTGTCGACACAGAAATAATAAAGATGCTCGGTGCTCATTTAACCGGACAGAAATTCAATAACTCAATTATTTAGTCGTATTGTTATCTGTTACCTAAGCTAAGGGAGTTGATAATTCTGAATAAACCCCCACTTGCTAAACCTTCTCTGGCTTTTTTTTTTTTACTTAAAAAAAATTCACACCTAGTCTCAGCAAATTAGTTCAGACATTTCCCTTTAATATACAAATCAATAAAAATAGACTATTGCCACTGACCAATTGGTAATATGCTTGGCTAACAAAGAGGACACATAACCTTTATAGATTCTTCTAGAACTTTTCCCCACTCCTGCCATCAATGTTGGATTTGTTGCTGTCCTCTAAGCTCTGACAGCTCTCAGACTGCCCTAATATTCTCCTGACCTAAGTCCCCCTGCCAATCACATCAGTACCCTTCACCCCAGTTGACTATTTCTTGGTCTGTCTTCCCTATCAGATTGTGAATTGGGTTTCTCCTGACCTTCACCGCATGATCTCTAGTGTCATTTGTGTTTACTGATGGCTCTCTGCATAATATTAATTCTACTCAAAGTTCCAGAAGTTTGAGCTTGAGGCTAAGTAACAGCAGATGCAGTCTTTTGCAGATCTCCTTTCATAAACTGTTAGATTGTAGGTGAATAGCTCAGCTTCCCGGAAACCAGACTCCATTAGAGCAGTGAGCTGAGGACACAGGACAATCTTAGTGAGATAGAACAGCATAAGGTGGAGGAGAGCTGCTTTGTTTCATAGCAGAAGAGGTGGGGACAGGAACTGATTCCCAATATCTCCTTTAAGGCATGTCCCTAACATTTTAGCTTCCTCCTGTCAGCCAACCGCCTATGGTTCTACTACCTCCCAACAGAAGCGCTGTTGACAACCATCCTTCAGCATATAGGTCGAGGCAGTGAATGGGGGTAAGACACTCAAAATGAGAAACACCTTATCTAGCACACCCCTTTAATCCCAGGACTCCAGAGGCAGAGGCAGGAGGATTTCTGTGAGTTCAAGGCCAGCCTGGTCTACAGAGCCAGTTTCAGTCCTAAAAGGGATGTCTTCTTCAAACATCTCCCCTCAAGGCTCAGGGATCTGTGGAGAAGGTGGGAGAATTTTTAGAGGCAGGGGTGTTGGATGACTCCAAGGAAAAGTGACTTCCACACACAACAAGACCAATGCACGTATGAACTCACAGAGACTGTAGCAGGACCCACAAGACCTGTACAGATTCAAGTCAGAAGGGGCACAACAGTGAGAAGGAGAACTGAACAGGCTCCCATCCCTAATCAAGAAGCTAACTTCACTTGTTCTCTTCTAATAAAGGGAAAATCAGTTTTCTCCAAAGGAGTGTCACCAGGTATGTCAACCACCACACTGCAGGGCAGGTCCCGTGCTCAGGAGTAGTTGGTCAATATTATACTAACTCAAGGGTATTTTTTGTGGCACTTTTATTTGATTGGTTTGGATATTTTGTCTTACTGGTGTTTGCCTGTTTGTTTTTGTAGGAGTTTTGTTTCTTGATTTTCTTGTGTGTGTTTATTTTGAGAAAGAGACATAGGGAGATATAGGGAGATAGGGAGATAGGGATGCAGGTGGATCTGGAAGGAGTTAGGGGAGGGGAAATCTGATCAAAATACATTGTATGAAAGAAATTTTTAATAAAGAAAAGAAAGTGGCTCAAACTGTTGCTGCTGGAACTTCCACTATTGCAATTTCCTCTGCCCCTACCACTAAGTTTTCCTAGTATTTGTTTATTTAAGCAACATTGAAGTTTATTAAGAAAAGGCCTGTAGAGACTGGAGAGATGGCTCAGTGGTTAAGAGCACTGACTACTCTTCCAGAGGTCCTGAGTTCAATTCCCAGCAACCACATGCTGACTCACAACCATCTGTAATAAGACCTGGTGCACTCTTCTAATTGTGTCTGAAGACATCTATAGTGTACTCACATAAAACAAACAAATCTTAAAAAAATTGCAAAGGCTTTTAACAAGGATCTAAGCATGAGCAGTGAGAAAGGAGGAGAGATGCTAGTAAAGGGCAGTAGTAACTGCTTAGAGTGGACACTGGCTTTTTAGAAGTGAGTCCTAGCTAAATGATGTAGCAATAGTTGTATATTATTTTGGTGACTTTTAAAGTTAGATTTTCAAAGGGTTTAAAAAATAAAAATGTTTGGGTATTCAAATTTTACCCAAAGAACTTTTCTGTAGTAAATGAGATTAGACAGTTGCTTTGAGGGGAATTAAACATTAAGGTTTACAGGTTGAAGAAGATAAAAAACAAATAGATCATAAAGGTGAAAAACATCTTTACTGTGTGTCAATCACAAAGAAGTCAAGACAAGGCCAGCTGTGGTGGCACATGACTTTAATCCTAGCAATTGGGAGGCAGGCAGGTCTGCAGGAATTCAGTGCCAGTTTCATTTACATAACAGTTGCAAGCCAGACAAAGCTACATAAGACCCTGGAGAGAGAGAGGGAGAGAGAGAGAAAGAGAGAGAGAGAGAGAGAGAGAGAGAGAGAGAGAGAGAGAGAGAGAGAGAGAGGAAGAAGAAGAAGAAGAAGAAGAAGAAGAAGAAGAAGAAGAAGAAGAAGAAGAAGAAGAAGGAAGAAGGAAGAAGGAAGAAGGAAGAAGGAAGAAGGAGAAGGAGAAGAAGAAGAAGAAGAAGAAGAAGAAGAAGAAGAAGAAGAAGAAGAAGAAGAAGAAGAAGAAGAAGCCAAAAGGAGCGAGGAGCTTATTTCCCTTCCAGTATCACCTTAAGTACTTTAGTTTTCTATGCTGCCTCAGTTTTTCCCCCATGAGACTTCAATTCCTTAATTTTAAGGGTTCATTGTTAAAACTCTATTTTCTGAAGGCTCATCAGGCTAATAGGGATGGAGACCTTGCCTAACCAGGGACCAACTTTCTCAACACAGACACAGGACATCAGAAGGTTTGAGCTTGAAGATTAGAGGACCATTATTTGATGGGAATCTAGCCAAATAGACGTTATTCCTCGAGACACTAAACTGAATAAGCAATAAAGCACATATGAAACTTGTATATCTAATATTAAGTTTTGACCCCCAAACTAGTAGCATCTTTTTCATCATTAGGTGACCAGAAACCATGAGGGTGGTAAATTATTTAAACTTAAGGCAGAGGACACTGAGAGTTCCTCAGGCAGAGTCTGGTGAGTTCAAACCTTGGGACCCACATGATGGAAGAAGAGAACCAACTCCCAGCTCCCACAAGTTGTCCTCTGACCTCCACAGGTAGGTTATGGAACACACACACACACACACACACACACACACACACACACACACACACAGAGAGAGAGAGAGAGAGAGAGAGAGAGAGAGAGAGAGAGAGAGAGAGAGAGAGAGAACATAAGAGTTAGAAATAGCAAATAAATGTAACTAATTAAAAAGAAAAATTCAAGGCAGAATGTGATAATAGGGTTAATCTTGGAGGACCATACTGCTCGAACTCTCACATATCTTTAAAATGTTACAGATTCCCCTGTGCTATTCTCAAAATATCAAGGGTCATCTGGCTTTGTAAGAGACTGTCATCAGTTTCACTTTTGAGTTTAAGATGGATATTTTCTTGAACTGTAGAAAGTATATACTGATAGTTTTATACTGAGGATATGGTAAAACACCAAAGAATAATTCCAACAGGTGATTGACCAGTGGAATAGATTAAAGGAAAATTGAGCATAATTGTAGGCTTTGAATATATAAAATTATACTGAATACGTAAAAGATGAAGCAATTCAAGACATAAAGTTTGCAACTACAAATAGATGTACATGTTTCTGATTTTCATTAATTAATTAAGTTATGTACATCCCAATAGCAGCTTCACCTCCATCCTCTCCTCTCAGCCTCTTTCTCTTAGCTCCCCTCTCCCCTCCCTGTCCCTTTCTCCTCAGAGAAGGGGACCTGCCCCATGGATATCAACCTGCCTTAGCCTATCAAGTTGTGGTAGGACTAGATAGATCTTCTCCTATTGAGGCTAGATGAGACAGCCCAGTTAGGGAGAAAGGATCCAAAGGCAGGCAACAGAGTCAGAGACAACCCCCGGTCTTGCTGTTAGGGGTCTTACATGAAGACCAAGCTAAACATCTGTTACATACACATTTCTTTACATAATATGTAGTTAAGATGTCTTCTTTTCTCTTTGAAGAGAACGTTCAAATCTCAACAGTTCACACTTAAGCGACATTATGCTCAGGATAGTCTCAAGGCTTAGGAAACTCAGAACAGCTTTTGTTGTAGAGAGTAAACCTTATCACTTCTTGAGTTCTTTTGCTCTTTATGGGGTAGGCCTCTATCCACCCAGAAAAAAAATGTCATTAAATGCCATGAAATATTAGTATCCTAGACAGGAGTCATCTGAGTAAAATCCAGTTGCCAATTTTTTCTTGGGAATGTACCCATTATGATTTAAATGTGAGCCACCCCCTTCTTTGTTTAATTAGATATATTCTTTATTTACAATTTAAATGATTTCCCCTTTCCTGGTCACCCCCCCCCGAAAGTCCCATAAGTCCTCTTCCCTCCCCCTGTTCCCCAATCAACTCTCCCCCACTTTCCCATCCTGGTATTCCTCTACACTATGGCATCAAGTCTTTCCAGGACCAAGGGTCCTTTGGTGTCTAACAAGACCATCCTCTGCTGCCTATGTGTCTGGAGCCATGGGTAACTCCATGTGTACTCTTTGGTTGATGGTTTTGTCCCTTGGAGCTCTGGGGTTACGGGGTGGCTCATATTGTTGTTCCTCCTATGGCGGGCCATAGGATTTTTTATGTTCTCCTGGAACCCACTAATCCTTTTCAGTCTTTTCCCCCTCGCTTTTGAATAAAATTCATTGACATTTAACTGTGGAATGAGACAGGTCAAGCCATTTTCCATAGCCTCTTTTACCACAGCTGCAGCAGTGTGTTTGTAAGCATCCTGGCAAAGTACATCTCATAGTGTTACTGGAGAAGAATTATCTGGGTCCTGTGACTTTACATGAGGACCCCCACACCTTCTCTCTCAGGCCCTTCAGTATTTAAAAAGCTTGTTAGTAAAAGTTTTGTGTGTTTCTTGATTTTGGAGTCCCCATCAACAATAGTTACTACACAAGTTCAATTATTAAGAGGCCTGCATGATCAGTTAAGGCAGCAGACAGAAACTTGATCTCAGAAATCTGATTTTAAAATGCTCTGCCACATCAGAAATTACCTAAGGTGCCTGGGTGATTGTCTGTAGCTTTCACTAGGAAATACGGGGCAGCTTCAGTCTTCAGGGGCAGCTGTCATTAGAGCTGAAGGCTTGGCTTCCTTTTTGGAGAGCAGGGCATCTTCCCTTACAGAGAAAGCAAAGCCTGGATCTCTTGCAATCTCACCAAGCGTTCTTCTTTCCCATAGCTATGGCGACCATTGGCCCCTTTAGCATCCTCTTTATTTTGCCTGTGGGTCCTGTGAGGGAGCAAGTATTTGTTTGCTGGGGAAATGGGCTTGGTTTTGGTACCTATAATGACTTCATTTGAGCTTTGTAGATCTTCATTATTTTATTCTGGTTATTGCATATATCAATTGAGATGCCGAGTTAGGGGTATCTGGGAACTCTATTACCACTCCCCCCTTTTTTTGAGACAAAGTTTCATTTTGTTATCTTGGTTGTCCTGGAACTCACTATGTAGACCAGGCTGGCTCCAAACTCATGAAGTTCCACTTGCCTCTGTCTCCTAGTGCTGAGATTAAAGTCATTTGCCAGCTTGTCATTCCCCCATTTTTTAAAGCTTCCTCCTATAGTCACTTAATCATATGTATAATTTTATTCATTTAGGTATTTGTGTGCCTTCATGAGTGTATATATGTGCAACACGTGTGTATAAGAGTCCTTGGAGGTCAGAAGAAGATATCAGATCCCTGGGAACTCGAGTTAGAGGCCACTGTGGGCTACCCTTTGGTTGCTGGGAACTGAACCTCAATCCTCTGCAAGAACAGTAAGTGCTCCTAAGTGTTGATTCAACACACACACACACACACACATATATACTTCAGCTCATATATATATACTTTTACCCTCCAAAAGCCTTTGTGACATACTTTAACTGGGTTTGTTCCTTTTTTTTTAATTTTGAAATAATCCTTGTAGACAAAATCTTCTATCATATAAAATCTTCTTTAATCCAATAATATTTTCTTTTCTCTTTAACTTTCATGGTAGTGCCTGCCTATAATCCCAGTGTTTGGGAGGGAAAGTAGGAGGATCAGTAGTTCCAGTTTATTCCCACCTAGATAGTGAATTTGAAGCCATCCTGTACAATACAAAATCCAGTCTCGGGAGACACATAAACACAGTTTCTACATGAGTAACATTTTATGCCTCTTTCCCATAATTTATGGTACCTTTCTGCTTTGTTTTTCTTTATAAAAGTCTTAAATATAGAAAAATATTGTTGTTTGGGACAAAACAAAATAACTGTATCTTAACGAACACCCAGGAAGTCATAATTAAAACAGAAAATATGGACATAGTATCTTGAATATCTAAGAGCTATAAATACAGTCCAAACATATGTTTCCAGTACTTTTCTCTTATCAGCAATTTTAGATCAGCTCATTTTTTTTAAAAATATGAGTCCTATTGTAACGTGCACTTAGAGTTGCTTCTGCTATAAAGGATCGACCCCTCAGTAAATATTTGGCTGGAAGCCTTGAATCCTTGCTTTTATTCTGTCTGTCCTCTTTATTTTGGGTCAGCCTCCTTTTCGACTCTGCATCGGCATGATGATTGCTAAGGAATGTCACCTGAAAACCCAGTGACACCTACCCTACTTCTTTCCCCTTAAAGCCCGAAGACAAAGAATTTTTGTCCCACATCTTCAGCCATCTTAAATTACAGGAACCGCAGTCTAGCAGGACAAATATCCCTCCCAGATAAGGGTAACTGTCATGGCTGAAGATATAGCTAATGCAAAAATAATCATCTTGAAGGAGCCAGCCTGGGCTGGCCTGTGTTGCTTGTAGGCTTCCCTGGGTGGGCTTTCTGAGAACACAAATCTACTGCATCTCACAACACAATCATTTTAAAAGACATTATTATGTATGCACAACAGCTGGGTTTTTAACCTCCCATGAGATGAGAGGTCCCAAAGACTAAATTCATCTATTTTGGACATGGAAAGTTTTAGAGGCAACTTCCTTGAACCATCATTTTGTGAGGCTCCAGAAGGAGAGATAGGAATCAGTTTCTTCAGGAGAGAGCTTGAGGCTGTAAAAGCAATGTGGTAAACAGTTATCAAGGGAAAAGGTCAGCCTAAGGCAGGAGTGTCAGAGAAATTAGAGCAAAGGGGACTGAAGAGAAGAAGGGCTGGAGTAGGCTGTGATTAGAAGCAGCCATTTCTGTCTCTTTTTTATTGGATATTTTATTTATTTACATTTCAAATGTTATCTCCTTTCCCGATTTCCCTCTCAGGCACCCCCTATCCCATACCCCTCTTCTTGCTTCTTTGAGGGTATGCCCCCACCCTCCCACCCACCCACTCCCACCTCCTTGACCTCACATTCCCCTAAACTGGGGCATCAAGCCTTCATGGGACCAAGGGCCTCTTCTTCCATTGATGGCCAACAAGGCCATCCTCTGCTACATATGCAGCTGGAGCCATGGGTCCTTCCATGTGTACTCCTTGGTTGGTGGTTTAGACCCTGGAGCTCTGGTTGGTTGATATTGTTGTTCTTCCTATGGGATTGCAAACCTCTTCAGCTCCTGCAGTCCTTTCTCTAACTCCTCCATTGGGGACTCTGTGCTCAGTTCAATGGTTGGCTGCGAGCATCCACATCTGTATTTGTCAGGCTCTGGCAGAGCCTCTCAAGAGATAGCTATATCAGGCTCCTGTCAGCAAGCACTTCTTGGCATCCACAATAGTGTCTAGGTTTGGTACCTGTATATGGGATCGATCCCCAGGTGGGGCAGTCTGTGAGTGGCCTTTCGTTCAGTCTCAGCTCCACACTTTGTCTCTGTGTTTGCTCCCATGAGTGTTTTGATGCCCCCTTCTAAGAAGGACCAAAGCACCCACACTTGGTCTTCCTTCTTCTCAAGCTTCATGTGGTCTGTGAATTGTGTCTTGGGTATTCCGAGCTTCTGTGCTAATATCCCCTTGTCAGTGAGGGCATATCATGTGCATTCTTTTGTGATTGGGCTACCTCACTCAGGATGATATTTTCTAGTTTCATCCATTTGCCTAAGAATTTCATGAATTCATTGTTTTTAGTAGCTGAGTAGTATTCCAGTTTTTGTAGTAGGAAATAGAGCTCAAGAATGTTATAGCTGACTCAAGACCAGAGTGTGGATACTTCCATCCTACTTAGAAGGGAGGAACAAAATAATCACGGGCAGTAGAGGGAGGGACCTTGGAGGGGGAGGGGAGAGGGAGAGAAAAGGGGGACAGGATCAGGTGTGGGAGGAGACGGAGGGAGAGAAGTACCAAGGGTCAGGAAATTGAACAGAGGTGTGTAGCAGTGGGAGATGGGGTATACCAGGAAAGCAAGAGATTCCTAGGACCCAAGGGTGATGACATTAGCTGAAATACCCAACAAAAGGGAGACAGAACCTGTGGAGACCGGATCCAGAGGTTAGGCATGACTCCGGTTGAGGGATAGGGCCACCCACCCATCTCAAAAATATTAACATAGAATTGTTCCTGTCTAAAGGAAATACAGGGACAAAGAGTGGAGCAGAGACTGAAGGAAAGGCCATCCAGAGACTACCCCACCTGGGGATCCATCCCACATGCAGACGCCAAACCCAGACACTATTGCTGATGCCAAGAAGAACTTGCTGATAGGAGCCTGATACAGTGGTCTCCTGAGAAGCTCCTGACCAATGCAGATGTGGATGCTCGCAGCCAACCATCGGACTGAGCACAGGGACCCCAAGGGAGGAGTTAGGGGAAGGACTGAAGGAGCTTGCAACCCCATAGGAAGAACAACAATATCAATCAACCAAATCCCCAGAGCTCCCAGGGACTAAGCCACCAACCAAAGAGTACACATGGAGGGACCCATGGCTCCAGATGCATATGTAGCAGAGGATGGCTTTGTTGGATATCAAGAAGAGGAGAGGCCCTTGACCCTACGGAGGCTCTATGACCCAGCATAGGGGAATGCTAGGGTGCTGAGGCGGGAGTGGGTTGGTGGGTAGAGGAGCACCCTCATAGAAGCAGGGGAGAGGGGGAATGGGATAGGGGGCTTGCAGAGGGAAATCTGGGAAACTGGAAAGGGGGATAACATTTGAAATGTAAATAAATAAAATAACCAACAAAACAAAGCAAAACAAAACAAAAAACTAACAAATGAGGGAAAAGTCCTCAACCACAACAACAAAGAAATGAAGGTAGCATGCAAACTTAAAGAATATAGTTGCACAACTAAGCAGCAGTTAAAAGAAAGCTCACCAACACTTCAGTGTCCCCGTACTGAGCAGCAATGCAGAGAGTTTGCAGTGGGAAACAGTCTATGCTGCCACCTGCTGCCTGAGTTTGTTTTTGTATTCCCCCCCCCCCCCCCCCCCCGGAGTAGAGTTTGGTACTCAGTGGAAGGTAAACGTAGGCACAGAAAAGAATGTCAGAAGGAGTTTGTAGGAAACAGAGTTGGTGTTTATTAAGAAAACATTTTACAATTGGCAAGATAGCTCAGCAGGCAAAAGCACCCATCCCAAGCCGGATGGCCTGTGCTTGATCCTCAGGGCCTGTGCTGGAAGGAGAGAGCCCGTCTCTCACAAATTGTCTTCCACTACCACCCCCACCCCCACACTAAGAAATAAATGCAATAAATGTGTTAATTTTAAAAAGAAAAGAAAACTATTTACAAAGAGGTTTTAACATAGGTTCCATCTGAGGCATGAAGAGGAGACAGACATGTGAGAGAAAGAGACAAGCTCTAGAGTGGGTACAGGCTTTACATATAAAAAGCATACATTCACTTAGCGTTAATATGTAAAAGTTCCATCCACATCATCACGTGTCAGTCCTTCATCCCTTTCCTTATGAAATTTAAAATTACGAAAATCCCGAGCATCCATTTCTCACTTGAAGGAAATTATCGTTGTTTATGATTTTGGGGCGATGGTGAATGACGCTGCTACCATTACACACAAGTGTTTGTAGGGACACAGATGTAGCCCTCTTGAGGATCTATTTAGGGCTGTAATTGCTGGGTCACAGGGCATGTTGGGATGGCAATTGCTGCCAAGCCTAGAGATCTAAATTTGATCCTGGAGATCCATATGATAGAAGGAGAAAACCAACGTCCATAAATTGTCCTCCATTCATGCACATGCTCGTAAATAAATAAATAAATAAATAAATAAACAAATAAATAAATTGCTAGATTATATAATGACTTCCAAGTTTTGAAGAACTGCTATATTGTTTCCCAAAGCTAATGGACAATTTTGCAACTACAGGTGATATGCAATGGTGTAAATTTTTCTGGGACTCACTCTTGATTCTCCCTCTCCCTCAGTCCACATAGCTCTTCAGTCACCCAAGGCTTCTATGTGAGATTTCTAAAACAGGAACCCAGTAGCATCATTGGCCTGCTTGAAACATTCCAGTGCAGTGCTGCTCAACTCTAGCTGTACACGGAACACACCTGGGCAGACTTCAGATATCCAGGCTCTACCCTGAAGTGATGGAACCCAAATCTTGGAGCATGGTGTTTTGAAATCAGTATTCTAAAAGCTCTTCAAGTGATTCTAATACATAGCTAAAACCAGAAACACTGACTCAGTAGTTCCATGTTTCCTGGCAATAGGGTTAAGTTCCAGCTCTCTAGCATGGCACAAGGGTTTTTATTACTTTGCCCTTGCCTGTCTCTTCATATGCATTTTGGGCCTCACACTTAGTGACCCTGCCTCGCTGATCTGTACATTTATCTAACAGAAACATCTTTTCCTTCTCAGTCTCCACTGCCTGGTAAGTTCCAGCTAGGTTTCCACCTTTTCTTTTTTTGACAATTTAGCAACTCTAGGAACCCTTCCTTTAACACGTGTCCTATGATCTCATTCAGCTCTATTGGAACTGCTTGCCCCCTCCAAAAAGAATGAGAAAAATGCTCCAATTCAATGAAATTGTTCATATTTTTTTAAAGCACTGCCACTTTAAAATGGATCATATGTTGTGTGAAGAGCTGTTGGGTCAACTCCAAAGAGTCAGATCTCAGTATTTCATTGTATGCTATTCTAACGGTGAGACCGTGGAGGCAACTGCCAGAGTAGACAAGGCCTTCGGCTGTAGAATGAAGCACTGTAGCCAGCTCTACCACGCCAGCACACAGTTCTCTAACCAATAGAATCTAAAGGTTCTACCAGACTTTGACCTCAACTAGAGAAAGTTGGCTCTTGACTACAACAACGAGAACCTAATATGACTTATGCACGTGACTTAGCAGATTCTCCTAAAATTCTAAATTCCTACCAAAGGGAAGGGGACACCACTTTTGCAGTTGAATGAAGATTTTAGCATGGAGTTGATTGATGTATGTTCCCTCTTCAGAACCAATGCCAGTGCTCCATCCATTCTCCATGGTCTCCTGGTTAATTATCTTTCCACCGTACCCCAGCTTTGAATTCCAGATATACTGTGCGGTCAGGTACTCTACTTACCTTCTTGGCTTTTATACATGAACTCCAGCTTGGTCACCTAATAGCAACTGATGGGCAAATTGTACCAAGTGCCAAGTCCATGGATATTCAGGATTCCGTCTCTAAGCTTGGGGGATCAGCTTAGCCATCCTACTTCCTGGCCAATGTCAGAGCACAAACATGACTCCTTGGTTAAGTCTACATATACTTGAATGCTAAAATGACCTACCAACACTGCTATAGGCTGAATATTTGTGTCTTCCAAGGTTTGCATGCTGAATTCAAATCTTTGTGGTAATGCATGAAAACAGATGTGAGGAAATTGGAAGATGATTATGCCATGACAGCAAAGTCTTATGAAAAGAACTTGTGTCCTTGCAAATGAGCAACTAAAGAGTTTTTTGTCCCTTCCACCAGAGGAGGCCACAGGAAAAACAACACAGTGGCTCTCTATGAAGCAGGTACCTAGCCTATGGTAATATGTTTTATCCAACTTGATGGACTAAGATAAATGCTAATATCGATTACCTATATTTCATGCCAGCTACTAGAGAAAGCACTGTCTGAAATAGCATATGCCTATATACATGTTAGATGCCTTTAATTTCATCTGTGTGTCATTCCTTCTTAGTTTGTGGTTCCTGATGTTTGACATGCATTGAAATCACCTAGGAGTGAGTCAAAATAATGATACCTAGAAATTAAGTCAATTAATCAAGGGCAAAACTCCTGATTCCTGTATGCTATTATACCAGCAGAGGTTCTGATTGTATTTGATTGAGATGTCAAGATATCAAGAGTTTTGAAAACTTCAAGGTGAGACTGGGGAGATGGGCGAGTGAGTAAGGTACTTGCCAATAAAATAGGATCTGACTTCAAATCCCCAGAACCCACATAAATCCAGACATAGTAGTGTGCGTGTACAAGCCCAGTGTCCCCCTTGGTGATAGAGATGGGAGGTGGACATCTGGGTGACTCTAATATGCTGGGAGAATTGAGCGTATTAGAGGCAACATACTTGTCCTGATTTGGTTGTAGAGTTGACACTGGCAATGCCATGATTTGATCTTAAGGTAGCATTAGTAGCTCAAGAACTAAGGGGACTTTACTTGGACACAAGGGCATTACTTGTGTCCAATAGCTGACCATGTGGCTGTATTTTCTTCTTAGGCTTTCAGAGTTGGTTGTCATTATTCAATCTCTACTTTCAAAGAAGCCAAGAAGTCCTTCTTACTTTCAGCTCTGCCAATTTATGCCTGTAATTTTTGACTTCTTTCTGTGTCTAAACTGAAAGACAAAAGACAAAGAAACCCATACTTGAGAGTGAGGTGCTGGGGTTTGTTGGTAAATCTTATAACACCAACTTGACAATTACAGTGACCTAACTATGAAGTACCCCTGCCCAAATCCCCTCTGAGTCAGTTCTTATCTATTTATAGATGATAGTTTGATAGTTTGATGACTAGTTGTTCACATGAAAATAATCTTCTTTTCGGAATTGGGCTCAGACTGTATGTTTCAGCTTTGGATGTAAATTGCTTGGATGTTGTTTCTTTGCTTGCTTCCCCTTTCCCTCTGCTTTGAGAATATTCAGATGCCCAATTCATAAGCAGATTCAGGATGTTCCTGCACACACATAGAAGAATGCCAGAGCTTATGTTTTTAAACAGTGGTCTTTATTAGGAAAAGATCGGAGTCAATAGGTTTAGGATACCTAGGTTCAAGTTACATTTAAAAGAAACTGGATAGGCCTCTTTAAAAATAGAGGGCTTCAAAAGCTCAAAATAAGCAAATTACAATTCACAGACCACAGGAAGCTCAAGAAGAAAGAGGACTGAAGTGAGGGGTGCTTGGGTTCCTCTGAGAAAGGGAACAATATACTTACAGGAGCAATAATGGAGGCAAAGTGTGGAGCAGGGACTGAAGTAAAGGCCACCCAGAGACTGCCCTACCTGGGGATTCACCCTATAAACAGTCACCAAACCCCAACACTACTATGGACGACAAGAAGCCCATACCAAAAGGAGTGTGCCATGGTTGTCTTCGGAGGAGCCCTGCCAGAGCCTTACACATACAGAGGCAGACGCTAGTTGCCAACCATTGGTCTGGGAGTGGGGTCCCCAGTGGAGGAGTTGGAGGGTGGTATGGAGGATCTGAAGGGGTATACAGCCCCATGGGAAGAACAATGATGTTGACCACCCAGATGCGCCAGGACTCCCAGGGACTAAACTATCAACCAAGGGGTACACATGGTTCCAGTCAAAAATGTGGCAGAGGAATGCCTTGTCGGGCATCAATGGGAGGAGTGATCCTTGGTCAGGTGAAGGCTCAATAGATGCCCCAACAAGGGGAAATGGGGGGTTGAGGTGGGAGTGGGTTGGGTGGAGGGGCATATACTTGGAGGCAGGGAGTGGGAGGAAAGGTTGAGGGGTTTTGGGGAGGGGGGAAACCGGGAAAGGTTTTACCACTTGAAATGTAAATGAAGATTATATATTAAAAAATATATTCTGGAAAAAAATAGAGGACTTTGTTTCAGGGACTAGAGGGATGGATCAGTAGTTAAAAGCACACACTCATCTTGTAGATGATCCGAATTCAGTTCCCAGAACCCTCATTTGGGTGCCTCATACATATTCTGTCACTCCAGATGCTGCCTTCTGGCCTCTAAGGGCACCTGCACTCATGTGCACATAAACCCCACCCCCCAATTAAATATAAAACTAAACTTTTAAAATGTTATTTTTTAAAAAAACAAGTTATTTATTCTTATTTTATGTACCTTGTTCTTTTGCTTGCATATATGTCTATGTGAGGGTTTCAGATCCCTTGAAATTGGAGTTTCAGACAGTTCTGAGCTACCATGTGGGTACAGGGAATTGAACCCTGGTCCTTTGGACAAGCAGTCAATGTTCCCAACTGCTGAGCCATCTCACCAGCTTGAACGCTATCTCTATAACCTTTATTTATTTAATAGGAGGACATAAGCCAGAGCACACATGTATATAAGTCAGAAGACAACTTACTGGAGTTGGTTCCCTCCTTCTACCATGTAGATCCATAGTGATCAAACTCAGGTTGTCAGGTTTGGTGGCAAGTGCCTTTCTTTTGCTTGTTGAGATATCTTGCAAGCCCTGGATGCACCTCTTTAAGTGACTATAAGAATTTTCAGTGCTAAACAAAGAATTCTCAACTGAGGAATACCGAATGGCTGAGAAGCATCTAAAGAAATATTCCTTAGTCATCAGGGAAATGCAAATCAAAACAGCCCTGAGATTCTACCCCACACCAGTCAGGATGGCTAAGATCAAAAACTCACGCAATAGCAGGTGCTGGCAAGGATGTGGAGAAAGAGGAACACTCCTCCACTGCTGGTGGGATTGCAAGCTGGTACAACCACTCTGGAAAGCAGTCTGGCGGTTCCTCAAAAAACTGGGCATGATACTACTGGAGGACCCTGTTATACCACTCTTGGGCATGTAGCCAGAGGATTCTCTAGCATGTAATAAGGACACATGCTCCACTATATTCATAGCAGCCTTATTTATAATAGCCAGAAGCTGGAAAGAACCCAGATGTCCCTCAACGGAGGAATGGATACAGAAAATGTGGTATATTTACACAATGGAATACTACTCTGCAATTAAAAACAATGAAAAAAAACAATGAATTCACGAAATTCCTAGGCAAATGGTCAGAACTTGAAAATATCATCCTGAGTGAGGTAACCCAATCACAAAAGAACACACATGGTATGCACTCACTGATGAGTGGATATTAGCCCAGAAGCTTGGAATACCCAAGATACAATTCACAGACCACATGAAGCTCAAGCAATGACTGGCCTTGTTGGTCATCAAAGGGAGGAGAGACCCTTGATCCTGAGAAGGCTGGATGCACCAGTGTAGGGGAATGCCAGGACAGGGAAGGTTGGTGAGAAGGGGGAGGGCAGATGGGATAGGGTGTTTTTGGAGGGGAAACCAGGAAAGGGGATAACATTTGAAATGTAAATAAAGAAAATACCTAATTTAAAAAAAGAAAAAAAAAAGAATTTGCAGTACAGGTTAGAACTTAAGGGATCAAAGCTTTCTTGTTTTCAGGGAAAAGTGAATTCTACACATCAGGTGGGATCTTTGTTTTGTTGTCTTATTGCTTTTTTGGTTTTTGTTTGTTCTGTTCTTATGGATTTATGCTTTTATTTCATATGTATGTTTATGCACATGACATGTGTACAGGCCTGCTGAAGCTGGAAGAGGGCGTCAGATCTCTTGGAACTGGAGTTGCAAGTAGTTATGAACCACCTAATGTGGGTGCTGGGCACAGATGCCCAGGCCTCTGCACAAGCAGCAAGTGCTCTTAATGGCTGAGTCATCTCTTCAGACCTCAGTGTGTTTGAGACAGGGTCATGAGTTATCCAGCTTAACCCTGAACTTGCCATGGAGGACCTTGAACTTTTGGTCTTCCCTCTTTCACCAAGTGCTGCGATTATATGCATGCGCCACCACAAGTTTATACAGCACTGGGAATCGAAGCCAGGCTCTGTATCTCACACATTCTATGCCAGTACCCTACCAACTGAGCTACATCCCCAGACCCTCGTACTAGGTTTTTAAAAGTGTCCATTTTGTATAGTTTGGAAACAGTTCTGCACCAGGTTTTTACTCCCAGAGAGAGAGGCACTACTGCAACCCTCTCTCTGAAAAGGTTCTTGCCACAAAGTGCCCCACTTCCTTTCCAAACTTACTCATCTTGCTCATCGGCAACAAAATGAAAATGTCTTTCTCAGTCTCTATAAGCATTCCCCCAACTCAGCAACTTAAGGTGCCTCTGTCACTTTGATTTATTCAAATGATTTGAAATGTCAAGCTATTGAAGATTGTAGGTAGGGGACTGTGGGCAGTGTCACTCACTGCACTAAAAAGCCAATGGATTTCAGTTCTCTGAACGGATGCCAGAGAAGGGAACAGCTGAGCCTGTAGGATCTCTTCCTGCCCTGTTTCTCAGTGGAGTGCTTCAAGGTCACTTGGACACACTCACAAGAAAGGCACAGCTTCTGCCAGTTTAAATGACACTATCTTGGAATAAAAGGAGTCACTAAGGAGAGACATTGCATCAACTGTGATTTCTTAGAGAGTCTTAACAATTGGTTTTTAATGCTTTATGAAGTAAAAACTTTTGATCCCAACCACAGTGTGTTCTTACTAGATTGGCAATGGTCCCAGAAAACTGCTGATTTCAGTGAAGTTGAGGACTTTCTTGAGGCTTCATTAGACTCTAAAGATAGTGTCATATTGCGCTGGGCATAGAGATAGGAAGCATTCATTGTATATTAGCTATTGCTATGATTACTGAAAGTTCACTTCTAGAGAGTTCTATGAGTAACCCTTGAGATTTGGCTTCAAATATACTCTTTCTGGCATTTTCTCCTGCTGAGAGCAGGCCTTTTGCTTCAGAGTAGTTAGTCTCATTACAAGGAGCTTTGGCATGGGCGTGGTGGTGGTGGATAGGGTTTAAAGCCCTTTTGGCTGGTATTCAGGGTATTCTAATAGTCATTTCCCAAAGCTTAGAAAAGACTTCTCTTGCTTGCTGTATGGCATTGGGTGGCATCAATCACAGGTCTGGCCAGGACTACTGGTACAGGCAGACTTGTAATCTCAGCTACTCAGGAGACAGAGGCAGAAGAATTCAAGTTCAAGGTGTACCCAGGCTGAAGAGGGAGTCCAAGGGAACTTAGTAAGATCCTGCTTTAAAAAAAATGCTTAAAAGAGGGTGGGGTGGTCTAGTCCAACGGAGAGTGCTTGTCTGGAACACACAAAGCTCTGGGCTCTGTACCCAACCAACACTGCAATAAGTAAATATATAGATTAAATTATCATATCTGTAATACCTTGTCTGTTTTTTAGGAAGAAAGCTGAAGACAGCTCCTCAATAGAAAGTTCATATTTGAAAAGGAGCATATTAGCTCAATGCAGAGGAAGTCGGTAGTAAAGCGCTGGACATGTATAATGATATTCTGACCTTAATCTTAGGTGAGGGTGATATAGCGTCCTCTATTGGATTTGCCAAGTGGTTCTTCTCGTTAAACACTATACTAAGCTTCTCTCTCTCTCTCTCTCTCTCTCTCTCTCTCTCTCTCTCTCTCTCTCTCTCTCTCCTGTCTCTAAACTCTTCAGAATAAAGACAAAAGAATTGCTATGCCTGGCTGCCTCCAGTGAACATTAGTAACGCCTCATCTGCTGGAAATGCAGTAAGAAACAAACTGGCCCAGACTCAGTTCGCAAGTTCCCAGCATAGTCAGGCAGACACACAGCAGCATGCTAACTCGAACTCCTCCTGACATTTGAGAGCTTCAGAGGTGAGTAGAAATCTTACAGACCAGTTGTGAAACACACAATTAAAATCAAGGTGTTATATAGCCAGCCCCATATCTGTGGGTTCTATATTAAAAATGATCTCCTTTCTACAAACATCTACATGCATTTTGCTTTGTATCATTCCTTAAATAATGCAGTATTAACAACTATTCACACAGCATTTACATTGTGTTGGACATTACAAATATTCTGGGTCCTAGAGATGTAGATCACTAACATTTGAAGAATTAAAGTATATAGGATAATTTGCATATGTTACATGCAAATATGACATCATTTTTTTTATGACATCATTTTATACAAGGAATTTGAGCATCTTCATGTTTTGACATTCAGGGGAATAGTTAGGTCTACACCCACATGGATACTGAGGAATAACTACAAAAAACTTATAACTGAACACAATACACTCAAATCAGAGGTCATAGATATTCAAAACACAGGCCCTGCCTACTTACTTTAAGCACATTTAATCATCTTTGTCTTTGAAGTTGTCTGTATCTTCTAGCCCAGAAGCATGGAATTTGTACATGGGATAATGGAGGGCTTCTTGGACACCTCTTTCCAACGTGGGTGTTATATTATTTCATGTGGAGAAATCGAAATTAGTAGTGGAGGAGCTATGAAAATCTGTGATCCTTACAGACTAGGAATTTGGTTTATCCTTTCAGAAAATGAATTACTGAGCATATATTAGCATACCACTGGGAACAGACTGGCAAATAGATGACTACAGTAAATCTAATAAACTGTATGACAGGAGGACTTCAGACCATGGTAAGGGATCATGTAAAAGTGTTTTGAGAAGTCTGACCTAGGAGCTGTGGGGTAGCTGAGATAGGAAAGTGTTTGCTATGAAAGCATGCAAAACTGAGTTCAGGTCCCCAACACCCACATAACAGTCAAGTGCAGATATACATGTCCCCTAGTGCTGGGACAGGGTGGAGTGCTGTGGGAGCTGAGACAAGCATAGCCCTGAAGCTCAATGACCAACCTGTCTGGCTGAACCAGTGAACTCCAAGATCTGTGAGAGATAGCATCTCAAAAAATAAGAGGCCGTTGTCAACCTCTGGTCTCCACATATTCATGCACAGGCACGAGTGTATGCACATGTGCATGTGTGCCCATACACAAACACACACACACACACACACACACACACACACACACACACAAAACTACAAAGCTTATATAGAGTGCTGGTTGCAGGTAGTTGAAAAAACCCAGATATACCATTAGACGTTATATTCAGGGGAACTAGATCTGGTGATAAATATATAGAAGGAAGTACAGAGTCAAATCCTCCAAGGAACCTCCTGGACTGTTGGAGGGATACAGGAGCAAACTGTCCACTGTGCTGATGGCAGTACAGGAAGGTTTCCTGGAGGAGGTATTGTGGCATCTTAGGCTAATTTAAAAAGAACTAGAGGGATATGGTACAGAATCAATTGTGCAGTGCTTGTCTAGCATGCCCAAAGCCTTGAGTTCATTCTCTATGGTGAATTTAAGACCTGCTCGGAATATATGAAAATATATGAAACCTTGTTGGAGAGGGGATGTGGGAGGAGGAGGAGAAGGAAGGAGAAGCGACTAGAATTTTTCTTGGAAACAGGTTAAAAAGCAATATCTTCTCACATATTAAAGCACATCACCTACAGATTCAACATAAAAGAGTAATTGGTATTTTCAAAGTCATTTTTGTCCATGTGGCAGCTCATGCCTATAATTCAACACTTAGGAAGCTAAAGCAAGATTGCCAAGAGTTTGAGGCAAGCTGGAGACATGTAGTGAGTGAGTCTAGGACAGCTTGGAATATAGGGTGAGACTCTGTCTCAAAAATGAATAAGCAAGCAAGTAAATAAATAAATAAAATAATATTCTCAAGGTATGCCTCATTTTGCGAGTTTATATAATCCTTGAAGGAGATTGAGTGCATTTGTTCAATTTTGTACTGAATGAGACAAAGACTTCATTTAGGATCTAATTAATGAATCTTGTAATCAAAAGTCTGGTATTTGCTAAACCTTTGGGTTTAATGGACAAGGCATAAACCACATTGATTGCTTCTCACTTAAAAAAATGCCACTTTAATTCTTCAAGAAAAGTTAGCCCTGAAATAAGGATAGAATATATTGTGGTGTGTGAGTGAGGAGCAGGGACCTTCAACAGCTTATAGGTCCCATGTGCCAATAATCTACGAAACAAAGTGGTATCACTTTGGTAATAGCAGTTGGGGAAAATACCTACTTTCTCTTTGCATTTAACACCTTCTTGGAAAAAAAAAGAACAAATCTTAAAGGTCAGATTAGCAACCTAAATATGAAACTAGAATGGAGGGAAAGGAAGAAGGAGTGGTATGCTGTCTTTCTTAGTTCAAACCTGAGGAGAAGTACCACTTAGTCTTCTAAGTTCCCAAGGCAGAAATCCAGGCCTTTAGTGTTACACATAGACTCATTCTATTGCAAGGACACTCTTCAAAGGGAAAAATCCTGGACAGATCACCAATCCAGAACTAGCTTGCAGGACACTTTACTGGAGACAATGTACATAATTTGGTTACAAGACACAGAGAAATTCAAGCTGGAACTGACCTGGAAGCTTTTTCCCTATTAACTAGCATTCATAGTGCCAGAAGGTTCTATGCAAGCTATTCGGGGAGACAAGCCATCAATGATGTAGTCCAGCCTTTGGTCTCTCATGGCTTGTCAGTTGAGGTAGACCTGGTGTGGCTACCAGTGGTGTGGCTGTTTTGGAGGCAATTGGTTGCTTCTTGATAGGATCTGAGTCCTGCTCCATGAGAGGAAATAAATGTGAACCTCATCAAAACTCTCCAGCTAAGGAGGTCACTGTCTCCATGGGAGAATCCACTAGCTGAATTTTGCTAAATGGACATGTTAAATTACCTTCTAAGGAATTATGCTCATACACATAGACTGATGCAACTCTTTAGCCTTAGTCAGTGAAGTCTCCTTTAGCACGAGTTACAGTCCAAGCAGAGATACCTAACTCATCAAAATGCTGAGAATAATGGATTGCTGAGTGCTCACCTTACGTAGGACATCCAACTGTTTCACCCAGTCTAAGGTTCGGGGGCATCATGCAAGGGGGAGTGGAAAGACTGTAAGACCCATATGATGGGGAAGAGCACTATCAAATACTGTCTTCTGGGCTATGGCTTGGCTGTTGCAATCATGAGTATGAAGGAATTGTGACTACCTGCATAAGACCTTCACACAAAAGGAGATACTGAGGGAGGGAGGGAAGGAAGAGGGAGGGAGGGGGGAGGGAGGGAGGAGTCAGGAAAAAGATCAGTAGACGTTGGAGCAGAATAAGAGAAGGTAACAGGACAACAATCTGTAGTATACAGGTGAGAGACAAAAGAGAAAAAGAAACAATGAAAAAGGGAAAATGGAAAGAAAGAAAGAAAGAAAGAAAGAAAGAAAGAAAGAAAGAAAGAAAGGAAGGAAGGAAGGAAGGAAGGAAGGAAGGAAAAGAGGACAGGAAGGAATCTGGACTGAACTTTTCTGAGACTTTGACTTTTCATTGATTTCTTTATATTCATGCTTGCAAATTACAGAGACCCACTGAGTGAATTCAGATGAAGTGAGAATGAGGAAGCTGACTTCATTCAAAACTATTCCCTTAATATCCACTGCATGTCAGTTCTGAGCTAGGAGTCTGGTGGGCAGTGACTAAGAATAGTCCCTGTCAGCAGGGCAGAGGTGGTGAACACCTTTAATCTTAGGACTCCAGAGGCAGAGGCAGGTGGATCTTTGTGAGTTGAAGTCCAGGTTGCCTGGTTTACAGAGCATGTTTCAGAACAGCCAAAGCTACATGGAGAAGCTGAGAAACCCTATCTCGAAAGACAAGAAAAAAGTGGGTGGGTGTTGGAGAGATGGCTCAATGGTTAAGAGCACCAGCCGCTCTTCCAGAGGACCCGGATTCAATGCCCAGCAACCACATGGCAGCTCACACCTGTCTGTAACTCCAGTTCAGGGTTTTTGATCCTCTCACGCAGACATACATGCAGGTAAAACACCAATGAATATGAAACAAAAAATAAATTATAGATTTAAAAGGAAGAATAGTCCCTGCTCTCATGGTGTATGCCATGTAGCAGGAAAAAAAAATCAAATCAGTGATTTAAGAAGCATGCAATTGGTTTAATTCTGTGAGCTTTGTGCTCTGAATGCTGGAAGATTCCCCACAGCCTTAGAGAAAGCTCCTGAAGGTGACTCTCCGCAGCCAGTAGACAGGGCAGCTTGGCAGGACCTGATTTTTGCCTTGCTTGCCTGAGAGCGCCCTTCACTCCCAGGGTAGCTGCTGGATACAGGAAGGTGCCTCTTTCCTTTCCATGCCCACTGCTCTCTTCTGAGCTTAGGGCTCCAGCTTTGCGAGTTCAGTTGTCTGGCCTCAGGAAGCACACTGACCAAAGACGTGTGCAAAACTCAGCAGTTTCCATTTTGCAAACTTTGTTCTGAGGGAGTTGCTGATCACAGCCCTTCCCCCCTTTAAAGTTCACTTTGAACTCTGCCTTTGACAGAAGCCAAGCATCATCCCGGAACTCAGTCAAAACCACCGTGTGGACCCTGAGTGAGTAAAGATGTATTTGAAACTTGAGGATTCTCTCAAAAGGTTTTGAAACGGTGCAGTTGGAAAGGACCAACATTACTTGCATTTACAACGAGTGAGATCCTTCAGACATCTGCTCTAGAACTGGGTGAGAAAATGATAGCCCTACTACAATAACAGTTAACACTTACATTTGGCAGAGTCACTACATGCTAGGAGGTAGCCTGCTTAGCACTTGTTTTATCTCATTGGCTCACTCTAGAAGCCCGGGGGGTGTCTCTCAGGAGACAGCTATATCAGGCTCCTGTCAGCAAGCGCTTGTTATATAGCTGTCTCCTGAGAGGCTCTGCCAGTTCCTGACAGATACAGAGGTGGATGCTCTCAGCCAACCATTGGACTGAGTACAGTGTCCCCAATGGAGGAGCTAGAGAAAGGACCCAAGGAGCAGAAGGAGCTTGCAGCCCCATAGGAGGAACAACAATATGAACCAACCAGTACCCCAGAGCTCCCAGGCAATAAACCACCAACCAAAGAGTACACATGGAGGGACCCATGGCTCCAGCTGCATATGTAGCAGAGGATGGCTTTGTTGGACATCAAAGGGAGGAGAGGCCCTTGGTCCTGAGAAGGCTCAATGTCCCCAGTATAGGGAAATGCCAGGACAGGGAAGCAGGAGTGGGTGGGTTGGTGACCACGGTGGGGGGGGGAATGGGATAGGGGGTTTTCATAGGGGAAACTAGAAAAGGGGAAAACAGGAAAGGGGATAACTTTTGAAATGTAAATAAAGAAAATAGAAGAAGAAGAAGAAGAAGAAGAAGAAGAAGAAGAAGAAGAAGAAGAAGAAGAAGAAGAAGAAGAAGAAGAAAAGAAGCAGCCCGGGGGTGTAGGTGCTATACAAAACCCACTTTACACGTGAGAAAATGAAGCTTATTCAAATTCTGTCAATATTGAATATTCATGCGATGAAATGTCTATACAATCTTGCCACATATTCATATTTGTGTCATTGACCACTCCCACAGTCAAGAAGGTCAGTTGCAACATTACAACAAAACTCTCTTGTGTTGTGTTCCTTTTATAGTAACATCTAGCCCCCTTCCCCTGTCACTGACAACCACCATTCCACTCCCTGTCATCTATAGGTTTGCCATTCTGAGAATCTTATGTTAATACAATCATATAAAATACCTCCTCTTGAGACTGCCTTTTTCTTCTCAACATTGTACCCTTGGGATATACCTCCATTGCTGCAAATAGCAATAGTTCATTTCTTTATATTTGTTGAGTATTATCCCATGCTATAGCTGTGACTCTGTTTAACCATCTAGCCTCTAAAGACCACAGATATTTTCCAGTTTGGGACTGTTAAAACTGAAAATGTTTTGAACATTTGTGTACATATTCTTACATGCAAAATTATGAGCATAATTTTTAGAATGTATCTTTATTATTGTTTTAGTCACTACGAGATCTGCTGTACTTTCTTTTTATAATTTTTATCTTTTATTACATTCAGCACAATATATATATTTATACAAATCATAAAAATAATGGACATGTTATTAAATGAACATAAAAAGATAAAGTCTTTTTGTTTGTTCGTTTTGTTTTTAGTAGAGCTTAAAATCTTGGCTCTTACTGTGGTACCAAACCAAAATAAGAATAATTTTTAGATATTGGAGTTCATTGTAATAAGGCTGTACTTCAATGTCCCTCACATCACCAAAGGATTTTACCTCCATAGTAGCTAAGCTAAGAGTTGACAGTTCTACTGCGCCAAGGAATGAATTGTAGGTACAATTATTTGGACACAGATTTCCTGCTATGGTGAAAGCTATTTGACTTGAGTGATTGTCATCATTCTCAGTCCACAGGGAACAGGTTACATTCATTTAAGAAATGGTGTGTATATTAAGATGGTCTATCCATGAAGTCATTCATCAACTGTTTCAATGAACAATGTTTCTCCTTGGAGGGTGGCACAGATACTAGGTGAGGGTAAGATTCTGGTTCATTGGCTGTGATGATTTTGAAAAGCATTCATCTCAGAAAAAGAGTAACTTATAAGGTCATCTTCTTCAAAATTGATACAATAATTATAAATATCAAGCAAAACATTCAGTCTCACTCTTTGTTGTTCTCTTACAAGCCACCTCCCAAATTAATTGTCTATGTTTCTTTTGACTGTATAAATAATTTTGAAAATGTAAGCTGTTCTGAAAACCATAGTATAGTGTAAAAATATCAAGTAAACAATCCTACTAATAGAGAGGCTAAATTGGAGAAGCATGATTTCAAGACCATTATGTGGAACACAGCAAGACACTGTCACGTACAAACAAGCAGAAAGTGTATATGGATTGTACAATATTGGACATATCTCTCCAATTACCAAACTAGAGAGGCCACTGGGTGACAGCCAACAAATTTCTAATTCCTCATATTTTTTAAATTTCAATCAATTAGGATATGTTGGTAACAATAATTTTTACATTAAGAAATATTAAGGAAAAGTGATTGTTACTTCCTGTTATCTTTGTTGTTAGAGGTGGAATTATGTTTGTGTGGGTTTGTTGAAAGATTACTTTCTTGCTTTTTCTACGATGTAGTGTCCCCCCTTCTGTTGGTGTTTTCAACCAATTATCCTTTGTAGGACTGAATTTGTGGAAAGATACTGTGTAAACTTGGTTTTGTCATGGAATATATTGTTTTCTCCATCTATGGTAATTGAGAGTTTTGCTGGGTATAGTAGTCTGGGCTGGCATTTGTGTTCTCTTAGGGCCTGTATGAGATCTACCCAGGATCTTCTAGCTTTCATAGTCTCTGGTGAGAAGTCTGGTGTAATTCTGATAGGCCTGCCTTTATATGTTACTTGACCTTTTTCCTTTACTACTTTTAATATCCTTTCTTTCTTTAGTGGATTTGGTATTTTGATTATTAAGTGATGTGTATGTGTTGCGGGGAAGATTTCTTTTTTGGTCCAGTCTGTTTGGAGTTCTGTAGGCTTCTTGTATGTTCATGGACATCTCTTTCTTTAGGTTAGGGAAGTTTTCTTCTATAATTTTGTTGAAGATATTTAGTGGCCCTTTAAGTTGGAAATCTTCACTCTCTTCTATACCTATAATCCTTAGGTTTGGTCTTCTCATTGTGTCCTGGATTTCCTGGATGTTTTGGCTCAGGAGCTTTTTGCATTTTGCATTTTCTTTGACTGTTGAGTCAATGTTTTCTATGGTATCTTCAGCCCCTGAGATTCTTTCTTCTATCACTTGTATTCTGTTGTTGATGCTTGCATCTATGACTCCTGAATTCTTTCCAAGATTTTCTATCTCCCGAGATGTCTCACTTTGTGATTTCTTTATTGCTTCTACTTCCATTTTTAGATCCTGGATGGTTTTGTTCAGTTCCTTCACTTGTTTGTTTGTGTTCTCCTGTAATTCTTTCAGGGATTTTTGTGTTTCCTCTTTAAGGGCCTCTACCTGTTCACCCATGCTCCCCTGTATTTCTTTCAGGGATTTTTGTGTTTCCTCCTTAAGGGCCTTTACCATTTGACCCATGTTCTCCTGTATTTCTTTAAGGGAGTTATTTATGTCCTTCTTGATGTCCTCTAACAGCATCCTGAGAAGAGACTTTAAATCCAACTCTTGCTTTTCTGGTGTCCTGGGGCATCCGGGACTTGCTGTGGTGGGAGAACTGGACTCTGATGTTGCCACGTAGCCTTGGTTTCTGTTGGTAGGGTTCTTGTGCTTGCCTTTTGCCATCTGGTTATCTCTGGTGTTAGTTGGTCTTGTTGTCTCTGATTGGAGATTGCCCCTCCTATGGACCTGTAAATCTGTGTCTGTACTCCTGGGAGACCAACTCTCTTCTGGCAGGGTCTGTGCACAGAAGGCTGTGGAGCTGCCTGGTTCCCTGCTGCAGATGGCGGCTGGAAGGGAAGACTCCTGTCCCAGCTGCTCCAGATCCTATGCTCTATGCGCTCCTAGCTGTACCCCTCCAGAGAGAAGGTGGAGATCTCACCTCTACACCCAGAAGTGAAATCGCTGCTGGGAGATCACTCTCTCCTGGTGGGCTAAGCACAGAAGGCTTTGGAGCTGCCTGGTTCCCTGCTGCAGATGGTGGCTGGAAGGGAAGACTCCTGTCCCAGCTGCTCCTCTGATCATATGCTCTGTGCGCTCCTAGCTGTACCGCTCCAGAGAGAAGGTGGAGATCTTACCTCCGTGCTCAGAGGTGAAATCGCTGCTGGGAGATCATTCTCTTCTGGTGGGCTAAGCACAGAAGGCTGTGGAGCTGCCTCTCTATGGTATCTGCTGCACCTGAGATTCTCTCCTCTGTCTCTTGTATTCTGTTGGTGACGATCTCCTGATCTCTTTCCTAGGTTTTCTATCTCCATAGTTGTCTCCCTTTGTGATTTCTTTATTGTTTCTAGTTCCATTTTTTTAGATCCTGGATGGTTTTGTTCATTTCCTCCACCTGTTTGATTGAGATTTCCTGTAATTCTTTAAGGGATTTTTGTGCTTCCTCTTTAAGGGCTTCTAGCCTGTATTTCCTGTATTTCTTTAAGGGAATTATTTATTCTTAAAGTCCTCCACCATCATCATGAGAAGTGATTTTAGATCCAAATCATGCTTTTCCAGGGTGATGGTGCATCCCGGCCTTGCTATGGTGAGAGAACTGGGTTCTGATGATGCCAAGTAACCTTGATTTCTGTTGCTTATGTTCTTGCCCTTGCCTCCCACCATCTGGTTATCTCTAGTGCTACCTGCCCTCGCTATTTCTGACTGGAGCCTGTCCTTCCTGTGATCCTGGTTGTGTCAGAACTCCTCAGAGTCAAGGTGTCTCTGTGATCCTGTAATTCTTGGATCCTGTAATCCTGAGATCCAATGTGTGTCCGAGCTTCTGGGTGTCAAGCTGCCCTGGGGCCCTGAGATCCTGGTGTGAACAAGCTCCTGTGATCCTGTGATCCTGTTCCTGTAAAAACACCTGGGAGTGGAGCTTCCTCTGAGTGTTGTGGGACTGGCTGTGGAGTTTGTGCCCAAGGTCTGCTCAGGACACCAGCCCAGAGAGACCGGAAGGAACCTGTTGCACTGTTCTCTGCTGTACCTTCTTTATTCTATTGCTAACACGAGTAATTTGTTTCTTCTTTCTTTTTACCTTTACAATATTTGCTAGAGACTTGTTAATTGTATCAATAATTTTCAGAGCCAACATTTTGCCTGATATTTTTTCTATTCTCCATTTTCAATGTCATTAATTTATGTTCGTTTATTATCTCTTTCCTTATGTATTTACTTATTTTTTTGAAACAGGAGCTCATGTGTTCTAGGGTGTTCTCCAGCTCCCTACAAAGTCAAAGATGGCTTTGAATTCCTGGTCCTCCTGCCTCCACCTCCTGAGTGCTAGTTTACAGATGTGCACAACATGGAACTCTATTTTCTTTCTAGTCTCTTAAGGTGTGAGCTTAGATTATAGAACTACAGTTTTCCCTTTTCTCTGGTGTAAGCAATTATTCCTATAAGTTTCTGTCTCTGTCCTGCTATCATGGGCTCCTGTGTACTTCTGTATGGCTCCGTTTCCATTTTCACTCAGTCCTACATATTTTTAAATTTCTTTGGAAACTATCTCTTTAACTTATAGGTTATCAGTTGTTCTGCCTAATTTCCAAGTGTTTGGAGATGACTTTGTTGTTATACAGCTCTTGATTCTTACTTTGGTTCCATCTTGGTCAAGTAATACACCCAGAATGATACTCGTTATTTATCAATCATTAAGGCTTATCTTCGGATCCAGGTGGGTGATCCCTGAGCACTTGAAAATATTCTGATTCTTCTTTGGGTTAGTGAAAGGTTCTATATGTGTCAATTAGATCCTGCTGGTTGAATGTATTGATATCTTCATTTTAATAATATGTTTTTAACTTACTGATTTTTCAATTTCTAAGAGTGAAGTGATGAAAAGACCTACTATTATTGTGGATTTGTTTATTTCTTCTTTTGGCACTGTAGACTATGCTTGTATAATGTTGAGACACTATTCGAGTTTTCTGACAATGTAGCATTCATCTTTGATAAATCCCTTTGCTCTGAAACATATTTTACTTGTCCTTAATAGTCACTTCTGATTTCTTTTGGTTCAGTTTGTGTATTAGTCAGGGTTCTCTAGAGTCACAGAATGTATGGGTAGTCCCTATATAGTTAGGGAATTTGTGGATGACTTACAGCTTGTAGTTCAACTCCCCAACAATAGTCAGCAGTACTTGTGGATGGAAGTCCAAGGATGTAGCAGTTGCTCAGTCCCACAAGGCAGCCGTGGATGGAAGTCCGAGGATCTAGCAGTTGCTCCGTCCCACGAGGTAGGCCAGGAAAAGCCAGAGTGAAATCTTCCTTCTTCCAATGTCCTTATATAGGTCTCCAGCAGAGGGTGTGGCCCAGATTAAAGGTGTGTGCCACCACGCCTTTAATCCCAGATGACCTTGAACCCAGAGATCTCCTAATCTTAATCTTCTGGAATTCATAGTCACTATGCATCAAGATCTCCAAGTCAGAAACTTGTATCTCTGAGCCTCCAGATTAGGATTATAGGTGAACCTTCCAATTCTTGTTTAGTTCATTCCAGATTTAGTCAAGTTGACAACCAGGAATAGCCACTACAGTTTGCATTATGTATTTTCCCATATATTTACTTTCAAACTATTCTGTGAGTTTAAAGTACATTGCTTATGGCTGTACCAATACTTTGAAACCTACTTGGCCATCGTGTCGTCAGGATTTAAGCCTTCCATTTCAATATTCACTTTATGTTTATTCCACATTTCTTGTTTCTTTTTTTCTTTTACTTTTATAGGTCATCTGAATTAATTTTTAATTTCATTTCACTTACGTGTAATGATTTTGACTACATTCCTTTGCATAGTTTTCTTAGTGTTATAATAATAAATATAATAAATAGTAAGAACACACATAAATCATCACAGTACCAACTATTAGTACTGATATTTTATCACTTTGAGTGAAGGATGACTCTCGATTTCTTTCGGTCACTTTACTATTCACATATTTAAAATTTTCATGGTACTTTATAATCACTGTGCTCCACCATATCAGCCAAGTCTTAAGATAATTGCCTCAACCTCAGTATACAACTACAGAAAGTCACAAGTGAGAGTCTACCATAGTTGCTTCTGTTTTTAACCTGTTCTCTTGTTTTTTTCACTTATTGAAGTTCCATGCTTTCTTCTGTAAAGTTGCTTTTGTCTTCAGAGAACCTCCTTCAGTCATTATATCAGGGTTGGTTTGCTAGTGACGGCATTACTAATTGTCCTTCTTCTGAGAATGTCTTGATTTACCTTTTTATTCCTAAAGGATACCTTTGATGGATAAGAAAGTTGTGATTGTCACATGGCATTAGCTACTTTTCTTGTTGGTGTGACAAAATCCCAGGCAAAAGCAACTTACAGAAGGAAACATTTGTCTTGGCTCACAGTTTGAGGGGATACAGTTCTAGGGTTGAAGACAGGACAAGGAATGCAACTTTGGTAGTGGTGATAGAAGCATGAGACAGCTAGTCAGTCACATTGTATTCAGAGTAAAAAAACATGGCAAGATGAGTGCTAGCACTCTTTATGTTCCTTTTCAAAACCTGCTGGATCCACCTAGTACTGCAATGATATGTACAAGCAAATGTAGGACCATCTAGTAAAGTATGGCCAGCTTCTCAGGGGCTATATTTGTGAAAATGGACTACCCCTCCCCCAACATTTACCAATTCCTTCTCAACTAGAGGTAGAACCTCAGGAACTGCTCCATGCTGAGATTTTTTGTTTTCTGGTTTGATCTTGTGCAAGTCGTATGCATGCAGTCACAGATTCTGTGAGTTCATGAGTGCAATGGCCCTGTCATCATGTCCAGCAAACATTGTTTCACTGCAAATGTTCACTACCACTAGCTTCTGCCATCTTCCTGTCCACTCTTGACAATAACTCCTGAGCCTTAAAAGGATAATAAGCCGGAGAGGCGCACCATTTGGGGCTGAGCATTCCACAGTCTCTTATTCTCTGCAGTTGACCACTTGTGGCTTTCTGTATTGTCACTCTTTGCAAAAAAGAAGCAGCTTTGATGTGTGTTGCACTAATTTGTGGTTATAACACTGAGTTTAAATAGAGATTTCTTACAAAATAAGGACAACGCCTCTCTCAGACACCATAGGCTATCAGATAAAAATCTCAGCACCAGGTTTGGGCTATCTCCTTTTGAGTTATTAGTCAGTGGGATCCCATAAATCTCCAAACATTACAAGATCTTGCCATTGTTCTTGGTTACCCACCAGAACTTGATGGTATGACTTTTTTCTTCTCTTCTTCTTCTTCTTCTTCTTCTTCTTCTTCTTCTTCTTCTTCTTCTTCTTCTCCTTCTCCTTCTCCTTCTCCTTCTCCTTCTTCTTCTTCTTCTTCTTCTTCTTTGGGTTTTTTTTTTTTTTTGGTTTTTTTGAGGCAGGGTTTCTCTGTATAGCCCTGGCTGTCCTGGAACTCACTCTGTAGACCAGGCTGGTCTTGAACTCAGAAATCCACCTGCCTCTGCCTCCAAAGTGCTAGGATTAAAAGCATGTGCCACCACTGCCCAGCTGATAGTATGATTTTGTTGATGAAAGCACCACATGCTTGAGTCATAGGATGCAGAGAAACCAAGCTGGTACCAACCTGGACATTTCATCCCTACTGGCTAGAGACAATATGGCTTTTTATTTCTCATTTTAATAAAATTATTCTTCTTAGCACTATGAACCACCTAATGAGTACATGTTGAGGCAGGGTAGTTGTTGAATGCCATCTCAAAGGAGTGTGAGTGACATTTGAGTTGCGGTGAAAATGTAGATAATATGGAGCTACAATGAGAATGAAGTTATACAGTGAGAATACAGCTATACCCAAATGTGAGAGAAGCCTTTGGAGAAGGGTCTGCAGGTAAACGTACTTGCTGAAGAAGCCTGCGGACCTGAGTTCAAATCCCAGAACCCACATAGAAAACTGGACGCAGTTACTCAGAAGTATGTGAGTCAGCTAACCTGGCCTGTGCTATCCAGAAGTAGAAACAAGAAAGACACCACTGCAACAAGGGAGAAGAAGAGAACTAACTTCCGAAAGTTGTCCCCAGACCTCCACAAGCATGCCACAGTAAGGACAATGCACAGGGTAAGATTCGTTAGGATGAGTACATACTGATGGCCTCCATGCAATGGGAAAGGAGAAACTGATGTTGCCCCTGCTCATTTCACACTTTATCCCAAACAGGATGTATCATTGACCCATGATGAATATCTGCTTCTCCTCCTGAATTTTGTGTTCAATACATTCTGTCTACATATGAAAGAAATGCAGGAGTCAGCAGTCAGCCTGAACTCCTCTTCCTATTCATCTCCCTTACAAACTATCACTGAACTAAGACATTTTTTTTTTACTTCAAGAACTTTTAAGAATGACCCTTCATCTCCGCTCACACTGACACTACTCTATTTCAGAAGCCAATTTTGGTGATGGTTCCTTTTGGCTGTTGTTTGGTTTTTTTTTGAATTAAGTACAAACTGGCCTCAAACCATTATGTAGCACAGGCTTGCCTCAAACTCATAACATTCATGCCTTCAGTCTCAAATACTGGAAACATGGCACTAGGTCCTATATAAGCCACAACTTTAGTAGAAGAGGGAGTTAAAACAGAGTCTTATGTAGCCAAGTTGGCCTTAAATTTACTATGTAGTTGTGACTGACCTTGAACACCTGCTCATCCTGCTTACATCTCCAAAAAACTGACTGCCAGCATGCACCATCACACTGACTTAGAACCCAGTATTTTTAATTATAGTACTATAACTGATTCCTGAACTTGGTTAATGATCTCCCATTTCCAACTTCTAATCCTCCTTTTACTTTGCTTCTTGTGTAATATTTCAAAAATGAATAATTCATCTCACCCAGTCTGCTTAATTTCTCATTGTTCTTCCTTTCTCCATTGCCAAAATTTGATGTTTATGAGCCTCTAATGCCCACATCCCAAAGGGGCCTCCTTGAAACTTGTTCCAGTCTTTGTACCATCCAGTTGTTCAATCCTTGTCACTGAAAATCGTCTTCATTCTCATGTCCCTTTCATCCCAGTAGTAGCATGAGTTTGACTATAGCTCAAACCTACAGTAGTTAAACCCATCTATTTCCCTCTATCTCTATCATACCTGTTTTGGTATAAGCAATTATTATTTCCTAGTAGACTATCATGGTGGTCTCCTAAACTTCTCTATCTTCTCTTCCTGTTTTCATATCCATTGTCTACAACCACAGCTCTCTTTCACAGATATAAATGAGTATCATCTTGATTGTCATTAGAATTACTTTTCATTGCCAACTAACTTTAGCATCCTTTGGAGGCACAACTCTTACTCTATGAGGGTGTTTCCAGAGTGATTTAACCAAGAAGGGAAGACCTACCCTGAATTCAGGTGATATCATCCCATGTGGTAGAATAAAAGGGGAAGAATGGGAAAGGTGAGCTAATTACCAGCATTCATCTGTTTTCTGGCATAGTATTCAATAGTACACACTGTTTCACACTCCCCAGACTTTCTCACCATGGTCTCCTATGCCCTCCAATTATTCAAGAAACATTTAATAGATCCTTCCTTCCTTATGTTGCTTTGGTCAGACATTTTTTTATAACAAAAAAGTATTGAACACACCAGTTGCTCTTGTAACAAGAGTTTGAAGTCTGCAATTCTTTAAGACTCTCCAATATTTGACAGTAAATCTCTATCTGTAGCTGTCCAGCAGTCATGGATGAACTGGGTTTACCTGAAAGGGGGGCTGGAAATGAAAAAGAGACGGGGCGGGGGAGGGGGCGGGAGAAGAATGAAACCAAGACAAAGGTTTCTGATCAAGGCTCCAAGTTTTAATAGTCAGCGCTGCACTTGCATCCTTTATTTCAGCTGGATTATGTTGCAAAGCAAGCTCAGCGGGAAGCCTGCTCCTGTGGGAAATTGACTTCACCTGGGTAGTTAAAGGTCCAACTGGGGCAAACAATTAAGGTCTTTTTAATCTGCTCAAGGCTGGGGGAAGGGCACATCTATCCTCATCACTTTCTCCTCTTGACACACCAGGCTCAGTCCTAGCAGACTTCTTTCTGTTCCTGAGATGCTCATTCCCACTTCTGTCCCTTTGCACGTGGACAGTCTCCCCTCTCACAACCCGTTTCCTACCCCATCAACTCTGAGGTATACCTTACTTATACTCATCTTTTAGAGATATTTTTTCTGGGTGTCTATTTTGAATTACTCATATTAGGTCACCTCTAGTACTTCTGTAAACCCTTGTCCCCACCCCTCCTTAGGCATGGGCCATATGTTTTTGTGCTCGTTCAACCACCCCTCTCCTTTACTGAAGTGTAAATGCTAGGTGGACAATTTCCAAGTTCCTTTCTTCATTATTTGCAGTCATTGGCTTTGGTTGCCATAACTGTGAACTACAGAATGAATGGTTAAAATAACAACAATATATTGCCTTACAGCTCTGAAGTCCAGAAGTCTACGTGGTTCCTGTTCAAAGTGCAAGTGGTCAATCCACCCCACTAATCTCTCCTCACTTCTAGGAGTTACCTGGCAGTCTGGGGGATTTGTTGACTTGTAGATGCATAACCTTGATCCCTACCTTTGTGTTTTCTAGGGATGCTCTGTGCGTCTGTGCTCTTTTTATTTCTCTTTCTTAAAAATTATATTTTATGCGTGTGTGCACATGAATGTTTGGTACACAAGTATGCTTACAAGTATGTTTATGCATGCATGTGGAGATCAAAGAGCCACCTCAGGAACAATGGCGACCTACATCCTTTAAAACAGAATCTTTCTTCTTTTTTTAAATTGGATATTTTATTTGTTTACATTTCAAATGTTATCCCCTTTCCCGGTTTCCCCTCTGCAAACCCCCTATCCCATCCTCCCTACCCTCCTTCTATGAGGGTGCTCCCCCACCCACCCACCCACTCCCGCCTCACCACCCTAGCATTCCTCTACACTGGGACATCAAGCCTTCACAGGACCAAGGGCCTCCCCTCCCACTGATGCCAGATAAGGCCCCTTCTGCTCCTTCAGTCCTTCCCCTAACTCCTCCATTGGGGACCCTGTGCTCAGTCCGATGATTGGCTGTGAGCATCTGCATCTGTATTGGTCAGGATCTGGCAGAGCCTCTCAGGAGACAGCTGTATCAGGCTCCTGTCAGCAAGCACTTTTTGGCATCAGCTATAGTGTCTGGGTTTGGTGCCTGCTTGTGGGATGGATCCCCAGGTGGGGCAGTCTCTGGATGGCCTTTCCTTCAGTCTGAAACAGTCTTTCATTGGCTTTTTAGATACAGAGACAGGAGTATTTCTATGATGTTAAAGGCATTCCGGCCTACACAGTAGGACTCTGTCTTAAACAGAACAAAAATCTTAAGTTCAAGAATAATCTTCTGATTCCAACAATGAATACTTTTCTTAGTGAGCTGAACCAGTCTCTAAACACCACATGGCCACTCATGATGTCTGATGATCTACAAAGAAGATACAGATAGAAGGAGGCTCAGATGCACCCAGCCACCAAATCTTCTTCTATATGTAAGGATCTCTGATCCCATAGCAACCTAACCTCCCTCTTTGCTTCTTACTGGATTTTGGCATCTGGGCTGGAGGATATTCTACCCTTGAACCCCCTTCTGACTAGGTCAGGGTTTGAAAAGGTACTTTCTAGAAATTTACCATGCCAGGCAGACTCACAGAGCCCACCTTTGTCTTCTCAGCACTTCTGGCCTTCCCTCTGAACCCTGACTAATACTTGATAAATGTCTACTTGGAGGTCCTTTGATGAAAATGCCATGGCATGTAAGTTAATTATCAAGTACTGGTATGAATAATAAAAATGGGATGAATTTGTATTGCCTGGTCCTTGAATAACATATAAAATGAATGTTTCTTGCCAAACCACGGGCATATCTGAATTAAGAGAAAAGAGATTGATAAAGTATATTTGGTTCCTTAGTCCTTCAGAGTCAACATAAAAAATGTACGCTTTTCCAGACTCTTTTGTTGTCACTGGGGGCTGTGCTCGGCTGGTCGGCTGGCTTCCATCAAAGATGATGAAGCCCTCTGTGCAGTGGCTTTCATCTAATGTTCTGTGTATTAAGAGAAACACTCGCCTGGGAAAAGGTCTTTCATCTGCTCCAAGCATGTTTTTAAACAGTGATTGCTATGTCTTTATGGAGCTCCGTTTCCTTGGATACCATGATTGGTAGATACTTGGGCACCTGATCCAAGCTGAGTCAATCAAAATTCTTTCGGGGACATTTGATACTTTGTATTAAAAAAGACGTAGAAAGTTCTCTGTTGGAACAGCTCTTGGTAGCAAGAGTATAGAAATGGCCAGCTGCTAGGACTCCAGTCCTGTGGAAAACATCCAAGAGAATCAAACAAGCATAGGCGGCAGGGGTGGGGGGATGGGGGGCAGTGGGGAAGGAAAGAAGGCGACAGGAGAGGTTATGAGATGGAATGTGAGAGAAAATCCTACCATTTGTTTGAGTATTTTGTTCTGGTTGTCCTCGCCCTTCTCATGGCTGGCTTATATATTCATATGGTAGACACTACTTAGCCATTCCTTATTTCCCTGTTTTTTTTTTCTCCTAGTGTCTGAAAACAGCAACAAAAATAGAGATTTAAGATTTACTTTTGAAAAGCACTTCAAGATTTTCATTGCAATTCAGGAAGCCTTCTTATTGCTTGGATGGATGGAGGGTGTTTTCTTGAGATGTTTTGCTTTATTCTGTTTTTGAGACAGGGTCTCATAGGACTCAAGCTTGGCTTGCGTTCACTATGTAGCTAAGGCTAGCCTAGAACCCCTGATCATCTTGTTTCTTTATCCTGAGTGCTGAGATTATAGACATGCACTACCAATTCCAGCTATTTATTGGTTATTAGAGGAAGAGGATGGATGGTCTATCAGGAGTTACTCCTCCACTTACTAATGTGCGAGGTCGACCATTATTAGGTACCTTGAGATTGGATTCAACTAATATTCTGTCATTGAAAGCTAACTGCTAATATACTTCTCAATGAAAAAAGGTAAGGTCAAAATGTCATAATGATTTGAAAATTAAAGTCAAGTCAAAAATTTGTACTGTGTTAAAATACTTTAAAACTAGTTTTAAATTAAGTTTATGACTACAAAAGTGACAATGATACAGGACAGGTCCTTAGGAGGCCAGTAGAATACATGTGGCAGGTAGGTAGCAGGAGGGCCAATGGATGAAGGAAGGGGAGGCAGAGGAAAGGCAGAGGGGAGAAAGATCAATAAACATAACAAAACACAGCCTGGCCTTATGGAAAATCCACAATGAAATGCATTACTTTGTATGCATGGGTTCTCTTTTTCTTTTGTGTATGAACAAGTATGTCCCTGTGTGTGTGTGTGTGTGTGTGTGTGTGTGTGTGTGTGTGTGTGTGTACACTTGTCAAGCATGGAGGCCAGAAGAGGAAGTGGGTGTCCTCCACTCTCACTCTTGGCCTTTTTACTTTGAGGCAGGGACTCTTGCTGAATTTGGACATTCAGGTCTCCACCACCACGAAGATGGCAGCCAGGGGGCATCGTCCATCCTCCTGTCTCAGCTTGCCTCAGTGAATGGGACTCAGCTTTTATGAGCACTAGAATGTGAACTCCTGTCTATTTCTGAGAAGTAAGAACTCTTAACTGCTAAGTCATGGAGCTTCAAGCCTCCCTCCTAGAAAACTAAAGTTTCTTAAATCTACCCATACTTTTAAGTTTGAAATGGTGCCACTAGAATTATGGAGGAAACAGAAAAAACAAAAAAGTAGCTACCACTCACTGTCTCCCAGCACATGACAAGATCTCATTTACATCCCATAACAACATGATTCCTGAGCCATCCCTAATCTGCAAAGCATTAAAGAATCTTAGAGAGGTGAGACAGCTTTTCAGGCAGCATCTGGAAATGTAGTGATTCAAACCTGGAACCATAAAACTCCAAACTCCATATTTATTCCAAGCATAGTCTTTGCACTGCAATCAGCCAGAGTGTTCCTGGGAGTCCCAGTTATCTATTTTGTTTCATGGATCAGTTGGTTTGATTTGGACTTCAAGGAATGGAGTACCAGGCTGCATTAAATTTTCTTATGTATAAAATGTTTAGTAGGTAATTCTAGGAAGAGATTTCAGCTCAAGCCCCAGTCCTGTCTTCCCAGTCTGCTAATAAGGAAATAATTATACAAAGGAATAGATATGCAATCCAGACATTTCTAGGTGCCTGCTCATGGGCATTCTCACCTCCACATTTTTCTTGCTAGCATAGTCTTGATTGTCTTCAGTCACTGTTCCTGCTAGTCCCCACTAAGCATGGTGTCACCAATCCTCTCACAGTATTTCTTTTTTTTTTTAATTTTTTATTTTTTGTTTTTTCGAGACAGGGTTTCTCTGTGTAGCCCTGGCTGTCCTGGAACTCACTCTGTAGACCAGGCTGTCCTCAAACTCAGAAATCTGCCTGCCTCTGCCTATCAAGTGCTGGGATTAAAGGCGTGCACCACCACTGCCTGGCTTCTCACAGTATTTCTAAGTAGTTGCTTAGCTTCTGTAGGGCCAAGAGTTCCCTCTAGGGAGAGTTACAGGAAAGGGTCTCCTCTCTAATGAAAGAGAAAATCCTATCAAGAGGAAGTGCTCCTTTGTATTGACTTCCTGACTTTGGAAGATGTCCTGGTGCTTATGTTGTTCTCAGAGCTGTCAAGTTCCTTTAGAGCACAAGGGAGATGCTGTCTACCTGTGGAAGGTAGCAAATGAGCAGGTTTCTTTGAGCATCCTTTCAGTGACATGGAGAAGGATTGGCTGCAGGTAATAAAAACAAGAAGATGTTCATATAAATTATGTGTACACTCAAGTCCAGCTCCCAAAGACTGCTCTTTCCCTACTTCTTGCAGTGCTTTTAAAATCAAAAATAGATTTTAAAAATTTATTCACTTTATATTCTCATCATTGCCCCCCCTTCTCGCCCCCTTCCACAGTCCCCCCCTTCTCCTCTGAGAGGGTGGAGCCCACCCCTCTAGGTATCCCTTCACCCTGGCACATCAAGTTTTGGCAGGGCTAGGTGCTTCTTCTCTCCCTCTGAGGCAGACAAGACAGTTAGGGGAACAGATTCCACATATGGGTAGCAGCTTTAGGAATAGCTCCTGCTCCAGTTGTTCAGAACCTACATGAAGGTGAAGCTACACATCTGCTACATATGTGTGGGGAGGCCTAGGTCCAGTCTGTGTATGTTCTTTGGTTGGTAATTCAAGGGTCCAGGTTAGTCAACTTTGTTGGTCTTCCTGTGGAGGTCCTATCTCTTCGGAGACCATAATCATTCCTATTCTTCCATAAGACTCCCCAAACCCCATCCACTGTTTGGCTCTGGGTGTCTGTATCGATCTCAGTCAGCTGTTGGGTGGGGCCTCTCAGAGGACAACATGTTCCTGTCTGCAAGCATAACAGAGTATCACTAATAATGTCAGGGCTTGGTGCTTGCCCACGGTCTCAAGTTGGGCCAGTTATTAATTGGCCATTTCCTCAGTTTCTGTTTCATCCCTCATGCCTACATTTCTTGTAGAGAGGATTAATTTTGGGTTCAAAGTTTTGTGATGGGTTGCAAAAGCATTAGGACACAAAGAAACACCCCCCCCCAAATGTCATCAAGTTCCTTTTATGTTGACCATCTACTGGGCCTGTGGCTTAGCCTTATGTGTGGTTTGTTTCCTCAGTGAAATTCAGTTGGAGAAAACTGGTTTTTCCCTTGTAAGCAGTTGGCAATTAGAGATTGCTTCTGTGTTAGGGATTGGGAGATATATCTACTTCTCCTTTCAGCTCTAGGACTCCCATCTCATGTGGAGCCTTGCAGACCCAGTGCATGGTGCCTCAGTTTCTGTGAATTCCTAGCCTTGTTTTCTTGGTGTCCTCCATCCCCTCTGACTCTTATCCTCATTCTGCCTCCTCTTCCACAAGGTGTACTGAGGCTTAAGGGAAGGGATTTGATGGGAACATCCCATTTACAGGTGAGTGTTCCAAGGTCTCTCACTCTCTGCATAATGTCTGGATTATTATTTGCCCCCATCCACAGCAGGAGAAAATTTCTCTGATGATGGCTGAGCAGAGGAATGATCTATGAATATAACAGAATGTCATCAGGAGTCATCTATTGATACATGTTCTTTTTTTTTTTTTTTTTTTTTAGAATAGTAGTATTTAGTTTTCTCCTAGGTTCCTATCCTTTCTTAGGTTCTTGACCACTCACTCATTGTCAGGAATGGTTCTATCTCATGGAGTGGACCTTAAATTCAATCAGGTATTGGATGGTTACTCCCACAAGCTTTATATCACTATTGAATCAGCACATCTTGCAGGCAGCACCATTGTAGATGGGTTGGTATTTACCTTTCTCCTTTGGTAGCATGTCAGTACCTTCTTGATCTATGGGTATAACAGAATATTTTTAGGAGTCAATTTATTCTTACATTCTTACTACTTTAGTACTTTCTCTCCCACTTCAAGCCTACCCTTTGTTTTCCCAGAATCATGTGTTGAAGAGGTTAACCTTTCTCTAGCATATATATTTGATTCCTTTGTTAAAAATCATTTGGGTAAAACTACACAAGTTAAGGTCTGTATTTTGTGGTTTAATCCATTGGTTTATGGGTCTATGTTTTATGCCAGTATCATCCTGTTTTGATTAATACAGTTTGTAGTATATTTTTAAGTTAGGTATTGTGATGCTTATTTCTTTGGTTATTACTGCCTTGGCCACTCTTTTTTTAATGGTTTAGTACAAACTCTGTAGTTGTTTATTCTAGTTACTAAAAGATCCTCATTGGTATTTTGATTAGTACTTATTGAATCTGCATATCACTTGGAATAATACGGACATTTAAATAATATTAATTATGCCAATTCATAAGCATGCGATGCCTTTCCAATTTTGGGTTGTGATTCTCTCAATGGTGTTTTATAGTTTTCAATGCAGACATCTTTCACTTCCTTTTTTACTACATTTATTGCAAGGCATTTTTTAAAGATGTTGTAAATGATATTGCCTTTTAATTGGTTTTTCATCCAGCTAGTTATTTGTTCATTTTATCAAATAGAGGTCAGTAGAAGCCAAGAGGGATGGGTTACTTAGAGGGTAGGTATTAAGTACCAAACCATAGTTTGAGGAACATAGTTCTATGTTATATAGCATAATAGGGCAACTATAATCCATAATAAATTAATTGAACATGTCAAAATAACTAAGGGAAAAGAGCTTGAGACTTTTCTGACAAATAGAAATGAAAATATTTGAGGAGTGAAGACTGCTAATTACCCCAATTTAATCTATACACATTTTATACATGCGTTGAATTAAATACCATGCCTTATAAATAATTATAAGGGATATATGTCTACTTAAAATAAATTTAAAAATAAAACATAGTCTGTGCATGATCCACCTCTTGTAGGTAATAGTGTCTATCAATCACTATTGATATATATATCACAATATATCAGCCTCTATCATATATTACAGATAGTGGGAGATTGATAAGTGCCGAGTCTTTCCTGGCAAACTTCCCCACCACCTTCCCTACCCCAATACATGGTTATAACACTGGATCTGGATTCATATGGACCTATGAAGTGGCTCTCTCCCATGCTACTTATAGAAAGAAATAAGATTCAATGAAAAGAATCATCACCTGATGAAGGATGATACAGAAGTGATCTTTCTGTCTGATTTCTAAGGAAATTATATTTGCTCTCAAATCTATAACTATCAGAAAATTTCCTGCCATTTTTTTATTGTGGAAAAATTCAACAGTGTGTGTGTGTGTTACAAAGTTGTCATATTACATCTTGTAATAGTTTAGTGACATAAAACATCAAATAATGGTTCAAGGATCTGTAGCAAGAACTTCCATTTGTTATTTAGGATCCAACATTTTACCACCATCCTCTTACCCCTAAGGAAATGTAAAATCTGAATGCTTCTCAAAATATTTCATAATCTCCCTAAAATGGAATACTATGAAACCAGTGTTTGAATGTTTTTAAAATGTAACTTGAATTCTTAACAGTATTATCTCCCCACCCCTGCTCCAAACACACACACACACACATACACACACACACACACATACACACACACACATACACACACACACACACACACACACACACACACACACACGTGCGCGAATGTTGTGTTTTAACTACAAATTATCCCACAAAGGCTCATGGGTTAGCTTCAGCTGGCAACAGAGTTTGGGCAGGGTTTGGGAGCTTTAGGAATGGCACTGAAGGAAGTGGGTTGTTGCATGTAGGCTTTGAGGTTTTCAGCCCACTCGTGTTCATACTCAGTCACCTGGTGTGAATGGAATGTGAACAGCCAGCCTCCTGCAACACCACCCCTTCCCTGCCTGCTGACATGTGGTTCCCCACCAGGATGGACAATATCCCTCTCAGAAGCCAAAATAAATCTTTTACCCCTTAAGTTGCTTAAAGTACCCCTTAAGGGATACTTTAGCATAATACCAAAAGAGAAACTAAGACAACAAAGTTTTTTTTTCCTATAAATATTGGAAATGTTATTTTTTCCACAGATTTTTCCCAAAAGGCACAGACTATCTTTACTGCCAATCAGCAATTTGATTATTTCAAATTTTTCCTCCTTCCTTTTAAATACCTTTTGAATCAGGAAGGAGAGTCTTGAGCACCTGGCCCTTCTATGTTAGCTACCTCAAGAACCATGAGGCAAGGCGGGAGTAATTATCTTGTGAGGCCAATCAATACTATTGACAGTCAGTCTAGAACACTTCATCTTGATTCAAGCTCCACAGTCATGGGAAGGAAAGGCAAAGGTACCCAAATTATTAGGACTAATTGCTTCCTCTTGCCTTGATTTTGTCTCTATTAATTTTACACTTTCAGGAACTAATTGTGTCCTTTCTATGTGACAGCTATTGACATCAACAGTTATTACAATATCAGCAATGACTTAGGCCCTAATGGGATGTCTATTATTGTTTAAACAGTCATGTTGTCAAACAACCTTCTAAATATTCATGATTATACCCAGAGATGCAGGATGCTCTTCATTTTAGTCAGAGGCTTCTTTGTGCAGTGAGTAATTGATCATAACTACTCAAAGTTAATGAGAATAAGTGACCATGAATGCTTGACTCAAAATGACATAGATGTTGTATGTGAGAATTCACTGCAGGCGTGATCAACAGTACAAGATGAACATTCCATGCCTGCCCACCCCTAGGTAAGGGGCTATTGGAAAAAGGAGAGTCAGTTTTCTTTAGAGCTGTGGGCTCTGGAAAATTACCCATGCTTTAGTGGCTATCTCCCACCGATGGGTAACATTAATTGGATTCAGTGGGTTATAATTTTAAGAGACTGAGAAAGGTTAAATAATATGCTTGTTTCATACAGCTGGGTTTTATACTTGTTTTGTTGGTGTTAGCTTCTTCGATGCTGCTTTATAAGCCAATGGCTATTACTCTCTACTTCTCTGTTTCTCAGCACAGGAATCATACAGTCAATCCTGGATATGCTCAAAAGCAGACATCTTGATTTCACAAACTTTGCGGTTCTCATGAAATCGATTAGATGAAGATTCATTACATATTCTGGATCTGAAATGTCGAAATAAGGCTTGTCTTTATAGGTTTCAGAAAGCTCTTTTAGAACAGTGTCATCTTCGTGTTTGAAATAAAAATGATGAGAACAAAAGGACTATTTTTTAAAGGATGTGCTTAGTATTAAGGAAGATACTCCTTTGCTGGTTCTTCTCCTTAACTAGCTCCTCCCCATACACTGCTGTGAGACACTTTTCTTTTGGAGGCCTGAACAATATCCACTTATACCATATAGGGAATTGATGCTAGACCATTGAAGAACAAATACCACCAAAGTTCAACTCAGTGAACCAGTGAGTCTTATTCAGGAATATGGATGAGGGGTCACTTACAGGAGCTGAAATGATTCAAAGACAGCTGCATCATCAAAGCCCAGCCCAGCATGGATGGATGACAATGTAGGGTTAGCTGGAAACCTGCAGTACACTGTACAGCCTGCAGGCAGCCCAGTGTGTTGGACAGTGTCTTTCCTAGGTGGCTCCCTTGGTCTCAGCTTCTTCCAGGGAACTTTGCTGGTCTTTGTTTCTTCTTGGTAGCTCAGCTGCCCCCTGCTCCTTACAGTAAGTGGGGCTTGTTGAAGGATGTCTTTGCAGCTTGGCTTGTCTGAGAGGGACTCTTGGCAGTCTATACTGATATCCAACATCAGAAGGAGGATGCTAGTGAATCTGCTCAGTTTCAGGGTCTTACTGAATCTATTCTGAGTTGTTTACTTCTTGCCTTAAAGTGCTGTACTTTCCTAAAAGATAGAGTGTTTCACCTCCCAGTAGAACATCCTATATCTTTTAAGATTTTCCCTCCAAGATGGATTGTTTTAACCTCAGAGGAAATTACCATACTTACATTCTTTCAAGTTTGGTTTTCATTTTTTTTTTTGAGGCCAGTTTGGGCATTAGTTCTCTCGTGCCTTTTCTAAAATGTAATAAAGTAGAAGAGAAACGCAATGAGTAGCCCTTTCCTGGAAGCCTGCAATCCTGCTTTCCTTTATGTAACTTATGTGAGGGCTGAGTCAATCTCAACAGAATGACTTCAAGAACACACTGGGGCCCTAGCTACATAGAGACTTCTATTTATTCTGACCTTTGTACCAGGAACATATTGGCTTTATCGACATTGCTCTACATGCTTGTATTGTGCATATGTTATGATCAAGATATCATCATTGTGGAACCAGCATCCTCTACATGAATGCCTTGAAAGCAGAGTTTCTGTGGACAAGGAATGTTTGAGTGTAGGAGTATGGCAAAGCGGCTGACAGGATAAATACAAGAATGGCATCAAGGTAGTGTTGAAGGGCCTTAGTCCTAAGACGTGAGTGTCCAACCAGCTCTCATCTTATGCATTAGTTTCAGTGAAGTCGGCCTTTGCCAAACTACTCCAAACAGTAGAGATTCGTTCTTTTATGGATTTGAAGATTTGAACTCTGAAATCAAGGTATCAGTAGGGTTGAATTATTTGGAGAGTCATTCTCACACGAGAAAGAGAGAGAGAGAGAGAGAGAGAGAGAGAGAGAGAGAGAGAGAGAGAGAGAGAGAGAACAGTTTTATAGTTATCATTGGTTTCTATTTAAGGTCTAAAAATGACTATATCTCAATTTAACGTACAAATACCCCATTCCCAAATACAATTATGTTCTGGGGTCCTAGGAGTACATATAACTTAAATTAAGATAGAGAAGAATTATAGTACTGTACAAAATAGATGCTAGCATTTCCTAACATTTTCCATATTTAACATGTTTTTGTTCATTTGTTTCATAACAACAGGAGCGGCAGCAGCAGCAGCAACAACAACAACAAAGGCTTCTCACTTTGGGAAGAAAAGATTGAAGACCTTGGAAGTGACCACTAAAATTCTCTGCTTAGGTACTGCTGCAGAAAGATAATCCTGTTGCTTACTCTTAATTTTTAACCAGGCCTGTGCAGTTAGTTCTTTCCATAGTTTCCATTCACATAAAATACCCCACTTCTCCTAGGGCCAAAGGGAGTTTACTACTTATTCCAGGGAGGTCCTTTTGCACTGATAGATATTTTGAAACTGTGTCATGCCTGTGATCATGTCCACAGTAGGGAAGTGACAAAAACAGGGCAGAGACAAAGCTTTCAGAAGACATGTTGGATGTTCATGTTTTGCAGCTGTCTATTTAATTGAATAAGACAAAGTTTTGCTGTCAAATACTATACACTTAAGAGTATTCTGTAGGTATAAATTTTTTGCAACTTACTTTAAATAAGGGTTTAAATAAGGGCTCAACTTCTCTTCTAGCTCACCACCCAGCAGAGGTAGTAGAAGAGAAAAGTTATTAGGATATGGGGGAAGTGGACCTGTTCAGTAGTAGTTCTTTGGGGCCAGTTTGATCTTTGGTGGCAGTTCAGTTCCTTAGCAAGCACCAAATATGACTCAGCAGCTGCAGACCAGTCCTCTAGGCAGGCAGACACCAGGGACGAACCAGCAGCTATAGTCCAGTCCTTCCAGCAAGTAGACACCAGGCATCTGTAGTTCAATCCTGAAGAAACTGCCAGGCTCACCAACCAGCCTAAGGCAAGGAAGCAGAAGCAGCAAGCTGCCTGCTGCAGGAACCTCACAAGCAGTTCTTGGGCAAGTCTCTCTCAATGGCAGCATTACAAGTTGAGCTCAACATGCTATGTAAGGAGAACCAACACATGTGTGTCATTAGTGAAAAATAGTGAGGCTTAGCAAACCAAACCAAAGCTCAGTGCTCGTCTCCCACTGTCTGTGGGGTCATGTTTATATTCCTTCATCAAGTGTCCTTTCACGTGCTTGTTATAGCCAAACATGCTTTCACCTGTGTCTGCTTCAGGAAAACAGTCTTTCACGTGTTTGCTTTAGTAAGACGTCCTTTCACCTGTGTGCCCCAGCAAACCATCATTGGCCATAACTAACTTTCCCAAAGAGCTAGAAGTTTTCCACTTCAATATTCTCTCTCTGTTCTGCACACATGATGCAGCCTGAATTTTTGTGATAATATGCAAGTGGGGAAAAGTGAAAAAAAAAAGTCAGTGGCCCAAGCATCTCATGGAAATAAAAGATGAGTCCCAAGCTTCACTCACATTGAGCTTCAGTGCCTTATGCCCCAAGTGCAAGCATTCTTATGACATAATGATGGTAGTCAGTATAGGTGGGTGTGGCTCATCCCCTTTAATTTCACTGAACACAAACCATACACTTTTATTGCACAGGTAATCTTGGGCAATATTTTTCTCTCATTTTCTGGATTCAGATTACATGAATCCCTTTCATACAGTATGTGTGACATGGGAATGTCGATTAATAGAGACCTGGAGAAGGAAGCTCTATTGTGTCCTTCCCCAAATTCCTATACAGCAATAACAGGCATGAGTTAGACATGGATGTGTTCGTGTGAAATAATCTCTGAGTTTGTTTTGCTTGGGTAACTTGGGTTGGGTCTTTGGAGACAGGGCTCTCACTATGTAGTCCTGGCCAGGCTGGATCTCACTATGTAGATAGAGTAGGGTAGCCTGGAATTGAAAGTTTCATGTCTCTTCCTCCCAGATGCTTGGATTAAAGGTGTGTACCACCATGCCTGGCAAGATTCGGTTTCCATTTTCTATCTCTGCATGCTTGAGATTGGGCTTTTGTTTAGCTGCTATTTGTGTTTTCCTCAGTGACCTGGTTTTAGTTTTGGAAGTTTGAAAGACATTTTTAAAACCAGGTATAGTGATACATATATCTATAATCTCAATACTTTGGGGGGGATGAGGCAGGACCATGAGTTCAAAGTCACCCTAAATTACATGTGAGACCCTGTCAAAATACACCAAAAGATACTCCAAATGCATATTGGTAGCACTATGCAAGTAGGAAAAGGGGGAGGGGAAATTAAGTGGCTTAGAAATCGATAATTAAAAAAAATACCCCAGATAATCCTGATGCAGCTGATGCAACAAAACCAGTTGTTTAATTTTTATTTACATTTCATTTAAAATTTGTAACATTTTTCCAGGCATGGTGGTGAATACCTTTAATCCCAGCACTTGGAGGCTAAAGGCAGGCTGATCTCTGAGAGTTTCAGGCAAGCCTGTTATACAGAATGAATTCCAGAGCAGTCTAAGCTATGTAGTGATACTCGTCTCCAAAAAAAAGAAGTGACATTTTGAAACATTTATTCTTTCTCTCTACATAACCCCCTTCTCTTTGCAGTAAATTCTGGAGTCTTTGAGAGTAAGTTACAGAAATCTTAGCATCACTCACCTCTAAATACTTCATTCTGTATTTCTTAACAAGGATATTACCTGGCCAAAGATTAAAGTCATTATCACTGCCAAGAAATTTGACATTGATGTAATAAGTTAATAGCACGAGTTCGCATTTGCCAATATATCTAACAACGCTTTTTAAAAATCTATTTTTAGATAACATACAAAATAAGGAGTTTAATCATGGTAGTTAGCCATCCTGTTCTTTTTTTCTTACAAAATGATGACTCTCCACCGCACTCCACCCCGGCCTTTTAAGAACAGTATTTTGGGAAGAACTGCTCTATGGCTGGGTTTTTTGCTGGGCTTCTCCCTCTTTCTAGATTCATTGTCTTTTCCTGATGTTCAAAGTGTTTCATATTTTTGTACCATGATTCTCTCACAAAACTGCTGCATCAGAGTTTCTCACATACTCCCTAGCAAATTCCCCAAGGGCATCCATCTTCCTTCAGTGTCCGTCTCATTTCCAAGTCCAATAGCCAATTTTTGGGCATCCCTTTATTTGAGCCACCAGCAGCATTTGACACAGTGGATCCTTCTTTTCCAAGCCAACATATCCTAGTGTATTTCCTGTGTCAGTGATCAAGCTTTTGCATCCTTAACTGGTCCCTCTTTGAAGAAGTGGCCTGGGATGACACGTCCACATTTCATCTCTATCACTTTTCAGCTTCTACTTGACTCTTGCAATCTATTCTCAACACAGCAGCTAGGGAGGTCCTTCAAACCATTATGTTAAACCACGCCCTTCCTCTCCTCTCCTCCACTCTGTGACTGCTACCACTGGGTCTTTCCTCTATTGTTTCAATTATTGTTACACACCGAGGAGTTATGTCTTCTCCTTGCCCTTCAGCCTTATGCTTTTGGAAGTACTTGATTCCCAGGCAACACAGGACTGTGCTAAGTGTGGTCTGTTTAGGGTCTACATATAGAACCATGCCGTGGGTAATAGCAAGACAGAAGGTGCCCCACCTTCCATGGGGGATCAGAAAGTACATCACATACTCCCTATATGAACTCCTTTTGTTTCCCCTGTCTACTCAGTCTACTTCTGTACCATAAGGTTTCTGATAAGCTTCAAGTTATGTTTCTACCAAAGGCCTTTGCAGTTGCCCTAGAGAGCCACATTAATTATTTTTTCACCTTTGGGGAATAATTAATGTGACTCTCTAGGGGTCTACTAAAATGTCAACTTCTCTGTGAGTCCTCTTTTAATCTGTAAAATAGCAATCCTCTTTCTACCTTGCCAGCACTCCCCAGCTTTCTCTTACCATGTAATATTGTCTGTCCATCATCATCATCATCATCATCATCATCATCATGCTATATTGTGGAATCCTCTGTATCTTAAGATTTCTCTCTCCTTGCACTATGTTGTAAACTCGGAAAAGGAAGTAATGGTGTCTTCTTCATAGTTGTATCCCCACTAGCTAGCTAGCTTAGCACCCAGAGGTCCCCCCACAAATGAGTGGGTGACTGAAGAAGGGACCCCTGTGTACTTATGCAAACAAGGGTATCCGGTAAACTTGCCACAGAGTGTACCACGGAAGGTTGAGATTTCAAGAAGAGCACATTGATGTTTGACTTGATAGGCTTTTTTATTGCTTTCATTTAAAAAAATCTGTGCATGTGTGTGCACATGAGCATACATACTTGTGTGCATGTGGGTGCCAGTGAAAAGATGTATGGAAGCCAGAGAACAGCCTCAGGTGTCATCCTCAGGAATGCTGTCTGCATCCTTTCAGATGGGGCCTCTTATTGACTCACTAATTAAGGGTGACTGGCTAGCATGCCTGTTAACAATATGGACCTATCTCTGCCTTCCTGGCACTTGGAATTTGTTATGTGGGTCCCAGCGACTGAACTCACATCCTCATGCTTGTAAAACAATGACTTTACCAACTGAACTGTCTCTTCTGCCCAGGCATTTTTTTTTTAAGACAGAGTCTCATGTAGCTCAGGCTGACCCCCAAATCTCTGTCTATTTGAGACCCACCTTGAACTCCTGACCCTCGTGCCTCCACCTTCCAAGTGCTGGAATTGAGGGCATGCATCACAATGCTTGGTTTATTGTTTGTGTTTTTATAGCAAGACAGGTTACCTTTATAACTACAAAATAAAGACCAACAGAAGCATTTTAAAACAAGAGTTTGAAAAATACCAAAAGATTAGGAAAGTATTTTGGGCAGCAGGTGGCAGGATTGTTTCAATGGTCTACTTCTCTCTGCCAGATTGGTGTACATCAAGAGCCCATAGGCATGCTAGCCTGGCACGGATAGAAAGCCAAGAAGACTGACGTGAATCTGTTAAATATGAAGAGGTCCAATTCGCATATCAATAGAGTTCCAAGAAGATGGAAGGAGAGACCCCTGGTCCTGGAAAGACTGGATGTAGGGGAACACCAGGACAGAGAAGCGAGAGGGGGTTGAATGGGGAAAAGAGGGAGGGAAGGGGGCTTATGGGACTTTCGGGGAGGGAGGAAATGGGAAAGGAGAAATGATTTGGAATGTAAATAAAAAAAACTTAGAAAATAAATAAAAAAAAAAAAAGAAAGAGGTCCAATTAACAGTGCTATGTGATCAGCTTCTACCAATGGATCTCTGGGTGTAGACTTACCATGGGTTTTTAAAGGTACTGTAGTGTGTGTGTGTGTGTGTGTGTGTGTGTGTGTGTGTGTGTGTGTGATATGCTCCATAACGAGCATATAGAACTGGTGAGATGCAAGAAAAAAATAAGTGTTACAATTGTAATCTGAATACTGGGGATGCTGAAATAAGAGAACTAAGAAATAAATATGAGGCTGGGCTATAAGTAAATTTAAGTTTGACCTGGGTATATAGTAAGACCCTGTCTCAAAATCCAATCCAAACCAAAAATCATAATTTCATAAAGCTTTTCTATAGCTTTATTGAAGTATATCTGATTCACAAAAATTTGTATTGATTTCATTTGTAAGTTTGGATAGATGTACACACTCATGATATCATGCCCACACATAAATGGGTGTCAAGTGCAGATCCCACAGGTAGGAGCCCACCCATTGATTAGATTATAGAGTTTCTATTACATTGCTTGCTCAAGAAAGTGCCAATTTGGGGATAGCATTATCATATAAGCACATTTTCCAGTGTCAGTGGGCTGCCAGGGTACCTTGCTTTAGGACATTAACCATTGTCCAGGTGTCCACCGAGACATTTGAGAGCTATGTAGTAGATGCCTTGCCAGTTTCACGGCTCCAGTCTGCACATCTCTATAGATACATATTTGATGAGGAAAATTCTAGAAATACAATTTTATGACACCCTATCCCTCTTCCAAGCTGTTATCATGAGAGACATGTTGAAGCAGAGTGACTTTGTTCTATGATGGTGTTGAAAGATGCAGCTCTAAGAATGGACTCATTGCCGGGCGGTGGTGGCGCATGCCTTTAATCCCAGCACTTGGGAGGCAGAGGCAGGTGGATTTCTGAGTTCGAGGCCAGCCTGGTCTACAGAGTGAGTTCCAGGATAGTCAGGGCTACACAGAGAAACCCTGTCTCAAAAAACCAAAAAAAAAAAAAAAAAAAGAATGGACTCATTGACCGTTAAGCCCCACTATCCCTTATACTACTCTGGTGTAAGAATCTACTGCATATCCTGTCCAAGACTGAGATTTTTCTTCAAGTTTCTTCCCCTTGCCAATCAATTCCCTCTACACCCATATGCCACACAGAGACACATATAACATGTGCTTACACCAGTGTGAATATACATGTGATCAGAGCAGGAAGCTCTCATAAAGCCTTTGCGCCTTTGTACTTTACCCTGCCAGATACCAGGCACAATCTCCTCCCCTGCCCCATGGTGAAAGACTGCCTCAGTGCTGAAGAGCCAGTGCTCAACATCCTACCAAACATCTGCTTTCCCGACTCTCCTCCTCCACTCCGCTCTCAACGCTCAACTTCATATCTTTCATGCACATTCCTCCATCGGGGTCTCTTGGAATGCAGGCAACAGAGACCCATTAAAACTGGTTTGGTAAAAATGTGTCAGAGCATCATGGAGACACAGATTACTATAATGAAATGAAGATCTCATCCTGTAGCATTTTTAAGCACCCCAAACAATACAGTTACCATTCCTGGCTCCCTCTCCAGATGAGCAGATCTTGCCCTCCATCTCAGTTTCTTTATGTATATCTATTGTATTCTTTCTTTTTTACTTACTAGATACCTTATTGTGTGGCCTCTCATACCACTTGCTGCAAGCATGCCTTTTCATTCCACTTCAGCCAGATCTGGTGAATCTGAAGATTCAGACTCTGAGGCTTCCGATATCATACGCTCAGGAGAGGAACCTGATCATTTAAGATCACCATTTATTTTAAAAACAGGCTTCAAGAATTCTACATAGGGTATTAATCGATTTAAGGAAGGGGACATGATTGCATCCAATGCCTGTCAATTCTTCAGTCATCAGAAAGCACAGAGAAAGAGTTGGTATTCTGGAAACATTTAGGGGCCAAAGAGCAGTAGGCAGGCAAATGATCAGTATCTCTAGTACAATAAGCCTGAAAACTGGTCTGTTCAAGATTCTCACCCCTCATCTGAGAAGCCTCTTTTTGCAATGAACAGTGGATAATAGATTCATACCTGGCCAAAGAACAGATACTTGAGTACACAGCTCCTCCCTGTCAAGGCTCAGAGAACATCACAGAAGCGGGTCCAAAAAGACTGTATGAGCTGGAGGTTGGATAGGACTACTACTTAATAGTGTCTTCTGCACATGACAGCATCCTCACACACGTGAACTCACATTAAAGGTGATTGCCTATAGAAGATAAGGATAAGATTAAGCCTGTCAATATTCCAGCATGAATAGGAAAGGGACTCAAGAGGCCCCATCCCTAGCTGAGGAGCTGCAGACACTTGATTGATACTGGGAGAGGGATAGTGAGGCTTTCATGGGTGGGGAGGGTTGTGTTCAGGTATGTTGGTCAAGCTTCAGTGGATAGCCCAACATCCATGGATGTATGGGTAGCACTAATTGTATTCAGTAGTTTTCTTTTAAAGGGAAAAGATGTTGGGAGGAGGATGTGGGGAATATTCTGAGAGGAGGTGTATTTAAGTACATGTAATACATTATGAAACTACCACAGGGGAAAAATAAATTTGAGGAAAACATTAACACCAAAAACCTTAGGCCAAAGGGCTCCATTTTACATTAAAAAAAAAAACCCAACAACAACAAAGGTAATCCTGCATGATGTTTCTGTAACCCGTCTTCAGGACTTCCAGAATTGATCAACAGGTCTTAAATTCAATCCTACCCGCCCACTGAAAACTGTCCTAGATCCTGCTCACTACTCCCCATAGGTTCTATTCAATCCCTTTATTGAAATGATACATGGTATGTCCATACAATGGAGTGCCGTTCACCCATGAAAAGGAATGAGGCACTGACAGCTATTGTGGCATAAATGGGCCTTGAAGCAAAACAGCCAGACACAACATCCTACATGTTATATGAGTCTTTTCGTATGAAAATTAAAGCTAGAGGAATCTATAGAGACACAAGATTAGTGGTTTGTTTGGAAGAATTAGAGTAGGGTGATAGGTAAAGGGTCTATGGTTTCAAGAATGTGTTTTAGAATTAATAATGGTGATGTTTCACACATCTGTAACTACACTAAGATTCGTGTCTTTAAAGATTTCAGTGACAGCACAGAAATTAGCACATATTCCTCCTGTCTAGCTGCACTTTAATAATCAGCATGCACTATCGTCTGAGCCCTACTTCTCCCCTTCTGGATTCCAGTGGTTATTCTTTACTTCTAGGAAATCAACATTTTAAGCTTCCATTTATACGTAGTTTTTTAAAAGGCTTAATTTAAAGGAGAGATGGAAGGGGTATATGGGAGGGTCTGGAGGGAGTAATGGGAAGGGAGAAATGTTATCGTTGTATTATAGTCTCAAAAATGTGAATGAAAAGACAAAAAATATACACAGCATTTATCTTTCTGTGTCTGGCTTATTTTACCTTAAAATGTCCTTTGGCTCCATCTATGTTGCCACATATAGCAAGATGCCCTTCCTTTCTGAGGCTGGATAATATTTCACTATGTATATGTCCCACATTTTCTTTATCTGTTCTTGCATTGATGGACAGCAGCGCTGATCCCACATCTTGGCTATGATGAATATCTCAGCTCTCAATGGGAAAGTCCTGTGCTTCTGTTAAGTTTTCATTTTTGCTCTTTTGCTTCGATACAGGATTTTACTCTGTGACCCATGCTGGCCTCTAACTCACATCAATCTTCATACCTCTGTCTCTTGACTCCTAGGATTAGAGGCTTTGTGATAGAAAAATCAGGTGCTGTGGTGCATACCTATAAGGCTAACACTGGGGAGGCTCTGGCAGAAGGATCATGAGTTTGAGGCCAGCCTGTGCCACAAAACAAAAACTTGTCTCAAAAATCCAATGCTAAAAGTTTTAAAAATATATTTGACTATTAAATACTTTAAAATCACAATCTATTGCTAGCACACCAACAGAAGCCCACAGGTAGGCAATCTAAATAACACAAACCAAAGGTGTTTTTCACAATTAGTTGTTAACTAAATGACTAAAATATTTTCCTGTGCTGACTTGGCCTTTATTACAGATAGTTTAAGATATTGAATGAAGTTGAATATGTAAAACATCATATCATACACCTTAAATATATGTAATAAAAGATAATAATCCTGAATCGGGAAAGTATCTTCATATAGCATTGTTTTTTTAAAGTTAAATCATTTTGATTGACACTAAAAGCACAAAACAGAATAAGATAAGGGAATATATATTTAAATTTTACATAAAGAATTATGAAGCATCTAATCATGAGAACATCCTAGTGTTATTGGGAAGCCTTTCTCATTATACTCAGTATTAGGCATAAAGTCCCATGACACCCATTCCAAGTTTAGTATCATTTATTCATTGCTTTTCTTTTTCCTTTTTTTTAAATCATGAGACTTTATTTTTTTGTTCAGATATTTATTTAATCATTATTGCTGAAGAACAGTACTAAATATGGTATATAATTCTTTTTTCAATTAGATATTTTCTTTATTTACATTTCAAATGTTATCCCCTTTCCTGGTTTCCCCTCCGAAAACATCCTATCCCATTCCCCCTTCCCCTGCTCACCAACCCACCCACTCATGCTTCACTGCCCTGGCATTCCCCTATACCGGGGCATCGAGCCTTCACAGAACCAAGGGCCTCTCCTCCTCCCTTTGATGCCTGATAAGGCCATTCTCTGCTACATATGCTGCTGGAGCCTTGGGTCCCTCCATGTGTACTCTTTGGTTGAGTCCCTGGGAGCTTGGGGGGGGGTGTCTAGTTGGTTCATATTGTTGTTCCTCCTATGGGGTTGCAAACCCCTTCAGCTCCTTGGGTCCTTTCTCTAACTCCTCCATTGGGGACCCTGTGCTCAGTCCAATGGTTGGCTAGCTTTGCTTTTTCTTGCCTGGTGCTATGAAACTCCTGTTTCACAAGGCTATGTATAGAAAAAAGAAGGACATAAATTGCACAATTTACATATTTATAAAGACTTATGCCATAAACAATGTTGTATACTATATTTCTCTTTACTATTTAGAAATGGGGCTAGATGGATGGTCCTAATTCTGGACTATGTAGTGAGGAGGTCAGAGATGAACAGTAGCCAGAAACACCATTGCACAATTCACATCTGACTAAAGAGTGTGAGCGAGAAACAACACATCTTTCCCTCGTATTTTAGAAAGATCCTTGGAATGGTGGGAAATCTTAGATCGGATCATCAAGTATGAAATGATAAGATCCCATACATAATATAGACCAACACTCAAATAATTAGATCAATATCTTATTTACCCTCTTTCAGAAGGTAAGTTTGTCACATTTTATCATTTGGAAACTATCAGAATGTATCATTATAATTTTGATCTTATTCAAATAAGGGAAAAACAAAACAACAACCAGCCAAACACATAAGCAAAAAACTCTTGTTCAGGAAAGTAGGATCTCTGACCTGATTAAGGACCTAATGTTCCAACTGGGCTTGGCCAAGGGATCACCCCTAGTAGGCAGACTAATAGCCCTTTAGTGAGACATGGCATTTTTCCTGCCCAGAATTTCCATCCCTAGCGCAGAAGCCTACTGAGCCACAACAATGGATGGTCATAAGTCTGCCACAAGTCTGCCTGCATTTCTGAGGAAAAGTGTAACTTCTCTTTTTCTTCTTACTTTTCTAAGTGAGGTTTCCTCAAGATTGGATTTTCCCAGTGTTTGGGGTTTCCCTACTTTCCCTGAAGCCTTCCTCCTCACCATGTGGCTGTGTGTCAGCCATGTGTCTGAGCCCTGTGACTGCTTAAGTGGCTTTTCGATCTTTTCTCCTCCAACTCCCTTTTCCAGGGAGCTGCTGACTTGCTGGCCCTGGGGATTTTCTTTCAAATGCTAGTAATTTTGGTAAGACTAAGATCTTCAAGAGGAGATCCCAGTTTCCCCCTGTCAATCCAATGATGATGATGATAATATCAATAACAACAGATAACACATAATCAGCTGGGATGGTTTGGGTATAAAGTATTCTAGCAAAAGACTCAGATGTTAAAGGCAACACTCAGAGGAAGGGCTTTTGAGTCATAATAAGACCATAAGGGTCAGCCCTTATATAATAAGCCTTTGATATTATGATATTTTATAGAAATAATGATGGTTAATTTTGATCACTAACTTTATTAAGAAATGTGTAAAGCTAGGCAGACAAATTGGCTTTGCAGGCAACTAAAGGTACTTGCTTCCAACCCTAAAAATCTGAGTTCTATCTCCACGACTTCCACCTACTCCTACAAATTGTCTTCTGACCTCCACAAATGCACCGTGGCATGCATGCGTCTACACACTTAGTACATAAATGTAATAAAAAGATCATTTACAGGGAACGCTTTTGGGCAAATTTGTGAAGGCACTTGCAGAGAAGACAGAGGAGGAAAGGGCCGCCGTAGATGTCAGTGGAGCCCCTTCTCAGGCTTAGTTTCAAAAGGGGAAGGGAGAGTTGGCTGAGTGCTGGACTTCCCTGTTGTCTGCTTCCTGGTCACGCCACAGACCTAGCTGCAACTGCTTGCTTTGCCTTCTCTGCCATTCCTTTATATTATAAGAGAAAATAAGCCCTTCTCCCTAAGACAGTTTTTGGTCAGAGTGATTCAAAATTCATATAGAGGGGATGGAAAGTTGGAAGATGGAGTCAAGCGAGAAGGAAATAGATCTCTGAGGATATGTCCTGGAGAGATATACCTTGTGGCCAACCTCATCTTCTTTTTGCCTACTGTTTGTACACAAGGTGAACCGCAGTACTCGATTATATACTATTGAAGCCATGGTGTCCTGTTTCATCTCAGACATAATGGCAATGGAATCAGACAACCATGTCACTTAAGATTTTTTATTTAGATTTATCTTATTTTGTGTTTGTCTGTTTCTTGTATGTATGTATGTATGTATGTACAACAAGTGCGTACCTGGTACTCCTGGTGTTCATAGAGGACACCAGGCACTGCAGTCACAGATGTGGGTGCTGGGAATTGAACCCAGGTCCTCTGCAGAAGCAGCTCTCTTGCCTACTATGTCATGATTATTTTTGTTGACATAGCAACAAAAAGTTATGATAAAATATACCCAACTTAATATGTGCCAGGATATAATGGTGTAGGCCTTTAATCCCAGCACTCAGGATGCAGAGGCAGGTGGATCTCCATGATTTCGAGGATTTCAGTGATTTCCGAGATAATCAGAGCTACATAAAGAGACCCTATCTTGAAAGAAAAGGAAAGAACAATGCTGCTCTTGCAGAGGACCTGAGTTTAGTTTCCAGCACTCATGAACCTCTGACAACTCAAGCTCCAGGGGTTCCAACACCCTTTTCCAGCCTCTGAGGGCACCTGTAGTCATGTGTACATAGATTCTCTCACTGCACATATACACAGAATTAAAAATTGTAAAGTATGCGTTAGGTGCAAATTCTGTGTGTATGTGCATGCATGCGCACTTAGGCACATCTGCAGTGCTGGAATTCCAAGCATACTACTGCACCTGGATTTTTATGTGCATACTGGGGATGCAGACTGAAGTTCTTTTGCTTACATGGCAAGCACTTTACCAATTGAGTTATGTCCCAAGTCTCAGGGAGTCATGTCCCCAGTCCCAGGGAGTCATGTCCCCAGTCCCAGGGAGTCATGTCCCCAGTTCCAAGCTATACTTAGTAGTTTATCTAAATTAACTCTTCTATAACCTATGTGTTAGGTAAACTCCTCTTATTTGGCGTCTGAAGAAACTAAGACACAAGAAAGGTAAGCGTTCTCTCTCTCTCTCTCTCTCTCTCTCTCTCTCTCTCTCTCTCACACACACACACACACACACACACACACACAAGTGAGTAAAGTCTAAAGGATGCCTACAGTTATGTTCCAGTTGTGAGAGACAGTATAGTGTGGTGACAAAATGCCTCTCACTTCTTATATTTGAGTCCTAGCTATGCTACTTGAAGCTGAGAAATCCTGGGGAGTTTTCTAGTCCTCACTGTCAGTTGCTTATAACATGGGGATGACTCTGGTCTTCCCTGCCTCCCAGACCTGCTGGGAGGATAAGAAGATCTAATCCCTGTAAAGTTCCTCAAACAGAGTACATGCTCAGAAAACGGAGAATGATTTCATCTTTCATCCATTCAACTTCCTGGAGAGCTCAAATGAAAGGACTTTCCCTTTGTGTGCAGTAAAAAAGGGCAATCTAACATAAAAACTGCTGTTTGTAACACAGCAGCCATAACTTATCAGACTTTACAGACTTCCTTACGCCTCAGCATGTACAGAGGAGCACACAATAGCCAGTGAGTGACTGACAGGTCATAGATGATGCTACTGTACCTCACTGAAAACATGTGATATCAACTCACCTAAATTCAAGAAAGAATCCCTCTAAGTTCTGAGCATTGCAAGCCTAGGTTAGGGTTTGTTTAAAAAGCATTTACTCAAGCAAAGAAAAAGACATGAATAAATTGGAAAAAGATGAAGTGACTCCAGGTTAAAGCAGACAAGAGATTTGGGGGATGGGTCTCTTGTAGTCAGGCAAATCCCCTTGTCTCCAATGTAAGATTGTTTCCTTCTGTCTCCATCTATAGAAACAAAAGACAGTCTTAGTGCTTCCTCTTGATGAAGGCTAGGGATGCAGCCCAGTTCGTAGAGTACTTGCCTAGCATACATGGAACCATGAGTTCCATCCCTACCACCAAATTAAAGCCAGGCGTCGTGGTACACACCTGTAATCCCAGCACTCAGGATGTGCAGGCAGATGGATCAGAAGTTCAAAGTCATCCTCAGCTATGTATAATAGAATTGGAGGCCAGCCAATTTTTTAGATTATGAGCACCTAATCTAAAAAAGTTCCTTTTGCTATATTACTGTCATAGAAATGCATTTTAAAAGAGAGTTTTATCACAGAAGGTTGGCATAAAGAGAGAGAAAATATTGCCAGAGGACCTAAATGACAGAAGGTATCTGTGGAAGAGCATGGACTAGAAGTAAACCTGCACTGTTAGTGACTTTTCTTCTGCTGAAATGCTTCTCATCCTTCCTAATGCTATGACCATCTAAAATAGTTCCTCATGTTGTGATGATCCCCAATCATCAAATTATTTCATTGCTACTATAACTGTAATTTTGCTACAGGAGATGTAAATATCTGATATGCATGATATCTGATATGCAACCCCAGTCATTAGGTGCCCCCAAAGGGATAACAACCCACTGGTTAGAATCATTGTTCTATTGGCTGACATCTTGATGTTCACGTGCAGATTATGGTAGAAATACAAGTTTAGCAACTAGCTTCCTGGGAGGGTTTTTTTCCACTCCATTATACTAGAAATCTTAGCTCCTGTTCCTACTTTGACCTATTCCTGCATGAATGTGAATGGACCCCTTTCACTTCACACAAAGCACACACATGGTCATCATACACTGCCCCTTGCCAGCATCAAGCCCATGACTCTGTTAGTAGGAGCACATTGCTCTGTGTGGCTAACAGGTACAAGACAGCCAGTTCATTGTTCTTCTATGAGCCTCAGGAAGAAGTTCTTGTCCTACGTAATAACAAAACTTTGGTTTCTTGTTTTAGTATTTAGTCTTATTTTTGCATTGTCTCCAAGTTTCTAAAAATAAAACCAGTCATTTCTTTAAAAAAAATAAAATAAAATAGGGTACCTGTCAGGCCTATAACTGGGCATTGTGCCTACCCAAGTCATACTTTCCAGAAAATACTATGGTGCTCATTTGGGCTTCAGATGTTCACAGTCTTGATTCTCTAAGAAAAGAACAGGTATGAAGAAATACTTGGGGGAAATGTGTGGGTGAGTAAAAAATAATTATAAGCCAGCTGGTAGGTGTTTAATGAATTGTAAGTCACCGCCTCCAATCTTTTCTGGAAATGGTTGGGAAGATGATAAATAGTACATTAAGTCATACATGAAGTGAGCAGTTGAGGCAGAGTTTAAACAAACACACAAGAGCAGAAGGAAGCACCTGTCATAGAAGCAGGAAAAACGGGCTACTATGATGATTAAGAGACGGTCTTGGACTCAATACCCATAGATCAATGCGGCTGTTAATCCTCATCAGAGAAGTACCTTTGTGTCTCTTACGGTGGTGCTTACTAGACTGATAACTTGTCCAAGTGCAGAGAACAAGTGATGGTGGAGTGCACAGTCATAAATGGGTCATCTATGTCACACTCCTTTCCCTGCAAGGCTGGTGACATCACAGATGATGGGGCAGGGAGATTGTAACAGGAAGCATATCTGCAAAATAGTGTCTTCTGGACACCACAGGACCTTCGCACTTGCAAGTGCACAACAATTGGGGTTGCCTGCACCAAAGCAAGGCAGTCAACATTCTAACTGGGAGGGGAAGGGGCTCCAAATTCCTGACTCATGATGAGCTATTGACATATGATGGATGCTAGGAAAAGGAGTCTCAGGTTTCTCTAAGAGTTTAACTCCAGGTAGGTTGACCAAACTCCGGTGATTACATGAAAAGCAATAAATAGACTCAAAAAGTTATTTTCAAAAAGAGGACATAGATTTAGGAAGGGAATGTGAGCACGTGGGGATCCAGGAGTATATGGAGGAGAGGATAAGGATGAGTATGATTAAAATACAGTGTATACCTACCTATACACAGTTCTCTAAGAATTAATTTAAAATGTATGTGTGCATGTGTGCATACATATATATGTGTGTGTGTGTGTGTGTGTGTGTGTGTGTGTGTGTGTGTGTGTACAGGCCTGGAAAACAGTCTGTCCAAATCCTGTCCTCACCATCTAGAGCAAGGCAAGTAGCATAAATATCCTCGGGACTCAGTTTCCTAATCTATATAATGGGAATAATAATAATTTGATAGTTACCTTAAAGAGATATTATGAGATTGAATGTGTTCTTAGAAAGTGACTAAAACAGACTTAAGGTGCATGCAACACGCTATATATTGTTGTTGTTAGATTCTAAATGTTTCCAGAATGTTAATCACAGCTTAGTGACAAAACAAAGGAAAGGTAGATAAGAGGAGACCTTCTGTGAGTAAAATTTCCCAGTTCAAGTCATTGACGACTACCTACAAACTCTATTGTTGAGTGATTTTATGTTCTTCTTCTTCTACACACCCACATTTTGAGGGCAGGGGAGAGTGGCGCATGTTTCCACATGGAAATTAAAGATTGAGGTTGCTTATTTCGGGAAAGCACAAATAAACAACATGGAGGCACAAGAGGGACCGTCCCCACCTACTTCCTAGTCAACTTCATAGGAAGCTGGTCTTGGCCCTTTGAGTAGTGTGGGGGTCATCTGGGTCCCGGTCTGTCACACACCTACTCTTTTCTATTCCACCATGTAAGAAAGAACCAAGTCACCATTCTTTGGTTACCGATCACTTTGATGCGTGTAACTCTTCATTTCCTAGTAACCGTTTCCTTCCGCATTACTAAGCCCTGCCAACCAACGGCTCTGAGCTCTTCCATTCTGACTCAGAACAAGAGAGGCACAGCGTGGAAGAGCTCCGAGGCCATGAATCAGAGCTTTTCCAGTGTTTGTTGCTAGGAAGGAAAGAATGCAGGTATGGCGACTATGATCACAAGATCTATGGCTTTGGAAACCTCTCACACAGACTTCTAGTCACTCGTCATCTCAAGACTATTCCTGAGAGGGTAAAGCACCTTGAGGAGAAGGCGGAAATGATGACAGAGAGGTGGCCAAGAGATGCATATCCACTTCACATCAGCATTTACCCACTGAGACCTTTGGCCTACATTGGGCTGCATCCTTTTAGAAAGGATGAGAACAGTTTGACACCAAATCCACACTCAGGCATGAACATTATAGAATGACCCCTTTCACTCAGATTTTAAATTTAAAGGGAAACTCAGATAGCTTGAGATGTTTTTGGAGGTGGAGACCAAGCATGCTGACCTCTAGTCCCCAAGTACCAGGATGAGAAGAGTTATTTTAAATAAGCTTTTTCCTTCCTTTTTTTTGCTCTTAGTTTATTTATTCACTTTATAGTCTGATAGCACCCCCTTCCAGTCCCACCCTCACACACCCCTCCCCCCATTCTTTTACCCTCAGAGGAGAGCCCCTCCATGGGTACCATCAAGTCCCAGCAGGACTGAGTGCATCCTCTCCCACTGAGGCCAGACAAGACAGCCCATATATGGGAAAGGGATCCCATGGCAGGCAACAGAGTCAGAGACAGCTACCACTCTAATTGTTAGGGGACCCACATGAAGACCAAGCTGCTCATTTGCAACATCTGTGTAGGGATCTTAGGTCCAGCCCATGCATGCTCTTTGGTTGGTGGTTCAGTCTCTATGAGCCCCCATTGGCCCAGATTAGTTGACTCTGTAGGGCTTCTTGTGGTGTCCGCGATCCCCCAGCTCCCTCAATCCTTCTCTCCACTCTTCCACAAGCCTGTCTGAGTTCCAGCTCCTGTTTGGCTCTGGGTCTCTGCATCTGTTTCCATCTGCTGCTGGATGAAGCCTCTCAGATCACAGTGATGCTAGGCTCCTGTCTGCAAGCATAGCAGAGTATCATTAATAGTGCCAGGAGTTGACTATCTCCCATGGGATGGGTATCATGTTGGGGCAGTCATTGGTTGATCATTCCCTCTATCTCTGCTCCATCTTTATCCCTGAAATAATTGTAGGCAGGACAAATTTTGGGAGGAAGGTTTTGTAGGTGGGTTGGTGTCCCCCTCCTTCCACTGGAAGTTCCACCTGACTACAGGAGTTGGCTTCTTTAGGCTCCATGCCCCCTCCTGGTAGAAGTCTTAGCTAGGGACACCCCCATAGACTCTGGGGAGCTTCCTCCGTCCTAGAGATGCCCCCCCACTGATTTCTATTCTCTCTCCTAACCTTTCCTCCAATTCCTGATCCCCACCCCTGTTTCCACCCTTATCCCTCTCCCACCCATCCCTTCCCTCCATCTACTTCAGGTGTCTATTTATTACTCCCTTCTGAGTGAAATTCAAGCATCCTCCCTTGGGTCCTGCTTGCTGCTTAGCATCTTTGAGTCTGTGGATTGTAGCCTGGTTATCCTGTACTTTATGGTTAATATCTACTTATAAGTGGGTCCATACCGTGTATGTTTTTCTGGGTCTGGGTCATTGTCTCAGCTAAATCATATTCCAATCCTGACCATTTTTTTTTCAAATCAATTACCCCATTTCATTTTCTTCAGAATCCTTATTAGTATTTGAGGTTATCTCTTGAATTTATCCATGTGATCACCAGTTCTCCATTCTCTTAAAACTACTATGTGTACAAGGCTGAAGACTTTAGTTCGTTTACTAAACAGTGTCTGGTACATAAGAAGTGCTCATTAACTATATGTAGAATGTATGAAAAGATACTTTTAAATCAAGTTCTCCTGAAAATAAAGCAATCACACCCCACACACTCTGAACCACCATTGCCTTTGACAATCCAATCCTCATTCCTGTTGCACAGGCCAAACAAGACTACCCTTAACCCTCCCTGTATGCAAAAAAAGGATGAAATGAGAGGGACAAAGAGTTATTCAGTCACAGTCACTCAGTGGACTTCCGGTAAGTATAAAGGAGAACTATAAGACAATAAGAGGACAGCGTACACTCCTGCATCTGCTGAATGCACTGGATTGATGGAAGAAGAGAAGAACTCAATTCTAACATAATTGAAATGTTGAAATGGAATTTAAAAGATGAAGATAACACGACAACCCTACAGCTCTGAAAGTTCAAAGGTTTCCACTTTGTTAGATGTACATCTTCTAATGATCCCCCGCTCCTGTTGCCTTTGCCTACGTAAAGCCTCACTAGAGCAGTAAGACATGTAGGTGGTAAGTATTATTAGGCCTGTGTGCAGGTGGAGAAAGTGAGGCACAGCGGCACGAAGTGAATCAACAATCTGCCTTAGTGTATGCTGCCGTCAGTCGCCACCCAATCAGTGCCTACTTTGCACGAGAGCAGTGATACTTGTTCATGAGCAAAGCCAAGAAGACTGGAGTCCCTGAGATGCTCCAGTGCTTAAGAGTGGTGGGTTCTCTTTATAAAGCAAAAGGGTTCCCTTGATGGTTTTTATGATCATAACATTCCCTGGGGGCCAAGCGCTATGTCTGCTCTTCCTGAATTTTCTTACTGGATCTCCATTACCCTTGAGGTGGCAAATACCTTAAAATCCTACTGATATATGAAGAAGTTAAAGTCCACTGACAATTTTCCTGTCCACGAAGCCACTTGGATGTGAATTTCTTGTGTCTGTCTGATTCTGTGTTTGCAGATGCAAGCAGCAAGCCACCCAGCATGCTGCAGCATTCGGTGGAGCATTGAGATGCTACTATGCTACACGGTGTGAAGTTTCTTCAGCTAGATACGTGTTGGTGTCCACAAGTATCTAACAGGCTATATTTGCAATAAACGTGGGATGAATACACAGTGGTGCACATACGGAAGCCATGAAATCCTCAAGAAAATGTGACCACACGCTTGCAGTCTTCTGTTGTGAGGTAACATTCAGGAGAATTTCTGTCAGTGTCTCCTTTTCACTGCCTCGTGTGTACAGGCTAGCCTTTGGAGATAAGCTTCTCTACAAGAACCATTTCCCTCCAAGGCTCCAGACAACAGTTTTGCACACCTCCACTATCCTTATTTCATGAGCCCTTACAGAGAAGTAGTCAGGTAGCAGTGATGGTACACGTATGTCAGGTTGGGGCTCTAATCACAGCTCTGCAACCTGCTAGCAGAATAAACTCGGCCAAGATGACTCACATATGGGTAACTCCATTTCTTCATCTCATGCATAGATTGAGTAGGATGCCACTTGCAGGGCAGTTACAACAGAACTTGGCAGACAATAAACACTATCTATAGAAGGCATTGTGCTGCTTCAGATAGGGAATGGTCCTACCTTAGAAGCCTGTCCCATGGATAGGCCATCAGCTAGACTAAGCAAAATCTGCATATCGAGGGCCAACCTTACAGATTAGAACTTTAGTGTACAGAGGATTTCTCCTCCGTTTACTCTTTTTTTTTTTTAAGCTCCGGAATAGCTAGACTGTGGCCCACCAGAAGCCACATTCTGTGACCACCAAAACCTAGAATTGCCCACCTTTGCCTTCTAGAAAGTCTGGGTGACTCAGCACTCACTTTCTAATTCCCTAAAAGTACTCTGGGGGGAGGCTAACCTGCATTGCTGCAGTTGCTAGTGTCTGTTCCATGGACCCGTCCTCCTTCTGCATGCCTATCTTGCAAAGAGACATCCTATCTGATGGTTAACATGTGGCCACTGAGGTTCTGATTGAGCAAAGGCTGTTCAAACAAACAAACTGAATCACCCCGACTTAAAATAGCCTCCTAATCTCTGTTAGTGAAATGTCGAACCCATTCAAAAAAATGTCACCATCACATTTGGCTTTTTCCATTTCCCCCCTGCAGTCTGTACTCCTTTCAGCAGACTACCTTGTAGCTGTGGGCTCCATTTTTTTTTTGAAACAAGCCACAGCAAAGCACATTTCACTTAAGGAGTACCCAAATAAGAACCCTGTAATGTCTGCTCTATATTCTCAGTGGGGGAAAGTCTGATGATGAACACCTTCTTATTCTCTTCAAGGTAATATACTGCTTTTTCCCTCTTCACAGTTAAGAACTCTGGAAAACTTTATATTACAAAGTTCCAGAGAATAAAAAAAATCATAATTGCCTTTTCTTCTTGATTCAGAAGAACATATTTATAAGTAAATGTAATGTTACTTCATGCATGTAGATAATTTTCACAACTTCATTCGTTCTTATGAAATCTCAGATATAGTCCAAATAGAAATGTATGGCCCATGATTTTACTACAGAGTCCATGGATTTTTCTCCCTAGCATCTGAATTCTTTTATGCACTTCTCCCTTCACTAGGATAGCATTAAGCTTATATTTGTTCCTAGTCTTCTGCCCCTCTTGCCTCTACCTTCAGTTACTCATCCCTATGCACCACAGAAGTAAAGATGACACGTGATGGGTTAACTTATGTATTCCAACAACTCATGCATTGAATTCCTAACTCCATGTAAAGAGGTCAGTTCAAAAACTTTGGAAAATTCCACCAGATCCCTCCCTGCTGAAAGAAAAAGATCATAAAGATCATAGTCACCCCTCCCCTCCGGAAGGGAGGGGCTAATTACATTCCTCAGACCACAGGGAGGAGGGACCCATCACCAGCCGCCCGTGGGTAGGGGGGTCCAGAGCTCGTAGACACATTCTGTGACCATTGGTCACCTACCTCATTCCCTAAAGATCAATCAGTTTAAAAGTCACACTGTTCTGCCAATCACATTGTGCCTAATGGCTGCTGCCTTGAGAACTGTATAAAGGCTCTTTGGATGGGCTGCACTTGGTCATTCTCTCTCTCCATGTGCAGGGTGACCCCAACATGTTAGAACAATAAATTCCTCTTGCTGCATTGTTCACTCAAGGGGTCCCCAGTAAGCTAAGGCTCGCCAGAGTGTTACACATTATGGTGCTGTTTGAGAATAGAGTTACTGCACAGATAATTGGCTATGAGATTGTACTGAGATAAGGTTGACTCTTAATCCAATATATCTATTATTTTTATAAAAGGGGAAATTGGCAGAAACACACACATATAGAATGCCATGTTAACACAATGGCTGGGAATTCTGATTATAAGTCAATAAACAAGGAACACCAATGTTTGCCAACAAACTAGTAGAGAAAAAGAACATAGCCCTCAGCAGCATCTTTAAAAGGAATCAATCAGACTGGCACCTTAGGCTTTGACTTCTCACTCTTACAGACATATCACAATACATTTCTCTCATTTGAAATATGTTTGTGGTTAACAAACTAATAAACTATTTATATGGCCAGTTGATATTCACTTTGATTATGTAGGGTGATCCAGTATCCAAATTTATAATGTCCTATATAGGTTAAGGAACTCAGACTCCTAGGAAAAGTCCTGAACAAGATGGCTCAATATATCAGTTGGCCAGCTGGTAGAACCAACAGTAACGACAATTTATGCTCACAGCCTAACGCAACTCTGAAATGAGAACATCTGCAGTTCAGTCAGTTTGTGAGTAACAATGAAATTAAGGGGGCTATATATATTTTGTGGGATGCCCCACCCATCCTAGCATAGTTGAGTCACTCTGAAACTTGTGGCGAATAAACGTTCTGGCCCCATTTAACAGAAGCCTAACTTGACCATTGGCTTAGACTTAGTACCCAAAAGAAAATAACTCATTCTAGGTCCCCACACAGAGAGGAAAAGTCTCAGGGCTGAGAATCCAAGCCTTCAGAAAGTTATCATTACAGTCCTTAAGCAAATTATATAACCTCTTCAGATGCCTTTTAAAGACTGTATAAAGTTAATGAGCTTTATTCTCATTTAGGATCCAATCCCATATCCACTGGGTCAGAATCTCTTCTGTTGTATTCTTGGAATCTGCACTGTAAGACCACTCTAAGACCACTGTAAAGTTAACATTTCATGAATCTGTGTTGTACTGTTCCATTTACAGTATTCTCACCATCTGTTTACACAAAATATCACTTTCACGTCTGGCTTCTTACCATTTGTTGCTTGATTTCTAGTTATATAAAGCCATACTTCTACTTCCAGAAAAAGATGCTTCATAGCAAGGAGAAAATCGAAAATAAAGGTTAGGTGGGGAATAATTTTGAAACTGCTAGCTTAACAAATTCTTGATATTGTCTGGCTTTTGATTTTCCAGAACATGTTTGTCCTTCTTGAACATAAATGATCTGTAGGTAGTCTCACTAAAAATTTCCTTGAACTGGTTCCTTTGACAAAGGATGAGAGGGGGTGTAAGCTTCTGGGTTTTCAATTCCTAACAAGAATCACATAATAGCTTTGCATATCAGTATATGGTCTTTCCTGCTAAAGTTATTTCCTTGGGTTTGCAAACAGGAGTCTGAGAAGAGTCCTAGTGCTAACTGAACTTTCTTGGTAATGTCACAACATTTCCAACCACAAACTTAGTCTCCATTTGAGTCAGGCCAATTAGAGGAAGTCTAATGGCTGTGTGGACAAGGTACTGAGGTACTTACTGAGGATGCAAGGTAGGTCAGTAAAATTGGAACATGTCCTTCTGGAATTTGCATCATTTATTAGGGAAATGCCCAGAAACCATTCTTACAGGAGACTATAAGAGAGTGCAAGATTCTCTCTCACAAACGGTAGTCTACCATGTTTTTCACAATCTTTCTACAATTCAAAATATAAATTTTGATTTTCAGAGGATAAGCCAATGCTCTCATTCTAGTGCCTGAGTTGATACCTCAGTATAAGGTACTCATTTCAAACAATCCAAGATATTATTGAACAAAGCCAATAATACACTCCCAAAGACATGTTCTTGGTTGCAGTATAAAAACATACTGCAGTGTTAGCTAGGAAAACTAAGAAAAATAAAAGAGTCATAGATCTGGGACTTGGAGATGACTTAGTGATGTCAAGAGTCACCATTGCTATTTATTTTGCGTTATGAACGTCTTTTCTTCTATGTGTCATCTTTACTATCTTGCCTCTTATGAGACCTTGCAAGCCTGAGGATCAGAGTTCAGATCTTCGGAATGTACATAAACACTGCATGGGTATGGTGGTCATTTGTATCCTCAGAACTTAGGAGACAAAAGCAGGTGATCCCTGGGTCAAGCTGGACTAACTAGACTAGCCAATTAGCATGCTTTGCGTTCAATTGAGAGGCCATGCCTCAGTGAATAAGGTGGAGAGCTATTGAGAATGACCTTCCAAGGTCAACCTTGGGCCTCCACATACTAACACACAAATGTGCACTCTCACACATCTGAACACACACATATATACACCATACACCCCCCCACACACAAGCACACACCACATACACATACATGTATAAAACACATTTTTTAAACAAACAAAAACTACAAAGACAAGTGTTCTTTTGAGAACTGATATACTGCCTGGAAGTCAGGACATAAATTACCAGACCAAAACTTATCAAATGATGCTTACATGGATCTTTACATGTGAGAACATATCAATGCTGGTAGTTTTCTTTCGTGAACTTTACTTGTTCTGAAGATTTCCTGGTACAAGGATACACCTTCCTCCTGAAGTGTGATATACTAATGAGGACCCTGAGAAATAAAAGCTCATGAGGCAATGATTTGGGAGGGTGATGCCTATGCCAACTAACCAATGGGAATTCTAGGTTTCAGAGACTCACAAGCATCTATTGGTCTCTAGTTATATCCCATTCTGAAATCTTAGATTCCCTAGGTGAAAATCTCTCATGTTGGAAGGTTATGTTTCTCACCTTAGTGTTTGGTGCCCTCCAAGATGCTAGATTCTTCTCATTTGGTTACCATGGGGGTGAGGTGTTAACCCACCAGAGCACACTCTCCAGCAAACGAACCAACAAGATTAAAGGGGTGTGAGAGAGGGTTCCACAATACTACCCCCACATCAAGGTCACTGAGATAGCACTTCATTTAGGAGTAGTTCATAGGTTCCAATACATGAGTTTGAAGGTGACAGACACAAATCAACGAAAGCTCACTCGATTACACTGATATGGATCCCATTACTTATGAAGTGTTCAAGTGGACGTCAACTTGATGCTGCTCATCGATTCCAAGCTAACTCAAGGATTATAGGCAACTTGGTTAGAGCTCTGATTCAGGCCCAACACTCATCTGTTACAGGAGAAATCTGGACTCATCACAGCTCTGTATCTCCTGCTATAGAAAGAGCCTTCATGATGTGAAGGTTAAAGGCACAAACAAAGGAATCAGACACGTGGTTTTTGTCCTCTATGCTCCATATGAGCTTGACTGAGTCACTCGACTCTTCCTGGCTTTCACATTGTTGCTGAAGCTGCAATGACATACAGCATCTTAGGTCATAGCCTGGACTGGAAATAACATGAGTACTGGAACCCTGTGAGTCCCATACTGTTTCCTTACCACTTTTAATCCACACTGGCAAGTGCTGGGGTATTTCACATCAGAGGCCAAACAGGAAAGAGTGTGAAAACAGTAAGATGAGGCAATGAATAGAGAAAGAGAATAAATTAGCATTGCAGGGCGTGGCTCTGAAACCATCCATAAGACTTGACTGTTTTTTCCCAGAAGCAGTAAATTCCCTTTGAGTGAGCAACCATGTGTTAAATGTCTTAACACTGTACCTAATGCAAAGAAATAGGGGGGAAAAAACCCCACAAGGTTACAGTGATGCGATATCATTAAAAGGAAATAGTCCTTGAGCCAGGGAAATTGTTCAGTGGATAGTGCTTGCCAGGCTAGTCTGGGAACTTGAAGTTAACCCTTAAAATCCAATGATAGGAAGAGGAAATTGACCACAAAAGGTTGTCCTCTGACTTCCACATGTGTGCCACGGCATGTGCTTGCTTGCATACACACATACAATGTACACACATATCATATACATAAAATAATAAATTAACACTGAAAATGAAAAAATGGAGCAATATTTTTCATTCCTAGTAAGATTCTTACTAGGAAAGCCTACATAAATAAAGCAGGATACAAAAATTATATAAGTCTATAATTACCACCATGAAAAGCTTATATGAAGCAGAAAAGGTAATGTGACAAATAGCTGTGTTTTAAATTTTTTCTAAGCTATTATATTCCCTTGTTCTTTGTTTGATAATGGCATTAACTTCTTTCTAGTCATTTTCACAATTTTGTGTAAAAGAAGGGTTTCCGTGTGCAGTTATTGTAAGATTAAGGTTGAAAGCATGAGCTGATTTTTCCTCCAGCCTAACCCAATCTTCCAGAAACTGAGATGCTCCATGGGGTGAGCAATTTTCACCTTAAAACAGTTGCCTAGGAGAAGGGCTTACCTGACCCTGGCCTCTCAGTGACTATGCCCAGAGAGACTCTGAGTCACTCCTGCAACAAGAACCATCAGCCTCAATCCTTCTCTCCCTTTCAGTGGAGAATCGAGAGCAGCCCATTTTCCCATGAGAGCCAAGCACCAAGGACAAAGAAGGAGACCTGCCTTCAGCAAAAGGTGTGTTGGGTGCATGATGGTGCCTGTATTTCCTGGGCAAAGAATGACACACAGCTAAAATTGTCTGCTTGGATGTCTCCTGCTCCCCAGAGGACACCAACTGCATTGCCAGATTCACAAGTATTGTTTTTATGGGAATCCTCAGTTCATTGAAAAAAAAATCTTTCAAAGGTACTGTTTGCTGAAAAATGAGAATAAAAGTACAGAGCACCCAGCTGCTTAGTACCTCCTGCTGCTTTTGCAATTCATAGGCTATTGATGGACACAGGAGGCAGTGTGGTGGTGGAGCCTGGTGCTACATGAATGGAAGAGAATTCCTCGGCCACCAGAAAATTTTCTGCAAAGCTCTCTACTGATCTGGAGTTTTGGAGCCCTTTTCTTTCATCTATTAGGCTTCATATTTGAGGGTTCTAGAAAGTGCTCTGAAAAACCAGTGTTAAGACTGACTTTGTCATTTGCTATAAATAAATAAATAAATAAATAAATAAGGTTCTGATAGGGACAAATTCGGAAGCAAATAGAGGACTATTCAAAGATAGGCCTAGTTCAAGAATAAAGGGGGAATGCATATTGACAAAAACATCTAAAGATGCCACAGTAAAACCCATTATTTTATTATTTTATATTTTATTATTGTATAGGCCAGCCTAAAATATTAATGTTAAACAGGATAACACAGTATCCACACATATTCTGCCTTCCATTTCAGTGAGGTATGATGAATTTATTTATTTATTTATTTATTTATTGAGAGAGAGGGAGCATGCAAACTATTGAGTCTAGGAGGAAACACTCCAAAATGTTATCAGTGTTTATCTCTGCACTGTGGTCCGTTTGCTTCCTTCTCTATGTTTTTCTTCATTTTAAAGCTTCCCACAATGAATGCTTATCACTCTTCGCATCAGAAAAGCAGATCTCCGACAAGCATTGTTGAGGCACTCTCAAATGTAGAGCTTTTTCTGAAAATACTTGTAAAACTATGAGACTGATTTGAGCGAAAAATCTCTGGTTAATTGAAAATGAGTTCTTAACTCATGCTTGGCCCCTTTGAGGTGACTATTTCTCCGCGGAGACACGGGAAGGCAGCCTCACTTTGCCCCCACATTTGTTCTCACCTATCAGTAGCCTGACAGATGGCCTAAAGCTGGAGCACTCAAGAGCTTGGTGCTTTTGGGATGTTCTTCGAGATATGAAGTGTAATAAGATACTGAGAGTCTCTGTGCAGCCCTATCACAGGCCCAACACCCACCACCTGTTACAGGAGCAAGTTGGACTCATCCCAGCTCTGTATCTCCTGCTGTAAAAAGAGCCTTCATGGTGTGAAGGTTAAAAACAAAGGAATCAGACACACATGGTTTTTGTCCTCTATGCTCCATATGAGCTTGGCCGAGTCACTCGACTCTTCCTAGCTTTCACATTGTTGCTGAAGCTGCAATGACATACAGCATCTTAGGTCATAGCCTGGACTGGGAATAACATGAGTACTGGAACCCTGTGAGTCCCATACTGTTTCCTTACCACTTTTAATCCACACTGGCAAGTGCTGGGGTATTTCACATCAGAGGCCAAACAGGAAAGAGTGTGAAAACAGTAAGATGAGGCAATGAATAGAGAAAGAGAATAAATTAGCATTGCAGGGTGTGGCTCTGAAACCAACCACAACACAGATTTCCTATATATAAGGAAGGTCCAAGTTGTGTGGTAGTTGTGTGGTTGCCAGAAGAGTTTAGAGAAAACAGGGAACTACATAGGGGTTCCTAGAGGAGGAACAGCTGAGGTTGGCTCTAAGTGGATGGGAAGCATTGCAGATAAGGAGAACAAGTCAAAGCATGATGGGAAGGGATAAGAATGCTGGGCTGTGGGTTGACGACTGGAAGGATTACCTAAGAAGGTAAAGTGCTTCTTGTGAAAGCCCCAAAACCTGTCCTCAGATCCCAGTCAATCACACAAAAGTCCCATATGGTGGCATACTCGGTAACCCTATACTGAGGTACAGGAAGGTAAGGAAGGGCTGGAGATAGCTAGGTGATCTGTGGAGCTTGCTGGATAGCTGGCTAGCCACAATAGCAGGCTCCATGCTTGAAAGGTGAGGGAAGAAAACACCCAACATCAAATTTTTGCCTACACACATATATGCACATATATGCTCAGAGAGAGAGGGGGGAGGGGGAGGGGAGAGGGAGAGGGAGGGAGAGAGGGAGAGAGGGAGAAAGAGAAAGGGAGGTGGGTTGTACAAACTAAGTTTGTACCTTGTTTACAGAGTGTTTTGTGGGTGGAGTACAAGAATAACAAAGACTCCTCTGATAGTCCAAACTCCTTCATTTTAAGTCTAATAAATGGAGATGCTGAAAGAGGGGTCTGTACTATCAGACAGCTGGCCAAGAATGCACACAGACCTTCACACTAGTCTTCAGATCTCCTCCCCTAGAGGTGTGTCACTAGGCTGGGAAAATTTGGGGGACAGAGATCTTGCTGCAATCAACTGAATGGTAGTTGGGGAAGGAAATGAGATGAGCCTGATAAAGGGGGGCATGGTTTCTTTTGGGGGCAGATGAAAAATGGTCTGGAATTAGGTGATAACCATGGTTGTACAACTATGCATATGGCAAGGATTATTGAAGTCTATACTTTAAATGAGTGAATCCTATGGTGTGGAAATTATATGCCACAAAAAAATACTGACTGAATCCATTCTGAGTCATGTCTCAGAACAGGGACGTGTCCACTAGAAGGAGAATGGGGCTAATGAGTGCTAGAACAATAGAATGATATGTGTTAAAGAGTTCGTAACTACTCCAGCATTTCATACATCCAAGCCAAAAACCAAACTAAAATAAGACAAAAACAAAAGAACTAACCTCGCCATCTTCGAAGTGAAGTAGTCTATTCATCTTCTGACATCCTTACATTCGGCTTTAGATGCCGTTCCTTCAGCCCTCCACCTCCCTCACCCAGGATGTCCTTGATCTCTTCATAAACAGTTGAGATCACACGGTGCCCAGGTGTTAGGTTCTGAGTATTTGCAAGGAGCTGGAGATGGGTGTGTGGAGACCCTGTGATGAGAGATTGCCCAAATCAACAGAGGTGCCAAGCAACTCCTCAACTGACCTTGGTAACGTGATAAGCACCACAGAGGGCTTTCAGCCTGGATTCTCAGCCAAGCATAGGATTTATGACTTCTCAGGAAATTTTAAAGGCTCCCTCAGCCTTTTTTTTTATCATAATGGTAAGCCTTCTGTGAACTAAAACAGACATATGCAAAGTAATTTTCTCCCTTAAAAACAAAATAAGTTTTTAAAAACTCATACAAGAGCACTGAATCTACATCACTCCTGCCCCTTCATCTCCAACTCCTCCCAGGTCCTCCCCCAGAATTCATGATCTCTTCCTTCTGTGGTTGTTACATGTTTATGTATGTCTGTGTGTGATTGTGTGTGTATACACATGCATGAATATATAACCTACTGAGTCCATTTCGGTTTGTGCACATGAGCACATGTACAGGAATGATCACTTAGGATTGGACAATCTCTGTTGGAGTTTGTTCCTGGAGGAAATGGGTTCTTCCCCTCTGAGTAGCCATTGACCACCTGTAGCTCTCCATCTAGGTGTAGGATCATGTGAAATTTTCCTTGTCCACATTAACATGACAACTGGTATTGTCACTATATTGGCTTTGCTTAGGCAACTGTACTGCTGAGAGCTCATGGATGCATTTCTGAAGTGGGTAATGGCAGAACACAGGTACTCCGAAAGGGGAAATGGAAAAATTAGGAGGCTATAAATGTGGAGGTGAGAGGGAGAGAGAAATAAGGAGGAGGAGGAATAAATACACTGTGTTTGAAAAAAACATGCAGAACCATATTCTGTTTACCTAGAATTACATATAACATATATGTGTATATACATACTCAGTCTCTTACTTTTTATCCATTTCTTTGTTATGATCTATCAAAGAAGTAAGAGATTGTTGCCATTGTAGAGCTGTTAGAATAAGTACAGCTCTATAATGGCCCATAAGATTCTTGCACATGCACCTCCATGTTCATTCGTTACATAGCTCTATCTAGTTGCCTGCCTATGGGAACTAACTCCTAATAAGTTAATACTCTCATGATTAAGTTACATTATGAAGCAAATATGAAAAGGTGTTGCAGATGTAATTAAGGTCCCAAATAGCTTTAAATTATTCAAAAGGACAGTCAACCTGTTTGGGTCAAATGGTAACTAAGAAAAAAACTGAGACAAATGCTATAGGAGTTGCATGGAGATCCATAATAGGGACATTTGAAGTAATATTAGCTAATGTAATGATTCATGCTGTTTCCTAGGCCTATTCTCAGAGCCTTGGTTAGACCTCCCAAAGACAGTAGCTCCTGGAAAGCACCTTCTTGCTGGATTCTGTTGATTTCTGAGGAATTTGCATGAACAGAAGTTTGGTCTGTTACTATGTATTGTAATGCTTAGTGGGGTCCACAAGACCTGGTTGCCCCAGAGACAAGAGAGTCTACATGTAGACCAAGCGACCTTACCCCCAAGTTATTTCTGATTGGGGAATAAAGATGCCTACAGTCTATATATGGGCAGAATTGAGATAGGTGGGACTTGGTATTTCTGGCCTTGGGGTTGGAGGAGAGCCATGGTACGGGGAGAGTAGCAGAGGTGGGGAGAAGAGAGTAAAGAGAGAGGAAAGATGCCATGTGTTAGGAGTTAAGAAAACATGGGCGTGGCCCTGAGTGTTAGCCAATTGGACTTAAGAGCAGCTCAAATAAAACATAGTAATATTGATAACTCGGGGTTAGTAGATTTAATAGCATAGAGTATAAATATATGCCCAGCTCTAGTGCTGATTAGGGCTTATTGTAAATAATAAAAATTGTATGTCTTTTATTATCTGGGAAATGAATGATCAAAGGCAGGGTAGAAGTCCAGGATATTGAGTTTAAATATTTTCTACAACAACATCAGACTTTCCATTTCTTATATTACCACAGTCCCATTAAGTTAGGCCTCCACTCTATGGCTTCATGGAGCTTTAACTACCCCTCAAATATCCCATCTCCAAATACCACACTGAGATGAAAGTTCAAACTCTCAATACTTCACACGGAGGATCAAGTGTCAACAGAAGTTATGGGTACACCGTTCAAACTGTGGAAGCTAGCAGTTTTTTTTTAACCTGGAGTCAAATGATGATTACAGGACTTTACAGTTCTATTTGTCCATTAAGATAATCTGAGGAAACTTCTAAAGTGACTCTAGTGTGAAAATAGGACCAGGAACCATTAAATTATTACAGGGAATGAAGCCAATTTGTATAATGACACATTAAGGGGATCTGGGAGTTAGCCTGAGGGGGTTCCAATGTCTTACTCATCAGGAAGTGTGCTGCTGGGTTGATAGGACCATATATAAACAAACAAGCCAGAACAGTGGTGAAATTACTCTATATCCATTGGTAAAATGGAAAGAAAGCAGGGAATCAATGAAACAAGAGTCTGTTACCCCTCAGTATGTTCAGCAGTGGTAGTGAATGGTACATGGGTGAGAAAATAAAGTGGGAGAAGGAAAGGGAGTTGTGCGGCAGCACTTCCCACAGATTATTATTGAATCTGCATAGGTTGATTTCTACTAACGTGATTAAACACACACTAGAACCAACATAGGAGAGGAGATGCTTTACTTTATTCTACAACCCCCAGGTCACACTCCATCACTGAGGGAAGTCAGGGCAGGAACTCAAGGCAAGAATCTGGAAGCAGTAACTGAAGCAGAGGACATGGAGGAATATGGCTTACTGACTTGCCCCCCATAATGTTCTCAGCTTGCAATCTTATACCCAGGACCATCTGCCTAAAGGTGGCATCCCACAGTGGACTGTATCCTCTTATATAGACCATTAATTTAAAAAAAAATGCCACCACAGACTTGCCTATAGGTCAGTCTGATGGAAGTATTTTCTCAATTGAGGTTCCCTCTTCCCAGATGACACTAGTTTGTGTCAAGATGAAAAAACAAACAAACAAGGAACAAAAGTCAACCAACCAGCATACCTTACAATACTGAGAAGTACATATTACTATCCCTATTGAAAATATGAATTAAAAGGCTAGGCATGTTGTGGCTCAATTGGTAGACTACCTGCTCAGCATGCGTGAGTTCATTCCCCAGAACCCTATGAACTGGGCGTGGTGCTGTATACCTGTAATTCAACCACTTGGAAGGCAGAGACAGGAGATCAGAAATTCAAGGTTATCTTAGGCTACATAATGAGTTTGAAGCCAGTACATGTTACATGAGTCCCTGTCTCAAAAAGATAAAAAGGGGAAAGAACAATGTGAATGGAAATAAGGGGACAAATAGTGAGATATTCTGACACGTAAAAATAGTAAGATAGGTTCAGGAATGATGAACACTGCGCGTGCTCTGAAAGCATCATCAGAAACTGGGCTTCACTCTTAAGCTTTGTCAGCATTTATCACAGTAATGCCTTTTCCTTACTCTGTTAGTTAAAGGAATTAGATTCATAGATTTTTAAATATTAAGCCATCTGGACTGACCCGGGTGGTTTTTCTGCAGGTGTAGGTGTAACTTTAATATTTTTCAATCTTATTTTTAATAATGGTTCTTAAATGCTTTAACCTCTCTTATAACTCACCACCCACCAGAAATAATGAAAAAAAAAAGAGAGACAGGGGAAGTGGACCTGTTTAGAATGGTTCTTTGGAGCAACTCCCATCTGTGTTGTCTGGAAATCTACAGTTCCTTTCACAGGTCAGCAGCGGCAACTTGATCCGCTCACAAACACTTTGCAGATACACCAGCAGTCCAGTTCGGTAGAGTCAGGATGGCAAACAAAAACAGCAGTGGCCGCACTACCTAGCAGAGACAGCCAGGCCTCAGCCAGCAGGAGGGACCAACAGGAATGCCAGAAGTTCTCGGCTGTGCCTCTCTCAGTGAAGCGAAGATTATCAATTAGCGAAGATACAAAACCAACAAGCATTGTACAGCTGGCTCTATAAGCAAGCCTAGCCTAGCCCCTGTCACTGTCCATCAAATTCTATTTATAAGCCCTCCAAGCATCACGTGTCCTCCACAGGTCTTGCTTCGGCATGTATCTTGCCTCAGCACGCGTGTCTATCTCAGCTGACATCACTTTGCCAAACAGCCTGAGTCCACAGAAGTGGCAAGAAACTGCAGCACATCACTAGAAGTATTGTGGTGTGTTTCTCTCTATGGAATCCTGACAAATGGAGCTCAACTATGCAATGTAAGGCAAACCAATACATGTGTGTTGTTACCAAAGAATCCCCTCATCATGTGTCCTTTCACGTGCTTGCTTTAGCAGAACATTATTTCTCCTGTGTCTGCTTCAGCAAAATGGTCATTCATGAGTCTGTCCTAGCCTTTCACCTGTGTCTGCTTCAGGAAAATACTACTTCACCTGTTTGCCCCAGCAAAATATCACCCAACACAACTGACTATCCAAAGAACCCTTAAGTTTCCACTTCATTTAGGAGCATTCAGTGCTGCCAGATTTAGAGCATTAATAATTTGCAAGGCGATTTCCAATATATATTTATGTGTGAAACTGACTGGGAGCTTTGTTTTTATACCTGTTGTTAGATTTTTGATATGTTATCCTTGCTTTGGGAGGGAGAGGCTGGGGAATGGAAGGATGGAGGGAAAGAAAGAGAGAAGAAGAGAAAGAAAAAGGGGAGAATGAAAAAGACAGTTGGAAGACAGAGACAAGCAGATCTCTGAGTTTGAGGGCAGCCTGGACTACAAAGTGAGTGCCAGGACAGCTAGGGCTACACAGAGAAACCCTGTCTCAAAACGAGAGAGAGAGAGAGAGAGAGAGAGAGAGAGAGAGAGAGAGAGAGAGAGAGAGAGAGAGAGAGAGAACAAAAGAAAAAGAAAGAAGAAAATGGCAGATCTGAGAAAGAACAACTAGGACAATTTCTCTCCTCCTCCTCCTCCTCCTCTTCCTCCTTCTCCTTTGTCTGTTCTGGAACATTTAGAAAAGTATCAACATTCCCTGTTCCTTGAGAGTATGAAAGAATTCATGGGATGGTTATAAGAGGCAATAATGGAGCCAACTTTGACCAAGAATATCATATATCTACATCGATTTATATGTATACATGAAATTGTGAAAGAATAAATAAGTTTAGAAAAACCAGCGTGTGCCTGCATGCCCAGCTATTTTGGCATCCTTTATGCAAATGATAGCATTCTGTCTGAGACATTGCATATGAGGTTTCTGTTTTACACAGAGATATCCTGGTGTGATAACTTATTTGCTTGTTCATTAGAGTTTAAGTTACTTTACAGAGAAATTATACAGATACAATAGACAATTTCTGTATATTGCTTCTTTGCAGGAGAAAAGGAAATAACATATTCATGAAATTCCTTCAGCCTGGTGCTGTTTAGGAGACCTGGCTACTTAAGAATGTTCCTAATGTAGTTCACAGCGCCTAAAGTAGTCCAAGAAATGCAGTAAAGAGCACTGCCTTTACTCATAAGGCATATGTTGTACATTGAGTACATTTCCCCTCAAATTCTCCTAATTTTTCACCCCTCACTCCCTTCTGATGGGCCTTTTGTCCCCTCGACAACATTATCTCTGCTTTCATATTACATGTATGCCATGCCATGCATCTACATAAAATTTTTATTCAGCTATATAAGATCCAGGAACTACAACCAAGGGAGACACACAGTTCTCTTTCCGGGATCAGCTGAATTCGATTAGTATGATACCCTTTACTTGCATCCACTTTCCTGCAAATGGCCTAACTTCATCCTTTGGTTCTCTCCTTAGCTATTTGCTAGTGTTGACCACAGTTGTCAAGGGAGTTTTCCCTTCCTCACTGAAGCTTCGCTGCAACAGGCTGACAACACAGACCAACATGGTAAAAAGGGCGTGCTGGTGTATTCAGCTGCACATTTCTTCAGGAGCCATACAAAATAGAGAATGCAACAGGGAGTGGGTAGAGCAGTTGAGCCTCAAATGCCTTCATGGGAAGCGAAGGAAACAGGAAGAGTGTGGGCAGTTGCTAGCTTTTAAAGGAATGGATGTGTCCAATGTGTAGACTTCAGTTTGTAAATAATCCTCTTTGGAAATGATTTGAACCAAAAGAACAGACAGTATAAAATCCATCTAAACATGGTGACTTTCTCCAGTCATTCATGCACCGAATTCAGTGTGCTCTGGTGAATAAAATTTCAAAGAGGAAACTGGAAGGCAATCGTGTTCAGTTCCACTGGATCTCTTCTTTGAGAGGGCAATTAAATTTCAAGAAAAACCTTTCCTGTGCATATGAGGGAAGGTAGAAAGAGGGGAGGTCAGGGGATCTTGGTTGTAAAACAGCTTCTTCACTACAACGAGTCAAAAAAAAATCACTTATCCATTTGTGTCTGTAGCAAAGCTCTCATTTCTATCTTTCCTCAGTCTGGATTGTTTCTGAATCATCATTGACTTCTTCTAGAACCTTGTCTCCATGCCTGGGACACCCAGGTGCAGTATCAGTACAGCTGGGCGCCTGATATAGAATCAGGCGACTTCAGTGTTCAAGAAGTTCTGGACTTCCTGAAATTGTCATTCATTTTTTTCTTTACTTCCTCTACTTTCTCCTTTCCTGGCTTTCCTAGCCCACATGCTAGGCTAGAGGTGCGCGGGGGGGGGGGGGGGGGGAGTGGAAAACTATCAGAAGCCTTATTGGGCATTAGATTTTCCCTCTCTGTCCCCCTCCTACCCAAAAAGGCCTACTGTTCTTCCGGGGCCATGGTTTGAATCTGCTGCTCTAGAATGTTCCACAGTGCAACTATTTCTTTCCTGCAGAGGTCATGAAACATAGATTTCGTCTTTCCGGTCTTGCTCAAAGATGTTCGTTTCAGTGAAATACCAATCCAGAAGCCGCTTTGAAAAGTGTCATATGCTGTCCTCAGCCTTCGTTTAGGAATAACTTGTGCAAAAGCCACAAATGCTCCTCTTTACAAAACCTCTACTGTGGTTTGGCACATCACGGCTAACGAGTGCAGTCTTTCCTCTTTCTTACAGGAGTAAGAGAAAGTATTAGCACTAAGTCAGCTCTGTTCACATTTCCGGTTTCAGAAGCACTAGCTCTGAAACTGCAGCAAGTAGCATTGTCCCCCAGGGCTGTGAGAGACATGCCCAAATTCCACATCACTGGAAAAATTCTTACATACCCTAAACTGAATCAACATAGACATTCTGCTCTCAAATGAGAGCAGAATTTTAAACAGGTGTTTTGTTTAAGAAGCTAGTGGACCAGGCTTGTAATCCCAGCTCTTTGGAGACTGTGGGAGACTATAAATTCTAGGTTAGCTTGGACTACCATAGTTAGATTCTGTCTGGAAAAGATGAAGTGAAAGGAGGGGCAAGAGGAGAGGGAACTTTTGATAGAAGCTCTAAAAGACAGTGTACATAATTCTTAGCGATAGGCACTCGAGTGACAGTTTAGATTGGCATTTTGAGTTGGTTTGTGTTTTCTTTTGAGTCAAATTCTCAGTCTTTACCTTGCAATGGCCTCAAATTTGCTGTCCTCATGCCTCAGTCTCTGGAGCACTGGTATTTCAGGTATGTACTACACATCTGGCTGGGACTCATATTTTGTACACAATAATTCTACAACAGAACCCCAATTTTCTAGGGAAGATGTTTCTAGTAGAATTAATTTCTTCCATCTCCCCATTCTCAATCCGTTCCTCATTTTTAAGAGCTCATTCCGGCACAGGGGCAATGGGAATATGGGCAGAAAAATCATAAGTTCAGGACCAACCTAGTCTACAAAGTCATACTGGGATACAGAGTAAGGTGTTGGCTCAATCTAAACAATAAATAAATAAATAAATAAATGAAAGAATACAAAAAACTTGAAACTGCCCCTTTCATAGAGCACTGTAAAAGCTGCAGACAGACCTCTACAAGATCTCCTTTCCTCAGCTTATATACTTAAATATCTCAAAAGAAATGCCCCTGGAACCGAGGTCCAGATCTTGTATAGGATCCTTGCTCTGGAAAGAAAGGCTCTCAGGTCAGGGGTTTCCTACTTGATGTCTCTCTCACCCCTTCCTCCTCTCTCCTTTCTTTCTCTTTCTTTCTTTCTATCTTCCTTTCTTTCTTTCTTTCTTTCTCTTTCTTTCTTTCTTTCTTTCTTTCTTTCTTTCTTTCTTTCTCTTTCTTTCCTTCCTTCCTTCCTTCCTTCCTTCCTTCCTTCGTTCCTTCCTTCCTTCTTTCTCTTATAAAGGCCCTACAGGATCCCCAACTGCAAAGATGAGATCTGTGGTTTAAGAAAGTTCCTCTATCTTTTCACTGCTCGCTGTGAAGAAGCCTCACTCTGTCCACCACCTTCTGTTTCCTGAGTCTGAGACTTTACTGGAGCAGCATGAACCTTTTATTTCTGTGACAAATATTAACTAGAACAGTGAGTCAAGAAATCTGGTCCCAGCTGTAAGCAACCGCTGGAAAAGTAGAAAAACACCCCAGAGCCTCCTCTCATCTTAGGACATCCCGCAGGTCACAGAAGTCATCCTTTACCAAAATGGATATGGCCCTTAAATGGATTAAAAAATGTGTGTTTTTCCCCCCTGAAATCTTTGACTCTCACTCACAAATTGTCTGATTAAGACGGTGGTACCTTTTTATTTTTTTATTTTATTTATTTATTTATTTATTTTGTTTTTTCGAGACAGGGTTTCTCTGTGTAGCCTTGGCTGTCCTGGAACTCACTTTGTAGACCAGGCTGGCCTCGAACTCAGAAATCCTCCTGCCTCTGCCTCCCAAGTGCTGGGATTAAAGGCGTGCGCCACCACCGCCCTGCGGAGGTACCTTTTTAAAGGCAACTTTCTTAAAATTGGTTGAGCCTTTTTACCTTCCTTAAACTTCCCTTCCTCAGTAGTTTGCCAAGAGGATTTACATTTGAAAGGGACCTAGAGGCCAGGCCACAGCAGGGAAGACAATCCCTGATGAGATTGCCCTTGACAGAGAATTGGGGTAGGGCAAGCTTAGCAGGCCTGCACTCCTCTATTTTCTACTTCCAGTTTGCTTCCCCTTTAAAGCTTCCCATCTATTTCACCAGTCTTTCCTTCTGCCTGTTTTTTTTTTTAAATCCATACAGAACTTTCCTTTTTCTCAGACCTATGTTTTACTGGGAGGTGCTGTGTTTGGACAGAGAGATCTGTCCAATGCCACCCCTTGTCCTACAACATGCTTTATCAACATCTGTAAGCCTCCTTGCAGGTTATACAGAAGAACGAACCAAACTGTCTCTTGTCTGGAGCAAAGGTCAAGGCATGAAAGGTCAGACACTGGAAAAACACTAGCAGGACCGGCTCAGCAACCCTGCCCATCTTTTGCAGGATGCCACAGCCTGATTTGAACAGAACCAGAAGAAGCTTGCTTTCATTGTGGGATCATTGCAGATTGGTTCAAAGCACAATGTGCGGATCTTATTGTATTCCAGGACTACTCTAAGTAATGATGAAGAAGAGTCTGTGAAGAAGGAAGACAAAACGTGCTGCTTTTACAGAGTTTACGTCCTGGATTAGTGGCTCTCAACCTTCCCAATGCTGATGTGATGACTCCTGACCCAAACAGTATTTTTATTGCTACTTCATAACTGTAATTTTGATACTGTTACGAATCATAAATATCTGTGTTTTCTGATGGTCTTAGAGAACACCCTCCCCATCTCTCTTCTCTCTGTCTCTCTGTCTCTGTCACTCCCACTACTTACTGTCTCTGTCACTCCCACTACTTACTGAATCGTGCTTCCACGTAGTTGGTTACCTCTCAAGACATAGCTCTTCAGGTACTAGCAACGCAGTGACTATAAAGGTCATGGGGATTTTCTGCTCTCCTCAGGCAGAAAATCTCTCAATCTTCAAACCAGTGCCTTTAAGTTGGACGTGAGTTCGCTCAGGTGGGACCCCTTCAATACTGGCCCATATGGCACTGTGGATTATGGGGCAGTACAGCTGAGAGAAGTTCTCCATTCCATTCATTCACTAAAGAGCACCTGCGACACTCCAGCTCTGAAAGCACTTTGGCTTGTAGACCAAAAAAAAAAAAAAAAAAAAGGCAGGGAAAACGAAGATAATTCCTAACTACCACTTGTAGATATTTTGGAAATATTCCCATGTTTTTACAAAAGTGGATCCATGGGAACACTATTTTTGCCATGGTATTTTCAATATCCTGACCCCCTCTAAGCTAGCAAAAATGCTTTATTGACATAATACATCTACTGGGTAATCCTACGTCTTTTAATATAATACTTCCATGGATGTTCCGTCCCTGAAATAGCTTATGCTGAGAGATTGATTACCTGTCATTCTAACCCTACTATTTATTTGAATGCCTCCACCTCCTTTTGCACCATCAACACCTCCCACCCAACTAGAAAAAAAATGTTTCCTGTCTCCAATGTTTCCTTAATCATCTAAAGACATGACTAGATATCCTTTGCTTAGATGGCTGAGTCAGAAGTGTGGACCGGCTAGCTCTGGTGGGTAGAGATGAAGTAGCTCAGGCGGGAAGTGCTGAGAGAAATGAGTGCACAATGCAAGCAGTGGGTGGGAGCCTGCTGCTACCCTGAAGCCCTGAGCCTTGAGAAAAAGAGCATGAGGATGAAATCCAAGAGACTCACCTCAGACTAGTCTCAGCCATGCAACTCCTTTGCTACCTGACTTGGTAAGTCACTCCTTTGCTCTGGACCTCAGTTGTTCCCTTTTATAAAGACAACATAGGGTTTGCCCTAGACACTGATGGTAGAACTAGAGGTCTCCTAATCGGGATCCCATTGGGAAGACAGAGTCCTTTGAGGACATCTTGAGGCTGAGTTGGGAGCAGAGAATACATTTCAGAAGCAATGCCCTCACTAGAAGTTGTCAGGAAGGGACTACATAACTCAGAAAGGTCAGAGCTGAAGACAACCTTATGCACGATAGCAAAACAGAGAGGAGAGGAACAAGGGGAGGGAATCTAACAAGTTAAATCAAGAAGTAGGATTAGGTAGTGGAAACAGGGTGGGCAGGGAAAAGCTATGAAGAAAGATGCCTAGATGTAGAAGCTACATGATAGCCTAACGGAGTTTTGGAGCCCCAAGAGAAGATGCATAAGGCAGGCTGAGTCTGATACATATGGTGGATTTAAAAATTAAAGGGCAGGCTAAAACATACAGGTAACTTCTTGCTGTGAAGACCCCAGGGCAATGCGTTTGTCCCAAGAGTACTAGACCAAGTGGAGATGGAGCGCCTCACCTTCAGCCTATGGGTCCTTCCACATGCAACCCCATATTACTACTGCATTCTTTCCTAGACCAGAAAATTTCCTAGATGCTCTCATGTTACTTCTTTCAGGAAACCTTCCTTACCCTCTCACATCTTCTTAGCCCTCCTCCTCATTGGTGCTCCTGAGCACCTGCACCTTTATGAGTACATCTCTTACAAGCACACCTCCACCAGCATTTCTCTAATACAGTGCTTACCCACTGCACTGCAGTTAATATCTTCTTTGCATTTCTACCTTCATACCTAGCAGTCTTTTCTTCCTTCACTTTGGATCTCCAGACCTATCAGAGAGCCTAGTACTTGCTGAATGCTGGGCAATGACTTGATAACATAATACCCATTATTTTTTAGCTTCCCTGGGTGGTCTTTCCATAGGAAACATCAATGAAAGAACCTTTTGAAATTATATAGAAAGATGCTATGGGGGCAGTGTCTTTGTGTCAGATATACTAGCAGTAGATGTTAAAGTCCTACAGAAAGAAGGTCTAATGACTTCCAAAAGCCCTGTTATGGCTATTCATTTTTTCTAGGTTTCCCTCGGAGGAAGATCTTCTTGTATATAAGGTGGAAAGTGTATGTTACTCAGGATAGACTTTTACCTATAAGATATTCCTCTGAGGGTTTTTCCCCATAAAGACAGAGAAAGAGAAGCCACATTCTCCCCTAGATATAAGGCTCAGAGTACTCCAAGGACACCCTCTTTCGCTGACACTATTCAGACTTTCCAAAAAGGACAGGAAGAGAACATTGATGAACATACACTATGCTTTGCATACAGCAGAGCCTTATATAATCTTCTCATCCAGGGACCAAGGCAGGGCTAGAGAGATGGCTCGGCAATTAAGAGCTCTATTGCTCTTCCAGAGAACTTGTGTTCATACTCCAGTATCTGTGTTGGATGGCTCACAACCACCTATAATTCTAACTCCTTCTTCTGGTCTCCATGGGCACTTGAGCTACATATGTACATACCTAAATATAGATGCAAGTACATATTTTTAAAAATAAAAATTAAAAATCCTTTTTAAAATATTTAAATAAGAAATACTCAGAAAATTCCATGAAGATGTGAAACAGAAATACAAATGAAAGCCAAAATGAGATAATACTACAGAGCAATAAGAATGACTACAATAAATAAAGTGGATGATACCAAAAGCTAGTAGGATAAGAAACTGATAAACCCTCGGCCAATCAAAAGTAGTCTTTGGTCATAGAGGACACAACAGTGGTTATCACTGTCAGACGTGAAGGTGGCTGGAAGGGTGCTTCTGAGATAATAATACGTCTAAAATCTGGATAATGACCACAATAAGTGTGTCTACTTTATGAAACTTCATTTGGCTTATGCTTTGTGTCCTTCACTTCAATATAAAGTTTGTCAGAAATACCTTCTTATAAAGGTAAAATTGCTTGTTCGGTGGATATAGAGCAAAAAGTAAAATTTGTCCTTTGCACTACAACTTTACTTCTCAATGGTAGCCATTGTTTCTTGTCTAAGTATCTCAGTACCCATAGTCTATTTTCTTATAAAAATTTACATACAAAGGACACATGCTCCACTATATTCATAGCAGCCTTATTTATAATAGCCAGAAGCTGGAAAGAACCCAGATGTCCCTCAACGGAGGAATGGATTCAGAAGATGTGGTATATTTACACAATGGAATACTACTCTGCAATTAAAAACAATGAATTCACGAAATTCCTAGGCAAATGGTCAGAACTTGAAAATATCATCCTTAGTGAGGTAACCCAATCACAAAAGATCACACATGGTATGCAGTCACTGATAAGGGAATATTGACCCAGAATCTCAGAATACCCTAGACACAATCAGCATATCAATAGATTTCTAAAAAGATGGAAGGAGAGACCCCTGGTCCTGGAAAGACTGGATGTAGGGGAACGCCAGGACAGAGTAATGAGAGGGGGTTGAATGGAGAAAAGAGGGAGGGAAGGGGGCTTATGGGACTTTCGGGGAGGGAGGAAACGGGAAAGGGGAAGTGATTTGGAATGTAAATTAAAAAAATAAAATAAAAAAAATTTACATACAGTAGAGATTTGACAGGATGACTCACTGGTAAAAGTGCTTACCACCAAGTCTGAAGACCTGAGTGTTGTCCACTAGAATCTACATGTGGAAGGACAGAAACAATCCCCCAAAATTGTCCTTTGACATCCACATCCTGGCATGGCATGAATACACACACACTAAAAGTTTTAAATATTTTTAGTTGAACCAAGAAGAAAGTTATTCTTAGCTGGGTGTCATGTCATATGACAATAATCTCAACATTCAGGATGAGACAAGGTAATTGTGAAAAGCCAGCCTGAGCTACATAGTGAGAACTTATTTAAACGTACCTCCAAAATGAATGAATGAAAGTTCACCTTGGAGACCTTGGTTGGAAGTAGGCAGCTGGTCCATATTGATATTGAGGATTCTGGTTGCATCATGGAAACTAATACCACAAACCAGGTCAACACTCCAAGCAGTTGCCTTCCCAACTTCCTGTGTCTATACTAGAGATGATTACCCCTGGTCCTTCCCTAGCTTACTCCTCCTGAGCCCTTGGAATGTCAGAGATAATAGAATCAACCAGAATATTCTGAAGAGTAGAAATGGGGACATGGTCCAGGTTATAAAAGCCAAGGGAAACAGATGAACACTACTTACTAAGATTTGCCACATATGATTTAACTTTCAAGTTCATCTCATGTTTTTATATCCAGGTCCAGCTCAGCACTTGGCCACAGTGTGCACTCAGTGAACACTGATTCAACCAAATGAACTGATTCAAGGGAGTGACTTTTGAAATTGCTTCTTGCTAATGTAGCCAGCAAGTACAGCATCTTGGATGGAGATACCAAAGAATACAACATCTTTAGCTTTGTGCTTCAGAGCCACATGGAGAATCTCACATGGAACAACCCAAATTCTTAAGGCCATATAGAATTTTGCATGGAAGGCTAAAAGTGTGCTACATGACTTTGAAGAAAGTGTATATATACACATGTATTTTTGCTATGGCTTGATCCAACTAGTGGAAAATAATGACTGTGGTGTGATTTAAGGTTATAGGTTGATTGCCCAATGTTAAGAAAAACATGAATTTTGGTTTTCTGGAGCTTAAAAAATGACTGAAAAGTATTTAAATGAGTACTTAAGTACAAGGTTATTTGTTATGGTGTAAATATACTTTTAGAGAAAAGAAATAAAAGTAAAGAGAATAAAAGGAAATACAATTCCTATCCAACAGCCTCTACAACTTAGGTTTCTTATGTTTGGTTAGTATATGTGGCAATCCCTATGAAGTAAGTAAAAATATGTTATTTTCAAAATTAAATGTCTTTGCCATTTAAATAAATAAATACACACACCACCACCACTGCCACCTCCACCTCCACCTCCACCACCACCACCACCACCACCACCACCCCCACCACCCCCACCACCTCCACTACCACCACCTCCACCACCACCTCCACCACCACCCCCACCACCTCCACCACCACCACCACCACTACCACCACCACCAACAACAACAACAACAACAACAACAGCAACAACAATAACACAACCACTTCCCCTTGGCGTCATTTAAGCAAGAGCAAGTCCAGGCTTGAATTGTCTACTTCACGTTCCCTATGTCTTCCATCCTCTATCTGTTGCGTGAGTCGACCAGTGCCTGCCTGAGGGCTACCTCGTGACTCTGTTTGTTCTTGTGTCTGTGTCTTCTGCCGAGTGTGTCTGTTCCTAACAAAGGGCTTTGCTCCATATTATTGAGCAGTACAAAATGTACCACACGGGGAAGGAATGGTATACTTGACAGAAATATTTGACAGAGTTTTACAAGGATTGAGTCTCTGGCTCCAGCTGATTCCAACTGACCAAGATAACAAATGTCATTGTTTATCAACCAGTATCCTAAATGGATGCTTTCCACATTTATGGGATATTTTAGGAAGTTGCTTTCAATATCTGTATTTGCCAAAAATTAGCAAAATATTCGTATACACTTATGTCAGTCAGAAGTCTAGTAGAGTACATACTCTTAATGCATAGATCACAGCTGTACATTAGATTAGGTTTATAAAAGTTGATTACTTGGGAAATGCAAGGCAAATAAGGTCAATTATTGCATTGCTTGTTAAACACACAGCAGGTCTTAAGTGACTTAAGTTTCCGTAACATTGGCTGTGAGACCCAGCAAAAGTTCCAGTCTCCTCAAATATGAGAGATATTTTCAGAATATTACATTGTCATAATCCACAAGAATAATATATAGAACTTTGTTTTTTTGGATTTTTAATTAGTTCTTCAAGAATTTATAAAATTCCTTTTAATCATATTTACCCTTCCTCCCTCATCACCTCCTAGATCCATCTCTTTTCCCTACTCAGCCAGCTTTGTGTCCTTTTATAACCCACCAAGTCCAGTTTGTTTCGTTCATGTGCTCTTATAAGTCTGACCTTACACCGAAGGGTAGCCAACCTATTACGAACCACATTATTAAATAAAACTGTCTCCAAGCAGCTATTAGCTCCTCAGCTAGGGATGAGACCTTGTGTCCCCCTCCCCTCTCCATGCTGGTATTTGATCTGGTTTGGGCTTGCATGGGTCTTGGGCATGCCAACAGAAAATGCTGGCATGTATGTGGGAAAAGGGAAATACCTATTTACTGCTAGTGAAAGTGCAATCTCTTGTAGCTACTATGGAAATTCTTGTAGAGGTTCCTTTCAAAACTACATATAGATTTAACACGCAATCTGGCTATACCACTCTCAAGAACATCCCTAAAGGTTTCTACAACTTCCTATAGAGATATTTGTTCATTGCTGGTCTATTCATAATGGCCAGAGACCAGAAACAGCCTATATGTCCATCAACAGATATATGGATAATGAAAATGTCTTACATTTGCACAGTAGAATGTCATTCAGCTGTTAATAAAAATGGGAATTATAAAATTCACAGGTAAATGGATGGAACCAGAAGCAATCATTCTGGTCAAGGTAACCCAGACCTAGAAAGAAAAATGTCCCATGTCTTTTCTCATTTGTGGATATTAGTTTTGAATCTTTAGATATGTGTGTTTCATCAAAATAACATCTGGGGTCAGGAAATTCATAACAGGCCATTCAAGAGGGAGGGAATGTAGAATGGAGTGATATAGGGGGAAGAGTGAATACTAGAATAGAAAGGCTTAGACGGTGTAAGGGATGGGAAGCCATAGTAGAGGAGGGAGTATGGGGATAACTAAAACTAAAACCTTCTGAAAAAAAAAATCATGTTACAAACCACTATGGCAGAAGCTTCCTACAATATAAACATAAAAATAATGTATATGGGTTACCCTATAAGGGAGCAGTAATGTCTCCTACTAGACACCACAGAACTAAACAAGAAGCCTCATTTCAAGAATGGGTTACCTCTTTTGGAATTGTTGGTCACTGAGGTCCCATAACTCCACCCCAAATATTGCAGGCTATTGCCACTGCTCTTGGTTACACTCTAGAACTTGACAGTAAATCCTATAGAAACATTTTTGTGAGCATCAGCTTTCAGCCTTTGCCCTCAGGCTAAAGTTGTCTAGAAAAGGATCTAAGTAGCATTCTGAGAATGGGAAGGATAAACCAGAGGAAAAGCAGCATCAATTGGTCAAGACTGAACATCTCGAAACTCTACCTTCAGAAAACTCCACCTCCTTACCTTATCAGTTGGAGAGGGTCTTTGGTTTTCCTGTCTCTCTACCCACACAACCTAAAGGGGAGCCTGCTTATTGACAGGTCCCACACACTTAAACAGAAGCCACACCCAGCCCCAGTCCTCTCACTGCAGGGAGACGTTTGCAGGGGAAACAGATCAACACAATTATAGAGGAAATCCATGCCATCTACTCATAAAAATCAACATAGGCTTCCACTCATACATTAGAACAGAACACCAGCATGGCATGGTGGCACATGTTTACAAGTTCCAGCACTCACGGGGCTCCTCTACATAGCTAGTTTCAGGCCAGCCATAGCTGCATGATGAGACCTGGCCTTATAACAAAGGATATGGATAGAGAGCTAAAGATCACTAGACATTTCAGGAAAGCTGACAATGTGAAAAAGAAGGGACAAAATAAGCAAATAAAACTGACTCCAGATAGAAGAGAGATTAAAGGACTGGTATAAGTTTCAAAACAAATATATTCTGATTTGTATCACCAGCAGTGATAGCCAGTACTCTTTCTTCTCCCCTCCCCCCCTCCTTCTCTTCTTCCCCTTCTTATTCCTCCTCCTATTATTTCTATACACACACACACACACATACACACACATATGATGTGTTTGAGTATCTTTTGTTTTGCCTGCATGTATGTATATGTACCATATGTATGCTTGGTGCACAAGAAGATCAGAAAAAGGAATGGATTCACTGAAGCTGGAGTTACACATGCTTGTGAGCCACCATATGGATACTGGGAATCAAACCCAGGTCCACTGCAAAAGCAGCCAATAATCTTAACTCCTGAGCCATCTCTCTAGCCCCAGCCCATCCCAGAGGTATTCTAGCTTAAAATGTTTTGTACTTTCTCTTTCTATCCCCATTCAAAGACAGTTTAGTTATATTTATTAATTTCTTACAGTTCTTCAGATGTCAAGGACTCTGAAATTACCAAAACAAACACCCTGTTCTAGAAGCTAATGACAGAGATGTCAGATAAATCAAATATGATAGGATGTGGCAAATATGATAAATTAAACACAGATGTGGGCACCTTGTGGGAGGGGGTATTTCACATCAGACATTAGTGTCAAGGGACAGGGAACCAGCCTGTACATAGGGAATAGTACAGAAAGGCACAGTATGTGAAGGGAAACAAACCTAGCTTAATATGCATGATGAGCAGCGATGAGCATCAATGGCTTGTGAAAGACGAGGAAAGAAATGTGGGCAGGGATTTGCTCATTTCTTGTGCTGAAAATCAAAAAAGGTATCCTCTAGTGGATAATCTTCCAGCATATTTACAAAAAAAAGAACAGTCTCTGTGACACCTTTCATCAAACAAACAGAATACTAATATAGTTAACTCTTTCATATACACTGGAAATATTTTTCCTTGCAGAAATTATGACTGTATTCTAGATTATCTATCTAAGATCAGAACCACAAGTATATTCACACCCAAAGCAAGTTTTTGAAGTATAATACACTGAAAGAATTTTTCCCTTTAGAGTTATTGGTTAAAGATCAGTTACCAGCTTGCAAGAAAAAGGAGTAGCACAAAAAAAAAGGAGACTTAAGAAAAGTCTGTATCAGAACAACTGAAAAATGAGACAATTCACATCAACCTACCTTTCTATAAACTGAAACAATGGCGGTCAACATTCAATTAGCAGTCCAAGTACTTTCATGTATGCCATAAATCTATGTATTTTCTGGGAACAAAGTTTGAGAGTCACTTCTGGATGTAGGAAGTTGAAGGTTTTATTTTCTATTTTAGGTATTATAGTTTCTGTTTGTTTTTAGAATGGGTCTATGTAGAGCAGGATGGTATCAATCTCACAAGACTCTGGCCACAGGCTCCCAACTACTAGGATCACAAGGACACTTCACTTTCCCTGGCTTAGCTGCAGATTTCTTAGTGGGCCTACCACAATGTCCAACCTTCTCAGTATTACAGAGAAATACATATAGGATGTTCCAACAGGAAGGCCTTTTCCTCAGAATCTGACATCAGAATAGAGCTAAAGTGTGGAAATTGGAAAGCTAGCCATTGTTATATTGTGCAAAAAGACTATTCTGAAAAGGACAGGAAAAGAAGGAGGAGGGGGGAGGAGGAGGAGAAGGGGGAGGAGAAGGAGAAGAGGGGGAGGAGGAGAAGGGGAAGAGGAGGGGGAGAAGGAGGAGGAAGAGGAGGAGGAGGAGAAGGAGAAGGAAGAGGAGGAGGAGGAGGAGAAGGAGAAGGAGGAGGAGGAGAAGGAGGAGGAGGAGGAGGAGGAGAAGAAGAAGAAGAAGAAGAAGAAGAAGAAGAAGAAGAAGAAGAAGAAGAAGAAGAAGAAGAAGAAGAAGGTGGTGGTCTGGTGTCAAGCACTTGCATAGCAAATAAAAGAGGTCTTGGGGGCTGGAGTAGGGAAGAAGGGAGGGGAAAAAGAAGAAAGAAGGGGTGAGAGGGAAAGAGGAACAAAGGGAGAGCAAGGAACAGATAGAGGGAGAGAGAGAGAGAGAGAGAGAGAGAGAGAGAGAGAGAGAGAGCGCTAAAATACAAGCCCAGCAAGACATAGACATGCAAGGGCACATGTCACTGCACTTCCTTGAGTCTGGAACCAAGCCTTAGGTCCAATCAGATTGGTTAATATGGTCATTTAAAAAGATTTTAGTTTAATCTAATAGTGTGGAGGGCAGGAAAGCAAACAAGCAAGGAGACGATTTGGAGTACTACAGTTTAGTAAACCAAGATGAGGAGCAGGTGGAGGCCTGGTTTTGGACATTGACAGGAGGGTAAAAAGTAGCAGTGGCTAAGATCAAAAACTCAAGAGACAGCAGGTATTGGCGAGATGTGGAGAAAAAGGAACACTCCTCCACTGCTGGTGGGATTGCAAGCTGGTACAACCACTCTGGAAAGCAGTCTGGTGGTTCTTCAGAAAACTGGGCATGACACTTCCAGAGGACCCTGTTATACCACTCCTGGGCATATACCCAGAGGTCTTCCCAGCATGCAGTAAGGACACATGCTCCACTATGTTCATAGCAGCCTTATTTATAATAGCCAGAAGCTGGAAAGAACCCAGATATCCCTCAACAGAGGAATGGATACAGAAGATGTGGTACATTTACACAATGGAATACTACTCTGCAATTAAAACAATGAATTTGTGAAATTCTTAGGCAAATAGTCAGATCTGGAAAATATCATCCTTAGTGAGGTAACCCAATCACAAAAAACACACATGGTATATAGTCACTGATAAGTGGATATTAACCCAGAATCTAGGAATACCCAAGTCACAATTCACATATCAATGATTTCCAAGAAGAAGGAAGGAGAGACCCCTGGTCCTGGAAAGATTGGATGTAGCAGTGTAGGAGAATACCAGGACAGAGAAGCGGGAGGGGGTTGACTGGGGAACAGGGGGAGGGGAGAGGGCTTATGGGACTTTCTGGGAGGGGGAAGCCGGGAAAGGGGAAATCCAATATAGGAAATAAATAAATAATAATAATAATAATAATAATAATAATAATAAGCTCGGGGAGAAAGAAGCTCACTGGAGCTGGACAGCCATCTCGATAAGACAAAAGAAGGGCTCATGAATGACTCTCAGGTCTCTAGGCTCTACAATTAGGTGCATGGTGGGACCAATTACTGTGACAGAAAAGGACCACTTCCAGCTCAGATGTCCTCTCTTCAGGAGGAAGAAAAAGGAAAATGGAGGGAAAGGAAAGACAGAAAACAATGAAAAGAGAAAAACCAAAACTTTGGTTTTCTTTGATTTTTTTTATTTTCTAGTTTTTTTTATTTATATTCCAAATCATTTCCCCTTTCCCATTTCCTCCCTCCCTGAAAGTCTCATAAACCCCCTTCCCTCCCTCTTTTCCCCATTCAATCCCCTCTCGCTTGTTTGTTTTTTGAAACAGGGTTTCTCTGTGTGTAGTCCTGGCTGTCCTGGAACTTGCTCTGTAGACCAGGCTGACCTGGAGCTCACAGAGATCCACCTGCTTCTGACTCCTGAGTGCTACAGTAAAAGATGTATATGAGGAACAAAATAAGATCAAATGAAGAGTACAGACCATTCTAAGAGGAAACAACCCTCTAGATCCATGAGTGGCCTGTGACTTGAACAAGGGGAATATGTAGTATTAACTAAGCCATATAAATTCTCAATAGTGGAATACAGTTATGTTTGGTAGGCACAAGGAGAGAAGCTCAAAATAGGAATGTCTGACCAGGACATGTCACAGATATCCTCTAAAATAACTGCATATAGCATTGTGTTGTACACCTGACACCCATACAATTTGCATAGCCAATTACACTGTGTAAATCTGGAAATGAAAATGGAGGAAGGGGCCTTGGTGTTACAGGATTTAAGGGTGGAGAGTATTCAGGAGGATGGTAGAAAAATAGGTCAGGAGAGTAAAAGAGAAGGCACTAAAAATAAATGCTAAAAAGCATTCAGCCCAAGCTATACCTGAGCTAATAGCTGAAGCACCAGTTTCAGTATTATGTTGTGGGCAAAAGTCAGGCTTCAGGAGTCTGAAGATGAAGACAGAGCAGGGAGGCTAAAACTCCTTCTTGAATTTAATCACAAAAGCAAACCCCGATTGCCTGTCCAAGGTCCCTGTAGCAGCCTCTCCCCTGAGCTTGGCTGGGCCAAGCTGATCTTCACAGGGCCTTTGTAAACTGACCTTTCTACAATTATGCCAACTTGGCCTGAGACACAGCCTTGAGCCCAAGCTATGAACACTCGTCTAAGAACCAATGCTTCTGGCTTGACTGATCAAAGTTCATCATTTGCTTTGAAGCCACCTCTTTAGCAGATGTAGTGAAAAAAAAAACTGCACAGGTTTGAGCCCAGGACAGGATGCTGAGGCGTGGGAGGAGAAGACAGCAGGTGGTAACTACACAGACAGCATCCCTAGCAGAACACCAGTGTTTATATTTCCTATTTGTCTTTTGAAACAAGTTTGTAGGAATCACCAAAGCAATTTTATCAGTTTCTATACGGGAGGTTTGGATGTGGGAGAGAGATTTCCATAGCTGTGTTTAGTTTGAAGGTTATCTGATATGACATCACAGTGGCCATTCATACATGTGTAATTCTGAACACAGTGTCACAACCTGAGGTGGTTTGGCCCTTGTTAGTTTGTCCATCATATAAAGAGTTAGCAATCATTTGGAAAAACTCGTTTCTTGGGCTATGAAAACTGTTAAAAAATAGGGATAGCTATATATTGTATAAGATGCCTCCAAAGTCTTTTTCCTTAGAATCTTTATTCTGTTTTCACCAAAACCTATACCCTAGTGGACCTAGAGAGGCAAAGTGACTTACTGGGGGTCTGAAGGAATTTATTAGGATAGCAAGGACTAGAATTCAGGTTTCTCAGCTCATTTTTCTTATACTTAGCTGCACATCAGTACAGTGGACTGTATCTGTAAAGACAGAGACTGTGGCTAAATCAGGCTAATCATTTTCTTTAACTTCATTCCCCAAGTTTTTGTCTGTTTCCCAAACACTGTAACTAGCTTTGCTTTTCAGCAAAATTTTTGTTTGTTTGTTTGTTTGTTTGTTTTTTGTTTTTACATAAATTCTCTTTCTAGCTACATCTTATTTAATAAATGCAGAACCCATTTTTGCTTTATGACATATAGTTTTGACTAGCAAAGCTAGGAAGATTTTATTGAGCTTAGAGATTAAAGAATCAAAGTCTTGAGAAGCAATTAACAGGAGGCACACTGGGCGTGAAATCAGTCCTTATTTTTGCTAACATCTGTTTCTTTACTTCTATACCAGGTTCCAGATTTATGTTAGTAAGATTGAAATTGAAAAAAGTTTATTACTAGTGGACTTCTTTGTCACTTTCCTTGAAACTGGTGAACCCCAAAATTTAGACAGCAATAGGAAAATACTGCCATTGTCTTTTAAGAAGTCTGACATTTCAAGGCAAGAATGAATGTATGGAAGAAGAAACTCGTTTCTTCTTTACTAACAAAAGGGAAAGCCTGGAAGTGAATGATATGGGTGTAATTTAAAAAAAGAAAAGGAAAGAAAAGAAAAGAAAAAACCTTTACGTAACTTTTTTGCTGGGACAGAAGACTACGAAGCACATTTTCCAGGAAGTGTGGGTTGCGACGATTGTGCACTCTTAACTAATCCTGAGTAAGGTGGCCACTTTGACAGTCTTCTCATGCTGCCTCTGTCACATTCTTGGTCAGAAGACACCATTTCAGCTTTCAGCCAGCATGATAGAAACATACAGCCAACCTTCTCCCAGATCCGTGGCTACTGGGCTTCCAGCGAGCATGAAGATTTTTATGTATTTACTTACTGTTTTTCTTATCACCCAGATGATCGGATCTGTGCTTTTTGCTGTGTATCTTCATAGAAGATTGGATAAGGTAAGGTGACCTACAAGCCTTAATGAGCTAAATTGGAGGGGTCTTATTGATCTGAGGACAGGTTGAGTTAAGTTCTACACAAATGATGGAGAACAGTAGAAACTTTAAGTGGATTGATTGATAGTCTTGTGCCATAATGCTTGCTGCCTAGAAAGTGGAGCCTTGCGTTTTTGCGTCCAACTAAGATCTTGGAATCTTAAATCAGACAGCCTAGCTTCAAATCTTAGCTTAGCTCTTAACTGCTCTTAGATTTTGGACGTGTCACTTCATATTGTCATTTCTCTTTGTGTACCAGGGAAATAGAGGTAGACACAGTACCCATGCCACAGATCAAATGAATCTAGCCTGAAAAGGAGATAGAATAGTGTCTGGCACATAGTACATGCTAGACTAGCAGCAGCTGGTTACTTCCTAAAAGTTGCTCTCAAAAATAAACTATTCCCCCCTCAAAGACAACTTAAAAAGTGAGCCCCACGAAAACAACTTTAAAAAGTAAACCAGAGAAAAGGAGCATTGATTTGGTCTGAAATTCCATTGCATTTTGAATTAGTACAGACATGAACTATGTTCCCAATCTGCCAATTTTGAAAGTCAGAATGGTGCTATCTGGGCAACTCTTCAGTGCCAACTGCCATTATAAGCTGCTCTGGGCTCATCTGAGCTATTTTACATGCTTAAATGATCGGGTATATAAAAACAAGAGAGGACAGGAAGGGAGCAGACTATTTAAGAGACGTAACTTCAGGATTTACCCTGTTTCCATGTGCTGGTTCATATCCACTGAGGGGCATACGGGGCTGCGTTACAAAATGCTAATCGCGGATGACTATGAGAAAAGTAAGCAAGTACCTAGCTGTTCCTAAAAGCCTGGAAGTGAGGATAGTGGCTAGGCACCAAGGAATGGATGGCAGTTTTCTCTCTGGGACCTTTGGCACATAAATGAAGGTCATGAAGTGTCTATCAATACAAGGAGAGGTAGCGACAGGTAATGAGAGTGGAGATAATCTGCTTGCTTACTCAAACTGGATTTCACTGAGGATAAAAGAGACAGGTTCAGTACTAATTGTTTGTTTACTCATATGTGGCCTGGTGGGCTTTGTCAAATGCATGTATATAGACCTTGAGGATAATGGGGAAGTTGTAACGCACAGACTCACATGTGCTGTCATATTTAAGGGAACTTTAAATGACAGGCAAAGCCATTAGCAAACTCCTCCTTCTAGTTTTAATTTTATTCGGTTAATTTTGAATTTTTTCCCCCTTTTGAGACAGTTTCATGCTGTAGCTCAGAATGGTCTGGAACTCTCTAAATAGATCAGACTGGCTTTTAACTCACAGGAACACTCCTGCTTCACCCTACAAGTATAGAGATTACAGGTATAGTGGAACATTGGTTCTTGTCTCGAAAGTTAAGAATCTGCACTTAGAAGACAAGAAGAAGTTGTATGGAATTAGTTGACAACACAAGTTAATCACATACATTTAATTACTCAAATATTAAAAAAGAAAATATCGCATTCACTTTGGGGATGAGAGATAATTTCTTTAAAAATGCAAATCATTTCTACAAGTACTGAAGAAATGAGAGATATAATTATAAATTCAGGTTGTGAATGATCTCCTTTGTAATGCCTCATGTTATGAACAGTACCATGAAGTAGGCAAACTAGCTCGGCAGCAAACTTCTTTGTGGCTGGTGGGAAACATGACAGTTAGAGGACATTGCTGTTGTGGTACACTGAGATGAAAAGTCGTTAGAATAGCTGTGATTTTTATCCAGAGGCACAGAGACTATGACATCGGAATCACCGGCTTTTTAGGTTGTTAAATGGCAAGTGCCAAACAGTAGTAATCCAGCATAATAACTTTTAATATTCCCTCATTTACACTGTTGAGGCCCGCCTCTCGTCAGTGCTGTGGAAGCGAATGTGGAGGAGACATGATTAGCTGCATTCTTCTTCACTATGACATTTCTCACCAGCTTGTTATTTCCAAACAGGTAGAAGAGGAAGTAAACCTGCATGAAGATTTCGTATTCATAAAAAAGCTAAAAAGATGTAACAAGGGAGAAGGATCCTTATCCTTGCTGAACTGCCAGGAGATGAGAAGGCAATTTGAAGACCTTGTCAAGGTAAGGCGCTCCAGTTCCTGGTAGACTTCACTGAGACGTTTTAGTACATTTCCAAGTTCTGCAAACTGAATTCTGACCCTGGAAAGCTGTAAACTGTAAGCAGGGATAGTGGTCATAGCTGGGATCTCAGCGCCCAAGAGGCCAAAGCTGAAGGACAGACTGCCATGGGTTCCAGGCTAGCATGGTCTACAGAGTGAGACGTTACCAAATCAAATGTACTGTGCATAAACATATTCATACACATACACACACACATGTATGTGTGTGTGTGATGTGTGTGTGTGTGTGTGTGTAAGTGTGTACATACAAAAATAAAAAAAAACAAAGACAAAGCCTTAGGATAAAATGAAGAAGAGAGCTGAGTTGGGCATGTGCAAATAATGGAGTGAAATGCTCAAGACCTTACTTCATTTGTAAATTCATGACACATAAAAAAGTCACAGGATTATTTGTGAGTCTTGCTTCTTTCCTTCCACTGCATGAGTCCTGCAGATTGAACTCACCTCCTTAGGCCTGGCCTTTACCCAGTGAGTCACTTCATTGTCCTCTTCAAACCTTATTTCGGAACTCAATATACATCCTCCTATATGGTCAGCAAGGTGTAATTTAATCTAGCAAAGAAGAAGATTCTACAAGCTTACTCCTAGGCCACTTACTGGGATCAGAATTCAATTCAAACCTGCCACTGGCTTTCTTTTAAGCTACAATGTACAGATAATGTGTAATCAAATAATGGAGTAAAGAGCTCAAGATCTTGCTTCATTTGTAAATTCATTTTTTAAATAATTTTAAATAAATGTATTTATTTTTTAATTTTTTTTGAGACATTCTTGAGTAGCATAGGATGGTCTTCAACTTGTGGAATACTTGTATGTAGCTGAAGACTTGTTCTCCAGATCCTCCTGCTTCTAACCTCAGGCATGCACCACTATGTCCCGTTTAATCTAGATTTTATTGTTTTAGTTCTGTACAATGCTTAATTTTTTTTTGGACCTTGTGTATTAATCCCGGCATTAGGATTTACATAAAACCCTTCATTTACAGGACTAGTGACTTTGGGAAATTTCTTTGGTTTCCCCAGTGCTTACATATAGAGTCCCGGGGGCTGAGACTCTATATGGACATTACCAGCTCTGGTCTTTTCTCACTCTGTGATCGATCTTCAGTTTTCTTGAATGGCAGTGAAAGTGGCTTGTTCTTTTTTCCCTTTTCTCTCTGTTACAGAGAGGCTTCATAGGAACCCTGCCAATTCCCTTTGTCCTCATTCAGATCAGATGTAGAAAGCTTCCAGAATCATCTACCTAGGATAGGAGCAAGGAAAGGGTCTTTTTGGCTTATGGGGAAAAAAAAACCCAGTAGAACCTTTTAGGCATATCAACCAAGGCTCTAGGGGTATACTGTTTAGCTGTCAGGGTAGGTAGAATTACTGTTTACCTGTCAGGGTATGTAGAATGTACTGCTTACCTGTAAGCTATGGAGCTCCAAGAAATGACATCTTTACCTAGGCTATAAAAACGCTAAGCTTCAAAGTTTTACCATCAGTTAATTCTCCTCTATCTACTGCTCCCCCTTTAGGTCACCATTTTCCTAGAGTTCTCGCTCAGAAACACGACTTGGAACTGTTGATCCAGCAAGTCAGCTATAGACTAATTCCAGAGATTAGATTTGTATTTTCTCAGCTAATGTTAGCGGACTTTGGACTATGAGCGTCTGGCCCAGAATAATCTTGAAGTCACAGGGCCTGCTGGGGTCCTAGAAATACTCTGGTGTAATTCTCAGTTCTTAGAATTTCAGTCTTCTCTTTACCATCTCTACCAAGTGGTCAGCCAATTTTCATTTAAAAAGCTCTCACAACAAGAGAGCTCATTTCCTTCATGACAAGTATCATAGAGCTCTCACTGTGGGGGCAAGATGGCAGTCGGGGCTCACGGTAGGGCAAATGGAAACACCACTCTAAACAGTGCAATTACATAGTAAAATCTACTGTGCTCTCTGTCTAGACTGGTCAGTCTCATGGTTATCTGTCTACCAGTTTCTGAGGTGTCTTTGATTGGCATCAAAACATTTCCATTTCATGTTAAAGAGCTCAATATAACCTTATCTGCCATGTAGAATTTCCATGTAGAGAGAAATCATTAATACACAATATTTTTTTTGAAATTTGACTTAAAAAACCCTTTCAATTGAAGTGAAGAGTGAAGCCACAAAAAAAATAATAAAATAAAGGGCTCTGGGAGTGTGAGTGGGGGAAAGTTCACAAAAGTCAAGGCTAGGTGAAGAAAAGACAAACTTTGCTGATTTCACGTTTTCATCTGGGTCAGGCCCCAACACCACTACAACCACCTAGCCTAAAAGTATCTCGACTTCAATCATCACACACTAGTGTTTGAAAAGACGGCAAAAGTTCTTTGTTTACTTGTCAGCTCGCAAACATTTTCCTGTTGCTGCATGGTCACGGTGCCCCCACCACAGCTCAAATGGAAAGTCGATCTGTGGGGCTCTCCATGCCTTAAAGCCCTCACATCTGGCAACCAAGCTGAGCCTATAGTTAAATTAGTCAAGAGTAACAACACAAATGCCTTCTTGGGGTGAGGAATGTGAAGGAAAGGCCCACCATGCATTAGGTTCCAGGACTGGTAAGGAGCACAGGGTTATCAGATCTGAAAGCACTACTGTTTTCTTTCCCTGTCTGTTTAGAAGAGTGATGCAACAGATTGAGCCAGGTCTGTGAATGTGATTCTACTTTCTGTACTTCATTTAAGCCTAAGGCCCTTGGTTGATCTCATACTTGCCAGGCCTTTGATTCAGTCTTAAAATGGTGGCAACAGCCTTGATCATCTCTCAAGCTCTACAGAAGGAAGTCTGTATACTAGCTTCCTCAAGTAGGTCTAGCATTCTTCCATGTTATAAGTAACAGAAATCTCTCAGTGTTGCATTTAGAAGGCATTAGGGTACATGCCTGTAACCAGCATTTGGGAGGTAGAGGCAGGAGGATCACGGATTCAAGATCATCCCCAGCTTCATGACAAGTTCAAGATTAGCCTAGGCTTTGTGAGAACCATTCTTAAGAGCACAAAACAATGTGCATGGAATTTTCAAAGAAAAAATAAAACGAAAATAAGAAACTAAATGTTCTGAACACCATCACCAGCATTAGAAGAAGGTCTATCTCTGCTGAATGTTAATTACTCTAAATAAGTATAGGCCATACAAAACAACCACCCACAAAAACACATTCAAAGCCAAAGTGTGGATATCTCTCCCATGATCATATTCAAATCTTTTCTTGAAAGGTTCTAAACTAATCTTATTCTATGAGACCTGTGCCCTGCATTTTGTTTGATAATATTCCATATGCCAGTTTCAATGGTTGAATTATTACCCCATTCAGCATTATTTATCAATATCTGTCAGAAGGCAGGGAAGTCAGGGTCATAGAAAGGGTCAGAGTCACAACCTCTGATCTGGGGAGAGCACTGTAATGGAGATAATAAGGCCTGGATTTTGCTTCCAGGGTCTCCCCTGGGTTTTCTGGGCTGTCAGCTCATCTGTCAGAACCAGGGATTCCCAATTGCTATGGTAGAATTAATGGCTGCATCTTAAGCTATATTATAGAAGCAGACAACACAGTACTGAGAATCGCCAAATGAATGCTACCTTTAAAACTCCGAAAGCAAGCTTCGGTCAACTGATCTTTTGCAATGATTCTTCTTTTAGGATATAACATTAAACAAAGAAGAGAAAAAGGAAAACAGCTTTGAAATGCAAAGAGGTAGGTTGCTATTTACCAATTTTGTTAAATGCTTTAAGAGTGAAAAGAAGCTTTCGATTGGGCACCTGAAACAGGGAATATTCAGTCCTTCGAATAAAAAAGAGATTTGTTAAACTGCTACATTCTCACACCTCTGTGATACAGAAAGGCAATGTTGATGAGGATATGTTCCTGTTAATATTGATGATAGTAAATATGAAAAAACCCCACATCTAATACCTTTATCCAAAGGGTCACACAGTTTGGCTCCATCTTCAGAGGGCCAAATGATAAGAAAGTCATCATTTGGTAAAATTGGCATTCATCTTTCAATGATAAATAAGTACTTTTGTGGGAGGACAGTACACAGTGGGTCTTCTGGGATCAATATATACAGAGTGGCTACATTCTAATCTTTGTTCTTAAAGTGAGAGTGTCCTGGATATCTGGAGGTCATGAAAGGACCTTGATGGCTCTCAATTCCAGTACAGTCCTGAGAATATGAATGAAGACATTAACTGAGTATATGGCCTCTGTTTATATGTGCCTAGAGATAGGATACCTTATACTCAATAACACATCCTGATCTATCTTTGAATAGCTCTAATAATTATATTAAGGTCAATATCTACTCAAAAAAGGTCTTACCTCCTAATTGTGTTCCTCAAAAAATTCCTGGAATGTCTACTTATTGGACACATCTCTGTTCTTTGGGGATGTACTGAGCAATGAATAATTATTTCTCTATATAGCAGCTGTCTCAACATTGGAGACAGCAACCATGGCCCCAAGTTTCCATTGAACTTATTCTTATTTAGGCTAAACACACCCAGCACCTTCCACTGTTCCCTTTATATCCTTTTTAGGCTCTTTCCTTTCTTGATTATTTCCTTTTCTGAACACTAGCTTCTCCCATTCCTTTTAGTCTATAGCATCCCCAGTGCTATCTGAAGTGTCTTGAGTAGCAGAAAAGGGGAAGAAGGGTGGTATTGCAGAAACTATAACATCACACAGTTATTGAACACAATGCTACGGTTAGACAAATCTGATGTACATGAAGAAATGCACATGTAGAAAAGTACAGATACGCTTTTCTCAGGGGAAGAGAGTACTCAGAATCTGCCATAACCACTGGTTTGGATGTCAAAGTCTTGTTCGATTCCCCTGAAGCGTTCTACCTCACAGTGACTGCAAGACATGAACAGGGATGCCATGTTGTCTGTTGATTTCAGTGAGATTTTGAGGAACCATACTTCAAAATGGATACTTGTGTTCAGACAAATCATAAAGTTGACTGAACTGAACTTTCAAATCATGCAGGACAAAACATTCTTCATAATATACCTCCAAAGTTCACAGCAGCAGGCGCATAACCGGAAAGAAAGTAACCACAGTTTCTACATTTAGGAGTTGTGTACTTTTAATTTGGAAGCAAGGCTCTTGCATAAGAAACAGAGCTAGATTTGAAAGTCTGGACAGTCACTTGACCCAACCAGATACCGTGATCATATCACTAACTCAGTATGCAGGTCCAACAGTGTCCACTACCACACCAGCATATGGAAGCTGCTCTTCAAAGCAAGATTCAAGTCAGCTTTAATGAAGACCAATATTTTAGCCTGTGTCTATCTATGCTGAGTGGAATGGAGTATTGAATGCCAATCAGGAAAGGGGCTATGGAAACAGCCAATTCAGTTTTTGAGGTACTAGAAACCACCCCTTTCTTCAGTGGGAAGGATTCCAGACCAGTTATCCTTTCTTTACCATAAGCTACTCTAGCACAGTCACTATTACGCAGTTACAGACTGGACCCTTTAATTTCATGAGCTGTTGCATATTTCTTTGGCCTGACAGTTTGCTTTTGGTTTCACTTCAGGTGATGAGGAGCCTCAAATTGCAGCACATGTTGTAAGCGAAGCCAACAGTAATGCAGCATCTGGTAAGTCCCATAACACTGGATCGAAAGCCACCCAAGTGTGTGAGCATGTGTGTGTGTGTGTGTGTGTGTGTGTGTGTGTCGGGGTACTCCAAAGCAATGCAACCTAATCATTAGGCACTTTTCTTCCTCCAGAGACCAATTTACCAACCTAGCCATCCACTGTCCTTTGTTATCAGACTCAGTTCAAACACACAGATGGGACTTAGAGGGACAAAAGGAGGTGGGAAACAGTCCCTATGTTCTCATTATGTTTTCTTCTCCATGGCTGATTCTAAATGATGAATGACTGGGTGGAGGAACCATTATTTTGCAAGCATAAAAAGAGATGTCAGGTAGTGACCTCCTCGCTGGGAACATCTCTCCTTCTAAAACCTCTTCACTGTGTATAAATGGGCCCCAGGAGATCTTTTTTTATCATCTGTCAATCCCTGTATGATTAACCCCAGGCTCAGTGGGGCTGACCTCAGGAAAATTAAAGGTAAAAATCATTTTGTAAAGATCAATAGGCTCTGAGATGTTAACAACAGATGGCATACTCTGGTCTTTTCAAGACTAATGTTTTTTATTTCCATATGTATTGTACCATCATCCAGCCCTTATTTTCCCCCAAATCTCTACCCCGTAATAGCTAGTACTGTAAAATGAATCACATCCCTAGATGGATGGAAATATGTATGCTAGAGTAAAATTCCCCATGAACATAAAGGCGTGAGCATGGGGGGTCAGCCTTAGAAAGCTTCAGCAGAGTGCTTTACAATGGAGTTCTAAGTCATGTGTGTGCATTTGTGCATGTGCACATGCACGCTTGTGTGAGTGTGTGTGTGTGTGTGTGTGTAAAAGACAAAGCCACAGAGAAACAAAGGAAGATACCGTGTTGTGTTGTTTTTGAGGTGACGAGCTCTTCAGTGACTATAACACAGAAGCACATGAGTGATACTGTGGCTCATGGTCTATAACTAAGAGTACTGGGTAGGGAGTGTGTGAGCACCAGGGTTTAAAAGCTAAGAACTGCTCGCTAAATGACTTTAGGCACATTCCATTCATTCTGTGGCAGTTTTCTTTCTCATCTACTTCACAGAGTAGTTTTGAATATCAAATCAACTAGTGTGGAAGAAAGTTATATTATTAAGCGATGCTATACTTGAGCAACGTGCTAGAATTTAGCTTCCTTCACTGTGATATCAAGAGAGTGACCTAACATTCTTCATGGATAACAGTTGTTCTTTTAATATTTATAACTTTTGTCATATACTCTCCTCTCAAAAATATGCTTATAGGAAAACACCACAATTATTGCTGTGACAGAGAAGCCATTCACTATTACTTTTACATTAGATTACAGCAAGAGAGAAACCTCCTAGAATCACCTCCTACTGATCTTTGGCCACCTGTACCCAAATCTTTTGGTCCCTGGATATATTTAGTAGAAGTTTGAATTTTTCAAAAGGCGTAGAACTGGTATTGCCTGCCTGTGAAATATGTCACAGTCTATATCACAGTAGATCTGTACAGGACAACATAGGGCAGTACACTGCCACCCCAAATTTCTCATTCCTTTCTGGACATGATGCTACAAACTTGACCTACATCCCCTAGTAAGAACCAAAATGAAATAAGGAATTAACAAAGTGGCACATGATCCCGGTGCTAGGGAGGAAGCAAAAAGATAGTTCGTATAGTTTAAGATCATTCAAAACTACAAAGTGGATTCCACATGGGTTCCAGGAAATCTTGTCTTCCCCCAAAAGGGGACAAATTCAGGAGACAGAGTCAGGTAGATCTCTGTGAGTCCTAAGCTAGCCTGATCTGCATAGCAAGTTGCAGACCAACCAAGGCTATCTAGTGAGATCCTGTCTCAGAAAAGAAAACCGAAGTGTACATGGGTAATCTATTTATCAAACAAAAGAGAATCTGGTCTTTTTTTTCTGAACCAAATGGTTCAAAAGTGAAAACATCACAAAACAAACATCCTTTATAGAGAATTTGGGGTGCAATGTATCAGGTGCAATGAAATGCCTTCCTGTGCAAAAAGAGGAGTCTTAATCAATAGTATCTTATGCCATAATGTATGTAAGACCATCAAATAAAATAATTGAAATACATCAAGAAAGGAAAGTATATCAATACCTTTACTTCTCCCTGTCCCCCACCCCTCAGCCCCATCAAATCTAGCTGTGGAAGCTGAGATTTGAAATCGGGTGCACACACCACTTTGATCCCACTCAGCAACTCAGCAGAGAAAAGGGCACACTGTTGGTGGGGACTCTGCCCTAGCCGCAAGAATATGGGTACTTTCAAGTTGGTGGCACCCACTACAATGGGAGATCAAAACACAGTTAAATGAACACATGGTTTATTTTCATACTTCCTTACCTATTTTAGGCTTGGTCGTGGGAGGCAGGTCAGGTTTGCAACAGCGTGAGGTAGAAGGAAGAAGTGGGGTCTTGACTCTTAGCTGATGCTAACTTAGGTAAACTGACAACTCTAGCTTTGTAACACTCATGATAAGTTAAATGTTTGCACTCCCATTAACAAGAATTTTATGACATGCATAAATCTGAAGTCATTTGTACTTCATTTTAAAATCATGTATATATTTATCTGTTCATTTATGTTCTAGTATGTCTGTCTCTGTGAATGTATACATATGTGAAGGGTAGTGGAGTTACAGAAAGATCAGAGGGAGGTGTCCTTGTCTTAGCACTCTCCACCTAGTCTCCAGGACTAGGGGCTTTCCTTGAATGTGGGACGCACGTTTTCTCACGTAGGCTGAGTATGTCTGACCACCCCAGTGCCTTTTGTGTTGTTGTTGTTGTTGTTTTGAGTCAGGGTCTCGATTAGTCCCGATGGGTCTCAAAGTCAGTTTGTGACCAAGGATGACATTGACCTTGCATGCAAGATTCTCCTGCTTCAATGTTGTCTGGGAATTTTAGGTACACATCACCAGACCTGGCTGATCATTTGCACTTTCTTAAATTCAGGGGCAAATTGGTTTGGAGCAATTTTGCTGCTACCTGCTACTTTTATCTGACCTTTTCAGGTCTCTGAAACATGCTGTTCTGTTACTTCAGAGTTAGTGTCAGGTTCTAATCTGGGGATATCAAGTGACTTGCCCAAGTTTGAAGAAAACCCATATTGGAACCTGACACTAACTCTGAAGCCCATATAACCTTGGAATCTGTAATCCCTTGTGCCTCTGAGGGCCATAAAGTGTTGAGAATTCATTCTCACAGGAAGTCAGCATCCAACCTTAAATTTTATTTCCTGTTAGAATAAGTACCATGCTGTACTTACACTCACCAGGGATTCCCTCTGTTTCTTACAGTTCTACAGTGGGCCAAGAAAGGATATTATACCATGAAAAGCAACTTGGTAATGCTAGAAAATGGGAAACAGCTGACAGTTAAAAGAGAAGGACTCTATTATGTCTACACCCAAGTCACCTTCTGCTCTAACTGGGAACCTGCCAGTCAACGCCCATTCAGTCCATTCATTGTCAACCTCTGGCTGAAGCCCAGCAGTGGATCTGAGAGAATCTTACTCAAGGCAGCAAATACCCACAGTTCCTCCAAGCGTTGCGAGCTGCAATCCACTCACTTGGGCGGAGTATTTGAACTACAAGCAGGTGCTTCTGTGTTTGTCAACGTGACTGAAGCAAGCCAAGTGATCCACGGAACTGGCTTCTCATCTTTCGGCTTACTCAAACTCTGAACAGTGCGCTGTCCTAGGCTGCAGCAGGGCCGATGCTGGCAGTCTTCCCTATACAGCAAACCAGTTAGGACCTGCCCTGTGTTGAACTGACTATTTATAACCCTAGGACCCTCCTCATGGAGAACTATTTATTATGTACCCCCAAGGCACATAGAGCGGGAATAAGAGAATTATAGGGCAGGCAAAATCCTAACGGACCCTGCTCCCTAAGAACTTACAATCTGAAACAGCAGCCCCACTGATGCAGACAAGCAGAGAGCCCTAGGAAAAGACAAAGTCATAATGCACAGATGACAGGGCTCTGATAAAACAGCAGTTAACTAACCCAACTCAGTTTTGTTGTTTTATGGGTGTGTTGTTCAGTGGACAGTGTACTTGACTTACCAGGAAAGATACAGAAGGGCAACTGTGACCTTAGCTCACAATCTGTTATGGGTTAACTTGGGGTCCTTGTGGCCCTTGTAGGCCAAGTTCTAAAGTCTCCCACGGAGAATTGAGAAACTCTGCCTCCACCTTCTCCCCAATACCCCAACACTCAGTATTTCTTTCTTTCTTTCTTTCTTTTTTTTTTTTTTTTTGGTTTTTCGAGACAGGGTTTCTCTGTGTAGCCCTGGCTGTCCTGGAACTCACTTTGTAGACCAGGCTGGCCTCGAACTCAGAAATCCTCCTGCCTCTGCCTCCCAAGTGCTGGGATTAAAGGCGTGCGGCTAACACTCAGTATTTCAATGTCTCTAATCTCTCTTTCCCTCTTTCCCCTTCCTCTCCCTCCCTCTTCCTCCCCCTTCCTCCCTCCCCCTCCCTCCCACCTCTCTCTCTCTTTCTCTCTCTCTCTCTCTCTCTCTCTCTCTCTCTCACACACACACACACACACACACACACACACACACACACACACACACGGAGTAGGCTGTTGTTTGCTGGTTCTCTTATTATCAACCCTGTATCTGTCTACAGCACTGTCTGGACTGTAGACAGCAGCTCCTGGCCTGCCCATTCCTCCTGATGGAATGACTATATTTAAAGGAATCTGCCGTAGCTCCCTGAAATCTCCATTGTTCCCATAGTGAACTTAATGATTATGTTATTATTTATTTTTTGATTAATAAAGATCCTCTAACATTATTGTTGTTGTATAGCTCTCATCCAGGCTACGGGGAGGAAGAGGAAGTCTTTAGAAGGAATTTTGCCAACTATTTTTCTGGGGGGAGGCGTTACCATAAATTCAGTTCTCAAGCTGAGCATACAGCAAGTTATGTCGGTAGCAGCATACTCTCTGCACGTCTGCCATGGCCTGGCCAGTGAAAAGCAGTCTCATTCTCTGTTCCCACCTTGCTCTGGAAAGGGAGAAGGGGACTGGAGATCGAGCGCTAAATGAGAAGCAGGAGCCAACCTTTCCAACAGCTGTCTAGGTGGCTATACTCGGAGCAAGAAGAAAACGGAGTTGGAACAGCCTGAGGCGTCATTTCTTGCCACCTCCGACTGTGATGTAAAAAATGATGATGTAAGAAACTCAAGAGTTTAACTGGTAAAATGTTTTGCTTAAAAGAAACACATTCATCCAAAAAAAATACTAATGTAGAAATAAAAAGGAGAAGGAGAAAGTGTCTTTCCTCCTGTCCTTGCTCTTCTATCGTGTGGATGACGCAGCCGTATCTTGACTAGAGCTCGTATAATATGAAGAGTCACTGAAAAACTGAAATCGTACTGGACAAGCCCGTGTGTCTGCACACATTCCCCAACAAAAGACCTTTGGTATGAGTAAGAGTGATGTTTGTGGATTTAGAAACTCAGTAGAAATATGTGTCCCGTGCCTTTGTGCCCTCCGGGAACAACGATCCTTCTACAATTTTAACTCCTGATGGGGTCAAGGTGGCTCAGCTGTAGAGTGCTTTGCTAGCAAGTGTGAGGCTCTGGGGCACATGCCCAGAATTGCAAAGGGGAGAAAAGGCATCAACTGACAGCCATGGCCATGATGCTCTTACAGTGTGGACATTCCTTAGGAAGGCCAGAATCCTACACCTTCTTGAATTAGCTCAGGAAAAGAGAGGGCAACTACATCTTTCTTTCTTACAACAGCTGATATTCATGTTCTGGCATAATCTTTCTTATTCAATTTGTCTGAGTTAGTGAGAATAGGATGGGCATGAGCCATCACTAGTTTAGTGGTGTCACCTGGATAGATAGATTTCATTTTACTTTTTATACACTTTAATTAAGATGTAATACCATTACTTTCCCCCTTCCCTTTCCTACCTACAGACATGTCCAAAGCCCCTCCCCCATCCCCTTCCATGTCTCTCCACTCTCAAATTAATGGTAGTCCATTTTCTTTGATATTAGTATTACATACATATATTTTTGATTATTATTAGCATTACATATATACATATGCATTAATGCATAAATATAACCCACTGAGTCAATTTTTGTTGTTTACATGTGTGTAGCTTCAGAGCTGACCACTTTGTAAATAGTATCTCCTAGAAATAGCTGTACAAACAAGAACAGAACACCCCAAGCACATTTTTAAAAAAGTCTTCACATAGTCATGTTTTCTTGATTTAAACATTATCCCCAAGCTTCAGCCTACATTCTTGTTCCTTAGGAACCATTATCTTCCAAATTATTTCTACTTCTAGTAAGGAATTTGCTCAAAACACCTGTATTCAGCTGGGTGTGGTGGTGTGTACCCAAGATACCAACATAATTTCAGAGAGATGAAAGAGAGTTGCAGAAAATTCAAGGCCAGCCTGTTTTACCTAGTGAGAGCCAGGCTAGCCAGGTCTGCGTACTGAAATTCTTTAAATTAATTAATTAGTTAAATGGCTGTATACAGAAGTAGTAGCGTTGATATAAAACTCTGCATTTTCTAGGCTACCTTCTCTTCTTCTATAATCTCTACTGCCCTCTAGAACCACTTCCCACAGCTCCATCCCAGACCTTTTTCTCTTTTTTTGGATGTTGCACTCCACCTCTCACCTTGTTTCCTCACAAGGTCCCCTGGCTAGTTCCAAAGTCTCTAAATCCAACTCTTCATCATCTGCTTCTGTCCTATATTCCCTAGGAATATATTCCCTATATTCCTATATTCCCTATATTCTCTCTGCAGGAGTCATGGTTTTAATAACCACTTTCAAGTTACTGGTGAAATACTTTTGAGGTAGGGGGTGTTTGGAGTTTCATTTGTTTATTTTGGCATTTTTTTTTTAAAGGGCCCAGGCTGGCCTAGACCTATGAATTCTTTGCAAGGCTTGAAATCCATGATGATCTTCCTGCTTCCAATTCTCATCCTCCTGGGATGGCAGAAGTGAGCCACTAGGGTAATAATTTGGGTTTTTATCTGTCCCCTAGAAGTCCTCTACCTCTCAGCAGTGGGCTCGGACCCTTGGATCCAAAGCATGCAAATGGAACTTTGGACCTTGCTGCTCATGTGACAACATCTCCTGTCAGTGTTGCTCATTCCACCAATTGCCATCTTTCTCTGCCCCATTTACCACAGCAGAAACCTACCGTGGCCAAGGATCCTCTTACCTCCCGCTCCCACGTGCTAGAATTAGAGGCCTATGCCACCTTGCCTGCTTTGTTCAGTACTAGTGGATTAAACCCAAGGGTTTGTGCAGGCTAGGAAAGCAGTATGCCAGCTGTGCCCCAGGTCCTAGCCCATAGGGCTGGCTTGATAACCATGTTACTTCTACATTCCATGGAAAGTTAGGGGAGAAAGATACACATTTTTTTTTGTTTGTTTCTGAACAAAGAGAAAATGATCAAGGTACAAAATAATGCAGTCTTTGCTGTTTGATAGGAAGCAAGGAACCACAAAATGCAAATGTCCCATGTGGCATGCCTTCAGAACAGGAGTACCCCATTTAAATGGAAGCAACAATACCCTCCTGGGCTTCCAGTGGGAATGTATTTTGTGGTGTATTCAATCATTGCCACAGGACCAGATCCCCTATATGGAGAGCTGCTCTCTCTTTGAAGAAGGGACTTAGAACTGATTATGATTGCTGTTCTGCTCCTCTTGTAGAATTTTAGCCCAGGCTTCACAATTGATCAGTTTTATAACCATGGACAAATTGTTCAACCTGTCAGTCAGTGTCCACATCTAAAAAGTTGGCTTTTGTTTTTGACAGGGCCCAGGCTGGCCTAGACCTATGTGTTCCTTGCAGGGCTCAAATCCATGATGATCTTCCTGCCTCCGGTTCTCATAGTGAGGATATTTTTTTTGTATAGTTGATGGGGTTGGTGAGGGTTAGCAGAAAGTCCCAGTAGACTGCTCTCTGAGGCTCATCACCAAATGAAGCACACTGTAGAACCCAGAACAGTGGCCTGCATTCACCACTGCAACTGGGTGAGGGAAGGGGGCATCCTAAAATAATTGAAACTTCGATATTCCAGGATCCCAGTTGGCAGCTCTGACATCCTGATAGCTCTTACCTATGAAGTAGAAGGAAGAAAGCACCGAGTGTGGAGTGGAGAAGTGAAAGCAAAAATACAAAGAGGAAAGAAGATAGCAGGAGAAAGACAGACTTCTGTGAGGGAGGGAGAGGAAATGGAGGGGGAAAGGGGGAGAAAGGGGAGGAAAGAGAGAGAGAGAGAGAGAGAGAGAGAGAGAGAGAGAGAGAGAGAGAGAACAAAGGACCACGTGCAGCAGTGCACATCTGCAAACCTGTAACTCTAGCCCTAGGGAGGCAGAAAACTAACAAGTTCAAGTCCAGCTTAAGATACACTTGAGTTATTCGGACAAGTTTGAACTGCAGAGTGAGACACCTTCAGAACATCAGCAAACAAACACAAGACCACTTCCGTTGCCAAGAATAGAGTTTGAATACAACAGAGAAGCCACCTTGGTGTATTGAAAAGCAATTCCCTAGATTTGACAAGTGTTCACTGGTAGACTAGAGATGTAGTTCAATTCATAGTGCTTGTATATCATGCATGAGGCCCTGGGTTTAATACCCAGTTCCTCATAATACCTGGCATGGTAAAATGCACACGTGTAGTCCAAGAATTCAGAGGCAGTGGCGGAATTAGAAGTTCAAGGTCATTCTGGGTGACATGGAATATCTGGTGGTTGGCCTGACGTACACAAGACCCTGTCTCAAACAAACAAACAAACAAACAAAAGCAAAAATAAACACAAAATGGTGCTTCTTGAGGATTTCACAAGGGTTGACAGCTTATGTAGAAGCAGTGTTTAATGGGTGCAAAAAGCAGAAGAGGAAATGTGGTATATAAAGCTCAATTCCAAGAGGCAGACCAGAATATAGGCTCAAATCACACCCCCACCATGAAGTATCACATAATTCAATTTCTCTGTACTTTTATTCACCTATAAATGGAGATAATAGCAATGAAGACCTGACAGTGTTGTTCAAGGTTTACATGAGCCTAATTATGGGAACTATTTAATATAGTGCTAGTATATGGGAGTTAAAGTTAACTGTTCAAAGCAAGAAAGAACCAGTAAAGTAGCTGAGGCAGAAAGTTAATTCAGTTTCTAAAAAAAATGTGGGGACAAAGAAGAGAAACGCAGCATGATTCTGGTGAATTAATGGCTTCAACATCATTCCATGGCCGCTATGACTACTGTCTGGCACTGCTACTGCTACATTGTCACCCACAAAGCTTGAGCAGAGACACTGCAATGTGAACTACAGACACCAGAATGTTGATAACATTCTGCAGACCACCAGAAGACAGACTGTCTAAATTAATACTCCCTACTCCACTCGAAATATTGGCATAAATGAAGTGTATGTGAACCCTCATTGCATCCAGAATCCTTGCTGCAACTTAGCAAAATGTATATTTGCTCTTATGTTCTCAGGGTGGGGCATGAGGATAGGAATAGGCTGTTATCTAGCTCAAATATTTCCCCCTCTCTGTCTCTCTCTGTGTCTGTGCCTGTCTCTCTCTGTCTCTCTGTCTCTCTCTCTCTGTGTGTGTGGGAGGGGGGGTGTATGTGTGTGTCTCCCTATGAGAGAGTGGGGATGTAAAAGGCATGGGTCAACATCAGGTATTTTTGCACAGGACTCATCTACCTTTTGGATTTTTGAACTTCATTGCTCTAACGTGTTTATGATAGGTAGGGCATGCACATTCCATGTAGGGAGAGAGTTGAGGACAACTTCATGGCGGTGGTTGTCTTCTTTCACCTTTATGAGCATTCTAGGTATTTAACTCAAGTCATCAAACTTTCAGGGCAGGCACCTTCGCTCAGCCATCTCACCAGTCCCACCTTGGTTTTTGAGATAGGGTCTCTCCCTATCCTAGAACTTGATCAGGCTAGGCTGGCAGGCCAGCAAGCCCCAGGAATCTACCTGTCTTTGCCATTTCAGTTCTGGGACTGTAGGTGCTAGCCACCACAGCAGTATTTTGACATATATTCTGGTGCTATACCTTAGATCCTCCTGCTTTCATGGCAAGTACTTCACAAGCTGAGTTATCTCCCTCAGCCTACAGCTCACATCCTTTCCATCCTCCCTGCTGACATCAGAGATCACAATTGAAAATATCACAGATGGACAAGCTCTTGTAAATTACAAAGATGGAGGAGCACTTGGATAGGGAAATGAATGTTTCTCTCCTAATGTTGGAAGGAAGATTGCGAGATACAGTTCAAGTAGTTCGTAAGGTGAAGTCAGAAGATGAAAGATAGGGCAGTTAAGGAAAGTTCTATGTCACCAGTGGGTGACATTTGCTCACTACATTACAGGTATGATCACACTATGAAATAAAACCTTAAATGGAAAAGATAGGTTGGGGGAAGACTGATGCACGTGGACTAGCTAAAATTTCCAACCTCAACCTACTCCTATTTCTAAATGAAACAGAATGATTGAGTACTAGACATTCATCAAGATCTAGAATAACCTAAAGCTGGTGATTATGGTAAGCACACTTTGATCCGAGCACTGGAGATCCAGAGGAAGACAGATCTCTGTGAGTTAAAGTCCAGTCTGGTATGCACAGTGAGTTTCAAGCTAGCCATGACTACACAGTGAGACCTTGCTGATAGATAGATAGATAGATAGATAGATAGATAGATAGATAGATAGATAGATAGATTGATAGATAGATGATAGTTGCTGGAAATATAGTAAGAATCTATGAATCAATAGATGAATAAAATTATGGTATATACATAATGGAATGCTACTCAGCTTTTCAAAAGAAGAAACTAATTTGTAACAGCATTAATGAACCTGGAAGGCACTGTGCCAGGTGAAATAAGCCAGGCAGAGAAAAGTAAATGCTGCATGATCTCACTCATTCCTCACGTGTAGAATATAACAACAGAAACTCATAGATGTGGAGGGGAAAATAGGAGTTAATCAGGGCATGAGTGGGGAAAGAGAGAGGATAGTATTTTGATCAAAGTGGACAAAGTTTCAGTAAAACAGGATGAATTTGTATGTGTACAATACACTGACTATAGCTGATATTTTTTGTCTACTTCAGAACAGTGAAAAGCAACGATTTTCAAAGTTCTCACTACAGGCATCATAATAGTTGAGGCAATTCATATGTAAATGTAGTGGTGTATGCATGGAATGAAAGCTCACATATTGTCACCAACAAACAATTCATATTTGTCAGCTGAAAATCAAATGACATTTAAAGAACAACCTTCCTCAACATCAGTTAGCACGAAAAAAAAAATAAAACACATGATCTTATTTATAAAGCACTGTTTATTCTTGTTTATTGAAAATGTCCATTTTAAAAGTCTTTAAAATAAAAACAAGTTTAGAAAATCTGAGCTCCTATAAGAAGGGACATAACAGAGGGGAAACTGAAAGGCCCCTAAGGGCAGCAGTTTACTTACAGAGTATTGTAAACAACACAACTATGGAGACATGACTGTGGGGTTAACATGGCTTCATTTCCTTTATATTATTTAGTGTGGAAGCATGGGCAGCCCACTGCACAGGTTTCATTATGCAGAGTACCAAGGGCCTCTTCTCAGAAGGGCAAAGTCCCCAAACATGCATATGTACACATCCTTTATGAGACCTTTCAATGTCTTAAGCAACAAACTAAATTATTTGGTGACCACAAAAGTGTTTTCCTATGGACAAAATTTGCACATTGATTGCCAACTATTGTCTAAGCACAGACAGAACACATGGGTTGCTACTGTTCTTCCTTTTGTAAAGTTTTTTTTTTACATGAAAGATGTCTCACAGAAATCTCTGGGCTTAGAAACAAGACAGCCATTCTTAGAAACCTTTACTCGCTAAGCTGACAAAGATGGCTGGATGAGATTGTCTGAGGTTGGACTTCAGGAATACTCCATATCCTGTGGGTGCTATAATGTCGGCCATATAACATGAGATAATAGCACTGTACCATGAAATTATGGAAACTGTGAGAGCCTCCATATCACAAAGAAAAAGGGCTCCTCAACAAGCTTTTAGGTTTTGAAACAGCACTTACAGGCCCAATCAAATATACATGTAAGCCTTTGGTTGGCATTCTGCATCTCTTTCCATGCCTTTGCCATCTGGCCAAGTTTTCCTGCCATCTGAGGAAGTAGGTATGCTCCTCCATCCTCGGCCTGTTTTGACTTGTGTTGAATTTAGGTATACAGTGTTCTTCTGGGGCTCTCTTCGAAATCTGCTTTCTCACAGGTCACTTTTCTGGACCACTTACAAAGTCAATGGTTTGACATTACAAACAACTTGAGCCAACTAATTTCACTGACAACCTGCTCCACTAGGAGGGGCCCTTTAACTCAGGGTCTATAATCTGGCTCATCATACTAGAGGTCAATGATGAGTCTAACTTCTTACTGCAGAAACCAGAGCTTGGTGAGATGGGATGCAAGGTGTGTATTAGGGAACAATACCTAGGGAACTTCTCACCCAGGTTGTTTAAAGGTAAAAAGGTTGTCGTTGAAATATTCAAAGTAAAGTCACTGCTCATAGTAACTGTTTAACAAAATAAGCAAAGCAAATCCATGATTGTTTACACCCCACTTTGTATGGCTGGCTAAAAGCACAGGGTTGGGGGAGGTAGAAAACTTACATAGAGGCAGAGGGCTGGGCTGTAAAGCTACACTACACTAGGGATATCTGCTCCATCGAGCTGCTCTGCCCTGCTGCTGAGGGAGGACTGCCTAAAGCAATTTGCTGATAGACTTGGTGCTGGTGTGGATAGTTGGAGTTCCTACCACACTGACTTTAAATGGACACCAGCACAGAGGGCATAAGGGCACTACACTGTTCTTGATCTGGACAGACAACATGGGCAATAGGTTCTTAAAGTACTGAAGGTGGCCATATGACTGTCAAGGAAATGCAGCTGGGTCACTGGGCCAAGACATTCATTTTCACCTACTCTAGACATAGCCTGAGAAGCTTAGCCTCCAGCGAATTAGGTAGTAAAAGGCTGTTGGGCGTAGCAAAGTATTGGGGCCATTTTCGCCACCATGTCAGGCTATTTCCCCTGTTAAAACAAGTGTCAATCGACTGATAACCAAGCAAGAAACACTGAATCAAACAGTGGAGGGAGGAGGGAGAAGGGGACAGAGGGAGGGAGGAAGGGAGGAAGAAAGAGAGAGAATCCCAACACCACAAAGCACAAAGCTCAAATGCACAGTTAAATCATTCAGCTGATCATTTTAACAAGTGCTGAAGGCACTGTGCTCAACTGCGCAGTGATGGTTATGGGAGAATCGAGGTCTTGCTGCCAGATTCAGCTCGAATACATTCATCCGTTTGCTTCAACAGCTTCCGGACCAGCTTCTCTAAGTCCTTCCTTGACTTCAATTCTTCTTCCAGACACTGCTTCATTTTTTTATTCTCCTAGAAGGGAAATGAGTTATAAAGCACTGAGCCAAGGCGGCCCTTCTCGAGGTTCCTCCTCCTCCTCCTCCCCCTCCTCTTTTTCTTCCTCCCCCTCCTCCTCCCCCTTCTCCTCCTGGCGTCCTTCATGCTGACTACATATTCTTGGTCCTCTGCCTGTGTGTAAGCAGCCTCCTACACTCTTCACTTTTATCCAAATGTTCTTGCAGGCTGAACCTGCCCCGCAGACAACTTGCTCCACACATTTTCATTTAGGATCACTTTTCTTTCAATGCAAGTGTGTGCTAAGAGGCTTCCTAAATATCTCTGGTGCCACCTTCATCTTCTGAGTACCAGACCCACAGGATCATGTCAGTGGGGCAGGTCAATCTAGAGAGATGATAAGCACCTTAAATGCATTATGTTCTAAAGGGACCTTAGTATCACCTCCCCCATCACCCGAAACCTCTTCCAGTACTTCTGGATCCTTGAAAGGTTGCCCACTATAGCAAATTATATAACCAGGGGAGAAGCTTCTCTAATATCTGTTCTCTCGTAATCCCAGGACTGTGCCTTCATATGACATAACTTTCAACTCTGCAATGTCTCTTTATATTTGTTCTCCTCTTTACGTCCTCACTGGCTGGCCTCAGCTTGGAACTTCACCATGACTCTTCCAGAATATGCTAAGCACTCCACAAGTGCTCCTGTAGGCTCCGACTCCCCTCTTCCCTGTGTCCCTCTCTCACAGGCACAACCAGTCTTATCACAAACCACCACAGACAATTCTCTTTTCCATCTTTCTTTCGTTCCTTCTTTCCTCTTTTATCTCTCCTTCATTATTCACCCTTTGTTTTCATGACAAGGTCTTACTATATAGATGAGGCTAGCAAATCCAGGATGCCCTTGCCTCAACCTTCCTAGTGGCTAGGACTGTAGACAGGCATTGCCATATCTGAGCTTGCTTACAGTCTTTTAAGATGTGAGGGAACAAAATAGCAGTATCTAAGTTTGGGACTCTGCTGAATATATCTACATAGAAAGGCTCAGAAATCAAGGCCACATCATAGAAGGAATAAGACTCACCTGATACCACAAAGAAAATGCCAACTCTCCCTTAGTACCTGCTCCTGGGCTCCTCCTGAAACCACCTCCCAGTGGCAAAGAAGACTGAGCAATTCTACCATCAGAGAAGGTAACTTTTTGGTAACAGGTACCTGTTTCAGTTCCTTGACCTCATCCTTCAAGGCATAGACCGCATCAACAAGGCTCCTAAAATAAACAGAGAAAATTTGTAAGTGAATGTTTGGTACCGAAGTGCTGATAAATAAGCAACCTACAACTCTATATAAATACAGAGATGGAAATAGTGTGGTTTCTACCTGATGGGGAGTATTCCTACTCTGGATGGTCCACATCCTTTCTCTTCATAGGGAGAAAAGTCTCATCATGCATGCCCATTTCAATGCCATGTTACACCATCATTTCTATACTGCCCATCTTTCCTCCCACTCTCAGCTTGTGTGACCAGAAAACAACAGATAATGACCATAATTTTTTTTTCAATTTGGGGATATAGTTGACAAATTAAAAACTATATATTTAAAGTAGGCAGCATGGTGCTATGGTGCGTTTGTCTTATGAAATTTTGTCATAAATGAAGTTATCACAACCATCACCACATGTAGTTGTAGCTGCTATTTGTGAGTGAGTGCTATTTGTGAGTATGTGTGTGTATGTATGTATGTATGTATGTATGTATGTATGTATATATGTATTGAGAACACAGGAGGTCTATGCTCTTAGTAAATTTCAAGTATAAAATATATTATTCAAGTATAAAAGATATAGTCACTATGCTACATATTAGACAGACTAAAACTTACCTATCATCTTATACAACTGAACATTATAGGGTTTTTTTTTAATCAACATCATCTATTTCTTCTACCCACCCCCCAAGCCTCTGGTAATCACAAGTCTACTCTCTGCTCCCGTCGAGTTCAATTTTTTAAGAGTCCCATCCTATGGTTTTATTGCTGCAGCTTTAGAGTAAGAGTAAATATTACATACAACACAATAAAAGCTATGCTATCAAAAGACCCTATACATGCTACAATAGCCATGCCTTTTTATTTAGCTAACCTTGCATAATAAAAAATCAGGACATTAAAAATACTATTTTTTTTTAAAAAAAAATAATGATGAAGTTCCCTGGTTAGTGGTGGCATTTGTTGCTTCTCAAATTTTTCAAATCAAGGAACTTACAGATTTGGATTTTAGTTGGGGAGTTTTTAAGATTAATTTTTATGATTGGAATTACAAGCAGTTGTGAGGTAGCTTCCCTATATGTGTCTTGTGAATTTAACCAGGGTCCTCTGAAAGATCAGCTGGTGCTCTTAACTGCTGAGCCATCTCTTCAGGTCCTAGGTTTTAGTTTTTATCCTGTCACTTACTGTCACTCTGAGCTTGTGTAACCAGTTTCTTTTATATATATTCCTTGAAGCCTTCACTACGATGGCTAATAATATCATCAATAATAACTAATAACATCAATAATAATGTTCTTAATAACAGTAATTATCATCCATGGGCATACTTTTTTGAGTGCTAACCTTTATAATTATTATATTTGATCACAAAACAACTCAGAAAATATTTCCATCACTCACACTTCACAGATGAGGAAAACAAATTCAGAGAGGTGGAAGAGCTAGCCCAGGGTGACACTGATAAAACACAGCAAATTGAGAGCAGAACTTGGACTCTAGCCTGTTCTCTTGAGTAGGACTATGTGCAGCACCCCTCCATAGCCTCTGCATAAGTTCCTACCTCCAGGCTCCTCCCTTGTTTGAGTTCCTGCCCTGACTTCCTGCAATGTTGGAGAGTGACCTGAGGGTTGTAAGCTGTAATAAACAGTTTCCTCCTCCAACTTGTTCATGGTTATGGTATTTTTTTCCCGGCAACAGAAGCCCTAAGACAGCCTGTCATGCCTACATTAGGCCCCAGATGTGTCAAGAAAGGAACATTCTCTACTCACTTCTCTTCAATGATGGTCTGCCCGTTACTTCTGGTTTCTTCAATAATGAGTTTCTCTTCCTCAGGGAGTAGTACTTGTGGAACAGAATCTTTACGAGTACCTGTAAGTGATGATCATGATCACGTGAGAGGGGGCAGGGAGTTATCAGAGGCTGCCCTAGGTATTTATTCCTTTCTCCTGTATTTACAGCAGCGAGGTTCTTCATGCCCTGTACTCAAAGGGCAAGCATGCCACTTTTACATTTTCCTGATAGCGGGGACTCTAAATGACATTATTTGATCTTCGAGAAGGGGAACTGATGTGGTAGGAGTCCCAGACTTTTCTATTTTCCCTTTCCCAGAGCAAAGAGCTCATCCCTGATCACCCAGTCTGTCTCTGCATACCTCCAAGGGTCACATACCACACCCCATGATCACTGGGAATTCTTTAATTTCAGTAAAGATCAGGCTGAGACCAGCACTGCTCCAGGGTACAACATGGTGAAAGGGTTTCAGAAGCAGCACTCATTCCTTCTCCAGTCCTCTAGGAAATGAGGAGTAGCCTAAAGCCATTTGGGTGGTGGGTTCAGTGGAGCTGGGAGATTATCATATCAGCAACAAAACTCAGGTGTCTTCACTGCTCTCTGCCCACACTGCCTCTACAGCCTGGAAATCTAGATCCTTCCACTCCAGGTTCAGAGACATAATCTTTGGTCTGTCTAGGTCACTGACTAGGTCACTGTCTTGGAAGAGTATCCTTCACAAATATACACATTCACTTCTTTTACTTGACCACTTCCACTTCCCCAGAGGTAAGATGTGTTTCTGTTTCTCTTTCTGTGTTCAGACAATAGCTCTTCATCAGTATGCGGAAGATAAATGGATGGATAAAAGAATGTATACAGAAAGCCAAGAGCAGTCATTTCTAGGGAAATGGGACATTAGATTGGCCCACTATGATGCTGAAATGTTGGCCACATCTGAGTGTTAAGCAGGATACTTCCCATATGTACAAGAGAAGGTAAGAAGGAGGAACAAAACTGGTCTTTCTTGGGGCAGATCACATGCCTGCACTTTTACCTCTGACTACATGGATAGACACTATAGCTAGAAAAACAAGTGGTTCTGAGGTGAGGTAAGGTGGGATTTTGTATGAGGGATGCTGTGGTGTCTCCTCATCCCCATCTCCACTCTAGCTTTCACAATAAAAACTTCTCTCACTTCCTCTCCCAGCTCATCAAAACTTGTTATTAGAACCGAGCATGCCAGAAGCTGCAACCAGGTTGCATCTGTGATACGATGTCCCTGTTCACAGTGAAATATATTGATTTCCACATCAAGTTCTTTCCTTTCGTGACAGCCTGTGATATGTGATACTTTGTGTTAAGGTAGTCTCTTATGAAATCCTTCTCATACCAAGTAAGCAGCTGTGAAAAATACAGCACTAGAGGACATTCATTCCCTATGCAGATGTGAGAAACTTTCTAAAGGGGCTATATCAGTAATGACATAAAGTCTGTGATGAGAGAAAACAAAATATATAATCTATGTGGCTTGGACTGGGAGAAGCCTAAGGATTTGCCAGAAGGCATCATCTAGCTTTCAGGGGTATCACCTAAGAACTGTTTAGGCAAATGCCTTCATCTAACAGCTCCTTGAGACATTTTATACATTGTGAAGTCTCAGCTGTGTAGCTACATTTCCAGATTTTCAGGCAACTTTGAAACCTAAGTCTGATGAAGCATCGCTCACTTCAACACATAGCTGATGAGAGATAGTATTCTGACTTCCTTTCTTTTCTGCCTATAAGACGAGATTAGCATCAGTTCGCAGACACAGGAACTCTCTGGGCTCTTTAATTCCTAACTAGTGCTGGTGGAGGTATCTGTGTAGATCAAAAGAGAGTGACTTTAAAAAAATTTTTTTTCTCATTTCTATCACCTCTAACATTTTCCTTCTTGCATCTCTCTTTCTCTCTAGGTGAAAAGCAACAGTTCACAAGCAAACCAACCAGCAGCTAAAGCACCTTATCTGAAAGATTCAGTCCTGCACCTCTGCTCTGCATCACATGCTTTCCATACCCTGCAAACCCGATCTGTAATGAAGGGTTTTTTTTTTCCTTCGAAGAGACAGCAAGTACCAAAGAATAAACCCCATTCATTAGCAAAAGCAGTGTGGTGAATTCTAATTGAGCCATTACCTTGTTGAAAACTGGCGCTGGTGCAATAAGCTTCGATCACCTTAAGAATCTGAGCATCCTCTTCCAGGGCAGCAGTACCTGTCAAATTTAATCAGTAATAACTTCTGCTACATATATGACCCTGAACACTCAAAATGATGTCGTGCCAATCACTGCCAAGGGTTGCAGTGTTTCTGAAAGGCAGGCAGAAATTTGTTCAAGCCCCATGAGGCAAAAGAATGACATCAAGAGTAACCCCGAGAGTTCCGGGGAAGGAGTGTTGCTTCGGAAGTTCAGAACTCTAAAGTAGTAAGGGTTTTATTAATCCTCTCTTGAAGACTAAAATGATGGCAGTGGGCTTGGTGTTGGCTCCAATTCTCATCCAGTACATCAAAGTCTTTCTGTCAATTAAATTTCAAGGCTTGCCTTCTTTAAGAGCCTTTCCCTGTTGACCCCACCCATCTTCTCAACCAGCCAGCATATCACTCATCATCTCCCCAACTCAGTCTTTAAATACTCAGATGGCAGTGTTCCACTAATAAGTTTAGGTGAGGGTGGGGTTGGAGTTTCAGGAATTGAAGTTCAGCAAAGATAAAATTTTAATATGTTATATTATATCACATTATATTACATTATATTATATTATATCAGAGTCACATGTCACCTAAGGTTACATCTAACTTGTAACTGAGGATGGAGTTGAACTTCTGATCCTCCTACCCCCACCTCCCAAGCAGGGATTAGAGGCACATGCTGCCAAGCCTGGTTTACATGCTGCTAGGGATCAAACTTTGGGCTTTGTGCTTGCTAGGCAAACACTCTATGAATTGAGCTGTGTTCCTAGCCACAGGAAAGATTTATCTAAACTATACTTGCAACTGATATATGCAGTGCTGCTACATCACTGATATATATATATATATATATATATATGTCTCCTAAAGTTCCCTTGTTCACAATTTTAGAGTCAAATACAGACATATCGCTTGACTGGCTGACTTTATAGTCATCTCTTAAACGTTTCCTGATGCCAGCAGGCTGACTCCATGGGCAACTGAGAACATTCCTGGGCACTGGACTTCCAGAATGATTTCTGTCCTCAGGTCCATTTGGTCTATCTGTTCAGAAAAATATTCCAGGCATCAGAAATCTAGAGGAAAAAAAAATGTGTCCATAGCAAATGGGTACCATTGGGGGATCTAAACCAGGTGGGGGTGAAGTGATGCAGCATGAAAATGGTCCAGATTGATGTCTGTCAGAGTCAGCAGGAAGTGCAGCAGGAAGCAGCTTATTCCAAAGTCTTAGAAGTGACCAAATTTTCTGTGTATTTTTTTACAACAGATGATGCCAAGAACAAACTGCTCTAATTGTTTGCTTTTTAAAAATTCTCATGTTAGTTCACCCATAAATAACTTTGCAAAAAGCACAGAACACATACTTTTCCTAATCACGTATTCTTCCTCAGATGCTTTTCTCTCCGTCTTTCTTTTGTGAAGAAACTTCTTCATCGTTTTGGGGCTCTTACTAGATTCCTGTAAAGGTAATAGTTTCTCCATGAATTAACATTCTCTTCCAAAGATGAATGAAAATAAAGCAAACAAAATGAATTGGAATACATCTCTCATCGCGATAGCATCCATTAGGGAAGGGTCAGAATTTTAGATCACACATACTATAAATGGCTCCAGTAAACTCAGAAAGGTTCAACAAAGCACAGGCAATGACATTCCACTTCCAGTTGCCACAGGCATGAGACTAAGAATGGAGAAGGATGCAGATTGTGCAGGAGGGTCAGTGCCTTTAGGGTACCATCTGCAGCAGAAGTAATGGGATTTCATTCCCAGAAGAGTAGCAGCATTCCTAACTTGGTTTATATTCACCATGGACAGTTTGAAGTGAATTAAGTAAGCGATGCAACTACTGATTGAACAGTTTTAAGAGTTTAAAACTGCCTGAATAAGTTTTGCTGAGCAGTGACCCTATAAAGGAAACTATAATTCCTATCAGTCAGTTGGGAAAATTAAAATGGAGAGAGTTATTTTCTCAGAGAGGAGAATTTCATGAAGGGTTTCCTGATAAATAAATGTGGCTTATATATAGCCAAACCACACCTTTAATTAGTGCACAATAAAGATGAAATTTAGTGAATTTGCTTTTTGACACACTAAAAAAAATCTATTCAATGTTAAAATGCAAGTAAACAAATTGGAAAACTTAGAATCCCAATATACTGTTTTGATATTCCATATTGTCTAGAATCTATGTATCTATCTGATACATGAGGAATAATTAGTATTGGAAAAAAGAACATTAAAAACATAGGGAAAATGAGCATTTTAAAGGCATGATATACAAAGTGATATTTTACAAGGACCAAACACAAGCCTGCTTTTGAAGAAAGTACTTACCTGTCAGAATTGCTTCTTCACATTTTAGCCACCAATTATAGCAAGGGACAAAACAAGCATAAAGGAAAGCTTCATTCACCAAAGGTTACAGCACAACGACATTATGATGTCACTGTTCTACCCTTACCTTTAAGATATAAGACATCCTCTAAAATGAATATGTAAAGAAAGAGAAGATGAGCGTGAGAGGTCGATGGTTATAATGACCACATCCATTTATCAATAGTTCTAAAACAACATTTGAAATGTTAGTGTTATCATCAATTACACAGAAAGAATACCGCCACATTTCCCACATTAGTCTCAGATGCAATACCCTCATGCAAAAGTCCAAAGAATCCAGTTCTTTACAGAATTAAAAATGCTGAAAAATCACCAAAATGCACAGGACATAGCAAGAACATATTAATAACTCTCTTTCCCCAGCGGAAACAAAGTGATCATGCCTTAGTTTTAATAGATTAGTTATGTGTAGGATGAAAGTCAACTCCACCCTTTAGAGTTTGCCTTGGTATGAATTTAGTAACTGACAGTTGCAAAATGTCCATTATCAAAAATGGAAATAAGTTACTATGAAGTGGCACTCCTGGTTTAAGGCATAAAAGAAAACTAAATGGTTGCAGGCCAGTTTCAAAGCAAATCTGCAGGAGCACTTCCTGCCCGAATTCTGAATAGAGTTACATTAAAAAAAAAAAGTATGCTCAAGATTCATGTCCATTATGCCAGTTGAAAGGGTTAAAAAAATCCTCCATGTCTCTATAGTGTTCTATTGTGCACTGAGAGACAGAGGCAACCATTAACCGGAATGAAAGCATGGCTGCTCAAATCAAAATACACTCAAAATTGAGCAAAGGCTCCAATATCAAAGCACACCAAACAGAGAATTATACACTGTCTTTACATCCAAATTCTAAGGTTCATTTCATAACTGTCAGCAACGTCCTCTTCATACAACAAGACCAGAAGAGTAGTTATTAATAAATGAGCATCTTTTCTGAAATATGAAATAAGTAGAAATAAGTAAAAGGGGAAAACATCGCTGGATGAAAAGGTAATAAATACTGTGTCATTAAGGGAGCTAATGATTGACATTCCTTGACTACACTTGTAGAGTAGAGGATCAGCCACACTGGCCATGGCATATCTTTGTAGTACACTAGGTAGATGCCAAATGCCCTGTGCAGGAAGTTGCTACCGAGAAGCCTCTCTGTAAAAAAGACATTCCTTTCATTATATTCTTCCATCCTTCCCACTATAGCAAACATTGCTTTCATGGTTGAGACACATGCGTTGGTCTCATGATGTTATAGGGATTGGGCTTTGTTGATCAACATGCTACAAAATACAGAAGTGGATGTTTGATTAGAAATGCAACTTCCAAAGACGTGTTTCTTGTTTGAGATGTGTGTACATAGTTAGCTAATCTAAAGAATCATTCTCTCTTCGTAGAGAGACAACAGAGACACTTAAAGAAAAAACTAAAGAAACAGGCAGTGTACTTGAGCTGTTCAGTTCCATCAATGTGTGTAAATGGAGAACAGGGAAATGCAAAATTAAAAAGCAATCACTGAATCTAGCAATTCAAGACATATATATATATATATATGTATATATATATATAAATATATATTCTATCATAAGTTCTAGCATATTCTCCCTGAACTATTTACAGTAAGCTCCAAAATTAGCTCGTCAGAAGCATTTTACACCATACATAGCAAAATTACCTCTTTATAACCTAGTGCTGCTGATGGTCTAAGTGGAGGTGCAGGTCGTAGGCAACTTAAACTCCATGGTTTTATAATTTGAGGAGGCTCCAAGGGTCCTCGGGGCTGTCCGGTAGAGCTAAAAGACTGGGAAAATGTCTCATGAGATGCTGGCAATCTGCCATCTGAACCCGACCTGGTACCACACAGTGAGAAAATGACAATAGCTTCATTGGATCAGCAAAGCCAGACACGAAATGGGGAATGTGGAATAGTGAAAGTGTCCAATTGGAAAACTGACAGTTTCTACATAAAGTTATGGGGTCTCTAAGGAACAGCACAAAATGGACTTGGTGTCCCATGATCCTGTCCTCTCTTTTCTGAAAATTTCAGAAATGTATCCTCTGTAAGGGAGGAAAGTGGAACAATAGAAATCATTCAAGGTTCAGCGATGTGCTTTGCACTCACTTAGAATCTTAAATGGATTATTTCATCAGACTCAACTACGACAACAGACTCAGCGAAGTAACTGGCTAGTAATTGACAAAGACAAGACTTGAACCCAAAGCCTGTGTTCTGCCACCACAACAGACACATAACACTCAAAATAAAAATGTTGGCATTGCAGGTTTGAGTGTTAACAGACAACAGAGGAAAGCTTCCGTTTCACCCAGCAAGTACAGTAATATCTCACTAATTCCAATTCAACAAGTTATTGGTTTCTGAGAACTCAGAGAATGGCAATGCTAAAAGTTTCCCTTCCATGCAAGTTACTGAGCAGATGTAAGAGGATGAGATTATATGGAATTGTTCAAGCATTCAGGGAAGTGAGCTCTCTGTTTTGACTTAGCACATGATTACTGTGAGAATATCAGTTATAAAACAAGTCTTGTTTATAATTAAAACATTTTAGAAGAGCCTTTGGCAGGAAACACTTGGCTAGTACTTCAAGTGCCTTAAGACTGCTGACCAAAAGCGCATACATCTAAGTGAAATGTTTTGTTAATTTCAATGGGCTTCAACAATGATGAGCAATCCGAATCAGTGAAGTTTAACTGTACTTCAAAATCTACAAATAGAGACCACCCAAAGAGAAACGGCATGCTTGCTGCTGATTTTTAGAAATCTTTAGTAGGCAAAGTCTGACAGGAAAAAAAAAAAGGAAACCTTCAATAATCCTAATACTTCAATAATCCCAACAATCCAAATGGATTACTTACAGAATGAGTACTACATGATGAGGAGGAGGTCTTAGACAATGAGCTGCAAGAGGCTGGTCCTTTGGTCAGTCTGTTCAGCTGCTCCATCCACTCCTGGAAGTCCTGGTTATTGTTGCAATGGACCACAATTCTCTCTACCGTGCTACCTGTATCACCATATTATGAGCATTTAGGAACAAAAGTCAAGAATCTGTCTCAAAAACACATTTTGCAGAAACTTAGACATACTATGAAACCAAACAATAAGCATACTAGCAAACTGAAACCTCACATTACTGACTCGCCATCTAGTCCACAGTTTATTCTAAGAAGATTGTACTGTTTTGACCATTGTCCAAGACAAGACAAAACAAAAACAAAACAAAACATGTAGTTGAAACCAGTTGAAAAATCTTTAGGCAAGTACCAAATCTTAGGCTCCTTATTGGTGAGTACAGGTTTTGATAAGGCTGGGGACATTAGCCCTGCCTGTGACATCCATGTAGAAGTACAGGCATTACAGGTAAATCACAGAGGTCTGGCAAAAGGGAAAATGTCAAGAAGTATGAAGCCTGGGCATTTTGCTCAATTTGTATAGAAAGTTGCGTGGCTTCTTAGAACACCACCAAGTCTTGCTGGTTTATAGGTTGATGATAAGAGTGGATAGAAGGCTGCAACTTTGGTTTCTTGGCCACCATATGACAGAGAAGGAGAAAGTCAGTCTCTTTTTTTATTCTCCAGCTCTTACAAGTATCTCTTAAGCAAGAGAAAATGGAAAGTAATGGCAAAGCTGGAGCTATGAAATGACCAGGAAGCTTCATGGCTTTATGGGTCTACTCGAGTTTTTCTGGGGGAATGGAATGGGCTTTGCCATAGCCCTATAAAACCTGCTGATGAACTACACAGAGGAAAATAATAGCATTTCTTTGTTTAAACTCCACTTTATTCCAAAAAGGATTTGAAGTAGCTACATGAAAAGGAGAAAATTACCCACCTGTGATTTCAAATGTGCAGTCATTGCCTTCAATTTCATCCAATCTGGTCACCACCATCCCTGTTATTGGTATTTTTCCCTAGCAGAAAAAGTCTTCCTATTAATTCTATGATCATACATATTTCTCTCAGACGTTTGATCCCCTCAGGAATCACATGTCAAGACATATTTCACTAGTCTGACAAGATAAGGCTTCTCTAGTCTACATTTTCATCAGATAAGAAAGCCAGGGAGACATGTGCCTTTGGCTAATACACCTTAAACCCTAAGCTCATGATTTACAAAACAGTTGACTTTCTAACTTATTTTTCCTATGAATTGACTATCTAAGGCTCACATTTTATGAAAGGGAGTAATGGCTCTGACCACTAATACCAGAGAATCATAGCATAATGGTCTACATTTTGGGAACAGCCTAAGGGAGGCATTTAGGGACTGGCTTCAGTTGCAGTCACAGGACCAAATGCCAGCTTTGTATTTCTTAGCAGTAATGATACGGGTCTGTAAACCGCTGCTGCTAATTTATCCAGTTGTAGACTTAGATTTCTATTTATGCAACTGGAGACCTAGCTCATGTGTAGGACCTTGGATAGCCAGAGCAGGATTATACTAATACAAAGGTCTTTGATCTCAAAACCATCTGTTCTTACCAAGCTGTTTCACTATGATAAAAACATTCTGCTTTTGAAGGCCCGAGCTTTTTTAATGGCATGGTGCATATATCACATCTGAACAGAACCCTGTTCTCATCTGGCCTTTGATAATTTATCTTATATAGATCTACTCACCTGATACATAAAGCCACTCATCCGAGGACTGGCAGACAACATTATCAAGACACTTGAAAACAGCAGAAAATATCGTTCCTCTTTTTCCTGAAGTAGAACAAAAATCATGAAAGGGGGAACAGAAATTGGACTGCTTTTATTAAGACCATCTGAAATCACTCCTTTGAAAACCAGAGCTTGCATAACCATCAACCTGAGCATCTGCAGTGAGTTGTAAAAAGATAGCCAACTCAAAAGCCCCAACTAAGTGTGTGCATTAGCCCCTGAGTGTGTGAGTATAAGAACCCACATAGATTATGCACCAGTGTGACATGCTAGTCCTGGACACAAAGTAAGTTTCTCAAGGTTCGCGAAACTAAAATATAACTTTGTTTTGAATAGTAGCAAAGTGAAACAACTTTCACCTGCTAAGAAATTTATGGCCTGTTAATATTCACAATCATTGAATTATTTCTAATCATTAATACTAGGATAATTATAGGCTCAATGGATAAAGTACCTGCCATTCAAGCATGTGGACCTAGGTTAGGATTGCTAGCAGCCATGTAAACGCTGAGCATAGCAGCAAGCATTTATTACCAAGATGAATAGTGCAATGTTGCAGGCAATTAGACCTGAGGAGCTCATTGACTAGCCAGTCTAGACAAAATTAGTAAGCTACAGATTCAATGAGGAACAAAATTGGAGTGTAATAGTGAAAGAAATTATCGTCTCTACACAATGCACATATATGGACAAGTGCATACACACATACACGTAGAGAGATACAGTTTCTGTATTGTGTGCAAAACAAATAAATAAATAAATACATTTTACATTTAAAAAAATGGTCTGGATTATTTGGTTGCATGAATGATACTGGAAATCCAACTCAGGGCCTTGAGCATATTAAATCCACATTCTTCCACTATCTATTTACCCCCAGCCCAATGCCATGGGCGTTTTCATTGGTACATAAGATATTTGTACACATTTATAAGAAACAATATTGCATTTCAGTTTTTGTACCCATTACATAGTGACCAAATCCAAGTTATTAACATATCTATTGTCTTAAACTTTCATCATTTCTTCATGATGAACACACTCAAAATCCTCTATAGGGCCAGCAAGATGGCTCACTAGACTTGTCTGCTAAGCAAGTCTGATAGATGATCTGAAGAGTTGAGTTTGATCCCCAGGACCCATGTGGTAGAGAAGAGAACCAACTCCTACCAGTTGTCTTCTGGCCTCTACATGTGTGCTTTGGCACACACATGTGCATACACAATAAATAAATAAATAATTTATAGACTGCTTTTAAGCTATAATACATTATTTGTCAACTACACTTTTTTCTGATTGCACTGAAGTAAACCTAATACACGAGGGCTGCTCTGATCCCCTTAACAGAGTCACAGTTAGTGGACATGAAAATTCCATTTCACACCATTATTCTCATGGCTGTCTCCTCATTCTCCTTTCCACTGAGTAGAGTAAAGCTGCACAGCTATCTGTTGGGACCACCATTATTCTCTCGGATCTTTTTCTTGCCTAGTTTTCCTCCCATAAACATTGCCCTTCTTCAGCAGCCTCTCTAGTTTTACTGGGTTCTCCTCCTTTGCCTTTGATATTTGCTTATTGCTTTCTTAAGGACCTTGCTCACCCTATGTAGTTCCTCGCTTATAATATCTCATTTCTTGACACTTTATTGCCAAATTACTCTCTGCCTTCATTTTCTCTCCATTGATCCCTCCTTTTCTGCACTCTCCCGCTGCTCTCTCAAACTCATCAATAACTGCCTTCTAGCAAAATCCAATGGCTTCTTTTTGGTCCTCACATTCCTTGACCTCTGAACCTTCCGTAACACTCAGTTTGCTGGCCACTTTCAAGTGTTCCTCCAGGAATTTCAATGACACCATAACCTGCAATTCTTTTCTATTCTCCTATTTGTGTCCTGCACCCATCCCCACAAGGGTTCCTCCTTCTTTCATCCACGGATTTTATCCCAAAGATGTGAATGACTAATAGTTACCCTCACTGCTTTAACCTTCCCCAGGGTGTCTGCATTTTCAATGAGATTGCTTATTAACCCATAGTAATGAATCTCTGCCACAAGCATGTCAGAGGGTATAGAAAGGTGTCTTGGAGAAGGGAGACAACTCTAACACCCAATAAATCATACCAGGTGACGTGATCAACCTTTGTCCCCTACCATAGCCTCTTCCTAAAAGAAATAATCCGTCTTCAACTGCTGTGCTTCTCTTTGGATATGTACTTCCTAGAAAGGTACATCTGTCAGAGACATTTAAATCTCTCTAACACTGACCTCTCACCTACATTTCCATAGTACATTAACAGCTGCTTACAGGACAGCTCTGCATAAATACGTAGGGTCTTTTGAAAGTTAACAGGTGTAAAGTATATCTGCCATCTTCTGTATCCCACAAGTCACCCCTTTCTGTTGCCATTGCCATCGAAATGTGTCTCAAAGTTACCCTTTTCTTCCATTCCCTCTGCCACTGCCCTGGTTGATCTTGACATAAGAACTAATAATGGAAGGGATATATGAAACCCCGAAGAAGCAAGACTGAGGACTCACCTCACAGGCCCCGTGCTGCATCACTACTTGAGACATAAAGATCACGCTTCCCAAAGTCTTAATATCATCGCCTTCCCATGCCTGAATAGGTTCTGAAAGGATCTGCAATTCCAGCTGCTTTCTCTTTCTCAGATCTTGGCACTGCCCCTGCAGATGCCAAACAGAACATGATGCAATGGGGATTTGGACAAGACGACATCAGGAATGTTCTCAGACCTAAAGCAAATTCAAAACAAGCCATGGCTTTTGAGTCCTTGTCTCTCACTTTATCCTTTGCTCTTTATTCCTATGATGATCTATGCTCCTGTCAGACAAACCATTACACTACCTAGCTTTTAGCCTTTCAAAGTCATAGGAAGAGGAGAACATTTCCATTTTGTCAAGGCATCAAAATAAAGTGGTAAAAGGGGCTTTATTTCTCCCTCCCCACGAGAACTGTGGAGAGACAAGGAACAGATTCCTACCAACTAGAGTCAGCAAAGCAACCAGCCCTTCACTACCATAGGTAAATAGGGCTCTAATAACAAAGCAACCTTATTTATATAATGTATGCTTACTCTCCAAAAAATAGTAACTCGATAAGAAAAATGAACAAAACCACCCCCCCAGAGTTTTGAGAACAGAGAATAGCCAAAATTCTTTATTTATATATTTTATGCCACTGTGAATCAAATTGAATTTATTATGAAACAGGCATGCAGTATCCCAACTTTGTTTAGGGAGCAACAGGATATTTTTGTAAAATATTCAGGTTATTTTTTATTCCTGAAAGGATTAGGGGAAATAGAGATACAAGTGGGTTTCATGATGATTTTAAGTTGGAAATTCAAATCTAGAAACAGTTTGCCAATACGATACGGACAATGAAGAATATGGAGAGATATAAAACCTGTTTCAGATGACTAAAGTTATCTTGGAGTAATTTAACAGTACTTATTCCAAAGTGAATACAAGTCTAAGCAAACAAGTCATTATGTTACTGCATCCAAATGAATGTAGTATAATTCTTTTTGGAAGTAATTTTTTTCTATAAAAGTCTGTTGCTTCATTCAACTAAGACTTTAAGAAATAAATACACTATAGATTTTTAAAGTGCATGTATTTGCATTAAATATATTACCACCATCAAAACAAGTTTTAACATGACAAAAAAGAGACATGTTTGTTTTGTGGGGGGGGCGGTATTTTTGTTTGTTGTTGTTATTGTTCAGACAGGGTCTTGTGCAGCTCAGGCTGGCTTCAAACTCACTATGTAACTGAGGCTCTGAATTTGAAGTGGACCTTCTATCACAGTCTCCCAAGTTGATGGTATTACAGGCATACCCCACGATGCCTGGCAGATACTTGAATTTGTTGTACTGTTTACTTGCCTGTTTTTTCAAAGTCCTTCTATGTTCATTTACATAGAAAGAATACAAAAAATATGTTACAGCAAATGGCATACCATGGGTTTGAGTGAGTTCTTCTATGAAATTGGGCCATGCAAAATGCTAGTAGCTTTATTATTTTTTTTCTAACAATGGGAACACATTTCTCACAATACCTTGCCTGATCTCCAGCTTTCTCTTTAACCATGGGCACATCACCTACTTATCTTTCAAAAGTAATAAAAGTGAATTGATGATGAATGGTAGGCCACAACCTTCCAACAAGGATCAAAAAATGAGCATTGGTCCAAATCCCACAGAATGCTTTAGAAATGCCAAATATATCGAAACTTAAACCCATTACTCAAAATAAAGGGTTATTTTTTTTCCTTCTGAAATGGCATCAAAAGGTTTTACATCAGTAGGTTCAAGGAGATAGGTTAACCTTGATGCTCAAGATGCAAGATTACAGTTACCTCTGGTAGCAGGTCTATATATTTTTATACACTGTGTTTTTCCTTTTAGGAAGGATTTCTTTTTCGTATGCAAAAAAAAAAAAAGACAAGTTCACATCTTTTGGCACAAATAGTGAAATTCAGTATTGATGCCAATCAGTGAATGACAAGTTATACAGACATAGAGTGAGCAATGGGGGTAAACGCAAAGAAATAAAAAAAAGGAAACCCCCACCTACACATCAATACTTAATGTGGCCAAGGCTTTCAATTGTGATTGCTTTTATACCCTCAGCCTGGCAACCTTTCATAGGTAAGCATATTTTGTGAAGAACAAAACCAAACGCAACAAATCATGGGGCTACTGTGCTCAGAGTTTATTGTTTCTCTCTGTAGGACCTTTGCTTAAGGAAAAAAACGGTACACACAAATCACTCTTTCAGCAACAAAGTGTACAAAACGGAGAAGGACAATCTGAGAATGCCACCTACCATGAGTGTTTTGAATGCTATGATTGCCTTCAGAATATCCTGATGATCTGGATGAGCGTCCTGTCAAAGGAACACATTTACAAACAGTATCAGCATGTGCAATATAATATAATTCCATTGTTTCCTCCCTCTCAACCCTTCCATATACCCCTTCTAGCTCTCTTCCACTCATTGAATGTTGGTATATACCAACTGGATGCTGCCATGGATGGGGCGAGTTGAAAGTGTGACCATAAAAGGATAACACAACAGAAGTGAATGTGTGCATGTTTGTGTGTGTGTGTGTGTGTGTGTGTGTGTGTGTGTGTGTATGTTGCAATTGTCTTATATCTTCATTGTTATTGATTACATGAATCCACACCTGTATTAAAATTCAAGTTCAGTGGTTAAGAACACTGACTGCTCTTCTGAAGGTCCTGAGTTCAAATCCCAGCAACCACACAGTGGCTCTCAACCACCTATAATGACATCTGATGTCTCCTCTGCTGTGTCTGAAGACAGCAACAGTGTACTCATAAATAAAATAAATAAATCTTTTAAAAAATTCAACAATTTTATTTTTCTTATCTTTTAACGTTTATTTTATTTTTTAATTATTTGTGGGTATGAGAGAGGGTATGTGCATCTGAATGTAGATATTTGAGGAAGCCAGAGACTTTGGATCCCACTGGAGCTAACCACAGTTACAGGCAGTGATGACCAAGCTAACTTAGGGGCTGGAATCCTTTGCAAAAGTTGAAGGCATTCTTAACTGCTAAGTTATCTCTCAGCCCCAGAAAATTTCTTAATCACATAATTACTAGAAGCACTGAGATACTAAATTCTGGTCTATTTTTGAGTTCTTAACTTATATTATACAACTCATTGTTTTGCACATAAAGTTAAAGTGTACTGCTCTTTTTTCTTTTGAATTGACAATCAAATTTGTTGATAGTTATGGTGTATAATATGACATTTTAATATATGCATACACATATATACATTCACATCGTAGAATCTAGCCAAGCACAGTTGACTTTTAAGATAGTTTATAACATATCATATATTTAGTTAACAACATAATAGTTGTCATTATTGAGGTAAGACTTCCCATTTCCCTGACCAGCAAATAATGGACTCCACAGATTTTTGTATGCTTCGATATGGCTACAGTTTGCTTTGTCTTTTCTTTTCTTTTCTTGTATTGTATTTTGTTGTCTAGGTTTTGTAGGGTTTGGGTTTGATTTTTGAGAAAGAACTTGAAGCTGGGTGGGTAGGGGGGAAGAGAGGATCTTGGTGGACTTGGGGGAGGGGAAGAATATGATCAAATATATTTAAATTTAAATTTATTTTAATTAATAAAAATTGAATAAATAAGTGATGTTTAATAATAAATATCATTACTAAATAATTACTCAGAGGGACATTGCTGATCATATAGTACATCTAATATTGAGGTATATGGACATGGTAGGCATACCTCACCTAGGAGTGTATATGCACTGACTCCATGGATTCAGTTGAAGAAGGAAGAAGGCCAATTCTACTCATCCAGTCTCAGGTAGAAAACATGGTAGAACAGACTAGAGATCTGACTCAAGCCACAGGCAGGATCGTCCATAGAAAGTGTGTATTCTTTCATGGTAAAACTTATTTTAACAAATGATTAGAGATCCGGATGAGGCTGGCTCATTGCTATACTCCCAGCAAGGGGGATTTAGCGTCTGATGGTGGCAATCTGAAGGAAGAGTCAAAGCCAATGTGACCAGACAAAGGCTGGGCTAGAAACAGGTGAGGCCCGCATGCAGGCAGGCAGGAGGAGTTTAACCGCGTGTTCCTGAAGTTGTTAGTACGGCAGCATCGTGCTGTAGCGCTGGGAGGTGACAAGCAGAGGCCTCTGGTTTCTGAATTTTTGTGATAAGGAAGGAGGGGCAAACCTCAAACCATCTGGTGAACTGGTTTAGCATGTGGAAAGGCATCCAGAGGTCAATGCTTTCTAGAGAGCCCCAATTGAAATTTCCTTCTGGCAAGCTTTCCTCACCAGCTCCCCACCGTCTCCAACTTTAGGGCAGTCCAAATACCCTGAGACTGTTTTTTCACACAGCAAGTGAGCTCTAAATGCTGACAAGCACAGTAGAGTGTAACCTTTTGCTTTAAAGATAATCAAACCCTTTAAAACCTCAAAACCTTTCCCCAGACACAGGAAGAGCAACTATGGTAAACACAGTCGTTGCCACCCACGCCTCCACACCCAGTGCCAGATCATGAGAGATCTGCAGGTAAAAATCACAAGATTTGGGTGCTCAGACACACTTATCAGACCTTGTTGCAATTCCTAACATTTAGAAAACATTATAACTGCACTACACTCATTACCAGTAAATTCCTAAACAAAAATGTGGGTGGACTTTGATGTAAACATACTGATGGGCAGTGGATAGTAGTATTGGATCCATTTATAATCTTTAAGGTGTGCCAGGGTCAGAAAATCAAAAGTCCACAGTGTTCCCTCTGCAACAAACATTTTTTTGCGTGTGTTTTTTTTTCTACTTTTTTTTTTTTTGGTTTGGTCTTCAAGTTTCCTCATGTTGGTTTGCAAATCAATAGAGATTTTTAGGTCTGATTGCTACTGAACCATCATGTACAGACGAGTTAGCAATAGAAAACCAAGTCAGTGGTTCTCAGCCTTCCTAATTCTGTGACCCTTTAATACAGTTCCTCATGTTGTGGTGACTCCCAACAATAAAATTTTTTTATTGACCCCCACCCATAAAATTATTTCATTGCTACTTCATAACTGTAATTTTGCTACTGTTATGAATCACAATGTAAATATCTGATGTGCAAGATATCAAATATGTGATCACAGTGAAAGGGTTGTTCAGTTGCTGAAAAGGTTGCAACCCACAGTTTGGGAACCACTGACCTAAGTCAATAAATGAGCATAGCCTTGAGGTAAGTAACAGGGCCAAGGCATAAAGAAAGATGCTGGAATACCATCCATGAAGAGGGAAGGGCTGACCAGGTCGAATTTGAAACCATGATGCTTTCTGGATTCTTAATATAAAGTTAGTTTGGAGGCAGACCATCTGCTTTGTGCAGTGCTGAGGATACCAGTTGGTAGCGGACCTTGCTAAAGCTTGCCTTTCCTTACCTCCATATGTCGTTCCAATTCTTGCAAGAGAGTAACATATTTTTCCAGTCGCATGAATGGTTTGCTGAGACTTGTTGTTAAAATAAGGATACCCGGGCTGGATGCACCTTGATTTTCCATGAATCGTTCTAGATCATCACTAGAGAAAAACAATGAATATTCTTTGAATACTGCTAAATATCCGATGTCAAGTATCAATTTACTGTGTTAGTATATTTCACCCAGTGAAATCAGCCATTATTCATCTCACTGATGTCATCGGCTCTGTGGCCAGCACAGGGGAGATGATGATGGGCCACACCTGGGGTCCCTGGTGCTATTTACCCATTCAGTACTTACTGGTGGAGCAGCTACTAGGGAGAAGGCTATGTCCTTGGATAGTACTACAACAATGAACAAAAGTTCCCCACCTTTAAGGATTCTGTACCCAGGTGACAGGGTGAAATGTCTATCAGATGACCTCAATCTCATGTTAAAATAGTACGCTTTCTTGATCAGTTCAAAAATTCTACTTATTTGCTGGTCTGATGCCAAGATTAACAACTGAGTAAACTCTCCATCTCACTCTACTCTGCTCTTCTAGAACCAAAGGCTATATTCGGGCAATGGGGTGTTGGTATGACTAAGCAAAGACTCACTTTGCCTAAGACCTAAATACAGATCTGCAGATTATTTGAACACTCCCATAAGGCAGCATCTTAGTGGAGATAACTAGTACATTTCATGACCCTAGCCCTATAAATGTATAAATCTCACAGGCTGCTTCCTCTTTCAATGCCTTTCCAGATTGTCTCCACCTATGAGGGCTGGGTCTGCAAGGTGATTCGATATACCCTTTGAAAAATGGTGTGGTAGCAATTGTCCTAGCCCTCAGGACATAAAAGAAACTCCAGGAATTTGAGGTCAGTCTGAGTGACCTAATGACATCTAGGGCACATTGGGAGAAAGAATGGCATATAAAATAATGAAATCAAAAAGAAAAAGGATGAAAAAGAAGGAAAGGAAGAAGAAAGAAAGATGGAAAGGAAGAAAGGATGGAAGGAAGGAAGGAAGGAAGGAAGGGGAGGAGGGAGGAAGGAAAAGGAAGAGATAAAAGAAAGATGGAGAGAGGATGGGAGGAAGGAAATGGAAAAAAGGTACAATTAGAAAGAGGAACCTGCTTCTTGAGAACTTAATTTGAAACTTGACCACTTAACCCCCTTGGTCATCTGTACATGTTCAGCCACTTCCAGATTTCCTTGGGTGTCTTTATTCCTGTCCACGCCCCCCCCCCACCTCTACCATACAGGTCCAATCCTTCATCAGATCCCATCTAGCAGACTTCTAGGCTAAGTGCTTCCCCCAGCTTACTATCTTTCCCTGCTCACCATCCTGCAATAGTGCTTTAGTACCATAGCTTTCCCATCAAGAACTTCCAAGTGTCTACAAGGTCGTCTTAATTTTTCAGACCCCTGCTGGACTCACCAACATTCAAACTCACCCAAACAAGAGTTTTCTACTAAAGAGTGGCCATTTTTTAATTGAATATACTTTATATAGTGGCCCCCAACTGTGGCGTTAGCACAGCTTGTGAAATGAGTTCAAAGAAACCCCACTATCAGCAATAGAATATAAACAGAGTTGGTAATGGAGTAAGTTGCAAGTGATCCCTATTATAAATGAACACTCTCTCCTCAGGTTTCTGGGCTCAGTCAAGGATGCAGTTTCAGTGACCACAGCAGCAGCCCTCACTATGTAGTACCTACCACATGCATGTCAAGGGGGAAAGGGATAACGACGGCTGCCTTAGGGAATGCTACATCACACAACTGAACAGTCCCATCAAATCATCGATGTTATATCCATTTTCAAGGCCATGTTCTAGAAGCAGCTGAGGGTAAGTGCTGGATACAGCCTGAGCCTCAAGTAACCCATGCATAAAACAGAAAACCAGGAGCTGGAGAAAGACTTGGTGGTCAAAGCATGCACTGATGCTCTTGCAGGGGACCAACTCACAACTGCCTCTAACTCCAGTTCCAGGGGATCTGACACTCTCTTCTGGATCCTATGGGCACCTTCACCCACATGTACATATACTCCTCCCACAGAAACATAATACACATGTGATAAAACAAGTAAAATAAATCCTTTAAAGAACAGATAAAACCTACTTTCTAATTAAACTCTTTGGATTAAGCTAATGGAGTTTGTAAGGTTACCATTTTATGCTAAGCATTTTGGTATAGGTGTTTCCCCCATTTTATAGTTGAAAACCCTGAGGTCCAGGAAAGCAAACAGCTGGTAAGTGGCTATAGTGGATGTAATGTGTAGGCCTGAAGTCAGCCTCGGGACTGTCCATATCACCACCCTGCCTCTCTACAGAGAGGGATTTTTTTTTTGCAGCTTAATGGATAATCATCTGATGTTTAATTTCCAACCAAGAGATTAAAGAGGCACTAAAAGTCATCACTTATAAAATATAATTAAGAAAGTGCATTTGAGCAGACACGCAATCTGAAGAAAAGAGCTTTCCTAATTTCCTTTCAGTTCGGTAAATATGCTTTGTGTTTCTTTTCTATGACTAAATGACTGTCAATCTTCCATATTCTGCTCTAATTGCTGTGAGAGTTGCAGCAATTAATAGCATGGGCTCATGGACACTGTGCTATTGCTTCCCAAGAACTAGTCAAATTCCTAGGCTTGGTAAATATTATTAAGCTATTTAACTTTTTTCAAAATAACATGAGACACCTGTCTTGGATTACAACAGATTATTGGGAAGAAAAAGGACTGTTACTAGTGAAATGAAGCCAATCGTCTTATAGAGATACCACCTGGAGTGGTAAATTGATTCCAAAAGACATGCTTTACTTAGCCAAATAAGTTTAATATGGAAAGTAATATTATATGTAAATAGAAATATACAAATGTATAATCATTACGGCAAAAACCAATCTGGCTTGAAATGGTTTTTACTTTTAAATAGCTTTAACGAAAATCTTATTATACAACGTGTATGAGTGTGTTGCCTGCATGTATTGTTTGGGTACCATAGGCATGATTGGTGCCTTCAGAGGCCAGAAGAGGGTGTTGGATCCCCTGGAACGGGAGATTCACATGGTTATGGGCCAATATGTGGGTGCTGAGAATTGAACCTAGGTCCTCCGTAAGAGCAGTCATTGTTCTTAACTGCAGAGCCATCTCTTCGGTCCTCACCCCCGTTTTGGCTATTTGAGACAAGTCTTGGTTAGCTTAGGCTGACCTTTGCTATCTAGCAAAGGATGGCTTTGAACTCCTGATCTTACCGCCTCAGATGGAATTACAAGTGTATATTGCCACACCAGGCTTAAGGCTTGAGTCTGAAGCCTAATATGATTCATAAGAAGCACTTTTTCAATGAATTTGTAAATCCCATTTCAAATTCAATATACTTTTGTTTCATAGAAAATATGGCAGATGGGACTGTGTTATATTCTGGGTTAGGCTGGAAGGGTGGAGGAAAACATGATATGTCATAATAACACCAGAGTGCTTAACTAATCTCTATAACAATGTTCCTGGGGCCATTGAGGTGGTTCAGTTGATGAAAGTACTTGGAGTGGGGGGCTCTTTACAAGTTATCTGAGTTTAATCCCTAATCCACAGTGGAAGGAAAAACTCATTCCTGAAAGTTGTTCTTGACTCCCTACACTTGTGTTACTGTAATGCACAACACACACACACACACACACACACACACAAAATTGATATGTCAGAAACTGTTTCTGTGGAATTTTTGTGCAGGCTTTTAACTTGAATCAATACAGCCCTAACCTAGTAGAGGGTTAATGATTCCTCCTCCCCACCCTATTCCCTCCCTAACAGCCTCTCTTTGGAACTTTGGTGTCCTGGCCTGAGGAATGGGAAGCTTTGAGTTCTAGCCAGTGGAAAAGACACAGGGGTGCAGCTTAGTCTGGGTTGAATAATCCCTAGTTTCCTTTCATTTTTCTAGTCCCCAATGTTAGACTGTTTCTGTTTGTTTGGAAACAGTCTTCGATAGCCTTCTAAACCTATAGGATATAGCATATGCTAGCCTTCAGTTCCTGATTCTCCCACCTTCAAGGCACACCCACTACCATCACATGTGATTTGTCTGCTTTTTGTCCCCCCACATTTTAATGGGACTAGACAGTCTCACTGCATTCCATGACTCCTCAAAAACACAAACAAAACATGGTGTCTAAGGCTTAGAATTGTTACCTGTGTTCTTTGTCTATAGAGCAAATGGCTAGTTCTTTGGGGGTTTTCTCAAAGTCATCACTACTAGCAACCAAGGTAAACAGAGGATGAGGACAATTAAGAAGGAAGAGAGTATACAGGGTATTTGTGATAGTCAGTGCAACGGCAATAGAAATGAGGTTCAGATTTGTTTGTGTACGCTCTCCTTTTTCTCTTGTCTCTCTTTGCAACCCTCTCCCTCATGGAAACAATGGACGGGTGCTATACAAAAGCTCGGGGAAGAAGTGGGTATTTCTGCAAGGGAGCAGTTATTCCCAAGAAGAGCCAGAATGGTACCTTAACAAGTCAGCAGGGGAGAGAATGGGGAAATCCCAGAAGACCTCACCCAGTGGATCACAGAAGACAGAAGGAGCCATTCAAATATATGTAAATATGGGGACGCAGCAAAGCTGGTGTCTGATTACATATTCAAATTCAGGCAAGACTTCGCTACATTTTACACAAGGCATCCAATTTGAAGGTTGAATATGTTCTCATGGCCAACAGGTGCATGTGAGCATTTCTGGTTTGATATTGCCACCTACAGACCCAAAGGCAGAAGTTCACCTGGGCAGGACAACTTGAGAAGGCAGAGAGAAATCCACTGAAGTCCCTATTTCAGTAGAAGCCTTCATCAAAACCTGAACTTAATTTTCTATGAATTTCATTCAACTATGTTTTGTATTTCATTTGTCATCAGTGAGCCAGGGATCCATGCAAAATAGCCGAAGTTACACTCAAAGCCCAACTGAGGGAGACCTCCAGCATTTCAGTTTAATCTCATCTCATCTATGGAAATAGGTCAGAAATTTAGTTCTGGAAAGACTCCAGTGAGTCTTCTATCATTTTAAGGTGTGTCATAAAATGCTCACAAAAGCACCACTATTTATTATTCAAGGAAGGCAACTGATATTTAGAAGTTATGTGAATCCTATCATGGAACACAGCTTTTAACTGGGACAGTATAAAAGTCATTCAAAAACATTAGCATCGGATCAGGTAAGTGCACATATACAAACATAAGAAAATAAATCTGGGGGCTAAAGAGATGACTCAGTAGTTAAGATTGCTTGCTATGAAATCATGAATTCCATAGTTCATGTCTTTGTTAAAAACAAGGACATCAAGAATTTTGCAGGCAAATAGATGGGACTTAAGAGTATCATCCTGAGTGAGGTACCCCAGACCCCAAAGGACATGCATGAGCCAGAAAGGACAGGATACCCATGATACAACCACAGACCCTAAGAAGCTAAACAAGAGGAAGGCCTAAGTGGGAATGCTTGAATCTCACTCAGAAGGGGGAATAAAATAGTTATAAGAGGCAGATGGAGGGAGGGAACTGGGTGGAAGAGGGAATGGGGAGTATAAGGGGGGGTTCAGGATCAGGTGTGGGGAAGGACAGGAGAGATGGCCAGATGGCCATGAGAATGAATGGAAACCTGCCGCTGGTGGGGGTGAAGGCAGGGACATCTTGAAGATGTACAAAGACCTGAGATAAGGGAGGCTTATCAATGTGGTGATCTTAACTGAGTCTCACAGCAGTGGGGATATGGAACCTGAAGAGGTTACCTCCTGTAGTCAGGCAGGAACCCCAGAGGAGTGATAGGGACACCAACCTACTCACAAAATTTTTGACCCCAAATCTATCCTGTCTACAAGAAATACAGGGATGGGGGATGGAGCAGAGACCGATGGAGTGACCAACCAATAGCCAGCCCAACTTGAGACCCATCCCATGGGCAAGTACCAATCTCTGACATTAATAATGATATTCTGTTATGCTTGCAGATGAGAGTCTAGCATGGCTGTCCTCTGAGAGACTCCACCAAGCAGCTGACTCAGACAGATGCAGACACCCACAGCCAAACACTGAATGGAGCTTGGGGACTCTTATGGAAGAGTTGGGGTTCTAGAAGGGGCCTAGAAGGGGATAGACACTCCACGGGAAGACCAACAGAGTCAACTAACCTGGACCCTTAGGGCTCTCAGAGATTGAACCACCAACCAAAGAGCATACACGGGCTGGACCTAGGCTCCCCACACATATGTAGCAGATGTGCAGCTTGACTTTCATGTGGGTCCGGAACAACTGGAACAGGGGCTGTCCCTAAAGCTGTTGCCTGGATGTGGAATCAATTTCCCTAACTTGGCTGTTTGGCTAACCTCAGTGGGAGAACAAGAGTCTACCCTGCAGTGACATGATGAGCCAGGAGGAGGGGATCTACAGGGGTAGGGCCTCCACTCTTTCAGAGGAGGGGAGGAGGAGGAGGAGAGACTATGGGAGGGGAGACAGCAATCAGGATAGAAAGGGGGAGGAGGGGGAGAGACTATGGGAGGGGAGACAGCAATCAGGATAGAAAGTGAATAAAAAATAAATAAAAATAAAGTGGTGAAAGAAAAATAAATAAATAAATTTTAGGGCTAAAAAGATAGCTCAGTAGTTAAGATTGCTTGCTATAAAATCATGAGCTCCATAGTTCAGATCCTAGCACTCAGGACAGCTGCATGTCCAGAAAATGACTGTAACTGAGCTCTGAGTGATCCAACACCCTAGTTTGGACTCTGAGCTGTCCCCTCTCTTGCCCCCACCCTTCATGACAGACACACACATACACAAACAAACCAACCAGTCAGGAAACCAAGAAAGTGGTGGCAACTTCTACTTTTCAGTGAGCCATGCGTAGTAACTAATGCACATAATACAAGATCCACTCACAGTCTCTAGAAATTGTTCTAATGGGGTATAGCTGAGAAATTTGCTCATGAAGACATGAAAATATGAAGGGTGCCAACCTACTGTACCCTTCTCTCTTTTCTTCACAGCTCACTTTCACAGATATCATACTCCATGAAAAGGTCACCAAACAAACAGATCTCCAAATCCCTTAACACCTGGTCAACAGATATGTTTCACCAAAATAGGCATGTCACCAACATATCGCATCCTCTTCAGTCTAAGTAAAAGGAACTTAATTCTAAGATTTCTCATAACTATGTAACACGCAAGCACAGAGTGAGTGTTAAAGAACTTTGACCATTTTTAAGAAGAATTTTGAAGCATTTTAAAAGAGGTAGGACTTCCTGGACTTAATGGTCTCAGGCTCCCTAGAAATTAAATGATTATTTACAGTTTTCAAAGAAGCCAAAAATATACAATGGAAAAAAAGCATCTTCAATAAATGGTGCTGGTCTAACTGGCTATCTATACGTAGAAAAATGAAAATAAATCCATATTTATCATCTTGCACAAAGCGCAAATCCACGTGGATCAAGGACATCAACATAAAACCAGATACCCTGAATCTAATAGAAGAGAAAGTGGGAAAGAACCTTGAACTCATTGGCACAGGGGGAAATTTCCTAAACAGAACTCCAATGGCTCATGCTCTAAAATCAAGTATTGATAAATGGGACCTCATGAAACTGGAAAACTTCTGTAAGGCAAAGGACATAGTCAATAAGACAAACTGGGAACCTACAGACTGGGAAAAAAATCTTCACTACTCCCACATCCGATAGAGGGCTAATATCTAAAATATATAAAGAACTCAAGAAGCTAACCACCAAAAACATCAAACAACCCAATCAATAAATGGGGTATAGAACTAAACCGCGAATTCACAACAGAGGAATCTCAGATGGCTGAGAAGCACCTAAAGATATGTTCAATGTCCTTAGTGATCAGAGAAATGCAAATCAAAATGACCCTGAGATTCCACCTTACACCAATCAGAATGGCTAACATCAAAACCTCAGTTGACAACATATGTTGGTGAGAATGTGGAGAAAGAGGCACACTCCTCCATTGCTGATGGGATTGCAAACTGGTACAACCATTCTGGAAATCAATCTGAAGGTTCCTCAGAAAATTGGAAATGGTTCCACCTGAAGACTCAGAAATACCACTTTTGGGAATATACCCAAAAGATGCCACACCATGCCACAAGGGCACATGTTCCACTATGCTCATAGCGGCCTTGTTTATGATAGCCAGAGCTGAAAACAACCCAGATGTCCCAGATGACAGAAGAATAGATACAGAAAATGTGGTTCATTTACACAATAGAATATTATTCAGCTATTAAGAACGAGGACATCCTGAGTTTTGCAGGCAAATGAATGGAACAAGAAAATATCATCCTGAGTGAGGTAACTCAGATGCAAAAGGACATGCATGGTATGTACTCACTAATAAATGGATATTAGCCAAAAAAGTACAGAATACCCAAGATACAATACACAGAATTCATAAAGGTCAACAAGGTGAAGGGTCCAAGTGAGGATGACTCAATCCCTCTTGAGAGGGAGAAGAAAGCAACCCAAGGGAGGAGAGAGGTAACTTGGAGGGAAAGTGGATGGGTGGAGGGGGTGAAGAGGGGAATCAGATCTGGTATTTGGTGAGGACTGAAGCCCTGAGGGCCAGCAGAAAGAATGGAAACAGGCAACCTAGGGAAATAGGAGGTTGGGGGGGGCATCCAGAATGCACCAGAGACCTGGGAGGAAAGTGACTCTCAGGACTCAAAGGGAGGGACTTTAGATGAAATGCCCTGCAGTAGGGAGAGGGAACTTATAGAATCCACCTCCAGCAGGAAGACAGGGCATTAAGTGAGGGATGGGGTTGCCATCTAACAGTCAAAACTCTGATCCATAATTGTTCCTGCCTGAAAGAACTGCAGGGATGGAAATGGAGAGGAGCCTGAGGAAAAGAAGGTCCAGCAACAGGTCCAAAGTGGGATCCAGCTCAAGGGAAGATCTCAAGGTCTAACACTATTACTGAGGCTATGTAGCACTCACAAAAAGGGACCTATCATGACTGCCCTTCAAAAGACCCAACAAGCAGCTGAAAGAGTCAAATGCAGATGTTTGCACCCAACCAATAGGCAGAAGCTGCTGACCCCTGTGGTTGAATTAGGGAAAAGCCGGAAGAAGCTGAAGAGGAGGGTGACCCTGTAGGAGGACAAGCAGTCTCAGTTAACCTGGACAACCCCCCCCCCACCAAGATCTCTCAGACACTGGAACACCAACCAGGCAGCATACACCAGCTGATATGAGGCCCCCAACACATTTACAACAGAAGACTGCCCTGGGTCTGGGTTTAGTCAAAGAAGATGCACCTAACCCTCACAAGACTGGAGGCCACAGGGAGTTTAGAGGTCTGGTGGGGTTGAGGGTGGGTGGGTGGGGGACATCCTTGTGGAGATGAGGTGGGGAGGAGGTATGTGATGTGGAATAGTCAGAGGGTGGACCAGGAGGGGAATAAAATCTGGAGTGTAAAATAAATAAATAAATGATTAAATTAAAAAATTAATTTATTTCATGTGTATGGGTCTCTTACTTGTAGGTTTGTCTCTGTATCACATGCATTCCTGGTACCCATGGAGGCCAGATGAAGTTATGGAATCTCCCTGGGACTGGAATTACAGATGTTGTGAGCCATCATATGGGTGCTAGAAAACAAACCTGTGTCATCTGCAAGAGTAGCCAGTACTCATAAGTTCTGAGTCAACCCTCCATCCCCCAAATTAAAAGATTTTTAAATTAGAAAATGGCTTCAACACACACACAAAAAAAATCAAGAGTGGGCTGTAAGGTCAGTGTTAAGCCTTTGCCCTCAGATGAGGCTCTCTGCACAGCAGATAGCTCTGCGGGAAAGATGGTCAGTTTTGTTTCTTTAGGAGTGTGGCCCTTGCTTGGCTGATCATGTTCCACTGGAAGTGGAAGATATGGGCCCCTCAAATGGGCTCTCAAAAATAAAGGAGTCTATTAAGTCAAGGGTGATTGTGAAAGCCAGATCTGGGAGGAGTTAAGGAAAGCAGTGGAGGGTGAACGTGATCAAAATGTATTGTACACATATATTAAATCATTAAAAATTTAATAAAGCTATTATGTATACACATATACATATACATATACGTGTGGAGGGTGCACACCTCATACACACACAAGATCAGTGTTAAGAACTCAGGAAGACCCAGATGGATACAAATAGATTCCTATGATCTTAAAAAGCTTTCCTTGGAAAACTTTGTTTTAAAAGGTAGCGAATTTATGATTTATTTATCTCTCTTTCTCTTTCTCTCTGTCTCTCTTGTCTCTCTGTTTCTCTCTGTCTCTGTGCCTCTCTCTCTTTCTGTGTCCCTCTGTCTCTATGTGTATGGTTTTGTTTATTATTTTTTTTGACAATTTTCTACGTGTGTATAATTATCATAATCATATCCAAACCCTTTGCCATCTCTTATCTTCTCCCCATGTCTGCTGACCTCCTTTTTCTTCCCATCTAGCTTTCCTCCTATTTTCTGTCTTTCATGTGTGACTTACTGGGTTTAATTAGAACCACTTGCTTGCATAGGAGTCATTTACTGGTGAATGAGGAATTTACCAATTGCTAGGCCAGTAAAGAAATGGCTCCCCTCTCTTGACTACATGTTGCCTTTTAACAGCTTGGCAGGAATCCCCAAATACAAAAGTATTTGATATAAAGATGTTTATGGCTGAAGTTTTAATCATACGGAGTAAATTCTCATTATAGCAACAATCCACAAAATTGGTCTATACTAGTCTAAGAAACTCTGACTCAAACTAAGGAAACCAAAGATCTCACTAAATAAAGATGCTTGTATCCCAAAACAATTATGGTAGAAACCAGACTTAAAAAATGACTCATCTGCAAGTGTAGAATAAATTTTACAGAAAAGTGGCTCAAAGGGTAAATTAAAAGAGCAATGATAGAGCCCAGAGCTATTGAGAACTGACAGCAGAAAGTAGTGTTAAGCTGGGATGAAATACCGACTAGAGGCAGCTAGCAGCTATAGAACTGCTGTGGACCAATGATGGCTATATGCCTCCCATTCCCTACGCCCCCCCCCACTTCGCTGTTGGTTGATGGTTATTTTCTAAATTTGTTTTTAAGTGACACATAAAAAGTATAAAAATGTACATACCACACAAAAATATATAAATAACTAAAACTTGAAAGCAAAGGCCTTGCAAGAGGATCACAAGTTCAAGTCTTGTCTGGGCTATAAAGGCAGCCTGAGCAATTCAGGGAGAACATGCCTCAAAATAAAAAATATAAAGGAGGCCTGGGAGTGATTAGCAGCAAAATGTTTGTGTATCATGCATTAAGTCCTAGGTTCAATTTCCAGTATCAACAAAAGGGAAAAAAAACAACTATATAAGTTTAAAATGCTCTAATATCATAATCATGACAGATAACACGATAATATCCTACCATGCAGACTAAAAATGAAATTTAAAAATTAATATATCAATGTATCATGAGATAGACATTAGAAAAACTATAAATAAGACATTAAAATTAAAATTATGTAGAAGAATGAAACACAAGTATGCACTGTTTTCAGTATATTTTCTCATTCTTTGGCATTTCTGTTTTCATTTTTATGAACATTTCAAAATAACTTCTCATCAAAATAGCTTTTGTAATATTCAAGGTAACCACAAAAAATCCTGTGTAATGGACAACCAAAAAAACATAAGACAGGAATCAAAACACACCAATAGAGTAAATCACTTAACCACAAAGGAAGATTGTAAGACAGGGAGGCAAGAGGAAACTACAGTTGAACTTGAAAACAAGTTTCAAATGGCTCTGGTTCTGTTGACAATTACCTGAATGTAAAGAGAACTGAGTGGATTATCAAAAGCAAGACTCAACTATATGTTATAAGAAGAAACTCCACACATCTAAAATTGAAAATGAAGGTGGCTGAATGTTGTGGCTTGTGTCTGTAATCCTAACAGTGTCAGGAAGATTCTCACAAGTCTGCATCCAGTCTGAGTTAGAGAGGATGATTCTGTCACAAAGATGTTCCATACAAATGGAGTCCAAAAGAAAGCAGGAATATACAGAAAATAGACTTTAAATCTCAAGCAATAAAACAACACTCAATAATGATAAAGGAGTCAATTGAGTAAGACAAAACAACAATTCTACGTACTCAGTATACGAAACACATGCAAGTAAATATGTAAAAGAATATGAATAACCCTGAAGGAAGAGACAAACTCCAAAATAGTAACAACCGGAGACTTTCACAGCTCTCCTTCAGCAGTGAGAGACAAGCACAACAAAGGAACATTAGAATAAATTGCACACTAGACAAAATGGACCTCATAGACATGAAGAACACATTCCAGACAGCAGCTGCAGACAACTTATTCTTCTCAGCAGTATATAGAACATTCTCTGGGATACATCAAACAGCAGACTAAAAAAAAACTCAACATGATGCATTAATACTGTAAGTCTATAATAAGAAAAACTTTGGAAACTGCAGAATTCCATGAAATTTAGGCAACTTAGTATTGAATAACCAGTGGATCAAGGAAAGATTAAGAAAAAAGATACCGCATCTTTGCTCCAGTGACTGGGAAGTTGGGACAGCCAGGTTCTGAGACAGACAGGCATAATATCGCTTGGGTCTCGGGCGGCTTGTGTGTATGCGGCTCCCAAGTGCGGGGCTGATCTGCAGTAACCAGCGCGCCAGCTCTGCTGTGGGACTTCTGCCTGGCAGAGGGACGCCCCCTCCCCCCCCAGGAGAGATCACTCACCCCTGCACAGGGCAGGAGCCTACCAGCCTCCCTTTGGCGACCTCTGCTCCAGGCATCCACTAGGCTGAGCCTTTGGATGTGCAAGGCCTCCCCAATATAAGATCACTTGGGGCAAGGCACATTAGGGCTCCAAAGTCACTCAGGAGCAGGCAGGCCCCAGAAATCGGTGCCAGGGGAATCCTGGCAATCCAGGGGGGGGGGCAGAAATAGCTTTGCAGGCTCACAGGAGGTCCAACCAACAGCCAGTGGCAGCAGGACCAACTAACATCAGAGGTATCCAGATGGCAAAAGGCAAACGTAGGAATGTTACTAACAGAAATCAAAGTAATGTGGGACCATCCGAACCCAACTCTCCAACAGCAGCAAGTCCTGGATACCCCACCACACCCGAAAGACAAGATCTGGATTTAAAATCACTTCTCATGATGCTATTAGAGGATCACAAGAAGGACACAAATAAATCTCATAAAGAGTTACAGGAGACCATGAATCAATGGTTAGAAGCCCTTACAAAGGAAACACAAAAATCGCTTAGAGAAATGCGGGAGAACATGGATCAAAAGATGGAGGCGCACAAGGAGACAACACAAAAATCGCTTAATGAGATGAATCAACGGGTAGATGCACTCACAAAGGAATCACAAAATTGGCATAAAGAAATGCAGAAGAATATGGGTCAACAGACGGATGCCCATAAGGAGGCAACACAAAAATTGCTTAAAGAAAGGAATCAACGGTTAGATGCCCTTACAAAGGAAACACGAGAACTGCTTAAAGAAATGCAGGAGACAATGGATCAACAGATGGATTCCCATGAGGAGGAAACACAAAAATCACTCAGAGAAATGCAGGAGAACGTGGGTCATCAGGAAGAAATCCTGAAAGAGGCAATGCAAAAATACCTTAAAGAAATACAGGAAAATACAAACAAACAAGTGAAGGATCTCAGCAAATCCATCCAGGAACTAAAAAAGGAAGTAGAAACAACTAAGAAATCACAAAGGGAGACAACTTTGGAGATAGAAAACCTTGGGAAGAAATCAGGAGTCATAGATGCAAACATAAACAATAGAATACAAGAGATGGAAGAAAGAATCTCAGGTGCTGAAGACTCCATAGAAAGCATCGACTCAACAGTCAAAGAAAATGCAAAATGCAAAAAACGTGTAACCCAAAACATCCAGGAAATCCAGGACACAATGAGAAGACCAAACCTAAGGATTATAGGTATAGATGAGAGTGAAGATTTGCAACTTAAAGGGCCAGTAAACATCTTCAACAAAATTATGGAGGAAAACTTCCCTAACTTAGAGAGATGCCGATGAACATACAAGAAGACTACAGAACTCCAAACAGACTGGACCAGAACAGAAATACCTCCCGTCACATAATAATCAAAACACCGAATGTTCTAAACAAAGAAAGAATACTAAAAGAAGTAAGAGAAAAGGGCCAAGTAACATACAAAGGAAGACCTATCCGAATCACATCAGACTTCTCACCAGAGACTATGAAAGCCAGAAGATCCTGGGCAGATCTCATGCAGACACTAAGACAGCACAAATGCCAGCCTAGACTACTCTACCCAGCAAAACTCTCAATCACCATAGATGGAGAGACCAAGATATTCCATGATAAAACCAAATTTTCACAATATCTTTCCACAAATCCAGCCCTGCAGCGGATAATAGGTGGAAACCTCCAATACAGGGAGAGAAACAACACCCTGGAAAAAATGAGATAATAACCTTCTTGAATCAAACCCAAAAGTAGATAACCACTCAAACATAAAGATAGCGTCAAGAATGGCAGATGGCAATAATCACTATGCCTTAATCTCTCTTAATATCAATGGTCTCAATTCCCCAATTAAAAGACATAGACTAGCAGACTGGATACGTAAACAGGACCCAGCATTTTGCTGCATGCAGGAAACGCACCTCAGTGTCAAAGATAAACACTACCTCAGAGTAAAAGGATGGAAAACAATTTTACAAGCAAATGGCCCCAAGAAACGAGGTGGAGTAGCCATCCTAATATCGGATAAAATTGATTTTCAACCTAAAGTCATCAAAAAAGACACAGAAGGACACTACATACGGATCAAGGGAAAAATCCACCATCAAGAACTCTCAATCCTGAATATCTATGCTCCAAATGCAAGGGCACCCTCATTCGTAAAAGAAACTTTACTAAAACTCAAAGCACACATCGCACCGCACACAATAATAGTGGGTGACTTCAACACCCCGCTCTCTGAAATGGATCGTTCAGGAAAGCAGAAACTAAACAGGGACACAGTGAATCTAATTGAAGCCTTGGACCAAATGGAACTAACTGATATATATAGAACATTTCATCCTAGAGCTAAAGAATACACCTTCTTCTCAGCTCCTCATGGTACCTTCTCCAAAATTGACCATATAATTGGTCACAAATCAGACCTCAACAGATACAAGAAGATAGAAATAATCCCATGCCTCCTATCAGATCACTATGGAATAAGGGTGGTCTTCAATGGCAACAAAAACAAAAGAAAACCCACGTACACATGGAGGCTGAACAATGCTCTACTCAATGATAACTTGGTCAAGGTGGAAATAAAGAAAGAAATCAAAGACTTTTTGAAAGTTAATGAAAATGAAGGCACAACATACCCTAATTTATGGGACACAATGAAAGCAGTGCTAAGAGGAAAATTCATAGCCCTGAGTGCCGCCAAAAAGAAACGGGAGACAGCATACACTAACAGCTGAATGGCACACCTGAAAGCCCTGGAACAAAAAGAAGCAAATACACCAAAGAGGAGTAGAAGGCAGGAAATCATCAAACTCAGGGCTGAAATCAATCAAGTAGAAACAAATAAAACCATACAAAGAATCAACAAAACGAGGAGTTGGTTCTTTAAGAAAATCAACAAGATAGATAAGCCCTTAGCCAGACTAACCAGAGAGCACAGAGATCGTATCCAAATTAATAAAATCAGAAACGAAAAGGGAGAGATAACAACAGAAACTGAGGAAATTCAAAAAATCATCAGATCCTACTACAAAAACCTGTATTCAACACAACTAGAAAATCTTGAGGAAATGGACAATTTCCTTGACAGATACCAAGTACCAAAATTAAATCAGGATCAAATAGACCATCTAAACCGTCCTATAACCCCTGAAGAAATAGAAGTTGTCATTGGAAGTCTTCCAACCAAAAAAAGCACAGGTCCAGATGGTTTTAGTGCAGAATTCTATCAGACCTTCAAAGAAGACCTAACACCAATACTCTTCAAACTGTTCCACAAAATAGAAACAGAAGGAACACTACCCAACTCGTTCTATGAAGCCACAATTACACTAATACCAAAAGCACACAAAGATCCGACAAAGAAAGAGAATCTCAGGCCAATCTCTCTTATGAATATCGATGCAAAAATACTCAATAAAATTCTTGCCAACCGAATCCAAGAACACATCAAAACGATCATCCATCACGATCAAGTAGGCTTCATCCCAGGGATGCAGGGATGGTTCAATATAAGGAAATCCATCAATGTAATCCACTACATAAACAATCTCAAAGAAAAAAACCACATGGTCATCTCATTAGATGCTGAGAAAGCATTTGACAAAATTCAGCATCCTTTCATGCTAAAGGTCTTGGAAAGATCAGGAATTCAAGGCCCATATCTAAACATAGTAAAAGCAATTTACAGCAAACCGGTAGCCAGCATCAATCTAAATGGAGAGAAACTTGAAGCAATCCCACGAAAATCAGGGACTAGACAAGGCTGCCCTCTCTCTCCATATCTTTTCAATATAGTACTTGAAGTTCTAGCTAGAGCAATTAGACAACAAAAAGAGGTCAAAGGGATACAAATTGGAAAGGAAGAAGTCAAACTATCACTATTTGCAGACGATATGATAGTATACTTAAGCGACCCAAAGAACTCCACCAGAGAACTCTTACAGCTGATAAACGACTTCAGCAAAGTGGCCGGATATAAAATCAACTCAAGCAAGTCAGAAGCCTTCCTATACTCAAAGGATAAGCAGGCTGAGAAAGAAGTAAGAGAAATAATACCCTTCACGATAGCCACAAACCATATTAAGTATCTTGGCGTGACTCTAACCAAACAAGTGAAAGACCTGTATGACAAGAACTTCAAGTCTCTGAAGAAAGAAATTGAAGAAGACCTCAGAAGATGGAAAAATCTGCCATGCTCATGGATTGGCAGGATTAATATAGTAAAAATGAGCATCTTACCAAAAGTAATACACAGATTCAATGCAATCCCCATCAAAATCCCAACTCAATTCTTCATAGAGTTAGAAAGAGCAATTCAAAAATTCATCTGGAATAACAGAAAACCCAGAATAGCTAAAACTATTCTCAAGAGTAAAAGAACCTCTGGGGGAATCAGTATCCCGGACCTCAAGCTGTACTACAGAGCAATAGTGTTAAAAACTGCATGGTATTGGTACAGTAACAGACATGTAGATCAATGGAACAGAATTGAAGACCCAGAAATGAATCCACACTCCTATGGTCACTTGATCTTTGACAAAGGAGCTAAAACCACCCAGTGGAAAAAAGATAGCCTTTTCAACAAATGGTGCTGGCTCAGCTGGAGGTCAACATGCAGAAGAATGCAAATTGACCCATCCTTATCTCCTTGCACTAAGCTCAATTCTAAGTGGATCAAAGATCTCCACATAAAACCAGACACACTGAAACTAATAGAAGGGAAACTAGGGAAGAACCTTGAACATATGGGCACAAGGGAGAATTTCCTGAACAGAACTCCAATAGCTTATGCTCTAAGATCAAGAATAGACAAATGGGACCTCATTAAATTACAAAGTTTTTGCAAGGCAAAAGACACTGTCAAAAAGACAAAGCGGCAACCAACTAACTGGGAAATGATCTTTACCAACCTTACATCCGACAGAGGGCTAATATCCAAGATATACAAAGAACTCAAGAAGTTAAACTCCAGAGAGGCAAATAACCCTATTAAAAAATGGGGTACAGAGCTACACAAAGAGTTCTCACCTGAAGAATATCTAATGGCTGAGAAGCACCTAAAGAGATGTTCATCATCCTTAGTCATTAGGGAAATGCAAATCAAAACAACCCTGAGATTCCATCTCACACCAGTCAGGATGGCTAAGATCAAAAACACAGGAGACAGCAGTTGTTGGCGAGGATGTAGAGAAAGAGGAACACTCCTCCACTGCTGGTGGAATTGCAAGCTGGTACAACCACTCTGGAAAGCAGTCTGGCGGTTCCTCAGAAAACTGGGCATGACACTCCCGGAGGATCCGGCTATACCACTCCTGGGCATATACCCAGAGACTTTACCTGCATGCACTAAGGACACATACTCCACTACGTTCATAGCAGCCTTATTTATAATAGCCAGAAGCTGGAAAGAACCCAGATGTCCCTCAACGGAGGAATGGATTCAGAAGATGTGGTATATCTACACAATGGAATACTACTCTGCAATTAAAAACAATGAATTCACAAAATTCCTAGGCAAATGGTCAGATCTTGAAAATATCATCCTTAGTGAGGTAACCCAATCACAAAAGAACACACATGGTATGCAGTCACTGATAAGGGAATATTGACCCAGAATCTCGGAATACCCTAGACACAATCCGCATATCAATAGATTTCTAAAAAGATGGAAGGAGAGACCCCTGGTCCTGGAAAGACTGGATGTAGGGGAACGCCAGGACAGAGTAACGAGAGGGGGTTGAATGGAGAAAAGAGGGAGGGAAGGGGGCTTATGGGACTTTCGGGGAGGGAGGAAACGGGAAAGGGGAAGTGATTTGGAATGTAAATTAAAAAAATAAAATAAAATAAATAATAAAAAAAAGTACACACACACACACAGTGGGGCTGATTCTATTGCTTGACTATTACAATTTGAGCCTCAATAACCATGAGTGTGCAGATATCTCTGTCAAGAGCTGCTTTCTTGTCTTCTGTTATATACACAGTTCCGATTTTAGTGTTTTGCTGTATAGTGGCTAGACTAAAAAGTCTATTCCCAAAGCCAAAGATAACACAGTTTCTCTTCCCTGTATCTGCTGGCATTAGTTACTGTCTTCTTGATGAGAACCATCTGACTCAGGGTGAGATGGGAATCTTAATACAATTTTGATTTTCATCTCCTCAATGACTGAATAGTGATTTTTTCCCCATAAATTTTAGATTTGTGCTTCTCCTTTTGGGAAGCGTTTACTCTGATAATTTCTCAATTTATTTATTGTGTTATTTTTTTTCCTTTGGCTAAGTTTAATGAGGTTTTTATTTTTTGAAGCTTGTAGAAATTCTACTTAGAATTAAAAAAGAAAAATCCCAGGGAAGGCTAGCTGTAAATCTCACCAGCTGCAAGGAGGAAAGAGTTGGGGAGAGAGGACAGGGAACAGGGGACAGGGGACAGGGGAGAGCAAAGAGGGGGAGAGGGGAGAGAGGACAGAGAGGGAAGAGAGGACAGAGAGATTTTGCCATTTTAGCCAAAGAAGCATGGAGGTCAGCCATATGGTAAAGAAGCCGACCCAAAGCAGGAGCATCAGAGAAAGTATGGCAATAATTGAAGTACCAGAGAAACTATACTCAATATCTGCCCAATATCTGAAAAAAAAAAGACAAAAAGGAAAAAGGGTGAGTGTCAGTGTGACTGTGCAGCAACTGCACTTTTGAGTTTTTAGCATGCATTTGTTTGACAATCTGAAGGAGATTTCTCTCCTCTTCTGTAGGCCTTCTCTTTGTTCAGTTGTTTATTTTGCAATGTAGAAGGCTGCTTGCTTTTAAAAAAAAAAACATCTCTGTAGTTACATATGGCACATCTGGCTTGATTTCCTGGCATATGAGAGTTCTTCTTAGAAAGTGCGTGCCTATATTTCAGTGTTTCCTCCTAGCAGTTTCAAAATTTGTGGTCTTACACTGAGGTCTTTGATCACTTTTTGAATCTCTTTTTGTGCAGGCTGAGAGATCTGGACATTGTCCCATGTTTTGACATACTGTTTTTTAGTCAGGTGTCCCCAGTCATTGTCTCACTGGTCCTTAATATTTTCCTCTACTCTCTGTTTAATTAACTAACATTCCCTCCAAACTATGCTGCTTCCGAAGGGCTGACTGATACACAAGTATCAGGAAGTCAAATGGGTAAACAACAGGCAGGCTAAGGAGCCTAATACTTGCTGTGATCTGTGTGACAGTTCTGTTAATCATTTGCTCCAGTACAATTGGTTTTGAGTTTGTAAAAAAAATAAAATTGAATGATATCTCCCACCAGAATAAGTCTTTACAGGGCTGGGAAGTTGGCTTCATGGGTCAAATGTTTCCCACACAAATATAAATATCTGTGTTGGGATCTCTAGCACTCATGTAAACAAACCAGGCCAGGCATGGAGGTACCTGTCTTTAATGTCAGCACTGGGAGAGAAGAGACAGGTAGAGCCTGGAGCATAATGGCTACCTAATCCATCAGAACAGGGAGTCTCAGATTGAATAATAAGGTAAGAGAGTGACTCAGGAAGGCATCTGATGCCTATGTCTGGTTTCTACAAGTATACATGCACATACAACCAAATGCACATGCTCGAGTACACACACAATTGCACAGGTGCACACACACACACACACACACACACATACCACACACATACACACACACACACACACACCACAACCACCACCACCACCACCACCATCATAAGTTAAAAAGAGAAAATTTATTTTTAAAAGAGTGGATATTATAGACATTATATTGCAAGTGGCTCAACTGCTTAAAGGGAACGTTAGCTAATAATAGCACTGAAAATGTACCAGGCATGTGGTAGTAAGAGGCTATGAGGAAGTTACTATTATTACCATCTCTGCTTACAGCTAAGTCACTGGCAGGCTTAGACTGAGTAAAGTGCCCAAGAACTCAAAATTGTTAAGTGATAGAGTTAGAAGTCAGATCAGTCAGGTTTCTAAAGATATTTTTTAGTAAGATAGATATTTTACCCACAAATAATAATATAAATGCAGTTTTGAAGGATGATAATAAAATATGCACTCAGGAGTCCACCACCACCAAGTTATGTCACAGTCTGCTGAGAAACTTCCAATTCTTCTCATCACAAAGTAAAGAATATAATGACTTGCTCTTAACTGTATTCACAGAACTGTGCGATTGTCAATGTAAGAATATCTTAGCACCCCAAGCAAATGTATCCTTTAACAGTCATCTGACATATTCTAACACCAATTAACCAAAGGTAACCATACTAAACTACTTCAATCACTAGGCATTTACTTATACTGGATTAAGAATAGGTAAACTCATTATGTAGCCTTTTGTATCTGGATTCTTTCGCTTAGAATTTTGCCTTCTTGTCTTTTTAGTATATTTTTAGGTAGCAAACACAATAATGAGTTTTATTATGATTATATGTGGGTGTGTTTTCTTCTTTGCTATCCTTTTAAACCCCTTTCTTTCCCTGCAATCAAATCTACATTTGTGTCACATACATATATTTATATTTGTTTGTGTGTTCTGCATATGAAATAAAATGTGACCCTTGTCTCTGCTGGTCCTTTTAACTGTTAACTTGACACAACCTAGAATTACCTAGGAAGATTTATCTAGCTCAGACTAACCTTTGGTAATTGTCTTGATTGTTAATTAGTGTAGGAAGCTGGAGGTCACCGTGGGGGGCACTACTCTCTAGTCAGGTGTTCTGAACAGTGTAAGAGAAGAAAAAACTAGGTGAGAACAAGAAAGGATCCATGTGTTTATTCTTTCTGTTTTGACTGTGGAGGTTTTACTTTAAATTCCTACCTTGACTTCTCCACAATAATGGACTATAACCTGGAATTATAAGCTAAATGGACCCCTTCTCTTCTAAATTGCTTCTATTCAGGGTATTTTATTATAACAACAGAAATGAAACTAGGGACAGCTTGATTTCACTAAACAAGTCTCTTCAGTTCCATCCACTTTCATTATGGCTGTACAAAATCTTACTGTGTATATATGCCATAAATTCTTTATCCATTCTTTTGTCAATGAACCTCTAGGCTGCTGCCATTTCCTGGCTGTTGAGAATAAGATGATTGTGAGCTGATGATGTGGTTGCTGAGAATTGAATTCAGGTCTTCTGGACAAGCAGCCAGTGCTCTTAACCACTGAGCCATATCTCCAGTCCCTGGCCATCATTTTTTTAAATTGCATTTACTTGTTTTTTTTTAACATTTTACAAAGTATGTATTGAATATTAGGCATGTTCCTTCATAACTTTTACCTCCCCCCGCCACTTCTCACCCCTCTCCTCCTGTTGAGCTCCATTCTTTCCCTGGCTGGTTTCACTTCTACTTTCATGTACATAAACAGAATTTTATATATCTATATAAAATATGAGAACCACAAATGAGGGAAGAATGATCTTCTTTTCCTGAGAAGGGCTTACATCATTTAATAGGATTATTTCTAGTTGCGCCCATTTTCCTGTTGTTGCTTTCTTAGTGGAATTGGATGGAATCGCCATGTATCTTTAATTTTCATTTTCCTGGTGTTGGCATGTTTTAAAGCTTTCCACACACTATAAAATCATCAGCACATCTCTTAAAGACATATAGTGAGGGGGATGGAGAGACAGCACCGATTCAGAGTGAGTGTATACTGGTGTTGCAGAGAGCCTATGATTGCTTCCCAGCTCCCACATCAGAAGGCTCACAAATATCTGTAACTCTAGCTCAAAGGAGCCCAATGCCTTCTTCTGGTCTTACAGCCATGGACATAGGCTCATATAAATACATAAACATACATATAACTGAAAATAATTTTAAGAATTCTGTTATATAGATACCCACATATTCTTCCATTCATGAGTGATGGATCAAGAACTTATATTTTTTGTCATCAGATTTATTTTCATATTTTTATCTCTTTATGAGCTTTATTTTTACCTGACAAATAAATACATAAAAGTTACACATGGTTACAGGGTACCATGTAGTGTTTTGACACACGTACACTGTCTAATATTTACATAATATTAAACACATCCATGTATTGAGACATTTCGCATTTCTTTATGATGAAACCTTGTGGAATCATTTCCTGTTTTGTTAGGCTGTACTATCCTTAACTGGAGAACTGCTTGCTCCTCTCTAGGTGACTTCACACCCAAGGCTCAAGGTTTTCCCCTCTGCTCCATCACTCTCTCAGTCATGCGCAATCATTATCCTACTGTCAACTTCCCCAGTAGGGGAAGGGAAGGCCAGCTTTCTAAAATCCCATGTGCTAGTGAGATCATGACATTTTTCTTTCTTTGCCTGGCCTTTTTTCACTTAGTATAATTATCTCCAGTTCCATCTATGTTGATATTTTGTTCTGTCTTTTTTTTGCGATAGTTTGAATGCTGTTTCTTTGTTCCCTGTACCACATTGTCTGTTCCTGCTGGTTAGTGGATACCTAGGTTGGTTCCATTTCAGGGATATTGTGGATAGTGTTGTGGCAAACATGGGAATCAAATGTTTCTACAACATACTGATCTGATTTCCCTTGGACACATACCCAATAGTATTTACTAGATCATATGGCAGTTGTTACTTTTAAATTTTTTGAGGAACCTCTGTACTTTGAAATACTGTATTTTTGCATGATATCTGAGCTAATTTGCATTCCATAAACAGTGTGCAAGCTCTTGTTTTTCTACATCCTTATAATAATTTGACATGTATTTATTTATTTACTTATTTATTTATTTATTTTACCATTTGGTAATTAGTATTTTACTAGAGTACACCTCACCGCCTTTCCCTGATTATTTTGTTGGACATTTCTGTGATCTTCATTTGAGGAATGCATATTTCAATTTTTAAGTCAGATAAACGTTTTTGGTTACTGGCTTTTTGAGTTTGTTTTTTTTTTTAAATTCTGGATAGTAACCCTTTGTCAAGTGTATATTTTGAAAATATTTCCTTCAATAGATTACTCCATATTTATACTGTTTATTTTTAATATGTGGGAGCTTTTTAACTTTGACATAAGCCTATTTCTCCTTTTTTATTCAAAATTACATTTATTTATTATATGTATGTGCACATGTGTACCAGAACATGTGTAAAGGCCAGAGGAGTCTCCTTCCACCATCAAATGCAGGTTGCCAGGATGGGTCACAAGTGTCTTTACTGGTTGAGCCATTTCAGCTGCCCCCCCCCCACACACACACACTTCTTTTTGCTATTTTTGTACCTTATTGCTCATCCTGGTGTTTTTCTCATAGACTCACAGCTTCCGGTCTTACATTTAAGTCTGAGATCAATTTTGAATTGATCTCTATAACTGGTAAAAGAGGGCCTAGTTTCTTTGTAGTGCATGCGGATGACCAGCTCTTCCAGCATCATTTATTAAGACTAGCTTTTCATTGTGGTCTCTTGTCAAAAGTCGGTTTTCCTCTAGACTTTCTGTGCTTTTCCATTGGTCTGTGTGTCTCTGTATTGATGGCTAGTTCATGCTGTTTGCTCACCGCAACACTGTGACATGTTTTGAAATCAGTGTAATGCCACCTGCCCTTTTCTTCAGACTGCTGTGGCTTTCCTTTTTGTTGTTGCTCTATGTAGATTTCCGATTCTTTTACTAATTCTATGAAGAATATTACTGATATTGTGATGAGGATTGTAACAGATCTGGATTTCTTTGGATAGCACTCATTTAGATGTGTGTTATGTAAATGTGAGTAAAGGTATATCCATACCATGTGGCACTTAGAGAACAGCTTTTGGAAGCTGGTTCTCTCTTTCTATCCTGAAATCAAACTCAGGCTGCCAAGTTTGTACAGCAAAAGCTGTTATCCACCTAGACATCACACCAGCCCTGTCCGTTTTTAATAATGAATAATGACTTCCTGTTCCTTGGGTTCTGTTCGATTTTTTTTTCAACAGTGTTTCATGATTCTCACTTTAGTAATCTTTCACCTCTGACTGAATTTATTCCTAGATAGTCCATTTTTGATAGCTGCTATAATTGAGATTACTCTCTTGGTTTCTATTTCAGATAATTTAGTATTGGCACACAGTAATGCTATTTTGTTTTCTATTTTGCCATGTCACTAAGTTTGTTTATTAGTTCTAATATATCTTGTTAGAGTCTTGAACTCTTCCTGTAGTATATCACACCATTTGTAAACATTGGCAATCTGTTTCCCTTTTTTCTAGTTTAGATGAGCTTCCTTTTTGCCTTCTTCCTGATTGCTTTGGTTAGAACTTTTGTACTGAAGTTGAATTAAAGTGGTGAAAGTGAGCATCCTTGTTTTGTTTCAGATCTTAAATAAAAACCCAGATTTTCCCTATTTGGTATAATGTTAGCTATTTGGTTAGGTATATAGACTTTATTTGTTTAGTAGTTTTATAACGAGGGCATGTTGAAGTCTATCCAGTATTTTCTTCTGCATACAATGAGGGACTAATATGGATTTTGCCCTTCAGTGGACTTACATGGTATACTATGTTTATTAATTGGTGAATACTGAGTTGTGCTTGTACCTCTAGGATGAACTTCACTTGATCAAGATGAATAATCTTCCAAATATGTTGCTGGATCAAGTTTTCAGTATTTTGTATTGAATATTTTTACATCCATATTCTTCACTGATACATGTGTGTAGGTTTCCTTGTCTGTTCTTGGTATTAGGGTAATGCTGGCTTTGCCAAATCTACTTTGAATAATCCTCACCTCCTTTATGTTTTGGAATAATTTAAGAAGATCTGATATTTATTCTTTCAAAGGAAGAATATAGCAGTAAAAACCGCTGGTCCTGGGCTTTTCTTTGATAGAAGACTTGTTCCTGACTCAATGTCATTACTTTATTGGTCTGTTTATGTTTTCTATTTTTCATGTTTCAGTCTTGGTAAAGTATATGTCTGAGAATTTCTCCATTTCTTCTATCCAACCTGAGACTGTATAATTGTTCATACTAATCTCCAAAATTCTTTGTGTACTTCTGTGATATCAGCTGCCTCAAAAAAGAAATGAAAATTCCCCTTTAGTGTATTTTTTTCTGTGTACCAGAATTTTTGGTATGTTGTGCCTCAATTGTTATTTCTTTCAAGGAGTTTTTTGGTATCTTTTTTCTTTTTTTTTTTATTTATTTTATTTTACTTTTTAATTTACATTCCAAATCACTTCCCCTTTCCCGTTTCCTCCCTCCCCGAAAGTCCCATAAGCCCCCTTCCCTCCCTCTTTTCTCCATTCAACCCCCTCTCCTTACTCTGTCCTGGCGTTCCCCTACATCGAGTCTTTCCAGGACCAGGGGTCTCTCCTACCATCTTTTTAGAAATCTATTGATATGCGGATTGTGTCTAGGGTATTCCGAGATTCTGGGTCAATATTCCCTTATCAGTGACTGCATACCATGTGTGTTCTTTTGTGATTGGGTTACCTCACTAAGGATGATATTTTCAAGATCTGACCATTTGCCTAGGAATTTTGTGAATTCATTGTTTTTAATTGCAGAGTAGTATTCCATTGTGTAGATATACCACATCTTCTGAATCCATTCCTCCGTTGAGGGACATCTGGGTTCTTTCCAGCTTCTGGCTATTATAAATAAGGCTGCTATGAACATAGTGGAGCATGTGTCCTTATTGCATGCAGGTAAAGTCTCTGGGTATATGCCCAGGAGTGGTATAGCCGGATCCTCCGGGAGTGTCATGCCCAGTTTTCTGAGGAACCGCCAGACTGCTTTCCAGAGTGGTTGTACCAGCTTGCAATTCCACCAGCAGTGGAGGAGTGTTCCTCTTTCTCCACATCCTCGCCAACAACTGCTGTCTCCTGTGTTTTTGATCTTAGCCATCCTGACTGGTGTGAGATGGAATCTCAGGGTTGTTTTGATTTGCATTTCCCTAATGACTAAGGATGATGAACATCTCTTTAGGTGCTTCTCAGCCATTAGATATTCTTCAGGTGAGAACTCTTTGTGTAGCTCTGTACCCCATTTTTTAATAGGGTTATTTGCCTCTCTGGAGTTTAACTTCTTGAGTTCTTTGTATATCTTGGATATTAGCCCTCTGTCGGATGTAAGGTTGGTAAAGATCATTTCCCAGTTAGTTGGTTGCCGCGTTGTCTTTTTGACAGTGTCTTTTGCCTTGCAAAAACTTTGTAATTTAATGAGGTCCCATTTGTCTATTCTTGATCTTAGAGCATAAGCTATTGGAGTTCTGTTCAGGAAATTCTCCCCTGTGCCCATATGTTCAAGGTTCTTCCCTAGTTTCCCTTCTATTAGTTTCAGTGTGTCTGGTTTTATGTGGAGATCTTTGATCCACTTAGAATTGAGCTTAGTGCAAGGAGATAAGGATGGGTCAATTTGCATTCTTCTGCATGTTGACCTCCAGCTGAGCCAGCACCATTTGTTGAAAAGGCTATCTTTTTTCCACTGGGTGGTTTTAGCTCCTTTGTCAAAGATCAAGTGACCATAGGAGTGTGGATTCATTTCTGGGTCTTCAATTCTGTTCCATTGATCTACATGTCTGTTACTGTACCAATACCATGCAGTTTTTAACACTATTGCTCTGTAGTACAGCTTGAGGTCCGGGATACTGATTCCCCCAGAGGTTCTTTTACTCTTGAGAATAGTTTTAGCTATTCTGGGTTTTCTGTTATTCCAGATGAATTTTTGAATTGCTCTTTCTAACTCTATGAAGAATTGAGTTGGGATTTTGATGGGGATTGCATTGAATCTGTGTATTACTTTTGGTAAGATGCTCATTTTTACTATATTAATCCTGCCAATCCATGAGCATGGCAGATTTTTCCATCTTCTGAGGTCTTCTTCAATTTCTTTCTTCAGAGACTTGAAGTTCTTGTCATACAGGTCTTTCACTTGTTTGGTTAGAGTCACGCCAAGATACTTAATATGGTTTGTGGCTATCGTGAAGGGTATTATTTCTCTTACTTCTTTCTCAGCCTGCTTATCCTTTGAGTATAGGAAGGCTTCTGACTTGCTTGAGTTGATTTTATATCCGGCCACTTTGCTGAAGTCGTTTATCAGCTGTAAGAGTTCTCTGGTGGAGTTCTTTGGGTCGCTTAAGTATACTATCATATCGTCTGCAAATAGTGATAGTTTGACTTCTTCCTTTCCAATTTGTATCCCTTTGACCTCTTTTTGTTGTCTAATTGCTCTAGCTAGAACTTCAAGTACTATATTGAAAAGATATGGAGAGAGAGGGCAGCCTTGTCTAGTCCCTGATTTTCGTGGGATTGCTTCAAGTTTCTCTCCATTTAGATTGATGCTGGCTACCGGTTTGCTGTAAATTGCTTTTACTATGTTTAGATATGGGCCTTGAATTCCTGATCTTTCCAAGACCTTTAGCATGAAAGGATGCTGAATTTTGTCAAATGCTTTCTCAGCATCTAATGAGATGACCATGTGGTTTTTTTCTTTGAGATTGTTTATGTAGTGGATTACATTGATGGATTTCCTTATATTGAACCATCCCTGCATCCCTGGGATGAAGCCTACTTGATCGTGATGGATGATCGTTTTGATGTGTTCTTGGATTCGGTTGGCAAGAATTTTATTGAGTATTTTTGCATCGATATTCATAAGAGAGATTGGCCTGAGATTCTCTTTCTTTGTCGGATCTTTGTGTGCTTTTGGTATTAGTGTAATTGTGGCTTCATAGAACGAGTTGGGTAGTGTTCCTTCTGTTTCTATTTTGTGGAACAGTTTGAAGAGTATTGGTGTTAGGTCTTCTTTGAAGGTCTGATAGAATTCTGCACTAAAACCATCTGGACCTGTGCTTTTTTTGGTTGGAAGACTTCCAATGACAACTTCTATTTCTTCAGGGGTTATAGGACGGTTTAGATGGTCTATTTGATCCTGATTTAATTTTGGTACTTGGTATCTGTCAAGGAAATTGTCCATTTCCTCAAGATTTTCTAGTTGTGTTGAATACAGGTTTTTGTAGTAGGATCTGATGATTTTTTGAATTTCCTCAGTTTCTGTTGTTATCTCTCCCTTTTCGTTTCTGATTTTATTAATTTGGATACGATCTCTGTGCTCTCTGGTTAGTCTGGCTAAGGGCTTATCTATCTTGTTGATTTTCTTAAAGAACCAACTCCTCGTTTTGTTGATTCTTTGTATGGTTTTATTTGTTTCTACTTGATTGATTTCAGCCCTGAGTTTGATGATTTCCTGCCTTCTACTCCTCTTTGGTGTATTTGCTTCTTTTTGTTCCAGGGCTTTCAGGTGTGCCATTCAGCTGTTAGTGTATGCTGTCTCCCGTTTCTTTTTGGCGGCACTCAGGGCTATGAATTTTCCTCTTAGCACTGCTTTCATTGTGTCCCATAAATTAGGGTATGTTGTGCCTTCATTTTCATTAACTTTCAAAAAGTCTTTGATTTCTTTCTTTATTTCCACCTTGACCAAGTTATCATTGAGTAGAGCATTGTTCAGCCTCCATGTGTACGTGGGTTTTCTTTTGTTTTTGTTGCCATTGAAGACCACCCTTATTCCATAGTGATCTGATAGGAGGCATGGGATTATTTCTATCTTCTTGTATCTGTTGAGGTCTGATTTGTGACCAATTATATGGTCAATTTTGGAGAAGGTACCATGAGGAGCTGAGAAGAAGGTGTATTCTTTAGCTCTAGGATGAAATGTTCTATATATATCAGTTAGTTCCATTTGGTCCAAGGCTTCAATTAGATTCACTGTGTCCCTGTTTAGTTTCTGCTTTCCTGAACGATCCATTTCAGAGAGCGGGGTGTTGAAGTCACCCACTATTATTGTGTGCGGTGCGATGTGTGCTTTGAGTTTTAGTAAAGTTTCTTTTACGAATGAGGGTGCCCTTGCATTTGGAGCATAGATATTCAGGATTGAGAGTTCTTGATGGTGGATTTTTCCCTTGATCAGTATGTAGTGTCCTTCTGTGTCTTTTTTGATGACTTTAGGTTGAAAATCAATTTTATCCGATATTAGGATGGCTACTCCACCTCGTTTCTTGGGGCCATTTGCTTGTAAAATTGTTTTCCAGCCTTTTACTCTGAGGTAGTGTTTGTCTTTGACACTGAGGTGCGTTTCCTGCATGCAGCAAAATGCTGGGTCCTGTTTACGTATCCAGTCTGCTAGTCTATGTCTTTTAATTGGGGAATTGAGACCATTGATATTAAGAGAGATTAAGGCATAGTGATTATTGCCATCTGCCATTCTTGACGCTATCTTTATGTTTGAGTGGTTATCTACTTTTGGGTTTGATTCAAGAAGGTTATTATCTCATTTTTTCCAGGGTGTTGTTTCTCTCCCTGTATTGGAGGTTTCCACCTATTATCCGTTGCAGGGCTGGATTTGTGGAAAGATATTGTGAAAATTTGGTTTTATCATGGAATATCTTGGTCTCTCCATCTATGGTGATTGAGAGTTTTGCTGGGTAGAGTAGTCTAGGCTGGCATTTGTGCTGTCTTAGTGTCTGCATGAGATCTGCCCAGGATCTTCTGGCTTTCATAGTCTCTGGTGAGAAGTCTGATGTGATTCGGATAGGTCTTCCTTTGTATGTTACTTGGCCCTTTTCTCTTACTGCTTTTAGTATTCTTTCTTTGTTTAGAACATTCGGTGTTTTGATTATTATGTGACGGGAGGTATTTCTGTTCTGGTCCAGTCTGTTTGGAGTTCTGTAGTCTTCTTGTATGTTCATCGGCATCTCTCTAAGTTAGGGAAGTTTTCCTCCATAATTTTGTTGAAGATGTTTACTGGCCCTTTAAGTTGCAAATCTTCACTCTCATCTATACCTATAATCCTTAGGTTTGGTCTTCTCATTGTGTCCTGGATTTCCTGGATGTTTTGGGTTACACGTTTTTTGCATTTTGCATTTTCTTTGACTGTTGAGTCGATGCTTTCTATGGAGTCTTCAGCACCTGAGATTCTTTCTTCCATCTCTTGTATTCTATTGTTTATGTTTGCATCTATGACTCCTGATTTCTTCCCAAGGTTTTCTATCTCCAAAGTTGTCTCCCTTTGTGATTTCTTAGTTGTTTCTACTTCCTTTTTTAGTTCCTGGATGGATTTGCTGAGATCCTTCACTTGTTTGTTTGTATTTTCCTGTATTTCTTTAAGGTATTTTTGCATTGCCTCTTTCAGGATTTCTTCCTGATGACCCACGTTCTCCTGCATTTCTCTGAGTGATTTTTGTGTTTCCTCCTCATGGGAATCCATCTGTTGATCCATTGTCTCCTGCATTTCTTTAAGCAGTTCTCGTGTTTCCTTTGTAAGGGCATCTAACCGTTGATTCCTTTCTTTAAGCAATTTTTGTGTTGCCTCCTTATGGGCATCCGTCTGTTGACCCATATTCTTCTGCATTTCTTTATGCCAATTTTGTGATTCCTTTGTGAGTGCATCTACCCGTTGATTCATCTCGTTAAGCGATTTTTGTGTTGTCTCCTTGTGCGCCTCCATCTTTTGATCCATGTTCTCCTGCATTTCTCTAAGCGATTTTTGTGTTTCCTTTGTAAGGGCTTCTAACCGTTGATTCATGGTCTCCTGTAACTCTTTATGAGATTTATTTGTGTCCTTCTTGTGATCCTCTAATAGCATCATGAGAAGTGATTTTAAATCCAGATCTTGTCTTTCGGGTGTGGTGGGGTATCCAGGACTTGCTGCTGTTGGAGAGTTGGGTTCGGATGGTCCCACATTACTTTGATTACTGTTAGTAACATTCCTACGTTTGCCTTTTGCCATCTGGATACCTCTGGTGTTAGTTGGTCCTGCTGCCACTGGCTGTTGGTTGGACCTCCTGTGAGCCTGCAAAGCTATTTCTGCCCCCCCTGGATTGCCAGGATTCCCCTGGCACCGATTTCTGGGGCCTGCTTGCTCCTGAGTGACTTTGGAGCCCTAATGTGCCTTGCCCCAAGTGATCTTATATTGGGGAGGCCTTGCACATCCAAAGGCTCAGCCTAGTGGATGCCTGGAGCAGAGGTCGCCAAAGGGAGGCTGGTAGGCTCCTGCCCTGTGCAGGGGTGAGTGATCTCTCCTAGGGGGGGGAGGGGCGTCCCTCTGCCAGGCAGAAGTCCCACAGCAGAGCTGGCGCGCTGGTTACTGCAGATCAGCCCCGCACTTGGGAGCCGCATACACACAAGCCACCCGAGACCCAAGCGATATTATGCCTGTCTGTCTCAGAACCTGGCTGTCCCAACTTCCCAGTCACTGGAGCAATGATCGTGTGTGTACCTTTATATCTATTTATATTTATATATCTTTCTATCTATCTATAGTGGAATATTATTCAGCCACAAAGAAGTGAATGTTGTTTGCATCAAGTAGATAGAAATAAAGGTCTTCATGTTAAAATAAGTTTAATTCAGAAACACAGAAAGCACACATTTTTCATATTCAGGAACTAGAATTTAAAAAAGTACCATGTGGTTTGTGTACTTGTGAGGATGTGGCAGGAAGATTGCCAAGAGTTTTATGCCAGTCTGAACTATGGGCTGAAATCTAATCCTAAATCAAATCAAAACAAATACCAACCAAAATGTAGTAAACTGAATACTGAATACCTGTGACTCAATGGGGAAGAAGTTAAGAGAGTGGATATGACTAATTCAAGATATGTGCATATATGGAAATGTCACAGGGAAACCCAATTGTATGTGCAATTAATATGTATTGATTACAGGGTAAGCAGTAATAGTTGGTATACATAGTATTAACTCACTAATACAAAATCTTCCCTGATTTTTCCTCTACCCTTCACCCAACTAATTTGCTATTAAAACATTGCAAAGTCTCCCAGTATCTTTCTGACAAACCCCTTGCAATACATGTCCACAGTGTTTCACTTGAAAATTGTACTTGTCTCCCACAAGGAGTAGGACCCTCTTTTTCTTGATTGGTACTACTCTGCTCATCAGTGTACACACAATCTCGCTTACAGTAGGAGCTCAATAAGTTATTTGCTGCGTTAGTGGGTGACCAAGCCATGGAACAATGAATTCAGTCTTAGCCTATAGAACAGAGATAATCTGGAGTTGTTCTAGAGACCTTGGATTCACAGAAGATACCTGCCTGAGCAAGGCTATCACTGCAGGTCAGCTGTGCTGGGGGAAAGCCAGGACATTACCTGTGCTGGGTGAGTACGTTGACAGCTGAAGGATGATTTGCACAGTAAGCCAGGTACATTGATTTAAAATGAGGCATGAGGTTCAATAGGCAGCCTCCTACTTTGTGCTGGTTTTCTGGAAACCTGTAAGTAAAACATGTCAAGTATAAAACATAAAGTTGGAAGCAGAAAGTAAAGGCATTTGTAATTGAGACCAGAAGTAAGTAAAACTTTTGATGAATAACCATAGGATTTATTTATTTATTTATTTATTTATTTATTTATTTATTTATGTAGACTGAAAGCATTTTATCCCTGGAATAAGTAGTTTTTGATGACTGATTAAAATTCTAGTCACTGGGCTGGAGAGATGGCCTGATGGTTGGGAGCACTGCCTACTCTTCCAGAGAGCCCAGGTTCAATTCCCAGCACCCGCACAGCAGCTCACAACTGTCTGTGACTCATGCAAACGGTGCAGAGATATATGCAGGAAGAACACCAATACAGACCTATTAAATAAATAAATTAAAAATTCTAGCCACCAAGTAAAACTTCGATGTATAAATTTTTCTTGACACACTAATATTCAAATTCATACCAAGTTCAAGTACAGATAAAACTGATTGAATTCAACAGCATAGCATACCCTAGACAAAAGTTCATTGCATGAAGCTTAGAAAACAGCCAGTTCCCCAATTTCCATAGACTGATTAAAGTTGCCAGTTTTTATAAGATACACTCTCTGGAAAATTAATTTTACACTAAAAATACACTGGAAGATGATCATTCCAGGGAACTTTGTAATATAATGTTGACCAATTCAGCCATCAGATAGCCATCAAAACCATGATCTGGGGGGGGTCAGAGAGATCACTCAGTGGTTAAAATCACTGGCTTCTCTTTTAGAGGACCTGGGTTCAATTCTCAGCACCCTCACATATTGGTGGCTCACAATTGCCTGTAACTAAAGTCTCACAGCATCTAGCTCCCTCTCTGCTCTCTGAGGCTACCTCATGTACATGGTGTGCATGCACACACACACACACACAGACACACACACATTGCAGGGAAAATACCCATATATATAAGATATAAATAAATCTATCTTTTAAAAAAGTCATGGTGTGGTTCACATAGGACATATATTTTTCCTTCTCAAATCCTGTGTGTGTTCCTAGTCAGAATATAACAGACGAGATACCAAGTGTGCTACAAAGAAATACATTGGGTATGGTGGTAGGTATTGGTAATACCAGAAGCCAGGGGTAGAATGATCTGAATTTCAAGACCCACTTCAGCTATATAGTGAGCTTGAGACATGCCAGAACTGGAGAGATGGAGGTGTGGGGTAGGGGATGGAGGGTGGGAGTGGGAAAACTGAGGGTCAGGGGTATAGTTCAGTACAGCCTGCTTAGAATGCACAAGGCCCCAATCCAAGGAGCCAGCAAAAGGGGGTAGGTCATTAAATGAATGATGTAAATGATTTTTTTAAATAATCTATAGCACATAAAATAAAATGTCTTCTCAACATCAAAGCTATTATCATTGGTACTGGAGAGATAGCAGTTGGGCTTTTGCAGAGGACTAGAGTTCAGTTCCCATGGTGGCTCATGACCATCCATAATTCCAGCTCCTGGGGATCCAACACCCTCTTCTGGTGCACAATATATTCATGAAGGCAAACACTCATACAAGTCAAATAAATGTGATTTAAAATTAAAGTTAGAAACAGTTCGGTAGATGTACAAGCTTTGTATCCATCTAGTGATTTGGCACTGAACAGCACCATTGTCTTTGTAAGCTTTTTCATCCTCATGTTTTTACTTCGTACTGGAACAACATGTTGAGAAACCACAGCAAGTATATAAATACAAAGTGCATCTGAGCCTGCCCTAAGCTTATAATTCCAATATGTTAGAGGTGGAAGCAAGAACATCAGAAGTTCAAGATCAGACTCTTCTATAGAATGAATTCAAAGCCAGTCTGGTCTAGGTGATACACTGTCTCAAAACCAAATTAATCTTTAACTGTAGACGGAAACAGCAAAGCCACTGCCTTACTTACTTTGAACATTCTTCCAGGGTTTGGCAGAGTGTCTGTTGAAATGTGCATACTTCTTCAAAGTTTCCCAATAAACATGTAAACTCCACAGTACTCAGGCTGATTTAAAAAAAAAGGACATAATGTTCCAGTTAATAGGAATGGAAATTTGTGTCAGTTGGAGCCCAGTTAGCTGCTAGCTTCGGCTGCTTTAGCTTCTAAGAAGTCTATTGTCTCTGGCACCTTTATTTAGCTTCCTTTCTTGGTTCATATTTTTTAAAATAAGAACAATGATCCTAAAGAACATTGGTGGTAATCAGTGGCATTTAGGTATTTTGTTAAGCCATGAGGAAAATAAAACATGCTTGATATCAAAGTATAAAAATAGATGAAAAATACAACATGATTAGGAAGAAGTTAAACACCTGTGGTGTGTGACTCCTTTATAGAAAATAGGAACGTGATTAAAATATCTATGTTCAACAACTACAGAAGGGAAAGGTTAGCAAAATCAGCTTTCTCTGAAATGAAAATATTCAAATAACAACTAAAAACATTCTCTTTGAAAGAGAATAGAGGGGAGAAAATGGAACTGAAGTTTGATATTGCTATTCATGGGGTGGTATGGAGTCAAACAAACAGAGGCAAACTGAATGGCTGTGTAGCACCTCTGTGTGAGGAATGTTCCCGTTCATTTTCCCCTTACCAAACAGTAAGTGACACTAGGAACAGGAGCCAAGCCTAAGATGTGGAGCACTCATGCCATCACTTTCTGAACAGGAGCTTCAGTTACTCCGTGAGCTGAGTGCCACAGATGTCTGCATTTTACAGGGGAGAAAACAGGCACAACATCAGAACACAAGGCAGAGCAAAGGCCTGGCATCCCAAGCATGCCAAGCCTACAGACCAGACTCTTAAGCACTTTGGGGAAGAAATTTGTCTGAAGAGTCACTTAAGAGGTACTTGTGCTTCATATTCGCTCTCCTTCAGAATTCATAATCCGGGAAGGAGGCTAGGGAGAGGGCGCAGAGGTTAGGAGCACTTGCTGCTCTTGCACAGAGCCCAAGTTCAGTCCCCAGCACCCACAATGGAGCTGCTTACAACTGCCTGTAATTCCACCTCCAGAGACCTGACGCCCTTCTTCTGGCCCTCCTCCAGCACCTGAGCCCACATGGCCTGCATCACATAGACAAGCATAATTCAAAATAAAAATAAACACATAATTAAACACATAATTAAAAATAAAAATAAAATCTTTTTTAAAAAATGAGTGAGGATGAGGACAGGTCTGCCCCAAACACTTAGGAGGAACTCTAAATGGGTTCAGGGGGACAAAGGGACATTGGAAAGGGGAGAGGAAAGGTGAATATATATATATATATATATATATATATATATATATATAAATATAACAGGTATGGTAAGGCACACCTGTAATATCAGCACTTGAAAGGCAGATTTAAGAGGGTCAAGGTTCTCAGCTTGAAGCTAGCCCTAATTTGTCTCAAAACAAATTTCAAAAGCATATACCTCTCATAGTTAAGTTCTAGGGGAATATTTGCAAAGGAGTCCTGCTGACTAATCCAAAAGGGACGATCCCAGTAAACATTCCCAGTAGCCCCCTCAGAACATGAAATGCTCCCAGTTCCTCTGCTGTTCTGCCCTCTTGAACTGCAAAGTGGAAACTCCCACCTCTTGTTGCCTGAGGGGACTCTGGCAGCCAGCCAGTTTCTCTGGGTACTGTTTTGTCATAGCCACAGCAAACAGGGTCCCTGAACTTTTTGCAGCCTTCCTGGGGACATTTCTAGCTTCTTCGGCATCAGACAGTAAACAGTCTGGCTTGCTCAAATCACTGTGGTGAGAGGAAACACTCTGACTCTGGTATGAGTATCAAAGAGAGGATAAGGGCAGGTCTGACTTCACTCCCACAGTTCCTAGCACTCTTTCAGGATTAGAGTCAGCTCCTTCCTCATTTGAAATCTGACCATCTCCCTTCCAGGATGGGCACATCAGTGGCACTCTCTTTTGTATGTTACAGCCAGAAAACAGAAGGAACATTTCAAATAGTGAGTGGCAGGCAGGAGACATGGGAGAGCCAGGCTGGTCACTTGTTGGCTGGGTGACAGGCAAAGCGATGAGCCTGTCCAGACTTCAGTCTCTTATCTACTCAATGGAGACAGCCAATTCTCCCAGGAAACTAACAAGGGCGATGCGCTGTATTCCTGTATCACTCTGAGAACTGTGATTAACATAACACTTCACATTACACATAATAAAGCCAAATGCAGGAATCTAAAACCCTTCCATGTGAAGAATGCTTCCCACGGTGCCATGAGAACAGTTGAATCAACATTCAGCATGGCGTTTTGCCTAACCAACATAATTTGGGGAGAGAAAAAAGGGAGGAAAAACAGTTAACTACATTAAACTCATTTAAGTCTAAAGTTGGTAGTTTAAACAAACTTCCCCAAAAGTCAGCTTTTCCTGAAGTAAGAGGGATTTTGTCTTCCACTGTGTGAGCTAAAGTTTCTATTGCACCTACAGACCATGATCACTAGCAAAATTTAATCAATTAAAGTAACAAATAAGGATAGTCATTATTTGTTAAATAGGTCATACCTAAAGCATAAAAGAATGGTCAGCATTTTAAAAATATTTTGATTGAAATATAATTCCATCATTTCTCCTTTCCCTTTCGTCCCTCTAGCTTACCCTCCTCCCACTCCCTCTCAAACTGATGGTCTCTTTTTCTTGGATTATTAGTGTTAACATGTTTTTTTTTTCATGAAAACTCAGTCTTTAGCTTATACTAGAAAATAGTTTCAGGTTTAGTACATGTTGTACATTTTGCTTTCAGAAATGCTTTTCCATCTCATTATCATTCGCATACGCCTGAATAAGTGCTGGCTTGAATTGCTCTTCTAAACATTTGCAAAATGCCGCACTCTTTCCACTTTGGGAGCATGGGAAAGAGGTCCCTGGCAAGTAAAGGTCAGAGTGAGCATGAGAATTTCCAGTTTATGTGCTCTCGGAATAAAAGCACCAAGGAGTCCTTCTTTCTTTATGGTACAACGAGACCCATTACTTCAAAATGCACAGGAATGTGAAAGCTAAAAGGGAGATCCAGTACACCTGCACATGGACGTATATAGCAGCGCTACTGAAAGGACTCTTTGTGTAATATTGCAGCCCTGTTCACAAGAGCTAAGCAATGGAACCGACCCAGGTGTCCAAGCCTAAAGAAATGCACAGGGGAAATTTACTATCTATGTACAAGAAAAATCATTTAGCTAAAAAGAAGAATGAAGATATGTCATTTGTAAGAAATGGATATAGTTGTAAAAAAATAATATTAAACAAAGAAAGTCTCAGGAAGGCAAATACTAGGTGTTCCCTCTGATTTGTTTCATATAGATACAAAAAAAATGTGTGTGTGTGTGTGAGAGAGAGAGAGAGTGTGTGTGTGTGTGTGTGTGTGCGCGCACGCACATGTGTGTGCAATGAAAATAAATGAAAAACTATGTAGGGAAATGAAGGGAGGTAAGGAAGACAAGAAAGAGAAAAAAATTTTTAGCTAAAATATTTTTTAAGTAAATATTACAGAAACAGAGAGTAGAAGAGTGGTTACCAAGGCCTGGGATAAAGGGGATGGTAGGCTGGAGAAAAGGACAGTTAAGGCATACATGGGTACAGCTGAATGTGAAGTATAACATCTAAATGTTCTACAGCACAGAAGGGGTTTTAAGGGTGCCAAAAAGTTACTGTATATTTCAAAATTGCTTATGGATATGACAATCACCCTGATCTGATCATTATACACTGTAAAGGTGTATTAAAATATCACACTTCATTCTATGAACATGTACAATTTTTTAGTGCCCAGTGTTGAAGATGTTTTTAATATTACAAAGAAAAGAGGCGAAAGAAAAATATCCAGTATACAAATTGTCACCGACAGAATCTCAGATTAGCTATTCCTTCTTCAGAAAGCAAGCCAAGCTCTCCAAAAGCAACATCTTGCATAATTGCTGTTGGCAACCTGTGATCTGTGAAAATTCTTTTAAAAGGCAAAATCAATTATTCAGTGGCATAGGAGCAATGCCTCCAAGTGCTGACATTAGAGTCTTTCGCTTTATTTCACTAAGGGCTTAAAAAGTCTTACTTGTTATTAGACTGCAAGGGTCTTAGGTAAGTAACAAGAAGAGACTGAAGCTCTTTGGCATATTCTTTTTCAGTGTCCAAGATGTTCTGTAACACCTGTGGAGAAATAAGAATCAAGGTCTCATAACCATTAAGCAAGTCCAAGATCAACAGAGCTTTAGATCTTTAAGTGGAATTCCTAGAAAAAGGCATCCCAATTTACTTAGGCTGGTGCTAGATGTAAGAAACACAAGAATACAAATGTACTTCATTTCACACTAGAAAAATATTTTAGTAATTATCTAGCAGCTAGTTATATCACATAGCTCATATAAACACAATTATCGTGAATTACCCTCTATTGGAAAAGCCTTGCCACTTACATGATACTGGCCACATTTATGCTTTAAATAATTTTACCAAAAAAATTATCAAGGAAAGGGCTAGGTTAACTAATAAAGTTCCAATGTTCTCATTTTATGAATAATAAAAGTATAAATCATAGAGATTCACGACTAGGATAATTCAAGAATAATTATAACACAAAACATCAAGGATTTTATTTGTGTATTGCTTCTGATAAGACAAATTCTTGCCATATAGTACATTCTTAAGCAGTGTTAAAACTGGTCTATCAATAAAAACAAAGTCTTCTCATATGAACACTTCAAATTATGAAAGGAGATAGTATTGTGAGGAATTTAACAAGGAGAACAGTTCAATAATTATCTGCTATTAATAACACAAAGTTCTTTTTTGTTTTTTAAGACAAATTCTTGCCCTAGCCCATAATAACCTAGAATTCATTATGTAGCCCAAACAGGCCTCAAACTCACCATAATCCACATATCTCAGACTCATAGCGCTGAAATTACATTATCAGTGTAAGCCACCACACCTAGCTAATATTAAAGTCTATAGGCTCAACAGTGTGTGACTCTGCAAGTTGTCCTCTTCCCACCAGTTCTAAGGTCATGTTCCATTTCATAACCTGTTCTGAAGGCAGGGATAACTTTCATTTTGAGCAATTATACATGGCCAAGTTAATATTTTGCTATATATTTTTCACATCGTCTAATTCATTGAACAAGACTTCCCTATGCTAATGGATACGCTGCTTACAGGTAAGGAGATTCTTTTATATCTGAAGATGGAGACATTAAGTGGGAACTCACAAGACAGAGAGAAACATACATGGCTAGGATAAACATATTAGTCAACCAAAATGGCAGAAACACACAGCTGATAATGTGTGTCTGTGGCTTCCATATTAGATGGGTTCTATAAGGCTTCAACTTCCACAGGATTCAGCTAACTTCAGATTGAAAATATTTTTCAAATGTCACCTGAATTGGATATGGATGGGCTTTCCCCCTTGTCATTACTCCTTAACTAATATAGTATAACTCAAGCCAGCTACCCTTGGGCTTGATACAAAAGGACTGCAAGTTCAAAGCCACCAGGGCAAACTAGTCAGATCCAGTTTCAAGATAAATAGTGTGTGTGTGTGTGTGTGTGTGTGTGTGTGTGTGTGTGTAGGTAGGGGGTGCTGAAGGTGTAGTTCAGAGGTAGAGCACTTGCCCTAGCATGTATGTGACTTTAGGTTCAGTCTCCAGAATCACAAGTAATTCTTAATATTGTACCAATTATCCATATGGCACACACACAGGCAGACAGCCTAGAGATTATCTGAACTCTAGAGAGGAATGAAACGTTCATGTGCAAATGCTACACCATTTTATATAAGAGACTTGGTGGGGTTGGAGAGAGGGCACAGTGGTTAAGGGCACCATCTGCTTTTCCAGAGGTCCTGAGTTCAATTCCCAGCAACCACATGGTGGCTCACAACTATCTGTAATGGGATCTGATGCCCTCTTCTGGCATTCAGGTGTCCATGCAGATAGAGCACTCATACATAAAATACATGAATACATCTTTTTTTTTAAAAAAAAAAAAAAGAAAGAAACTTGAATATCTATATCCGAGGAGGCCCTGGAGCCAATCCTGTGGCTACCAAAGAGTGACAGTACTCACAAGACAAAGCATGGTGATGATGGAGAGGCTAAGTAAGTAGAGGCCCAAGGAGCCCCTGGCTTTCTGGTGAACGACTGACCCAGGGGGGATGGTGGTTCCAACTGTGCTAGTGGCTGACAGGCTTCTTCAGTTTTAAGGCATAACCTACCTCATCTCAGATTGTGACATTTCAGGGACCATTGTGAAGCAGCAGTGAGATGCTGCACAGGTAGTTACTGGCAAGTGAGAAATACCTGGACCAGTGTAAGAGGCTAAATGCACCTCTCCCAATAATAGCATCTATTGGAATTTCAGATCAGAAGTCACTGTTGGGAGAGAAATATCCTATGTCTTGTGGGAAGTTAAGTAGAATCCCTGACATCTAGCCACTAGAAACCATCCCACAGTACAATTATGACTATCAAAAAAGTGTGCTCAGAAGGGTAATATCACCTTAGTTGGGAATCAATGACTTAGAAGGCCACAGGGTGGTTACCAAAGCTAAGGGTTTGCTAAGTATAAAGGCAAACACTTAATATCCCAACACTGAGTGAGAGAGCTGGGGCAGAAAGATCATTTGAGGTTTACATGATAAGTTTAAAACCAGTCTGGGTTTATAATGAGGAGAGAGAGAGACAGAGAGAGACACAGAGACAGAGAGAGACAGAGAGAGACAGAGAGACAAAGAGAGACAGACAGAGGGAAACAGAGACAGAGTCAGAGAGACAGAGTGGAAGGGAGGAGGGGAGAGAGGAAGGGAGGGTCAGGGAGGGAGGGAGGGGGAGGGGAGAGGGGAGAGGCAGAGAGGCAGAGAGGTAGAGAACAGTGAAGGGTTAGATTGTAGGCCCTACTGACCACCACTCTTGTCTATTTTCAGTTCCCATCTTGCTCAGAAACTACTCTTTAGAAATGTAAATTCAGAGGTCTGAAAGTACTGATGCTCTCTGAAATTAGTTCAATGGTGAAAGAGAAATGTTACCGCCTCCAAAAAAGATCCAGTTATACTGAAGGCCATTAGAAACTGCTTTGAGATGAATGAAAAGCAAACACAGCATGCAAAAGCTGGGTTTGGCAGACAGTTGAAGCATGCTTTCCGAGTATGCACAAGGTTGGATCCCCAGCACCACACAAACTGGGTGTGGTGGTTCACAATTATACTTCCAGTATTCTCAGGAAGTGAAGGAGGGGGGATCAGGAGTTTAAAGTCATCCTCATCTACAGAGGCAGTGTAAGGCCCAGCTGGGACCATGAGGCCTTCTCTTTAATAAAGCAAAAACTTATTGGTTTCAGTTAAACTGGTGCTTCAAGAAAGAAAAATTTTAAATTTCAAAGCAGACACGCTTATGGGAAGCACTAATTGAACTCAATGGGTTAAAAATAGAGGGAGACACAGAGGTAGTGAATATGACCCACATTCATAGTATGCATGAAGGAAATTCATCGAAGAATAAATATATATTTTTAAAGGAGGGATGATTTCTAATTTTCCATCTAGGATCCGAGGGGCAGGAAAGTCACTATTTCCTTCTAACATAGATTATACGGAAAATGTGAGAAAGTAAGCTAGGATCTGTGAGAAACGAGATTATAGATAACATCTATCCCAAAGAGTGGGGAGACAAGTTGGTGTTGAGAATTACAGCCCCTTAGCAACAGGAATGCATAGCTGAGGCTATTCCATTCCCCACATCTCAGTGAGGAAGATGAAAGAGTGAATGGGTGCTGCTGGTATTCCAGTTGCTTCTTTTCCTCACTTTGTATCTCCAACATTCTCGGTGGAACTTTTCTTCTTGGTTGTCTTAGGAAACAGCCTCGGAGACAGACACACACGGAGATCTGTCTCCTAGGTGATTCTAAAACTAGGAATGCTAATGGTTCTGAAGATTATTGATCACATTTTATAGAAGAAGAAGAAGGAGGAGGAGGAGGAGGAGGAGGAGGAGGAGGAGGTCCTGAGTTCAATTCCCAGCAACCACATGGTGGCTCACAACTATCTATAAAGGGATCAGATGCCCTCTTCTGGTGTGTCTGAAGACAGTGACAGTGTACTCATATACATAAAATAAATAAGAATCTTTAAAAGAAGAAGAGGAGGAGGAGAAAGAGGAGAGAACAGAAGAGATGACTCAGTGGGTTAGAGCACTCACTGCAGAAGCACAAGAATTTGATCAGATGCCGACACCCACATAAAAGCCAGGCATGGCCACTTGGTAATGTCAACATTGTGTGGGAGTGGAGACAGGAGGCTTGCTGGCCAGCAGCCTAGCACCAAGTTCACTAAGAAACCGTGTCTCAAAGAAATATATGACAGTGATAGAACAGAACATATGGCATCCTTTAATAATCTCTGTACATTCTCTGTACACATGTGTGCGCACACACACACACATACACACTCAACAAAGGCACACATACACATGCGCAACTGGTATGTTAAGGAGAGAAATGTGATCATATAAAATACTCAATTAGAACAACAAAAAAAAACCCAGAACAAAGTAGAAAAAGAACAAGGGCAACAAGTACTAAACAGTAACAAAGGGGCCAGCGAGATGCCTCAGCAGGTTAAGGCACTTGCCACCAAGCCTTATGACCTGAGTTGGATCCTGGGACCACAAGGTAGAAAATAAAGAATCAATTCTTGCAAGTTGTCCTCTGACCTCCATATGTGCACTGTGCTGCGTGTGCACACACACATATGCACACAATAAGTAAATAAGCAATTAAAATGTAATAAAAAAAACTAATTCAGGGTGGTGAAAGGACAATTTCCTCAACAAATGCTATTAGAAAAATTAGATATGCAGAAGAATGAAAACAAACCTTTAAGTTGATTTTTGTCTTAAAAGATAAGGTGGTAAGGCTGAAAGTGGGGCATGATAGCACCACACACCATTAATCCCAGTGCCCAGGAAGTAGAGCTCTGGGAATTTTGTGAACTGAGTTCCAGGCCAACTACATAGTGAGACCCTGTCTTAATTAATTAAGCTGGAGAGATGGCTCAGTGGTTAAGAGCACTGTCCGCTCTTCCAGAGGTCCTGAGTTCAATTCTCAGCAACCACATGGTGGCTTACAACCATCTGTAATGGGATCTGATGCCCTCTTCTGGAGTGTCTGAAGACAGCAGCAGTGTACTCATATACATGAAATAAATAAAATAAATCTTTGAAAAATTAATTAATTAATTATAGCCAAAGAGTAAGACCCCCAACACTGACTTTTTGTCTCCACATGCATATGTACATGCACACACATACATGTCTATACATGTACACACATGAACATATACATACACACAAGAACAATGAACAGAAGGGGTTCATATCCAAAATATATAAGGAATTCAGAGAACTCAAAGGCAAAAGAACACTCCTTACTCTTAAAATGAGCAAAAAAAAAAGCCCCACAAAAATCTGAATAAACATTTTTCAAAATAAAACATGTGAGTCACCAGCATGTGTATAATAATGCTCAACACCACCTATCATGAAACACAAATTAAAGGGTTTTCACCACATTCCTGTTAGATTGGTAATTGCTGAAAATCCAAAATTTTGGTCTGGGAATGTAGCTCAGTGGTGGAGCACATTGCCTGGCATGCTTGAGTCTCCGTGTTTGAGGACCAGCCTCATAAAATGATAACAACATTAATGTAGAAAAGGGGGGACCACTGCACACTACTAAATAAATACAGTCATTTTGTAAAAAATATATGTTCATTAAAAAAACATTGAAAATAAGGTTAGGCGTGGTGATGCACACTAGAATTTGGGGAGTGATTATTGGCAAGAAGATTCAGGGTTCTAGACCAAATTCAGGCTATGAGAGAGTGTCTCAGAACAAACAAAAACAAATGAAAAAAAAACAAAAAACAAAAAAACCCAAAAAAAGCCAACAATATGGCTCAGCAGGGAAAGGTGTTTGCCACGTGACTCTGGAGACTTAGAAACCATGGAAAGATAAAAGGAGAAAACAGACTCCAACTTCCACAAGGTTGTCCTATCTCCACACACACACCATGCCAAGCATGCTTTCTGTCCAACACATGCACACACACACACACACATAGAGACACACAGGCACACACACACACACACACACACACACACACACAAAGGGAGCAAAGTTTTCTCATCACTTCACTTCCTCCCAAACCCCAGGAGACTTGCCGTACAAGACACAGAGCTGCCCTTGCTGTAGTTGTAGTGGCAGCGCTGCTCCTCGGGAATGCTGGAGATTCTTTCCTAAATTCACTAGGACTTTTCTTGCTTTTTTCAAACTCAAAAGAGCGGCTGATGAATGGAGCTCTCGCTCCCCACTCCCCTCTTTCAGGGCACAGGGCATCTAATATGAAAGGATAAGGAGAGAAGCAGACAGAGGAGGCTATGTGCTCCTTAACAGAAGGCCTCAGTGGTGAGTCAGAAGGCAAGGACCTTGGCAGACTAAGCAACTTCAGAGCAGTACAATTTGATCGGGATGAAATCTCTTCAAATTTACGAAGATAGGCTGTGTCCAGTCACTGCCTGAACCTCCCTGATTCTGTCTTCATGAGGCCAAGTGAGGATCCATTTGTTGAACTAACCTTTCCCTGACTTCAGAATAGAACAGATGTCATGAACCCATAGAAAGAGAGATGGCAATCTATTGTATCTCTATTCTGGACTATTATTTTCCCCTAAAATAAATTTCCTGCATTTCTTGGAAAGGCTTTGTAGTGAATACAGCTTTAGAACTAAGTTTTCTAAGGGGAAGAAGCCACATATGTACAAGGAAATTGTAAGGTATGGCAGTACACACAGGTAATTTCTGTATTCATGAGATAGGAGGTTGAAGTGGGAGGATCACAAGTTCAAAACCAGCCCAGAATATATGGTGGGTTTTAGGCGAGCTTGAGACACAACAAGACATTGTCTCAAAAATAAAAAATAATAAAATATATGAAGAAATTGTCTAAAGAAGCTCAAATATATAAACAACATCTGAAAATAGAGGTATTCTTTGTAAAGGAAGACTATAGCAACCTCAGAAAACCTTAAATCCAAGCAACACTACATTGTAGGAGTCTGAGATAATTCTGCTCAGTCTGTAAAAATGACAGCATGAGCTGGGCAGTGATTGCATGCTTGTAATCCTAGCAGTTGGGAGACAGAGGTAGGCAGATTTCTGAGTTTGAGCTCAGCCTGGTCTACAGAGTGAGTTCCAGGACAGCCAAGGCTATACAGAGAAACCCTGTCTCGAAAAAAAAAACAAAAACAAAAACAAAATGACAGCATGTTGGAAACACCCTTTGAAAGCAAAAGAGACACTATATTTCTGTATTAATGTTATATTTAACTTCATGCCAGTAAAACTGCTAGCCTACCTTTAAGGGTACTGACTGATTTCCCACCCCCAACTTACTGGCTTTCAAAACACCAACAACCTCATTCACAACACCACAGACTTACCAGCTCCAACTAGCCCCATCACTTCCTCACCTCCAGCCCTCCAGTGGAAGAGATTAGTGGAGGAGTAAGAGAGGATGGACAAGGGTGAAAAATAATGGAGAATATGGAGAAGAGACTCAATGGAGACCCATATAAAGTCTATACCATGGGTTAAGAAGGGTGGTGAGGCTGGGCATAGCAATGTACCTTTTTAATTGCAGCACTCAAGGCATGTAAAGCCCTATGAATCTGAGGCTAGCCTATTCTACATAGTGAGCTCCAGACCAGCCAAGGCTCCATAGTGAGACCCTGCCTCAAAAAGGGGTGATGGTGGGAATAGTAAGGTTCATTGAGATAGCTTGGCAGGTAAAAGCCAATGCCATTAAGCCAGACAACCTGAATTCTATTCCCAGAACCCATGTACAAGATCAAGCAAGATAAAACCTAACAGCATGGATATAGGAGGGGGATCATGAAGCCTCACCCCGAGCTGAACATCTATTAGCAGTTGAGAGCTGTTGGGAATTGAGTCCATTTCTTTCTGGGGTATAGGCCCTGAGAGGTTACCCATGCTCCAGTAAATCACCCTTCAACCATGGGAATACAAGTAGCAGAAAATGAACTCAGTGGGTTTATAAAGAGACCACATGAAAGTTGTGAGGGAGACATACTGAGGCAGACAGGGAGGAATTGGAGAGAAGGCAAGGTGAGGGAGATTTGATCAGAACATATCATATGCACACTTGACATTCTCAAACAAAAAGATGGAAGGTCAGAACTGAATCTACAACTTGTCCTCTGACCCCAACTGGTTATGTTCTCAAAGGGCAGAGAAAATTCAGAGTAGGAGTGAGTAGAGAAACCAGTGAGCAAAAATGAGGTAACCCTGTGGGAGGCCACAGCAAGGGTCCTAAGAGCTGTCATGGCATTTTTGGTTTTCCATGTAATGGCCATAGCCTTATGGGTGTTTCTTAGTGTGTGCTAGTTTTGTAAGCTATGTCATTAAGGCATTATGCATATTAATCTTCACCGTTGACTTGAATTTACATGGTCACCTAAGAGTCACACTCCTGGGCATGTCTGTGAAGATGTTTCCAGAGAGTTTTCACTGACCTCAGGGAAGACCCACCCTGAATGTGGAATGCACCATTCCAGGAGGAGGGGACCCATTTAGCCCCTCCTCATGTACAACATAAAGTTATGGGCAATGGACAGAATAACCCAGGTGTCTCAAAACTAAAAACAAAACTAAAAGTCCTTACTCACGCTTTCTTGCACATGGCCATTTCTCCTTTCTCCCTTTCCTCCTACCTTTCTTCCTCACCTATCCCCTTTCCATTTCTCTGAAGATCTTGATTAATACACAGTACCAAAGTAAAGGGAGTTTGTATTAGCAAGGACTCACTGAATGAAAGACCTTTAAAAAAGCTCTAATGAGAGACAAATACAGTTGGAGTGTGTACATGAAGGAGAACAATGAAGAATACATACATCTTACTTTGATGTTAAAAACATATAGGCATACACACACATACTTAACACCAACTACATAAATATATATATTTATGCACATATATATTTCTCAATAAATGTTAGGTGCTAGTAGTGATCATTTTAAATTAGTGAGACTAAAGGTGGCATTTATTTTCCTCTTTATACTTTTTTCTGTATTGTTTCATTGTTATTTATATGAGTTATTTTTAAGAGTAAAAAATCAGACACTAAGTCTAGTAAAGGATATCTAATAATTGTATTAACCGTGTTTTGATAGGAGAGTTGATATAAGATTAGATGGGAACATCTTTCATGTGGAATAACTTGATTTTCTAGTCTTCTGAATGGGATAGTATTTATTTGTCTCAGATATCCCCAGATAAGAAGGATACTCAGATCACTTGGGAAATACTCTGAATTCATTGTCACAATTTTTTCCTAAACATTCAACTCCAAAGTAGTGTTGATTAAAAAATACCCAACCAAAAATAATCTCTTTATACCCATATCTTGCTATAACATACACACTATATCTGTTCTCAATAATAATAAAACAGTAATAAGCCAAAAATGGTGACACATTCCTGTAATCCTATCACTTGGGAAGCAGATGCTAGAAGATTGTACATTCAAGGACAATCTGGGCTATGTGCTGAATTCCAGGCCAACAAAGTGAGACTGTCTTAAAAAAATAGATAGATTGATAGATAGATAGACAGATAGATAGATAGATAGATAGATAGATAGATAGATAGATAGATAGATAGATAGATAAGCAAACTGAGCATGCTTACTGTCCCAACACATGGGAAGCAGAGGCAGGGGGATTAGAAATTCAAGGCTATCCTTGACTAGAGAGCAAGTTTGCATCAAACCTTAGCTATAAGAGATGAAACTTTAAAATAACAAACAATAGAATAAATAAATAAATGGTAAAAGTTATTAAGTAATATTAACATGAAAGTTCTATATGTTTTCCCTTCTGGGCAATATGAAATGCCCAAGACCTTCTCTTTTCTTTATTAAATTTGAGATTTGATATAATATATATCAAAAAATTAAAAACATATATATCTTTGAGCCAAAAAATTGAACTTGTAGGAATCTACTCTGCAGATCCTTAAATTCTTTTTTTTAAAGATTTATTTATTATTTATTATATCTAAGTACACTGTAGCTGTCTTCAGATGTACAAGAAGAGGGTGTCAGATCTTATTACAGATGGTTGTGAGCCACCATGTGGTTGCTGGGATTAGAACTCAGGACCTTCGGAAGAGCAGTCAGTGCTCTTAACTTCTGAGCCATCTCTCCAGCCCAGATCCTTAAATTCTATGGCTAAGGTGCCGCCTGCAGAATTGCTCATAATGACTAAAGCTAGAAAGAACATACATGCTTTCCAATAGAGATTGGATTATACAAACTGCAGTCCGGCCAGTGTTTGTGTATAATAGCTGCATATGAGAATCGCAAGAGTTGCTCTCTTGTATGTGCTACACAATACTGGACCACTGAACTCCCTCAACCCCCACTCTCAATATTTTAAAGTGTTGCAATCCGGAGATAGTGATATGCACAGCAGAGTGCCATATGCTTCAGGTCCACAGGGAGACACTATAGCACACTTTCAACTCTCACTTGACTCAGCCCTTTCCTTAAAAAATGAAATCAGTAGAGGATCATTTAGAAGTGACAAGGCCTGAAGGGAAATGGGAGGCCAGTTCTGATGAATCACGCCTTTTCATCAAGAAACCAGAGGAAACACATTGACAAACAATTCTCTGATCGCTGCCCACGGCACCTCCGAAGCTCCTCCTTGGTTCTTCACCTCACTTACTGTTTATGTCACCAGTATGGAACAGATTCACCGGAGAGTGAGATTTAATTTTCGAAGCCAAATTATATGAACATACCTGTATAGAGGTGATTAAAAACTCTTTTCCATGCACAAAATGAAATGAGTGTGGAGTAAAAATGCACACAGAACACTGGGTAAAGTCAGAAGCTGTATTGCAGTAGAGGTTTGGGGAGATCGTGAGGCTACCAGAAAAGGCAACTTAGAGGTAATGATGACTTGACCTTTTCATTAGTGACTGGGCCAAGTCTGGAAAGGAGACAAGAAGGAAAGCAGAGAGTAGATTAAGGAGAATGATGCAATTTCTTTTTTCAAACGGGAGCTTATTTTGAGCATTACACATATCCTATTTATAGCTAATATAGTTTGACATATCTGTGTTTAAGCCAGAGCCATTTCACTCGTCTCTCTCTGTCAAAAGGCAGTCTTCCTTTAAGGCTCTCCTCAAAAATAGAATTCAGAATATTCCAGCAGGTGTTATGGGGTTGATTGACTCTCAAGTAAAATCACAGAGTACAATCACTTAAAACTCATTACATCTTAGCAACCTGGGGCCTTGCCTTCTTTTGAATACACAATTAGGTGATGTCACTGGATTTCAGCATGGTGCCTACATATTAATCGTCTTCTCTTTCACCACTGTTAGCAGGTCTTGTTCTGAAGCATTAGTCAGTACTGGGGATGCAAATCCTCTAGATATCTGTAAGACGCACACAAGTATATGAACACCACTGTAATGCAAAGAGCTTGGAACCTCACAAAGCAACTTTTTCCCTATCTTTCCTTTGCGTCACCTCAAAATCAGCAGTGGTTTGACAAGTGAAACATCTCCATGTCCAGTTAAAACAATTTTGCCCCCTGAACACTCACCACAGTGTAGTAATTCTTGGTAAGTGGAGCAGTGTCAAATCCTTTGACAGCCTTAGGGAACAGAGGTCTCTCTGTAAAAAAGACATTTAGATAAAGTTAATATATAATTGAAAACAGAGGACAAATGACATACTATGAAGAGTCAAAGTGGGAAGAAAAGAGAAATGGACCTTCTTAAATAAGTGGAAATATCACTTAACTGCAGAAGGTCAAAGTTTAATCTTCTTGTTCAGACTCCTCAAGTTCCAAGGGGGGACCAGTCCAAAGAGTTAATCCATAGCTCAGCAAGGGCAGAGCCAGGGTAAGATTGTCACTCATAGTTTAGATTTATTTATAGAACTCAGGGTGTCCACTTAATTTATTCACAACAGATGAGTGGAGCCAAAGCAATCTGAAGAGTATTTGTAACTTGCAAATTAACACACAACCAGGAAAGAGCATAATACCAACCATACCTTTCCTGGGGATGCCTACTGTGCCGACAATAAAACAACAGGAATCTGCAAGTCACTGAAAACTTCTGTACAATTCTCCTCTGTGTTCTGTATCATTTTAATATTATTATATTATGTGAGAAAATTCTGCCTTTATTTTACAAAGTTAATCTTAGTCATTAAATCATACCCATGGGATATCCTAGGACATTCTTCCATTTAAAATGAAACACAAGGCACTCATATTTCTCTTTATGAGACAAGGCTTTGCCATGTAATCCAAACTACCCTTGAACTCCTGATCCTCCTGCTTTGACCTCCCAAGTGCCAGGATAAGAGGTGTGCACCACCACTCCTGGCTGTAAATGTTTAGCAGCATCATTGCATAGTATCTTTCCAACCCGTGCTGTCTCTTTTTCTTCATTCTGCTTTCTATTTCATTATCTTCCTATATTATACACTGCTTTAAACTCTTTCTGAATCATAGTAGACTTCACATGACCAAGTAAGAGTATGTCAACACACACTACTTCTTTTATAAATAATATTATTCAAGTTATGAATCTTTTACAGGCCAACTCTAAAAATTAAAAAATATAGAAACATAAATTCTAATGATTTTGTCTTTATTCTTTTCATGTATATTTATGGGTGTAATCACATATGTATATTCACACATATAAATATGCACACATCTTTTTCTATAGTCTTGTAATTCTATTACAATAACATTTTGTGAATATTTCCCACATAATTTTAATTTTATTTCTAATTGTATTAAATTATTCCTCATATTTATTTGGGGCTAAGTAGCATTAAAGACATTTTATTGATCCTATCTACACCCTGAAAGATGAAGATCATCTTATTTTATAGAGGAGAGAGAGATTACACCAAACCAGAGATGTGATATCCTTGGCCTGAGGTCATCCAGATAGGAAATAGTAGAATCTAGACCAACGTTAAGGCATGACTTGATAAAGAGGCTCTTCTCCCAATGAATAGGATTCTCAGAGACAGAGCTACTAAGGGGCTTGGTGAATAGTACTGGGAAGAAGCTGATACAGGACTTCAGTTATAGCTGGGATGGTCACACAAGGATTTGACCTGACTTCAGAGGCCTGTAGGTAAGAAAGCAAAGCAATTTCCATGTAAGGAAAACAAACAAACAAACCATAATGCAGTATTCCAATGGCAGTATTCAAAGGAGCTATATGCCTGTAAAAATGAATGTCATTTGGGCCATGCTCATAAGGCTTCAAAACCAGCAAAGAAAGCCAGCTTTGTTATTCTGATAAGTATTGTCCAGTTTCTGAAATCTATGCTACTTCACAATTCATCTTGGTCCACTAGTGGCTTATTAAAACTTTACAGATGACTAGAGATATGGTTTAGTGGTTAAGAGCATTCTCTGCTGCTCCAGAAGCTCCTAGTTTGATTCCCAGCACCTATGTCAGGAGGCTCAGAACTGCCTATAGTTGCAGTTCAAGGAGGTCCTAATGCCTCTGTCCTCTGCAAGTGTATTCATATACTTGCTCACACAAACCCACACTCAGGAACGTCTGCCTTTACATGATGAAAACTTTGAAAGAAAATGACTTTATGGGAACAAAACTGAGTAATGTAGAGCCACTCCACCTGTTCCTTGAGACTGTGATAGGACCTGAACTCAAGGATTATACTGTTGTGCCCAGTGTTCTTTCTTAGATTTAAAATCCAAACAGCATTTGGGAGGAAAGAGGATAGTCTGAGCTGTAAAGTTAGACCCTCTTGGGAAGAAAGGAAAGGGGAAGGGAAATGGAAAAGAAATGGAAAGGTGGAAAAGAGGATAGAGAATAGAATGAGGAGAGAAGAGGAGGAAGAGGGAGAGGCGAGACAGCAGTGAAAGCAGAAGCAATCAGGGGAGGAATGAAGACAGAAATAAAATAATGAGCAATTATCAAAGTTTTATCAGGCACATTTCCCAAAATTTGTAGAGATTTTAATTATAACTTAAGTTTTTTGTTCAACTGTTATTTAAGCTGATCTTAATCAAAATAAAACTTTTGAGCCTTTTGCAGTGTGTCATATTCATAATCCCAGGCTGAGGCAGGAGGATTGTCATAACTTTTAGACTAGCTAACGATACCTAGAGAGTTGCAGGTCAACTGAGCTACATAACAAGACTTTATAAAAAAAAAAAAACAGATAAATGATGGGCTGGAGAGATGACTCAGCAGTTAGGAGCACTGACTGCTCTTCCAAAGGTCCTGAGTTCAAATCCCAGCAACCACATGGTGGCTCACAGCCATTTGTTATGAGATCTGACGCCATCTTCTGGTGTGTCTGAAGATAGCTACAGTGTACTTACATATAACAATAAATAAATCTTTGGGCCGGAGCAAGCAGAGGTCCTGAGTTCAATTCCCAGCAACCACATGATGGCTCACAACCATCTGTACAGCTACAGTGTACGCATATACATAAAAATAAATAAATAAATCTTTAAAAGATAAATAAATGAAAACCACTTTTTAGATGTACAAGCAAGGTCTTTAGCCACAGTACATAGAACATGCCCCAACTCCTTTGGTCTCAGAAACTAAGCAAGGTCAAGTCTGATTAGTATGTGGATAGAAGATAGCAGCAAGATGTGGTCACCAATCAGAGGCAAGGCCAAGAAAAGTGTATTCCACTTATGGAGTGCCTACTAAGACACAGCCAAGGGCAGGAAAGGCTGAAGGAATGCATAATGCAATTGAGACACAATGTTCACTATGCAAAGAAGAATGAAGAACGATCGTATACAAGAGAAGTAGATGCTTGGTGACTGGGATGTCTGAATGCAATGAAAAAGAGTGCCTTGAAATTGTAAGAGAAGGCAAAGGGAGGAGAAATCACAATACCTCAAAAACGTGAAATTGTCAAAGAGCAAATTTAATAAAATGTTTACATTGGTTTTTTTTAAGAAAATCAATGAAATCATCATTGACTAATAAGACTGTGAGAGGAGTGAGACAGAAGTAGAAAGGGAGAACAAATTACTATTACCAGGGGTTATGAGATGGTTCAGTAGATAAGGCCCTTTCCAATGAGGCCTTTTCTACCTGAGTTTGATCCCTGTGAAGGAGAGAACTGACTCTCAAAAGTTGTCCTTTTAGTCTCTGCTTACACAAACACACACACACACACACACACAGAGAGAGAGAGAGAGAGAGAGAGAGAGAGAGAGAGAGAGAGAGAGAGAGAGAAAGGGATGGCTTAATTCATTTAATTTTATTTTTTTAATAAATCAATTACCAGCAAAGCAGTGTGGGACACGCCTTTAATCCCAGCGCTTGGGAGGCGGAGGCAGGTGGATCTCTGTGAGGTCAAGTCCAGCCTGGTCTACAGAACAAGTTCCAGGACAGCCAAGACTATACAGAGAAAGCCTATCTCGAAAAGCCAACACTACTACCAGTAGTGGTATTAATACCAACATCAGGTTACTATTACTCAATTCTGGAAAATAGGGAATATTTTATTTAGTTTTGAGATAGGGTTTTACATATGCCAGGCTGGTTAAGTTATTATGTTGGAGAGAAGAACCTTGAACTCCTGATTCTCCTGCATCCACAGTCTGAGCTACATCTCCAGGCCCAGTTTCTGGTGTTTTGTTCTTCTTTTGCTCTACACTCCTGCCTTAAATTCTCACCCTGTGAGGCTCTCTCTAAATTCCACACTCAGCAGCATTCAGATAAGGAATAAATATGTGGAAGTGCTGAGGGCTAGTTCAAAGTAGCCTAATCAGAACTATGAATGCATAGACATTTTTGGGAGCATTGCTAAGGCATTGGAAAAACAAAGCTGGCCAGGTTCCTTCAATTAATGGCAAAGAATCAGTAAACATTTTCTGAAATGGATTTTTCAACATGAAATAACAAACAGCAATGCCACATGTGCACAGGAATCAGAAACTCCCTGTTCCTAATGTAAAGACTCCTTTGCAATTCATTTTGTTAGCTTTCCTTGTTTTTGCTGATGTCCAAATTTCTATTGCCTGTTGCAGGCACCAAAAATAAATCTAGTGACAGTTTTTCTGGACATGAAGCATGTATGAGAAACAGCTGGGGGATTAAAACAGGAAGTCCGAATCTAAAGCTCAACCCTAGCTTTGGTTTACAGAGATGAGGAAGAGTAGTTTCCTAATGGACCTTAATCCAAACCTAGTTAACCATGTACATAATCATCCTTCTCAACTGACTTAATGACTCCTTAACAGGATCAGTTAGTGAAAATAAAATCTGTTTAACAACTCTGCTTCTAATCATGTTTGTTTCAACATGTTTCTGACATGGAAAATAAGAAGGTGTCTTTCCTTGTTCCTTTCTTTGGCTTTTTTTTTCTTCCTTTTCCTTTCTTTCCTCCAGGTTTGTTTTTAAGATAAGGTTTTGCCAGTAGCCCAGGCTAGCTGCAAATGCATGATCATCATCTCTAGCCTGCCGAGCACTGGGATCACAGGTGTAACCCCCAATGCCTGTCTTGGAAAAAAGTGAATGGAAAATCCTCACAAAGCCTTAGCTTCCAGGGCTCAGAGGGTAAAGATGTTTGCTGTCTGTCACCAAGCATGATGGCTTCAGTGTGATCCCCTGGTGGAAGGAGAGAACATACTCCTTCCCACCGAACCAATTCCAACAGAACCAGCAGAATTAACACCCACAAGCTGTTCTCTGACATCCACACCCATGCTCTGGCATGATCATACCCATACATCTACACACACATGAATGAATAAGTACATCAACAATGCAAGAATTTCAAACCATATCTTTTCAGATAACAAAGAAAAATGGCAAAGTGAGTATGAATCATTGCCAGCTTGGTCTACTTGGTTGATAGCTTGGGCTATATACTGAGGACTCCATTATAACCCCCCCCCTTTAAATGAATGAGTATTATAGCTTGCTATATTCCCGTAATATATTGGTAGAAATGCTTTTGCTGTATTAACAACTAGTTCGTTTACAGGTTATCACTGGTTTATAAAAGAGAACTTAAGTTATACAGATGACTAGTTTTTTTTTAATTTATAATATATCTGGTTCAAATGCAATAAATGAGTCAGAATTCTGTGACCAAATTCATAGTATATGAAGTTTAATGCAAAGGACACTACAAGACAGTTTTTTAACCTCCATGTAGATACTGGGAATTCAACCCAGGTCTTATGAAAGAGCAGTAAGTACTGAGCCTTTTCTCTAGCCCAGCCATAGTTTCTTGATGCGACCCATGTTGAAGTTTAATAATCTTAGTGAGAGATTTTTATCATCATGGTTATAAGAGATTACTGAAAACATTCTCTCCTCTCTCCTACCTCTGTGTATGTGTAAGAGAGAGAGAGAGAGAGAGAGAGAGAGAGAGAGAGAGAGAGACAGAGACAGAGACAGAGACAGAGACAGACAGTGACAGGGAGATACAGAGACACGAAGACACAGAGACACAGAAAAAGATACAAAGAGAGATAGAGAGACATACATTACACATACACACACACAGAGAGAGAGAGAGAGAGAGAGAGAGAGAGAGTGTGTCAGCTACTCTATTTCCTGCCTTTCTATAATATCTTATGGATTGTTTTTTATGCTGTGCTTCTCTGGAATCTCTGTCCTCTCAAAGAGCAGTGAAAAGCTGCCTCCATGCCTCTGGTCACAGTAATCTATACACAAGATGTACAGTGGAATCTAAAACTTAATATGCCACTCCCTGAGGACAAATTTACCCCAGCACTAAGAGTTCTTGCAAATGACAGTCTCAAGAGATAGAAACTGCATGGCACTCCCCTGGCACAGCTCTCTAATGGGGTGAGGGAGGAGGTTATATGGTTCCGGGCCTGCTTTGTCATTATTTTAGATTACATGACATTACAAAAATACTCTTCATATTAGTTTGAATGTGTCACGCACACACCCCAGGCTAGCTGTGTGAATTTGTCAGAACTACTGACTGCCCATGTGACCATATGGTCATGCCTTTGATGCAATAGCAAGCAGATACAGATCACTTGAGTTTTTCAGTTCCAATCCTGAATCAGCTTCATGAATGGTTGACAAGGTTGTACAGCAGTAAGGTTTAAAACACTAAAGTGAAGGTTCGTTTCTGTGGAATACACAGTTCATTTATGAACCACCTTCAACCTCCCTGAAGATGAGTCTTGTTTTCTAAGCTTATATATCAGCAAGAATCTATGGGAAAAAATTATAAAAACTCAGCCATTCACAATCATTGAATACAACAAATACAAAATGTTCTTTTTGGATTTGAGGCTTGCTCGATATTTTGTAGAGCTAGCAAGAGTTGGGATGGGAATGAATTCAAGTCAAGAAAGCTTTATTGTTCACCTAACTTTCCCAGCAAAATACCCTCATTTGAACCAAGCTAACCTTTGACACTGGTTCAAAGCTCATTCTGTTCACAGAGTCTGACTACAGAAGTTCACTGGTTTTCCTTAACCAAGTCCTAGGACTTACCTTATCCTTGCTTCCCTTCTAGGTCCATCTGTAGGTTCCCTATCTTTTAACATCCAGCTCAAGCATTACCTCCTCCATTAAGTTTCCCACAAATTCTTCACTCTTATTACACTCTCTGCCTCTGAATATTTCTGATCTGAAATATATTTCCTACTCCTTCATCTACTGCCTTATATTTCCACTTGTGTGTTTCATCTTCAGGTTTTCTCATTCCCTTCCTCCATATTCTGTAACTGTCAAACAGTTCATCATCTTCAGTACCAACACTTTCAAACCCCCAGCACACACATTGCCCCCCCCACCTTTCTATTTTCTCTCTGAATGGAGTCCTGAACTTTATGAGTCCATTTTCTGTTGTTATAGCAAAATATTTATAGCCAGGTACTCATAAATATAGGTTTGTTTATCTCACAATTCTGGATGCTGAATGCCTGAAATTAGGTGGCCTTATTTATTTGGCTCTGGTAAGGGCCTCCTTGACTAGATCACAATATGGAAGAAAACAGGAAGAGAAGCATCCTCATGCAGAAGAGATTACACAGTAGGACAGGAGCCCACAGAGACTCGGCAGTCCAGTTTACTCTTTATAGCAAACATGGTTATCGGAACTATTCAAAGTGCTTGAAGAACTACATTAATCTCTCTTCCAAGGGTGCTGTCTCTAAAGTCTTGCCTTCTACTAGACTCTACCACATCACCACCACCACACTGGGGGCCAAGCTTCCAGCAAGTGAACTTTTGAGGGGACACACTCAAAACATTTTGAACCTGTAGCAAGCACGGGTCAAACATCTCATTTGTCTGAAGCAGTGTGCTAGGCATGATGGAAAAGGAAAGGTATAGAAAGATGAGAAGATGAATCAGGCATGATGTGCAAACCTGCAACTCAAACACATGGGATGTGCAGGCAGGAGAATCAGTAAATCAAGGTCATTCTCATTTATATAGTGAGTTTGAGATCAGCCTGGACAGGTTATAGAAGGCCCTGTCTCAGAAAGGGGAAACAAGGAGAAAGAGGGGGGGCGGGATACTAAAAAGAAGGGATGAGGATGGGAGGGGAACAAAAGAGAAAAAAGTAGAGAGGAGAGAGGAGGAAAAAGTAAGGGAAAGAGGAAAAGGAAGGAAGGAAGAGAAAAGAAAAAGAAATAATAAACAAAAATGAGTAATTTCCCCCTGTACTCCTATCTGCATGGCTTAGGTACCCCTCTTCTCCTTAATGCTCTCTATAACATCTTTAGCTACATCACTAAGCATACTATATTATAATAATACCTTCTCCCATTAATCTGCAAGCCAATGATGCAAGAGTCATTCTTAAGCTTTTCTGTCCCACCAGTGTCCAGGGCAATAATTAATAAGCTAATCATGATAAATAAGTCTTTGTTGGTTGGCCAGATGAGTGATAATGTATACCCTTAAGGAGTCCATTATCAAGGTGAACCTCTAGATTTGAAGTTCTCTTCATCTCTTCCTTCGTCCTTCTAACCTCGCTCATTGGTTCTGTTTCAGCCATATCTTCTGCATTTATGCACTTTTCTTTCTCTCCACTATCATTCACTATCTATATAGTCCAGGTCACAGCACATGCCAGAACCACCACTTAGGGAAGGTCAGCTATATTTCCAAACCACATATTTTCCTCTGTTTATAAAATGTTTATTCAGACATAAAGAAGACCTCACTTGGGTCTTGGAATGTAGTTCACTTGGTAGAGCACTTGCATAGTACATATGATACCTTGGGTTCCATTCCTAGCACCAAATAAACAGGGTATGGAGCATAAGCCTGCAACCTCTGTACTTAAGATAAACAAGTAGAAGGCTCAGAAGCTCTGAATTATCATCTTCTACATAGTGAATTCAAGGTTATCTTGGATTATGTGAGACTCTATCTCTAAAAGAAAAAGTATAATAAAATAGTTATTTTCAGAAAAATGTATAGAATCATAATGTTAAGCAAAATAAACTAAACTCAGAAAGATAAACAGTACATGTTTTCTTGGCATACACAGAATCTACATTATATATGTAGGATATCAGTGTAGAAAGATAATTATGAGGGGAGGGAACAATCTTAAGAGAGATGTGGTGGGGCTGGAGATATTGCTCAGCGGTTAAGAGCACTGACTGCTCTTCAAGAGGTCCTGAGTTCAATTCCCAGCAACCACATGGTGGCTCACAACTATCTGTAATGGGGTCTGGTGCCCTCTTCTGGTGTGTCTGAAAAGAGCAATGGTGGTGTACTCATATGTATAAAATAAAATAAATAAATCTTTAAAAGAGAGAGAAGTGGTGGAACTGTTTGATAGGATTAGAAGGTTTAGGAGGTGTGTCCTTGTTGGGGTAGGTCCTTGTTAGGGTAGGCGTGACCTTGCTGGAAAATATGCCACTGACGGTGGGCTTTGAGGTTTCAAAAGCCCATGCCAGACCCAGTTTCTCTTTCTATCTGCCTAGGGATCAGGATGTAGTTCTCAGAGCCTGCCTGCATGCCACCACATTCCCCACCATGGTAATTACTGGACTAAACCTCTGAAACTGTAAGCAAGCACTCAATTAAACACTTTCTTTCATAAGAGTTGCCTTGGTAGTGGTGTCTTCACAGTAATAGAACAGTGACTAAGACAAGACAGGAAAGGTGAAAATAAGGGTGATGTGTGGGATATGTATGGCATATTTTCTTTTATGTAGAATCTACATAATATGTATACATACACATATAATGCCATTAAAGCAGAAGTGGGGTTATTCATAGGAGGAGAAGGAATGATGGAGATGTAGAGGAAAGCTAGGACAGGGAAGTGGAGAATATGGAAATATAAAAATGAAACTCATTATCTTGTACATTATCTCTAAAAAATAGTGTTTAAAAAAACGTTAGTAGAAAGTAAAAAGCAACTTGAAATAGCCACACCCCTCTTCACGGAGCTTCAGCTCAAGGGTCCAGTCTTTTTCTATGTATTCATTCTCAAGGAAAAGCATCCTGCATGCTGCTCTATGTCCTCCTATAAACATTCTTTAACTCACTCTGTCTACCCTTCCACCAGTCAAATCTTCACAACTTAGTTCAAGGGCTTCCCCTCAACTTAGGGTATTGCTAATCAAATTGGTTCTTCACTGCTCCAATCGCTCTTGCTTAGACCTTTATCTGTATTGCCGGCTCTGTCTCATGCTCTTAATATAGGTTAAGCACACAAGCCTAAGCAGGACCCAGGGGCAGAGTCCATGAGCAATATTGTTACAAACACCCTAAGTGGTTAGCAGACACTCAATGGACAAGACGAATGCAATTTTAACACCTACTTCACAAAATTCATTTACTTTACAATATGATCTTTCCTTGTTTCTGAGCCTGGGTTTTTTTTACTGGTGTATATTCATTGCAAATAGAATGATGTGGCATATACACAATTTTTTGAAGTAAATCATATATGACCATGTCCACCTTACACACACACAAAATTTTTTTGGTCTTGATTTTCTTTCTTTCTTTCTTTCTTTCTTTCTTTCTTTCTTTCTTTCTTTCTTTCTTTCCTTCTTTCTTTCTTTCCTTTTTGAGACAAGGTTTTACTCTGTAGCCCAGGCTGACTTTGAGCTCATAGGCAATCTCCTGTCTCACTCTTCAAAGTGCCAGGAATTGAAGGCATGAGCCATCACACCCAGACATATAGCAAATATTAACCAAGAATAAACAAAGCAGAAGAGCATATCTGTTCTCATGGTACTTACTTTTGAAAGGCTCGATGTGGGTAGTAAATGAAATAAAGAAGGAAACACATTGGCTAGTAGGGGAAGAAAAACAATAGAGCAAAGTTTGAAGCAGGACAGAGAGACGGAGAGAGGCAGCAGGGACAGAATTCAGCTCTGCCCTGGGTGACTGAGGAAGGTGCTGGCTACCATGTACACAAGAGAGCACACCTGAAGGTCATAAGGCAAGCAGCAGTTCTGACATCTAAGGAGAGCATTGCCAATGACTGGGCATCCAGGAAAGCCAGTGTGCATGAAATGGAATGAGTGATGATGAGTAATCTCACTAAGGACAAGGTTGGGTGGCACTACTGTGATGACATAGGCTTTTATGCTTCCTGGGAGGAGCTGTGATTTGGGTTTCTCCCCGATTACTGAGTTTAGACTAGATTACAGAAGTGACAAGGACAGCAACAGGGAAGATGAGGATGCAATGACAGTAAGCTACATAAGAGATGCTCATGTGTGATCCATATACATCAGACCCTATGCTTTTCTTTTTTCTAAAAGATTTATTTATTTTGTGTATATAAGTACACTGTAGCTGTCTTCAGACATACCAGAAGAAGAAGGCATCAGATCCCATTACAGATGGTTGTGAACCACCATGTGGTTGCTGGGATTTGAACTCAGGACCTTTGGAAGGGCAGTTAGTGTTCTTAACCACTGAGCCATCTCACCAGCCCAGCAAATTCTTGTTGTCTTTATTCTTTTTTGTGGTGGTGGTGGGGGGGGTGTTTCGAGACAGGGTTTCTCTGTATAGCCCTGACTGTTCCCCTATACTTTTCTTGCATCACAAGCTTCTTGGATTCTGAAGCCTGACCTACCCTGAGTAGGATGTTTCTAGGGATCAGACCCAGAGTTTGCTACTCTGAGTCTTAAACCAGAGTATCCTAAGCTGAAGAGAAAGAAGACCAAGGCCTGGGGTGGTCCGTAAAATATCATTGTGAGAGATCACACTGCTGTAAGACATCACAGTGAGAGACATGTTGTTCTTTTCCAATGACCTGTAAGCCATGTTTGGAATTTTCAGGCGAGGCAGCAAAAGCTGGTTCTTTTAGTTTTGCAGACGAGGCCACTGTATCAGGGAATATCCGTGTAAATCTAGAAAATGGTTTAGGGATCCTGACAACCAGATTATGTCAAAGGAAAGATATGGCAGGAGATGAAGGTCGGCTGTAAAAATAATCAGAACCAAGGAAATTCCAGGCAAGGCCTTTGAAAATGTTTCAGAGCTTAAAAGAAATGCCTCAATTCCCAGTAAATAAAAATGTTGATGTCTGGGACTCTGGCTCAGAGGTAAATCGCTTACCCAGCATGCATTAGGTAGGACCATGCCCAAGCATGACAAAGACTGATGAGATGTCTATACAAACAAATATTTATAAATCCTCCACAATACAAACATATTCCATTAAATGAGGTGCTCCTCTCCCCTGTCCTAGAACACAGAAAGTGGCACAGCTAAGTTACATCTTAAGTTCATGAAGGAATATCTTCTAAGAGTGATAGCTATCTGAGAATAGCTATGCAGGGAGAAAGAACTTTATTAACTATACTATACTTATGAAATATTTTATTTAGAGTGAGTCTATATCTTCATTAATTAAAGTCTCATTGAAAAGAGATATTCCGTGTATATGTGAGCTGTGGGGACGGGGTGTGGGGGAAGGGCACTCCAGCCCTGCTGAGGTCAAAGGGTTGCTCTGTGCAGTGGCTTCCCTCCTCCCTCTTTTCCATGGGTTCTAAGGATCAGACTAGGGCCAGGCTGTGCAGCAAGCACCGTCACCCACAGTGGCTCACTGGCCCACAGTATTGTTTGTTTGCTTTTTAATTAAAAATTATTTGTTTGTTTTAGGGGGCATGCACTATGGTGCATGTATGGGGGTCAGAGAATAACCTTTGAGAGTTGTTTCTCTCCTTCTACTGTGTGGGTCCTAGGGATTGAACTCAGGACACCAGGCTTAGCAGAAACACCTTATTCCACTGGACCCACCAATTTGGAAGCATTAAAATAAAAAACAAGAAGCACATACAAAAGGAGTAATATACTGGGAATCAAGATACTGAAAGGAGCCCTTGGGTAATTTTATCTGTTTTATCATGTAGTATCATAATGGTTCTAGAAGGGTTCTATTGATTTCTGTTGTTAGATGGTTTATTTGAGACAAGGCCTGATGTAGTCCAAGCTAGCCTAGAACTTCTTTTACAGGTAAGGATAACTTTAAACTCTTAACCTGCCTGCTTGCACTTCCCCAGAGCTAGGATACCAGATATATGCCACAAGACTCTGCTAATTTCTGCTTATTATTCCAAGAAGAATGTGCCTTCTTTTTAAACAAGTTACCAAAAACCTCTAGAAGAGACTTCTAAAGAGCAATTAGAGTCTATTGTGTGTTCATTGTTCAAGAAAGGGAAAAGTAGTTCATGGCTCACAGTAAGTTAAGGACCATCTTGTTCTTAAAGTGGTCAGGCAGCTTTTTTCCGCAGGGAGACTGTTATCTCTCTCTCACATCTCAGAGGCAGTTTTAGGTCTGCTGAAAGGCTGGAGAGCTAAAAAGGGAAGTCAGCTCTCAGCTTCTCTTGTTGTTATACTCTGCCATGGTGATTCTGAGAGGAGCAGGAAGGACTCTGCACTGTACCCTCTGGGCTAGACTCAGTGGGCAGAGGGGCTCAAGCTTCCAGTACAGCAGTTGCTTGAACTTTGGATTCTTTTGCATATTTAGCTGTCACATAATCTAAATACAGCTTTATCTAATATTCTAACTGGGAATATCTAATTATTCCCAGTTCTGTGCTAGTCTCATTTTGGTCATGCATGTATCAACTTTGTTAAGCAATTTCAAATAAAACATTTTTCAATAAGAATACCAAGAAGGAACAAGTCTCCCACTTAAGACTTTAAAAGCTCTACTTACCACTGGGTTTAATTTCTCGGACATAATTACTAGGGAACCATCCAGTTCTCCCATTTAATGTGCCTTCCCACCAGCCTCCTTCTTCAACTCGAGTGACATAAATGATGTCCCCTTTACACACTGACAATTCATCTTCATTAGTCTGCTTGAAGTTGAATCTTGCCTTTACTATCAACTGGTGACTTCCATTTTCCGTCATCTCCTAGAGAAACAAAAGCCACACCAGATTAACTGCCTATCTAATTGAGGCATGGGTAGAAATTATGTATATGCAGACAAAGTGGAATATCAAAATTATAATGCCAGGAATCTGTTCAGCAGTTAACAATGCTGGCTGCTCTTCCAGAGAACCTAGGTGTGATCCCCAGCACCCACATGGCAGCTCACAAACATCTGTAACCCCAGTTCCAGGGAATTTGATGCTTTTTTCTGGCCTTCTTGGGCACTTTTGTAAGTGGTGCACAGACATAATGCAAACAAAACACCTATACCCACATTTTTTTTTCAATTTAAAAAGAGTAAAACCCCAAGCTCGTTTCACTTATTTACTTTATTTTGTGGGTTTTTTTTTTTGAGACAATGTCTCCCATTAACTCAGGCTGGCCTGGGCTTCACTATGTGGCCTGGGTGGGCCTCACAGCCGTTCTGCCTTTCAGCATCCCACGATCTAGGATTCCAGGCATGTGATATTATGCCTAGCTTAGCCTCAGTTTTGAATGTAAGAGTTTATGAATAGGTCCAGGGGAGGTTACCAGCCCCTTCAAATCTGTGTGCAAATGTTTCAGGGAGAAAACGACCTGACTTCCCTTCCTAGTGAAAGGAAGGAGGGAAGGAAGGAAGGAAGGAAGGAAGGAAGGAAGGAAGGAAGGGAGGAAGGAAGGAACTGACTCCTAAAGGTGTTCCCTGATCTTTACATCCATCTGCATTCGTACACAGTTAAAACACGAAAACAACAACCATAATAATATAAACTTTTAAAATAAAAAACTGCATTTCTCAGAACGTATATTTTTGAAGGAGTCACAGCTTTCCTTTCCCTCTTCTTTTCCTAAACCTGGCTACTTAGCTGAACCAGCTACTAAAGTCAGTTAATATGCCATTCTATCCTGCTTCTATCCAACATAAAACTTGGTGTAAATATTAGCTACTAACCGACTCTTATAAAAACCACTCCCATCTCGCCGTTACTAACAAATCTTAACTAGACCAGCCTTCGGCCATAAGTAAAGATCAGTTATGCTGTGATCAAAGTTAAGCTGGGTAGGTGAAGGCATGATCAGAGCACTTAGGATTTGAAGGGGGAAAGATAAGGAGTTCAAGGGTATCCTCCACTACACAGAGTTTTCAAGGTCAGCTTGGGCTTCATGACACTACCTCATAAAACTGACAATTATGTTAAGTCAGAAGTTCAGTGTCGCTTTCTTTGCTCATATTAGTTTACCCACATGAGCTTTTATACACAGTTTAAGAGACGGAAAAGAATCTGGTGCCATAGCGTTCATCAGCGTCTCTATCGGGGCCACTTGGTGGTGACAGAGTTGGTAGAATGCTTATCTAGCATGCAAGCAGCCCTGGGTTGATCCCCTGCACTGTAGAAACCAAGTGATTGAACACACTTGTAATCCTAGCACTGAGCAGGTGGAGGCAGGACGATCAGAAGTCCAAGGTCATATTCCCCCTGGGACAGAGCAAGTTTTATGCCAGGCTGGGTTATGTGAGAGCCTGTCTGAAAAGTATGAGGAGGAAGAGGTGATAAAAAAGCACCTGTTTAGATGCTCTGGAAATAACAGGTTGTGGTGACCTACAGTAAGCCAGTGCCTTTTGACAAGAATGAACGAAGGGAAAACATTTCCTCTCAAATCAAAGCTTCTAAGACAGTGGTTCTCAACCTGTGGGTGGTGACCCCTTTGGAGGTTGAATAATCCTCTCCCAGGGGCTGCCTAAGACCATCAGAAAACACAGATATTTGCATTACGATTCATAACAGAAGCAAAATCACAGTTACGAACTAGCAGTGAGAATCATTTTAAGGTTGGGGGTGGTCAGCACAACATGAGGTACTATATTAAAGAGTCACAGCTTTAGGAAGGTTGAGAACCATTGGTCTAAGACCAGATGCAAAGACAACTAGGCGATCCAATATAGAGATTTACCATGGGCTGCTATTTAAAAGTGGTTCTTCTTCTGAGACGCCAGACTTGAATGTACAATGTAACCCAGGTTAACCTCAAACTAGTGATGCTCCTGCCTCAGTTTCCAGAGTGCTAGGAATGCAGGTTTGTGCCACCACATTCAACTAAGCTTCCTTCTTGCTCAACAGGAATGCAAGGGGAAAAAAGAGAGACTGCAATCAAGACCAGAATAATAATGAGAATTTATTGATTGCCTGGGAGCACCAGGTAATAACTCATTCTAATAAGTTCATGGGGTAGAGTAAATGATGGCAAAGTGCCATCAGGAGCACTCATAATGACTGACATCTGCATAGCAGTCTCAGTTAAGTGACTAGCTGAATTCTAGTAAACAACAGAGCTTCGCCCCTGAGGAGCTCCACCTACCTGCTTTCTCTCCCAGAATTCCAGCTTGAACTGAAGTTCACTCTGTAACTCATACTCTGGTGCCACCCAAAACAAACAGAATATCTACCTCACCAATGGAAATTCATGTGAGATGTTCATTCCACTTGAAAGATTTTTACAACAAAGTGGTTAGGGAATGGGGGGCGGGGGGCGGGAACCGGCCGCTACTTACCACTGCCTTTTCCTCACTTTGCTGTTCGGGAGTTGTGCTGGGAACGGCCGCCTGCGGGTTTGTCTGAGAGCTGGTCGTAGCACTAAGAGAAGAGGACCGTCCACATGGTCTTTCTGAAAGCTGATCTGTGAAGAGAGGAAAAGGCATGGGGAAAACAAATAAATACATACCGCTTACGGCAGGAAACCACCTACAGCAGGAGAAGCTCCAGCCCAGGACATTGCCAAAGCCATCCCAGGAGCTGGGACGCTATCACTCTGAACAGGCTGTGTTTTTTAGGCCTCCCCCTCCCTTTTTCCTTTTCAATGGCCAACTTTTTTCTTCTTAACCTTACTGGCCACTGCTGTCCAGTATAATGAAAAACAGCGGCAGAACCACATTTTCTCCTAACCCATTTCCCTACAACTCTCCCTTACGGAACCAGTTGCCACAGTATGTATGCCCTGTTATCCAAGGCAGACCTATATCGGGTACCAAACAGCTGTTTGTGGCTCTTAATACTTTTGAAATATTTCAAATTTCTCTCTTTGTTTGCCGGCTCATAACTTAGGGCTTCTTTGCTTGCATGTAAAAATATGTGTGGCCCACATAACATCAAGTCTCCCTGGTGTTTTGGGGTGGGGCGGAGAATCAGAATGAGGGAGAGGGTGTGTTTGAGACAGATGTAATCTTGGTACGAGAATCGTTTTGTAAAATCAAACGCAGGAGCTTTCTCTTGCTTGATTCTTTGTGAAATTTGATCAGGCCTGAGCTGAGCTGGGTGTTTCCAGCACACTGAGAGTGTGTTCAAGGGAGAGGCTGGCTTCTTGACAAATTCAAATGAGGTTCCCTTCCTTTCCACTTATTTTTAAAAGATATAAACTGCAAAAGTCTAAAGCCCAAACATTCCCTAGGAGCCAGGCTCAGCATCCAAGGCTGTGGGTTTTTACTTTCACCTCCTTGTATTTTTATAAATATCTGTGGTGAGCGAAGAGACTGTAAAACTTGCTAGAAGAGTTTGGCAAAGAAACGTATAATTTGTGTGGCATAATGTTAAAATTATACCATCCTCCTTTCCCAGAACTGGATACTTGTCATGTGCGTTAAATATAGCTACTTGAATTAGCTGAACTCTCTGCTATACGCCTTGCAGTAGCTCAAAAACCATTTTTTCCCCCAAATAGCAAAAGAACAACTTCAGAGAAGTATTTTTCCACATCTTGCCATTATCTACAGCTCTTTGGGGTAAAACTATAATTACTTGATGGCTTCCTAGAGTCTCCGTCCTACTCGGCACTTGATTATATTGTCTGCTCGGTTCTCTGGTTCACGCGGGTAAGTTGAGTCCCCATAAATAGATGGTAATTTTCTCAAGGGCGGGTCCAGATCTTCTACTTCCTCCTGGGCACCTGGCAGTACTGAGCACAGTCGTTTGACTCTCAAGCATTCAAGCAGCAAGATTCATGTTTGGCATAAGGGCTCTGGACAGTTTTTTGTAGATTTGAATCCTAGCTTAGCTATCCAGTTTCTAGTTGGGTAACTGTGGGCCTGACCTTCCTTAACTATAATGTGGATTATTACTATCCCTATATCCACCAGTGGTGTTTGACCGATTGAATAAGACCAACTGGACCTACTGAGACAGCCTAGACTCAGGGAAATGGCTCAAAACACTTGAACTCACAGTGACTACTCCTGATAGAGTTAAGACAAGATGTCACAGAAGAATTAGTTTTCTAGTACAGTTTTATCAGTTTCATCTTTACTTGGATTATACTTAATAATCTCTAATACAGTGGATATGAAATGTTTAAATAAGCTACTCTTTACATTCATTGGGGAATCTGAGGTTTCATTACAATTGCAAAGCTATTGAAAAGCTCCTTTTTATGGCCTACGGAAAACTACAAGAAAAATATCTCTGGTAGAGAAAGGGAAGTGATGGCTGTTTTTTGTAAACCTTATTTTTTTTTAAGGAGGAACTGGTCTTTCCCTTTTTTGTCTGTCTTGTTATACTCAATTGGCGAGCCAAAAGCTTTGCATGAAGTCACTTTTTGGTTCTTATTGTTATGTTAAAAATCTTAATATTTGATAGTATTTATTTTTTTCTTGTTATTCTGTGATAGGTACATTTGAATTATAATAATTAAACATTGTATATTCTTTAAATTTATTTGGGTGAGGGAAGAAATTTGCACCATTGAACAATTGTAGCCATAGTTAGCTTCTAGAAACAGGGATTGTAAATCACCAACATGCCTTACCTTCTGATGCTTTGTTGACAGCTAAAAGAGTGTTCAGAACCTTGGAGAAATTGGCCCCTGAATAGAGGTCATTGGGCTCAAATACCTATTAGAAAGGAAATTTGAAACTGTAAGACACTGTAAGTAATCAACTCAACAAATGAAACTGAAAAGACACCTCGCTTTAGTATTCAAGAGAGAAAAACTGTACAAGACAAGATGCAAACCTCTGCATACCTTCTGCAGAAACTAGAGCAGCAGCTGAGCTGCCTAATGGCATGTGGCAGCCATCAGTGACTCAGAACAAAACAGCACTTGGGATATGAAAGGCAAGCTGAGAAGGTAGCACCCACCAGGAAATCTAAAGCGCATGCTCAGACCCACTCTCCTGACCTGAACATATGAAGCTCCTCAGCCAGTTACAGGAAGCCTGTGTGCAAGGGTTCCCGTTACTGCCCAACACCTCTCCAGAGGCCTACAAACAAGGAGGTGAAGCTTTCTGCTTTACCTTTTATTAACTGTCCTCACTTGTGGCACTGGCACAAGTCCCTGTCTCTCCTCCCCTTCCTCCCTGCCGCTGCCCAACTGCTTAGGATCCCAATGCCACATTGCAGAACTACTGTCCCAACCTGCCTTTTGCTCAAAGCCTCACTTTCTGTTTTCTGCTGATTGATCTTGCCCTTCTCATCTGTGAACTGTAAGGATCTGACTCTCCATCTGCCTGAGCTTCTGAGTTCTTCCTGGCTTTGGCTGACCTTCTAGATATGATGCCAGGTCTTTCTGACACTTTGGCCAAGCATGGTGGGTCACATCTGTAGTCTTGGCACTTGGGAGCCTGAGGCAGAAGGATTACCATAAAATTTAGGCCAGCCTAGGCTACAGAGTGGGTTCTAGGTCAGCCTAGGCTAGAGTGAGACCTGCCTAAAAATAACATCTGCATGGTCAGTTTTTACACTCTGATAGGTTGCTGTTCCTACTGAAAGTGCCAATTATCTATTGATACATTCTCTATCTTTATGTTTCTGTCTCTGACTCTTTCTCATCTGTCTCTGTCTCTGTCTCTGTCTTTGTCTCTCTCTCTCTCTCTCTCTCTCTCTCTCTCTCTCTCTCTCTCTCTCTCTCTCTCTCTGTGTGTGTGTGTGTGCGTGCGTGCATGTGTGTTTTAGAGGACAACTTTTGAGAATCAATTCTCCTCTACCATACCATATGCATCCCTGGACATTAACTCTGGTGGTCAGGCTTAGCTGCAAGTGCCTTTAACCACTGAGCCATTTCATCAGCACCATTGTTTTCAATGTAAAGTAAAATGTTGGCTTTAAAATCTATTCCCTGTATTATGATATGTTGAGGCTTCTTATAGTCTCTGACATGTATATTGAGGCTAGTATCAAGCACAGGCACAATCTAAAGTAGGTGGTCAATAGTGTAGCTATTAGCCAGGCATGGGGACTCACACTAGTAGTCACTCAGCAATTTGAATCAGAAGGATCACCAAAACTTCAAGGCCTGCTTAGTCTAGATAGCAAGTCTAACCTGAGTTTGAGTCCCAGAATTCACGTGTAATAGTAAATTGTTAACTCCTCAAGTTGTCATCTACTGGCCTCTATAATCCTACTTATGGAGTGGAAATGGGAACACACACACACATACACATGCAGAGAGAGGGGGGTCCAAGTAAACAGATAAGAAGCACAGATGGACTTTTAGTAAAAGGATACCATTAATATTTCTGAAGAGTTAAATAGTACTACATTCCAAATGTTTAAAAAGCACATTTCCAGGGACAAACTGAGATGTGTTTTATTTTAGTTTGCCAAAGTCAAGGTAAACACAATATAATAGATGGTGGTGAGAGCATCCTGAACCCCAGAGGATGACAATCAATCTCCCCTAGAGCTGACCAAGCGGGAGAGAGAGTTCATGACATCTATGCTAAAATGGTCACCAGGCAGAGTCTCCGTGTTTCCTTTGTGTTAAGTGTGTTCCTTTGACAATTTCACACACACACACACACACACACACACACACACACACACACACACACACAGAGAGAGAGAGAGAGAGAGAGAGAGAGAGAGAGAGACTGTGTTCTCATCACTGTCACTCCACCCTCTCTGACAGTCCTCCCACACCCCTATTATCCACCCCCATGTCTCTTCCCTTTATTTATGTTTTCTTTTCCTTTGTAATCCCCTGAGTCTAACTAGAGCTGTCTGTCTGTGAAGTTCATTTGTGATTAATCCTATACTCCCAGTGGGATTGTGCTTATATGTGTGCCTGTGGATATGTGTGTTAGATAGATATGGAAAAGGTGGGCAGACTTTACAATAAGAAACAAAATGCAAGGCTAAAACAGACGTGAGAATAAAACCTGGGATGAGAATCTTCCCTTTGTTTTACTTGTGTAGTTGTTCCACACTCAGCTTGATGGCTTACATATGGTAACACTAGTAATCTTAAAATATCCTGGTATTTGACTGAGTTTTAGAATACATGAGTTGATCATAAAATAAAACATGCATCAACAAGAGTCACTGCTCAAATGAGGAAGTTGCCTGGACTGCACCCAGTTCCCTTTTGAGAAAACCCAAATCTGCTTGAGCATATCCACAGACGTCTTCTCACAGCTAGCTGTTCTAGAGCAGCAGGAATGGTACAGGAAGGCATTACACTCGGCCTTTAGAGACCAGTAGAAAAACAATGCACAGGGGTTTTTGTTTTAGAGCATTTGAGGGGACCAGATACACCTATAGATAGACTTCATTACACCATAAATTCCTAAGCTCTAAATTGATTTTTTGAGACAGGGTTCCATGTAGCACAGGCTGGCCTTGAACATATTTTGAAGTAAAGGATGACCTTGAACTTTTGAGCCTCCTACTTCCTCCTCTGGGATTAGAGATGTGCAGCACCGTGGCCTTTCTATATGGTCCTGAGGACCAAACCCAACATTTTGTGCATTCGACCTGGGAGCTATATCCTCAGCCTCTCCAAAGTGAGTATTGGAAGCTCTACTCTAGATCTTTCTTCAGTGAATTTGACCTGGGCCCCCTTTAGAGAAGGAAATATCATTTTGAGAGAGCATATCACTTCTATTCCTTGTCAGCCATTGAGACCATAATGCAAAGGAGAAATGTGAGATTGAATTTACAGATGAGAATGTTCAGGAAGACCAAGTGCACTGGTGCCCAACTGGAAAAAAGTGGAGGAGAATCCATTAGGGTGGAATGAGATTAAAAACAAGGAGAAATGAGGTACCATACAGGTCACTCAAGTAGGAAGAACACCACATTTTTTGTTGTTGTTTGTTCTTTTCCTTTGGTTTGTTTTTGAGACAGTTATATAGTTCTGGCTAGCCTGGAGCACACTGTATACAGGAATTCTCTTTGTCTGCCTCCAGAGTGTTAGTATTATAGGACTGAGCTACCACACACCCAGCCCTAATGTCTCAAAATGGAGAACTAATCTGTCTTTCTATCTGCAAAGCCTGGGGTTTGTGGAAAGGAAAAGTATATAATTATCCAAAGTGCATTTCAAAGTCAAAGTCAAATCATGACAGAGTTGTGATGATATCACCTGTTTATTGTCCAGTATATGATCAAGATTCCATTAGCTGAACTTTCTTTATTCCTATTTACATCCAGAAACAAGACACATGGTTCATTTAGATCCATGAAGGTCAGATAAGTAGCAGTATTCCTAGCCACCATTCATTTTACCACTTCTGTGACTCAGACAAAAAAAAAGAAAGAAAGAAAAAAAGAAAGAAAGAAAGAAAGAAAGAAAGAAAGAAAGAAAGAAAGAAAGAAAGAACTTGAAATATTCTTAGAGAACCTAAAGGTGCCACTCCAACAATTGGATGGAAAGGGCTCAAGTTCACAAACAGAAACAACTCTGGATAAGCAATAGAGAAGACACTCAGTAAACATCATTAGGGATTCTTTTCTGAAGAGTCATATATAGCCAACCAAAGTCCACTCCAACATCAGCAGATGATATGAAGCAAGACATTTAGTTTGGACAAGTTTTTCCACTCTGGAAATATGCAATGACATCAAACCCGTTTTCCACCCTCTAGATGCCAGTTGTGAATTCTGAGATCTTGGGGAATCTATCAGGGCAAATTATGAAAAAGTTATTATTTTTATGGCTTTACAAACATATCCTTTTGGAGTCACTCTCAGTCTCAACATGTAAGACAAGGAGACAAAGTAGAAAACACTCCTCTACTTCCTGGTCCATTTTCTCTTACCTTCCCCTTTTGGACAAGATCTCATGGAGCCTAGTCTAGATCTTAAACTCCCTATATTGTCAATTATTACCTTTCAACTTCTTATGTTCCTGCTTATACCTCCAAAGCACTGGAATTATAGACATGGGCCACCACAGCAATCTCTATATGGTGCTGGGGAAGGAACCCAGGACTTCATGCACGGTAGCCAGACACTCTACTTACTAAGCTACACCTCCATTCCATCCCTCACTAATCATATAATCTGACCACTGATTTGTTGGGCCCTTGGCATCTGCCTGGCATGATGCTTAGAGAATAAATATATATGGCAATGATTTGGGTGTTTATGTCACCAAAATTTATAGTGAAAATCTTTGAGGTGGTACTATTTGCAAGTGGTGACACTGGAAAGTTATTAGGTTCAAGCAAATGGGATTAGTAACCTTATTAAATAGATGTAGCTTATTAAATTGAGGGGCTGTGGCTCAGTCATTAGGAGCACTGGCTACTTATCCCAGAGGAGCAGAGTTAAATTCACAGCATCCACATAACAACTCACAATTGTTTTCAACTCCAGATCCACAGAATATGACACCTTCCTCTAACTGCTGCTGGTATCAGACAAACATGTGATGCAAGGACATACATGCAGGTAAAATCTCACACAACAGAAGATAAATTTTAAACTAAATACATAGAAGGGCCCCAAACAACTGTTTGGCCTTTCTACCATATGAGGACACTGAGATCATGCATTTACCAGCTACTGGACTTTTCAACCTCCAGGGCCATAAATAACACAATACATTTCTGTTCTTAAAAGGTTATGATATTTTGACATTACCATAGACTAAGATTAAACGTTTTCATTTTAGTTGTTTCTCACAACAAGCCTGTAACATGGGAACAATTATTTGCTCACTTCCTTAAATGAGTAAACTAAAACCCAGAGTAGTTGTCACAGACCAAGACAGTGATAGACCAATACAAATACACAAGTAAGGAATTGGGGGTGTGGTTGAGTTGGCCAAGCATCTGCCTAACTTGCATAAAGCCCTGGATTTGCCTCCTAGCACTCTGTAGATCAGGAGTGTTAAAGCATTACTATAATCTCCATAGGGAGGAAGTAGAAGCAGGAAGATCTGAAGGCCAAGTTCATCTTCAGTTAGATAGCAAGCCTGAGGCCAGCCTGAGATATATGAAGCCTTCCCTCAAATAAAAACACTTAGAAGTGGGTGCTCTGAGGGCCACTGTAGCCTTGCACATGTGCTTGGCATTTCCATGAGACATAGGAAAACACAGAAAAGCTATCCGTGGGTTTGCACAGGAAGAAATTCCTTGGTACTTCAGTCCAAGTAGCATCTGTACCATCTGCAGTTTGCTTGAATCCCCAAAATGACTAATTCTACTAATGTGGCAATGAGAAACTCCCCCATACTAGACTGCCTCCCAAGAGGCCCTGCCCAATTCCTGGGCTGTCTTTCCATTTCTCAACACAACTCATGCTGCATTTGCCAGAGTCAAGAAGGGCAGTTAACATTCTGTAAGACACTAGTCAGATGGGGGCCCGGGGAGAGCACAGCGTGGTTACAACAAGGAGCTAAGCCACCTCCTGACTGCCTCATTATCATGCCTTACACACCTGAGTTAAGCAGTCACAGCTGCCAGCCACATCCCCGTGAAGAAAGGAATCCACACCCCCCATTATACTTCGGAACCAGCAACTCCTTTAATGTCACTGTGCCTTTAGTAGTAGCCAGTCAACTCCCATTTCAGGTTAGAATTTCAGGTTTACATTGGTCATAATTGGCTCCATCACTCTGTTTATTTTTTAAATCTAATCAAGTGAAAAACAAGTGATCCCAGGGAACCACAAGGACCTGCAGCTTCTCTTCCCAGCCTGTTTAAAGAAACGATCCCAAATATTTAAGGACACTCCAGTGCTTCCCTGCTCATGTCACTCTTATGAAAAGGAAACTTCAATTAACTGAGCTCATCTTGAATCTCATTCTCTAATTCTCGCAGCTGAGCACACCGCCTCTGCTAACCCCTGAACTTTGAAGGAAATGTCATTACATGGCACAGCCGAGGAAGCCAATCCCAGCTGCTTAGTCATAGCTCACTGGTGCCATCGCTTCTGGCTCCGTAACCTGGGAGGCTTCCACCAAGCTCCTGCTAAAAGCAGTCACAAAGTCAGCAACAAATGCTCTTAGCTCCGAAATGGGACTCATTACTCACTAGCACTCCATTTACTAGAATACGGTGATGGTATTTGTGCCCGGGCTAATAACGGCTTGTCTATTGATGGGGAGCAAACTTCAAAGAGTCAACCCTGAATTCATTGGACTTTGATTCCCTCCATTTCTCTGCATTTCAACAATTTAGGAAACAGGGTCTGCCTTGTGCCTGTAGTCGCAACAGCATGAGGTATGTTGGGAAGAGTTCTGACATGGGGATCCAGAGACCTAGACTCTAATACCAGCATTGTCATTGGTAAACAGTTATGAGGATCTTAGGAAAGCAACACTTCTTTCCCAGGGATTTTATAACTGGAAAGACTTTGACCAATCCAGGCTAACGAGAAGTCTGGATAGGGAATCTCCAAGGCAACATCTTAGCATGATCTCTGAGGTCTCAAATCTGGTTCAATTCTCAAGGCTATAGCAAATGGACGAACAGTAGCCAACTTCACCAAAGGCCTACTGCGTAAACTCAAATGCCAAATTCTTAATGTTTGCTAAAATATAAAGTTAAGTGGATATCAGGATTTCACTTCCTTATACTATGCACACTGAACTGAATCCAGTGACTCAGGCTGTAATCCTAGGTACTTGTGAGCCTCAGGTGGGAAAAATACTAGTTCAAGGCCTGTTTGGGCTATAGAATTACTTCAAGGCCAGCCTAAGCAACTTAACAAGACACTGCCTCAAAACAGAAAGGGAAAAGGGCTGGGGATGTAGTTAATGGTAGACTGCTTGCCTAGAATGCATGTTAAATATCCATAGCAAGGGAGTCGATGGTACCATGAATAACAGAATAGACTTCATAAGTTAATTTTTTTTCCAGAATGTCAACTTGAAATGACCTAATCACAAATTCCAATTCTATCTCTATCATCCTGCCACTAAACATTTGGATTGTGATTGTGACTACAGGCCATTTGTTTAACCACACATATTCTCTTGTCTCTGTGGGAAATTGTCTATTTTTGTATCTTAAGAGCACATTTCATTGAACCATAGATTTCTGTTCATATTTTACATTTCGGCCATTCACTCTGCATGGAGAACACTGAGGGCATATGAAGGTCAGAGGACAACCTGTAAGGGGTCAGTTCTTTTCCTCCCACCATGTGGGGGCTAAACACAGGATATCAGGCTTTGAAACAAGTGGATCTATCCACTGAGCCATCTTATCCTCCTCTATGACATATTTCAACTCTTCACTGTCACTAGCCATGCACTCCCAAATCAACTTCTAAAACCCACAAGGCTCTCCCCGTCTTCTTTTCATAAGGATGGACAAAGGGCCTTGGCATGTTAGAGCTCGGTGGTTTGAGGACCATATATGAAGACTGAGAATCTCTCCAGTTTTGTCAGTATTAATGTTGTAGCAATCTGGACAGTTGAGGAGGATGGTTTGAAACCTCTGCTTTCACAGGGAACTCGGTTGGAGTCTTAAAAAAATAGGGAAAGCAATGATTCCCCTACACATTCTAGGTACAGGACATATGGTTAGTGATGAGGTCTGCACAAAGTTCATGAACACAGGGACAGCTACAGGCTACTGTAACAGCAGTCCCTCTGCTAGTTTCCATGAAGTCCTCCATGAACCTTCATGTCTCTCGTGAAAGAAGTTCTAGGGTGTGCGATCCTGCACAGCAGGGCCCTTGGTGATCTACCAGCTCTTCATAATCTACATGACTTTTTTTTCCCTCTGGGAGAACCAAGATTACTCATGGGGTTCCAATTGGATGGTGGAGTCTTTGAAGTCCAAACAGACTTTCTGCTCTGACAACCCATGGGAAATTCATGATGAATAACAGTTCCTCGCCAGTTGACTGACAGGATGCTCTATCAGAGAGACTTAGATGAAAACAGAATACTTCTACAATGTGAGCCATGTAACACCAGTGTAAAATCTCTTCACACTTCTACCTTCCATGTCCGGAAGTTACACAGTAGGATCTCAATAAATATTTGAATACATACTGAATGTTTCGATGTTCTCATCAATAGGTAATTAATTGTGACCACAGAAAACGCATTGCTGAGATAAACCAATAAACCAAGAAAGAGTGCTAGGGATGTAGCTCAGTGCTCCAAATTCTTGCTCAACATATGCAAGGCCCAGGTTCAACCTCTAACAGCACAAAATAAAATAAACTCAGAAAAATACCACTTAAGAAACAACAAAAAGAAACGCAATCGTAGTCCAGCACTGTAGTAGACAACTATCTAAAACAAGAAACACCAATGCTCATCTGAAAACTTAAGTAATCAGTCCCTGTGACTTGGAAGTGACCAAAGGCACTTCAAACTCTATTGTGTATCTTTTGAATCATGTACCAAATATAGACCCAGCCCAATAAATCCCATCAAAAAATGCCATGACCTGACCATTCTAGAGAAGAGAAACATGAAGGATTTGTAGGCTTTCTTTGCCTTGCTGAAATGGACCACATTTTACTTACTGTATTATATAGCAGCAAAGAACACAAGCTGCACCCATTTGTTCATACACATGGGTGTTTTAGCTTCAATTCAAGTGCAGAAGACATAGCAAAGTAACTCCTCAGAAACAGGAAGTGGTAACTTTCAATTTGAAAGACTATAATCTACGCATCCAAAGTTCTTCGAACAGTAGCTTATCTGAATGGGAAGGATGTTGCATCAAAATTAACAAGGTTTCATGTAGCCCAGGCTGGCCTGAACATCACTGTGTTGGGTCTGAACCTTGAACTTCTGATCCTCCTTCCTTCATCTCCCAAGTCTTGGGGTCATAGGTATGCATTGCCACCTTGCTTTATGTGGTTCTGGGAACAAAATGTAGGGTTTCCTGGATACTAGGAAATCACTCTTCCAACTAAACTACATCCCCACTACCTCTTTATTTCGAGATTACATTTAGCAATTTTTCTGTCACTTCATGTTTCTGTCTCCGTGTAACTTTTTTTTTTTTTACAAAGTAATTTTCAGAGACAGCAATGCTTAATGGGTATTAATTAGTTTATTAGTTGGTTAATTAATTAATCAGTTTTACAACATTTCATTTAAAAGACCATTTTTACCTTGGAAACAATACAAACACTGCAACTTGTGCATTCAGGAACTCAGATATCAGAGACATTGGTTACAGGTTTCAATTAGCATCCACAGGTCAATGAATAGCCACCCAACAAAAACCTAACCTAAACTGCCTGCAAGATCACATTCAAAAGCCAGGCATGCTCAAAAAAACCAAAAAAAAAAAAAAAAAAAAAAAGCTAGGCATGGAAGTTACTGCTTGTAATCCCAACACTCAGAAGTCAAAGGCAGGAAGAACTCCACAGGTTCAAGGTCCATTTGATTGGGCTACACAGTGACATGCATGACCGCATGAGCTAGAGTGTGGCCCCAAGGGACTAAAACTATGCTTCAATGGCTAAAAGCACTTGCTGCTATTGCACAGGACCTGGGTTCAATTCCTAATACTCTTATGGCAGTTTACAAAATGACCCTAACTCCAGTTTGAAGTGATCCATCACGTTCTTCTAGTCTCCATGGGCAAAGCACCCACATGGAACATCTACATGTGGTAGCCAAAACACTCATACACGTAAAATAAAAATAAATACGTATTCACAACAAAGAAAACAAAAAAAAGCATGTTCAGCTTTCTCAGGGAGTAGCATGCAAAACTTTTCTCAAGATGACCCTCCTTAACAAGTCCAACCTTTCTCACTACCTCAATCTAATAATGTGCACCCCATGGGCTCTTCTTTCTTCATCCTGCCTCTTTTGCATCTATTCTTCTCCTTTATAAAAGGTTACATAGCACCTGAACCTCAGAGTTCTATCATGGCTCATTTACAAGAATTATTCCAAACACTACTCATCATTACCGAGTGGAATTCCCTATTCCTGAACTTGTCTTGCATTTGGCCTCTAGACTCTGGAACCACTAACTTGGATACCTAGCCATATGTTGTTAAATTCCACCTTTTTTTATTTAGTCACAGGCATGGTCCCACTGATTGCCAGCCTCTTCCACAATCTGAAATTCAAGCAGGAGACAGAGAGATGTCTTCAAATTGTCTTAAGAACATCTGTTGTTCTTGGGAAGACCCAAGTCCATTCCCTAGCATCCATATGATGGATCACAATTATCCATAACTCCAGTTCCAGGGGTTCTGATTCTCCTCACCTTCATTGACAACAGACACATGTTTCAAACAAATATATGTAGGGAAAAATTTATATACACAAAATACATATTTTAAAATAAAATTCAAATAGATATTTACATCAAGTATACCTGTCCTTTTGCCATGTCTCTCCAAGAAAGAAGAGAAGGCAAAATACTTTTATTTTCCTACTAAAACTTGATAAATCAGGGCTCATATATTTTCTACCATTCTGTAAAATAAATTCTCTTCTTACAAGGTGTGATTGGGAGACTTCACGTCACCAAAAGGAAGTGAAGTTACCATCTGTGTCATTTTGGAAGAGGTCACAGGCAGGAATATGCCTTATGTAGATAGAAGTCTCACCTTGAAAGGCCAATGAAGGGACTAGCAGGTGCCTGCTGCCAAGCATGACAATCTGAGTTCAATCTGGAAACCACATGGTAAAAGGAATGGACTGATTGCCAAAAGTTGTTCTCTTACCTCCATATACGTACCATGGTCCATGGGCAAGCACACATATCACGTGTACATTCATATGCAACCACAACAAAAAACATGATTTTCAAGAAAGGAAAGACCAATGTAACTAAGAGATTTGGGGTAAAATAAGAAATAGAAAGTGGCCAGGTAGGGAAAGTCAAGAAGAGCTTCCATATGACATCATGGGACTAAGCTCTCACAACCTTCTCTCTTTTTCTAATTAAAAAATAACTCGAGGGAGAAAACTGAGGCAGAAAAACTGACAGAAGATGGAGGACAGTCTGGACTATGCAATGAGACTCTATCAACACAAAACAAATGTAAAACAAGACAACCTTGAAACAGATACTTCAGCTCAGCATAAAAGTGAATGATGCTGTATTAGAGGAGACCTAGCTTTCTTCTTCTGCTTTCACTCACTGTAGAGCCATTTCTATGAACAAAAAGCAACTCTTAGTACTCTATATGTACAGTTTTAGACTAAAATATCGAGAAAAAATATTCAATGCTAAATTTAACTAAAGTCAAGCTATTATCTATTCAATAAATATCATCTGAGCACCTAGTAGATACCAAGAACTAACTGTGGTAGTTTGAATGAGAAATGTTCCCTATGGTCTCAGGCATTTGAATGCTTGATCCTCAGTTGGTGGCACTCTTTAAGGGTATTTTGGGAGTGTCACTAGAGACCAGCTTTCAGAGTTTCAAAGACTGGCACCATTTCCGGCTTATTCATTGTGTTTCATGCTTGCAGTTCAAGATGTGGGTTCTCAGCTTTGTGCTTCAGCCACCACACTTGCCTGTTGTCATGCATCCCACCATGATGGATTCTTATCCCATAAACCCAAATAAACCCGGTCTACTATAAGTTGCCTTAGTCTTGGTATTTTATCACAGCAACAGAACAGTAAGGAATATACTAGTTCATAACTTTCTGATAAGATAATGAAGGGATACTATATGAAATCTGGTAAATGGGCTGGGAAGATGGTGGTTTCATCAGTGAAGTTCTTGACGTGCAAGCTTGAAGGTTTGAGTTTGGATCCATAGCACTGACATAAAAAACAGGTGTATTTCTATAATTGCAGAGCTGGACAGTAAGAGACAGGCAGATCCTTGGGGCTTACTGGCTAGCCATACTAGCAGAATTGATGAGCTCCAGGTGCAGTTAGAGCTCATGTCTGAATAAAAAGGTGGAGGGCTGGAGAGACGGCTCAATGGTCAAGAGCACTTGCTGCAGCTTATAGATACCTGTAACTCCATCTCCAGGGGCTCTGGTGCCTTCTTCTTGCCTCCTTGAGCACCTACATACACATGGCATACATTCACAGATACACATACATTAATTTACATAAACAGTCTTCTCAGTCTGTGTATGTATATATGTACATACTTATATGTGCGTATATGATAATTTCAGGGCCGATCACTTGTTATTGAATAGGTACATAACCATTAATATTCTAAAAATAAGGTGTAGGGTAATCGAGGAAAACACCTAACATTGACTTCTGGCCTTTTAATACACACGCATCCACATGTACAAGTGCATACACATATACATACATACATACATACACACCAAAAACTTTAGAAAACAAAGAAGTCACCCCCACTTACACTAAGTTCCAATTTGGGGGGAACACCTTTTACTATTTTTAAAGAGTGTTCCATAAAGCCGAGGCTGGTTTTGAACTCCTGATCCTCTTGCTCCTACTTCCAAAATGCTGAGATTCTGTGTATGCATCACTAAACTTTCCATTTTGTTGTCTTCCCTTGAAGATAAATGTTTTTTAATTCCACATCGAGATGTTCCCCAATATATGACATATTCCCAGGGACCAGCTGCCTTCAGAGAATGCAGTTTAAGTTACTATCTCTCTTATAAATGTCAGAGAAGCTATATCTACAAAATCCGACCAGTATGGATGCCTAAATAAGGCCTGAACAAAGGTGACATAAATGGACATGGTAACATGAAATGGCAAAAATCTCATGAAGCCTGGACCCTAGATATGGACCCTACAGGCAACATAGAATATTGAGAAAGGTAGAAATAGTCTTCCCCAGGGATGAGCCCTCAAATTGGCTATTCAATACCAAGTGGTCAGCCCTGAAATCATCATATATTTATATACAAGTATGTACATATATACATACACAGACTGAAAAAGCTGTATTTATATTTAGATGTGTGTAGTGAGTGTGTGTGTGTGTGTGTGTGTGTGTGTGTGTGTGTAATACTACTTAAAGAAAAGGGATTTGAATTTGAGAGAGAACGAGTAAAGTGCATGGAAAGGGTTGGAAAGAGGAAAAGTAATGTGGAAATGTAATTTATTTTACGTTCAACACTAAAATTCAAAGAAAATGCTTATTTGCAGTATATTTAATCAGAAGTTTCTAGATTTTATTTTTAAAATTAATTCATTTTATATGTGTAAGTGTTCTGCCTACATGTATATCTGTGCTGGAAATCAAACTTGTATCCTCTGGAAGAATAGCCAGTATTCTTAACCACTGAGCCATCTCTCCAAGCTTCTCAAATATTCTTTTTGAGATGGACTCTTGCTATATACCTAAGGGAGACCTGGAAAACTTTATAGAGCCCAAGCTGGTCTCAAACTTGTGACCCTCCTACCTCAGCATCCTTAGTGTTGGGCTTACAAGCATCGACTGCCATGCCTGGTTATAAATGTATTTTGTCAGTAAAGTACGTCATCCCTTTGATTTACATATATTTCTCTAAAATTATTGAGAAGATAATCTCACTTTACTGTAGATCTAGCTTTGAAGAACACACAGATTACAAAAGAAAATATTTCTTAGTATTCAGGGCTGTTTCGCAGGCATGGGTCTCCGTAAAAGATGTTAGGAACTTGACACCTTAAAGCTGCCTCTTAAAATAAAGTCAACACTTCCACAGAGTAGAGAAATGTCTTGTTATTGTATCTGAAGTCAGAGCAGTCCTAAATCATGGCTTTACTTGCCACTCTGAAAGCGTCTGCATTTTGTCTCACCTTGACTTAATTCCTTCTTTTCTCTCATGTCCTATTCAATCTCTCAACTGACATGGCTGATCTCTGTAATAATATTCAACTCCCTAAGAATGAATAAGGCTGGCATTTTACTCTATTTGTCTAAGTGGAACTTAATTAGAAAGGTAAATCTTCTGCCAGAAGCCAAACAGAAGTGATGTGTGACTATCTACTCTAGGGAGTCATCACCACACTCCAAAGGCCATCATTAGAGATTCACCTCTCTAACCCGGCATGGCGCTGCACACCTGTAACCTCAGCTCTTTTGAGGGGAAGGCAAGAAAGTCATGAGAGTTCAATGTTATCTGCAGCTACACAGTGATAGAAAGTTGGAGGTATGGACTGGGCTACATGAAACTCTGTTGTAAAATCAAATAAAATGATCCATTTTTCTGATTCTCTGAACCAGGCTGTTTCTGGCCAGGATCACACTTTATAAAATGCTCATAAGGGACCAATGGGTGCCTTCTCACTTCTCTCATTTGCAACTCAAAAAGCACACCCTAGGACAGCAGGAAGGCTCAGTCAGTGCTAGAATTGGCTGTGCAAGCCTAATCCCTGAGCTCAATCCCTCAACTCATATGGTAAGAGGAAAAGAACTGACTCTTGAAAACTTCAAAGTTCTCTAACCTCTACAGGCATGCCATTGGCACACTTGAACCCTCATTCACACATTCATACACACACACACACACACACACACACACACACACACACACACAGGGGGGTGATAGTAATGAATAATTTTTTAAAAGCACATCATGATCCTGCCAAGCATCATAATCCTATCACTGGGAAGTCACAGGCAAGAGAGTCCTAAGTTGGAGGCCAGCTATGACTACATGATGAGACTCTTTCTTAAGAAGATAGCCAGGAGAAGCATCATGCTTGTAATCCTTGCATGTGGGAAGAGGTAGGAAGATCACTGCAAATTCAATGCTACCTTGGACTAAAGACAGAGTTCTAATCCAGCAAGGGTCACATAGTATGGCACTGAACCTCGAGAAAACAAGTACAACAGAAAAGTTCATGTGCCTTTGTGACTTGTACTAAATCCGATGTCATTACCAACTGTGGTACACATCTTATGCTGTGTGTCCAACCCAGCATCAGCTCTGACACTGATCCTAAAGGAGTGCTACAGGCAGGGATGCATGTGACCAAGTTAGAATGAGCTCGAGTTGAGGATAGCTGGGCAAGACTACTTGGTTTGAATAAAGAGGCATATTGTATTCACTCGCCCTCAGAAACAGTCTGGATTAGAGTCAATATTAAAACCAAATTAGTGTGAGTGAGATTTTTAAAAAGAGAACTTACATTTCCAGTCAGGGAGATTGCAGTGATCTAATTAACTAATAAACTGCATTCCTTTTCATAGATAGTGGGTACATATCACTCAACTCAGAAACAATGGGCTCCGTTTTTAGACATTATGTACTTTATTTTTTAAAAAAATAGAAGCCATTGATTCTGATGACCCCAGCTATGCTCAATTGGACAGGTTTATTACTTATTTCCGGTGTGCAAGGGGGAATGTTTTACAGATATCAAAAAAATAAATAAATAAAGACCATTCATGGACTTGTTTAATTTAACTGAAACAATGTACATCGTTCTCTAGATCAGATATTATACTTTGCATTTCAGGATATTTTAGTCGCAGAATAAACATGTTCATTTAAAAGGACACATAAATTAAGCTCCTTTCATAGAGGCAAACACAAGAAAGTGAAACATTCCTTTTTCATATTTGTCTAGTTGGTATAGACTAGAAAATAATGGATAGCTAACCTGGGTTTTTAACTCTAAGAGGAATCTATCCAATTTGTTTCTATTATTAGAGCATAAAATGGCATCTAAAGAAGTTACAGTGATTAACAAGTAAATAGTTAGTGTCCTCTTTACAACTGGATCCCCAAGCATATTTCTAGTCCTGAATCACTGTAAAGAAAACCATATACAATTTGTTCTTATCAGTTAAAAAATCTGGCCAGGTATGGTGGCACATACCTTTAATTCAAGTACTTAGGAAGTAGAAGCAGAGGCAGGTAAATTTCTATGAATTTGAGGCAAGCCTGGTTTACACAATTAGTTCTAGAACAGAGTGAAGCCCCTTTTAGTCACATATATATATTTGCTCTCAATATATATCCAGGCCACACACACACACACACACACACACACACACACACACACACACACGCGCGCGCGCGCGCGCGCGCGCGTGCGTGCGTGTGTGTGTGTGTGTGTGTGTGTGTGTGTGTGTGTGTGTGTATAATATATATTTGTGTACATATATATGAAACTATAGGGTAGAGAAAGAATGAGAACTGTTGCAGCAATTCTTAAAACTTGTACGATCAGATTGCACTCCGCCATCTTTGCTCCAGTGACTGGGAAGTTGGGACAGCCAGGTTCTGAGACAGACAGGCATAATATCGCTTGGGTCTCGGGCGGCTTGTGTGTATGCGGCTCCCAAGTGCGGGGCTGATCTGCAGTAACCAGCGCGCCAGCTCTGCTGTGGGACTTCTGCCTGGCAGAGGGACCCCGCACTGGGCGGGAGCCTGCCAGCTTTCCTTCCGCGACCTCTGTTCCCGCAGACTGCGCTGAAAAGACAGGTACCCCAAGCTCCCTATCCCCAATATAACATCACTTGGGACACGGCCTGTTGGGGCTTCCGTCTGTGCCCGAGAACGGGTCAGCGCTGTGGTCGGCTGGGTGCCAGATCTGCAGACCATCGCGTCTGCAGGTGAGCAGCACCACGGAGAGAGTGCAGATTGCACTCCGCCATCTTTGCTCCAGTGACTGGGAAGTTGGGACAGCCAGGTTCTGAGACAGACAGGCATAATATCGCTTGGGTCTCGGGCGGCTTGTGTGTATGCGGCTCCCAAGTGCGGGGCTGATCTGCAGTAACCAGCGCGCCAGCTCTGCTGTGGGACTTCTGCCTGGCAGAGGGACGCCCCCTCCCCCCCCTAGGAGAGATCACTCACCCCTGCACAGAGCAGGAGCCTACCAGCCTCCCTTTGGCGACCTCTGCTCCAGGCATCCACTAGGCTGAGCCTTTGGATGTGCAAGGCCTCCCCAATATAAGATCACTTGGGGCAAGGCACATTAGGGCTCCAAAGTCACTCAGGAGCAGGCAGGCCCCAGAAATCGGTGCCAGGGGAATCCTGGTAATCCAGGGGGGGGGGGGCAGAAATAGCTTTGCAGGCTCACAGGAGGTCCAACCAACAGCCAGTGGCAGCAGGACCAACTAACATCAGAGGTATCCAGATGGCAAAAGGCAAACGTAGGAATGTTACTAACAGAAATCAAAGTAATGTGGGACCATCCGAACCCAACTCTCCAACAGCAGCAAGTCCTAGATACCCCACCACACCTGAAAGACAAGATCTGGATTTAAAATCACTTCTCATGATGCTATTAGAGGATCACAAGAAGGACACAAATAAATCTCATAAAGAGTTACAGGAGACCATGAATCAACGGTTAGAAGCCCTTACAAAGGAAACACAAAAATCGCATAGAGAAATGCGGGAGAACATGGATCAAAAGATGGAGGCACACAAGGAGACAACACAAAAATCGCTTAACGAGATGAATCAACGGGTAGATGCACTCACAAAGGAATCACAAAATTGGCATAAAGAAATGCAGAAGAATATGGGTCAACAGACGGATGCCCATAAGGAGGCAACACAAAAATTGCTTAAAGAAATGAATCAACGGTTAGATGCCCTTACAAAGGAAACACGAGAACTGCTTAAAGAAATGCAGGAGACAATGGATCAACAGATGGATTCCCATGAGGAGGAAACACAAAAATCACTCAGAGAAATGCAGGAGAACGTGGGTCATCAGGAAGAAATCCTGAAAGAGGCAATGCAAAAATACCTTAAAGAAATACAGGAAAATACAAACAAACAAGTGAAGGATCTCAGCAAATCCATCCAGGAACTAAAAAAGGAAGTAGAAACAACTAAGAAATCACAAAGGGAGACAACTTTGGAGATAGAAAACCTTGGGAAGAAATCAGGAGTCATAGATGCAAACATAAACAATAGAATACAAGAGATGGAAGAAAGAATCTCAGGTGCTGAAGACTCCATAGAAAGCATCGACTCAACAGTCAAAGAAAATGCAAAATGCAAAAAACGTGTAACCCAAAACATCCAGGAAATCCAGGACACAATGAGAAGACCAAACCTAAGGATTATAGGTATAGATGAGAGTGAAGATTTGCAACTTAAAGGGCCAGTAAACATCTTCAACAAAATTATGGAGGAAAACTTCCCTAACTTAAAGAGAGAGATGCCGATGAACATACAAGAAGCCTACAGAACTCCAAACAGACTGGACCAGAACAGAAATACCTCCCGTCACCGAATGTTCTAAACAAATACCTCAAAACACCGAATGTTCTAAACAAAGAAAGAATACTAAAAGCAGTAAGAGAAAAGGGCCAAGTAACATACAAAGGAAGACCTATCCGAATCACATCAGACTTCTCACCAGAGACTATGAAAGCCAGAAGTTCCTGGGCAGATCTCATGCAGACACTAAGACAGCACAAATGCCAGCCTAGACTACTCTACCCAGCAAAACTCTCAATCACCATAGATGGAGAGACCAAGATATTCCATGATAAAACCAAATTTTCACAATATCTTTCCACAAATCCAGCCCTGCAGCGGATAATAGGTGGAAACCTCCAATACAGGGAGAGAAACAACACCCTGGAAAAAATGAGATAATAACCTTCTTGAATCAAACCCAAAAGTAGATAACCACTCAAACATAAAGATAGCGTCAAGAATGGCAGATGGCAATAATCACTATGCCTTAATCTCTCTTAATATCAATGGTCTCAATTCCCCAATTAAAAGACATAGACTAGCAGACTGGATACGTAAACAGGACCCAGCATTTTGCTGCATGCAGGAAACGCACCTCAGTGTCAAAGACAAACACTACCTCAGAGTAAAAGGCTGGAAAACAATTTTACAAGCAAATGGCCCCAAGAAACGAGGTGGAGTAGCCATCCTAATATCGGATAAAATTGATTTTCAACCTAAAGTCATCAAAAAAGACACAGAAGGACACTACATACTGATCAAGGGAAAAATCCACCATCAAGAACTCTCAATCCTGAATATCTATGCTCCAAATGCAAGGGCACCCTCATTCGTAAAAGAAACTTTACTAAAACTCAAAGCACACATCGCACCGCACACAATAATAGTGGGTGACTTCAACACCCCGCTCTCTGAAATGGATCGTTCAGGAAAGCAGAAACTAAACAGGGACACAGTGAATCTAATTGAAGCCTTGGACCAAATGGAACTAACTGATATATATAGAACATTTCATCCTAGAGCTAAAGAATACACCTTCTTCTCAGCTCCTCATGGTACCTTCTCCAAAATTGACCATATAATTGGTCACAAATCAGACCTCAACAGATACAAGAAGATAGAAATAATCCCATGCCTCCTATCAGATCACTATGGAATAAGGGTGGTCTTCAATGGCAACAAAAACAAAAGAAAACCCACGTACACATGGAGGCTGAACAATGCTCTACTCAATGATAACTTGGTCAAGGTGGAAATAAAGAAAGAAATCAAAGACTTTTTGAAAGTTAATGAAAATGAAGGCACAACATACCCTAACTTATGGGACACAATGAAAGCAGTGCTAAGAGGAAAATTCATAGCCCTGAGTGCCGCCAAAAAGAAACGGGAGACAGCATACACTAACAGCTGAATGGCACACCTGAAAGCCCTGGAACAAAAAGAAGCAAATACACCAAAGAGGAGTAGAAGGCAGGAAATCATCAAACTCAGGGCTGAAATCAATCAAGTAGAAACAAATAAAACCATACAAAGAATCAACAAAACGAGGAGTTGGTTCTTTGAGAAAATCAACAAGATAGATAAGCCCTTAGCCAGACTAACCAGAGGGCACAGAGATAGTATCCAAATTAATAAAATCAGAAACGAAAAGGGAGAGATAACAACAGAAACTGAGGAAATTCAAAAAATCATCAGATCCTACTACAAAAACCTGTATTCAACACAACTAGAAAATCTTGAGGAAATGGACAATTTCCTTGACAGATACCAAGTACCAAAATTAAATCAGGATCAAATAGACCATCTAAACCGTCCTATAACCCCTGAAGAAATAGAAGTTGTCATTGGAAGTCTTCCAACCAAAAAAAGCACAGGTCCAGATGGTTTTAGTGCAGAATTCTATCAGACCTTCAAAGAAGACCTAACACCAATACTCTTCAAACTGTTCCACAAAATAGAAACAGAAGGAACACTACCCAACTCGTTCTATGAAGCCACAATTACACTAATACCAAAAGCACACAAAGATCCGACAAAGAAAGAGAATCTCAGGCCAATCTTCTTATGAATATCGATGCAAAAATACTCAATAAAATTCTTGCCAACCGAATCCAAGAACACATCAAAACGATCATCCACCACGATCAAGTAGGCTTCATCCCAGGGATGCAGGGATGGTTCAATATAAGGAAATCCATCAATGTAATCCACTACATAAACAATCTCAAAGAAAAAACCACATGGTCATCTCATTAGATGCTGAGAAAGCATTTGACAAAATTCAGCATCCTTTTAATGCTAAAGGTCTTGGAAAGATCAGGAATTCAAGGCCCATATCTAAACATAGTAAAAGCAATTTACAGCAAACCGGTAGCCAGCATCAATCTAAATGGAGAGAAACTTGAAGCAATCCCACTAAAATCAGGGACTAGACAAGGCTGCCCTCTCTCTCCATATCTTTTCAATATAGTACTTGAAGTTCTAGCTAGAGCAATTAGACAACAAAAAGAGGTCAAAGGGATACAAATTGGAAAGGAAGAAGTCAAACTATCACTATTTGCAGACGATATGATAGTATACTTAAGCGACCCAAAGAACTCCACCAGAGAACTCCTACAGCTGATAAACGACTTCAGCAAAGTGGCCGGATATAAAATCAACTCAAGCAAGTCAGAAGCCTTCCTATACTCAAAGGATAAGCAGGCTGAGAAAGAAGTAAGAGAAATAATACTCTTCACGATAGCCACAAACCATATTAAGTATCTTGGCGTGACGCTAACCAAACAAGTGAAAGATCTGTATGACAAGAACTTCAAGTCTCTGAAGAAAGAAATTGAAGAAGACCTCAGAAGATGGAAAAATCTGCCATGCTCATGGATTGGCAGGATTAATATAGTAAAAATGAGCATCTTACCAAAAGTAATACACAGATTCAATGCAATCCCCATCAAAATCCCAACTCAATTCTTCATAGAGTTAGAAAGAGCAATTCAAAAATTCATCTGGAATGACAGAAAACCCAGAATAGCTAAAACTATTCTCAAGAGTAAAAGAACCTCTGGGGGAATCAGTATCCCGGACCTCAAGCTGTACTACAGAGCAATAGTGTTAAAAACTGCATGGTATTGGTACAGTAACAGACATGTAGATCAATGGAACAGAATTGAAGACCCAGAAATGAATCCACACTCCTATGGTCACTTGATCTTTGACAAAGGAGCTAAAACCATCCAGTGGAAAAAAGATAGCCTTTTCAACAAATGGTGCTGGCTCAGCTGGAGGTCAACATGCAGAAGAATGCAAATTGACCCATCCTTATCTCCTTGCACTAAGCTCAATTCTAAGTGGATCAAAGATCTCCACATAAAACCAGACACACTGAAACTAATAGAAGGGAAACTAGGGAAGAACCTTGAACATATGGGCACAGGGGAGAATTTCCTGAACAGAACTCCAATAGCTTATGCTCTAAGATCAAGAATAGACAAATGGGACCTCATTAAATTACAAAGGTTTTGCAAGGCAAAAGACACTGTCAAAAAGACAAAGCGGCAACCAACTAACTGGGAAATGATCTTTACCAACCTTACATCCGACAGAGGGCTAATATCCAAGATATACAAAGAACTCAAGAAGTTAAACTCCAGAGAGGCAAGTAACCCTATTAAAAAATGGGGTACAGAGCTAAACAAAGAGTTCTCACCTGAAGAATATCTAATGGCTGAGAAGCACCTAAAGAGATGTTCATCATCCTTAGTCATTAGGGAAATGCAAATCAAAACAACCCTGAGATTCCATCTCACACCAGTCAGGATGGCTAAGATCAAAAACACAGGAGACAGCAGTTGTTGGCAAGGATGTGGAGAAAGAGGAACACTCCTCCACTGCTGGTGGAATTGCAAGCTGGTACAACCACTCTGGAAAGCAGTCTGGCGGTTCCTCAGAAAACTGGGCATGACACTCCCGGAGGATCCGGCTATACCACTCCTGGGCATATACCCAGAGACTTTACCTGCATGCAATAAGGACACATGCTCCACTATGTTCATAGCAGCCTTATTTATAATAGCCAGAAGCTGGAAAGAACCCAGATGTCCCTCAACGGAGGAATGGATTCAGAAGATGTGGTATATCTACACAATGGAATACTACTCTGCAATTAAAAACAATGAATTCACAAAATTCCTAGGCAAATGGTCAGATCTTGAAAATATCATCCTTAGTGAGGTAACCCAATCACAAAAGAACACACATGGTATGCAGTCACTGATAAGGGAATATTGACCCAGAATCTCGGAATACCCTAGACACAATCCGCATATCAACAGATTTCTAAAAAGATGGTAGGAGAGACCCCTGGTCCTGGAAAGACTCGATGTAGGGGAACGCCAGGACAGAGTAAGGAGAGGGGGTTGAATGGAGAAAAGAGGGAGGGAAGGGGGCTTATGGGACTTTCGGGGAGGGAGGAAACGGGAAAGGGGAAGTGATTTGGAATGTAAATTAAAAAAATAAAATAAAATAAATAAAAAAAAAGAAGAAACAACTTGACTTAGTTGTAAAAAAGAATGTTTGGGTAATCTGTTTTCTTTAAAAGTGAAGTGAATGGATTACCACATTGTGTAAATAGGGTCCCTGATATTGGAAATGTTTTAAAAATGAGCTGCATAATTTGCCTAATTAAGACAGTAATTTGAATCATAGTACTCCCAAGCTTCCCATCAACTTTAACATGTGATTTCATGTTGCTGCTAAGATTAAAAAGAATGTAAAGTAGGGCTGGGGATATACATAGCTTGCTGGTTGTGGTAGTGTGAATAGGTTTGGCCTCCACAGACTCATGTGTTTGAATGCTTGGCCACAGGGAGTGACACTATTAGGAGGTGTGTCCTTGTTAGATTGGGTGTGGCCTTGTTGGAGGACGTGTGTATTTGTGGGGGTGGGCTTTGAGGTCCAATGCTCAGGCTCTGCCCAAAACAGAGAGGAGTCTCTTCTCAGATTACTTTGGATCAAGATGTAGAATTCTCAGTTCCTTCTCCAACACCATTGTCTGGATGCTGCCATGCTTCCTGCCATGATGATAATGGACTGAACCTCTGAAATTGTAAGCCAGCCCCAATTAAATGTTGCCCTTATGAAAAAAAAAAAACTTGTATGATTGTCTGAAACTACAATTAAAAATTCCAATCTGTGTTCCACGCGTTACAATGACCTACAGTATCAATAAAATATGAACTGTCTGTAGTCTCCCAAAGAAAATATGTTATTTAAATTATTTTAAACACATTGCAACTTCTTCTAAATTGCAGTGACTGCCTTTGATGAGATTTTCAATTTCAGGAGGAAAAGGCGGGCTCTTCAATTGGGAAAAGCACTCACAATGCTCAATAGGCTCATCTCTGCAGCTGATCACGGAACCCAAGCCAACCCTGCCGCCACTATTCACCTAAAAGCCCAGAAACATTCGACTTTGTTTTGCTTTCTGAAAAAGGTGTGTGTTAAGTATTGCAAATTATGTGAGGCTTTTGCCTTTGGCTTTAACATTTAGACAGTTTTTCCCAAACCAGGCAGTCTCAACATGGAGGTAAGACATAAGATGGTTGGATGTGTTTGTTTTCCAATTTCAAGTTTCATCCATGCCTAACTTTCCAGCATAGCTAATACAAATGCACAGAACCCTGGAAGAGGCCAAAGGGCTTATCCTTGCTCTACATCTAATCTGTTAAAATGTTAAGATTTCAAGAGATCATCTGGCTCCCTTATCAAATAGGATTACGTCAACATAACTAAACCAAGGGAGCTGCTGTTTTTATAATGCAGATCCATTTATCAATAAGTCTACTAGAAGACATCAAAGTTCCATTGAGAAAAGAGCTTTCAGGGCTAAGGTACAGCTCATTTTATAGAGTATTTTCCTTGAATGCACAAAGCCACAGAATTACATAAACCAGGCCTGGTGACATGTACCTCTAATCCCAGCACTCAGGAGATATAGGCAGGAGGATCGGAAGTTCAAGATCATCCTCTACTATGTAAAGAGTTTGAATCTGGCTTATGGAAGACCCCACTAGAAAAAAAAGGAAAGAAGAGAAAAAAGAAGAGAGGAGGGCAGAGGAGAGGAAGGGAGGGGAAGGGAGGGGAGAGGAGAGGAGGGAGGGGAGGTGAGGGGAGAGGAGAGGAGAGATATGGCAGAGGAAAGGATCTAGTATTCATTGAATCCATACTTGGTACCAGGCACTATGCAAACTGCTTTTATTGCTGTTTGACACTAATACTAGGGGTACCATATACCTACCTCATCAGGGGTCCTATGTATGATTATCACCTTCAAGACTGGCTATACATAAGTAGTATCAACCCAGGCCAAACCAAGTTCAAAATTTCGCTGAAGCTCTTACCTACAGTGCTACTATACTGTACACACACTCACACACACACACACACACACACACACACACACACACACTGTGTGCCATCTGCATCATGTCTAATCTGCAGTAGCCCCTCTTTTCCCTTTATCCCAGATTTCTATTCTATTTAGACACTGTGTCCCAGTTTGCAAAGTGCCTCCACAAACATTCCCTCATTACACCTCATCTACTCCTTCTAATCAGAGTGGGGTGATCAGCCAGGTTATCCTTAATGCTCACATGCTTAGATAAGTTAAAGTAACTTGTCTCTGAGTGGAAGCAGAAGCAATGTCCTAAGATCAAAGCATGTAAGTCTCAGTGTAAAACTGGATCACCTCCTTAACTAAGGTCTCTGAATAGTCAGCCTTTCTACCAATCATTTATTTAGTGAGTTTTAGTGAGCACCTGCTATGAACTTTCTTCCATCCCAAGGACCTGAGTTATAAAGATGAAGAATCGTTGGTCTCTGCCTTTAAGGACTTCTAAGATAAGCTTACAGATATACTGAAACATGACCACAGCACATCCTGACAGTTGTCGTCTAACCTCCATACATATGCTACGGCATTAGCACATGCATATATGCATGTACACACAGTAAAAATTACAATAATAGTAAACAAAGTAAAAATTCTAAAAGAATCTGTGTAAAGGATTATGGGGAAATGGGTATAAATGACCTAACCCAGCAGCTCCCTCTCCTTCCATCTGCTTCTCCCTCTCTGTAGCCCAGACTTGCCTGAAACTTGATGTAGCTCAGGTTTCTATCCAACCCAACATTCCTTGTGCTCCAGCCTCCCAAGTGCTGGGATTATAGGCTTGTGCCACTACACTGTTTAGTTTGTCTTTCTTTGTGGTCTCAGCAAATGCTTGATGTGGCTAGATTGCTAAATGTGAATAAACTAGAGATGTGCTTCTCAACCCTAGACGCACACCAGAATCACTTGCATAGTTTTCAAAGCACATATTCTTAATTCTCTGTCCCTTTAGTGACCTTTCTGGACGTACTTCCTAAAGCAGAGTATATACATATACAAAAATGTTCTTCAGGAGATAACCACAAGGATATTCATGGCAACAGTGTTCATTGAAACAACAACAACAACAACAACATACCACACACACACACACAAAAAAAACCTGGAAACACTCTAAATGTCTATCATGAGTAAATAGGAAAAAAACCCCAAAATTTGGCATATCCATACAATGGAATACTATTCAGCAATAAAAAAATAAACCAGTAGTACCCACAACATGCTAGTTATTCAAATATGCTTAGTGCAAGGTAGTTTATGAAAATAAGCACACACTTTACTATCCAACCCATATACCTAAACAGGCACTCCTTGATGAGCAAACATAACTGAGAAGGCACAAAGGGCACTCAATGGCCTTGATAATGTCCCATTGCTTAATTCAAATGAAAAGTATATGGGCATATCAGTTTGCAGGGATTTGTCAAGATAAATATTTAGGATATTTTCAAATTTTAAAACAATGTTACTAAACTGACTTAAACATTTAAAAATACCAGTGCAAAAGCCTCCTATAGAACAAGTAAGCCAGGATCTCTGGTCAATGATACTCTAATACTTGTGGTTTTAAAAGCACCCCAAATACTTCTAATGTGTAGTCATGTCTGAAAACCAAGGATTTTGATGTTTCTGTATGTTATCAGTGGCTCCCTGGTGGCCACAACATGGGTCATGGCAGGAAATGAGGTCTAGATGACTACTCTGTGTCTGCTTTGCACAGCTAGGGTACGGCATGAGCATGGCTCTTCCCTAAACCTCAGTTTCCACGTTTATGGAATGGGTGCAATGCCATCCGCCTCTAGGGGTGGGGTTATTGTGAGGATGAAATGAGATAATATACTTAGAGCATCCATCCCAAGGTCTAGAACACAGAAGGTGCTGGAGAAATGGTATTCAACTACAGTTTCACCTTTGCAACTAAGTCCCTAAGAACAGTGATGGGCACATTGCGGTAAGTGAACCCAACATATGACCTCTCATTTTGCCCCCTGAATACATTTCTAAAGACTGAAGTAATACTAAGTTTTGGAATGTCTAGGTCCTGGTGGCTACCTCTAGCCATCCCTTGCTATCCCTGAAGATGATGGGGATGGTGGTGGACCAGAGGGTGAACCAAAGCTCCAGACCCCGCCCTCACCCCTAAATACAGAGTGGAGGCTTTGTGAACAAAACGCCAAAGCAAGAGCTAACGCAAAGAACAGTTAGTTCAGAGGCCACAGCCCATACATACAATGTTTTTAATGAAACACTTTTGTACAAAGTATCACCTTTTAGGAAAAACAAACAACACAACCTAGGTAGGCCCGAAGCAAGAGCTCTGAGTTAGCTCCCAGTTAGTTCTTTGGCTCTACTACTAGAAGCGACTCTGCTTAACCAAACTTCTCGGTTTCTTTGATAATTAGAAAACAAAACACCTGCTCTCAAATGTCCTTTATAAGGACACAGTGAGTTGGAGTTTGAGATAAGTGGAAAGTATCCCAAAAGAAGAGGAGAAGGAGGAAGAGGAGGAGGAAAGAAAGGAAGGAAAAGAAGACTAAGGAAAAGTAAATTAAGCGCTAAAGGCATACAAGGGGAGATTGCTAGCTGCCGATTTACTGTATTCAAAACTTCAGCCATCCCTCAGCAACTCCCATGGAAACAGCCCCTCTCTTGTTTTAACTGCTGCTCCAAGCATACCCTGCACCACATGGGCCTGGAGCTTGCTTATGTAAGAAAGGACTGCAGCATTGCCCGGCATGTAGCATAATATTTTGCTTAAGAGAAATCTGCTCAAGTCCAAGGGCAGGCCCAGGCCTTACAGATTTGGACCGAGGTGCTCTCAGTGGTGGAACGCTGAACTGTGGCTGAAGCAAATGATGTCATCAGAGATCCTTTTACCATGGTCAATGTCAAAATTAAGATAGGAAGTTCAAGGACAAACTGCATTTTTCCAGGCAAATACAAGTTAGAAAAGCAGTCTGGACTTTAGAATCTTACCTTTAAAATCAATACCTTAAAAACTTAAACATCTACCCAAGTTTATACTGTTCTATGTGGCTTTTTGGTTTATGGGAAGCTTTTATTGAAAAAAAATACAGTTTCAGAGCAAAGTACATTCTTTGAGTATATTTTTCTCCCACTACACATTAAGAAAGGGGGGGGCATATGAGTCACTCCTACATTCAAAACCAATAACAAGCCTAAACTAAAAATATAAGATATTGAGAAGAAAGAGATTTGAGGAAACAGAGATAAACTCGAGGGCTCTCTACTCCAGAGCTAAGGGATGAAATAGCTGGAATACCTGTTGGGTCCTTCAGTGAATAGAAAATAAAGACTCTAAATCAACTACAGCTACACTGAATACCAGGCAGAGTCCATCGGAAAAGGACTCCTATGACAGACTTGTGTCAAACATTCCCCAATGCAAGGATTGCTCCAACTTAGGAGAGCATCAAATTAATATCAGAAACGGTACCGTTGACTTCTTGTTCTGGTTCGCGGAAGGGGAGAAGACAGAAAATCCAGTTTGCTATAAACCTCGCGGCCGGCCGAAGCTGGACAGCCGCCCTTAAGTTTGGCGCGTCCTCACCCTGAGCCCTGGCCCCCGCCCCCGCTCTGGGTACGCAGACTCGGCACCAAGGAGAGGCCCTGGCCAAGAACAGACTGGCAGCTAGGGCTGCAGACCTAGGCGGTCAATCCTAGAAGAAGGGCGGCTCCTCCTCAGGCTCCCCCAGCCCCCCAACATCAGGCCCTTGTAGTTCCCCTCCCCCTGACCCCTTGCCCCCCAGGCTGGTCACCTGGCTTGGTTTGATTGTCCTCCTGCTGCTCGTTCCCTCCAGCCTCCTCCTCGGAAGTGGCTCGCCCTTCAGAGTCACGGGGCTGCCAAGCGCCGCCAGCCCGTGCCAAGGCTGCGGGAAGCGCTGTCCCCAGATGGAGCTGGGACCCTGCCCCGCGCGGCTGCCACCAAGGCGAAACTGGAGAGCCCGCTGGAATGGCCGGCGGGGAGGGGCGGCTGCAACTTTTGCTCCTGGACGCGTGAGGAGGGGGGAGCCTGTCTCCAAACTCCTTTCTGTGCCTCCAAGCTCCCCAGGCAAGGGATTTTATGTATTTATGTATTTATTTATGTATTTATTTTAATAAAGAGAGAAGTCCGGTTCTTGCCCTCAAGTTCTCTCCCTCTCTCTCTCTAGAGCACAGATCAAGGGCTGCAGGAGGCGTGCCCCGGCGGGATGGCCACAGCAGGGGAGCTGGTGGCCAGTGGGAGCCTGGACCCAGGGTTCCTCCAGACCCAGCTCTGCTGCCAGGAGCCAGAACCCGGGAGGGAGAGCAGCCTGGAGAGACCGGGCCAGCAGAGGGGAAGCTATGACCCGGACCTGGATCGCAGAAGTAGGAACTGGAAGTGACAGCGGCGCAGGGCAAAGCAGCAGCACCAGCAGCAGCAGCAGCAGCAGCGGCGGCGGCAGTGGTGGTGGCGATGGTGGCAGCAGCCTCAGCACCCGGTAGCCAGGGAAGGAGCAAAAGCCGAGGTGTAAGGGCTGCAGCTACACTGCACAAGCTGCTGTTGCCACCCAATTCCCAAGATCAGGGTTACAGTGCCTGGGCTGCCCAGGGCCTTTGCCAAAACCCTAATGGGAATGCTAGAGTCAAGGACTAGCTATTACTAGTTAGTAGACTGCTTTCCTCTCCTACCCCTAGGATGAAACTCAGGGACCTGTGAGCTGCACAGTGACCCACTGAGGCATCCCTCCACCCCTTTCCCCTGAAGCAGAGAAGTGCTCAGTGGCCCTTCACACCCATCTCTTTCCTGAATAGACCCCAAATCGCATAATCCTTTCAAAGAAGGACATACTAAACAACTTCATCCTAGGCTCCTTTTACAATTTAGAGGAATGGTTTCTATATAACCCAGACTGGCCTGGAATTCACATCCTCCTGCATCAGCCTATGGAGTAGCTGAGAACACCTGTGTGCTACAGTGTACATCTTAAAGCTCATTTTTTAATAGAGGTTCAACACAATAAAAGATTAGGTCAGCCAGAGTAACAGGAGTATCACATTGGCTCACCTAGTAAAGGGGGGGGATGCTGACCCCCCTTTAGTCTTCCTACTAGTTAAATTGAGTGGAAGTTTTGCCCAGTGTAAACACATGGAAAAGGGCCAGATCATGAGACGTTATCCAACTTCTATAAAGGCTTCTTAGCTTCCAACACTTTCAGGAGCCAGAGATGGGCATATACCTGTGAGTTTGAGGCCAGCTTGGTCAACATAGTGAGTTCTAGACCAGCCCGAGCTGCATAGTGAGAGGCATAGAGAGAGGAATTCTGACTTCACACAAGTACTCCTGCTAGGGCTTGAAGAAGTCCACTGTGCTATTGGTCTGCCCCTTTTGTTCTACTTTCTTAGAGCTAGAGCAGGATAGTGACAGATTTAACTTTGACTCATAAACATTGGTAAAACTACCTTACTTCTAAGAGTTTCTCCCTGCAGAACAGTCCCTGGGAAAAGGCAATTGGTCCATCCCACAATCTCACTTTAGGGAGAGCACCTGTGCTGTTGCTGTGACAAGGCAGATGGAGTGACTCAGGAAGTCAGGAGAGTGTGAGGAGGTGGGGTAGAGAAAACCCATGTTGCTACAGGCTGGTATTGAAGGATGGATGGAAGGAAGGGAGGGAGGGAGGGAGGGAGGGAGGGAGGGAGGAGAGAGAAACACTATTTGAATCACATATTCATTCAATGACCCATTCACAAACTTTTTTTTAACAAAGTAAGCTGAGTCTAGAAGCAGAGGACATCTGCACAATGGAGATGAGAGAGTATCCTAGGCGGGGCACAGCAGTAGGAGATGATGAAGGAATAGTATATACTGGGAATGAAAGGAAAAAATCCCTGGGCTAGAGCTTCCATAGACCAGTATTCTCATGGTTATTGCCAAACATACAGCCAGAGAGAGACCACTCCCAACTGGTCAGAGCCTATGATTTCTAAACCTCATGCTGTTGAGAGACTTCCTGGTCTCATTATTGAGTTAACCTAAAATAAGGATCACATATATACATAAAAATGTATGTAAATACAGTTTTGTCTTGGCTGAATATATCCACCACAGCCTCCTCCATGCTTTGAGAAAAAAAGGAAAGATGTATTTGGTTTACAAAGAAGAAATACAAATGGGCTATACAGGAGTGACAATATGTCCAAATTCATTTGGAGTCCTGAAAAACAAGTTATAGCAAAAATGGAAAGAAAGAAAAAGAAATGCTGTTTCATCAATCACTTTGGCAAACTTTAAAGATAAATAATACACAGTGTTGACAGGGGCACAGAGAACACTTTCTACGCTTTCGGTAGAAACACAACTTGGTAGAGCAATTTCATAGGCGAATTTGACATTATCTATTAAAATTTGACACAATAATTCCATTTCTATGATGAAAGATTCTTCAAGAATAATCACAAATGCACACAAAATTATATGTATATATGCACCATAACTCACCAGAATTTATGACATGAATGAAGGATTGAAGCAACATATGAATATGAATATCAATCAATGTAAAGCATAATAAAGAGTCTAAATAAATGACCATCTCAACAAAAGCATAAAATGTGCAAAGAAAATTGGGGGTAGGGGATGGCACTTCAGTGGGTAAAATGCTGGCGACACAAGTGTGAGGACCTGGGTTCAAATCCCCAGATTTATGTAAAGCCAAACATAGCAGCACGCATCTGTAATCTCAGTGCTTCTATGGCAAGATGGGAAGAGGAGAGAAGAATTCCTGGAAATTTCACATGTAGCTGGCCTGTGGTATACAATATTGAGCCAAAAAGAAACTCAAAATAACAAGGGATAAGCGAGAAGGAGCAGCCAAGGTTTTCTTCTGACCTCTGCATGTGAACTTGGACTCACATACACACATGCAGCTCATAAATGTAGCTGAAGTTGATCCTGAACTCTGGAGCCTCCTACCTCTACCTCCCAAGGCAAACTGATCCAGGCTATGGTAAAATGCATCATCTTCTGTAACCACATCATCAGCATCATCAACAACAAAAATACTCAACAAACTGGTATTACAGGAAATTTTCTCAGTACTAAGATCCAGTTATGGAAAATACACATATAACATCATACCTAGTAGGGAAAGACTAACTCTTTCCTCCTTAAAATCAAATCCCAAATAAAGAATTTGCTTCTACTTTAGCCTATAAAGTAAATAAAATTGTCCAGACCCATAAGAAAGAAGTACAAGTATCTCCTAGTCATAGACAACGTAAGCTTGTATAATAAAAATCATCAGATCTCCACAAAGAAACTATTAGAACTCATAAACAAAATGTTAAAAGTTGAAAGATACAGGATAAATCTTAAAAATTAATTTCATTCCCATGCAGGGGCAAGGAAAGCTCCAAAGTCAAACTAAGAAGACTACTCTGACCCAGTGATGATGGTGCAGGCCTTTAATCCCAGCACTCAGGAGGCAGAGGCAGGAGTACCTCTGTGAGTTAAAGCCCAGCCTGATCTACAGAGAGAGTTCTAAGACAGCCAGAGTTACTTACACCAAGAAACCCTGTCTAAAATAAGATAAAAAAAATTTAAAATAAAATTTAAAAAAAGAAAGAAAAAAAGAAAAGAAAGAAAAATTTTGAGTTGAGTGTGTACTACCATGATTGGCATAAATATTTTTTTTAAAAAAGATACACCACATATGATAGCAGCCAAAAGTATATCCCTGCACTTTGAGGCATAGGCAGGAGGTTCTGGGGTTTATGCTCATCCTTAGCTATGCAGCTCCAACATTTAAGGCCAGACCTGGTTACATGAGACCTTATTTCACACACACACATACGAAATATAAAATGAAAAAAATTGAAACCAAAATGGTATGACACATTTGTCCTAAAAACTATAAAAACAAAATAGAAGGAAAATAAAGAAGACCCAAGTGAGTGGCAAGATAACCATTTTTAAAGATTCAAAGACTGAATTACTCCTCCTCAAAGTGATCTGTAAGATCATCACAGTCCTGTGAAGATCTTAGCTTTCTGGGTTTTTTTAAAAATAATTTTTAGACTTATTTATTTTATTTTTATGTATATTAGTACACTGTTGCTCCCCTCAGACATCCCAGAAGAGGGCATCAGATCCCATTACAGATGGTTGTGAGCCACCATGTGGTTGCTGGGTATTGAACTCAGGACCTCTGGAAGAACAGTCAGTGCTCTTAACAGCTGAACCATCTCTCTAGCCCAGCTGGCTGTTTTCTAAGAAATAGAGACAGACATAGTGGTGCACACTTATAATCCCAGCAGTCAAGAGCCAGAGGCAGGACTGCCACAAGTTCAAGGCCACCCTGCTCTACACAGGAAGTCCCAGGCTAGTCAGGACTTTACAATGAAACCCTGATTCAAAAATGAGAGAGAGAGAGAGAGAGAGAGAGAGAGAGAGAGAGAGAGAGAGAGAGAGAGAGAGAGAGGAGGGAAAAGTGGAGTGGAGGGAAGGGAGGGGAGGGGAGGGGCGGAGAGGAGAGGAGAGGAGAGGAGAGGAGAGGAGAGGAGAGGAGAGGAGAGGAGAGGAGAGGAGAGAAAATTCAGGAAGGAGATGATATAATACTCATCTGTACATTCAAAGATTTAGAATATCCCAAAATGGTTTTGAACCTAAGAACAAGTTGGAGAACTCACACTTTCTGTCTTTAAAAGTCACTAAAAAGTTATATTAATCAGCTAAAGGGTAGGAAAGTGTTATATCCTCCACCTCTGAACCCCAAACTCAGTCACCACCTCTCTGACTCAATAGCTCAATCTTCCAAAGCAACTGATTCAAACTGGCAGCCTTTCTTTAGATAAATAATAGTGTACCCTGGGAAAGAGTCAAGCCCTATTCTTCCTTCTCATACACTTAGTTTAGAGCTTTACAAAGTTAACTGAGATCCACCAAGCACGTCCTATGCCACACCCTGTTCTAAGTACTTGGTGCCTGACTTCTCTCATTCTCTCATTCTTTTTCTGTCTCTCTGTCTCTTTCCCTCTCTCCCTCTCCCAGCCCCTCTTCTCCCATGACCTTTGAGAATACTTCTGTATAGGTCTGTTTTTCAGCTACCTGGAAACTTTGAGACTGGACAGGCCACATACTTGGCTGCTCCGTGCTTTCCGGCTCATCTTTCAGTCTCATTCCTTCTGGGGTGATTCTATGTGCCTTCCTTGAGGGCTCTGTGAGTGACTCATTGTGGCTCAGGGTTTTTTTTCCACAACAGTACAAAGAGCACCTAGTCATAAGGTAACAGCAGTGGGACTCATGCTTAGATGCAGTGATACATTAAGAGCTGTAGATGAATTCTTTCATCCGACGCTTAAAATAGCTCTCTGTAATGATACCCACCACACTGAATGCTAACATTAGGAATTAATTTCAAAATCTTCTACTGTTGGGCTGCAGAGATGGATCAGCAGTTAAGAGCAGTGGCGGCTGTAGCGAAGGATCCAGGTTCAATTCCCAGCACTCACATGGAAGCTCACAATCATCTGCAACTCCAGTTCTAAGGTCATGCCATCTTCTAGCCTCTCCAGGAACCAGGAATACATATGGTGCGCAGACATATAAGTCCAGACAAAACATCCAGACATATTACACGTGCGCGTGCAAGCACACATTAAAGCCTAAAGTCCCCTGTAGTAAATCTTGTTAGAGTCCCTTTCACACAGATGAGGAAGCAAGAGCACAGCCTTGCCAAAAAACTTTATGAAGAGTAGACTGAACTAAAATGGAAGGCTGAGAAGACGGCTCATGTGGCTGCGCACACATGAGGACAGAAAATTGGGTCCCCAGCACCCCATGCAAAGGTTGAGCATGTTAGTAACTGCCTATGATCCCAATGCTGGGTAGCTGAGGGGCTTGTTGACAAAAAGAGCAAGCTTCAAGTTCAGTGAGTTTATGAAAAGAAAGAAGGAAGCAAGCAAGGAAGGAAGGAAGGAATCAAAAGAAATGGACAAAATGATTCTAAACTCATCTGTACATATAAGGGATCTAGCCTATTTCAAAATAGTTTAGGTAACCTGGAAAGCATAGAAGACACTAACATTGACCCTACATATGTACCCACAAAATGTAAGTACATATCACACACACACACACACACACACACACACACACACACACACACCACATACACACACAAGGACACGAACATGAACACAGGAATGGACTGACTCTAACACATATCTATGAAACTACAAAAGGAATGTGATAACCACAATACCAGATATTCTTTTATTCCAATGTTCATGTCATCTCAGTCTGATACACTTTTCAGTAAAATTTCTACCCAAAGTGGAAATAACTTTTTTTTATTAAAAAAATCCCATTTTAAGCATTTGTGCTTGAAGGAATAATCTTTAGTTATCAGAAAACCCCCAAGAGTGGCAGCAGCAGGAGGTGTTTCTGTATCATCCAGTATTCTTAGAACTGCGAAGAAGCACGGTACACCTTCTGCCTGCTTCGGCACAGAAATCACTGGCAACTTCACCATGTTTTTATTTGAAAAATAAAACATGAAAATGTCATGGTCTGTTCCACAGTAGACAGCATCCTATAAGAGACAGCAGGTGCTCTGAAGCCAAATGGACCATGAATGCCAAGGTGGCTGATGGGGCCCCCAAACTGAGAAACAGGGAAGATTGGAATAAGATATTCTGACACAAATGTAACTTTAGATTAGGGTTGGGTTCAAGAAAAAAGACAAACAACAGACAGACAAACAAACAAAAAGCAAAAAGCCAGTTTTGAGACCAGGTCTCACATTGTAGTCCTGGCTGACCTGGAACTAGCTATGTAGACCAAGATGGCCTGAAGCTCACAGAGACCCACTTGCCTCTGCCTCCAAAATGCTGAGATTAGAGTTTTGCACCACCATAGCCAGCTAGCTTTAAGAAAACTTTTGAAGGAAACAAAGTTTATCTGAGATAACAGTTAGTGATGATGATGGTGGTGGTGGTGGTGGTGGTGGTGGTGGTGGTGGTGGTAGTGATGATGATAAATATCTCCTTGAAGAAAAATATGGTCCAAGCTCTCTTCCCAGGGTTTTACATATATTAATTCATTGAAATTTCAGATCAATATTAATAGACGTGCAGGCGCCACTAGTATTCCTATTTTACAGGTGGAGAAGCCAAGGTATAGAAGCATATAAAATAACGGATGCAAAGGTCACAATGTCACTAGTGAGTAGGACCTGAGATTTAAACCCAAGAAGTCTAGCACCAGAGTCTATGCTCAAACCCTACCACTTGCCCAGGCAGTATTTGTTTACTAATGTAAAACACCTCTGACCTTGCCCTGAGCTGAGGATAATACAAAAATTATCGCATCCATTTTAGGAGGTTGACTTTCTTAAGACTACAGAATTAAGCAATATCTCATTTGACCCTGAAATACCATCACAATGTGGTTAGTACTATGTCTCTTTCACAGACAAAAGGCTTATGAGAGGGCATGAAGGTGTGGCACATGTATGATGAGGATCCATTCCCTGTACTACGAAAACAACATAGAAGCACAAAAAAGTAACTGGACACGCACTAAAGGCTTGCCCTCTTTTTCAGTAATATAATTTATGCATGCATGCGTAATACAACATAGTTTAATGCGGCTTGACTTTTGATTTTGCTTTTTGTTGTTTTTGCTCTGGGGTTGGGGATTGAACCCAGGACCTTGTGCACTGCAAGCAAACCTCTCCCTCTGATCTGCAGCTCCCACTCTGCTTAAGTACAGCTTTGACCTGAAGGCCAGGTTCTTGTAGATTTTCAAGACCTCCCTTTGTTCGGAAGTGTTAATGGGCTTTTAAAGGCCATTTCTTTTTCTGTTTTTTTTAAATTATTATTACAGCATTTCTCCCTTTCCTTTTCTCCCTCTACAAGCTCCTGCATACCCGTTTCCACTCTCCTCATTTATGGCCTCTTTCCCCATTAATTGCTATCACATTACATGTGTATATGCATGTATATATATGCTCCTAAATATAATCTGCTCAGTCCATATAATGTTACTTGTATGTATGCTTTCAGGGATGCTCATGTGGACCGTTTCTTTTTGGAAGTTTACTTTTATTGATGTTGCCAGTGACTCACTGACTGGCATTTCCCCCATTAATAAGGAAGCACACCCACAGAAAGCTTGATCCCCTAGAAAGAAGCTGCATTTAAAAGCCATCAGTTTTGCATTTTTTTGTTTTGTTATTTTCCTTCGTCCCTCCCCCCTGCCCCCTCCCTCTCCCTCCCTCTCCCTCCCCTCCCCCTCCCTCTCTCCCCCTCCCCCTCCTTCTCCCCTCCTCCCTCCCCCTCCCTCCCCCTTCCTCCTTCCCTCTCCCCTCCCTCTTCCTCCTCCCCCCCCTCTCTTAGAAAGACTTTCATGTAGCTCAGACTGACCCAAAACTTAAATGTATAACCAAGGATGACCTTGACCTTCTGGCCTCCCTGTGTCCATCACCTTAGTGTTGCAGAGTATAGGTGTGTACCACCATGCCAAGTCAACAGTTTTGCTTTGTTTAGTATTAGGTTCTGAAAGACACCATTGGGCATCACCAGTCTCAACTGGGGATTCTCTACCTCTATTTACTCCGTGGCTACTGGCAGCGAAAATCAATCACATACATTTGCAGACTTTTTAATTAACAGAGCAGAAAATAATGGCAAAATGCGAGGCAAGACAAGTGAGCTTACTTCCACTTGAAGGGTTGCACATCCTTTCAGGAAGTCATTGATGTTGTCGATGCAGTCGGCCTCAGTTTGGGGTTCCAGACAATACTAGAGAAAGAGTCAAATGTCACTTGGAGATTGCTAAGCCACAATAAACATACTACCATCATTCTCTGCTGGTAAGTAGACACAGTTGGCTTTGAAAGGCAGAGGACAGCCCTGCTCCCCATCCAGGAAGAGAACCAACCACTGAAGGAAGTGATGCAAATGCCTGAACGGTTGGTTTTAGTTTCAAATGTCTCCAAGCCATTTCTACTTAAGGTTGTTTTCATACCTTTGACTCGACTGTGGTGCTAGCAAATCGGAGAACCTAAGACACACACACACACACACACACACTTGTGTGTGTCTATTTATAATTTATATCCTGCTTTTGCCTGAGAAGGCTACATTGATTATCTCCCTCTACTCCTCATGATTATTTGTTGATATTCCACTATGAGTGGGCACCACATTTTTTTATTATGTCTCTGTATCCTATCATCAGCTTCTCACATTTAAGAAATTATAAGTAAATCTACTTGTTCCATAAACACACAACTAATTCCAAAAGGCAAAAGACTCCTATTTAAGTCATGTGCACAATAACCTTAAGAAAAGAATCATAAGTACTTTACCTTTAATGACACAAAAGCACCTACTTTAGAAGCCATCCACTGTCATAACATGGGCTTCTAACCTCAAAAATTTTGAAATTTTTTAAAGCAAGGTTTAGTTTCACTTTGAATGCCCATTGCCTTCAATGCATATAGTTGGTTTCTCTTTGTTTTGGGGGAGTTTTAAGTAACATTGACACTTGTGAATAGACTTTCCTTCACAGGGCTGAAGGGTTTAAGTAACATTGACACTTGTGAATAGACTTTTTTAAACAAGGAAGTCTCCACCAAATTTTTAGGCAAACTCTCAAACACCAGAAAGATCTACTACAAATTATTCCATTATTCCACAGACTCATGTTCAAAACATGTCTAAAGTGCACAGGGAAGTTTAATAATGTGCATCTCCACAAACACAGCAAACGTGTGCACAATAAGGTTGTCCTCCCATCCCTGATAGGCAGTCCTGTAGCAGGGCTTTAGTAGGGTAACATCAGGGGGGTCAATTACTGAAGGATAACATTTCATTTTCTGACTTTTTCAAAGTACAAGGACAGTAAATAAAAACGCCTAACTTTTAGAAAGATGTTGAAGAAGGGGATTCCCGTGACCCGACAAAAGTAAAATCTCAAGAATGATATTATTGCTGCTCTGTGGTGGAAAGCAATCCCAAGACACAGCAAAACGACCTTACCTTCTCCACCGAGCCAGGCAGAAATCTGTTTATGAGTTTGCACAACACTACCCCATTTTTCAGCGAGGACTTTAAGAACTCCTCTGGATCACAGACGGTCTTTTTGGGGGACTCTAGAACTCCCAAAGATATAAGCCATGTCACAACGCGTTCTTCTGGATTCATGACTGAGGCTCTCGTACGCTCTGAACAGCTCTCGGGGCAGCTGTGAGGACTAAGCCACATCCGTGATCGCATCTGCTGCTGTCTTCCTTTTTATGAGCTCTCTTCTGGTGCTTGCAGGGCAAAGGTTTAAGGCAACTTTTCTCTGACAACAGTGGAACGTGGGATTTCTAAACCACAGAGATCATACCTAAAGATATGGAAAGGGATGATAAGGAATGGACAAACTCCTGGGAGAACATCACTGGTTCTTTTTCGAAACTTGCAAAACAAACTCATTAGGTTTTTTTTTTTTTCTTTTTAAGGGAGGAACACGTACAACAGAGCAAGAAGCTGTAAGGAAAGGAAGTGAGGAGTATGCTGGGGAGGCAGAAAAGTCAGCAAGTGCTCTTGGAAACTGAAGTGAGCCAGCACTTTACAGAGCCTTGGAAATGAGACACGCATGGGGCAGACTGGGAAGACACTGTCAATACAGTCTAGCCTCAGTGAAAAATCTGGCTTCTGTCAGGAGGAGGATGCCAACTGGCTCTTAGGTCAGACAGATCTGAGCCTCGTGGGGAGCTGTGCTGGTAAAAGAGAGCTCAAACAAAGACTTAGGTGGACTGAAAAAAATTCCTCCCAGAAATGGCCGGATGTCCTCAGACAATCTCACAGTGTGTGTGTGTCACGATCATGCCTTCCTTACAAAACACGTGGAGCTACATGGTGACAACTTGCCAAGCAAATGAAGATTGTCCCTGCTGTCAGCCATAGCTGCATATAAGCAGAAGCTGGAAGAATGGCATTTTACTTTGTAGCCAAAAAAGCTATGTTTAGGGAAATAGGCTAAGGATAACATCTGACATCCTGTTTACTTGCATTCTTTAGCAATTCTTTTTCTGGACCTGGTTCCACTCCACAGTCCAGCTGCAGTACCCTTAGCAAAGGCTTAGACACAGGCACAGAAAATGAGGGAAATAAGCCTGGAGACAGAGCACTTGAGAACAAAAGAGCACTTGTCCTCTCTGTCTACACTACAGACTGAAAGATTCACTTCTTGTCATCAACAAACACTATGCATTTAAAACAGTGATCTGCATGCAAACCAGCCTCGCTCATGAATCCAGAGAGATCTGTTATTGTCCAACATTTTTAGTACCAAGTAAAATAGTCATACTATAGAGAAATTTATGATAAGGCAGAGTTTAATTGTCTAGCTCTATATTGGCAAATGCAGGCCGTCACCACCTCTCCACACATATGTGAGGCATCCAGTTAATTATAGCTGTTTCCTGCTAAGTCTCACAATTCTGTTCTTGTTGTCCCCTGCCTCCCTGCTTTTTTTTTTCTTTGATGGTGACAGTGATAGAGATAGTTTCTTATAGCTGAGGCTGGCTTTGAACTCCTGATCCTTCTGCCTCCACCTCCCAGATGCACTGTACCAACTGAGCTAAATCTCCAGGCCAATTTAATAACTTTAACATTTACAGGCTATTTTGTTACAATCACACACAGTCTAGATCAGCAACACTCAACCTGTGGGTCTCAACCCCTTTGGGTATTAAAGGACCCATTAAGGAGGATCACATACCATATATTTCACAAGTCAGATGTTTCCATTATGATTCATAACAGTAGCAAAATTACACTGATGAAGTTGTAGTGAAATAATTTTATGGTGTGGGGTGATTCACCATAATGTGAGGAATTCCATTAAAGAGTCCTTTAATAGAGGAAGGTTGAGAACCACTATCTAGATGAACTTTTTCTATCAGCCTCAAAAGTGTACACATGCATCCCTATTCCAGAAGCTATCCCCAATTAATAACCACTCATAAATGAAAAATTAATTTTCTCCAACAGAATCTCATGGAATGCACATATAAACCACTCTTAAGGGCAGGCCCTGTTCCCAGCAGTAGATGGCCAACTCGAAATGAACTCAATGACAACTTGGGATATTCTTTGTCTCATAATACTTTGTCAGGGTATGTTTTTGGTTTTGCTTTATTTTGTTAAAACCGTATAGGTCCTTTGTATTTATATTGTGGTTTCTGGTTCTGTGTTTCTGTGTGTGTGTGTGTGTGTGTGTGTGTGTGTGTGTGTGTGAACACAGGTGTCATTGCCTCTCTCTGTGTTTCTTGTGCTTTTGCTTTGGCTATTTTTCTTCTGTTTGCTTGTTTTGATGTATTCTGACTTGTTTGTTTTTGTCTTATTTTATTATTACTGCTAAGATGCCTGCTTGTTTTCCGAGCAGAGATGGAAATGGTGTTGATATGGGTGGGAGAGGAGGGAGAGAGGGTTGTGGGGGTGTTGGGGAAGGAAATACTGTAAATATTGTATAAAAAGCTATTTTCAATAAATGAAAATTTGAAAGGACAAAAGTGTGCCCTTTCACCTCCTTTTTTTCTTCCTTCTCCCCGCATCATAGGCAACTGCCCAGTTGTTCTCAACCCTTTTATGCTAGCCTATATTTTCAAGGATCTTGCATAAAGGAAATATACAGTATGGTGGTGTTACTGGAGGTCACGATCTGGACCAGGTTTTTCCAGGTTCTTGGTTTCTCAATCAAAGACCTGAAATAAGGGCTCCCATATACTTTGACAGTAGCCAGGAAACTTTATTCAAGGTGAAGCAACTGTCCAGATCAAAGGAAGCACGTTATCAAGATTGATAGTAGCCACGTGAGTGAAGGCACTCAAGGGCCCAACATTATCAAAATGGTACGAACTGAACCAGAGTAACATACCTCCACTGTTAAAGGCGGTATATGTGCAGCCTAAAGCAGATGTATTTGGGGGTCGCAGGTTGTAAACATGTTGCTAGGTGCATTATTAGCAAAGGGAGGTGCATAGCCCAAGCCAAGTAGTCTCCTGTTTCTAAGCTATTTCTATGCTCACCTGTCTCAGTACTTTGTTTTCTGTGTTTTAACACCAACATTTTGAGCTTCAGTGATGTAGTTGGGTTTATCCATAGTTCTGTAAAATGAAGAGCTTACCTCTGTGGTTTTGGCTTGTTGTACTTATAAGTAAAATAAATATAGTCGATCAAAATTTTAATTGGATTTGAGCCATGGCCAAATCTATGTAATAGAAATAAACAGAACCCAATTGTTGATACATTTGCTTCCTCAGTGTGACTATTTCAAAACAGTTTTATATGTCATTTGGACAGCACCACAACTGCTCAGGCAAATTTTACTCCACAGGCAAACAAAAGCTGGCAGTATTATTGAGGTACTATGTATATTTTATGGTGACAAGCCAAGTCTGAATCACTTCAAGAATATAGTTTAACCCAAAACAGTGTCATGGCCAGTGTCTGCTGGTTAAAAAATCTGCCTCGTTTTACTTTTTGTTTTGTTTCGTGGAGACTGTATGGGGCAGGAGGATCACCATGAGTCCCAGGCTAACCCGGGCCAGTCTCTTTAGTAGAGGATAGATGTGCCTTCTCACCTCCATCTTTCTACCTCAGTTTGAACATTTAGCTATCCCAAATTACTGTAGTAACAAAAGAAAGGCGGAGAGGGCCACAGAGCAGCACAGCAAGAGTTGTTAACACTGAGATTTAAAAGTTACATTTGTTACAGAACAAAGTCAGGGCAGGCCACCTTCTACGTGAAGTGACTAACCACAGAACCCGGGCTGACTTGGGAAGTAGGTCAAGATAATACCTGAGCTAATGAACTGGGAATGAAGGTGAAAACAGATACCAGAGGTCACAAGAGCAGAGCTGGCTTTCCAGAAGGGCCCCGAGGAAAAAGAACAAAAGTCTAGTTTCACACCCTCTGTCTCACTGAATCTACTTGCTTAAAGGTTTGCCTACCTCTTCTTATCCTAATGAACATTCGAGAAGACTCCAGGTAGCTAGTTTTGTTCTATTTTGGTTTTTTTGTTTGTTTGCTTGTTTGTTTGTAGTGACATCCTACAAAGATCTGGTGGAACTATATCCAGCTATTATCCTAGTTCAGAAGACCGGCATTGGAGTCCTCCACTTGACTGAGATGCAGGCAGACAGAGGTCACACTTAAAGAAACAGCTTGGCTCCTGAGCTTCTACTCCACTCCAACCCCCGGGCAATGTCTGCTTGGTTTCAATATCCACGGGAACAATTCAACACCATGTCCACTCAGTTCCTCAATTCTCAAAGTTCCTCTGACTGGGATTGATGTGGTACCTCTCAGATTGCCTTTATACCTGTTCTCTCAACGGACCCCTTGTTTTCAAATACTTTTTTGCCTGGCCATCTAACATAGCGTTACGTTCTATCACTGAGGGACGAGGGACAAATAGGGTGGATTACTTCCTGTTTCCCCAGGCTACAGGCTCTGGCTGAGCCCCTAGCTTTCCTCACACTCACCTTCTATAGTCCTGGCTTCTCTGATGTATGGGGAGGGGCACTTTTCCTTAGCATTACCCCTGCGTGCTTCTGTAGCACAGTGCCCCTGGTAAGACAACTCCCATGTGAGCGAGCACCCCAGAGGAGCATAGTTTGAGGAGGACTGCAGACAGCTGATGTCCACCAAGCTGCACTGCACAGTCTCTAACAAGGCCTGGTGCTCAGCTATGGGTCAAGAGGTGGTTATCCCAGTCCATGGGGCTCTGAATGGGGCTTATTATATTTATCATATCTACTATCCTATATTAATCTGCTAGTCCTATATTCCTCTAGAGTTCCTTTTACTTCTTTTGTACACGGTATGAATTTTACTTCCTGCCAGTCCTTTAACACCCCAATTCTCAAATCTGTCACTGTTAGCTTCTTATATTTGTAGCCTAGGTTAGTTTCAGACTTGCAAAGTGAATCGATTGAAGCTCAGTCAGGATGGGAAACCTTACAGTGATTTGAAAAGGAAATAGTTAACAGTCACAAACAGGCATGGTAGACACACTTTTTATCCTAATACTCAGGAGACAGAGGCAGATGGATCTCCGTGAGTTTGAGGCCAGCTTGGTCTACATAATGAGTTTCATGATAACTAGAGCTAGCCAGTCTCAAAATTAAAAAGAAAAGGGAAAGGAAAGAAGAAGAGAAAAGAAAAGAAAAGAAAAGAAAAGAAAAGAAAAGAAAAGAAGAGAAGAGAAGGGCATCCAGAGGGGCTAAGGAGATTGCTCAGTGGGTAAAGTGCTTGCTGTACAGACATTGAGGACCTGAATTCTCAGTGCTGGGATTATAGTGGCCAACCATCATACCTACCCTTCTTATTTTTTACTTTTTAAGACAAGATCTCACGTAGTCAGGCTGGTCTTAAACTTTATCTCCTAAGTCTTGGGATTGCACAAGGTATGCACCACACCTGGCTGTTAATTCTTTTTATGTGTGGTATGCATATGTGTGCACATATGTGGGCAGGTGTACATTCCTACCCATATACTTGTGGAGGCCAGAGGTCAACTTCAGATAGCAATCTCTATTTATCTCCACATTATTTTTTTGGAGACAGAAGCTCTTACTGAACCTGGAACCCCTGGTTTTGACTAAACCAGCTCGCCAGTGAGACCCAGAAAGTGCATGCCTCCAATTCCCAGGAGCTAGGGTTACCGACTGTCCTACTTTGGTACTCTGTTGCTGCAATAAAGCCATGACCAAAAGCAAGTGGGGAATGAAAGGTTTAGTGCATATTATGGAGGTTTATTACACATTACGAGTTTGACTCCATCATGAAAGGAAGACAGAACAGAAACTCAAGGCAGAAACTGTGGCAAGGGCCATAGAGGAACCCTGCATTGGCCAATTTGCTTTCTCATACAACCCAAGACTACCTTCCTAAATCATGACCTGAAGCATATTTTTTCATCTCTCCCATATAATTCCCAGACCTCACAGAGACCTCCAAATAATTTGTCAAAATAATTGTGTAAGTTTGCATTCCCATAATGACATGATTTCCTACTGATCACTTGATAGTTCTGATTTCTAAATTTTACTTACACCTATACACACAAACAAGAGAAAGGAGAGAGAGGAGAGAGAGGGGGTGGAGGGAAGAGAGAGAGAGAGAGAGAGAGAGAATAAAATTGGGTAGATAGGGAGCAGGTTCTAGGTGGCGTTGGGGTAGGGAGAAAATACAACCAAACTATGCTGCATGAAAAGGAAATTTTAAAGACCGTCCAAGTATGGTGACTCACACCTGTAATCCCTGCATCTAGAAGAGTGAACTAGGGTCATAGCCTGAATTCAATCCCAGCCTAGACTAAATAAGAAAGTAGGCTGGAGACCAGCTAGGCCTATGCAAGGAAACAAGACCTAAGTACAAAATAGACAGAACACAATCAGGTGTGGCAGCCAACACCTATAAAATCCCACCACCCCTTACACCTGGAAAGAAGATGGATCACCACAAGTTTGAGGCTAACCTGGTTTATATAGTGAGTTCTAGAGTAGCCTAGACTAAAACGAAAATGAGACTTTGTCTCAAAAGGGAGATTTATTACCATAGAATTGTAATTTACACAAGAATCTTAGGCCTCATCTAAATTAAGAACACTGGCTCCATAAAATCTCATTTTAGGAAAATGAAAAGAAGAAAATATCGCAAGTCACATATCTGATGATGTCTTACTACCTAAAAAGAGATTTGTAAATTCTTACAATTCCTTTAACGTGTGTGTGTGTGTGTGTGTGTGTGTGTGTGTGTAATTCACTTGTTCATATGGGCTCACTTTTATTATTTCAGAACTGAGGAGACCAAGGACAATCTGAGTTGTATAGTAAATTCTAGGCTAAATTGAGCTATAGTAGTGAGACTTGTCTCAACCTCTCCTGAACCGCAATCCAACAGAAAATGGACAAAATACCTGAATGGACAGTTCATGAAATGGAATATTTGGATATAAAATAAATGCATGAAAAGATACATAGCTTTAATTAATCACTGGAGAAATGACAAATGCTTATCTGATACATGACATACAAGTAGACAGAATAAGGGCTAAAGTAAAGGAAGGGTGGTGTGACAAAATGCTGGTGACAATACAGAAAAGCTGGACTTGAGTATCGGTGGTGGCCACAAAAGTGCTACAGCTGTGTTGAAAACAGCTTGCAGTTTCTTGGAGGAGAAAAACCAAACAAGCACTTACCATGTAATTACATTTGTGAGCGTTTCCCTCAGAAATGAACATACAGGAACTGACACATGGATGCTCTTGCATCTTTATTTGTAACAGGTCCAGAGTAGAAAGAATTTAACTCAAAATACTATTTTTGAGACAGGACTTTGCTGTATAGCTCAAGCTGGCCTGGAACTCATTCTGTGCCTGAAGCTGGCAGCAAACTAAGAATTTCCCCTGCCCGTGCTTCCTGAGTGCTGTAATTAAAAGCATAAAATACTACACCTGTCTGATTCAAATGTTCTATAGTCAAATGTCTAAAACTGTTCTATGTCCATAATACAGAATACCACTTAATGATAAGACTAAGTTAATGATTAATATATACAACAACCTGGATGGAATAACAATCATATGGGACAAAGTCAATTTCAAAATGTTTCATACTGTAGTATTTATTAAGACTGTTTTTTGAGAGAGGGTCTCATGTATCCCAGACTGGCTTTGGACTCAAATACCCAGACTCGTCTTGAGCTCCTGGTTTTCTTGCCTCTACCTCCAAAGTGCTGGGAATATGTGTGTAATCATCCAGTTTATTAATAATCTTGAAATAATAGATGCTCAGCACTTTCTCAGTATCAGAGGTATAACATCTATAAAAATATTGGGGACTAGAAAGATGTCGGTCGTGACAGTTAAGAGTGGTTGTCCATTTTACAGAGGGTTTGAGTTCAGTTCTAAGAATTCATGTTAGATGGCCAGGTGGCCAGACTCCAGCTCTGAGGGATCTCCATGGGAACCTGCACTCATCTGTCTCTCTCTCTCTCTCTCTCTCTCTCTCTCTCACACACACACACACACACACACACACACACACACACTTATCATACAAACACACAAACACAATTAAAATAATCAAAAAATACTACTGCCTTCAAGGCTCAAGAAACACCACAGAAGAGGGAGCAGGAAGAATGTAAGAGCTAGAGGAAGGGCTCAGATACTCTGGGATACTGTCTTCTGGGCATAGCATAGTTGTTGCACTCTAAGGCTCACAGCAGCTAGGATTATCTGCACCAGATTGGGCCCAGCCTAGAGGAGATAGGGACTCATGAGTCCCCACCCCTCCCATAGAATCTATAGGCACTTCATGGTTGCTAGGGGAGAGCTATCATTGTCTTCAGTGATATGGCCACTGGTAAAGTCTTCATGCTCCAGTAATGATCCTGTAAGCGATGCTAATAAAATTCATTGGGTGACACACACAGAAAGACAGGGAAGTAGAATGGGGAGGGGGAACTAGTTGGAAGGAGGATTAGCAGGAGTGGGAGGGGGACAAGAGAAGGTACTGTGGGAGTGAATATGATGAAAACACATTATAGACATGTCCTAGTTCACTTTATTGCTGTTGTGATCAAACACTGACCAAAACCAAAGCCAAATGGGAAGGAAAGGCTTTATTTCATTTTACAGCTGTAGCCTGTCATGAAGGGAAGTTGGGATAAGACTTCAAGACAGGAGCCTAGAGGCAGGAACTGAAGCAGAGGCAATGGAGGGGTGCTGCTTATTGGCTTACTTTCAAGTTTATGTTCAGAGCTAGCTTTGTAATACCCCTCAGGCCCACCTGCCAGGAAGTAGCTTTGCCTGTAGTGAGCTGGTTCTTCCCACATCAGTCAACAATCAAGAAAATGTTGCACAGGCATGACTACAGGTCCATCTGATCAGAGGCATTTCTTCAACTGAGGTCCTTCCTCCAAATGACTTTAACTTGTGTCTAGTTAACAAAAAGTAACCAGCACAGTTTAAGTATGGACACGTCACAATGAAATTCATTATTATATAATTAATACATGCTAATAAAAAATCTGTAAATACTGTGCCACTGACAACCCATACAAAGACATAGATTGTGCCTCTGCTTTTCCATGAAAAGATGAGGTCTCTTCCTCTACCACGATGGGTTCTGTAGAGGAACACAACCTATAGAATGAATGTATGTTACATGGGGATTTAGTTAGGAATTCTGCTGGTTTAATAAAGTGGTAGTTCTAGATCCTTCTCTAAGATCCATGACTTCATTACCCTTGGATACCTGGTTAGGTTTCTAGTACTAGGCATGACTTGCCTCTTGTTGGGTTGGTCTTAAGTCCAATTAGAGAGTTGTTGGTTACTGTCAAGTCAGACATACTACTGATGTACCTTTCAGGTTATGGTAGCATGTTACAGGTCATTGTAGCTCATAGATATCATGGCTGAGGAGGATTATGGAATGCTTCCTTCCTTGGAAAGCTTACACAGTACCTTTTGGTACCATGAAAACTAGTCCTCAAAGATGAGACCTTCAAAAGTGTTCCAGCTCAGGGGCCTCTGGACTCCATGTCTGAAGTGCGTGGTGTCTTTAGTCTTCTTCCACTTCTCCTTGCATCCACAAGTAAATGTAGTCCTCGCCCCTCATCAAAGAAATTGCTCTTTGTAATAGAGACAATTACAGAAAATCATGGCCAAGGAAATAGAGTTGTAGATCCCAGTCCCAACAGAAGTGGCTACAATACAACCTCTGCCCCTAATGCTCAGGGATCATAGAAGAGCCAGAGGATAGGGGCCTTGCAGTGAGGCTCTGTGTCCCCTAGTAATGTCAGAAGCTACATCCATTAAGACTCACTGATTAACATAAGCAGAAACAAGGACAACACCAATAGATACGCTAATATGGACAGGGGAAAGCCCACAAGGTCTCAACCCTAAAGAAAAAAGACTACAGGTAGCTAAGGAATTCTGAAGGCAGGAGAAATAGTCTTTCCCAGAGAAGAGCACACCTGCTTATCCAATAAGAAATGGTCAGCCTGGAAAATATACATACAAGTAACATACAGAATGGTCAGTTGTATTTATATGTTCAGGCATACACACGGGTATATGTAGTCATTCGTGTGTGTGTGTGTATGTGTGTGTGTGTGTGTGTGTACATGTGACAGTAACAATTAATGAAAAAGGAGGCCATGAGATGATAGCCTTATCTGACATCAATCATCAGTTGGAGCGGAGGGAGGCCCTTGGTCCTGTGGAGGGTGATGCCTCAGCATAGGGGGATGCTAGAGAGGTGTGATGGGAGGGGGGGGAGTGGGTGGAAGAGCACCCTCATAGAGGTAAAGGGGAGGGGGGAGAGGGAGGATGGTATGGGGGATTTTTGGAGGGGTAACCAGGAAAGGGGATAAAATTTGAAATGTAAAGGAATAAAATGATTAATAAAAAAGGAAAAGGAGCCTATGAATTTGAAAGAGAGCAAGGAAGGGTATATGGGAGGGTTTGGAGGGGGAAATGATGTAACTGTATTATAATCTGAAGAAAATAAAATAAATACCTTTTAAATGAGCATTAATTGGAGTAGCATACACAGTATGATTTTGTAGTCGAACAGTGACTTTTTCATATTAGAGAGCCAAAGAACCCAGTAGTTTCCCAGTCCATGAAACTGGACGTCTCTATAATCCCAAGGATCTTCCTGACAAGGAAAGTCTAGAGGACTCATTTTTTTTTGACATTTTTTATTGGATATTTTATTTACATTTTCAAATATTTACATTTCAAATGTTATTCCTATTCCTGGCTTCCCCTCCAGAAACCTCCTATCCCATCCCCCCTTCTCCTGCTTCTATGAGGGTGTGCCCCCACCCACCCACACCATCCTACCTGTCCTGGCATTCCCCCACACTGTGGCATCTAGCCTTCACGGGACCAAGGACCTCTTCTCCCATTGATGCCTGACAAGGCCATCCTCTGTTACATATTTGGCTGGAGTCATGGGTTCCTCCATGTGTACACCTTGGTTGGTGGTTTAGACCCTAGAAGCTCTGGCTGGTTGATATTGTTGTTCTTCCTATAGGGTTGCAAACCCCTTCAGCTCCTTTAGTCCTTTCTCTAACTCCTCCATAGGGGACCCCGTGATCAGTTCAATGGCTGGCTGTGAGCATCTGCCTTCTAGAGGGCTCATTAAAAGGTGTTGATCTGCCAGGCGGTGGTGGCGCACGCCTTTAATCCCAGCACTTGGGAGGCAGAGGCAGGAGGATTTCTGAGTTCGAGGCCAGCCTGGTCTACAAAGTGAGTTCCAGGACAGCCAGGGCTACACAGAGAAACCCTGTCTCGAAAAACCAAAAAAAAAAAAAAAGGTGTTGATCTTCAGTCCACATTGGAAGTCTGAAATAGCTGGTTCCAAAAACCAAGCAAGGACTCTCGAGGGTCTTCAGTCCACATTGGCAGCCCATAGAAGCTGGTTCTGAGTGAAGTAAAGATTTGGAAGAAGCAGCAACAGCGCTGATGAACTCAGCAGCAGCAGCGAACACCAGCCAACAAGAAAAGCAAGACACTTGCCTTCTTCCCTGTGCTTTTGTGTGGCCTTCTCCCAGAAGGTGCCGCCCGCAATCTTTGTGGAGCTCCCCACATCAATTCAGGCACTCAGAGTAATTCCCACAGACATCTCCACAGGCCAAGCCAGTGTAGGCAATCCCATGAAGATTCTCTTCCCAGGTGATTCTAGGTTGTGTCAAGTTGACAGGTAAAGCTAATGATCACAAAGTGTAACGTGAAGAAACCATCATGCCTATCTCTAATCAAACCATCCATGCTGCTATTATGGGTGAGCAGGGTCCTGTGGGGGAGTGCCTTCCACATGTAGTTCTGGAAATAGTTCGCTAACAATCTACATCCTCTTCTCATATCAGAAATTGCCTTCAACTTTCTTTGTAGATTTTGCCAGAACCAATACAGCAACCAATATTTGGGAAATGAAAGAAAAGTGAAGGGCCTAAAACCTCGTGTGCGAATCAGCAAACCTGGATAGTTTTGTGGCCACCTCTCTGTCCCACACTATACATGATAGGTTAGGATGCAGACTGCCCACAAAGAGCTAACATCACATGGGATGGAACCTTCATAGACAGTGGCCTGGAATTTTTAGAAACGAATCTAGAAAAGCTTTTTTAGAAAAAGATTTATTATGGGCAGGCATGAAGGTATGCACCTCTAATTTCAGCATTTGGGAGTCAGAGGAAAGTGGATCTCTGTACGTTTGAGGCCAGCCTGATCTGGTTCTAGGTCAGTTAAAGCTATGTCTCTGTCTCAAAAATTAAAATAAAAAGATTTATTTGTGAGATTGAGAGAGAGAGAGAGAGAGAGAGAGAGAGAGAGAGAGAGTCTGTCTGCCTGCCTGCCTGTCTGTTTGTCTGCCTGTTGTCTGTATCTATGGGTTTCCCTTAGAGGCAATCAGATCCCCAGAAGCTAGAATTACAGGCAGTTTTGAGCTTCTCAACAAGGATTCTAGGAATCAAAATCAGGGTCTCTGGAGATCCTCAAGCATCCTTAACTTCTGAGCCATCTCCCCAGCCCTGAATAGAGAAGGGCTTTTTATCAAGGGTGTATGTGAAACTGAACACTGTGGCTCATGTGTATAATCCCAACACTCAGAAGGCTGAGGCAGGAGAATTTCCATAAATAGGAGGCCATCATCAGCTACACAGTTTGCTCCAGATCACCTTGAGCTATAGTGTGAGACCTTGACTCAAATAAAAAAAAAGTTCCATATGGTTCAGTGTTCTCAAAGGCATTGGTAAAGCACTGATTCTGTACAACACATTGAAAGAGTCCACCTAACTGCAATCTTACTGGAAATGCAAGCCAAGAGAGCCATGAGGCTATAAAGCACATTTATTATTGCCAACCTCTGATCAGTGGAAAAGGCCCTGTCATTTTCTCCAGGGCAGATATCTCTGTAGAAAGCTCCAGAGAAAGAGAAATACCATGATCACATTTGATCACTGACATTACTGATATCTTTGGCATTATTATATATCCACAAAGGAGAAGGCTCAAGCTAGGCAAACGTAGAAGCCGTCCACTTGACATTTCTTTTTTTCCAGTGTTTTTTATTGGTCCCATTTACATTTAAGCATCATATTCTATTTTTCAATCTAACTGAAAGCATAATGTAGGGTACCATTTTTTTCTGAGACAAGGTTTTTCTACGTAGCTCAAACTAGTTTGAAATTTTCTATTACTTGCAGGGATCCTGCTACCTATGACCCAGCACTTGGGAGACAAAGGCAAAAAAGATTGCTTCAGGTTTAGAACTGGCTACACAGTGAGTCTCAAGAGAACCAGGCTTACATAACAATACTTTGCCTCAAAAACATCCCCAAAGTACAATTGCAATATAGCATAAATGACATACTCTTCATTATCTATACTTATATACATATATATGAAATATGCTTGTGAAAAATATATAGCATGTTATATGTTCCCTTCCCAACAATATATATCCACATATACATATAACTAAAATGTACTTGGGGAAAAGCATCTATTGCTGAACATTCTTACTTATCTTAATTTCAGATGTACAAAATTGAATTAATGCACCATGCATATGATTATTTGTTTTCATTCACAAGCACTAGTCCTTTCACCAAGGCCATTCTAAATAACAAATGTCATTAAATACACATCATCTCTTCTATAAGACTCAGGGTGCTTTTGTATGTATCACTTTTTAATTTTCTTTGCATTTATCTGGTGTGTATATACGATGTGTGTTTGTGTGTGGGGGGGGAGTTTATGCCAAGACACACCAGTAGTGGTCAGAGGACAACTTACAGGACTGAGTTCTCTCCTTCCACACCTTGTGGTGTCCAGGGATTGAACTCAGGTCAGTCAGAATGGCAGAAAATGCCTATACCCACTAAACATCGCACCATCCAAAGAAATATATCTTGGTTTTCAAATGGGGGTTACGCTGTCCCAGAATTCTACTCCTACCTCCACCATGTTCTGAGATTACAGGAATGAGCCTCCACAACTGGCTTTATCCTTGCATTTATACTATCAGATAACCACGCAAATTCTTCCCCATCCGAGACTCTACAGTTCACTAGTATAATTATTTTCTCACAAATTCATTCACATCTTTGCTCACTTCCTTCCATCCCATTCATCTTTTGTGAGAAACAGTGCTTCACTTCATAATTCGAGTATGGAGACTCAGAGTAGCAAAAGTGAGAGTTTATTATTTTATGACTTTACAAGACAGGCATCAGCCTAGAATGACAGGCACGTACTGTAATTGAGTTCAGAGAACAGCTTATCAACCTTACAATTGAACTCTTCTTCCCTTTTCTCTTACTAAATAACCAGGAGGGTAAAATCTTATACATCATCTAGGTGCTACCTTTCTTTCTGCTGCTTCCATCTATCTGTTTCTCAATAGAACCATGCATGGTTCATCTCTGCATTTTACATTGTTTTTACGTTAAAACTTTTCAAGCTCATGGGGTTTCAGATGTTCTTAATTGTTAGAAATTTTATACTCCAAATTTATGGTTTGGGTGCGAAATTGGCTTAACACAGTCTTGAAGGTGGGGCCAGCTAAATGAGAAAGCATCATCAGGAGTCTAGTGCTTTTTTGTGTATCAGTATTTGGATGTAAACTGGCCGGAGGCAATTTTGAAAATGAACCATCAAATTTTATTTTGTCTGTCTTTTAAGATTGCAAGCCTGGCTAACCTCAACTTTTCATTAGCATAGCTTCAACTGGGTTCTTGGTACTGCCCAACAATCTTCATACTCTTCTTGGGTTTACTTACTTACATACCTTTGATGGATCATAAACAACAGAAATTTCTCACAGCCCTAGAGGCTGGGAATTGTGATACCAAGTTGCCAATATATTTGGTGTATATTAATAGTCTGCTCTCTGAGTCACAGGTAGTGTCTTTTGCTGTCATCATATGGTGGAAAGAGGCAGAAATCTCTCTTGATCCTCCTTCATCCAGGCACTAACCCCATTCGGGAGGGATTCCCTGTGTGACTGCTGAGGATGATGATAGATGTCTGTGGTATGGGCTATGGCCAATGGTCATGTTTACGTCTGTGGTCTGTACTGCCAGCAGAGACCATTCTGAGGTCCTTGGTCCCTTCTGACACCAGAGGCCAAGTAGATAGATGTCTGTGTCCCCAGAAACTATGTGGAATTCCATGATCCATGCTGCCGCTGATTGGAGAGGGCAAGGGAGCTCCCCCCCCCAGTGGTATGGATCACTGTAGATTCACGGTTGAGAATGGGAGACATAGAAGGCTTCTGTGACAACCTCTCTCCTCCACTCCCTGCAAAAAAAAAAAAAATTCACAAAAATCTAAAATAAAACAAAACAAAAAAACCCAGCTTACATAGAACTCTTAAAAATTGTGATAGGGCCGGGCGGTGGTGGCGCACGCCTTTAATCCTAGCACTTGGGAGGCAAAGGCAGGCAGATTTCTGAGTTCGAGGCCAGCCTGGTCTACAGAGCGAGTGCCAGGACTATGCAGAGAAACCCTGTCTCGGAAAATCAAAAAAAAAAATTGTGATAGGGATACTCAAGTATAGGTCTTCACAAACGACAGCTTCTGGTGACGGTGCGGGTAGAAAAAGACTCTGTTTTCTTAAAAAAAAAAAAAGCTGGCTACTGAGATCGTGGCCATGTCCCAGAGATTATATGGGCAACACAAATTGGATTTGGTATTTTGGTATTCTCCTCCACATCCTCATCGCCCTTCCCCCCTCCTCTTCTTCCTCCTTTTTTGGGGGGAAGGTCTCAAGGGTGGTGGGGTAGACCTGGAAGGACTAGGAAGTGACTGTAATCAGGGTGCACGACGTGAAATTTCCAAATAATCAATATAAAAATATTATGTTGGGAAAAACAACTTTAAAATGACTTTAGGAGAAGAAATTTTTTTCCTTATTTATTTTTGTTTTGTTTGTCTGTTGTCAGACAGGGGATTCCTAGGTATCCATGACTGCAACTTTCTTCGCAGACCAGGTTGGCTTCACGTTCTCAGTAATAATCCTACCTCTGCCTCCCACGTTAACTTAGGGTATTTAAAAGAAAACTGCACTCACCTACCAGCTGTTCAGAGGTGATTTAACTTATGGTATTTAAAAAAACAGCACTCATCCATCAGAAGACCATTTAAAACATTCCTTTCCCATCAAATCTGAAATTCCTTGTCTATCTTCCCCACTTAGTTAAAGGTCCTGCTTTGTCTTTAAGTGAGGAAGCAGTAATTCATCCATCTCAAGTCAAGCCAGCCACCTGCATTACAGCTTTGTGTTCTGATCCCCTTCCTCCCACTATAGCATACTTACTGCTAATGTGCCTCTCTAATCTGGGTCTTAAGCACTTGAACACTTAGGTCCAGCAGTTATGTCCATGTCACCTCCCACACCTCTATGCTACCTTGCTGAGGATGTCATGACAAGATACCATGGACTGGGTGGCCTATAAAAGCAAAGCTAATTTTTCTCACAGTTGAATGCTAGATAGATGTCTACCATCAGTATGTCAGTCAGGGAGCAGAGGAAGGCCCTCATGGGCTATGGGTAGTTAATAGTTGCTGAGAGGAAGGGAAGACAATTTGTTTAGTGGTGTAACTACTAATAAATTGCCTGTGCTCCAGTAAATAATACCCCACTCATGCTCCTGTAAGTAATCATAATTAAACTCATTGAGTCATCAAATAAAAGAAAGAAAGAAGAAAAAGACGTGACAGTAGAGACTTAGGGATATCGCTGAGTTGATAGAATGTTTACCTGACAGACACAAAACCCTACTTTCAATCCCCAGTTCTGCATAAGCCAGGTCTGGTGGTATGTACTTGTAACCCCAGAACGTGGGGAGGTAGAGGCCGAAGGATCAGAAACTCAAGATCATCATCAATGCAGGAAAGTTGGAGGCCAGTCTGGACTGCATGTGACCCTGTTCTCAAAACAAACAGCCAAGTGTGTTCACATGACTGTCTCTTTGAGCAGGTGTCAGATATCTGTTTACATGTCGTTTTAGAAACACACCAATCATGGTAGATTAGGGGCCACTATAAAGATTTCATTTTAAGTTAATCGTCTCTTTAAAGATCCTATTGCAAAACAGGCACAGTAATGTATGCCTGTAACCCAGCACTTGGGGGTAGAAAAGTATTCCTAATCCTTCAAGTTCAAAACCAGTCAGGGACACACAGTGAGATGCTTTCTCAAAATAACCAAATACACTACAATGCAAAATAAAGCAAAACAAACCCTAACTCCAAATATGATTATCTTATGAGGATCTGGGGATTCACTCATGAACATAAATTTTCTTCCTTTTCTTCCCTCTTCTACCTCCCCCCCCCCCCTTCACTGGACAGGTTTCAATCAGTAGCTCAGGATAGGCTTGAAATCTTGACAACCCTCTCCCTTTAGCTTCTGTGGTGCTGACATTACAAGCACCAATTGGTATACACAGCCAACATATAAATTTTGGGGTGAGAGAATTGAGTCCCAAACAACCTTCGTGATCAATTATGGCGCCCCTCCCTGGACTTCTCAGCAGTGTTCACAATGCTCAGTTACTTCTCTCCAGAAATCCAAAAGGAAGTTCAGTGCTCAAATCTTAACAGCCAAGGGAGTGCGTTGTATACATCTTAAAAGTTGGATTTTTTTTTTTTTTGGTTTTTTGAGACAGGGTTTCAAACAGCCCTGACTGTCCTGGAACTCGCTCTGTAGACCAGGCTGGCCTCGAACTCAGAAATCTGCCTGCCTCTGCCTCCCAAGTGCTGGGATTAAAGGCGTGCGCCACCACTGCCCAGCAAGATGGATTATTTTTAAGTGTGTGCCTGTGCGAACAAGGAGATCACTGACCCTTAGAGGCCCAAGGTATTGGATGCCCTGGAGCTGAAGTTACAGATAGCTGTAAGCTGACGCCCATGGGTGCTAGACATCATACTCTGGGACTCTTCAAGAACACTGTGACATTCATAGACTTCTGAAATATTCAGATTTTTAAATATTTTTTTTTAGTTCAAGCACTCTTGGTTTCAAAGCTGACTGTTTTAATCCCATTATTTTTTTTTTTTATTTTTTGTTTCTAAGACAGGGCTCCTCTTTGTATAGAGCTAGCTGCTCTGGAACTCACTCTGGAAAGCAGGCTGGGCTCGAACTCACAGAAATTCACCTGCCTCTGCCTCCCAGTGCTGAGATTAAAGGTGTGTGCCACCACTGCCCAGCTTAAATCCAGTCAGTCTTTTGAAAAGTAATCAAAATAGTATTGCTACAAATTCATGAAACTAGGGCCATAAAAAGTTAAGATATATATTGTACTAGTCTCTTCTACCCCACATGAAAAATGAAGACAGTTGGAAAATATCAATGGGATATACCTTATTTCATGTTTATTGGTGAGTTTTTATTGCCAACTCTGACTTCCCTGAAGGCTACATCACAGAAGTGCTTTGAAATTGTCTTACTGGTATTTGCACCACTGAAAGTATTAACATTCTCTTTTGTGGATGAAACATGAGCAAAGTTTCACTGTCTTCCTTTTCGCACAATGAGTTTAACATATCTACTATGGAAATTGTCAAGCATTTGAGAATATGTATTTTTAATTCTGGGAAGGGGGTGAGATTCTGGGGAGTTTAGACTATGCTTTGTGCTATACACAGCCGGCTGACCCCCTTCCCACTCTCCTTCCCCATTTCCTCTGTTTCTCAAGGAGAAGAAGCATTTAATGAACATCAGTTCCACTCAGTTTGGAAAGTCCTGAGTCCTGGAAAGCCTCCTGGATCATCCAAGCTCATGTGCTCTGAAAGGTACTGAATAGTGTTAGAAATTAATCATCAAGAAAACCCACCAATGAACAATGGTGTGCAAGAAAAATCTACTAATGGTGTTAAATGAATTTACTGTCTCTAAATTGACACCTACTTGCTAGGGATACAGTTCAATTGATTATTTGCCAACTTTCATGGAGCCCTGGGTTCAATCCCTGGCACCATGTAAATCAATTAGTTATTTATTTTTATTTAATAAAGAGATGGGGCTTTTGTTCCTTTTGATTTTACAAAGGAACTACATAGCCCCATAGGAACTCTTCTGGAAACACCTTTTACCTTGCTTCTATGACCTCAGTTTCTTCTGACCTCATTAGCTGACGTGCGTCTGTTTCTCTAATTGCTCCACTTCTCCCAGATTGGGATCAGAGTTCCCTGGGGCTCAGGCCTTGGGCATCTTCTTTCTTCTAACTATATTCATTTCCTGGGTGATTTCATAACTATAAATGGCCAGTCCTGGTCTGTGCCTTGAACTCGGGACTCATATTCCTCTGACTACTCACCTTTCCCACTTGAATGATCTAACCTGGAAGCCAGTATGACTCAGATTCCGTGCTTCAGTACATCAGGCCTGTTTTTCTTAAGGAACTAAGAGAAGGGGGAGTTAGGTAGACCATATGTGTGGCTTCTGAAATCGAGGTTGAAAGCCTTGGAGTCAGACTTCATGGTCTCATAGGCAACTAGCAATGCCGTCCACTCTCTACCAGTTCAGAAGCTATCCTCCTACAATTCTTTCTACCTCTGTTATGGTGGTCTAAGATATTTTGCTTCTCATCTGTATCTCTGCTAATAGCACCTCCCCATAGGCCTGCTAACTCTCTTCTTGCCCTATAATGCTGTAGACATTTTCTATGTGTAAACATAGGAAGATAAGACAGCATTTAAATTTTTATTATTTTTAAGTGTGTGTGTGTGTGTGTGTGTGTGTGTGTGCGCGCGCGCGCACGTGCATATGTGTATACATGAGTTTGTGCACACAAATCCAAGTGTCCATGGAAGCCAGGGGTGTCAGATCCTCTGGTGCTAGGGTTATAGGCAGTTGTAAGCTAACTGACATGGGTGCTGAGAATGAAACTCAGGTCCTCCTCAAGAGCAGAAAATGGTCTTAACCTTAGCCATCTCTCCAAGCCCAGAATAAGATTTGTTTAGACAAGATCTCATGCATCTCTTGAACTGCTGATCCTTCTGCCCACATCTCCCAAGTGTAGCTACAGGTAAGGGCTATCTTGCCCAGGTTTATTCCATGCTGGGCATGGCACACAGTGTTGCATGCATGCTAAGCAGGAGCTAGCTCTGCTAACAGACCTACATTCCCACCCCTTTAAAATTGTTTTAAAACACAAATGAGCTGGATGTGGTAACTCATGCAGGTCACCCCAGCAAGAGAATCAAGAATTCAAGGTCATCCTGTTTAAAGCCAGCCTAGAAAACATGAGATTTTGTCTCAATAACCAACAGAAAGAAAGAATCCTTTTTCTTGTGTGCGCTCACTCTTCCAATGGGGTTTTCAACATATTTGGGATAAAATCCAAAGGACTGACCTTGGACAATTAGGCCAATATTTTAAATTATATGTTCTTCAGTACTTCTTGTGTGGCCTGCTTTCATGGATTCTTTGCACGCCAAGCAAATTTCAACCATAGAACCTTTGCATTTGCCTTTATCTCAGCTACTAAAATATTCCTTTAGCCAGGGGTAGTAGTATGGACCCATAATCCCAGTAATTCGAAGACAGAGGCACAACAATCCCAAGTATGAAGCCACACTAGGATACATCATAAAACACTAATGTCAAAAACAAAAAAAAACAAAGATTCCATGCCCACCTCCCCCTGCCACAATGGGATTTTGTCTGGCTTGAGTTTGCACAGGTCTTCACAGCACAATTGTAAGTTCATATGTGCAACTGTCCTTTTGTTTTCCACACTGGGAGAGGAATGGCCAGTTTCATTCCAGGGTGTGATCCCTGGTAGGTTGACCACATTCCCGGGAGTGGCCCCATACCCAAGAGTATTTGGATTGCACATATTGTTTCAAAACAAAGAGGACCAGAAATGAGTTAGGAGGTATGGGTGGCCCTGGGAGGAGTTGGGAGAAAGGGTAAGTATGATCAAAATTCATTCTATGAAATTCTCAAGGAATTAGTAAAAGATTAAAAAAAAAAACAAAGCTAGAACTGGGGCTCAACTGGTATTGTACATGCTTAGCAGGTGCAAAGCCCTGGATACTACCTTGCACATTGCAGAATCTGGGAGTGATATGATCCCAGCTCCTGGGAGGCTAAGGCTCCAGGACCAGAAGTTTTAAGGTCATTATCAAGTACATTTTAAGTTCTAGGCCCGCCTCTAATATGTGAGACCCCATCTCAAAACCAACCAAACAAACAAACAAAAGCAAAAAACCTTTCTGTAAAAGATTTTTACAGAAAGATTTTTAAAAGACCATAGAAACCCTATCACTTTCATTTTCTTTATGTGCATTTCTTTATATTGCATCACTCACTCAGCATATTGAATATTTGTGTGTTAGTAACTCCTACCACAAACTAAGTTCCATGATGTCAGCAACATTTTGTTTATGACTACATGTATGCCTGGTGTCAAAAAAATTATCCAGCTCATAGAAAGACACACAACAAATGATTGTTGAAGGAACAGATATACAAATAGCAGTCAAAAGTTTCCATGTAAGTCTGGTATGGTGTCATAAATCTGTAATCCCACAATTTGGGAGTCTGGGATAGAAGGATCACATAAACTCAAGGCCAGCCTGAAATACAGTTTCAAACTCTAGTCTGAAAACAGACACAAAAATACCGAAGCAAGACTGGGGGTGTAGCTTAGTTGCATGGGTGGAAGAGGATGGTGGACTCTCTTTATGACTGATGGATGCAGTTGTAGAGAAAATTTAATTCAGAACATGGCTGCTCTGGCAAGAGATCACATCCAAAGACCTTCTACTTCCGTGTGATCTGATTGGAATATGCCTTTAATCCCAGGAGGCACAGGCAAGCAGATTTCTGTGTTCAAGGTCAGCCTGATATAGAGTAAGTTTCGGCTAAAGAAAAACCATAGTCCCAGCACAGTGGTCCATGGCTTTAATCCCAGCACTCAAGAGACAGAGGCAGGCAGATCTCTTGAGTTCTAGTCAGTTCTATTCAGAGAATTCAGTTGAGTCAGTGAGCTGAGAGGCAGTAGACTGGAGTGGAGTTCGTGGCAGTTCAGTTCATGGAATTCAGAGGCAGTTTTACCAGGAGAGTTTTAGAGACAGGTTGAAGAGAGAGCACACGGGTGAAGACAGAATGAGCCAGAGAATGAGGAGCCAAAAGATTAGAACAGAGTTAGTTTGAGGCCAAGTGGAGCAATTCAGTCAATGAGAGAAGTCAGTTTGAATCAATCAGCTTGGAGAGGAGTTTGAGCCAGAACAGCTGGGTTGAATCAGCCAACAAGAATTCAGAAAGATCTAGAAAGAGTGAGTTTATTCAGCAGTAGGTCTCAGAAGCTGAAAACATTCTGGGCCTAGATTAGATCGTTGACAGCCTAGAAGCTTCGAGGACTAGGCCTAGGTTAGCAGATAGGGACAGTAAGCCTCTGAGATGACAATTATATCTAGGGAATAAAAGTGACATTTACATACAATATATGATATTATATATTACAATTATATATATATCATATTATATTATACAATAAGTATATGTTTGTAACATGAACAAAACAATTTACAGATGGTAGAGATCCATACTGTCACAAAAATGAGAAAAAATAAAAATTTGTATGACGTTACAATTATAGCTTTATCTGAGTATATATAGATAAAATAGAACAGATATCAGAATGTTAGAAGTTATTACAAATGCATACATGCAATAATCTCATAGGAGGAATTTTTAATATTTTGATTTTATTTTTAATAATATGTACAGATGTGTCTGTATGCTCGTATGTACACACAAGTACAGTGTTCTCAGAGACCAGAAGGTGTCTTTAGGTTAATCCCCTAAAGCTGGAATTACAGTTGATTGTGAGTCATCTGTATGAGGGCTGAGAAGTAAACTCTGACTCCCTATTTCCCTCAGTTTTTTATTGTATGCGTATGGGTGTTTCGCCTGCACATATGTATGTGTACCATGTGCTTACCTGGTTCCTATAGGTGCCAAGATAGGATGTTGAATCCCCTAGGACCAAAGTTACTGATGGTTGTTAAGCCACCACGTGAGTGCTGTGAATCAAACTCAGGTCCTCTAAAGGAGCACCCAATGTTCGTAGCTCCCCAATCCCCGCAGACAGAACTTTTGTTTTGAGAAAGGTCCCACTATGTAGCCCTGGCTGGTCTGGAACTCACTATGTAGACCTGGTTGGCCTCGAACTCATAGAGATCCACCTGCATCTTCCTCCTGTGTACTAGGATTAAAGGTATTCACCACCTCACCTGTCCCTCTTCCCCTGGGCTTGTGGTGGTGGTGCTAGGGTATGAACCAAGGACTTCATAAGTGCTGGTAAGCACCCTGCCACTGTATTACTTACCAGCCCCAGAATTATGGAAAATTACAGATGAATTGCTATGTGGTGCCCCATACCTGTATTCTCATCACTGGGTAGGTAGAAGAAGCACTAGGATCAGGAGTTCAAAGACATCCTCTGCTACATATAGAGAGACAGTATAAATTAAATTGTTCCTTTTATAAGCAAGGAAAAAAAATGTTAACTAGTGTGTAAAGTAACTAAGTCCTTTGCTGATTCATAGATATGTAACTAACTTGTGATGCCCTGGGAAAAATATGTGGATACAACTGATACTCTGAGGAGAAAAAGAGAGACCAACATGCTGCTCTGGCAGCGTCTGGGAGGGCATAAGGAGCTAGGCTAAAGCTGTAGAGCAGAAATGAGGAAACAAACCAGGGAGATGAAGTAGAGGGAACGAAAACGGATGTTGTCAGTGAGTGGATGTTGAAGGGAGGAGAGGAGGAGTCTAGATGATTCTTTACTTTCCCAATGTAGTGAACAGGGCCCAGAGCTATCATTCACTAGGCCTGGAAATGATGTGGGGGGGTGGGGTGGGGGGAAGCCTCTAGAGAAAGATTGTGGGTATGTCTTCTAGCATGTCAATTTCTATGTGCCTATGGGCTATTGAGCTGGAGATACCCATAAAAATAAATGGCACCTATTTAAATCTTGAGTTCAAGGTAAACAAGAAGACATGTTTTGAGAATCATTCCTCTGTAAGAGTGAGATCGTGGGTATGAATGACCTTGTTTGACCTTTAGGGATTTGAAATCCTAAAGAGCATCAGAATTATCTTGGTTGCAAAGAGCCTTTTCAGCAAGCAGCCCAGAAGAGTCTACTAGTTCATCACACTTTAAGCAAAACTGGTATCAGATGAAAAAAAGACAAGAGCTATGGAGATGTTAAACACCACTGAGGATAAGCTTTAGGGAAAAGAGCCAGCAGACATCAGAGGGGACTAAGATGTAACATTCAGAAATATGTGTAGTGAAAAGAAATTATGATGGGAGATGAAGCTTGGTGGTAGAGAAGCTACTGTACACACTGCCCTGGGCTCAATCTCTAGTACCACGAAAAGCAACCTAATTTAACTTTAGGGGCTGGAGACAGGTCAGTACCCACAGAGTACCGTTCACAACTGCCTGTAACCCTGGCTTCACAAGATCCAATGCCCACGTGTTCACCTCCACAGACACCCACTCGTGCCTACATTTGACATATACATTACATATACAGACATTACACACAAAACATTTCTCAAATGGGACTGACAGAGTGGCTTAGAAAGTAAAGTGTCTGCCACCAAGCTATCAATCAGAGTATAATGCTCACAACCCACAGGGAGGACAGCAACCTACATGGTAGAGAGAACCAAGTCTCACAGACTGCCCTGACATACACACATGCACCCCGGGTGCATACACACACATACACACACACACACACACACACACACACACAGAGAGAGAGAGAGAGAGAGAGAGAGAGAGAGAGAGAGAGACAGAAAGAGAGTCAGAGACAGACAGACAGACAGAATTATAAAAAATACTAAATCCCGATGTAGTGGTCTTATTTGTAATTCTAGGACTTGTGAGGCTGAGTCAGGAGGATTGCCATGAACTCATGGTTAGATTGGGCTACATAGCAAGATCCTGTCTCTAAAAGAGTCTCGAACATATTCATGCTTTCCTTCCCTCCAGTCTGTCCTTCCTTCTCCTATCTCCTTTCTCCTCTGCTCCCCCTGTAACCATGATCTGCTTGCTATCACAATAGGTCATTTTACAATGCCCACTAAGTGTGAACTTACATTATGTGTTTTTAAAATCTGGTCTTTTCCACCTAGGATGTTTTTGAGGTTCATCCACGCTGCATGGGTTACTCCCCACCCCCACCCTGCTACAGTAACCCTAAGGATTTGGGGAACAGTGTTTTACTATGCATCCCTGGATGTCCTGGAACTCACTGTGTAGATCATGCTGCCCTCAAAGAGCTCCTACTTCTCCCTCCTTACTGCTCTGATTACAGGCAAGTACGCATATCAAGACTTGTGTTAGTAGCGATCGTTGAGAGATATTCATTTTATGACTATATTGTAGTTTGTCTATTCTACTGAAAATGGACTACTGCCTGTTTCTAGTTTGAGACTATATAAACAAAGCTGCCATGACCTTAATATAAGACTTTGAATATTTGAGCTTTACTTCTAGTTGAATAAGTTCCCATTAGTAATATTGCTGGGCCACATTCATGCTTTGCTTTCATCAAATGGTCTTGTCTAATTGCCCCTGAAGTGTTCATGTTTATACCCATAGATTAGTGCTGCACCCAGCTGTCATTGGAGATTCTGCTTATCACAGTGGATGGCAGTTAATGTAGAAATCTGTAACTGTCCAAAATGCTGAGAATATGTGATTACGGAATGGAAAAGCTGAATCATCTTCACTAAGACTCAGGGAATATTCTGGAAGAGGGGGTGGGGAAAAATGGAAGAGCCAGAAAATAAGTAGATGTACAACAAAATACATCTTCTGGATAAGAGAAGCAACCACACTCAGAAACTCACTGTAGCTGCAGCTATCTATACACAGCAAACACAAGACTGGGCCTCTCAACATTGCATCATAGGTGGGGACGGGCCCAGGAGACTCAACTTTGTCCTGAGTTAACAGTTAACATTTGTTGGTGGGGTGTCATTTTCTACATTGGGTGGCTAACGCTAAATTCTCCTTGCTCCAGGAAATAAATCCCCCAGCCACACTCAGGGAAGAATTCTAACTAAACTTAGATGTCCACAGACAAAAAGAGGACTCAAAATTAGGAGGGCGACTTGTGAGGAAGTAGAGGGAGGGGCTGAGAGGCAAATGGAGGTTGAAAATGGCTAAATTTTATCATGTAATTGTATGAAATTATCAAAGAATTAAAAATTTAAAGCTAACGAAAATAACACTAGAATATTTACATGGTTTCCAAAGTCATTACACTAGTTTACACACATGATAGTATCTGCCAGTGTCCAGCTGATGCACATCTTTCTCAATATTTGCTGTGACTGCTTTAGTTAGGGACTTTTTAAAAGATTTATGTTATGGTCTTGTAAGATGGCTGAACCAGTAAAGAAGCTTGCTACTAGGCTTGAGGACCTGTGTTTGATTCCTGGTGCCCCCATGGTGGGAATGGAGAACCAACTTCCTAAGTTGTCCTTTGATTTCTACAAGCATGCATGTATATATGCATATGCTTCCTACACACTCACAGGTTCTCTCTCTCTCTCTTTCTCTCTCCCCCTCGCTCTCTCTGCTCTCCCTCATTCACTCGCACACTATAAAAGTAAATGCATTTTAAAAGAAATTTTATTTTGTATGTATGTGTATGTTTGTTTGACTGTATGTGTACTTGTATGTTCATGGATGCATCCCTGAAGGTCAAAAGAGGGCAATGGATCTCTCAGAGGTGGAGTTATGGGCATTTCTAAGTGAGTTCTGGGATCCAAACTCATGCATCCAGTCCTCACAGTTACAAGATCTTAACCACCAAGTCATCTCTCCATCTCAATTTAGCTATTTTTGCAAATATGTAGTTGAATCTCATAGTAATTTTACTGTGATGATAAACAATGTTGAACATTTTTTTCATGCATTTTGGCTATTTATACTTTTTCCAGAGTATATTGACAGTTTTGGTTAGTTTCATGGTTTGCTAATGAGCTATAGATGTTATTGTATAATTTTACTATAAATCTTTTGTCTGAAATATTTTAGAGTATTAGTCATGCTTTTCATTGTATATTTCAGAGCATTAGTCATGTTTTTCATCAGACTCATTAGCAGAGAGAAATCATCTTAAAGGGAAAATTTTGAAATTTTAAGTGTGTTTTTTCTTCCTTTCATTTTTTTTAATCTGTCTTTCTTCTTGTTTTAAAACAGAATCTCAAGCAGCCTAGGCTGGTCTCAAATTCTAGTCCCAGGGCTGGACTTGAACTCCTGGTCTTCCTGCCTTTCTCTCTCTCTCTCTCTCTCTCTCTCTCTCTCTCTCTCTCTCTCTCTCTCTCTTTTTTAAAGATTTTATTTATTATATATAAGTACACTGTAGCTGTCTTCAGACACACCAGAAGAGGGCATCAGATCTCATTACAGATGGTTGTGATCCACCATGTGGTTGCTGGGATTTGAACTCAGGACCTCTGGAAGAGCAGTCAGTGCTCTTAACCTCTGAGCCATCTCTCCAGCCCCCCTTGCCGTTCTCTCTTAAGTACTAGGATTACAGTCTCCTTTATTACTAAGGAGCATTCTGTCATATGGAATATTGAACTAATCACTTAATCTAGCCCCTAATTTTTTAAAAATATTTTTCCTGGTTTGTAGGTTGCCATTTTGTTTTCTTCATACAAGATTTTGCTGAATAAAAGCTTGAATTTTCAGAATTTTAATGTAGGCAAGGCTAGCCTCAGACTTGCTATGTAGCCAAGGATGACCTTGAACTCCTGTTCTACCTCTCTCTACCTCCCATGTCCTAAGATTCATCATGCCTAATTAAAAGTTTTAATTTGATGAACTCCAATTTGTTAGTTTCTCTTTTTATGAAGCACACACTTGGTGTCAAGTCTAAATGATACAAACAAAACAAAGTTTCTTCAATGTTGATAATATGTCACCTGTTTCAACAGGTAGGGATACTAGTTCATTGTTTTTCTGGCTCTAAAAAAAAAATCGAGCACTTTTGTTTTTCTTTTGAGACAACATCTCACTTTGTAGCCCTGGCTGGCTCTGAACTCAAAGAGATCTGCCTGCCGCCTTGACTATCATAAATTGTAAAACATGATCATTTAAGATTCCCAACGATCTTTGCTCCAGTGACCAGGTAGTTGGGACCGCCAGGCTCAGAGACAGACAGGCATAATATCGCTTCGGTCTCAGGCAGCTTGTGTGTAACCTGCTCCCAGGTGCTGGGCTGATCTGCAGTAACCAGCGCGCCAGCTCTGCGGTGGGACCTTCTGCCTGGTGGAGGGACCCCGCGCTGGGAGGGAGCCTGCCAGCTTTCCTTCCGCGACCTCTGTTCCCGCGGACTGCGCTGGAGAGACGGGTACACAGGCTCTCCCCCCAATATAACATCACTTGGGACACGGCCTGTTGGGGCTTCCGTCTGTGCCCGAGGGCGGGTTGGCGCTGTGGTCGTCTGGGTGCCAGATCTGCGGGCCATCGTGACCACAGGGTAAGCGGCGCCACGGAGAGTGCCCTCCGCCATCTTTGCTCCAGTGACCAGGTAGTTGGGACCACCAGGCTCAGAGACAGACAGGCATAATATCGCTTCGGTCTCAGGCAGCTTGTGTGTAACCTGCTCCCAGGTGCTGGGCTGATCTGTAGTGACCAGCGCGCCAGATTTGCTGTGGGACTTCTGCCTGGCAGAGGGACGCCCCCTCCCCCCCCCCAGGAGACATCACACACCCCTGCACAGGGCAGGAGCCTGCCAGCCTCCCTTTGGCGACCTCTGCTCCAGGAATCCACTAGGCTGAGCCTTTAGATGTGCAAGGCCTCCCCAATATAAGATCACTTGGGGCAAAGCACATTAGGGCTCCAAAGTCACTCAGGAGCAGGCAGGCCCCAGAAATCGGTGCCAGGGGAATCCTGGTAATCCAGGGGGGCAGAAATAGCTTTGCAGGCTCACAGGAGGTCCAACCAACAGCCAGTGGCAGCAGGACCAACTAACACCAGAGGTATCCAGATGGCAAAAGGCAAACGTAGGAATGTTACTAACAGTAATCAAAGTAATGTGGGACCATCCGAACCCAACTCTCCAACAGCAGCAAGTCCTGGATACCCCACCACACCCGAAAGACAAGATCTGGATTTAAAATCACTTCTCATGATGCTATTAGAGGATCACAAGAAGGACACAAATAAATCTCATAAAGAGTTACAGGAGACCATGAATCAACGGTTAGAAGCCCTTACAAAGGAAACACAAAAATCGCTTAGAGAAATGCAGGAGAACATGGATCAAAAGATGGAGGCGCACAAGGAGACAACACAAAAATCGCTTAACGAGATGAATCAACGGGTAGATGCACTCACAAAGGAATCACAAAATTTGCATAAAGAAATGCAGAAGAATATGGGTCAACAGATGGATGCCCATAAGGAGGCAACACAAAAATTGCTTAAAGAAATGAATCAACGGTTAGATGCCCTTACAAAGGAAACACGAGAACTGCTTAAAGAAATGCAGGAGACGATGGATCAACAGATGGAATCCCATGAGGAGGAAACACAAAAATCGCTCAGAGAAATGCAGGAGAACATGGGTCATCAGGAAGAAATCCTGAAAGAGGTAATGCAAAAATACCTTAAAGAAATACAGGAAAATACAAACAAACAAGTGAAGGATCTCAGCAAATCCATCCAGGAACTAAAAAAGGAAGTAGAAACAACTAAGAAATCACAAAGGGAGACAACTTTGGAGATAGAAAACCTTGGGAAGAAATCAGGAGTCATAGATGCAAACATCAACAATAGAATACAAGAGATGGAAGAAAGAATCTCAGGTGCTGAAGATTCCATAGAAAGCATCGACTCAACAGTCAAAGAAAATGCAAAATGCAAAAAACGCGTAACCCAAAACATCCAGGAAATCCAGGACACAATGAGAAGACCAAACCTAAGGATTATAGGTATAGATGAGAGTGAAGATTTGCAACTTAAAGGGCCAGTAAACATCTTCAACAAAATTATGGAGGAAAACTTCCCTAACTTAAAGAGAGAGATGCCGATGAACGTACAAGAAGCCTACAGAACTCCAAACAGACTGGACCAGAACAGAAATACCTCCCGTCACATAATAATCAAAACACCGAATGTTCTAAACAAAGAAAGAATACTAAAAGCAGTAAGAGAAAAGGGCCAAGTAACATACAAAGGAAGACCTATCCGAATCACATCAGACTTCTCACCAGAGACTATGAAAGCCAGAAGATCCTGGGCAGATCTCATGCAGACACTAAGACAGCACAAATGCCAGCCTAGACTACTCTACCCAGCAAAACTCTCAATCATCATAGATGGAGAGACCAAGATATTCCATGATAAAACCAAATTTTCACAATATCTTTCCACAAAGCCAGACCTGCAACGGATAATAGGTGGAAACCTCCAATACAGGGAGAGAAACAACACCCTGGAAAAAATGAGATAATAACCTTCTTGAATCAAACCCAAAAGTAGATAACCACTCAAACATAAAGATAGCGTCAAGAATGGCAGATGGCAATAATCACTATGCCTTAATCTCTCTTAATATCAATGGTCTCAATTCCCCAATTAAAAGACATAGACTAGCAGACTGGATACGTAAACAGGACCCAGCATTTTGCTGCATGCAGGAAACGCACCTCAGTGTCAAAGACAAACACTACCTCAGTGTAAAAGGCTGGAAAACAATTTTACAAGCAAATGGCCCCAAGAAACGAGGTGGAGTAGCCATCCTAATATCGGATAAAATTGATTTTCAACCTAAAGTCATCAAAAAAGACACAGAAGGACACTACATACTGATCAAGGGAAAAATCCACCATCAAGAACTCTCAATCCTGAATATCTATGCTCCAAATGCAAGGGCACCCTCATTCGTAAAAGAAACTTTACTAAAACTCAAAGCACACATCGCACCGCACACAATAATAGTGGGTGACTTCAACACCCCGCTCTCTGAAATGGATCGTTCAGGAAAAGCAGAAACTAAACAGGGACACAGTGAATCTAATTGAAGCCTTGGACCAAATGGAACTAACTGATATATATAGAACATTTCATCCTAGAGCTAAAGAATACACCTTCTTCTCAGCTCCTCATGGTACCTTCTCCAAAATTGACCATATAATTGGTCACAAATCAGACCTCAACAGATACAAGAAGATAGAAATAATCCCATGCCTCCTATCAGATCACTATGGAATAAGGGTGGTCTTCAATGGCAACAAAAACAAAAGAAAACCCACGTACACATGGAGGCTGAACAATGCTCTATTCAATAACTTGGTCAAGGTGGAAATAAAGAAAGAAATCAAAGACTTTTTGAAAGTTAATGAAAATGAAGGCACAACATACCCTAACTTATGGGACACAATGAAAGCAGTGCTAAGAGGAAAATTCATAGCCCTGAGTGCCGCCAAAAAGAAACGGGAGACAGCATACACTAACAGCTTAATGGCACACCTGAAAGCCCTGGAACATAAAGAAGCAAATACACCAAAGAGGAGTAGAAGGCAGGAAATCATCAAACTCAGGGCTGAAATCAATCAAGTAGAAACAAATAAAACCATACAAAGAATCAACAAAACGAGGAGTTGGTTCTTTGAGAAAATCAACAAGATAGATAAGCCCTTAGCCAGACTAACCAGAGGGCACAGAGATAGTATCCAAATTAATAAAATCAGAAACGAAAAGGGAGAGATAACAACAGAAACTGAGGAAATTCAAAAAATCATCAGATCCTACTACAAAAACCTGTATTCAACACAACTAGAAAATCTTGAGGAAATGGACAATTTCCTTGACAGATACCAAGTACCAAAATTAAATCAGGATCAAATAGACCATCTAAACCGTCCTATAACCCCTGAAGAAATAGAAGTTGTCATTGGAAGTCTTCCAACCAAAAAAAGCACAGGTCCAGATGGTTTTAGTGCAGAATTCTATCAGACCTTCAAAGAAGACCTAACACCAATACTCTTCAAACTGTTCCACAAAATAGAAACAGAAGGAACACTACCCAACTCGTTCTATGAAGCCACAATTACACTAATACCAAAAGTACACAAAGATCCGACAAAGAAAGAGAATCTCAGGCCAATCTCTCTTATGAATATCGATGCAAAAATACTCAATAAAATTCTTGCCAACCGAATCCAAGAACACATCAAAACGATCATTCACCACGATCAAGTAGGCTTCATCCCAGGGATGCAGGGATGGTTCAATATAAGGAAATCCATCAATGTAATCCACTACATAAACAATCTCAAAGAAAAAAACCACATGGTCATCTCATTAGATGCTGAGAAAGCATTTGACAAAATTCAGCATCCTTTCATGCTAAAGGTCTTGGAAAGATCAGGAATTCAAGGCCCATATCTAAACATAGTAAAAGCAATTTACAGCAAACCAGTAGCCAGCATCAATCTAAACGGAGAGAAACTTGAAGCAATCCCACTAAAATCAGGGACTAGACAAGGCTGCCCTCTCTCTCCATATCTTTTCAATATAGTACTTGAAGTTCTAGCTAGAGCAATTAGACAACAAAAAGAGGTCAAAGGGATACAAATTGGAAAGGAAGAAGTCAAACTATCACTATTTGCAGACGATATGATAGTATACATAAGCGACCCAAAGAACTCCACCAGAGAACTCCTACAGCTGATAAACGACTTCAGCAAAGTGGCCGGATATAAAATCAACTCAAGCAAGTCAGAAGCCTTCCTATACTCAAAGGATAAGCAGGCTGAGAAAGAAGTAAGAGAAATAATACCCTTCACAATAGCCACAAACCATATTAAGTATCTTGGCGTGACGCTAACCAAACAAGTGAAAGATCTGTATGAGAAGAACTTCAAGTCTCTGAAGAAAGAAATTGAAGAAGACCTCAGAAGATGGAAAAATCTGCCATGCTCATGGATTGGCAGGATTAATATAGTAAAAATGAGCATCTTACCAAAAGTAATACACAGATTCAATGCAATCCCCATCAAAATCCCAACTCAATTCTTCATAGAGTTAGAAAGAGCAATTCAAAAATTCATCTGGAATAACAGAAAACCCAGAATAGCTAAAACTATTCTCAAGAGTAAAAGAACCTCTGGGGGAATCAGTATCCCGGACCTCAAGCTGTACTACAGAGCAATAGTGTTAAAAACTGCATGGTATTGGTACAGTAACAGACATGTAGATCAATGGAACAGAATTGAAGACCCAGAAATGAATCCACACTCCTATGGTCACTTGATCTTTGACAAAGGAGCTAAAACCACCCAGTGGAAAAAAGATAGCCTTTTCAACAAATGGTGCTGGCTCAGCTGGAGGTCAACATGCAGAAGAATGCAAATTGACCCATCCTTATCTCCTTGCACTAAGCTCAATTCTAAGTGGATCAAAGATCTCCACATAAAACCAGACACACTGAAACTAATAGAAGGGAAACTAGGGAAGAACCTTGAACATATGGGCACAGGGGAGAATTTCCTGAACAGAACTCCAATAGCTTATGCTCTAAGATCAAGAATAGACAAATGGGACCTCATTAAATTACAAAGGTTTTGCAAGGCAAAAGACACCGTCAAAAAGACAAAGCGGCAACCAACTAACTGGGAAATGATCTTTACCAACCTTACATCCGACAGAGGGCTAATATCCAAGATATACAAAGAACTCAAGAAGTTAAACTCCAGAGAGGCAAGTAACCCTATTAAAAAATGGGGTACAGAGCTAAACAAAGAGTTCTCACCTGAAGAATATCTAATGGCTGAGAAGCACCTAAAGAGATGTTCATCATCCTTAGTCATTAGGGAAATGCAAATCAAAACAACCCTGAGATTCCATCTCACACCAGTCAGGATGGCTAAGATCAAAAACACAGGAGACAGCAGTTGTTGGCGAGGATGTGGAGAAAGAGGAACACTCCTCCACTGCTGGTGGAATTGCAGGCTGGTACAACCACTCTGGAAAGCAGTCTGTCGGTTCTTCAGAAAACTGGGCATGACACTTCCGGAGGATCCGGCTATACCACTCCTGGGCATATACCCAGAGACTTTACCTGCATGCAATAAGGACACATGCTCCACTATGTTCATAGCAGCCTTATTTATAATAGCCAGATGCTGGAAAGAACCCAGATGTCCCTCAACCGAGGAATGGATTCAGAAGATGTGGTATATTTACACAATGGAATACTACTCTGCAATTAAAAACAATGAATTCACGAAATTCCTAGGCAAATGGTCAGAACTTGAAAATATCATCCTTAGTGAGGTAACCCAATCAGAAAAGATCACACATGGTATGCAGTCACTGATAAGGGGATATTGACCCAGAATCTCAGAATATCCTAGACACAATCAGCATATCAATAGATTTCTAAAAAGATGGAAGGAGAGACCCCTGGTCCTGGAAAGACTGGATGTAGGGGAACGCCAGGACAGAGTAATGAGAGGGGGTTGAACGGAGAAAAGAGGGAGGGAAGGGGGCTTATGGGACTTTCGGGGAGGGAGGAAACGGGAAAGGGGAAGTGATTTGGAATGTAAATTAAAAAATAAAATAAAAAAAAAAAGATTCCCAACACTTCAAACATGTTGATTCCATTAATCAGCAAAAAGAAGGTAGAAAGAAAAAGCATACTTCTTTTTTTTTAAAGATTTATTTATTTATTATATGTAAATACACTGTAGCTGTCTTCAGACACCAGAAGAGGGCGTCAGATCTCTTTTCAGATGGTGAGCCACCATCTGGGTGCTGGGATTTGAACTCGTGACCTTTGGAAGAGCAGTCGATGCTCTTATCCACTGAGCCATCTCTTCAGCCGAAAAAGCATACATCTGTCATCAGTGATTGAGAATATGCCCGCAACATTCACGAGCTCTTACACATTGCAAAAGTATGTTACCCCCACACTCAAAGAAACAGGGGCATTTGCTGTGAATGAGATTTGTGAGTCAAAGGAGTAAGGAATGTCCCATATGCCCCATGTGTCTGTTTGTGGTTATCCAGAAAATGCAATGCTGGTCATGATTCCCTACACAAGCACTGTAGTTTGGTAATCTATGTTCTTATCATTATCTTCAAAACCTATAGTCCATGTGGATGAGAGTGAAGCAAATTCAGATGATGTAAGACTTAGGAAAAAAGAATTCTGGGTCTGAGGACTTAGCTCAGTCAGTAAAGGGCCTGCTTCACAGTCATAAAGCATAGACTTCATCCTCCTGCCTCAGTCTCCCAAGTGCTGGGACTACGAGCATTTGTCATATCTGGCTCCTGGTTTTGTTTCATTCATGTGACTTGGTGTATGCTTGTCTTGACATGGTCTTATTATGTAGCTCTTGATGACTTGAAATTCATATTGTGCATCATGCTGCCTTGGAACTCACAGGTAGTCTCTTGTCTCTACCTCCCAAGGATGGATTTAGAGGGCCACCATGTCCACCTTCTTCCTTGTTTTGTTTTGATTTGATTTGATTCTGTATGTCTGAGGATAAATGCCATAGTCACAGGCAAGTTGCCTACCACCATGTGGCCCTGCTACGTCACACCCCAACTTCTGATAACGTAATGGGGATTGGGATTCAACACTTACACCAGCATACAGAGCACATACTACTGTGGTTTTTAGCATGTTATTTGTTCTGCAAAACAGGATGGCTCCCACACTGCAACTTTCCATCAGCTTCCATTCCTTTCTTGGTGTTTGGGACTCTAAGCAAGTGGAAAAACTATAGATGCCTCCGGTAAAATGAATTCTCTAAGCATTTACACAGAAGGGAGTTTCAAAACTCATGAGAAGCTCTTTGCTTGAGTCCTGCATAAGCAGAAACAAACAAGAATCAGACTTTGCCCACTAGAAGAGAACAAAGAGAACTGGCGATGGAGAAGGGTAAAGGGTAAGGAAGGAGGAGGGGGATCTAGGGGCAGAGGTTAGGGCACACAGGGCAGAGGCAGAGAGAAAGGAAGAGGAGCTTCACTGTCTTACTCTACCTACATAATTTTAACTTCATGGAGAACAATTTTTATCCCATAAGTACTAGAAACTCACTCACTTGGAGTAACACTTTTCCAAGAAGCTCCACCAATGTGGTAATGACCCAAAGCAGAGTAACTGTCCTTCTAGGGCATAATGGTGTTCATCTGTAATCCCAGCACTCACACTCTCATTGACGTAAGAACATGAGTTTGAGACCAAACTAGGATACACAAAGAGTTTAAGGTTATCAAGCGTTACATAATGAATACCAAGAGATTCCTCTCATAGGTCACTGAATGTCAGGCATACTTTGTGCCCATATTAGGCAACAACCCTACCATCTCATGATGATCAAACCACAGCAGATGTGACCATGCCGTTCTAAAACTCATAGGTTGGGTGTCAGAATTCCTAAGTGATCTAAGGCTCCAGACTCAAGATCTGCTTCTCAAAACTCATGTGGTGAACTTTGTCCCCAGTGTAATGTTTTAGAGCTCGGGTTTTGGTAAGGCATTTGGATTATCAAGCATGTGCACAGACAATGGATTAATTCACTGATGGAGTCATAATATGACATTATTGGGAGGTATGAAGGGCTTGGGAAGAAGAAGTAGGTCCCCTGGCCTGCCTCTGGGGAGAATACCTTGTCCTACTGCTTGTCTATCTGCCTATCAGCACTTCGTCCTACCACATGCTTCTGCTATGATGACTTATGACATATGGGTCAGGAAGCAATAGGGTCAAGTGACTAGCGACTGAAACCATGAACTAAACTAAACCTTCCTCCTTTAAAGTTGTTAGCCCAAGAGACAAAATATAGGCCTTTACAGGACAGTATACATAAAAGAACATTCCGAAATTGTTAGAGGTAGCAGGGTAGGGTGGCTCATACCTATAATCTCAGCAGCATTCAAGAGGATGAGACAGGAGAATCACAGTTTGAGACCAGCCTGGGGGAAAAGGTAGAATGACCACAAAATGAACCAGTTAAGACTCAAAAGACATGGACAGAACATTAACAAAATCTTGAAATTCTCTATTAGTTTTTTTATAGCTCCATATATATTTTACATATCATATAATTTATCCATTTCAAGTACACAATTTATCCTCACCCACTGAGGCCCGGGGCTACAAAGCAGTCAATGTATGCTGCTTGGTATTTGGCTTAGTCTCTCGGAGCTCTGAGGGGTCCTGGTTACTTGACACTGCTGTTTTTCCTATGGGTTTGCCATCCCCTTCAGCTCCTTCAGTCCTTCCTCTGACTCTTCTATATTGATCCCCGACTTCAATGGTCAGCTGAAAAGTATCTGCGTGTGTTTCAGTCAGTTGCTGGTAGACCCTCTCAGAGGACAGCCATGATAGACTACTGTCTGCAAGTAAAATATGGCTTTAGTAATAGTGTCAGGATTTGGTGTATGCACATGAAATAGATCCCAAGTTAGGCCAGTCACTGTGTGGCCTTTCCTTCAGTCTCTGCTCCATTTTTGTCCCTGCATTTTCTTTAGACAGGAACAATTCTGAGCTAAACATTTTTAAGATGGATGGATATTCCCCTGTCTCAACTGGAGATGTCTATCTACTGGAGGTAGTCTCTTCTGGTTCCATCTCCCGTTGTTGTACATTTCAGCTGTCATCCCCATTGAGTCCTGGTAGCCTCTCACCTTCCAGTTCTCTGGTCCCCTCTGCTTCCTAACCCAACTGCTCCAAATTATCATTCATTCTCCTTGCCCTCTGGGTGTCCTTCCTGTCTCTCCCCATACTTGATCCTGCCCCTCCTCCCACCCAGTTGGTCTGTGACATTTTTTAAAAGATAATACCAAATTATATAGCTATCAAGATGAATCTGTTTTAGGTAATTTATTTAGATCTCATTTATTTTAAATTCCCTTTCTTGTCATAAGGCTCCTTCAATCACTATCTCTATGAATTTGCCTATTATAAACTTTTCATATAAATAGACTTGTATAACATGTAATCTATTGTGTCTGTTTTCTTTCATAAAATATCATGTGTTCAAACTTCATCCAAGTTGTAGTACATGTCAGGACATTTCTTTTATGGCTTAATGGTATTCTGCCATCTATTTTTCCTTATGCAGTAACCAGTAGATGGACATTTGGATGGTTTCCATTTTGGCTAGCATAAGTAATCCAGCTAGGAAAATTCTTGTACTAGTCTTTGTGCATTCATACTTATCCATTCCTCCTTGGGCATATATCTTGGAGGACCATCCCTGGGTATATTGTAAACTTACACTTTTCATATTAAGAAACTGCCAATTTGTATCCCAAAGTGAACACCTCATGACTTTCAGATCAGCAACTTTTATTTCTCCATATCTTCCAGAATTTATTATTTTCTAATCTCTTTACCCTTTCCAGCGAGCATATAATATTCAGCCATTGTGCGCTTATTTTGTTTTATTTATTTTTATTTTAAAAATTCTGGCCCCAATAGGGATAAACCCCCAGTCTTGCATATACTGGGCAAGCACTCTCCCGCGGAGCCACTCCCAGGCCCAACTGATTTTCTCTTGTGCAGTGCTGGAGACTGAACCTTGCATGTGGCATGTGAGTGCTGTGCAATTGAGCTACAACCCAGCCTCCGTTTTCCCTGTTGAGGATTGTATTTTCACCATTTAAAACAAATTTTAAGGACTGGAGGGACGGCTCAGTGGTTAAGAGTACTGACTGCTGAAAGGTGCTGAGTTCAAATCCCAGCAACCATATGGTGGCTCACAACCATCTGTAATGGGATCTGATGCCCTCTTCTGGTGTGTGTCTTTAGTCAGCTACAGTGCACTTATATAAATAATAAATAAATAATATAAAAATTTAAAATTCAAATTTGATCATATTCTCCCCCTCCCAAGTCCCCACAGATTCTCTCCCACTCCCTACCCACCCAACTTTAAGTTCTTTCTCAACAAAGAAACAAACTGCACTATAACAAATCCCTCCAAACCAGGAAAATAAAATAAAATCACACCCAAAAAGGAAAAGAAAAGCTATAAATTTTGTCACTTTCTTTCTACTCTAGAATAGAGTCTCACTAATTTGTCCAAACTGATCTTGAACTTGTACTCCTCTGTCCTAACCTTTCTAGTATCTGAGATTATAGACCTGCACTACCACACCAGCTCCTAATTTGGTTTATAATTCACAGATATCTCTAAATACATATGGAGTACAACATGAAACCTTGGGATTAAATGAGGATAATCAACATATCCATAACCTTTCCAATAAGAGTATTCACAACATTCTAGCTATCTTGAAATACGTCCATTACTGTTCCCTAGGTATTCTGTTGAGCAATGACACACCAAAACTTATTCCTACTGTTTAAGTACAACAGCATTCCTATTACCCAACATCTCCCACTTGCCCTCCCCAGTGTCTTGTGACTGCACATATGCAAATATGCAAGAAGTCAATTTTTAAACATAACAAGTGTAGACAGGAGGTTCCTTCATTACTGCAATGCCCACCGCACTCTTACAGTATACTAAATAAATATATTTGCCTCAAATTTTTCCGTGCATGCATGAATGAGATCATTTGGTATTTCTATTTCTCTGACATGTCCTTTAACATAAATGTCTATCAGCCTCATCTGTGTTGAAGCGGACAGAATTTTATCCAGTTTATGGATAGTGACTCTCCTCTCTTCCCGCCTGCCCCAGCCCCATGTCTCTGTCTCTCTCTTTTCTATCGATGGACACTGAGGCTGATTCCTTATATTGGCTATTGTAAATTGTTTCATAATGGAGTAGGAATAAAGATGTGAAAACGGCAGGCAGGGTTGCTCAGTGGGTAGAAACACTTGCCACCAAGCCGGGTGACCTGAGTTTGATCCCTGGAACCCAAGTGATGGAAGGAGAGTACCAGTTCCTTCAAGCTGTCCTCTGACTTCCACATTGTGGAGGAGCAGGAAGGGTTAAGTGCTGAGCAGTCCAGGACATCTGTTTGGTTTCTGAGAATGGGCCCACTCTATACTCTTGTTAGTCTAGTATTAACTATGTAGGCCAGGCTGACCTTGAATTTGTGGCAATCCTTCTGCCTCTCTGCTTTCTAAATTCTGGGATTAAAGAGCCACCATTTGGCTGAGCTCAGGATAAGGCTTTTATAATATGTTGTCCTGGCAAGAATTATTAACTCAGCCCAATGAACTCATTGCCTCGGGAGTGGAGCAAGCCTGAGTGAGTGAAAGCCGGAGCTAACTGTTGCTGGCATGGGCCATGGATGACTCCAAGCCCATGCACATACAGACAGCACTAAGTAGACATTGTGGGTTATTTTTAAAAAGACAAAGTTGGAAGGGGGAATATTGGGAGGTAATGAGGGGAGTTAAAGAAATGGCGAGTGGGTCTTTTTCATTATATATATATATATATATATATATATATATATATATATATATATATAATGCTACATACATATATATGCTAGAAATTTTCAAAAAAAGAAACTTAAACCAAAGAACTCACAGTCCCAGACCGACTACTTAATTCCTTCTACTGACACACCCTAGTGGCCTAAGAACCTCTTACTAAGCTCTAGCCCTTAAGGTTCCATAGAACAAACCTCTCTGAAGACAAAGCTCTGGTAAACTCGTACAGTACAAATGATAACCAAAGCACAGCAGAGGTTAAAAAAAATCTCTCTATTGAAAAGTATAAAATTCATATTTAAAAGTATAATATTTCATATTTATGAAAGAAATTAAGTGATTTCACAGCAATAAAAAGATAAGTTGTGGCACTGATTGACAGAATTGATAGTCAAAATAGTCCTTATACCCAATGTGATCAACAAATTCAAAACAACTGCTATCAGAATTCCAATTACATTCTTTACAAAGAGAAAAACTATCCTAAAATTTGTAAGGGACTACAAAAGACCCTAAAGAGTCAAATGGGGGGGAAATAACAGAATTTAATTAAGATATTTGGCTCGATTTAAAAACTGGGTTACTTTCAGGTGTCTATCCCACCACTTGTAGCGCAGGCTAGACTCTATCTCATGGGAATCCTTCTGGTGAGCCTGTAATCCTAGTGAAAACACTCAGTGAAAAGAACAGGCTGGAAGCATTGCTCTGCCTGGCTTTATAATACACCCCAGAGCTGGAGACACAGCTTGGTAGTGAAGAGCACGTTTGCAAGTTCAGTTCCCCACATCCATAACCACCTGTAACTTCAGCTTCAATGGATCCAATGCCTTCTGGCCTCCTAGGGCAGCATATGCACCTGTATACATAGGGACGGACACACACACACACACACACACACACACACAAATACATAATAAAATGGTTCTTTCTCTTTTTTTAAAAGAGAACCCATTATCAAGATAATAACCAAAATACCATGCTTTAGACATAATGCACACAGACACCAAGGAACAGGGTAGAAAACACAAAAATAAGTCCATACAGTCATAGACAACTAATTTTAAACAAAGGAGTCAATATAAAATGAGCAAATGATAGGCTTTTCAATAAGCAGTGCTAGGAAAACTAGATATTCACAGCAGAAAACTGAAACCAGATTCCTACTTTTTGTCAGTTATAAAAATCAACTCAGGCTGACTGATGGTGTTGGTGAACACCTTTAATCCCAGTACTCAGGAGACAGAAATAGGCAGATCTCTATGAGTTCAGGCCAGCCTGGTCTAGAGTTAGATTCAGGATAGCCAGGGCAACACAGAAAACCCTAACTCTAACTACCACCACCAACAAAAAAGAACCAAAAAAAATTCAATGCAAAACCGAATAAACACTTAAATATAAGACCATACAAGCTAAGGGAGGGCTCAGTACGGCCCCGTGGGCAAGTTTCTGATGAGGCGGCAAAAGCACTGGAAACAACAGACAATAGACAAGGATTACATCAAAACAAAATGCTTTTATACAGCCGCGGCAAAGGAAACTGTCAACAGAGCAAAAGTCTGTGTATCTGACAAGAGGGTATAATCCAGAATTTTTCATTTGTGCCTCTGTGTGTGTGTGTGTGTGTGTGTGTAGATCGGAGAACAACTTCCAGGAGTTGGTTCTTTCCTTCCAACATGGATTCAGAGGACCGAAGTCAGACCATCACTTTCAAAGCCCTTGCTTTTACCTAATGAGCCATCTTTCCAATCCCCATTTTTTTCTACTTTTTAATATCCAAAATTGATAAAACACTCAAAGCTAAAAAGGAAAATAAAAAGATATCCCAAACTAACCAACAAAAATTAGTCCAGACATTTCAGGTTCACCAGGATTCCCATGAGATTGAGGCTAGTCTGTGCTACAAGCAGTGGGATGGACTCCTGAAAGAAGAAACCCAATTTTTAAATAGAGCCAAATCTTACTGAAATTCTGTTATCCGCCCCCCCCCCTCGCCATACGTTCTCTGTTTCTGTTATATTTTTGAGACAGGTCAGGATGACCTTTCCCCCAATCTGCTGACTCTTTGTGAGTAACTAGAATTCACACACCAAACCACACTTAGCTCTAAACAAACATTTCTTAAAAGACACACAAAGCCGGTGAAGCGGCACATACCTATATTCCTAGCACTCAGAAGGTCAAGGCGGGAGGATTACCATGAGTTCCAGGCCAGCCTCAATTATTATTTGAGACCCTGTTTCAAAACAGAAAATAAAACAGAAAGAAAGGAGAGGAAAGAAGGAAGAAAGGATGACCCACAGGTCTAGGGGGAAATGTTCCACATCACTATCAGGGAGATAGAAATCAAAATCACGTTGAATTGTCACCTTGACCCAGTAGGAATGGCTGTTGTGTGAGGCTATGAGGAAATGGGAAAGTCTTGCACACAGGCGATAGTAAAAAGACATTAGTAAAGATGTCCAACAGTGTGGTGGCTCCTCAAAACCTAAAACACAGTAGCACATGGAAAACCCAGCAATCTGCTCTGGGATATCAGAGGAAAACGAAATGATTGTGGTCTTAAGACTGTATCCCCATAAGTACTAGTGATAATTATCACACTTTCACATTCAACAGATTTTTGTAAAATTAGCTTTATTGAGGTGTCATTTAGAAAGCACAAAATTCAGTTAAAATCGTTAACAGATCTTTTGGCAAGCTCATAGAGATGTATGACCATCTTCAAAATCCAATGGGAGTTTTGGAATAGATGAAATTTGAATATGAGGCATTTCCTTTGATGAAATTCTGTGCACAGCTAATCTTTACTTCCTCAAGCCTAAGAGAATTCTGCCTCTATAAATTCATCATTCTTGAATATTTATCATAAATGGAATATTAGATAACAGTCCTTTGTAGCTGTTGAGTACCTGCATTTATGCGTATGCAATACGTGTATCCAGTGCCCACAGAGGATAGGAGGGAGTGCAAGACCCCCTGGAACTGGAGTTCCACACCCTTGTGAGTGGGCCATCATCAGCTCCTCCTTTGTTGTTTTTGAAGTTTCTTTCGTATGTTGTAATACGTATTCATATGTTCCTTTTATTGCTAAACTGTACGCCACCAAATGATTCTATGACCTTTTCTTCATTCAGTCACAACTCTATAAACATTTCCATCATTTCTGATTACTGGATAATTTTTATGTAGTTTTGCTTTCAGACAAGTCTTCACTATCTGGTTTGGGCTAGCCTTAAATTCATGGTGATACTCCTGCCCCAACCTCACAAGCGTGACCCACCATGTGTGGTCTTAGTTGCTGGAAATTATAAAGCTGGCATGAGTATATGTTTTACCTTTTCTTTAAACTGCAAGTACTGAGAATATTTACCATATTGCTTATGAGCTTGCAATGAGGTCATATATCATGGCGGTAGCACATGGCAACACTATTCACCCAATGCCTGATACTCAAAAGATGTATGCACAGGATGGGGCTGGAGTTCTAATATCCCTGTAAACAACTTTCATCCTAAGGCCAGATGAACTTTGATCCAGTTCTGCCTTTTAAAATTTCTATTACATACCAGTAATTTCAGAACAAAACCTTTTTAATACTTGTACTTTTCAGTTCTATAACAAGAGCTGTGTGACCATTGTTAAAAAATTTCCATCTAAGATTCCTTACGTCTACACTACAATGAATCTATTTATGTCTCTATAAATTCTCTCATATATCCCAGGCTGGCCCTAAATTCTCTATGTAGCTAAAACTGCCTTGTGCCCAAATTTGTACTCAAGATCCTTGTATTCAAGTCTGAGGCTAGCCAGGCCATCCAGAGCTATAAAGGTGAAACCATGCTTTGAAAAACAAAACCAAAACAACAACTGCTGAGAGAGAGAGAGAGAGAGAGAGAGAGAGAGAGAGAGAGAGAGAGAACACAAAGAAAAACGAGGAAGAGAGAAAGGGGAGAAACGTAGGAGAGGAGAGAATTCAAAGCTAGGTCTGTTTAATGCTAGCCTGTGCTACATGAGAGACCCTATCTCAAAAAAAGTTTTAAAAAAGGAGAACATTGTTTTGGGCCACAGTAAATTTCCTTGCTCCTGGTGAAGCACAATTTAGGCTTTGTTAAGTTTCTGTACAGAGAATGGTTCTTACTCAGGCAGAGGTTCTCAAGTGTGGCTTTTCAACCTGAATGTCTGGGTGTTAAGCTGACTCCACTCTGGCTAGGTCAGAGTCCCAAGAGCTTCAACACTGTGTGACCTCTAGTATTTCTGTTCTTCTTTCAACTCCACAGCAGCTACAATTGTTTCTAGGCCTGGAAAAATGTCACTCTGTGAATGTTGAAGCTAGTTGTTAATGAATGACCCACAAGGAAAGCTCCAAGTGACATCCGGGGTACCCTGTGCTTTTCTTCCTCTCTGCAACTCCAGTTCTGACCTCTGCCCCATGTCCAGTAACACTGACGTACTGCACTCGGACTCTACTTCCCTGTGTGATGCTATCAGCAAATTTGTCCCTAGGCAGGAGTAAACATGGGGCTCCTCTCACACCGTTCCCTTCTCACAGAATGTCCTAGGAATGTCATGTGTGCACACTCATGCCCTCCTATAAATCAAAGTTTCCAAAGAGATGTAAATGTTAAGTATGCATTATGCTGAGTATATTCTCACCTATACCCCCCTCAACCTGTTCTTCTCCCTTGCCTTGGTCCCTCCAAACAGCTTCACTTCTACAGTTATGTAACATATGAATGAATGAATAAATGATTCTGTTTATCTACACAAAATTTAGAAACAAAAAATGAAAAAAAAACCGATTTGTTTTGTTAAGTTCCCTTAATGATTATTTCCAATTGTATCCAGTTTCCTATAAACATGATTGAAAAAATGCGTTTTGTACATGTAGCACAGACTCTTTATCTATTCCTTTCTTGGATAACTAGGCTGGTTCCATAACTTAGTTATGGTGAATAGTACACATGGATGTAGAAGTATCTCTCCAATAGTTGAAGTCCTTTGTGTAAATACCAGGTATGGTATAGCTTGCGTTTACCCAAGATATATTTTTAGTTTTAAGAAACCCCATACCGGCTTCTATAATGGCCATCCAAGCTTACATTCACACAAGCAGTAAATAAAGGTTCCCTTTTCTCCACAGTCTTGCCATAATTCATTGTTATTCTTTTCTTAATGAGTGCCATTCTGAATAAGTAAATAGAATCTCAACAGTTTTGATTTGCATTTTCTTATGAGGTTGAACATCTATCATTTACTGTTTCTTGGCCAAGGGAAGAGAGAGATGACTCAGCAGGTAAGAGCACTGGTTGTTCTTGGCCATCTATAAGGCGATCTGACACCCTCTTCTAGACTACTCAGGCACCAGTCAAGCAAGCGGTACACAGATACACATGCTCATAAAAAGGCTCCTGTGAATAAAATACTTTTAAAACCCCAAGCCAGGGCTGGGATATATCTCAATAGCTGCTAGAGTGCTTGCCTAAAGCCCTGAGTTCAATTCCCATCAGCACATAAAACTGGCCATGGTGGTACACAGCTGAAATTCTTGTAATTTCAAGGCTAGCCTTATGAGATCTTGCCTCAAAAAAGTTAAGCAAGGTATGGTGACTAATGCCAATAATCTTAGCATGTGGGAGGCAAAAGCAGGAAAATCACTAAGAGCTTGAGGCCAGGGTGGTCTATAATAGAACATTATAGGTCAGACTAAGCTACTTAGTGAAACTGTCTCAAAATACCTTATCAAACCAAACCAAGGAGTAGACTGAAGATATAACTCAGTCGTAGAATGTACAAGGTCATAGGTCAATCCCACAATAAAGCAATGCATAAGTAGAATGTAAAAGGCTCAGCCCACCAAGTAATTAAGTCTCAGCTTCACCACTAAATAAAATGCTACCCTTACGTAAAAAACAAGAAACTATGACATGAATACAGCCTGATCCTCTAGTCTCTACATTACAAATGCTATGATTACAGGTGTGGACCACCATGCCTGGTACAGTTAGGACTTGTTAAATGTTTAAGGGATACTGGTACCGCACTAGCAGAATCTATTAGAAATCTGCTCTCTAGCTGGTGGAGGAACCACATAGGGAAGTGTCTTCCCAGAAAGTTCTTCATGAATTTTATTCATGAAATTGTGCATGCTATTCTACAACTAAGTAAGGTATCGGGTAACATTAAAAGAATGGGGTGAGAACATAGTTCAGTTGGTAGAGGGCGAGCACAGCAATGCAAAAACCCTTTGCTTCCATCTCCAGCACCACATAAACTAGTTACAGTGGTGGTACATGTTTGTAATACCAGCACTTGGGAAGCAGGGGTAGGAGTTCAAGGTCAATCTAGGCTCTGTTTAGATCAGGCAGGCCTCAAACTTCGAGAAATCTAGCTGGGATTAAGTGATGAGATTTTAAAATATGTAATCACCATGCCTGGCTATGAAATTGTTTTTTTTTAGTTACAAAGAAGAAAACATTTCTTAATTCAGTTAAGGTGAACACCAGTACCCTTTACAGTCATTTTTTAACTGCCTGACGCCAAATTCATTCTGTCTCCATGAAAATGAATTCTGACCCTTTGCCAGCTGGCACAGTCGGAGGTCTTGTCACTGAAGTATTAGTAAGCCACCACAGGACTTGGTTTTGTTTCCTGGTTCCACAGCACAGACATCTCTAGCCTGAGGAGCCTGTCTGGGTTATGCTCCCTAAGGGCACATCCGTTCTGGACTCTGTAACAGAGTCCCCAGAAACACCCATAGGCTATCTTTACAGTAGAGTATATCTGGGAAGACACTTCCTTATGTGCTTCCTCCACCAGCTAGAGAGCAGATTTCTAATAGATTCTGCTAGTGTGGTACCAGTACCCCTTAAATATTTAACAAGTCCTAACCGTGCCTCTCTATGTTTTGATTTAAGTAGGTGGTGAGACTCTTTCTTGATATTCTAGAATTTCCCTACAGCAGGTTTTGAAGACTAGAAAGTGGGGGGGGGGTCCCCCTTGGGTACTCTAATCTCAACCGTACCAGTAATGTTTGTTATTTTATCTGGTTATTTTATTTTGTTTATTTATCTGGTTGTCTGTTATTTTATCTGGCATTCCTGTACTCTTTAATCTCCATTACTTCCATTCTTCTTACCCATTAAGAAATTCTCCATACCAAATTTTCCTTGTACACAATACTGTGTTCTCTCCTCCTCGAATCCAGCCTGAAAATGAATTATCATGGAGAAAATTCCAGTGAGGCAACTCCAAAGGTAAATCCACAATATGGGGTCTGTTAGGCAATGCCTTCAGACAGCACAGTGCTCTTTAGAAACGGAAATGAGCTGTTACAAATGTCTGGCAGGCAGGACCATACACAGGCTACCTTTTGTGAATCATAAAGTACCCAGTGAAATCCCAAGTGCACTATGGTAGCAGTAGGGATGACCTTCAAACAGAGAAGGCATAAAGTCTTGACTGTTACTTGTGCTTACAAAGAAAATTGCAAGCTCGGGTGTGTTAAGTTTCAGCACAAGTTGCTCTGAGAATCGGAGCTTCCCAATAGCTCTACAAAAGCTTACTTCTTATAAACTGCTGACAGATACTGCTGATTATCAGCTGTGAAGAACTCAGAATGTGACAATTGAAACTCAGCAAGTCTCTCATGGGACAGAATACTGATAACTGCACTTCTCCCAGCTTAAGCCGAAGCACCTTGACCTACAGTCTGTAGAAATAAGCTTTTCACTGCTTAAAAAAAAAAATCACAGATGGGACAATTTCAAAGATTCTGTCTTCCTCTACATTCACCAAAACCATATTCAACCAGCAGTTGAACGGCCAGGGCCCAAAACTCAGAATGATCTGAGCAGGCACGGACACATAACCTAAGGCCATATGAATCAAGCTGGGAAGAATGCACAGGTAAATATGGGTGGAGTGTCAGCATGGAATACAGGCCATGCAATAATCAGAAGCAGTGGACTAACATCAATAGAGGGCTGGGGAATATAACTTGGTAGAGTGCTTGCCTAGCATGAACATAAGCCAAGTTCTATTCCTAGCACCTCAAGAACTCGGTGTGGTGGTATGTAGTACAAACCTACCTAACATACTAGAGGGGAAAGAGGGAGGTCAGCAGGTCAATGACAGTCATGTTCTCTGAGGACACTGTCTCAAAAATATCATTATGAAGGCTGGGCAGTGGTGGCACACACCTTTAATCCCAGCACTCAGCAGGCAGAGGCAGGTGAATCTCTGTGACTTTAAGGCCAGCCTGGTTTATATGAGTTCCAGGACAACCAGACTATGTAGACAGACCCTTGTAAAACGAAACCCTGATATATAATAAGATCTTATACATAACGACATACACGGTATTAAGATCATTGCTAATGGTGGAGCATGGATGGAAGAAATTGAAAAATGGAATGACAGCATTGTGGACTAATTACAATGTATTTTAAAAAATTAAATGACTAACCTAGCAGAAAAAAAAAATCAGCTTGTAACAACTTTCAGTTCTTAACAAAAGGGGAAACTAACAGAAGGTATTGGGTCCCAAAGCCCAGACCTCAAGATAACACAAGAGGAAACTGATGGAAAATAATAACATTTAATAATTAAGTAGCCTTTACTGTATGAGCCAGGTTCATGAACTCAATCTTTTCCACCTCTGGGACACGTATCAACCTTCTTTACAGGTGAGAGATCAACCACAGGTTAATTTCTCCAAAGTTCCCACATGTGGTAATGCCAAAACTGGAATTTAAACTCACTGGAAAACCATTCCCTATTTCAACCTAGATAGAAAAGAGAATTAGCAAGAAATAGCAGTTCTGAAGGCCAGCTGGATCATGGGATATGCATGTTACATGGGTAGTCCCAGAGGACACACTGAAAAACCCAATCTTATATACTCTGAGTCACTTGGTATAGCCATCAAGGTAAGGGTCTGCTGGGAGCCTTCCTTAGGGAATATAACTCAAAAGGGAAAAAATTGCTTCAAGATATGAAGGAAAATCAAGGTAGATGCAACAGGGGAAATCATTGGTATATGAGCCTTTACTTCTTAGGTAGGATAGCTCTCATTTCATTTTTAGGTTAAGGATTAAGGAAAGCACCTGAATTACCATGTTTACCTAAGGTTTTAACTTGTCATAGTAGAGGTCAGTGGTCAGACCTCTCAGGGACTCTGGCTGTCCCTGTACGTAAATACCAACAGTGCCTCAGAACTGAAAGTTTGGGGAGGAAAATTAGGTGAAAAAAAACCCCTGAAAAGCCTAAAATGAATTACTTATAAAAAGGGCTTAAAAAAGAACCCAACACCACAAAGACACAGATTCAAGTTTTATTGGGTTTCAATACAAAACAATCCAAAAAATCATCTATAATACCTATGTTCTACATCCAGCTACCAAATAAACCACAGCACTTTCTGTATTATTCAAATTCTTCTACAACCAGAGTTTAGCCAGAAGAATCAATACTAATTTTTTTTCTAATTGCAGATTTTAGACCTGCTGGTTCTATATTATTATACCTTTTATCAAAAAGGTCTCTTGAAATTTTCTATCTACTTCCTACTTTTAACATTCATATTTAGTGTAGTATTGCCCATGACAAACCAAAAAACAAACATAAAATGTCAAGAGCCTAAAGGTCTTGACAGAAGAACCCAGTCCAGGCCTGATTAGAGTATGGAAGACTTGAAGTTCCCTCAACTCTAACAGTATTGAAACAAATTCATAAGAAAAATCTCGGAAGTTGAGTTAAATTCTTTGACCCTACAACTCAACCTGCGTCTGTTGAGAATATCTGCATTTACATTACTGGGTCTTAGTTTCCAAAGCAGTAAACTAGAGTTGTATCATGATTCGTTTCCAAGACTGAGACCTAAGGGTAAAGTACCTTTTATAAAACTACAGTGACCTAGTGACCTATTTTTGTTTCCAATATGCTCTCCTAACTATCCTAACAATGTTTCCAGTTTTCACTTTCATTTCCTAGCACTGCTCTTCCCCTTCTAAGTTTTACAGGACAACTAATAATGTTTCTTACTGATGAGGCAATTCATCAAATGGGTTCCTTGCTGAAAATCAGACATCAGTGAGGTATAATTTTTCCCAATTGAAATGCTCGTGTGTTCTGCCAGGGGGTGAACTCTAGGCCTCACTGGTACTTAGGCAAGCACTACACCATGGAGTTACAGTCCCAGCTATTTCAATTTTCTTCTAGTCAGTGATCATCAGCTCTAAATTGCAGAGTTGCCCCATTACTTTGCCGGAACTACTGAATATGTACAGAAGAGTCACCAGAACTTCTTGGGTAGGTACCTCCACTTACCAATTAGTCTCCCTCTTTCCATAGGGTCAATTTTAAGTGATCGACACTCCCTAATTAAGGTTTAACCAGCACTGATTAGGCTTAATCAGCCTCCCTCCCTTGAAGACAAAAAAAAAAAAAAACCTATTGCCTGTACCAAACCAATTCTGATGCTCACTGGGTAAGCAACTGCTGTGGCTTGGTCTCAGCATCCCTCTGCTTCAACAACTCTGTAAAAAGGAAAGCATGGGATCAAGTTACAGAGAATTTTACAATGTAAAGTCCCTCAATCTTGGTCTTTCAGTTTAAGTATTAGCACTAAAATGCCTGCTTCCAAAGGTGGCCATATTCATCACAAGTACTACTAATAAGCATTAGTTTTGTCACATTAAAATCAGATACCCTGCCACCCTGTGCCCATGAAATTTGGAAGTTGCAGTAGCAGTAGCAGCTGTGTCAATAACTAGTCAATTGAAAATAAGCAAGCCAACAGCAGCAATTCATACAATATTGCTCACACAGCAAACCATTAATTAGATAGGCTCTTTTAATAAGAACTCCTGCAGGCAAGAGCTATTAGTAACTTTCAGAAACAGCTAGTATTACCATACTACTGATGCTCTAAATAAAAATACATCTATATACATTCACTCAAAATGGATGGGCCAGGTGTTCCATGACAAAATAACTTCATCCGCATATCCAGAGTTGAGCATTATCCCCATTTCATAAATGAATTGGGTCAGAAATTACTTGTCAATCCCACAGCCACGCAATGACAAAGCTACAGTATTTAAACCTTCAAAGGACACTGCTTTCAACACTTACCTGAGCATTTGATTGCTCCTTATTGCCAGCTTTATCTACTGTGAATCAATCAGCACTCCATGACTGTATGACCATTAGATTCAACCTGCAAAAATTACATAAATGAAAACTAGTTATTTCTCTAAAGGAAATTCTTGAGCACTTGCCTATAACTGCTCTCATCCCCCTCCGCCTTTTTCCAGAAAGAACAGGCAAGTTCAGACTTGCAGCTTAATGCATATTTCATGTTCTACTACTTCTCTTAATTGGCGGAAGGTTCACTGGCTTGGGATGGACTGGAATGGCTTAAATGGTTAAGTTGCATGGCTTATGGATTCTCATTCTTTTCCAATGGTGCACTGCCACGTTAAATCCATAAGTTGAACCGACAAAACATTTGAAGGAATAAGTGCAGTCTAAGGATTTTTAGTTGGAGGTCTTCAAGTTTACTATATTCAAGAGCATCTTTTTCAACTTCATGGCTGGACCTGGGTCATGCTGCCTCAGGTTTTTGCTTTTTTAAAGACCACTTGCAATAGATTTTTTTCTCCATACAGTGTAGTTTCATAGAACTAAAACAAGTCAGGCATCCAACTAAAGGTCAAGTTTGCAATGGCTTATAGGGGTCAGACAGGGGGACCCCAATCCTAAGCCATTTCTTATATTGACTAAAAGACTAATTTGAAAAAAAAAGTCAAAACATGAAGCATGTTTACAGGTCTTCATCAAAAATATGTAAGAAAAAAGTCACCCCCTCCCAGTTCCCAGACTGCTATTGATAAACAAAATGGCTGCATTAATGCCTCTAAGTGTCACATGCGTTAAAAAAAATCCAAGTGTTGAATTTGGAGGACTTCTAATAGGCTACTGAACATTTGTAGTTTTTTTCCAAGTTTTTTTTTTTAATCTAGAAGGCATTTCCATTGCCATGAAGTACAGTAGGCTTCACTGTACTATGAGGAAGGTAAGTGCTCAATTTCGACTTAGACGGAAAAACTAGTTTGCTTTGCTTACCATCTTTGCTGTTTCACAGGCATTTGGTGCTTTAAATCTGATGTGGAATGCTGATAGATTCACTTTTTAGAAGTCATAAGCCTTTAGGAAGTTGGAGATAACGTCATTGCTTATTTATTTTCTCCTTTGCAATCAAGCTGTTCCTTTAAAAGTGAGACACTACAGAGTTGCAAAAATTTGAAACAGTAAGAGCAAGCATCGTTTTGCAGCTTCATGGTTGATTTTGGTCAAACTTTTTATTGAGTATTTTGTAGTTGTTTTACACACACTTAAACGGTCTTACTCGGGGAGGGGGAAGGGAGGTTCTTGTAGATTCCCAAGGAAGTGTCAGAAAAGCAAAATATGGCCAGCATCCATTTGCTTTTTTTGGGTTTCTGGGTAAATAGTACATCCCTAGGCATCGGATCTCAGGGTTGTTTGTTTGTTTTCATAGATCTACTGCGAACATTGAGATTTCAGTTGGAAGACACCCTGCAATCCTGAAAGTAGCACACCCAACCAACCCTCTCTAATGGCTAGCTGGTCTGCACCGGCAAGGTGATTCATCTCTCAATGGAGACCAAAGGACAGCTAGATGGCTGAAAGTTTGTGGAAGATCTTGGGATTGCTTGCCTCATTTACTAGGAAAAATCAGGAAGTGGCCTTCAGGGACACTTTTACTTGGAAAATTACAACACTAGTAACAAGTCAAGGCTTACACATCTACCATTTGCTTGTTGAAAGCAACTCATAATAGCAAATAAAATTCAACAGGTCTTACTTTTTCCCTCACAAGAACATAAAAATTATTAAGGGAACAGGAAATTTTAAAAAGGTAACACAATTTTTCCTTTTAGTAGTCCTTGGGTAGTTTATGACAGAAAAGTTTCCATTTTTGTTTGTTTCCTTGAATGGGGATTTTTGGTCCAAAAGTTTTGTTTGTTCCTAGTATCTGCTTCTGCCTCCCCCTCTATCAGATCGGCTTCCTCCACGGCCACCACCTCTTGGTGCTCCGCGGCTTGAACTGCTGTAGGAGTCACGTGGAGGAGGGTACCCCCTTTCCATAGAAGGGGGAAGCCCTCGTTCTTGTCTGCCCATGCGATCACGACCACTTGAGTAGAGATCACTTCTGCTGCTTGAGTAACTGTCTCGACTTCCACCATAGCCGTCACGTGAGCTGCTGTAATCATCATAGCGACTGCTTCCACCATAAGATGGCGGGGGCCCTCGTGTGGGTGGAGCACTACGTGAGTTACCTGCAGGGTCAATGGTCAGGTAATATGGCAACACTATAAATTGTATATATACAACATTTAAATCTGAATTTACAGAATTCTTTGTATTAAAAGTTTACTTTCTCAACTGGGAAGTTTTAAACTCTACCATTGCTGGCCATAGGAGGGAACTGCTCATCTGCTCAGGTATGGAAACGGATTGTTTTTAATGTTTGTTTGAAAAGACTGAAGACGTTGTGTATTTCAAGAGGACATTCCAGACAGCTTGTTATTTTAGAGTAGACACTCAGCCACTTTCCAGTGATAAGTTGCAATTTTTGAACTGTTGAGTTTTCCTTCATATTGCAATGGTAAATATTTGATCTGGTTAATAAAATTTTTAAATTGTATTTTCACTGTTGGGGGAAAACACATAAGGCTGCCAATTTAAGCAAGCAAAATCCCCTCCAAAGCAAGCGAACAGCCTCAAAAGAAAAAAAAAACCAAAATAATAAACAAAAATGAAACAAGGAAAGAACCAAAACACCCTTCACAAAACTAGGAAAAGCCCAGCTGATAAAGTTACCCCTTGAAAGCAAGCGTATGTCCCTTTAAAAGCAAGCACCACACAGCCTATTGATCCAGCTCATGAGCCTAAAACCTCAAGCCGGTGAGAGTTTAAGATCCTTAACCGGTATCTTACCATAACTCTCATACGAATCTCTGTAGGAACCTCCACTTGGATGATCTGAATAGTCCCGATCCCGACCATAGCCATCTCTATCACTAAAGAAAAAGCAAGTTTTCAAATTAAAATATACATCATTTTTAGCATCTCAAGTTATCTCATAATAATTGTAAAAATACTCCCAATCCTAAAAAAAAATAAAACAAAAAATAAAAAGTGCTTTCAAAGTCTCAAATCTATCATTTTTGTTTTGTTTTGTTTTAGCTGCCCAATGAAAAAATAAATTGTGTATGAGAGGAGAAATGAGCATGGCATGGTGATCTTGTAGAGGTCAAAAGACTATTTTGCATGCAGAATCTCTTCTCTCCCTTTTACCTTTACATAGGTTTCAAGGATGGAACTTGGGTAGCCAGGAATATTTGTAAAGTGCTTTTAACGGCTAAGTTATTTCTCAAGCCCCCGAGGCATGAAGTTTTACAGAAGTATCCACTTACCTATAGGCTCTTGATGGATAGTCATCTCGTGAGCTGGAATGACCATAATCACGGTAAGTATAATCTCTTGGTGGTGGTGCATAATCTCTTGTATCTCGAGAACTTGGATAGTCTCTGCTTGAATAGCTACAAAAAAGAAAATCTGGTGTATACTTCTGGTGTGCTTTCTTTCAATGTGATTCTTAATAAAAGAAAATACACTTTTCTGATACCTGTCTTTAGTGGAATATCCATCATCTCTTGGGGATAAATAAACATCTCTTCGAGAAGGCAGGGGCTCCCTTCGTGGCGGGCCTCCATAACCATCTCTTCCACGTGACACAGGGGCTTAAAGAAAAAATAAGCATTAAAATCTAGCCATCGACAAGCTACATTGTAGTTATACTCAGGCTATAAAAAAGTGATTTAATCAAATATGCTATGTAGCTAAGACAGGAAGTTTACCAGTCACATAATTTCAGAGCTTACTAATTATAAATGAGATTAATTGGAATCCTTCAATCAGTCTTAATCATAAATATTTAAACAAAACGTATTACTGTGCGTTTATGGTAGGGGCGTGTGTGTGAGTGTGTGTGTGTGTGTGTGTGTGTGTGTGTGTGTGTGTGTGTGTGTGTGTGGTGGTGCAAATGTGGGTCCGAGGACAACTCTTTAGTCAATGCTTCTTCTACTTTTGTGTGTGAATGGGGATTGGATTCGACTTCTTGTTTTACCCACTGTGCCATGTTAAGCCAAGCATATTAAAAAATAAAAAAGGTTGGCCCATGTAGGTCTTGAACTCATGTCGATCCTCCTATATACACACACTCCCACCCACCAGTGCTGGGATTGGACTTGCACCACCTAGTAGCCCAGATTTGAATGCATGCCACAATTACCTCTTCCTCCCATTCCACTGCTGCTACGAACTGGTCCTGAAGGTGCTGATCTTTTAGGAGGAGGACCTCCACTTCGTGGTGGTGGTCCTCTTTTTACTGGAAGAGGTCCTCTCGAAGAACTCATGGTAAAATTCATGGAATAGCCACCATCATCTACATATAGAATAGAAAGAAAAGATATCAACACAGTAATTAAGAAAAAATAAAGAACACCCAAGAAAAATCTAAGAACTATTTGCCTCAAGGGAAAAAAAAACAACAGAATTCTGTGCGTGTGCATGGGTCACACCATTATCCTGCGTCACACCATTATCTTTTCTGCTTAATTGAGGAGGACTGACTTTGTTTTCCATTGAGCAAGAGCAAGCATGACAGGAGTTCAGGACCAGCCTCAATTAACAAGGGAATTTCAGAAATCCAGACCTCCTGTAGACTAGGAAAAATAAAGAGAATGGTTGGGGTAAGCCCCAATCCTGCCCTTCATTTGTTTTTTTAACTTTCTTAAGACTATGTGGTCCATAATTTTAACACTAATTTAATTTGGGCCTTCCACATATCCTTTCAAGTCATGAGTACTACACTAACAGTGTGGTGAGCACAGTGGGCAGTCTCCATCCAAAGGCTTCAGCCTTTGAAAAAGAATGCACACACCAGTGTAGATCTATAGCTTAACTTAAAACACCAAGCCCGAGTCCCAATCTTTACCCATGTGTCCTCCCCGTGAGGGGGGTCCTCTGGCTCCTCCACTTCCTCCTCTTCCTCCTCGAAGACCTCTGGGAGGGCCTCTGCTTCTTGGAGGTGGAGGTAAGCCACGTCTGCCACTTTCAAATGATGGTTTGGTGGCTTGCTCCACCTTGATGGCTTTTCCATCTAAGGACTTCAAAGAGAAAAAAAATAATTGTATCAAGATTTAAAACAACCTTAAAAGCTCTACTATAACCCTGTGACTCCAATAGGCCCTTTAAACAAGTTTTATCTGCCAAATATCATAGGAAAAATGATGGAAATACTATTTCTATAGATAATATAGTTCCATTTATTTACAGTTTCTACTAGATGCAAGAGATTCACTATTCTACTCCTTAGGAAAATAAAAGTCTAAGTAGGTGTTCAAGTTGTTACCAAAACAAAGAGAGCTAAATTATAGGTTCACAGTATCACATAACATCATCATATACCGCTCTGAACTAACTTTGTTAGACATATAACCCTTAGCATTAGCCACAAAATTTGGTTGTGGAATCACAATAAGATTCAGACTAGAGACTGGGCATGGTCCTATTTCTAGCACACTGGGGAGGATCTGTGAGTTTGAGGTCAGCCTGATCTGTATAGTCAAGACTACAAAAGACTATCTATATACATTGAGTCAAGACTGACTCAAAAAAAAAAACCCCAATAAAATAAAATTCAGGATAGTAGTGGCTGTGATCAGAAGTCTCTGAATATGCATGTATGCACAAAATAAACATTTCAGAGCTGTTCTGGACTGAAACTCAGATAACACTTTTTAGTTATTTTTGTCACCAAGAAACACCTTTTTATTAAGCAGACAATCATACCTTTCCATTCATGTCTCTGGCAGCATCTTTTGCATCTGCTGGGCTTTCAAAAGTGACAAAAGCGAATCCTCTTGACTTATTGGTTTCTCGGTCCTTCATCAAAAGCACTAAAACAGTTGAGGGGGTTACTTTCATTCAAACAAAGATAATCAGAGCACATTTGCAAAAAGCAAGCTCAGAACTTCTTAGAGGACAAAATGCATTTATCATGTCAGATGATCAGTGGATTCAAATTCATCACAGCTTGTCTTTTAATTATACTAATATAGCATATAATTTTAGATAACTCACCTTCCACTATTCGTCCATATTTGCCAAACACCGCCTCAAGGGCTTTCTCATTCGTTTCTGTATTAAGCCCACCAATAAAGAGCTTTCCTGGGCGATCTGCTTCCACCATTTTTCCTCTCAATCGATGGGATCTGCTGAAAAATAATATTATTTCCTCTCTGGAGAAAGTCCCCAAAGTTTATTGAACAGCTTAATTATGGCTCATGTTTTATTAAAATCTTTATTCTTTAGTAACTAAAGACACCAATCCATAACTCAAGTACAGTAGAAAACCAATTGAAATACTTTGGCTAACAGTACGGCACAATTCTCATTAACGGGGTTTAAAGGGCTTGCCTAATTTACCATCTTCATCTGCCCTGTTTTCAGTCAATGAAGAGAGCTACTCAACACTTGAAAAGGCTACTTTTACTTTCAAATGTATTTTACTTTTAATATAAGGTTGCAGCCTTAGAGTGCAGGAACTAACAGAGGGGGGGCCACCACACCTGGCTATGGTATTGATCTCTTGACTTTAAAACATTCCGTTACTTATCACCCTACCTACTATCCGCCCCTCCGCCCCCAACCCGCAGCCAAAGGTATAAAATACTTCCTATTCATTCAAGGTCACCAGCCAGACGCACCAAGTAAAGAGCAAGCCCTTTCCACATTTAGATTTCCTAGTTAAGTTTAGGAACAAATCTCTAACTTAGGGCAAAGTCGCTGCATCTAGCCCAACCAAAGATTGTTATCCGATTGAAAAGATAAAAGTGCCTGAGTCGGAAAATAACGGAACTCGGAATCGCACACTCTTAACACTCTTTTCCAGTCTTGGCACCTAATTAAGACTCATTAAAAACCGCGTGTTAAAGACAAAATGGCGACACTTGGATCCAACCCAGCACCACCAACAACCTCCGGGCGAACTAACTTTTGCATTGACACTTGCGGTGAAAACTCAGAAGGCTTCCTTTCCTAGCCGCCAAGGACCAGAGGAACCCGCAGAGAAGTCCACCAGCCTATCATTAGCACCGACGCTATTCTGGTGCTACTCCCGTGGTCCCAGCACGGCCCGCCCCACCTACAAAGCTGCGCCCTCCGCCCTCCGGCGACGGGGGACAGCAGGACCTCCCGGAGACACACACAGATAATGGACCCCTTAGTGTGCTGCTTCCACCCCTTCTGCTTTAAATAGGTTGACACCTTTGGGTGTCTTAAAATGGCGCCCGCCGCCACTATCTCCTGGGAAACAAACAATATCCAACCCTAACATGACAAGTCTGTGGGAAACAGGTCAAGGAAAAGAAAGTCCTACCCGAGGAGACTGCGACGGTCTCAAGCTCCTTTGAGCTCGCCGACGGGGCCTCCCGAGCAGCGCCGCACCAGTGACAGCTACCGATTTTCAGAACGGAACAGAAATGACGCTAGGACGACTGCGCAACGAGGGCGAACAAAGGAGACAGCAATCTTTATACTACCCGGGAACGAGGCTGAAGAACCCGGATGGAAATTAAGCTTAGAATTTGAAGCACGAAGGGAGGGAAGGGAGTGGTTCCCAGACTCTTCATTGGCCGTCCCCTTTGTCATTCACGAGTCACTCCGCCTCTTTCCTGTGTCTCTTAAAGTTCTGGCCGGTGCCCTATTTTAACCGTTTGCCCTGCCCCCATCCATTCTCCTCCAAAGCGCCTTTTAGCGGGCTTATTGACTAGAGAAGTAGCGGGATTTATTGACTAGAGAAGTAAATTTATTGAGCGATCTATTAGGTCAAGCAAGACGCAAAACTTTTACTTTTGCATGAAAATGCTAATTCCAAAAGCAAGGTGAAAACGGTACCTAGTACAATGCCACATTGTAGAAATAGGAAACAAAGAAGTTTCGTTGCTACTCTATAACTGGCCAAAATTTTCTTGAGCAAGTAATACATTGGAAGAATCTGTTAAGTGTTAAGTGAAAACAGAACTTGATGGCATTACAAAAATATCATCCATACAGAACGATTACTGATTACCTACTAGATTCGTGTACAACTGAGACCAGGGTCAGGTGCCTCAGGGTTAGGACTGCCAAATAAAAATCCCTAACAATAGTTGAGTACTTACCCACACATTTCATCCCAGTATGTGGGACGCTGAAGTAGGGCAGTTACAAGTCTCAGCACAGTCTGGCTTTGTTAGAGTCTGTCTCAAAAACCAAACAAAGCAAAAACAGGAAAAAAAAAATGCTACCAGGTATGCTTCCCGTGCGCATTCATAATTTGTTTTGTGTTTTGTGACAGTATCGATTAGGCTGAGAGTGGTTTTGGAATTCACAGCTATCCTCCTGCCTCAAATTTCCAAGTACTGGGATTACAGGCATGAGTTACCATACCAGGTTATGCATTCTAAATTTTTATCTGCCTTGTGGAGGGAAAATTAAAATTTAACCTTGAAGGATTTTGCTTTCTTTACTTCTTTTCTTCCCTTCTCTTTTTCTTTTCTTTTCTTTTTCTGAAACAGGATTTCTCTGGCTGTTCTAGAACTTTCTCTGCAGACCACGCTGGGCTCAATCTCCCTGTCTTTACCTCCCATTAGTAGGGATCAAAGATGTGTATAACCATCGCCCTACTGGGCTGGATTTTAATTTCCTCACAAGTTAAAAAAAAAAATTCAGCCCAATGTGGTGGCTGACGCCTTTAATCCCGGTTTGGGAGGTAGAGGCATGTATCTGAGATTGAAGCCAGCCTGGTTCAACGGCAGCTAGAGCTACTTGGTGAGACCCTGACTCAGAACAAACCAAACGAAAATTCATTCAACAAAACAGAACAAATCACTACATATTGTGACTAGCACCCAGGGGAAGCAAACTAGATGGCTTTAGTGAACAATATTAGGGGAGAAGAAATTTGATCAACACATGAAAACACAGGGTGTGGTGTCTCAGGTCTGTCATGCTCACTCAATAGGCTGAGGTAAGAGCATGACTACCACCAGTGACCGCTGACTGACTCTCTAAAAAAACAAAGATGAAAGAAATCAGGGAGGATATACAGGAAAGATAACTGAAGATCAGGATTAAAGAAAAAGAAGCCTAGAAGAGCTGGGGAAGGGGAAGCTTGGTATGCTTATTTATTTATTAATATTTATTCATTTGGAAGGAGAGACCCCTGGTCCTGGAAAGACTGGATGTAGGGGAATACCAGGACAGAGAAGAGAGAGGGGGTTGAATGGGGAAAAGAGGGAGGGAAGGGGGCTTATGGGACTTTCGGGGAGGGAGGAACCGGGAACCGGGAAATCATTGGGAATGTAAATTAAAAAAAAGGAAAAAAAAAGAAAATATTTATTCATTTATTTGTTTATTGTCATTATTACTCTTTTTTAAAGATTTATTTATTTATTATATGTAAGTACACTGTGGCTGTCTTCAGACACACCAGAAGAGGGCATCAGATCTCATGGTTGCTGGGATTTGAACTCAGGACCTTTGGAAAAGTAGTAAGTGCTCTTAACCAATTGAGCCATCTCTCCAGCCCCATTATGACTCTTTTTTTTTTTTTTTTTTTTTGGTTTTTTGAGACAGAGTTTCTCTTTGTAGCCCTGGCTGTCCTGGAACTCACTTTGTAGACCAGGCTGGCCTCGAACTCAGAAATCCTCCTGCCTCTGCCTCCCAAGTGCTGGGATTAAAGGCGTGCGCCACCACCACCTGGCTCCATTATGACTCTTGACAAGATCTCTGTATATAGCCCTGACTGTCCTAGAACTCTCTCTATAGATCAGGTTAGCCTCAAACTCAGAGATCAGCTCTATCTTCAGTCCAAAGTACAAGGTGTTTTTTAAATGTCTATTGTCTTGACATTCTTCTGTAAGTCCTTGCAGCTCTATCTATGGTCCAAAGTACAAGGTGTTTCTTAAATGTCTATTGTCTTGACATCCTTCTCTAGGATGCCGTCAGGTAAATGGATGAAGCTAGGAAAGATCATCCTGAGAGAGGTTACCCAGACCATAAGGATAATCTCACATGTTCTCTATTTATCTGACGTTCCTAACTCCAAACCTTCAGATGTGAGTACATCGTCTGGAGTAATTGCAGAAACCAGAAAAGTAAAAATGAGATGATTTCAAAGGAGCAGGGAAGTGACAATAGAGAAGGGTGAGCAAGATACAAGTGACATGATAGTGGAAATGGGAAACATGGGAGTTGTCTAATTAGGGACCAGGAGATGGAAAAGCCGGGAGGAGGGTGAAATAATAACAGTAAGGATGTCAGAATAGTCCATAAGGTAACACACTATTATCTACCTAAAAATACCTATAATAGAAAGGATAAATCGGCGTATAAATACAAATATATAGTTTAAATGAAAACTTCCCATCTAAGATGACAATGCTCCCCCCCCCAGAAGCCATGAACCTCAAGACCCCAAAAACATTCACAAGAGGCTCTCTTTTGTGTCCAAGAGACTCCCAAAACATTATAGGTTTTTCCTGTTGCCCTAGATTGAGCCCCCCAAAGGAGGAAGCTAAGCATCTTTGCTGAAGACACCTTGGGCACAGAGGCCAGAGGACCCAAGCTGGAACTGACTTGAATGTCTCCTCCTCAAGACCCTGCTTTCCTAGTACCAGAAGGTACCACACAAACTTCTAAAGGAGGGAGGCCACCAAGGGTCCTAGCTAGCCACTATGTCTGTGAATCACGACAGCAAGCAACACATAGCCCAGGCTGCCTGAGAAGTGTTTATCCTTTGATCTGCTCCTCTCAAGTGATATTACAGAAGTGTGCCACCACATCCAGTAGCATACCCAGAACATGTTACACATTATAGAAGGAACTAATGCAATAATAAATGAAACAGACTTGACGTTTTGACCATTATGAAACTTAAAATCTAGCAAAAAAAAAAGAATGATTATTAGAAAATAAATAAAAGATAGTGACGATTTCTGTAAAGAAAATGAATTGCATTAACAGAGAATTTGATAAGATGTATATAATCACTGGGTGTAGTTGTACACACCTTTAATCCCAGCACTCAGGCAGGGCAGAGGCAGATAATCTCCATTGAGTGCAAGGTCAGGCCACTCTAATAGGGAGAACTAGGAGAGCCTGGATGAGTTAGTGAAAATAAAAAAGGAAAAAGAAAGAAAGATATGCGCTCGGAGGAAGCCTATGTAGAACAGACAAGAAAGGAATCGCTGAAGTGGCAAACCAGAGCTTAAGAATGAGAAGCAACTAAATAAGTTTAGTCTTATTAGAAAATGTAAAAAAAAAAAAAACATTTTAGATGCCAGTCTTTTATACTGTGGATTATGTCCTCATATGGGGTCATGTAACTGAATGTGGGAATATTAGTAAAATTGGCAATATAAAAGGTTTCTGATACATAACAACAAAAATTCAATTCAAAATCAAATATATATGAGATATATAGAAAAAGCATCTATTAGAATGACTTACAGACTGTGGACCAGGTAATGCAACAATGAATGACTGTGAACCCAGAAGTCTTTCAGTCCACAAGAAGCAGGCTCTAATGCCAGTGAAGGAATGAACTTGCCAGCAAGGTGAGAGAAAGCATTGAAAAGCAAAGGCTTTCTTTTTTGTTTGTTTTGTTTTATTTGTTGTTGTTGTTGTTTTTGTCTTTGGAGTTTTTGGGGTTTGTTTTTATTTTTCGAGATAGGGTTTCTCTGTACAGCACTGGCTGTCCTGGAACTCACTCTGTAGGCCTCCAACTCAGAAACCTGCCTGTCTCTGCCTCCCAAGAATGCTGGGGTTAAAGGCGTGCACCACCACTGCCCAGCAAAGGCTTTCTTTTTCCAAGTCCTTTTATAGGACTTGGAAGGTATAGCACAGAATAAAAATCTCTTTAGTACTCAAGATCTGGATTAAAGATGTGTCTTCCTACCTCAAGATCCAGATCCAGTCTTCCCATGTCAAAAGATCTGAACTACAGGTGTATCTCCACTGGGCATGGTGGCACACGCCTTTAATCCTCGCATTCTGGAGGCAAGGCAGGCAGATTTGAGTTTGAGGCCAGCCTGGTTTACAGAGTGTTCCAGGACAACCTGGGCTACACAGGGAAACTGTCTCAAAAACAAACCAAAACCAAAACCAAAAGATCAACAAAAAATCCCACAACAAGAACACAAGAAGTAAACCTTCCTACTTCACATTAAGCAAAAATTCCTCACAGGTATGCCCTCCATTTGGGGAATTTTAGTTAATTCCAGATGTTGTAAAATTGACAATCAAAGACTAGCCATCGCACAAAGAAAGGAGAATTAGTAGTTCAAGGACAATTTTAAGTACATAATGATTTGATGTTAGCCAGGGCTACAAGGGCTTTGTCATGTCCCCAAATGATTGCTCTTTGAGTTAGTGACTTGAATTTTACTCCACACATACAAATGTTAAAAGAGAGGAGCATTGTGGCAAATACCCCTTAATTAGAGGAGGCCTAGGCAGGAGGATCTTTGTAAGCTCCAGGCCAGTCAGGACCATGTAGAGACACCATGTACAGATAAAAATAAAACATTAGGGCTGGAGAGATGGCTCAGCAGTTAAGAGCACCGATTGCTCTTCCGGTAGGTCCTGAGTTCAAATCCCAGCAACCACATGGTGGCTCACAACCATCCGTAATGAGATCTGATGTCCTCTTCTGGTGTGTCTGAAGACAGCTACAGTGTACTTACATTTAATAAATAAATAAATCTTTAAAAAAACCAGTAAATTTTGGCTTGGGGCTAGGCCAAAATTTTCAATAATTTCTGAAAGAACCGTAACCATGTTGGCCATTTGATGTTGCCTATGTATGTGAAGCAGTGTTCTCAACATTGACTTTTATAAAGTAAAAATATTGATAAATTCTGAAAATATTGAAGAAGCTCTAGGTTCTCCAGTATCAAGCATTCAGCAGGGATTATGTGTAGTGAATTCTATATAGTTTATCATCACTAAACATTTAATTTATATGCCTATTTTATATGCTTACATACTCATGATTAAAAAAATAGAACATATAGTATAGGAACTTCTTTATCTTCTGTTTACAAAGCATGCTTATATACACGGCTCTGTAGCCATCCATCCTGTTTCTTTTCATCCTACTGTGTAGAATGGAGGTTCTCGAACTGCAATTAATGCTCCACAACACTGCAAAATCTCTGTGCATCATCAGACTCATAGAACCACAAACCTGGGGTTAGGGTGACTTAAAAGGTTAACAGTTTTAAAAGATTCATTGTTTTATGTTGTCTGTTTGTGATTTGCCTGTAGTAAGGCTGGAAGTGGGATTAGATTGCCCACCTGGAGTTATACACACTTGTGAGCTTCTATGTGGCTGCTTGGAATGATCAAACCCAGGTCTTTGTAAGAGCATCGAGCACCTCCGAGCCGCCTCTCCAAACCCACAGGAAGCATGCATATATACACAGCTCTGTACCCACCCTGTTTCTTTTCCTCCTATTTCAGCACCCATATCGGGGCATGGATTTATTTTAACAAGGTCTCTCTGTGCAGTCCCGGCTGGCCCTGAACTTACTATTATGACAGGCTCCCAGGCCTTTGCAAGTCTGACACCATGTTAGAGATACCTAGGTACCATTCTGACTTAACAGGCAAGCATGTAGACCTTAACACCTGCCAAAACTGGAGCAAAGACCTAATCCATCAAAGTCCATACATAGTTCTGGGAAAGTCCCTAAGTATACTAACCTTGCTTTTTAGCTTCTGTAGGTCCGAGTCTGGATAACTGCTCTTGTAAGTGAGGTATGTCAGCCCAGGATGTGGTTTTGTGAGAAAGGCTCAGAACTGCACTTGGGTCCCAAATACCTAATGTAGCTGCTAATCAGATAATAAGGACTTTCTATTGGCTTGAACTGTGTCCCCCAGTGGCCTTCTCTAGTGATACCTCATAATACCATGTAGATTATGCTGTCCTTGAACTCACGGATGGGGATCTGTTTGTCTAGTCCTCCTGAGTGCTGGAAATAAAGATGTGTGTCATCATGCCAGGCCTGAACAAACCAGCATTTGTTTTATTCACCCCTGTGTGCTAATAATGCCTTTGCTATAGGAAGGTACGGTGCATACTACCACAAGAGAAACAAACAGAAACCCAGCTCCAATCCTTTTGATCTACAATGTTGTATTACCTGCAAGCTATGCTAGTGCAATGGTGCACAAAGTTTGTGGGAGCAATCAACCTGTGAGATTCGACCCATTCCTGACACTGCTTACATCACCAAGAACTGGAGACTAAATAACACAGAGACCTAAGGTATAATAAAAAAAAAAAAGTACTACTGTTTTAGAAACAAAAACAAAAAACAAAGCAATGAAGTGACTCCTAACGATATTCTTTCATACTCATAGATCAGTGCTATATTAGTCAGGGTTCTCTAGAGTCACAGAACTTATAGAATGTTTCTCTATATTAAGGGAACTTATTGGAGTGACTTACAGTCTGTAGTCCAAGTAACCGAACAATGGGCAGCTGTGGATGGGAAGTCCAAGAATCTAGTAGTTGTTCAGTCCCACCAGGCTTGGTGTTACAGCTGGTCTTCTGTAGAAGTAGATTCCAACAGATTTGCTGACAAGTAAGTGCGAACAGGCGAAGAAGAGCGAATCTTCCTTCTCCCAATGTCCTTATGTAGGTCTCCAGCAGAAGGTGTGGCCCAGATTAAAGGTGTGTACCACCACGCCTGGATCTGGAACTTGCTTTGTCCCAGGCTGACCTTGAACTCAAGGATCTCCTTGCCTCAGTCTCCTGAGATTACAGGCATGTACTACCTTGCTTTTTTTCACCACTTTGCCTCAAGATCTCCACGCCAAGATCCAGGTCAGAAACTTGTGTCTCCAGTCTCAAATCTGGATCACAAGTGTACCTTCCATTTCTGGATTGTAGTTCATTCCAGATGCAATCAAGTTGACAACCAGGAATAGCCATCACAAGTGCCTTGTTCATACATCACCAGACAAGCTTCCTTCTACAGTAAATGGGAATAAATATAGAGACCCACAGCCAGACATTATGCAGAAAGTGAGAGAGCTGAAAATACTCTGTCCTAAACAGGACGTCTCCATCATGCACCTCAGAGCTCAGGGAACCCCAACAGAAGAGGAGACAGAAAGAATCTTAAGAGCTAGAGAGGATGTAGGACACCAAGAAAAACAAAAACAAAAACAAAACAGAAAAAAAAACCGCTCCAATACCCTCTAAATCAACAACATTATTGCATATATGAACTCACAGAGGCTGGGAGGCCTGCACAAGGTCTGCGCAGGTCTGCACCACATGGGGTCCTAGAGCTGAAAGAAGTGGACACATGCCCCATCCCTAACCCAGAAGCTCTATCTCCAGGAGATAATCATTGCAACTGAAAACTTCACTTCCCACATACAGGCTTTTGGAACAGCTCTTGCTCCAGTTGTTTGGGACCCACATGAAGACTAAGTTTTGCCTGTCTCTGGGATATGTCTTCTAGATGCGCTGCCTTGTCTGGCCTCAGTGGGAGAGGACAGAGATTTGATGAGCCAGGGAAGGAGGATACCCAGGGGGTCCACCCACTCAGAAGAGAAGGGAAGAGGAAGGGGGAAAGGATTGTGGGAAGGAGTGACCAGGAGGAGGGGTAGTGAGTGGGATGTAAAGTGGATAAAAAAAAATTTGTTCCCTCCAAGGGACTCTCACTGGGGAAACCAACTACTCTTAGGGGTAAGCTGCATTTCCAACAGTGGATGGCCAACAGGAAACAAACAGCAGCATCTTTAAAGGTTCTTTGTCTCATAATGGCTTGTCATGAATTTTTCTCCTTTTTTTTTTTTAAGTTTTAAAAAGTATCTGGGGCTCACAGATGGCTCAGCAGCTAAGAGCACGGACTGCTCTTCCAGAGGTCCTGAGTTCAATTCCCAGCAACCACATGGTGGCTCACAGCCATCTGTAATGGGATCTAGCGCCCTCTTCTGTCGTGCCGGGATATATGAACACTGTATGTAATAACAAAAAAAGGATTTTTTTTAAAGTATCTTACATTTTTTTTACAATTTTTTATTTTTATTTTATTTATATTTGTCTTTCTATTTGTCCTACGGATCTTTTGTGTATATATCATGGATTCCAGTTTAGTGTTTTTATGGGATTCCTGAGGGTGAGAACCAGTGAGCCTGTTTCTTGTGTCTTCTCTTGGACTCTTTTTACTTCTGCTTGTTTGTTTTGATCTATCTTGATGTGTTAGTTTTTGTTTTATCTTATTATATTTTATTTTATTATTATCCTTTAGAGTCTGGTTTGTATTCTAATGAGAAGCAGAGGGGGTGGATCCCGATGGGAGGGGAGGGGGGATAACTTTGAGGAATAGAGAGAGAGGAAACCATAATCAGGATACATTATGTGAGAAAGCATCTATTTTCTTCTTTCTTTCTTTCTTTCTTTCTTTCTTTCTTTCTTTCTTTCTTTCTTTCTTTCTTTCTTTCTTTCTTTCTTTTTTGGTTTTTTGAGACAGGGTTTATTTATGTACCCTGGCTGTCCTGGAACTCACTCTGTAGACCAGGCTGGCCTCAAACTCAGAAATCTGCCTGTCTCTGCCTCCCAAGTGCTGGGATCAAAGGTGTGTGCCACCACCACCCGGCTGAAAACATTTATTTTCAATAAAAGAAAAAAGTAAACTAAGAAAGTAAAAAGTACAAGTACTATTTACTAAACTAGTTTCTCTTCCTTCCTTCCTTTCTTCCTTTCTTTTCTTCCTTCCTCCCCCTCTATTTCTTTCTCTCCTCTCTCTCTCTCTCTCTCTCTCTCTCTCTCTCTCTCTCTCTCTCTCTCTCTCTCTCTCTTAAAACAAGGTCTAATGGACGAAGCTGGTCTGGAGATCACAAAGATCCAGCTGCCTTTGCTCCCAGAGTGCTGGAGTTAAAGGCACACACTGCTCTACTAAATTTCTTTTTTTTTTTTTTTTTTTTTTTGGTTTTTCGAGACAGGGTTTCTCTGTGTAGCCCTGGCTGTCCTGGAACTCACTTTGTAGACCAGGCTGGCCTCGAACTCAGAAATCCTCCTGCCTCTGCCTCCCAAGTGCTGGGATTAAAGGCGTGCGCCACCACCGCCCGGCCTCTACTAAATTTCTTGCTGTTCATTCTGGAAAAATGTCTAACAGCTAACAGGTGAAGGGTATAATACATAAAATATTTTTTTCATAAGATTTTTAGTGATCAAAAAGGAAAAAAATACAATTTAAATGACCATAATTACAGCTGGGTATGGTGACTCACAGCTGTAATCCCAACACTTAAGAAGTGGATGATCAGAAATTCAATTTGGTCACATAGTAAGTTCAAGGCCAGCCTGAGGAACATGAGGACCTGTTTCAAAAAAAAAAAAACAAAATGAGAAACAGTCAAATAAGATAGGATGAGCTACTTTCAAAAGATTATGTATTTACTTGTTATGTGCATGTCTGTGTGCCTGCGCAAGTTTATGTATACCATATGGATGCAGGTGCCCACTGAGATGCCCTGGAACTGGAACTACAGGCCTAAGATGCATTCTGGAACTGAACTTGGCTCATCTGCAAGAGGAGTAAGTGCTCTTAAGCACTGAGTCATCTCTTTAGCCCATGATATGCTAATTTATTATCATATTTTAAAATAATTAAGTAGTCCATTCTATGCCATACCATAAATTAACATATAATTAAATATATATAGCACTGTGTGTATATGTAAATTAAAAAGCAGGAAAACCACACCAATCATGTAACAAAGCTTATTTCTGGAAGATGGAAGAAAAACTTGGGTTAGTAGTAGTTATCAAAGGAAATTTTCATCTTCTCAGTAATCATTTTGTTCTGTTTTGAAACAGGGTCTCTTTATTTTTTTTTTCTTTTCGTCTTTTTTGTAAAATTTTTATTTTTATTTTTTATTATATCTAATATAACATATTTTTATACCAATCATAAAATGATGGACATGTTATTAAATGAACATAAAAAGATAAAGTCTTTTTGTTAGTTTGTTTGTTTTGTTTTTAGTAGAGCTTAAAACCTTGGCTCTTACTATGGTACAAACCCAAAATAAAAACAATTTTCAGATATCGTAGTTCACTGTAATAATGTCCCTCATTAATGTAACTCAATGTCCCTCACATCACCAAAGGATTTTACCTCCATAGTAGCAAAGCTAAGAGTTGACAGTTCTGCTGCGCCAAGGAATGAATTGTAGGCACGATTATTTGGATACAGATTTCCTGCTATGGTCCAAGCTATTTGACTTGAGTGATTGTCATCATTCTCAGTCCACAGGGAACAGGTTACATTCATTTAAGAAATGGTGGGTGTATTAAGATGGTCTATTCATGAAGTCATTCATCAATTGTTTCAATGAACAATGGTTCTGCTCGGAGGGTGGCACAGATACTAGGTGAGGGTAAGACTCGGGTTCATTGGCTGTGATAATTTTGAAAAGCATTCATCTCAGAAGAAGAGTAACTTATAAGGTCATCTTCAAAATTGATACAATAATTATAAATATCAAGCAAAACATTCATTCTCACTCTGTTGTTCTCTTACAAGCCACCTCCAAAATTAATTGTCTATGTTTCTTTTGGCTGTATAAGTAATTTTGAGACAGGATCTCTTTATGTAACCCTGGATGTGTTGGAGTTGGGACAATGCAGACCAATGATTAAAGGTGTGCATCACTGACTGTTTTGATTTTTAAAGGGGGCTATATAGTATTGTGATGGTTTGTATATGCTTGGCCCTGGGAGTCGCACTGTTTGTAGGTGTGGCCTTGTTGGAGTAGGTGTATCACTGTGAGCGTGGGCTTAAGACCCTAACCCTAGATGCCTGGAAGTCAGTAGTCTTCTCCTAGCAGTCTTCAGATGAAGATGGAGAACTCTCAGCTCCTCCTGCACCATGCCTGCCTGGATGCCACCATGTTCCCACCTTGATGATAACGGACTGAACCTCTGAACCTGTAAGCCAGTCCCAATTAAATGTTGTCTTAATAAGAGTTGCCTTGGTCTTGGTGTCTGTGCATAGCAGTAAAACCCTAAGACAAGTATTCTTGTACTTTTGTAACTTAAGAAGTAACCAAACCAAATCTACATTAAGTATCTCCATTTTATCACCTTTTACTCAACTCTGAATCTACTTCTGGCTTTTATCTTCATAATCATCTCTGATAGCTAGCTTTCTCTCCCACTCTCCTTCCCTCCCTCCCTCCCTCCCCCCTCTTTGAAAGGAGCATTCTCTCTCTCTCTCTCTCTCTCTCTCTCTCTCTCTCTCTCTCTCTCTCTCTCTCTCTCTCTCTCTCTCCTCTTTCTTTCCTTTTGACAGGGTCTCATATATCCCAAATCTGGCCTTGAACTTCCTATGTAGCCAGGCAACCTCACACTCCCAATCTCCCTTGCTCCTCAGTTCTGCATGTTCTGGGATTGCTTGTGTGGTTCAGCACACACAGCTACAAGAGCTTTTTTTTTTCTTTTTATTCATGATACCTATGTAACCAAAAGAAAATCTTCTATGTAATGAAGACTTTGACCCTCTCTCTGGCCCATATTCTCCTTGAAACAGTCTCTTCCCTAGCAACCAACTTCTCCTTTTACTATGACATCACGTTCTTCAGGCTTTCCACCCAGATCTCTTTCTGCTGTTTCACCAAATCTGCAACTCATTCTCTGTCACTGAAGTTTTCAAAGATTGGTCTTACATCATCTTCTCTTTCTGCACTGTCTCTTCTCTCATTCATAAACCATCAACTCCAGCACTTAAAATCAACATTCTAGAGCCACACATTTGTCTGTAACTTTACTCTGTCCACTTGTGCTTCTCAGAGCACACCATGTTTAAATACAAACTCTCAGTCTGAAACCAATGGTACCAGTTCCTCTTTCCGTCAAATACCACACCTTGCCATCAAATACCACAACTGCTGAAAACTCTTTGTTTGTTTGCTTGAGGACAGGGCCTCATACATCCAGTCAGTGCTGACCTGAAACTTGCTATGTAGATAAAGCTAGCCTTGAGTTCCTAATCCTCTTGCCTCTAATCCCAAGTGCTGGGATTGCAAACATGCTTCAACTTTACCTAACTCAAATTCTCTCTTATATTTTCTGTGTATCTAATTACATTTACATTTCTTCATACATCACATTTATTTACTTTTATATATGTATGTGGGTATACATGCACCATGTTGCATGTGTAGAGGTCAGACAACAACTTCAAGGAATTAATTTTCTCCTTCTTCCATGTAGGGGAATCAAACTCAGGCTATCAGGCATAACAAAGACCCATTACCCTTGAACTATCTTCCAGCCCTATTTGTTTGCTTGTTTGAAAGAGTTATATTTGTTTTTGTTTGTCGAGACAGGGTTCCTCTGTGTAGTCCTGGCTGTCCTGGAACTTGCTCTGTAGACCAGGCTGGCCTGGAACTCACAGAGATCTGCCTGCCTCTGCCTCTTAAGTGTTGGATTTAAAGGTGTGAGTCACCATGTCTGGCCAGAGATGCTTTCTTTAGGTGAAACTACTCATGAATTCCTGATCTCCTGCCTCTCAAAGATCTAGGATTAACCGTGCATTCTACTATTCACTATGCTTGGTGGGCCTCTTTCTCCCCCTTTTCTCCTCTCCTCTCTCTCCTCCCTCTCTCCTCTCTCTTTTTTTTTGAAACATGGTTTCTATGTGTACTGCTGACTATCTGTGGAACTCCCTACCTAGACCAAGCTGGCCTCGAACTCACTCAGATATCCTCCTGCCTCTGCTTCCCCAAGTGCTAGGATTAAAGTTTTGCACCATGACTACCCAGTTTGGCAGCCCTTTTATTTGATTTTAGTTGATTTCTTTAAATTTTACTTTTTTTCTTTAATTTTATCTCACCAAGATACCAAGGCAAGCATGCATCCCTTTGGCCCTTAGCCTCCACATAGCTAGTCAACAGACTTGAGGCTTGTTTTGTACTCATCTCTCCTGTCTTCTTTCTCCCTTCCTTTTTTTTCCCTTAATAATTTTTTTCCTTTTGAAACAATGTCTTGTGCTGCCTAGACTTGATACATACCTGAGGATGACTGTACTCACTAATTTTCCGTTCACTTGACGCAAGCTAGAGTCACCTGAGAGGAGGCATTAAGAAAATGCCTCCATAAGATTGCTCTGTAGGCAAGCCTATAGGTCATTTTCTTAATTAGTGATTGTCAGGAGAGGGCCCTAGGCTGATAGTCCTGGGATCTATAAGAAAGAAGGCTGAACTAGCCATGAGAAGGAAGGCAAAAGCAGCACCCCTTCATCAGCTCCTGCCTATAGGTTCCTGCCATGTTTAAGTTCCTGTCCTGACTTCCTTCAGAGATGAACAGTAATATGGAAGTGTAACCTGAACGAACCTTTTTTGGCTCCACCTTAATTGTTGGTCATGGTGTTTCATTATAGCAATTTTGCTAAAATTACTGAGGTGCACCATCCCACTTGGCTCTATTTGCATAATGATAGCTCTTGGTATGCAAACAAGTCACACACTGATAAAGCCAAAATTATGCTTACAAATGACATATATTGTAAGGGTTCATGATTTGCCAAAGAATGATACCCCGGACTCAGATAGTATGTAAACTCAAAGAGTGTTTTATTCTGCAGAAGTCCAGCATGCTGGGGTCTACCATCTACAAAGACGGAGAGACCCCGAAGTGAGCCCGCAGGCCAGATTTAAAGCATATTAGGGGAATTCCCAAGAGTGGTAGGTGACCTCTATCCTTGTTTGTTGGCTCTATCTCTAGGGACATGCTAGAACCATTACTGGGCTGTGGGGTGCTTGAAACTGTTGCTGTGGAGGTATGGAAACTATTGCTGGAGAAGTGTGGAAACCGCTGCTGACCCATGGTCCTTGCCTCAGGCCAGGTGTCTGGGCAGCTTCTGAGGCCTGGACTTGCCTAGACTTGCCCAGTTCTTGAAAACAGATATTTAGGCCTAGTCTCCTGAACTGCCAATTTGAAGCCTGTTATGGAGTCAGCCTAGCCTCCTGTCTCATATGATATTTTACCCATTATTTTTTTAAAGAAAATATTCATCTTATTTTTTTGTTTATGTGTGCATGGGCGTGTGTGTGTGTGTGTGTGTGTGTGTGTGTGTAGTGGGGAACCCACAGAGTCCACAATAGTGTATTGGATTCCCTGGATCGGGAGTTACAAGCAACTGTGAGCTACTCTGTAGGGATACTGGGATCTGAACACTGGTGAACCATTTCTCCAGCCCCTTATCCACAAAGTGTTTTCTTAATCCACATTTTCAAAGTGCTTTCTTTTCAGTGTTTCATTGTCTTATGCCTGAAACTTTGCTTATTCTATATTTTGAGTTAATTTGTATGTATACTATGAAATGTGCATCTTTTAGAAGTGCTATTTTGTATTATCCTTGCACTGGTGGATAACCTCAGTATACACACACACACACACACACACACACACACACACACACACACTCACACACACACAAACACACACAGAAACACACACACACACATGCATATTTTAAAAAAAGAATATCTGCCAAATGTGATGGCATATAAACCTTTAATTCCATCACTTGGAAGGCAGAGGAAGAAGAATCTCTGAGTTTTAGGCTAGTCTGGTCTACAGAGCTAGTGCCAGGACAGCCTGAACTACATGGAGAGACACTGTCTCAAACAAACAAACAAACAAACACAAAGGAAAGAAAGAGAAAGAGAAAGAAAGAAAGAAAGAAAGAAAGAAAGAAAGAAAGAAAGAAAAATTTATTTTTGAGATCTTTTGGCAATAGTACTGGTTCTTGTTTTTATTGTTTATTGTTTGTTGATTGTGTGTCTGTGTATTTGTTTTTGTGTGTCTGTGAGGATGTTGCTGGAAGACACAAGCATTCATTTGACTTGATGGACTTAATAAAGAAGATCAATTCAGGTAGCTGTCATCTAGTTATTGGGGGCCAGAATTAAACAACAACAAAAAGAAATAAAAAGGAAAATCCACTCTCTCTGCTTGAGATGGGTCACTCACATTTGTCCTTTTGATTTTGGCACCTGATTTGTGGACTTTCAGATTAAGACTTACATTATCAGCTTCCCAATTTATAAGTCTTTGGGCTCTGATGGGATTCTTTCACTAGCTTTACTAGCTCAAAGGATTGCATGAAGCAGACAGTCTTCTAGGCTTCTAAAATTGAGTAAACCAATTCCTATAATAAATCTCCCTATCCACCCATCTCTCTCTCTCTCTCTCTCTCTCTCTCTCTCTCTCTCTCTCTCTCTCTCTCTCTCTTTTTCTCTCTCTCTCTCCCTCCCTCCCTCCCTTCCTCCATATAACTGTTTTGTTCCTCTGAAAAACATACAATGCTCTCTATCATTGTAAAAAAAATTTCTATTTCAAGTTTGTTTACTAGTATTTATTTTATATAGACAGGCATTTCAGACAAATTATCACATCATTTAAAAAAAACTTTGGAGCTATTATTTCACTCATTCCGTGCTGATCATTTTTTCTATGACTTTGAGTAAATTCTCAAGGAAAGAACTATGTAAAAATGATTTGATTTGGGCTCACTTTCAGAAGTTTAAGTCCATGGTTGATTTTTATTTGTTTGTTTTTGTTTTTCCTTTGGGACCAGTGTCAAGGCCATGGTTAGAATTACTCATCTCCTTGAATCCAAGAATGAAGTGATAAACTGAAGATGTCAGGGTCCCAGGAGCTCTTTCCGAGGCCAGAGCTCTGCTTGCCTGACTGCCTTCTACTAGATCCCAATGAATAATGATTATAGAATAGCCCAGTACTTTTCAATACAAGGGCTGTTAGGTAGGCAGCTGTCAGCTGGCACCCATGTACACCTTGGGTATGTGGCCACACACAGGTGAGTTACACACAAGTCCAAAAACAGACACATAGAGACAAGCTGGTGAAGACAGAGGAGAAAGCTTCTGATCTCAAGGCTATATTTATATAGAATCATATAAATGTGACATTTTCCCAAAACCAGTTATATAGCATAACTTTACTATTTACTTTTGGGTCATAGGACATCTGGTGGCAGCCATATATTACCTGGCTTATGTTGGATATCCTTTTTGGTGGCATGATGTCTAAACATAAGCTGGCCCTTCAGGCCTTCTGTTCTCTACAGCCCACCCATTTTAGACAATTGGTGTTTTATCATTGCAGGCCCACAGTCTTTGTCCTGGTTTCATCTGGTTTCTATACTGACCACACGAGGGCAGTGTAGGGCTATGTGTTGCCCATATTATACTGCTGTACCGTGCAGACAACAGGTTCTGGTGGACTCTGATCATTGCTCTCGCTTGAGAAAGATAGCCCCTTGCCATTATCGTCACATTCTTCACTTGTAGTTAGAACTCCTGGGTGGTTGCTTCGAGGGGTTGCTTCCCCTAGGATATGTTCAGCTTCAAGAGAAGTCAAATGACTGATACCCAAATCAGTCACTGGATTTGGCTTGACCATTTGACCACCATACCTGCCTATGTATGTGGCTGGCCAGGGAGAGCAGTATAGGTTTCCATGGACTAAAATACAGTCAGTGCCAGTGTCAACAATGACCAACACGCTGCACATTAGCAGAAGACAAATGCATAATGAGCTAACATAATGCCTCTGGTCTTCCAGGATCTGCCTTAGCCAGGCACCTTAGCTCCATCCCTAGGATATATGTATCCCCAGAGAGACAGACCAGACACTCATTCTTCCTGAGTCTATGGGCTCATGATCTATAGGCGCTTCCATAAAGAGAAGTGAATGGTAATAGAGACTAATTTCTCCATCTCCTTCCCTTTCAGCAGGACACTATCTGCCCACCCCCAACCCCCTGTCTCACAAAAGCAGAGGTTGGTGCATCCAGGTTATAACTATACTACTTTTATTTTGAAGAGTTTGCTAGGATTCACAAGCTGATAGGACATACTTTCCTCTTTCTGCACAAAGGATGTTTGGAAGGCAGTTGTCAGCAGGCATACACGGCCATACATACTCAGGCAGGTGGCACACAGGCTACATGTTGACAAACACACAGGCCTAAAGACAGACACACAGAAGCATGCTGGTGAAGATGGAGGCAAGCCTCAGGCTTCTGGCCCCAAGACTGTATTTATATAGAATCACAAAATGTGGCATTTTGCCAAAACCAGTATTTAACAGATTATTTTACTGTTGTTTACTTTGGGGTCCTAGGATAACAGGTGCACAGCCATATATTAGCTGACTCTTGGATAGATATCCGTAATGATCCCATTTGTCTAAAAGTAAACTGGCCTTTCCTTATGGGTCTCAGTGTATGGGGCTGCCCTTGAACTCCCAAGATCTGTGTGCTTTTGCCCCCCAAGTGCTGGGATTAAAGTGTGTCACCATGTTCTATTGGTTCTTCACAGTTTGGAGCTCACTGAGTAGGCTAGACCTGGCTAGTCAATGATTCAGGAATCTGATGTCTCAGCCTCCCCAGCTTTAGGACCACAAACTACAATGCCCAGTTAGCCTCATCTCCTTTTTGATGATGATGATGGTAATGGTGATAGTGATGGTGATGGTGATGATTAGCAGCACAAAGAATCAAACAGGATTTCCACATGTTAGCCAAGCATTCTATCACTGACCTCTCTTTCCAGCCCCCTTTCATATTTTCTCCTTTTGATTACAGGGCCTGGCTTGTCTAGGCTTCCTCAAACCCTCTGTAGCTTAGGAAAACCTTGATTTTTGTACTCTCCTGAATCAGTGTCTGGGTGTAGCTGTCCTTACAGCCTAGCACCACAGGGCCTAGTCAGTATATTGTTTTAAAGAGGAGTAAACCATGATCTGATTTGTGTTATCAGCTTAGAAGAAATATAATTACAACTGGAGAAACTCGGAAGAAAAAATGTCAAGGCAGGAAGCCTTGGAGATAGTCTAGTCTGGCTCTCTATGCACACTATAGATGTAGTATGTCCTCTGGGGTTGGCACTTGATATACTATGGCACACTTGTTACTTTTGACCCTCTACAGGGCTGGTTTAAGAACATGTCTTAATTATAGTAAGATTCCATGGTGTGACAATATTTCTTTGCTCCAATATTTAAAATTGGTGTGTATGCAATGAATTGTTGGATACACAGACTCTGCTGTGGTGGTTTGAATAGGTTTTCCCCCTATAGACTTGTATTTGAATGTTTGGACCATAGGTAATGTCACTATTAGGAGGTGTAACCTTGTTGGAGGAAGTGTGTCACTTAAGTTTCCTGTGCTTAAGTTATGCCCAGTGTGGAATTCCACTCTCCTGCCTGTCTGCAGAAGACAGTCTCCTTCTGGCTGCCTTTGGATCAAGATGGAGAACTCTCAGCTCCTTCTCTAGCACCACATCTCCCTACACACTGATATGTTTTCCATCATGATGATAACGGACTAAACCTTTGAACCTGTAAGCCAGCCCTAATTAAATGTTCTCCTTTACAAGAGTTGCCTTGGTCATGGTGTCTCTTCACAGCAATAAAACCTTAACTAAGACATCTTATCTTCACATGGTTAGAAACTTACAAAATGAACTGTTTGAGAACTAGTTGTTACATTAATATATTTATACATTTTCTTTAATATCACCACATATCACAAATATTATGTTTTAGTTTCTATTTTTTTAGGAGTATGGATGTTTTGTCTGCATCTATGTGTGAGTACCACGTGTGTGCATGATGCCTATGGAGGCTAGAAGAGGTATTAAATTTCCTGGAGCTCGAATTTGATAGGTTGTGAATTGTTGAGAAGGGAACCCATGTACTCTGGAAGAATAGCCAATGCCCTTGACCAATGAGTCATCTCTCTAGCTCCATGTTTTAATTTCTTTAGATATTGTCTCAGTTACTTTTCTATTGATATGACAAAACACCATGACCAAGGCAATGTATAAAAAACATTTAATTGGAGCTCATGGTTCCAGAGGGTTAGAGTTTGTGACCATCATGACAATGAGCACAGCAGCAGGTAGGTATGAGGCGTGGTACTGGAGCAGTAGCCAAGAGCTAACATCCTAAGACAACCACCACAATTCAGAGCAGGGTGGGTGGTAAGGAGAGAGAGCACTAACTGGGAATGGTGTGGGTTTTTTCTAAAGCTCAGTGCCTAACCCCAGTGACAAACCTTCTCCAACAAGGCCACATATAACACTTCCCTCAACTGTGGCTACATAATGAAATACATGAGCCTATGGAGACCATTCTCATTCAAACCATATCATTTTTTTCTTTATTTTTAATTTTTTCTATTTACATTTCAAATGCTAAAACCTTTCCCGGTTTCCCCTCCTCCCCGAAAACTCCCAACCCCTCCTCCCACTCCCTGACTCCAAGTATATGACCCTCCACCCTACCCACTCCCCCCTCACTCCTGCCTCGATTTCCCTTTGTTGGGGCATCTATTGAGCCCTCGACAAGGCATTCCTCTGCCAGATTTTTGGCTGGAGCCATGTGTACCCCTTGGTTGATGGTTTAGTCCCTGGGAGTCCTGGGGCGTCTGGGTGGCCGACATCTTTGTTCTTGCCATGGGGCTGTAAACCCCTTCAGCTCCTACGGACTGCCCTCCAACTCCTCCATTGGGGACCCCATACCCAGTACAATGGTTGGCTGCTAGTATCTGCCTCTGTATGTGTAAGGCTCTGGCAGGCCCTACCCCCCACCCCCAGGGACAACCATGACATGCTCCTTTTGGTATGCACTTCTTGTTGTCCATAATAGTGTCAGTGTTTGGTGACTGTTTATAGGATGAATCTCTGGTAGGGAGGTCTCTGGGTGGCCTTTCCTTCAGTCTCTGCTCCACACTTTGTCTCTTTTATTGCTCCTGTGAGTATTTTGTTCCCTTTCTCAGAGGAACCCAAGCACCCCCACTTCAGTCCTCCTTCTTGAGCTTCCTGTGGTCTGGGAATTGTAACTTGTTTATTTTGAGCTTTTGGGCTAACATCCACTTATCAGTGAGTGCATACCATGTGCATTCTTTTGTAATTGGATTATCTTGCTCAGGATGATACTTTATAGTTCTGTCTATTTGCCTAAGAATTTCATGAATTCACTGTTTTTAATAGCTGAATAGTACTCCATTGTGTATATATACCACAGTTTCTGCATCCATTCCTCTGTTTAAGGACATCTGGGTTCTTTCCAGCTTCTGGCTATTATAAATAGGGCTGCTATGAACATAGTGGAGCATGTGTCCTTATTACATGTAGGAGCATCTTCTGGGTATATGCCCAGGAGTGGTATAGCTGGGTCCTCAGGTAGTGCTATGTCTAGTTTTCTGAGGAATCGCCAAACTGATTTCCAAAGTGGTTTTACCAGCTTGCAATCCCACCAACAATGGAGAAGTTTTCCTCTTTCTCCACATCCTCTCCAGCATCTGCTGGTAATTGAAAGTTTTGCTGGGTATAGTAGTCTGGGCTGACCTTTATGTTCTCTTAGGGTCTGTATGACATCTGACCAGGATCTTCTAGTTTTCATAGTTTCTGGTGAGAAGTCTGGTGTAATTCTTATAAGTCTGCCTTTATTTTTTACTTGACCTTTTTCCCTTACTGCTTTTAATATTCTTTCTTTGTTTATTGCATTTGGTGTTTTCATTATTATGTGCCAGGAGGACTTTCTGGTCTGGTCCAGTCTGTTTGGAGTTCTGTAGACTTCTTGTATGTTCATGGGCATCTCTTTCTTTAGGTTAGGGAAGTTTTCTTCTATAATGTTGTTGAAGATGTTTACTGGCCCTTTAAGGTGTAAATCCTCGATCTCTTCTATACCTACAATCCTTAGGTTTGGTCTTCTCATTTTTTTACCCCCCACCCCATACACATACAGAAGACTGTGGGAAGGAAGACTGAGAAGCCCAAATCCTCTGCATTCTGTTCTATTGGAAATCCTAGCTAGTTCAACAGTGTAAGAAAAAGAAACAGAGAGACATACAGATTCAAAGGAAAATTAAGCTCGGTACTGTGGTACTGGCCTTTAATTCTTGCACTTTAATCTCAGTCATTCCAGGCCAGAAAAGAACAGAAAGAAAAGAGCCCCTGTTTGTGTACAGCAGACAGTATAAGCCAGGCCAGGTTACACAGACATGTAATTCAAGTTAAGAGACTGAGGCAAGGGCATTGCAATTACAAAATCTACATAAGCTACAGGGTAAGTTCAAGGTCAGCCCGGACAAGTTAGTGAGTCCTTGCCTCAAAAACTAAGAAAAAAATAATTAGGGCTTCTGTTGAACCACAGTAAATATCATGGGAGGTGTATGGTGAAGGTAGGAGGGTTTCTCTGAATTGGATACTAGTTGATCTGGACTACATAATAAAACTGTCTCAGAGAGGGGGGGAGGGGGAGGGGGAGGTGGAGAGGGAGACAGAGACAGGGAAGAAAGGGAAGAAAGGAGGGGGAGGGAGGGAGGGAGGGAGGGAAGAAGAAAAGGGGAGAGGAGAAGAAGGGAGAAAGGAAGGAAGGAAAAAACACCTTTAAATCAGGGGCACAGTGGCCTCCAATAAGTTCTCTGTGAGTTCAAGGCCAGTGTGGTCTGTGTAGCAAGCTGCAGGCCAGTCAGGATCACGGAGTGAGACCCTGTGTAAAACAAAATAAAATAAAATAATCCTGCTATACCACTCCTGGGCATACACCCAGAGGTTTTACCTGCATGCAATAAGGACACATGCTCCGCTATGTTCATAGCAGCCTTATTTATAATAGCCAGAAGCTGGAAAGAACCCAGATGTCCCTCAACGGAGGAATGGATTCAGAAGATGTGGTATATCTACACAATGGAATACTACTCTGCAATTAAAAACAGTGAATTCACGAAATTCCTAGGCAAATGGTCAGATCTTGAAAATATCATCCTTAGTGAGGTAACCCAATCACAAAAGAACACACATGGTATGCAGTCACTGATAAGGGGATATTGACCCAGAATCTCGGAGTACCCTAGACCCAATTCGCATATCAATAGATTTCCTAGAAGATGAAAGGAGAGACCCCTGGTCCTGGAAAGACTGGGTGTAGGGGAATGCCAGGACAGAGAAGTGAGAGGGGGTTGAATGGGGAAAAGAGGGAGGGAAGGGGGCTTATGGGACTTTCAGGGAGGGAGGAAACGGGAAAGGGGAAATGATTTGGAATGTAAATAAATAATATAGAAAATTAAAAAAATAAAATAAAAATAAAATAAAATAATAAAAATCCCCCCCCAAATCTAGTAGCCACATTTTAAAATAAAGAGGTTAAATAATTTTAAGAAAAACAAAACAAAAATACTCATACATTGTTTTATTACCTCATTACAAAGACAGCTATTTATAATCAAGGTACTCGATTGATTGTCCCCCATTTTTAAAAAAACTTTATTTATTTATTATTAGTTTTACTTATTCACTTTACATCCTGTTCACTGTCACTGCCTCCCTCCTGGTCATCCTCTCCACAATCCTTCCCCTATCTCCCCTTCCTTTTTCTTCTGAGCAGGTGGGAGCCTCCCTGTGTAGAGATTTGATGTTCTCCCCTTATTTTTTTTGAGACATGGTTTCATTATGTAGATCTGGATGGCCTGAAATTAGCTACCTAGTTCCTGCTAGCTTCAAAGTTCCAAAAATTCACCTGTCTCGGTCATCAGAATTCTGGGATTAAAGATGTTCATTGATGCATGGCCGTAAAATCTTAATACCCAAGCCGGGCGGTGGTGGCGCACGCCTTTAATCCCAGCACTTGGGAGGCAGAGGCAGGTGGATTTCTGAGTTCGAGGCCAGCCTGGTCTACAGAGTGAGTTCCAGGATAGCCAGGGCTACACAGAGAAACCCTGCCTCGAAAAACAAAACAAAACAAAACAAAAAAAAAAACAAAAAAATAAAAAAAATCTTAATACCCACCTATACCCCTTTCTCCTAGTATATCTCACAAGCTCTGCTGACAGAAAAGATAGAGATGGGCTGATAATACTGTTAAGAGTATTTTCTTTTTACAGTTTAATTACATTTATTTACTTGATTCAGTGGGGGATAGAAGCCATGTTAAGACGAACTTGTGGAGGTGGAGGTCGGAGAACTTGTGTGTGTTGAGGCGAGTCAGTTCTCTTCTTCCCCTGTTGTCAGTTGCTGGCATCAAACTGTTTCTCAGACTTAACTGCAAACACCTTTACTCACTGAGCCTCCCCCGTATCCCGCACCATAATTTTAGTTTTAGGGAAAAAAAAACCCTCAAAAGTAAGACTTCATGAGGTTGCAACTACTAACACAGCCTCCCCTCCTCCACCTTCTCAACACGCCCCTGTGAGGCAGTTTGACACATGTGGGAAAGTTGGGCCTGTTTCTAGGTAAGGTTCAGGGGGGGGGGGCGGGGGCGGGGGGCGGAGAGAATACAGGAAATGCGCACTTCGCCTGCTCACTAACTTCCGCCGGGTGTCCTAGCAACAAGGTCTTGAGCCACAGGCTAGTAAGATCCTCTAACGATTCTTCTAGAAAGTTCTTATCCCCGCCCACTTATTGCTTCATTTCCTGGTGGCTCATTTTGCCCTTCAGCTCCCATCTTGTCCTGTCTCTCTTCAGGATGCTTGTTCCTGAGACAGCCTTTAAGATGGGTTTTGGTGGTCTCAGCGTGGAATCCAAGCTCTGCCCTGGCCTCTACGGGCTGAAGTGGCAACTGTTGCTGTGTTTCTTGGCCACTACCTGTGAAGCTTTCTTCTTCCCGGGACTGGTTCCCATCACCTACTGTGAGGAGGGCCATTCCAACTCCTACTGTAAGGTGAGGAGCAGGGGAAGAAAAGGGCCCTAGGAGGCCTTGGTGGCAAAGATACCCGGTGGTCTGAAGACAAAGACACCGGGTGGTCCCGGACCCACCATCTTGGCGTGGCGTCCTACTTTTTTCTGGGTTCTGTCCTTGCAGTGTCTCTACCGCCTCCCGGCCCATCCTCGGCCTTCCCTTCGCGGAGCATCCCTGCTGGTGCGCCTAGGCCTTGGGTCCTCCCCTTGGCTCCTTGGCCTAGTAGGCCTCCATTCTGCCCTGGTCCTGGCCCTGCAGCCTACTCCATTCTAGCCTCCTGAGGGATCAATCCTCTTTCTCCCTCCCTACCCTCTCCTCACGCTTCAGTTCCTCCTCCCAGCCCAAAGCCTGTCCTTTTCTCTCAGCTTCTCCATCCTCTTCCTCTCCCGCTTGCCTTCCTCCCCTCAAGTCCTCTTACTCTCCTACCATTTTTCGTGCCACCCTCACTTCTGGGAACTTTTCAGCTCTGATTCTTGGTTACTCCCTCTGGCTGCCCTGGTCCTCCAAAATGTATTAACACGCATTGTGCTGTCTGTTTCTACAAGCAGGCGAGCATTTGCCACGCGGGATGTTTAGTAAACTTTCAAGTAATGGAACTGTAGTCTCTGTGCACTTGTCCTTTCCCTCCCCACCCCTCCCACCCTGAGTGCTTTTTAAGTCAGGATCTGCATCCAGGCTAACCTTGAACTCAGCATCTATTCAAGTTCAGACTCAAATATGGGCTACTATGCTTTATTATTGTTGTTATTATTATTATTATTATTTTTATTATTATTATTATTTAATTTTGGAGACTGGGTCTTCTGTAGCCTAGCCTAGTGGTACCCACTGTCTCTCTGGTAATCACTGTGCTTCACCACATTTTTTTGTAAGAAGGTCTCACCATGAGGCCTTGAATTGGTAATCATCATGCTTTCAAATTCTGCTTGCTGGGATGAAAGGCAGACAGGCATGTGCTTGAATTAACATCCTTGAAAATTTTCTTTTTCCTTGAGGTTTGGTTTTCTTGAGTAGCCTAGGCTTATTCCCAACAACACCCTTCCACCCCTTTGTTTCAATCCTGTAGAATGTTTGGATTACAGGATATGGCATTGTATATCTCATTTCTTTTTCTTCTTTATCGCTTTCCTCCTCCTCTTATTCTTTTTCTTGTTTTTTTTTAAATTTGTTTTATTTATTATATGTAAGTACACTGTAGCTGTCTTCAAACACTCCAGAAGAGGGCATCAAATCTCATTACGGATGGTTGTGAGCCATCATGTGGTTGCTGGGATTTGAACTCAGGACCTTTGGAAGAGCAGTCAGTGTTCTTAACCACTGAGTCATCTCTCCAGCCCTCTTGTTTTTTCAAGACAGGGTTAGTCTATATATCCCTGGCTGACTAGGAAATCACTCTGCAGACCAGACTGGCCTTGAACTCACTCAGACCGTATGTGTTTGCACACCCCACACCCCAAGACTAGTGCAGGGATAAAGGGCATATGCCACTACCACCCAGCTTTTTAAAAATTAATTTATTTTTATTTTGTGTGCATTGGTATTTTCCTTACATATGCCCGTGTGAGGGTGTCAGGTCTCCTGGAATGTGAGGTACAGACAATTATGGGTTGTCATGTAGATGCTGGGTATTGAATCCTGGTCCTTTGAAAGAGCAGTCAGTACACTTAACTACTGACCACTGAGCCATTTCTCCAGCTTTTTTTTTTTTTTGTAAAGAGGTTTCCTTTGTTTAACATAGTCTAGTCTGGGGCTCAAGATCAGTTTGCCTCTGCCTCAGATGTGCTGGGTTTACAGGTTGCACCATAGCACGGGACACCTGCTTCTTTTTATTATATTATTATTGTTGTTGTCATTGCTATTATTAATTGTATTTTTGAGACAGAGTTTCTGTGTACCTATTATAATAATAATAGTTATTATTATTATTATTTGCATTTTTCTATATTCTTTATTTACATTCCAAATGATTTTCCCTTTCCCAGTTCCGCCCTCCCTGCAAGTCCCATAAGCCCTCTTCCCTCTCCCTGTTCCCCATTTGCCTAAGAATTTTATGAATTCATTGTTTTTAATTGCTGAGTAGTATTCCCTTGTGTAAATAGACATGGACAATATATCTGATAAAATTGAAGAAATATATAGAAAAACATGTTAAGATTGACTATTTCATGGAAAAATTATACTGATAAAATGGTAGGCATAAAAATATTTCTAAGTTGATTGAAAGTGGAATTATAAACATTTTCTGACAAAATTGAAGATCTACAAGGAAAATATTTCTGATAAAACTCAAGAAATATATAGAAAAACACATTAAAACTGACTATTTCATGAAAAATTATACAGATAAGATGGTAGGCATAAAAATATTCCTAAATTGATTGAAAGTAGAATTAAAAACATTTTCTGACGAAATTGAAGATTTACATGGAAACAATCTCTGATACAATTAAAGAAATTTATGCAGATAAATTGGTAGGAATAAAAATATTCCTAAGTTGATTGAAAGTAGAATTATAACCTTTTCTGATAAAATTGAAGATTTACGTGGAAAATATTTCTGATAAAATTGAAAAAAATATATTGAAAAACATTAAAATTGAAGATTATCATGGAAAATTATACAGATAAAATGGTAGGCATAAAAATATTCCTAAGTTGGTTGAAAGTGAAATTATAAACATTTTCTGATAAAATTGAAGATTTACATGGAAAATATCTCTGATAAAATTGAAGAAATAGATAAAAACACGTTAAGATTGAGTATTTCATGGCAAAATTTTACAGATAAAATGGTAGGCATAAAAATATTCCTATGTTTTTTGAAAGTGGAATTATAAATATTTTCTGATAAAATTAAAGATCTACAAGGAAAATATTTCTGATAAAATTCAAGAAATATATAGTAAAACATGTTAAAACTGACTATTTCATGGAAAATTATACAGATAAAATGGAAGGTATAAAAATGTTCCTAAGTTGATTGAAAGTAAAATTATAGACATTGTCTGATAAAATTGAAGATTTACATGGAAAATATTTCTGATAAAATTGGAGAAAAATACAGAAAAACATAAAAATTGAAGATTATCATTATACCGATAAAATGGTAGGCATAAAAGTATTCCTAAATTGATTGAAAGTGGAATTATAAACATTTTCTGACAAAATTGAAGATTTACATGGAAAATATTTCTGATAAAATTGAAGAAATATATAGAAAAAATGTTAAAATTAAAGATTAAAATTAAAAATGTTAAAATGGAAGATACTACAGTTAAAATGGTAGACATGAAAAACATTACTAAATTGAAAGAGGAATCACAAACATTTTCTGATAAATTGAAGATTCACATGAAAAATATTTCTGTTAGACTATGTTTTTTGTTGGGGAATTGAGTCCATTGATGTTATAAGATTTTAAGGAATAGTGATTGCTGCTTCCTGTTATTTTTGATGTTATTTTTATGTTTGTGTGGTTACTTTCTTTTGGGTTTGTTGGACAAAGATTACTTTCTTGCTTTTTCTAGGGTGTAGTTTCCCTCCTCGTGTTGGCATTTTCCATCTATTATCCTTTGTAGGACTGGGTTTGTGGAAAGATATTGTGTAAATTTGTTTTTGTCATGGAATATCTTGGTTTCTCCACCTATGGTAATTGAGAGTTTTGCTGGGTATAGTAGTTTGGGCTGGCATTTGTGTTCTCTTAGGGTCTGTATGAGATCTGCCCAGGATCTTCTGGCTTTCATCATCCTAGGTGAGAAGTCTGGTGTAATTCTGATAGGCCTGCCTTTATAGGTTACTTGACCTTTTTCCCTTACTGCTTTTAATATTCTTTCTTTGTTTAGTACACTTGGTGTTTTGATTATTATGTACCCGGAGGACTTTCTGGTCTGGTCCAGTCTGTTTGGAGTTCTATAGGCTTTTTATATGTTCATGGACATCTCTTTCTTTAGGTTAGGGAAGTTTTCTTCTATAATTTTGTTGAAGATATTTACTGGCCCTTTAAGTTGGAAATCTTCACTCTCTTCTATACCTATGATCCTTAGCTTTGATCTTCTCATTGTATCCTGGATTTCCTGGGTTACAAGTTTATGCATTTTGCATTTTCTTTAACTGTTGAATCAATGTTTTCTATGGTATCTTCAGCTCCTGAGATTCTTTCTTCTATCACTGTTGTTGATGCTTGCATCTATGACTCCTGAATTCTTTCCAAGATTTTCTATCTCCAGAGATGTCTCACTTTGTGATTTCTTTATTGTTTCTACTTCCATTTTTAGATCCTGGATGGTTTTGTTCAATTCCTTCACTTGTTTGTTTGTGTTCTCCTGTAATTCTTTAAGGGATTTTTGTGTTTCCTCTTTAAGGGCCTCTACCTGTTCACCCATGCTCTCCTGTATTGCTTTCAGGGATTTTTGTGTTTCCTCTTTAAGGGTTTTTACCATTTGACCCATGTTCTCCTGTATTTCCTTAAGGGAATTATTTATGTCCTTCTTGACGTCCTGTAACAGTATCGTGAGATGAGATTTTAAATCCAACTCTTGCTTTTCCGGTGTGTTGGGGTATCCGGGACTTGCTGTGGTAGGAGAACTGGGCTCTGGATGTTGCCAAATAGCCTTGGTTTCTGTTGGTAGGGTTCTTGTGCTTGCCTTTCGCCATCTGGTTATCTCTGGTGTTAGCTCGTCTTGTCTCTGGCTGGAGCTTGCCCCTCCTGTGGACCTGTAAGCCTGTCTCAGTACTCCTGGAGACCAACTCTCTTCTGGCAGGGTAGGTGCACAGAAGGCTTTGGAGCTGCCTGGTTACCTGCAGATTGAAGCTGGAAGGGACGACTCCTGTCCCAGCAGCTACACTGATCATATGTCCTGTGTGCTCCTAGCTTTACTGCTCCAGAGAAAAGGTGGAGATCTCACCTCTGCACTCAGAAGTGAAATCGCTGCTGGGAGATCACTCTCTCCTGGTGGGATAAGCACAGAACACTATGGAGCTGCTGCAAATGGTTCTCTGCTGCAAATGGTGGCTGGAAGGGAAGACTCCTGTCCCAGCTGCTCCATTATAATAACTATTATAATAATAACAGTTATTATTATTATTATTTGCATTTTTGAGACAGAGTTTCTCTATGTAGCTATGGCTGTCCTGGAACTCACTCTGTAAACTGGTCCCTACCTCCCAAGTGCTGGGATTAAAAGCCTGCACCATCAAGGCCTGCTCATTTTATTCTTTAAAACAGCTGTGATTAGCTCAACTTTGTGTACCTTTCATTTATCTATCTATCTATCTATCTATCTATCTATCTATCTATCTATCTATCTATCTATCCATCTACATTTATTTACATTTCAAGTGTTATCCCCTTACCCGGAATCCCCCCTCCAGGAAACCCCCTATCCCATCCCCCTCCCCCTGCTTCTGTGAAGGTGTTTGGGGGAGTTAGAGAAAAGACTGAAGGAGCTGAAGGGCTTTGCAGCACCTTTCTTACTTTAACAAGAGCTTGAAGGTTATTTTCTTTCGTGGCATAGCTCCTCAGCTGCGCTCTCCCATACTTTACTTTTTTTCTCATTGTTTTACCTGCTTCCCTTTCTCACTTTTCCTTTGCACTGTTTTTCATTTTCTTGCTCCCGCCCCGTCTGTCTCTTTTTTGCCTTTGCCCTTACTCTTTTCTTGTTTGTTTGGTTGTCCTTCCCCTATTTTTATTATTTCCGGTTCTTTTAATCTTCCTTTCCCTTCCTCTTTAGGTTTCATTCACTTTCCCTGTTTGTCACTGAGACTCTTTCTCCTTTCCTCCTTTTCCCCCTTCTCTCTTCCCATCTCTTTTTATTGTCTTTTGTTTTATTTCTTTTGTGTTTTCCCTTCACTTCCTACCTCTTCCACTGCATTTCTGCATCTCATTCTGTCCTTTTCCTCTCTCCCTTTTCTTTGTTGGTTTCCCTGTCCTTTTCTTCTCGCTCACTCCTGTCTTCTTTCTTTGTTATGCTGCCTTGCTTCTGTCTTAACCTTTCTTTTTAATTTCTTCATTATTACTTGTTTTTTTTTTTTTTGTTTTGTTTTACCTTACCCAATGTCTTTCTGTTTCCTTTTCTATCTTCGTGTTTCCTTTTCTTTGTCGGTCTGACTTCTTCCTTTTTCTTTTTTGTTCTTTGAAACTTTCATTATGTTGTGTTTATTTGAGACAGGGTCTCAGGTATTCCAGGCTGACTTCAGGTGTAGCCAGGGATGCTCTAGGACTCTGATCTCCTGTAGCTAACTTCCAAGGAATGCAATTACAGGTGTGTGATGTTATCCCAGTCCTCCTGTCTTTCTTTCACTCCCCAACCCCCATTTCTGTCGTTATTCTTCCCTCTGCTTTTCTGTTTTGTCTTTCCCACTTTTCCTTTCTATTTGTTCTTACCTTTCTCTTTTTCTCTCCCACATTTTATCTTTCTCTTCATCTTCTTTCTGCATTTCCCTTTTCTCTCTTATTTCTGTTTCTTTTCCTTTCACATCCACTCGTTCTTTCTCTTTTTCTCCTATTGCTTTGTTTTCTCTTCTTTTGTGTTTCTGTCCTTCTTTCCTTCCCCTCCTACCTACATTTCCGTTTCTTTTCCCTTTTACCCTCCTCTTTTTCCCCTCCCCTTCCCTTCCTCTTTCTTTTTTCCAGTTTTCTTCCACCTCCCCCTTATCATGGTCTCCAACCTCTGCTCTCTCTTTCTCATGACTTCCCCACTTTTCCTTTTTTTTTTCCCCCTTTGCCTTTCCTGTCTTGCTTTGTAGCTGAGTCTGACTTGATAGTCACTATAAAGACCTGGCTGGCCTAGAACTCATGGGTGGTCCTCATGCCTCTGTCTCCCTAGTTCTTTGATTACAGATGTGTCACCACTCCCAGATATCTATCCTTCCTCCCTTTCTCTCTCTCCTCCCCTCCCCTTTTCTTCCTCCCTTACTTTTCTGTTCTTTTTATTTCCTTCATCTTTTCTTTCTATGTTCACTAGCTTCTTTCTCTATTTTCTCTCCTTTTCTTTTTCCTCCAACTTTGTTTCTGACTTTTTAAACTTTTGCTCTCTGTCCTCTTTTTGTTTCCCTCTTTTTATCATTCTGTCTTTTTTTTTGGTTTCTCTATTTCTTTTTCTGTCTTTCTGTCTTGTTAAACTCCCTCTCTTTTAAAAAAAAGAAGTGCTTAGTTCAGAACCCTAGTTCTCATGATTGCATAGTAAATGTCCTTAACTGCTTCACTATTTATTTTGAATTTGTGATCCTGTCCTTTACCCTCACTTCCCCTCTCCCTCCCTCCCTCCCTCCCTCCCCCCTCTGTCTATTTTGTCATTCTCTTTTCCCTTTTCTTTGTTTCTTTTTTCCTTTCTCCTTGGTTTTCTCCTCCCCTCCCTTCCCTTTTGTTCCTATCTTGCTCTCTTCCTCTTTAACTCTCTCCCTCTTTAACTCTCCTCTTTCTTCACCTTCCATCTTTTTCTCTCTCGTTTTGACACAGGGTCTTACAGTGTATCCCTGATTTACTTAGAAGTCACTGTGTAGCACAGCTGGCTACATCCCTCTTCTCCTGAGTGCTGACATTACAGCTCTAAGGTACTCTGCCTGGCCTAGGTTTCCTCTTTCCCCCTCTTTATTCATCTCTCCACCTCCTTTATTCCCATGAGGGTTGGGAAGGTTGGCGGACAATCTTTCAGAGTTTTCTGTTTTCTTCTTCTACTTTTTTTTGGGTTCCAAGGATGGATCCCAGTTTGACCTTGAGCTCTGGATCCTTTTTCTTTCACCTCTCTAGTCGCCAGGATTGCAGGTTTGCAGTCTGACATCTTCCTGACTCATCCTCCTTAGCATTTGCTTTTGACTTGTGCCATCAGTTGTGGGGACCCTTAAGTCAGGAAATTAGTCCCTTGTGTGGAACATGTGGCAAATACGCTTTTTGTCTTTATCTGTTGTCTTTTGGGTTTATGTGGTTCCTCTTTGCAATTTACACAGTTTAATTTCTATTTCAAATTGGAATTTAGTGACTTTGGGTTTTGTATACCATTTTGAAAGGTCTTGCCCACTCCATACAAGATTATAAAGTAGGTTTTCTTGTTTTCTTACTCTTTCCTCTTGCCCTCTTCTCCCTTTCTCCCCATTCCTCTCCCACCTCTCTCCATGTGCTCATGGCCGGCCTCTACTCTCTCTCTGTCTCTCTCTCTCTCCCTTCCCTCTTTCTCTCTCTCCCTCCCTCCCCCCTCAGTCTTTCTCTCAACTCCCCTCCCCATGCCCTAAATAAACTCTATTCTATATTAAAAAAAGTTTATAAAGTAATTCTCCCACATTTTCTTTAGTGCTTTATGGTTTAAGTTTATATTTATGCAAGATTAATATGCCTTTGTGTGACACATGATATAAGGATCTGATCAACCTTTACTTCTAGTTTACTGACCAGTTATCAAACATGATTTATTGAGTAATGCATCTTTTCTATAATTAGTGTGAGAAACTATCATGGTTATTTTAAACATAAGAAGTTCCCAAATACACATTTTAAACTATAGTTCAAATCTTATACTTCCCAGTACTGCATTGTGAATTTTTGTTCTCTGTCCACTATCATCCAATAACTACAGTTTTAGGGGATCCAAATCCATCTTTTGGCCTCCTTGGGTACCACATGCAGGTGGTACACAGACATACAAGCAGGCGAAACAATAAAATAATAATGAAAAATTTAAAATAATAACATTTAAAATGTTTTAAAAGCTGATCAGAGAATTTGAAGAGTGTTTTTCTGAGGAAAGAAGCATTTGCTACTTTTAAAAAACATTTTGAAAGGGTTTTATATTTTTTTCTTAAAAGTTAAGAATAATCAAAGCCAGATTTGGAGGTTTAGGTCTTTAATCCCATGCAACACTTGAAAGGCAGAGGCAGACTCTCTGTGAGTTCAAGGCCAGCTTGGTCTACATACAGAGATCCAGGATAGCCAAGGCTACAGAGATCCTGTCTCAAAAACAAACAAACAAATGAACAAACAAAAGAATGGTAGAGATATAAATTTTATTCATCCTGGAAACCCAGTTTTCTTAGTTCGAGCTTCTGTTGCTGTGATAAACTTCCATGGCTATAAACAATTTCAGGAGGAATTTATAACTGATGGAAGCAGCAGGAGGCCAGGGTCCCTCTTGGTTGTTTTCTTATGTGTTTTGGAAACACCACTCATTGTATTATTAGTAAATGTTCTTTTTCTTTCTTTTAGTCCTCAATTCAGGTGTATGCTGATAAATTGTACTCAGTGGAAACTGTGATGTTCTATGACTATGATAGGTAAGTGAGGCATAAGTGTTTTAAAAAACATCTTCAGGGACTGAAGATGCTGAGGGGGTTTGCTGCCCCATGGGGGGAGCAAGTGTCAACTGGCCAGACCCCCTGGAGCCCCTGGGGACTGGACCACCAACCAAAGAATACACATGGAGGGACCCATGGCTCTGGCCCCTTATGTGGCAGAGGATGGCCTTGTTAGGCATCAGTGGGAGGAGAGGTCCTTGGGTCTGAGGGTGTTTGATGCTCCAGTGTAGAGGAATGCCAGGGTGGGAAGAAGGGAGTGGGGGGGATAGAGACGGGGGAGGGGAGAGGGGATAGGGGACTTCCGAAGGGGATACTTGGAAAGGGGGAGATGTAAATAAAGAAAATATCCAATAAAAAAGAAAGACAAATTATAAAAAAAAACCCACTTTCAGAGTTGTAGCTTGATTTTAAACCACTAAAACATAAGAAAAGTTCATATGGAAATTTTTAGTGAGTGATGTTTTGTTTAGTAATGTTCTGTATGACAACTTAGTATGGCTTAGCATCTGGAAAAAGAGGAATTATCTATATTATAGAAAAAAGACTAAGATGTCTTTGGTATTACTTAATTTCTTCTACTAAAATCAGGTCTGACTTTCATTATAATGCAAGGCTTAAATAGAAGGTAGTATGAATATTTAAAGTATATAAAATGCCTTGGTTTCTCTGTCTTTAAATTTTTTCCCTATTTATTTATTTATTCACTTTACGTCCTTATTGAATCCTATCTCCCTCCTCTTCTCCCAGTCCAACCCTCAACTCCCTCCCCCATTCTCTCTTTCCCTTCTCCACCAAGAAGGGGAGCCATCCCCCATTGGTAGCAACCTACTTTGGCGCATCAAGTTACAGCAGGACTAGGTGCATCCTCTCCCACTGATGTCAGCTAAGGGAACCGGATCCACAGGGAAGCAACAGAGTCAGAGTCAGCCCCACTGCAGTTGTCAGGGCACCCACATGGAGACCATGCTGGGCATCCGCTGCATATGTGTAGGGGCCTAGGTCCAGCCTGTGTTGTATGGGATGAACCTTAAATTGGGCCAGTCATTGGTTATCCATTCCTTTAATCTGTTTTCCAGATTAAAGGAATCTGCACATCTTGTACACGGGGAAAATTTTAGATTGAAAGTTTTTTGGATAGGGTTGGTGTCCCCCCTTCCTTCTATTGGAAATCACACCTGGCTACAGGAGGTGGCCACGTCAACTCTCTATATGCCCTGCTGCTCAGAGTCTCAGCTAGGGTCACCCCCAAAGATTCCAGGGAGCCTCCCCTGTCCCTGACTTCTCTTTAGTGTGTACCGATCTTTTGCCATTTAAAATACGTACAAGATTTCTATATATTTGATTTTCTACTTAAGTCATCTTATATTCATAATAGCTGAAAGAAAATTCTAATTTGTTTTATTTACTGAGTTTTTTGAGGTTATAGGGGAATATGTTTAGGGACAAATTTGTTCTTTAAATTTGCTTTGATTAGAACTAATAATTATGGTTTCTGAATATACTGAGTTAGAATTAATATGGACTTGAAACTGTTGGTTGCTTATTTTTGTGTAATGTAAAAGTTAACCACCCAAATATTATGAGGTGATTTCTTTCTTTCTTTTTCTTTTTCTTTTTCTTTTTCTTTTTCCCTGAGACAGGCTTTTATATATCCCTGGCCATCCTGGAACTCACTTTGTAAACACAGATGGCCTCAAACTCACAGAGTCTCGCCTGCCTCTGCCTTGGGAGTGCTGGAATTAAAGGTGTGCACCACCTCTGCTAGGCCTGTGAATTTTTTTAATTGTCCTTTCCTGTGTTAAAAAAAACTTCAAATGCATTAACGAGCCTTTATGTAATGCATTTAACAATTACATACACTAAAGAGAAATGTATATAGTGAGGCACATAGTTCATAATTGTACATAATTTAGGTCATAGTTTTATTTGCAGTCTTGTTAACAATAGGGATGTTAGATGAATTATAAAGATTAGTTTCTTGCTGAGTTTTAAAACATGGTACTTGAACTTCTTTCTTAGCTTTGACTTCTGTCAAGATTCTTTGAAGAGAACACCCTCCGAGACTCTTGGACAAATCCTATCTGGAGAACAAGTAACATCATGTCCCTACAAGGTTATTCAGATGATCTTATTAGTGTATCTTATTCTTGAAAGAATTTTCTCAAAAGTATTCAAAATTGAATCTCTGTTTTAAAGGGAAGAAAGAAAAAAAGAACCTCGTGTTGACTGAGGAATCTGTTAAAGTATCTGTATTAGCTGGGTCCATATAAAGGAGAGAAAGCTCGACAGAAAGACAAATTGAGAGACAGAGACAGAGCTAGGGAGAATGTGTGAGATAATGTTACTGAAGAGTGGGCTCTGGGCATCACATAAACTAAGCAGGTGCTCTATCACTGAACTTTGGTCTCAGCCTTTTTTTATTTTGAGACAAATTCTATTGTATAGCTCAAGTTAGGCTTGGAGTATCAAATGTATCTCAGGTTGTTATAGAATTTGGGAGCTGAGATTATAGATGTAGCCATCAGGTCCAACCTTTTTTTTCTGTCTTTCTTTAACCCCCAGTGAGAGTGTCACACCCTATAGTCCAGATTGTCCTGAAATCCATGGCAGTCCTACTTGGCACCACACATTCTGCCAATGGAAGCATGAGCCATAATTTTTGACTTGCATAAGGTTTAATTTTGAGGTATTTTGGTTTTTTGTTTTTTGTTTTGTTTTTTTTTTTTTTACTTTATAAAGAAAACTGTTCATCTTTTGAGTTGGGTGATATAAGGAGATAAAACTAGATGCTGAATATACATTCATTTTACCTTCAATATCTTAATAATAGCTTAATGAATAGGAGGCTAAGACTATCTCACAACAGCAACAATTAAAAACAAAGCAAAGCAACAACACACTAGAAACAGGAGGACGAGAGAGTTTAGTTGGTAAACTGCTTGCCACCAAGCCTAACAACATGAGATCAGTTCCTGAGATGCACATGGTAGGAGGAGAGAACTGACTTCTCCAAGTTGTCCTCTGATTGCCACACTTGGACTGTGACGTGTATGTGCACACACATGATAAATAAATGTCATGAAAAAAAAGAAGAGATATACTTAGTCTCACAGTTCTGGAGGTACGAGGCTCAAATTACACTATACCAGCTCTGTTAAGGACCCTCTGGTTTGATTCATAAAGTGATAGGTACATGTGTGAGTTTTTCCTTTTAAGTTCACTAGGATTCATTGGGACCTAGGTAAAATATTAAGGCTTAGACAAAATGTTAAGACCTAGGTAACAGTTACCTGGCTAGCTTGCCATTATAAGAAAAGGTTTTCATGTATTTTAACTGTGACTAGGAAATTTTCTAACATCAAGATTGATTACATATTCTGTTATGTTTTGTGCCCTTGAAAACCAGTCACAATAGAAGTCAGTAGAAATGTTTTGTATAGTTATCCACAATAAGCGTGGACCTGAAACAATCACCCAACAGCATTTCTTGCACCCATGTATATGTTTTTATGGTATAAGATACCCCTGAGATGGACCCCAAAATCATTCAGTTAGGAGGACCTTACCTTGATGGCTCAATCTAATCACTTTCGAAGTGTCTCAAATCAAAACAGTGTAGTCAGAGTAAATGTTTGACCTCTTAATTTAATTTCACTGTGACTTCAGAAAATTAAGTTAATGATAAAGAATGATGCTATATTAGTTTGTGGGCACAAATCATAGTCAGACCCTATAATATTATATGAGAAGACAAATCTTTCCCTTCAGTTTTAAAAGCATTTTGTATTCATGACTGGAATAGTAACAGTTAGAAACTGAAACTGAAAAGAGACAGAGTTGAGAATGGTGATACAGTTACATCTTTGAAGGGAAAAATATACCTGTAAGATAAACTGCTTATTTGGTGACATATGACATCACATTTAGCCAAATTTCTTAATATTTTCACTTTTTATAGTTTTCTTTTAACAAAGAAGAAACATGTAGAAAAGTCTGTGTAAAATCTTATGATCCAAACAATGAAGATGAAATGAACAAGTTGGCCTTTTTGAAGAGAGTGATAAAACAGAATTACCATCACCACTGGTATGTTTGTTATCTAAAACTGACTTTTTCACTCCTTTTTAAAGTTTTTTTTAAGTTTCATGCGTATTGCTGTTTTTCCTGCATATATGTCTGTGTGAGAGTGTAAGATCTTGAAGTTACAGACAGTTGTGATCTAGGTTGTGAGTTGTGGGTGCTGGGATTTGAACCTGCGTTCTCTCAGAACAGTCAGTGCTCTTTTTATTTATTTATTTATTAATGAAAAAGGAAGTAAAAACATTTTATGATAAAATTAAAGATTTACATGGAAAATGTTTCTGACAAAATTGAAGAAGCATATAGAAAAACACATTAAGATTGACAATTTTCATGGAAAATTAAAGAGTAAAATGGTAGACATAAAAACATTACTAAATTAATTGAAAAGGAAGTAGAAACATTTTATGATAGAACTGAAGATTTGCATGAGAAATATTTCTAATAAAATTGTAGAAAAATATAAAAAAACATTAAAATTGAAGATTATCATGGAAAATTACAGATAATGTAGTAGGCATAAAAATATTTCTAAGATGATTGAAAGTGGAATTATAAATATTTTCTAATAAAATTGAAGATCTACATGGAAAATATTTCTGATAAAATTCAAGAAATATATAGAAAAATACATTAAAATTGACTATTTCATGGAAAATTATACAGATAAATTGGTAGGAATAAAAATATTCCTAAGTTGATTGAAAGTAGAATTATAAACATTTTCTGATAAAATTGAAGATTTACATGGAAAATATTTCTGATAAAATTGAAAAAATATATAGAAAAACATTATATCAGTCAGTGCTCTTAACCACTGAACTATCTCTCTGGCCCCTAAGAGTAATTTAATTGACATATAAATTATGTTCTATTTTTATGATTTGAATTTGATTATAATTGAACTTAAATATGTGTAAGGTAACTTTAATGTTGCCCAATATGAAATGTTAATCCTTTTATTTAAAAATATTCTTATTTAGGGTTATTGATAACACAGGAATAATATGGTGTTATGACACTGAAGATGGAGAACACCATTGCATGTCAGGATTTCCAATAGGATGCTTTAATGCCCCAAGTGACGAAGTGCGAGGTTCTTGCTTGATTAATGTGAGTATTGCCAACTTACAACAGGAGTACAAGAATGTTGCTTCACTTAAGTTTTACTTTCTATTTTGCTCATTTAGAAAATATTAGTGGTACAGCTAAGTCCAGGAAATAGACTTGAAAAGAAACCAATGCAATAGTAAGTCTTCTGGGTCTCTGTATTTGTTTCCGTCTACTGCAGGAGGAAGCTTCTCTGATTATGACTGAGCAAGGCACTAATCTAGGAGTATAGCAGAATATCATTAAGAGTCATTTTATTGATATTCTATTTTTTACTCTAGTTGTGCTTGGTTTTGCCCTAGGTGTCTGGACTATCTAGTCTCTGGTTCTTTGTCACTCAAGCAGTGTTGGGCATGGATTCTGTCTTACAGAGTGCTCATTAAGTCAAATCAGAAATTGGTTGGTTGTTCTCATAAGATGTGTGCCACAGACCTTTCAGACAGGACAGATGATAGGTCAAAGGTTTCGGAGTCGGGTTGGTATCTATGCTTCTTTTTTGGTAGCCTGCTTAGTTTCAAGGTCCTAATTATGCTTTTTAGAATGGGTCTTATGGCATCCAAACTATTTCTATTCTCCCTCCCTCTCTCCCACCACTCCCCTCCCTTCCCCTTTACTCCTTGTCTTTTTCTCTCGTTCTCTCTTTTTCTTTTTCTCTTTCCTTCTCTCTTCCCTTCCTTCCTCCCTTCCTTTCTTTGAGACAGGATCTCATGTAGCCTGAGTTGGTCCTCTTACTTCTACCTCCAAAGTACTGGGATTACAGGTACACACCACTTGTGTCAACTTTTAATATATTTTATGTGTTGAAACTTTGAACAATGGTTAGGGATGAAGGGCAAGGGCCAAGATGAGCATAGAACAACAGCTAAGTTCCTGCCTTGATTTGTCTAGCTGCTAGTGCTCTTCTTTCTCGTTGGTATGAAGGATAGTTTATAGAAAAGTTCAGTTATTCACGTACTATTCTGGGGACTTTGCTGTAACTCTTGTATTATTTGCTTAGTTTTTATTTTTTTGTTTTGTGAGACAGGTTGAATTGGAACCCACTATGAAGCCTAGGCTAGCCATGAGCTCATGGGGAGTTTCTTGTTTCAGCCTCTTGAGTACTAACATTGCATGTGTGTTTGCAGATGTGTGCCACATGTCTGATTTTTTATCTTTGTTTTTTTCCATTTTAAGAGGTATATGAAAAACAGCAGAGTAGCAAGCTAACAAGAGACCTAGGTACTCAAGGGAATGTAGATTTATTATAACGACAATATAATCAAACAAAGAAAGTTTTACAAATGATATTCATACAAAAAAGTCTTGGAAAAATTCTGCAAGGGGTTGCCATCAAAATCCTTGTACTCAAATGAAACTCAAGAATGGAACCTGAATGCTTGTTTGCTTGAGACAGGGTCACATGCATTCCAAACTGGCCTTCAACTCACTGTGTGGTCATCCATGACTTCAAACTTCTGTTCTCCTGCTTTCTCCCCAGAAGGTGGGATTATAGATGTGCACCACCATATCAGGTTTGTGTAAGTGTTTGGGGTCAAACCTGACACCCCTCATAAACCCAGTATTGTGACGTAGACCTGTAATTCCAGCACATGAGAGCTAGAGGTAGGAGGATCAGGGTGTTCCTTTGCCATACAGCAAGTGGGAGTCCAGTCTGTGTAAACAAGACCCTGAATTGAAAAATGCGTGCTTTCAGTTGCTGATTTACATTTCATAAAATAATAAAACAAAACCCTAGTACATGGATTTTGGCTTAGAACTAGTGTAGGATTACCCATAGTTTCTGAAACAACATTTAACATATGTATGACATATTCCACATTTATATGATGTGACATTCTTAGTGTTGATTATAAAATCAAAATATTGCCAAATGCTGGAAAACACTGAAGATATTATTTTCTAAAGTGTCAATACTGAGTCTAGTTTTTAATTCTCTGTGTAAAAATGATTAAGCACATCAATTTTGTTAGTTTTAAAACTTGCTTTTTTCTTTAATGCATGCTAAAATTACATGGTACCAAAGAGAAGAAATAATTTTTTTTATGATTTATCAGTAAAAGTTTGAGACAAGATTTCAAGCAGCTTGGCCTAAGCCCAAGTTGCTATACAGCTGAGGTGGCTTTTGAACTCATGATATTTCTGCCTTCTCCTCTTCTTTTCCCCCCTTCCATTTTATTGAGCATAGACTTTTCTCATACAGTATATCATGATTACAGTTTCCCTTCTCTTTGCTCCTCTCTATTCTTCCCTACTTTTCTTCTCGTACAGATCCACTCCCTTTCTCTCTCTCTGTTAGAAAAGAACTGACTTCTAAGAGATAACAAAATATAAATAGATAAAACAAAAACCATCACATAGAAATTGGGCAAGGCAAATCAACAAAGGGAAATGAACCCAAGATAAGGCATAAGAATCCGAGACCCACTCATTTACACTCAGGAATCCCTCAAAAGCACTGAACTGGAAGCTATAATCCATACACAGAGGACCTGCTGCAGACTCGTGCAGGTCCTGTGCTTGCTGCCTCAGTCTCTGTGAGTTCATATGAGCTTTGCTCAGTTGATTTAGAGAACCTTGTTCTCCTATTGTCCTCCATTCCCTCTGGCTTATTACACTTTTATTTATTTATTTATTTTTTGCCTCCTGTTCTGTGAGGTTCTCTGAGCTTTGGGGGTAGGGATTTGATGGAAACATTACATTTACAGATGAGTATCCCAGGGTTATTCTGTAGAATGTCTTATTGTGGAATTCTGTACTTGTTCCCATTTGCTGCAGAAGAAAGTTTCTCTCATGACTGAAGACCAAACTCATGATATGCTTAAACTTTATACATTGATTACTTATGTTTCGTAAGAAAGACTCTCGTTTTAGCCCAGGCCAGTCTGGAACTGGAGTCTGTTCTTTTGGCTCAGCCTCTAATGTGTGGGGTTTTGTGGTCATGATTGACTATGCCTGGATCTATTGATATTTTATTAGTTAATTTTCTTACTCTGTATCCTTGTGTGGTAAAAATTTAAAATTGACATATATCTATAAATACTACAGTTTTACAATATTGTTCCTTTAACAACTGCTTAATGGAGAGTTGACTAATACTTTAATTATTAGGCCAAATATTCATGGTTGTGGTTTTAAACTTATAGAAACCTAGTTACCCTTCATATGCTTAGGAAATGTAGGTGTATTTGTGTTTTGCCTATGTGTATGTAAGTGTGCTATATGTATGTGTGATGCTTGTAAAGGTCAGAAAAGGGCATCAGATCCCCTGGATCCTGAGTTAGAGCAGGTTATAAAACCCCATGTGGATGCTGGGGAGTAAACCCAGGTCCTCTGCAAGACCAAGCGCTCTTAACTGATGAACTATATCCCCATGTCCATGGTATATTTAAAAAAGTATTAGTGTGTCCATTTTTTTTATTCCATCATCAGGTTGGAATAAATTTTGAAGTTTCTAGGAAAAATTCAAAGTTTCAAATTGCTTTTATCTTTTTACAGCCTGAATTCAACAAAAATAATAGTTTGTATCTCTTCAACCACCTTGACATTACTATTACATATCACACAGAAAGTGACAGAACCAGCAAGGGTGCAAAGCTGATTAGTGCCAGTGTTGATCCCAAAAGGTAAGAATAGTGTTTTTTTTTCTTTTTTATTTTTTTGGTGGGTTCAGTGAGCTTGATGAATGGTACTCAAGAGAGTTAGGGAGGGCTCCCTGGGCCCCTCCTGTTATTATGGTAATTATGGGGGTCTGGGATGGAAATTGTGAGGGAGATGCTCAGTGTTGGGGGCCTAGTTGGGGCAGGGACTCCTCAGCCACTGAGGGCCTCTCTCTCTTGCTCTCAGTGTCCTTGCTGGGGTGGGCTGTCCAGGGCTTCTTACTCCTTGGAGGCCATGTAGGCCATGAGGTCCACCACCCTGTTGCTCTATTTGCATTCATTGTCATACCAGGAAATGAGCTTTACAAAGTTGTCATTGAGAGCAATCCCAGCCCCAGCATCAAAGGTGAAAGAGTGGGAGTTGCTGTTGGAAGTCACAGGAGACAACCAGTGTAGCCCAGGATGCCCTTTAGTGGGTCCTCAGATGCCTGCTTCGCCATGTTTCTCCAGGAGGCATGTCAGATCCACAAAGTACTTCTAATGATTTAAAAATGGGTTTAAGATGTAGATTCCTAACTTGATAATTTTTACCTTTAAGATACCTACGTGATATTATATTACATAATATATTTGTAATCGGTGTAATCTGTCTGCTAAGTAGCTGAGTATCACACAATGTGAGAAAGAAGTAAAAGGAATAGATTTATTGAGAGTGTTCTAACTCTTCATTTAGTTGCTGTTTTAGTATAAAGTGGTATATATATATACATACACACACACACACACACACATATTGATCTGTTTTTCTTTAGAGGGCAACAGATTCTTTTAGGAAAGTATCAGGTAGTATCTGCTAATCAGCAGGGCTCTTCACAGCTGAATAAGCAACCTTGAGAATTATTGAGTCCTTTATCCCTAGACATATGTAAGAAGAGTGTGGAGAACTGTTTTTAAAGAGGCTGAAACATTAGAGATGTGCCATTGTATTTTGAGCCCAGTCCATGCCTAATGAATTGTTCATTCACCTCCAGTTGATATACCCAGAAGTTAGGAGGGTGAATCATATATGAACTTCTATTCACTTTTTTATAACAGCTAAACTAATTTACATTGCCATTAGTAGTATATATGAGCAATATCTTTCATTGCTAAGTTTGGTGGTTTCTACATAGTAGGTTCTTACATGCCTTGGTGCTTACAAATACGATTTCTTCTTCATATACTTAATATTCTAGCCCTACAGTTAAAGTTACAAGATACTGTATTGAAGAACTGTGAGGCAAAATAAGAAAAAAATTCTTTGCTAAAATTTATTTTCTTTCTATTCACAAGCAAAAGGAACATTCTTAAGTCTAAAGTTTTAGGTAGTATATAGAGTTCCATTTGAGTGCTGGGAACATTTAGAAATGAGGGTATTTTAAATAATGGAGAACTATAGATAGATATGGTATTCAGTCATGTAATCCAGACATTTAAAGTCAAGAGGTAGAGGCAGAAAGACAGTGAGTTTAAAAAGAGTTTTAAATAAGGGACATAAGAGGAAGCTCAGTTTTCCTAGACTGCTGTTATGTCTCTGAATAACAATAAACTGAAAATTTTATATCAGTTTCACTTACCAAATCCCTCCCATTTTTTTCTCTTCTATTAGCTATAAACATTCAGATGAAAACCACCTAACTTGCAATGAGCCCCCTATGGAAATTCCTGAAGAAGATACGGAGATTTTAAATGTGGTCTACACATATTCTGTGAAATTTGAGGCAAGTATGGCATACACTCACCTTATTTTTTTTCTAAATCAGACACATAGCACCATTTATTTAATATTAAAGCTGAACCTTTCATAACCTTAAACGTGTAGTGATGAGATTAGAGCATGCATAAGGCCCTGGTTCCTTCTTTAATCAGTCAGTCTGTCTCTATATCTTTGTCTCTCTTACTATCCCTTCTCCTCTTTTCCCCTTCCACCCCTTTCCTTTCCTTCTCCCTCCAATGTCTGCTGTACCGCATCTGCCCTTGAGCTTCTGATTCTCTTGCCTTCATCTCTTAAGTGCTGGGATTACGGCTGTGCACCATGGTGTCTGGTTTACATCTCATGCCATTTAATTCTTCTTTTCAGAAAATGTAAAAGAACAGATAAATTTATAGAGTTGGCGTGATTAATATGTGAGTTCCAAACAACTGGAGCAGGGGCTATCCTAAAAGCTGTTGCTTTTACATAGGATATGTCCTTCTAGCTGGGCTGCTTGCCTCAGTGGGAAGCACCTATCCTCTCAGAGACCTGAAGTGCCAGGGTAGGGGGATATCCATGGGAGGCATCTGAGGACCCACTAAAGGGCATCCTGGGCTACACTGGTTGTCTCCTGCGACTTCCAACAGCAACTCCCACTCTTTCACCTTTGATGCTGGGGCTGGGATTGCTCTCAATGACAACTTTGTAAAGCTCATTTCCTGGTATGACAATGAATGCAAATAGAGCAACAGGGTGGTGGACCTCATGGCCTACATGGCCTCCAAGGAGTAAGAAGCCCTGGACCGCCCACCCCAGCATGGCTACTCCAGCTTGTTTCTTGGGACCATTTGCTTGTTTCCTTTAAGTTGGGTATCTTCACTCTCTTCTATACCTATTATCCTTAGGTTTGGTCTTCTCATTTATCCTGGATTTCCTGGATGTTCTGGGTTAGGAGGTTTTTGTATTTTGCATTTTATTTGACTGTTGTGTCAGTGTTTTCTATGGTATCTTCTGCACCTGAGATTCTTTCTTCTATCTCTTGTATCCTGTTGTTGATGCTTGCATCTATTACTCCTGAATTCTTTCCTAGGTTTTCTATGTCCAGAGTTGTTTCCCTTTGTGATTTTTTTAATTGTTTCTACCTCCATTTTTAGATCCTGGATGGTTTTGTTCACTTCCTTCACCTGTTTGGTTGTGTTTTTCTGTAATTCTTTAAGGGTTTCTTTTGTGTTTCCTCTTTAAGGGCTTCTACCTCTTTACCTGTGTCCTCCTGTGTTTCATTAAGGGAGTTATTTATGTCCTTCTTGAAGTCCTCTATCATCATCATGAGATGTGATTTTAAATCAGAGTCTTGCTTTTCTGGTGTGTTGGGAGATCCAGGGCTTGCTGTGGTGGGAGAACTGGGCTCTGATGATGCCAAGTAACCTTGGTTTCTGTTGCTTATGTTCTTGCCCTTGCCTCTCGCCATCTGGTTATCCCTGGTGTTAGCTGGGTTTGCTGTCTTTGACTGTGGCTTGTCCCTCCTGCCAGCCTGTGTCAGTACACATGGGTGACCAGTTCTCTCCAGGAGGAATTTGGGTATAGAGAGCTGTGGTACAGGGTCAGCTCCGGGGTGTAGATGGAAACCCAAAGGAGTCTGTCCCAGAATGTTCCTCAGTTCCTGTGTCCTGAGGGTTCCAGGTGGGTCCCTCTGTAGTGGTCTTACCTGTGGTCATAGGTATGTCCACACTCCTGGGAGACCAGCTCTCTCCAGTTGTTGTTTGGGTATGGAGTGCTGTGGCACAGGATCAACTCTGGGTGCAGATGGAAACCAGAAGCCTCCTGATGTTCTTTTATTGTTAAGAATAGTTTTAGCTATCCTGGGTTTTTGTTATTTCAGATAAATTTGAGAATTGCTCTTTTTAACCCTATAAAGAATTGAATTGGAATTTTGATGGGGATTGCTTTAAATCTATAGATTGCTTTTGGCAAGATGGCCATTTTTACTATATTAATCTGGCCAATCCATGAGCATGGGAGATCTTTCCATCTCTGAGATCTTCTTCGATTTCTTTCATAAGAGACTTGAAATTCTTGTCATACAGATCTTTCACTTGTTTGGTTAGAGTCACACCAAAGTATTTTATATTATTTGTGACTATTGTGAAGGGTGTCATTTCCCTAATTTCTTTCAGCCCATTTATCATTTGTATAAAGGAAAGCTACTGATTTATTTGAGTTACTTTTATATCCAGCCACTTTGCTGAAGTTGTTTATCAGCTTTAGGAGTTCTCTGGTGGAAATTTGGGGGTTGGCTATATATACTATCATATCATCTGCAAATAGTGATATCTTGACTTCTTCCTTTCCAATTTTCACCCCTTGATCTCCTTTTGTTCTCTTATTGCTCTAGCTTGAACTTCAAGTACTATATTGAAAAGATAGGGAGAGAGTACTCAACCTTCAATTGTCCTGGGTTTTAGTGGGATTGCTTCAAGTTTCTCTCCATTTAATTTGATGTTGGCTATTGGTTTGCCATATATTGCTTTTATTATATTTAGGTATGTGCCATGATTTCCTGATCTCTCCAAGACTTTTTACATGAAGTGGTGTTGTATTTTGTCAAAGGCTTTTCAGCATCTAATGAGATGATCATATAATACATGATGTATTATATATGATATATAATAAATAGAATTATGAATTGTATATAATAAATAATTTATAATTTTAAATTATAAATATATAAGTATACTGTACACTGTATAAATTAATATATTATATATTATACATTATATATAATTTTCCTAGTGAATATTCTGTCTGATGGTTCTGTTTTCTCAAGTTTTAGTAAACTGCTTGTTTTTATATTGCTTTGTTTATTTTTGCTTGATATTTTTTGGGGAACAAAAGTATAGTATTTTTTCATTATATGGACTGCTTCAAGTGTAGTATGCATTACTACTGAGGGTTCATCTCTCTTAGTATGACCCAAGCTTCAGGTGCCACATGTGACTAGTACCTGTTCCCTTGGTGAAGGTAAAGACCTCCACATGTGCAAGTCATATCTCTGTCTTCCACATATTTTTCTCTGCTTCTCCTAGTACAGGAAATTTCATCACAGGCCCAGGACATGGATTGATTCTAGACCCTGTAACTTGGTGAACCATAGTGTATCATCCTGCTTTGGACCATGGGAAGTCTTACATGTGCCTCTGGTATACAGGCATTCAAGAAATAGGATGGGAGGTTGTAGGTATAATTGTGACATGAGGATGGCAAAGGGACATAAACTGGAAGCCAAATTCTTTACAAATATTGAGCTGCTTAATGGAGATCAGTGCCATACAGCAGGTACATTCTCCTAACTACCTGAGTTACAGTCTCTGTGCACCCAGGATTACTGCGACATTAATGCAGCCAGCCACCTGCAAACTGTTATCTAGACTCAATAGTTTATGAACATTGGGTGAGATTGGGAACTTGAAACTCTCATCAGGCAGTTATCGGCCACAGAGAATGAAGTTCAGTTACTTTTATCAGGTTTTGTTTTGCCTGTGCTTTGGAGATAGATGGGAGAAGTGTTGAGATAAAATTTCACATTGTAGGATGGACTGGCCTGGAACTCATGCTGCAGCATAGTCTGGTCTCAGATTTGTAGTGATTTCTGCTTTAGCCTTCTAAGTGTTGGGATTATCAGTATGAGCCTATGAGCCAACATGTCTTGATCTTACTTTGGTTTTTATTTAAGAATCTTTGTAAATGTACTTTAATGTCTTCAGAGAATGATACACGTTCTCAAATAATACAAAACAGTTTATAATACATTTGTTCAAAAGGAAAGATGAATCATTTATGTTACTATTTGACTAAACACTATTTTTATGACAAGTATTTGAATTCTTATGAAGTCATTGTCTTCATTACTTTCTATTATGAATTGTGGATATTGAGTGTCTATTAAGAATCATTGAATGCTGGTTTAAAATGCATGTGTTCATAATACTTTTATTTCATAAGCTGTTTTATAGCATTGAAAAGTCTGAGGCAGGACAATCATGAATTGGAGGCTAGCCTAAAGTTACATAGTGAAAGTCTATTTAAAAATAAAAAACAAATACCACACTTCAAGTACTCCCATTTTAACAGTGTCCATTTAGTGAGAGAAAGTATATGAAGTTTGGAGAGAAAGGTGGTAGGAATATGGCAAAAGTTAGAGGGGAGGGGATGGGGGAATGAATTTGTTTAAAATTATGTTGTATGCTTGTATTATCTTCCCAAATAATTAAAAACACAACTAAATAAAAATAACCCTAACTTAAAAAATTATTGAAAATAGATTCTTCTCCTATACTGTGCAGTTTCCCCTTTCTCCACTCCTCCCACTTCCTCCACTACCCTACGCCCCCTCTCTCCCAGATCCACTCCTCTTCCTTTTTCTCTTCAGAAAGGAATAGACCTGCAAGAGACAACAACCAAACAGCACAAAACAAGGTACAATGAGGAAGGACAAAAAATCCTGATACTGAGGCGAACAAGGCAACCCCATAGGAAGAAAAGAATCCCAAGAGCAGACAGAGGGTCAGAATCAGAGATAAAGGAGTCCATTTCCAACCGTTAGGAGCTCCACAAAAACACCAAGCTATCAGCCATAACATATGCAGAGGGCATGTTGCAGATCCCTGCAGTCCCTGAGCATGTTGCTTATGAGCTAGCCTGAGACTCTACCTACGTTCACAGAACTGCCTGTTTTATAGTGTGGAGTATGGAACTCAGGACGTTACTTGTGCTAGGCATGCTTTGTAATACTGAGCTATACCTGTTAGCCTTATGACATTGTTTTGTTGGAAAGTGCAGTTGTGACATTCAGAGAGCATAGGCCAATAGCTGATGAAGAATCAGAAGATTTGTGGTCTGGCCTGCCTTAAACTAATATTGTGACTCCAAGCAAGTTCATTCTCACATTTCCCTGGGACCCCAGTTTCCTTCTAATAAAATGAGGAAGCTAAATTGGGTCAGGGGCTTTCAACTCTTATTATCAGATTGATGTCCTTTAATAACAAATGTTTTGCAACTCTCCCTATGCTATTCTACCATAATACTAATAGTTAACAGAAAACAAAACTTGTCTATGCATTTAATTTTAGCTAGTACTAGTTAAATAATAACATTAAGTAGAAATAGTAGTAACTATTAATAAAATAAAATACCCTTTCTGTATTTTATCCATTTTATATGTTTGGATCAATGTGTATGGTCATTGTCAGTGTGATAGTGGGTAGATAAGAATGTTGCAATTTTTTGGCCCCAGTACTGCTATTTTTCCAATGCTATGACTTCTTGAAATGTCAATCAATTTTGGTAACATTCCCAGACAAATATAGTACTATTTTTCTCCCACTTTACATAAGACAGTGCCTTCTTGGGTAGGAATATTTATTGTTTATCGAAATCATAGAAAATACCTTAGAAAGCAGAGCTGCAATCAAGGGTAAGCAATCATAAGCAATTTCTCACCTACATGAATTTTGGATGGGACATTTGAAAGGTGTGGGACACAGCCCAATTCGTCTCACTTCTGTCAGTGTACATCTCCCTGTGCACTGCAGGACACCTGGCTTTCTGAATGCCGGGAGCAGCTGCACGTTTTTACTCCATTGGTCTACAGATCCAGTTCCCTACAAAATTGAGTCTTTGTATAATTTCTCTCGACTAACACATCATGAGGTACTATATTATGCATAGAGAAATCTTTGCCTCCACCTTGCTGCTATATCACTGGTGCCATCTTGCCAGCTGGAAAAATATAACTTTGCTATATGAACTTCTCACTTTTCTAAAGCCAGTTCTGTCTCTTAGACATACCTCTTATAAGAATTGCTAGCTTACAAAAAGATTTTGATCCTTTGGGATAAAGGCTGAGAATAATTAATTAATTTAAGCAGATTGAAAACAGGTTCTCTGTTACTTAGTTATCGTTTTATATTTGACATTTTGTTCTCATGTGCCTTAATATTTGTAAAATAGTTTATTTTCTTTGGGATGACTAATACATGTTATGACATAGTATTTCCAGAAGATGGCAGTATTTGGTGCAAAAATGATGCTTAAATACTGCTGATTTTTTTGGCTGAAAATTTTTTTCCCATTTTTTGTTTTGTTTTGTTTTTTGTTTGTTGTTTGTTTGAGATGGAGTCTCCTGTAGTACAGGCTGCCTTGAACTCAACTATAGCTGGGAATGACCATGAAATTGTAAAGAGCCGAGTAGTTGAGTTGGAGTAAACAAGTTGTCTTTTATTTTAACTTAATATTGAGGCTGACTGTATATTTGTAGATAGTATATATAGAGTAAGTGTAAGAAAATTCTCTACCTTTATTCTATTATCCTTAATTCCTCTTTAAGAAAGCACGACATTAATTTTTTCTAATCTATCCTTCCAGAAAAATGTTTGCATCTGTAATATAGGACTTTCTGGTGGGGGGTAACATTTTTAAAAATTAAAAATACTCTTATGTGTGCGCAGTGTGTGTGTGTGTGTGTGTGTGTGTGTGTGTGTGTGTGTGTGTGTGTGTGTGTGTGTGTGTAGGTCAGAGGACAATTTTGTGGAGTCTATTGTCTACTTGTCCATGGGTTATGGGAATCAAGTTTGCTTTGTGTTTATGCAGCAAACACCTGCTGGGTCATCTTGCCATCTGGAAAAATATAACTTTGCTATATACACTTGTCACTTTTCTAAAGCCAGTTCTGTCTCATAGACATATCTTTTGTGGTGCACAGATCACCATCATCTAATTTTAATTCCATAGGGCGTTTTACAAATATTACAGTGGCTCATTATATAAAATTTTATGTGCTTTTGCAAGTATCATAAAAAGTTATGGCATAAGTGGAAATAGGTCAGGATAAAAGGGAAAAGGGAAGTGTCTGATGGGTTTGGGACTACATAAGAAGTAATAGAAAGATGCTGTTTTTGTCAAATAGCAACAATTTTTTTTCCTAGTTTGTACTTTTACCTTTTCATTTTTGGTTTTGGGACAGTCTTTCTTTATAGCCCTGGCTTCCCTTCAACTTGCCATGTAGACTAGGCTGGCATTGAACTCACAGAGATAAATCTGCTTTTGCCTTCTAGTTCTTTCATGTAATGAGGTTAAACATTACTAGGTGAAAGCAAGTTTCGTAAGTAAAGGTGGATATCGTGATTCCATGAAGCTGGAAGTGGCAAAACTCCATGGAGAATAGGCTTCGTTGTGCTTAAGTAGCAAAGGTCAGGTAAAGTCATTTGATTTTCTATTTCATTTAGGAAAATAAAGCTACTGAGTGGTTCTCAGAAGAGGATTATGATTTGGAGACTGCAACTGAGACCAACTTTCAGTGGATTAGGTAAGCACTTCAGGAAATCCACTCAAAGTAGCTTGAGGGTTGATAATTTTCTCTGATTTTTAGCTGGGGGTGGGGCACACTGGAGATTGAGCCTGGGATCTTGTGTGCACAAGGCTCTACTATTCGGTTCTCTTGCCCTCCTATAAATACCATTCAGTTATTGTTGCTTTGAGACAGTCTCATGTATCCCAGGTTTGCCTTGAAGTTGCTATATAGCCAAGGGTAGTTTTAAATTCTGGATCCTCCTGCTTGTTTTCCCCAAGGGTTAAGATACTTTCTTTTAAGTTAAGGTATTTTGTCACTACTCATGATACTGAGTGACATTTCTTTTTTTTTTTTTTTAAATTTTTATTTATTTATTTTGTTTTTTTCTTTTTCTTTTCTTTTTTTTTTTTTTTTGGTTTTTCAAGACAGGGTTTCTCTTTGTAGCCCTGGCTGTCCTGGAACTCACTTTGTAGACCAGGCTGGCCTCGAACTCAGAAATCCTCCTGCCTCTGCCTCCCAAGTGCTGGGATTAAAGACGTACGCCACCACCGCCCGGCTCTGAGTGACATTTCTTTTGGGCTATTTTCCCTTCTCATTCTCTGCTTCTGCCTCTGAACAAATCTGGTGAAAAGAAAATATGTTTTACATATGCTAATGTCTATGCTGAAGGGAAAGGAACCTGTGGTGTCATACATACTCTGTCTTCACATGTGGACAACATCATGTAGACAACATGGGGTGGTGGTGGGCAAAATATTGACTGGAAGTAAGCTCTATGCAATGGATAAAAACCAGAGTTGGGCATAGTGACACACACTAGTAATCCCAGCAGTTGGAGGACAGTAGCAGGAAATAGGTCAACCTGATACTGATAAAAAGTAGGCAGGAGGAAGAGACAGATATCAAATGAAATAGAACACATTGTCTCTCTATGGGCTCAGATGGTCTGAGCAAATCCAAGAGCACTTTGCTAGGTAGGGGGAGGTTGGAATGCCATGAAAAACTGGAAAGAGATTGTTGAAAGGCTTAATATGATGAGTCAACAGCTTTTTAAAAGGAAAATATCTTTTATTATTTGAAAGTTTCACACATGTCAACAAAGGACCTGATAATGCACATTCCCAACTCCCCCTCTCTCTCTCCTAGGCCCTGTAACATGTCCCCTCTCCTTTTTTGTGTGCTAATAATGTATTGAGTAGAATTAGTGCTGATTGGTAAAAAGTTGACTGATTGATCTTGTTGATTTGATCTTGTGCAGTTAATCATAACTGCAGTGAGTTTTTAGTACATGACATGTTATGTTCCAAAGACACAGCACTTTCCCTTATCTTGGGACTCTTATATTCTTCCATTTCTTTTCTGTGATGCTCCCTTGGGGGCAAGGATTGATATAGATGTCCCATTTAAGGCTTGACACTCAATAGCCAATTATTCTCAGCATTTTGGCCTCTGGATTAACTGCTGACCAGTGTAGACAAGCTTCTTCGATCATGTTTGAGGGCAGAACTAATCTATGGACATAAACATAAATATTTAGAAGGCAATTTAACAGCATATCATTTAAATTCCCCTTCTTCCATGGCCTGTGACCTCTCTAGCCATAATGGGCTTTTGACTGTTTGTATAGCACCATCCCTAAATTCCTTTCTGTGGAAAAGGCCTCAAATCTAATCCAAAAGCAGTTGGTTGCTCCAATAACCTTCATGCCACTATCTTGCCAGTAGGCACATATTACCTGGCAGGCCAGTAATTGGAGCATGCAGGGTTGGCTGCAGGTATATCTTTGAAAACTTTTCTCCCTCGAAGCTTACCTAGTACTTTCTGGCACAATGAAAGCTGGTTAGTAGGGAAGAAGTTTTCAGGGCAGTTCAAACTTGACAAACAGCTCTCAAATTAACCATCTCATCAAAGCAGGTTATACAGCTGGGATGGGTGTATGGAAATAATGTCTGGCAGAGAGAGTCCATTTATTTGACAGGATGTTCTTTTAGTTTCTGTTATCCTGAGTACCAGTATAATCTCCACATGGCTAATGAAGTAGAAAGGCCTCTGCTTAAATTATACTTCCATTGAAGTATCTTCCAAGTAAAAGATCTTGAATCTTTAGGGACCTTCAAAAGGATCAAACCACATCATTGGAAATCTGACTATGGAAGGAGCAATTTCAGTGTGGTTTGAAGGATGCATAAACTGAGTCCACAATGATTAGGGTTGTTAGAAAGAGCTGACAATGAGAGAGGAAAAGTTGACAGCTTAGGAGATCATGTAGAGAAGAAGCAAATGTGTATATTTAATACTTGCTCCATCACTCTCATTTTCTCTAATGAGGCAACTGAGGGCAGAAGAAAGCTTTAAAAGTAAACTGATAGTAAGGATATATACTGTGATGCATACAGCCTTTGCAAGGTGGTGAGTTTTCTTATATTCCATTGCTTTTAGAATGAGACTTAGCCTCTGACCCAAGTGGTTGTACACACTAATCCTAGCACTGGGGGAGTTGGGACATAATTTTGAGGCCAGTCTCACAAAGCAAGACCCTCCCAGTCATAGAAGAAAGGGACTGAGGGAGAGAGAAAATGAATATGGTTTTCTCTTTATTTGTGTTTTTACCTTCCTCTACCATATAGTGAATTTCTAGAGAAGTCTTCTGTTTAGAAAGCACCTCATATTGCTCAAGTCACACAGACCAAGAAGTCTCCTTGGAAAGAGATTTTTTTATTGTCTTTTATTTTTACACACACACACACACACACACACACACACACACGCACACACACACACACACGGCATGGAGGCTGTAGAGACAGACAGATAGAGATACAGACAGACAAAGAGACTCACAGAGAGACAAAGATAGAGACACACAGAGAAATATTTTCAATTTTTTTTAAAAGACAGCATCTCTTAAACTAGGTGGTCCTTGAACTTGTAATCTTGCTTCAACCTCCAAATGATGGGGTTACATATCTACATTCCATGTCTATCCTATTCTTCAGAGATAGTCTCTCAGTCTATAGTATAAGCTGGTCATGAAAATTGCCATCCTCTTGCATACTGGAATCATAGGCATGCATCACTGCTCTGTGTTACATAATTTTATTTTAATCTACAGATAGTAATTTTACTTATTTATAGGGACAGTGTGACATTCCAGTCAATGCACATTGAAGTAACTGGAATATCTCTTACCTTAGATACATGTTACTTTATTTTCTTGGGAGCATTCAGAATCATCTCCTGATTTTGAAATGTAAAATAATCTTTGCAAGCCATATGTATCTTACTGTGCTACAGAACATTAGAAATTATTCTTTTTGGTATCAATAAAATAGTACACATCTTTTTATTAACTTTTTTTTTAAAGTCATGAGTAGATTTGGCTGGGGGTTGAGATGGAAGAATGTATTAGTTTTGATTTTAGAATTTAAAAAATGTTTTGATTTTAGAAACAGTAATAGTTGATAGATAGGAAATCCTTGGAGTTTTAGCTCCGACTCTCACAAACATTAAAGTGCTGGCTAAGAAGAAGCTGGTAAACCTGTGACCCTGAACTTTAGCTCCCATTTCCATGCTCCAAAATTAAGTTTGTGATACTGACACTGATTTACTTCTTATTTTTCCTTGGGGATAGAATTTTTTTAAAGAAATATTTATTGTGTTTGCCACAATTCCTGTAGGACATCAAGCCAGTCAAAATCCCAGCTTGGATTAGGGAGAGAGACTCCAGAAGTCCTCCTTGCTAAGGAGCTATTATGGGTAATGGTGGCTGCTGGGGAAGGCAGAGCCAGTTTTCTTTAGGGATGTGGCACCTGAAGGATGCCTGGGCTCCAGGAGATGCTCATACAGGCAGCACCAAGTGGACGCAGTTGGATGAAAGAAAAAGAGCTGGGAAGGAAAAGTACTGGGAGGAGTTAGGGAAGGGATTGGAAGGCGGGGAATCGGGGAGGATTTCATCAAAATACACATCAATAATATTCTTAAACAATGAAAAAACCCTCATTGATTTATTGTGCATGTGTGTGTGTATCACGTGTAATTTGTGAGAGTCAGTTCTTTGTGTCACCATGTGGGTTATAAGGATCTAATTCAGGCCTTCAGGCTTTAGAACAAAATGTGGTGACTTCAGTAGCATTCCCAGGCTGGCCTCAAACTTGTGATTCTTCTATCTCAGCCTCTCAAGTGTTAGAGCTGCAGTAGAGCTGCAGGAGTACACATGCATGTCTATCCTGCATGTGTTTAGTCTTTGGTCTAAATTTAATTTTGGAAACTGGATAGAATGAGTGATAATTGTGAATGTCTTTTTCTTTTATAGCTCACATATTGTCAGTCTGGCCCTGTCCACATCCTGTCACAGACAGGGAAATGTTCACGGCTCCTGAGTGAACCTTCCCCAGTTATCTATAGGGAAATGATGGTAGCTCATGAAGCCCCACCCTTGCCTGAGTATCTGTACGCAGTTAATGGTTGCTGGGGTGGGACAGACATTTTCTTCTATGGAGTAGCCAGTAGTAAGGACACTGTGCTTCCAGGTTTCCTTATTTTGCATCTATGATCCTATAAGCAACCTTAATGGAATTCATGAATGAATGAATGAATGAATGAAACTAGAAGAAAAACTAGGTTAGAAGAGGAGGGGATCAGTGACAGGAGATGGGAAACAGGAGAGCTTAATGGGGTGAAAATGCTAAAAATACATGATACGTGTATGAAATAAATTTAAAATTGAACTTCTCAAAAGACCCACAAAACAAAAAAAATTAAACAGAAATTTAGCATTTTTCTTTGAAAAAGATTTTATTTCATTTGTCTTTGTTGCTTTTCTATTGCTGTGAGGAGACACCATGACCAAAGCAACTTATAAAGGAAACATTTATTCGGAGACTTGCTTCCGGTTTTAGAGGGTTAGCCCATGACCACCATGGTGGGGAGCCTGGCATTAGGAAGTTGCCCACAGCTTAAACTTTTTCAGCAAGTTAGGGGCAGATAGGGAGAAACTTGGCATAGCATGGGCTTTTAAAACCTCAAAGCCACTGGGTAGTGGCAGTGGTGGTGGGTTATACCTTTAATCCTAGTGCTTGGGAGGGAGAGGCGGAGTTCGAGGCCAGCCTGGTTTACAGAACAAGTTCCAGGACAGCCAGAGCTACACAAAGAAACCCTGTCTTGGAAGGAACAAAAACAAAACAAAACAAAACTCAAAGCCCACTCCTACTGATGTACCTCCTGTAACAAGGTAACACCTTCTAATTCTCCCACCAATTAAGAACTAAGCATTCAAATATAAGGGCCCTTTAGGGGCGTTCTCATTCAAACCACCACAGGCATTTCTTTTTTATTTGTGTAGAGTGTGTATGTACAGGCATGTGCTTGTGCTTGTGTGCATGTGGCTCTGTGTGTGTGTGTGTGTGTGTGTGTGTGTGTAGAAAGAGAGCGACAGAGAGGCAAAGGGGAAGAGAAAGAAGGAAGGAGAGAAACAGAGAGAGAGAGACAGACAGAGAGAGAGAGAGAGAGAGAGAGAGAGAGAGAGAGAGAGAGAGAGAGAGAGAGAGAGAGAGAATGAATACTTGAAGAAGTCAGTTCTTTGCTGAAACCATATGGGTCTCAGGGATCAAACCCAGACTGTCAGGCACATTCACTACTGAGCCACCTTGCCAACCCTAACTTCTTCTTTCTTTCTGAACATGTCTAGACTTGTCAACTCCTTTTTTGTGGTACTTTGCTTATATGGACTGATGATTATCTTCATCTTAAGGAGTATCATTAGAGACATTGCTAAATACAACAGTGTAAACATTTCTGTAAGTAAATTCTGCACATTTTGATTCAACTTGATATGTGTTCTGCTTATTTATCAGTTATTAAATTTCTACTTAGTGTATAGCACCTTGACTATAGCACATTTCTGCTGTCTAGAATTTTATATATCAGCAATTTCCAACCTTTGTAATGCTTTGACCTTTTCATATAGTTCTTCATGTTGTGGTGACCACCAACAGTAAAATTATTTTTGTTACTGCTTCATAACTATAACTTTCCTGCTGTTATAAATCATAATGTAAATATTTGTGTTTCCCAATGGTCTTAGGTGACCCCTATGAAACAACATTTGACCCCCCGCCCCAGGGGCGTACTGCACATGTTGAGAACCACTGAATTATGCAGTCAGAAATTATAGAACTGTATAAGTTTGTTTAAAAGTACAAGTTTGTTTAAAGAATTGTTTGCCATTAACTCTGGTTATGTTTTGTGTGTTTCTCATGACTATGAATATCACTATGAAGAAACTCTTAATTGGCTTGAAACATGAGATAGCAAACATTGCAAGGTAGTATAATTTATGTTATACTGTATTTACAGTTTTGGTTTTTGTAAACTTTTGCAAATTGATGAATTTTAAATTTCTATGCATCTATTGAGTTCCTTAGGTTAACTCATTTTGCTTGTTTTCTGAATATACTGCAAACTGAGTTTTATACAATTAACACACCCAAAACATAAATAAGAGTGATTTATTGTTGTAGCAGGCTCATATAGCATCCAGAAGCCTGCTAAATCCATAGCCATTACTTTCCAGTTAGTTTGTCTTGAGCGGAAAATTCCATTCCACTTATCATATGAACTTACACGTTTATTAAAGAATTTCTTCCCTACAGCTATATGAGCGGAGGCTGTTTGGTTGGAGGCTGATTCAGGGGAGCATATTCAGGATCCCAGAGCATGGAATGTTGCTGTCTGTCCTTCTTGGTCAGGGAACACAAGTTTTCATAATGACATTTCTGTCTTTATGTGAGTACATTTAGGTATAGCTTAAACATTTGTACTGAACTTGTGACATAATTAGGTTTTGATTCATAAGTACAAAATGAAAAGTGTATGAATTAAGAAAATTCATTTTTTTATATTTATGTTTCTTCTTTTCAAATTCCAAATGTTAAGTTTAAGAATGTTCCTATATCAGAAACCTTCCATAGCTTCTTCAGTTCTAAATAATTTGTTTTAAAACTCCAGCACAGTCAGACATAGTGGCATACACCTTTAATACCAGCACGTGAGAGGCAGACACTGGCATATCTTTGAATTTTAGGCTAGCCTGGTCTACATAGTAAGTTCTAGGACAGACAGAATTTCATATTCAGACTCTGACTCAAAAAAATAAATAACCCTCCAAACCACCTTGTAAGATAGATGAACTTGTGAAAATCAGTACATGAGTAGAATCATATTTTCAGTGGAATAGGGAAAACACTGAAACAAAGGTTAACATTTTAAAATCTCACAGCAAGGTTGAGTGGAGGGTTTTGAGGTTTTGATTTTTCTGTTTTTTGTTTGGTTGTTTGGTTGGTTTGGTTTGGTTTTGATAAGTGTTCTCACTGATCTGGAACTTATTAAGTAAACTGGGCTGGCCAACCAGTAACCCCAGAGAGCTATCTGTCTGCTTTCCTAGAGATTTGACTAGAAGTGCACCACCATGTCCAGATGTTTTTTAGCACAGGTTCTTGATATTGGACTTGGGTCTTTGTACTTGCAAGGTGAGAGCTTTGCAGACTGAACTATGTCCTTAGCCCACAGGCACAGATCTTTAAGTGCATAGATGGAATTGTATTCTTAGTTTTATTTTTTACATCTTGCTTTTAATATTTCCTTATGTAGAGTTTTATGTCACTGAGGATGAAATTGAACCTCTAATCATCTTTCCTCCTCCTCTCACATGATGATACTATAAATAGACACTTTTCACCACAACCAGTTCATGAAGCCCTGGGGATGAAACCCAGAACTTAGTGCCTTCTAGGCAAGCACTCTACTAATCAAGCTATATCCCCAGGCTTCTATTTAGTTTTTTAGCCAGGATCTCATGTAGCACTTACTGGTCTAGATCTTTCTATGTAGCCAAGGCTAGCCTTTTTCTCCTGATCTCCTTGCCTTCAATTCTCCAATTCTGGGATATCAGGCGTGTGCCACCATGCCCAGCTATGGAACTACATGTTTAGTAGTCATTCTGACAATGACCTATGGATAATTTATGCGCTGAAGTCGGAACTTGGCCCTGTTGTATGGCCTAGGTAATGATTTTGTAAGCAAAACTGCTGCAGAATGTGTTTATTAGATGTTTCAGAGGACAGTGATAATTTCAAATGATCAATTTGAAGGCACTTTTTCCCCCTGCAGCTAAATCTTCAACTTTTTAATTCCTTACTTTGACAAAATACAGAAAGAAGAAATTTTTGAGGGAAAAAGAATATGCTATCCTTAATATGACTATTGGAATAAGGGAAGGGAGGTAGTATATGATTTTGAGCTAATGAAATTAAAGACTAATTCAAGTATGAAACTTCTAAATACCTTAGACTGAAAACCAAACCTTTTTTCTTAACAAAATTGTCAAGGAAGTAGATATCCAAATATTGTTTGATTGAAACATGGTTTAAGTAGTACCCTTAGAACATTTCCTTGCATATTGTTTTATGTAATGCTTTAAATGGCAGTAATACTTAAGTTCTTAAACAATCTTCAGGCTATTCTCATGCGACTTCTATTTTGTTTTTCTGCCTTTAGTCCTGGCTGTCCTTGGTTTTCTTACTCTTGCTGATCAAAGTGCTTTAGTGAACTATGGTGTTCTGCTGTGGCTCCTACTGGAAATCCCTGCTGGATATGTGTCTGCCAAAATGTACAAGAGTAAGCATTACTGCTGTTGTTATTCCAGAAAATTGCTCCGTTAAATATAGGAATTAAAAGGCCTTAAAGAAAAAAAAGTCAAAAAAATTACAAGGAATTTTAGCCAACATGCTCAGTTGTAATTCTATTCTGATTACACTACTGTATTGGTAAAATGATATAATTCAAGACATTTCATTAACCTGGTTTTTTTTTTTTTTACTTCCTTAGCATTTAAAGGTGTAAACTGGAAGATACATTTTTTGCTGACAGCATTGTTATTTCCTGGGTTAGTATCTGATATTCTTTTATCTCTATACAATTATGTTGTTTTTCTAGGTTTCATCTTGGGGAAAAACAAATTGTATGCTATAATGAAGAGTAGGAAGTTATTGAATGACTACTGTGTTTTTGTAGCTGCAGTATTCCCTTACTTTTATGTCTGCGCTCTTTCTATCTTCTACATTTTAACTCTAGCACAGAGAGATGGCAATCATACATGTTCCATTTTGATCTTTGTTTTTAAAGCAGTTTCTCAAAATACGTATCATAGGAGAGCGTCTTGCGTTACACATCATACTGTGGTGACAATTTATACGTAGCATTTTGCTATTCTCCTTGTTGCTGTCTTCAGTGATTATTTTTTCCTGTCTCTCCTTGTCACTGCAGCATCATTAGTGACAGTTGTAGGTTTATTCAAAGTCAATATGGAGGTGGGGCTGCTGTTATGCAGTGGTTCTCTCTCTCTCTCTCTCTCTCTCTTTCTCGCTCTCTTGTCTCGCTCTACGTGTCTGTGTGTGTCTGTGTGTGTGTGTCTGTAATTACAGGTATTTGATAATGCATTTGGCTATGTGTAGTGCTGGAGATCCAAAGGGACTTCGATAGGCAAGCACTGTAATGATCAAGATTATGTACTCATCCTACTTTATTTCCTTCTTGTCACATTTTGAGAGGTTTTTAAATGTGTATAAGCCATTTCTCTGAAAACTATTTCTTGCAGTGCCTGTCTTTTCTATAGTAAAAGATGTGAACACTGATGTGTCCTGTTTATCAGTGTTTTCTTTTACAGCTGTGCTTTGTGTTTTGTATAAATTATATTTTATATTTTATTTCTTTACAGCACTGGGAATTAAAATGAAAGCTTTGCAAGGAAGGTGCTTTTCTGTTGAGATTATTTCCAAAGCTGATTTGAGTTTTGTTTTGTTTGGATTGGTTTGGTTTGAGACAGAGTCTCACTATGTGGCCCTGGCTGGCCCAGAACTTGCTATGTATGTCAGATTGGCTTCTTGTTTGTAGCAGTTCCCGCTTTTGTCTTGCAAGTATGGAAATTTGAAGCACCTCATCCAGCTTTTATTCCGCTTTCTAGATTTTGAATTTTTTTCTGCTTGTTTTGCATTATCACCATTGAGTTTTTAATTTGTTCATTTTCTTAATTAGATATTTGCATTATTTACATTTCAAATGTTATCCTCTTTCTTCCTTACTCCTCCAAAATCCCATATTCCATCCCCCCCTCCCTCTGCTTACCAACCCTCCTTCCCACTTTCCTGACCTGGCATCCTCCTACACTGGAGCATCCATCCTTCACAGGACCAAGGGCCTCTCCTCTCATTGATGCCTAAAAAGGCCATCGTCTGCTACATATGTGGCAGGAGCCATGGATCCCTCCATGTGTACTCTTTGGTTGGTGGTTTAGTCCCTGGGAGCTCTGGGGGTACTGGTTGGTATATATTATTGTTCCTTCTGCAGAGCTGTAAACCCCTTCAGCTCCTTGGGTCCTCTCTCTAGCTCCTCCACTGGGGACCCTATGCTCAGTCTATTCGTTGACTGTGAGCCATGGGTATTTTGTTCCCCCTTCCAATAAGGATCAAAGTATCCACACTTTGGTCTTCCTTCTTCTTGAGAATCATGTGATCTGTGAGTTATGTCTTGGGTATTCTGAGCTTTTGGACTAATATCCACTTATCAACGAGTGCGTACCATGAGTGTTCTTTTATAGTTGGGTTACCTCACTCAGGATGATATTTTCTAGCTCCATCCATTTGCCTAAGAATTTCATGAATTCATTGTTTCTAATAGCTGAGTAGTACTCCATTGTGCTTTGAATTCCTGATCTTTCCAAGACTTCTATCATGAAGTGGTGTTGGATTTTGTCAAAGGCTTTCTCTGCATCTAATGAAATAATCATGTGATTTTTTTTTATTTGAGCAGAGGGAGAACAAACTGGAATTGGAATTCTCCAAACCATTCCCCAGTGACATGCATCTTCTAGCAAGGCCATACCTTCTAAAGGTGCTATAACATTCACAAGCATCACCACTAACTGCGGACCAAGGGTAGAAACACCTCATCCTATAGGGTACATTTCTCTAACAGACACACACCAAAACATCTTGTCTATGTCTTAAGGATGCAGCACCATCTCATTCTCTTAATATATTAATGAACTAAATGTGTATTTTTGATGGATAATGTCATTTCTTTCGAATTTACTTTCCCATTTTGAAAATTGTTTTCAGTCTTTATTTTTCATGTCTTCTTCAAAGGTCTGACAATATTGCTGTATGCATATGTGTGAACATGTGTGCATACACTTAAAAGTGTGGGACTATTCAGGCATAGTGATGCATGCTACAGTCCCAGCACTTGAGAGGCTAAAGCAGGAAGACACGCCCCCCCCAAGGTTAAGGATAGCATGCTCTGTAAGTTTTAGGCCAGGCTGGGCAACAAAGGGAGACCCTGTAAAATATATGGGAATAAAATAATAAACACTATCAATATATAGAAATATGTAGAGACCCGGAGCTTCACTGGTGGTTTATCCAGACACTCCAGGTTTTATCTAAAATTACTGTGTGTGTGTTATGGTTTATGTTTGTGTTTGTGGAGAAACCAAAGGAGGACAATGAGTATCTTGCTTCTAACATTCTCTGCTTTATTGTTTTCTTTTTCTGGAAAACTCTTAGGACATTTATTATCTTTAGGGTTTAATTGTTTGGTGACTTTTCCAAGAGAACTATGTTCTAGTCTCCTGTATGAGGAGTTACTATCTGATGGCTAGCTTTTTAAGAAAGGGGAGGGAGGGGGGAGGGTCTACGCGTGCAGGGATTAAAGTGCATTTGGATATTTAAATATTTTTGAGTGTAATAGTTTCTTTGCTGTGCCTGGCGTTCTCCAGCCCAGAGAAGAAGCCTCTGCTGGGAGGGAGGTAGGTGAGAGAATCTACTTCTCAAAAAGCTGTCACAAAGTTCTTTTTCTTTAGTCACTTCCCACCTCTTCCCGCTCCTCATAGAATACCTGCTGCTATCATTTTCTGACCCTTTTATGGATTCTGTAGTGTGAATTGTTTTCTCTCACATTTCTCACTGCCTGCATGGTTTCAGACAGCCTACTGATTTTCCGGTACCTGTTTTCCTGTTCTCTCTACTTGTATAGATTCTAAAAAAATGAATGCTTCTGTAAGATTTTGTTCTATATGTATGTCTGTGTGCTTCTGTGTTAGTATGCACATGTACACAATGTCATCTGCACCAGCCAGAAGAAGGCATCAGGTCTCCTGAAGCTGGAGTTACAGGCAGTTGTGAACTGCCAGGTGGATGTGGGTGATAGGAACCAGATTTGGGTCCAGGACACAAATCACTTCTTTCTTTCTATTCTTTTGTACATTTTATCTTCTATTTCTTTAAATTTTGTATTATTTATGTGTGTTTGCACACATGCATATACATGCGAATACACACATGTACCTATCTATGTAAATGATTTGTGTGTGTGTGTGTGTGTGTGTGTGTGTGTGTGTGTGTGTGTGTAAGTATACTTTGTGCCACAGCATGAGTGTGGTCAGAGAAAAACATTTGGGAATCAGTTTTCCCAGTGTGGGATCTGGGATCGAACTTGGATCATCAGGTTTGTGCAGCAGCCAATTTACTGGAGGAATTATCTTATTGATCCTTTAGTTTCTTTTCTGAGACACGGTCTTACCATGCAGCCCATACTAGCCTAGTGCTCACTCTGTACAGACCAGTTTGTTTGGAGTTTGTTACTGTTGATGAGATAGTGTCTCACTATATACCCCTGACTGGTCCTGAACTAGCTATAAAAAAAACCTCTCTTAATTGCAAATATCTATGCCTCTGCCTATCAAATGTTGGGCTTACAGGTGTGCTACACCACATCTAGCTCAGGAAGCACTCTTTTTTTATTGTTTATTCAGTTACTTTTTAATTAGTTAATTATTTTATTTATTTACATCCCAAATGTTGCCCTCTATCCTGGTCCCCCATCAAAGAGTTCTTCCCTTCACCTCCCACGTTTGCCTCTGAGGGGGTCTCCCCCCCATATCCCTCCACATCAAGTCTTTACAGGATTAGATCCATCCTCTCCCACTGAGGCCAGACAAGGCAGCCCTCTGCTACATATGTGCCTGGGGCCACAGACTAGCCCATGTATGGTCTTTGGTTGGTGACTCAGTCTCTGAGAGCTCTGAGGGGTCCAGGTTAGTTCTTCCTAGGGGGGTTGCCATCCTCTTCAGATTCTTCAGTACTCCCCCTTATTCTTCCATTGGGGTTCCCAACCTCAGTCCAATCCTCTGTCTCTGTCAGCTGCTGATAGAGCCTCTCAGAGGACAGCCATGCTAGGCTCCTGTCTGCAAGCACAACATGGCATCAGTAATAGTGTCAGGGTTTAGTGCCTGCACATAGGATGGATCAAAGTTGTGCTGGTCATTGGATGGCCTTTCATTCAATCTCTGCCCCATTTTTAGCCCTGAATGTAGACAGGAGCAATTTTGGATCAGAAGTTTTATAGGTGGGTTGGTGTCACCATCCCTCCACTGGAGGTCTTGTCTGACTACTAGAGGTGGTCTCTTCAGGTTCCGTATCCCCACTGTTGAGCTTTTTGGCTAAGGTCACTCATATTGAGTCCTGAGAGCCTACCCCTTCCCAAGTCTCTGGAACTTTCTAGAGGTTCCGCTCACCCCCATACCTCCTGCAGCTGCATATTTCCATTCATTTTTTTCCTGTCTCTCCCATACCTGATCTTGCCCCCTATTCCCCTCCTTCTTCCGTCTCCCACCCAGATCCCTCCCTCCCTCTCTCTGCCTCCCATGATTATTTTTCCCCCTTCTAAGTGGGATTGGAGCATCCTTATTTGGGCTTTCCTTCTTGAGTTTGTGGGGTGTATCATGGATATTATCTACTTTTTGGCTAATATCCACTTATCAGTGAGTACACACCATGCATGTCCCTTTTGCATCTGGGTTACCTCACTCAGGATAATATTTTCAGTTCCATACATTTGCCTGCAAAATTCTTGAAGTCATTGTTTATAATAGCTGAATAGTATTCCATTGTGTAAATGAACCACCTTTTCTGTATCTATTTTTTGATTGATGGGCATCAGGGTTGTTTCCAGTTTCTGGCTATTATGAATAAGGCTGCTATGAACATAGTTGAGCAAGTGTCCTTGTGCTATGGTGGAGCATCTTCTGGGTATTTGCTCAGGAGTGGTATAGCTGGGTCTTCCAGTAGTACTTTGTCCAATTTTCTGAGGAACTGGCAAAGTGATTTCCAGAGTTGTTGTACTAGTTTGCAATCCCACCAGCAGTGGAGGAGTGTTTCCCTTTCTCCACATCCTCACCAGCGTGCCCTGTCATTTGAGTTTTTAATCATAGCCATTCTGACTGATGAATGATGAAATGTCAGGGTCATTTTGATTTGCCTTTCCCTGATGACTAAGGGTGTTGAACATTTCTTTAATTCAAGACTCCTCTGTTGAGAATTCTGTTTAGCTCTGTACCCCATTTTTAAAACTTTATTTAATCACTTAATCACACTTCCACTGCGATTCCTGTCTGGATACAGGAGGTGGCCTCTTCAGGTTCCATATTACCAGTGCTGTGAGTCACAGCTGGGATCACTCCCACTGATTCTTCTGTGCCTCTCTTACCCCAGGTCTTTGTCTTATTTTGGAGATTCCCCCCTCCCACCTCTCTAACCTTGTCAGTTGCAAATTTCCATTCATTCTCATGGTCATCTGACCCTCTCTCCTATCTTTCCACACTCCTGATCCTGAACCTCCACATTCCCCTCCCCATCCCCTCTCACTCCCAGTTCCCTCCAAATATTTGCCTCTTATGACTAGTTTATTCATCTTCCCTGCTCACTGAGCCCTCTGAGCCAAGCCAAGTTGCTCTGAGCAGCCTGCTATCCCCTCTGGACCTCCATTCTCTGGCCAACTCTCCTCCTACCTTCATCAGACCTGTGGATCCTGAACCATACAGGTAAGTTTCCATTCCTTCACCCATCTTCCCTGCTCTTTGAGACCTCTGGGCCAAGCCAGCCAAGCCAACCTCTGAGCAGCCTGGTATCCCAGGGGGAACCTCCATTCTCTGTCACCTCTACTCCCACCTTCATCAGACTTATAGTCCATTTTAAAATTGGGTTATTTGTTGTTTTTTTTTTTGGAGTCTAACTTCTTGAGTTCTTTTTTTTAAAATTTTTATTTATTTATTTATTGTATGTAAGTACACTGTAGCTGTCTTCACACACTCCAGAAGAGGGCATCAAATCTCGGATGATTACAGATGGTTGTGAGCCACCATGTGGTTGCTGAGATTTGAACACAGGAACTTCGAAAGAACAGTCAGTGCTCTTAACCACTGAGCCCAAGAGTTCTTTATATATTTTGGATATTAACCCTCTGTCAGATATAGGGTGAGTGAAGATCTTTTCCCAATCTGGAGGCTGCAATTTTGTCCTATTAACAGTGTCCTTTGATTTACAGAAGCTTTTCAGTTTCAAGTGGCCCTATTTATCAATTCTTGATCTTAGAGCATAAGCCATTAGTATTTCGTTCAGGAAAATTTCCCCTGTGCCAATGTTTTTGAGGCTCTTTCCCACTTTCTGTTCTATTTGTTTCAGTGTATCTGGTTTTATATTGAGGTCTTTGATCCACTTGAACTTAAGTTTTGTATAAGGTGAGAAATTAGAATCAATTTGCATTCATCTACATGCAGACCACCAGTTAGACCAGCACCATTTGTTGAAGATGTTTTCTTTTTTCCACTGTATGGTTGTTTTTGTTTTTTGTTTTTGTCAAAATCAAGTGTCTGTAGATGTGTGGGTTTATTTCTGGTTCTTAGATTCTAGTCCAGTACGCAACCTGCCTGTCTCTTTACCAATACCATGTGCTTTTTATGACTGTTGTTCTGTAGTACAGCTTGAGGTCAAGGATGGTGATTCCTCCAGAAGTTCTTTTATTGTTCAGAATTGTTTTGGCTAGCTTAAGTTTTTTGTTTTTCCATATAAAGTTGAGAATTGTTCTTTCAATATCTGTGAAAAATTGTGAATTTTGATGGGAATTGCATTGAAATACTCTTAACTGCTAAGCATCTCTGCATGTCCCCAAACAAATAATTACAAATTTTATCTTATTTAGAATTTGATGCATGGATACAATGTATTTTGGTGGCATTCTTTCCTTTCCTTCTTCCAACTTCTTCCAGATCTTTCACATCACCCTCCCAAGATCATATCTCCTCTTTTTTTTTAATATCCCACTGATTACAGTTAGTGTTAAATGTATGTGTGCAGATGTAGGGCCATCCACAGAAGCATAGGTGAAATTCAGACCCAAGTAGTCACTATATCAAACATGGGTGGAATTCATGCCCAAAAGTCACTATATCAAACAGTGCTGCTTTTTACATATGTGATCATTAAATTGTCCCAGATTTTTATATTAATTAGGAATCATGTTTTGCCAAATACCATTTTAGGTTTTTTAGTTTATTGCTTTAGTTTGAACTCTTGCTTGTTCTTTTCCTGCCCCACCGTCTGTTTCTCTTTCACTTATCTTCCCTCCCCAAGCATTTTTGTGACCTTAGCTAAGAGGGCAGTTAATACCTGGTCACCCACATACATCAAAGAAAAAAAACAGAAATGCTTGGGGAGGGAAGATAAGTGAGGCCAGAAGAGGGTGTCAGAGCCCTGGAGTTCTAGCTGGTTGTTAGCTGCCTTGTGTGTGCTGAGAATCAAACCCAGGTCCTCTGGAAGAGCAGCCAGTACTCTTAACCACCTAGCCATTGTGTCAGCCCTACATATCCATTTTTGTGTTCCATTCCCTTTAGTATGTGCAGATTTTGTTTCTCTTCAGAAAACAGTTTTGTTTATGCTGAGAATGTAACCCAAGCACTTGGATATGTTAGGCAAAAACTCTACCCCCAAGATACAGCCTCATCTTGTAAGTTAAGTCCCTTCTTTGCCTCCTGGTGACCAAATATTAACCTACCTCTTAGTTAAGGCCTTGCTTCTTGGTTCTTTTCCCTCCTCTTCTTCAAAATATTCTTCTCTTATTACTCCTTCTTTTTATTTTATTTTATTTTATTTTATTTTTTTAATTTACATTCCAAATCACTTCCCCTTTCCCGTTTCCTCCCTCCCCGAAAGTCCCATAAGCCCCCTTCCCTCCCTCTTTTCTCCGTTCAACCCCCTCTCATTACTCTGTCCTGGCGTTCCCCTACATCCAGTCTTTCCAGGACCAGGGGTCTCTCCTTCCATCTTTTTAGAAATCTATTGATATGCTGATTGTGTCTAGGGTATTCTGAGATTCTGGGTCAATATCCCCTTATCAGTGACTTCATACCATGTGTGATCTTTTGTGATTGGGTTACCTCACTAAGGATGATATTTTCAAGTTCTGACCATTTGCCTAGGAATTTCGTGAATTCATTGTTTTTAATTGCAGAGTAGTATTCCATTGTGTAAATATACCACATCTTCTGAATCCATTCCTCCGTTGAGGGACATCTGGGTTCTTTCCAGCTTCTGGCTATTATAAATAAGGCTGCTATGAATATAGTGGAGCATGTGTCCTTATTGCATGCAGGTAAAGTCTCTGGGTATATGCCCAGGAGTGGTATAGCCGGATCCTCCGGAAGTGTCATGCCCAGTTTTCTGAGGAGCCGCCAGACTGCTTTCCAGAGTGGTTGTACCAGCCTGCAATTCCACCAGCAGTGGAGGAGTGTTCCTCTTTCTCCACATCCTCGCCAACAACTGCTGTCTCCTGTGTTTTTGATCTTAGCCATCCTGACTGGTGTGAGATGGAATCTCAGGGTTGTTTTGATTTGCATTTCCCTAATGACTAAGGATGATGAACATCTCTTTAGGTGCTTCTCAGTCATTAGATATTCTTCAGGTGAGAACTCTTTGTGTAGCTCTGTACCCCATTTTTTAATAGGGTTACTTGCCTCTCTGGAGTTTAACTTCTTGAGTTCTTTGTATATCTTGGATATTAGCCCTCTGTCGGATGTAAGGTTGGTAAAGATCATTTCCCAGTTAGTTGGTTGCCGCTTTGTCTTTTTGACGGTGTCTTTTGCCTTGCAAAAACTTTGTAATTTAATGAGGTCCCATTTGTCTATTCTTGATCTTAGAGCATAAGCTATTGGAGTTCTGTTCAGGAAATTCTCCCCTGTGCCCATATGTTCAAGGTTCTTCCCTAGTTTCCCTTCTATTAGTTTCAGTGTGTCTGGTTTTATGTGGAGATCTTTGATCCACTTAGAATTGAGCTTAGTGCAAGGAGATAAGGATGGGTCAATTTGCATTCTTCTGCATGTTGACCTCCAGCTGAGCCAGCACCATTTGTTGAAAAGGCTATCTTTTTTCCACTGGATGGTTTTAGCTCCTTTGTCAAAGATCAAGTGACCATAGGAGTGTGGATTCATTTCTGGGTCTTCAATTCTGTTCCATTGATCTACATGTCTGTTACTGTACCAATACCATGCAGTTTTTAACACTATTGCTCTGTAGTACAGCTTGAGGTCCGGGATACTGATTCCCCCAGAGGTTCTTTTACTCTTGAGAATAGTTTTAGCTATTCTGGGTTTTCTGTTATTCCAGATGAATTTTTGAATTGCTCTTTCTAACTCTATGAAGAATTGAGTTGGGATTTTGATGGGGATTGCATTGAATCTGTGTATTACTTTTGGTAAGATGCTCATTTTTACTATATTAATCCTGCCAATCCATGAGCATGGCAGATTTTTCCATCTTCTGAGGTCTTCTTCAATTTCTTTCTTCAGAGACTTGAAGTTCTTGTCATACAGATCTTTCACTTGTTTGGTTAGCGTCACGCCAAGATACTTAATATGGTTTGTGGCTATCGTAAAGGGTATTATTTCTCTTCTTTCTCAGCCTGCTTATCCTTTGAGTATAGGAAGGCTTCTGACTTGCTTGAGTTGATTTTATATCCGGCCACTTTGCTGAAGTCGTTTATCAGCTGTAGGAGTTCTCTGGTGGAGTTCTTTGGGTCGCTTATGTATACTATCATATCGTCTGCAAATAGTGATAGTTTGACTTCTTCCTTTCCAATTTGTACCCTTTGACCTCTTTTTGTTGTCTAATTGCTCTAGCTAGAACTTCAAGTACTATATTGAAAAGATATGGAGAGAGGGCAGCCTTGTCTAGTCCCTGATTTTAGTGGGATTGCTTCAAGTTTCTCTCCGTTTAGATTGATGCTGGCTACTGGTTTGCTGTAAATTGCTTTTACTATGTTTAGATATGGGCCTTGAATTCCTGATCTTTCCAAGACCTTTAGCATGAAAGGATGCTGAATTTTGTCAAATGCTTTCTCAGCATCTAATGAGATGACCATGTGGTTTTTTTCTTTGAGATTGTTTATGTAGTGGATTACATTGATGGATTTCCTTATATTGAACCATCCCTGCATCCCTGGGATGAAGCCTACTTGATCGTGGTGAATGATCGTTTTGATGTGTTCTTGGATTCGGTTGGCAAGAATTTTATTGAGTATTTTTTTTTTTTTTTAATTTAATTTTATTTTATTTTTTTAATTTACATTCCAAATCACTTCCCCTTTCCCGTTTCCTCCCTCCCCGAAAGTCCCATAAGCCCCCTTCCCTCCCTCTTTTCTCCGTTCAACCCCCTCTCATTACTCTGTCCTGGCGTTCCCCTACATCCAGTCTTTCCAGGACCAGGGGTCTCTCCTTCCATCTTTTTAGAAATCTATTGATATGCTGATTGTGTCTAGGGTATTCTGAGATTCTGGGTCAATATCCCCTTATCAGTGACTTCATACCATGTGTGATCTTTTGTGATTGGGTTACCTCACTAAGGATGATATTTTCAAGTTCTGACCATTTGCCTAGGAATTTCGTGAATTCATTGTTTTTAATTGCAGAGTAGTATTCCATTGTGTAAATATACCACATCTTCTGAATCCATTCCTCCGTTGAGGGACATCTGGGTTCTTTCCAGCTTCTGGCTATTATAAATAAGGCTGCTATGAATATAGTGGAGCATGTGTCCTTATTGCATGCAGGTAAAGTCTCTGGGTATATGCCCAGGAGTGGTATAGCCGGATCCTCCGGAAGTGTCATGCCCAGTTTTCTGAGGAGCCGCCAGACTGCTTTCCAGAGTGGTTGTACCAGCCTGCAATTCCACCAGCAGTGGAGGAGTGTTCCTCTTTCTCCACATCCTCGCCAACAACTGCTGTCTCCTGTGTTTTTGATCTTAGCCATCCTGACTGGTGTGAGATGGAATCTCAGGGTTGTTTTGATTTGCATTTCCCTAATGACTAAGGATGATGAACATCTCTTTAGGTGCTTCTCAGCCATTAGATATTCTTCAGGTGAGAACTCTTTGTGGAGCTCTGTACCCCATTTTTTAATAGGGTTACTTGCCTCTCTGGAGTTTAACTTCTTGAGTTCTTTGTATATCTTGGATATTAGCCCTCTGTCGGATGTAAGGTTGGTAAAGATCATTTCCCAGTTAGTTGGTTGCCGCTTTGTCTTTTTGACAGTGTCTTTTGCCTTGCAAAAACTTTGTAATTTAATGAGGTCCCATTTGTCTATTCTTGATCTTAGAGTATAAGCTATTGGAGTTCTGTTCAGGAAATTCTCCCCTGTGCCCATATGTTCAAGGTTCTTCCCTAGTTTCCCTTCTATTAGTTTCAGTGTGTCTGGTTTTATGTGGAGATCTTTGATCCACTTAGAATTGAGCTTAGTGCAAGGAGATAAGGATGGGTCAATTTGCATTCTTCTGCATGTTGACCTCCAGCTGAGCCAGCACCATTTGTTGAAAAGGCTATCTTTTTTCCACTGGATGGTTTTAGCTCCTTTGTCAAAGATCAAGTGACCATAGGAGTGTGGATTCATTTCTGGGTCTTCAATTCTGTTCCATTGATCTACATGTCTGTTACTGTACCAATACCATGCAGTTTTTAACACTATTGCTCTGTAGTACAGCTTGAGGTCCGGGATACTGATTCCCCCAGAGGTTCTTTTACTCTTGAGAATAGTTTTAGCTATTCTGGGTTTTCTGTTATTCCAGATGAATTTTTGAATTGCTCTTTCTAACTCTATGAAGAATTGAGTTGGGATTTTGATGGGGATTGCATTGAATCTGTGTATTACTTTTGGTAAGATGCTCATTTTTACTATATTAATCCTGCCAATCCATGAGCATGGCAGATTTTTCCATCTTCCGAGGTCTTCTTCAATTTCTTTCTTCAGAGACTTGAAGTTCTTGTCATACAGATCTTTCACTTGTTTGGTTAGCGTCACGCCAAGATACTTAATATGGTTTGTGGCTATCGTAAAGGGTATTATTTCTCTTACTTCTTTCTCAGCCTGCTTATCCTTTGAGTATAGGAAGGCTTCTGACTTGCTTGAGTTGATTTTATATCCGGCCACTTTGCTGAAGTCGTTTATCAGCTGTAGGAGTTCTCTGGTGGAGTTCTTTGGGTCGCTTATGTATACTATCATATCGTCTGCAAATAGTGATAGTTTGACTTCTTCCTTTCCAATTTGTATCCCTTTGACCTCTTTTTCTTGTCTAATTGCTCTAGCTAGAACTTCAAGTACTATATTGAAAAGATATGGAGAGAGAGGGCAGCCTTGTCTAGTCCCTGATTTTAGTGGGATTGCTTCAAGTTTCTCTCCGTTTAGATTGATGCTGGCTACTGGTTTGCTGTAAATTGCTTTTACTATGTTTAGATATGGGCCTTGAATTCCTGATCTTTCCAAGACCTTTAGCATGAAAGGATGCTGAATTTTGTCAAATGCTTTCTCAGCATCTAATGAGATGACCATGTGGTTTTTTTCTTTGAGATTGTTTATGTAGTGGATTACATTGATGGATTTCCTTATATTGAACCATCCCTGCATCCCTGGGATGAAGCCTACTTGATCGTGGTGAATGATCGTTTTGATGTGTTCTTGGATTCGGTTGGCAAGAATTTTATTGAGTATTTTTGCATCGATATTCATAAGAGAGATTGGCCTGAGATTCTCTTTCTTTGTCGGATCTTTGTGTACTTTTGGTATTAGTGTAATTGTGGCTTCATAGAACGAGTTGGGTAGTGTTCCTTCTGTTTCTATTTTGTGGAACAGTTTGAAGAGTATTGGTGTTAGGTCTTCTTTGAAGGTCTGATAGAATTCTGCACTAAAACCATCTGGACCTGTGCTTTTTTTGGTTGGAAGACTTCCAATGACAACTTCTATTTCTTCAGGGGTTATAGGACGGTTTAGATGGTCTATTTGATCCTGATTTAATTTTGGTACTTGGTATCTGTCAAGGAAATTGTCCATTTCCTCAAGATTTTCTAGTTGTGTTGAATACAGGTTTTTGTAGTAGGATCTGATGATTTTTTGAATTTCCTCAGTTTCTGTTGTTATCTCTCCCTTTTCGTTTCTGATTTTATTAATTTGGATACTATCTCTGTGCCCTCTGGTTAGTCTGGCTAAGGGCTTATCTATCTTGTTGATTTTCTCAAAGAACCAACTCCTCGTTTTGTTGATTCTTTGTATGGTTTTATTTGTTTCTACTTGATTGATTTCAGCCCTGAGTTTGATGATTTCCTGCCTTCTACTCCTCTTTGGTGTATTTGCTTCTTTATGTTCCAGGGCTTTCAGGTGTGCCATTAAGCTGTTAGTGTATGCTGTCTCCCGTTTCTTTTTGGCGGCACTCAGGGCTATGAATTTTCCTCTTAGCACTGCTTTCATTGTGTCCCATAAGTTAGGGTATGTTGTGCCTTCATTTTCATTAACTTTCAAAAAGTCTTTGATTTCTTTCTTTATTTCCACCTTGACCAAGTTATTGAATAGAGCATTGTTCAGCCTCCATGTGTACGTGGGTTTTCTTTTGTTTTTGTTGCCATTGAAGACCACCCTTATTCCATAGTGATCTGATAGGAGGCATGGGATTATTTCTATCTTCTTGTATCTGTTGAGGTCTGATTTGTGACCAATTATATGGTCAATTTTGGAGAAGGTACCATGAGGAGCTGAGAAGAAGGTGTATTCTTTAGCTCTAGGATGAAATGTTCTATATATATCAGTTAGTTCCATTTGGTCCAAGGCTTCAATTAGATTCACTGTGTCCCTGTTTAGTTTCTGCTTTTCCTGAACGATCCATTTCAGAGAGCGGGGTGTTGAAGTCACCCACTATTATTGTGTGCGGTGCGATGTGTGCTTTGAGTTTTAGTAAAGTTTCTTTTACGAATGAGGGTGCCCTTGCATTTGGAGCATAGATATTCAGGATTGAGAGTTCTTGATGGTGGATTTTTCCCTTGATCAGTATGTAGTGTCCTTCTGTGTCTTTTTTGATGACTTTAGGTTGAAAATCAATTTTATCCGATATTAGGATGGCTACTCCACCTCGTTTCTTGGGGCCATTTGCTTGTAAAATTGTTTTCCAGCCTTTTACTCTGAGGTAGTGTTTGTCTTTGACACTGAGGTGCGTTTCCTGCATGCAGCAAAATGCTGGGTCCTGTTTACGTATCCAGTCTGCTAGTCTATGTCTTTTAATTGGGGAATTGAGACCATTGATATTAAGAGAGATTAAGGCATAGTGATTATTGCCATCTGCCATTCTTGACGCTATCTTTATGTTTGAGTGGTTATCTACTTTTGGGTTTGATTCAAGAAGGTTATTATCTCATTTTTTCCAGGGTGTTGTTTCTCTCCCTGTATTGGAGGTTTCCACCTATTATCCGTTGCAGGGCTGGATTTGTGGAAAGATATTGTGAAAATTTGGTTTTATCATGGAATATCTTGGTCTCTCCATCTATGGTGATTGAGAGTTTTGCTGGGTATAGTAGTCTAGGCTGGCATTTGTGCTGTCTTAGTGTCTGCATGAGATCTGCCCAGGATCTTCTGGCTTTCATAGTCTCTGGTGAGAAGTCTGATGTGATTCGGATAGGTCTTCCTTTGTATGTTACTTGGCCCTTTTCTCTTACTGCTTTTAGTATTCTTTCTTTGTTTAGAACATTCGGTGTTTTGATTATTATGTGACGGGAGGTATTTCTGTTCTGGTCCAGTCTGTTTGGAGTTCTGTAGGCTTCTTGTACGTTCATCGGCATCTCTCTCTTTAAGTTAGGGAAGTTTTCCTCCATAATTTTGTTGAAGATGTTTACTGGCCCTTTAAGTTGCAAATCTTCACTCTCATCTATACCTATAATCCTTAGGTTTGGTCTTCTCATTGTGTCCTGGATTTCCTGGATGTTTTGGGTTACGCGTTTTTTGCATTTTGCATTTTCTTTGACTGTTGAGTCGATGCTTTCTATGGAATCTTCAGCACCTGAGATTCTTTCTTCCATCTCTTGTATTCTATTGTTGATGTTTGCATCTATGACTCCTGATTTCTTCCCAAGGTTTTCTATCTCCAAAGTTGTCTCCCTTTGTGATTTCTTAGTTGTTTCTACTTCCTTTTTTAGTTCCTGGATGGATTTGCTGAGATCCTTCACTTGTTTGTTTGTATTTTCCTGTATTTCTTTAAGGTATTTTTGCATTACCTCTTTCAGGATTTCTTCCTGATGACCCACGTTCTCCTGCATTTCTCTGAGCGATTTTTGTGTTTCCTCCTCATGGGATTCCATCTGTTGATCCATCGTCTCCTGCATTTCTTTAAGCAGTTCTCGTGTTTCCTTTGTAAGGGCATCTAACCGTTGATTCATTTCTTTAAGCAATTTTTGTGTTGCCTCCTTATGGGCATCCATCTGTTGACCCATATTCTTCTGCATTTCTTTATGCAAATTTCGTGATTCCTTTGTGAGTGCATCTACCCGTTGATTCATCTCGTTAAGCGATTTTTGTGTTGTCTCCTTGTGCGCCTCCATCTTTTGATCCATGTTCTCCCGCATTTCTCTAAGCGATTTTTGTGTTTCCTTTGTAAGGGCTTCTAACCGTTGATTCATGGTCTCCTGTAACTCTTTATGAGATTTATTTGTGTCCTTCTTGTGATCCTCTAATAGCATCATGAGAAGTGATTTTAAATCCAGATCTTGTCTTTCGGGTGTGGTGGGGTATCCAGGACTTGCTGCTGTTGGAGAGTTGGGTTCGGATGGTCCCACATTACTTTGATTACTGTTAGTAACATTCCTACGTTTGCCTTTTGCCATCTGGATACCTCTGGTGTTAGTTGGTCCTGCTGCCACTGGCTGTTGGTTGGACCTCCTGTGAGCCTGCAAAGCTATTTCTGCCCCCCCTGGATTACCAGGATTCCCCTGGCACCGATTTCTGGGGCCTGCCTGCTCCTGAGTGACTTTGGAGCCCTAATGTGCTTTGCCCCAAGTGATCTTATATTGGGGAGGCCTTGCACATCTAAAGGCTCAGCCTAGTGGATTCCTGGAGCAGAGGTCGCCAAAGGGAGGCTGGCAGGCTCCTGCCCTGTGCAGGGGTGTGTGATGTCTCCTGGGGGGGGAGGGGGCGTCCCTCTGCCAGGCAGAAGTCCCACAGCAGATCTGGCGTGCTGGTCACTGCAGATCAGCCCAGCACCTGGGAGCAGGTTACACACAAGCTGCCTGAACCCGAAGAGATATTATGCCTGTCTGTCTCTGAGCCTGGCGGTCCCAACTACCTGGTCACTGGAGCAAAGATGGCGGAGGGCACTCTCCGTGGCGCCGCTCACCCTGTGGTCAAGATGGCCCGCCGATCTGGCACCCAGAAGACCACAGCGCCAACCCGCCCTCGGGCACAGACGGAAGCCCCAACAGGCCGTGTCCCAAGTGATGTTATATTGGGGGGAGAGCCTGGGTACCGGTCTCTCCTGCGCAGTCCGTGGGAACAGAGGTTGCGGAAGGAAAGCTGGCAGGCTCCCTCCCTGCGCGGGGTCCCTCCACCAGGCCGAAGGTCCCACCGCAGAACTGGCGCGCTGGTTACTGCAGATCAGCCCGGCACCTGGGAGCAGGTTACACACAAGCTGCCCTGTGGTCACGATGGCCCGCCGATCTGGCACCCAGAGGACCACAGCGCCAACCAGCCCTCGGGCACAGACGGAAGCCCCAACAGGCCGTGTCCCAAGTCTACTCCTTCTTTATATTGACTTATTCTCTTTTTAAGTCATCACATTAGATTACATTTAACATAATATTAATCAGCTATGATTTTAATTTCATGTAACTCCATTTATTAAGTCTTGTTAATGTGTCCTGAGCTATTGAAGTCCTATTCTTCACAAATTTTGAATTGTTTCCCCTCTATATTTTACAGTAAATGCTTCAAAGTTTCTTTAAATGAGTTTTGGGTCAATTTTTGTATGAGTTGAGAAATAAAGATAAGAGTTTCTGTTTTCTACACAATACTGGGAAATAGGATGCAGTTTTAAAATTCAGAAATCAGATTTGGTTTATGGGCTATCTTATGTAGATAATAAAATCTCATACCAAGGCTGGAGAGAATGGCCAGTGGTTAAGAGCACTGGCTGCTCTTACATAGCTCAATTCCCAGAACCCACATGGCAGCTCACATCTGCCTGTCACTCCAGCTCCAGGATATATGACAGCTTCACACCGGCATGCATATATCAATACACATAAAATAAAAAAAAAAATCTAAGTTGAAAAAATGTCTCCATTTATAAATGGATGTGGATTTGCCTTTATATGCAATAAGACTATGTATACATATATATGTATATTTGCCCTTCCAAAGAACTTAAAGATTGTAAAATTATTAGGTAAGAACCTTTCCTCTGTGTAATCCTAAAAGTGATAAGTACTATGAGTATAAATCAGTGGGGAAAGAGAGATTGACCAGCATATACAAGCTCCTGGGTTAAACCTTAGCACTGCAAAAGGAAGCACAAGGTGATAGACAAGGAAAAGGCAACAGGATTTGATGGCTATCTATTGAGACGTTAAACTGGAAGAAGGCTTGGATGTGATATTCAGTATTGGTTGAGTGACTTTGGTTAAGTCCCATAGCTTCTCTGAATGTCCTTTTCCTTGCTTGTAGTGCCTTTTTTTGCAGAGTTGTTTAGAGACATACATGAACTGACTGATTATGAAACTGTTTTATGAGCTACGAAAGGTTTTGTCCTTCAAGTTTCTTCGTGTGCTCTGTTCATTATTCTGCTCTAGTATTTCCAATGTTGCATTGTAATTTATTTGTCTTTGTCTGACTCTATCACCAGTATTGGTTTTTTTTGAAGCAAAATTGTTTGGTTTCTCTCTTTGAACATCAGAATTTAGCATGTAAATACTCAGCAGATGCTTGGTGAATATGTAAATAAATGTTTCATGTGGAAAATGGACTCAGATGACACTAGTTCAACTCTAGTTTTTCTGCTTCTCCTGCTGTTACAAAGTCTAGAAATAATAAGGTTGATATACACAGAAATTTTCAGAGTGAACAGCATAATGTTGCAGAACAGTTAGCGATTTGTTTAGCTTTCACATTAACATTCTAGAGCATACTTCCAAAGGAAAATTGTTGGAATGGGTTAATTGAGTTTATGTCTAAGAAGGAAGATTATGTCTTGTCAAGTGAGAAGCTGAAATTAATCTCAAAAGTAGGAAATTTGGCAAAGGAATATTATGTCTAAACAAATTCATTCGAGCACAGAGGTATTAAAAATGTTGTGAGCAGTGTGGTTAAATCATCAAAAACCAAGCTTCCTTATAAGGGACAAAACGTTTTAAAGACATGAGGCAAAGGTTTTGTTATTGTTTGAAGGAATTTGAAGTTTTATTTACAGAAGAATATTTAAAGAGTAGACTAGATATACCTACTGAAAAGGGTGTTGCTGGAAAAGATCAAAAATACAAAAGGGGACAGTGAAGTATAAATAGTAAAATGAAAGCACAAAGAGTGGAAATTAGTTTAGAAGTGACCAAATGACTTATACTCGAAGAAGAGAAAGTATCCAGCCCCTGCCTAAGGCATTGAAAAGAGACAAGTGAATATGAAAGCACCATTAGAACTCTAGTTTTCGAATGTGCCTTGCAGGAACTGACAATGGAAGAGTCATTCCTGAAAAGTAGAATCAGTGTTGAACCTGGTGTGTCTCATGAGTGGCTGCTTCCCCTTTCTCTCATGGTAGATGTGATTTTGGAGAGAATTCTGGGATAGGTGCATTATTATAGAGATGTTTTCAAAGGTTGACATTTATTACAAACAAAGTCCATAGAAAGAGTCTGTTAGGAGCCTGGTGTGATGGGGCATGACTTTAATCCTAGCACTCAGGAGGCAGTAGTAGGTAGACCTCTGTGAAATGGAGGCCAGGCTGGTCTAAAAGGCTGTTCCAGGATAGCCAAGGCTACAAAGAGAAACCCTGTCTCAAACACACAAACAAAAATCTGATATGAACTTGGTCAAGATGATCACTAGAAGCAGAAATGTTTGTGGTTTTCTTCAAAACGACACTACTCGGTTTTGCAGCTAGGTGTACTGATTACCTGACTGACTGAGACAGACACATGGTTCTGACATGTTAACACTGTCTTTGACATCAGAATCTGTCTTTGTACCTCATATTTTAATATTTTTTAGAGGAATATTTTAATAGAGGAGATGAGTGGGGGGGGGGGGAGCTTGCTCCTAAAAAGCAAATCAGACATTAAAATCCAAGCTCTGTTTCTGTAAAAAAAAAAAATGGTAATTGTTGGGTGTGTAATGTGTATGTGTTGTGGTGGTGGGGTGTGTGTAACATGTGCCACAGTACATGTGTAGAGGTCCCAAGGCAACTTTAAGGATTGTTACTCTCCTATTGTGTGGGCTTGGCAGATTGGACTCAAATCATGAAAGATTTAGGGCAAGTGCCTTTGTCCCCTGAACCATCTCACTAGTCCATAGCGCTGCCTCTTCTCGGTTGTCCAATTTTTATGAAAGTTCTTAGTATTTTAAAAAGATATTAATAAAGAACTCTCATCTCTCCATAATTCTTAGCTTTTCTGGTGTCTGTGTTACTCATCCGATTTCTTGTCCTTGTTTGTGTCTCTTATCACCTGTTCTGCTGTTCTGTTTTGCTGCTTTTTAAGACATTTTATCAGATCTCTCTCTCTCTCTCTTTCTCTCTTTCTCTCTCTCTCTCTCTCTCTCTCTCTCTCTCTCTCTCTCTCTCTCTCTCTCTCAACCATTTTATTGAGGTTTTAATTCCTCCTGTCATATTTTTAACTCCCAAGTGCTCTTTTATTACCTCAGAAGTCCTTAAAATTTCTGCTTCTTGTTTTATGGTTGTAATATCTCTGCTAATTGCTCCAAGGATGCATGTGATAGAATTTTATAATCATTTTCCTAAGTTTGAGGGCTCCTTCTCAAGGGAGTAGACCCTTCAGTCTTCTGCTGAGGTGGGGGAAAGGATGTTATTGGCCTGTGGCTAGTGGGGAAGGAAATTTGTAGGTTTCTTACCTTCTTAAGCTAACTTTCATAAGTCTCTTTTTTTTATGCATAGAGAAGGACTTGGCCTTTTTGGAGCTCTCAATATAAATTCAGTTGCCTCTAAGCTTCCCCTGCTGTGAGGTGGGAAGGCAGGTTTCTCAGATATATTGACTTAGTTACTATTTGCTAGAGCTAAAATTTATTCCAGCGTTTTCCTTTCTATATTATCCAAACTTTTGCAGTCATGACCTTTTATAATCCCTTTTACTGTAATGTAATGTTATCGGGGTTTTGAAAAGAAGCAGATTCAATGCATGAGTTCAACATTCTATCTTTAGTTAGACTCTTTTTAGTTATATCTTTATATCTTTCATGACAATTCCTTTATGGTTTAACTCCCTCATTAAATAGAATCTATTTTTGTCTTCTTTCTTTGGCCACCTTTTCTCATAGGTTGACACCCCCAACACACCCACACACAAACACACACACACACACACACTATGATATATATTAATCTTCCTAAGAAATCACACTTAATTTTAGCAAATTAGAGTTTTAAATCTCTTTAGTTAATTTTTTATATTTATTTTTGAGCAGGTCAAACATAGATAAAAGAAAAGTGAGAAAGAACTCTTGAAAGTAGGAGGGGCTCCAGAGTGAATACCTCTTTAATTCACCCTTGATTTTTGATAGGATAAAGTCTATTTTCCTTAACATTCTGAGACTTCCATAAGTTAGTCTCTCTCTATGTTTTTCAACCTGGTATTTTAGGTATTCTAAAACAATCATCCCCATTCCCACATTGACACTGAATTTTATCAGTGTACTAATTTATCTGGAACAAGTAGAGATACAATGAATATTGCCTGGTGATGTAGCTAATACACTTAGCAGTTAATCTGTTGGCTTTGAGTACATCATACAGCCACTTTCAGTCTAGGTTCCAAAAATATGCTTTCTCTATACATTGTTTATTCATTGTTCATTATAGTCTATTAGTATATTAATCTATATCTTATTTAATTTCTGCTAGATTTTGAAGATGCAAAGATGAGATTTGCAAATCGTATTCTATAAGAAATTGCCTTTACATGATAGCATGTTTAAGCCTCAGCCCAAGGACCAATTTGTATATTGTGATGTAATATTTCTTGTAATTAAATAATCCCACCAAAAGAACATTCTGACATTTGCATTAAATGTTTATGACATTTTTCTGGAAGTATGTTGTATAATGATATTCTCTATCCTCGTCCTCAGAATTGTTTTTGCTGATATCTTTATTATGAATCTAATTCTTTGGATGGAAGATTCATCAGCTGCTATCTCCTTTTATACACTGACAAGTCTCTTTGTATTGTGCTTTGGAGTTTCAACACCACTGACGTTTTTGGGAGTGTACTTTGGGAAAAGGAAAGAGGTAAACTTTCACAGTACTGCTTTTGACTTTTGAATGATGCCTGAAATACTTTACTGTGCATATGTTATATAAATACAAAAATATCAGTGAAAACAATATTAAAATCATTTTTTGAATTGACAGTATAAAAATAGGTAAGTAAAAGACAGTATCATGTTAAAAGATACTATTTAATGTATTTTCCACATTGTAGGTTATTTACATTTCTTTTTATCTCTGATGGACAAAATTAAAAGGGCATATTATAGGAAAGCTGACATCAAGTACCTTAGAAAATAAATGTTTGTATAGTGGGAGAAGAGAGCAAAGAAATAATCATAAATGGGATGTTCAGTTACTGATCTGAAGTTAGCTTAATTCTACATAGAGGGAGGAAAAAGGAACAGGATGCCTAAAAATGACTAACTCAGGCCACTCTATGAGAGGACTGTACAAAAGTAGTTTGAGATTGTAGGTGGAAAGTTTAAAAAATGATTCAAAGGGAGATGAAGTTCTATAGGAAGCAGGAGAATGAAAATATTGACTACTATTGATCAATTCATGGATAAATTTATCTAAAAGATAAATTCTTAGATAAAATTGGAGAGAAGTTTTAAACATGCCTATTTAATATTAGTATAGTCACAAGTAAATCTTGTCAAATAAGTCCTTTGAAATGTATTTGGAAAAGCAAATACTGAGGACTGCAGATGTAGGTAAGTTGATAGAGTACTTGGCTACCATGAGGAAGTCCTGGGTTCAATCCCTGGCAAAAATGGGCTTTGGTGGCATATGCCTGTGTGTAAACCACCACACCTGACTTCAAATGATATTTGTTATATTAAAGAAAATATACCCCAAAATTATTTTGCCTGTTACTGTTTATGCTTTAATGTAACTACTAAAATCTTAAAAAGTATATATGTAAATAATGTACTGTACTTCTGTTTACATTATAATTTTATTGCATGGGGTGACCTAGTTTTAGCCCCCAAGACATGCATGTTCTGTTCAAATTCAAGATCCTGGACTGTATTGCAATTATGACTATGAATTTCTTTGTTTCATTCATTCTTATTTTTATTTTTACACAGTTCGAGTTTCCAGTTTACACACAAAAGAAGCATAATGTGGGTCCCCAAAGGACTTTCTTTACAAAATCAACAATTACCATTATGCTTAGAAGTCTTTTACCCTTTGGTTGTATTTTTCTGCAACTTTCTTACATTCTAAACCATATTTGGTAAGTATTGGATCTCAGTAAACTCAAGTTTAGTTTAATATCTAATAATAGTGCATATTTATAGGGTAGTAGTATAATACTTCAGAACTTGTATGTAATGTTCAAAGATAAAATCAAGGAAGATGGATAATGTCTACCAAAATAAAATGAAGAGTAAGTTCTAATGTTCAAAAGGCTTTTAGTTGCCTGTAAGTCTAACACCAGTGGATATAACAGCCTTTTTTGGTCTGAAAACACACACACACACACACACACACACAAAATCTTTTTTAAAATGTTAGCTTTAAAAAGGAAGTAAAATGCAGTAACTGTGTTGTTTTTTTTATAATACTTTTGTACTTTAGTCTTTCAAAAAACCCTGTCCTGGAGTCTGTAGACTAGGCTGGCCCAGACAGAGACATCCTGTCTCTGTCTTCCAAATCCTGGGATTAAAGGTGTGTGCTATGAGGCCTGGCTCAAACAAGTCTTTTAAGGCCTCAAAAATTAGCTTTAGTGGTACCCATTAAAAACTTATTTTTTAAACTAGTGTTGTGACAAATTGGTTTGAAAGGAAAGCAATAAAATCTGAGACTGTCAGATTGGTTATGTAGTTCCATTAAGAGTGCCTGCTTAATATTTCTAAGGCCCTCAGTTTAATTTCAGAAAAACAAATCTGTCAAAAAAAAGTGTCAAAATGAGAATTAGTATTTTCTGCACTGAAAAAGGAGTGTGTATAACTTGTACATGTTTATTAATTATAGAACATTTAGAGCTTCAAAGGCAAAGGAGTACTTGATTATGTAATTTTCTGGTATCTAATGTATCCATTGATATTTTTGACGTTTACAATGTTTCATTTCTGAAAAGAAAGTATATCTTTAAATATGTATAGAAATATTGATGAGTCCCAAGTGAGAACTTAGTTATGTAAACAAAGAAAGAAACATGGATAAATGGCTACACTTGTATCTAGAAAAGATGGTGCTCAAATCTGAAACTATGTTAGTAAGGCATTGATTGCTTTCAGTATTATATGGTTGGATGGAAGTTTGGAATAAAGAGTTTAAATGCTGGCCAGCTGTGGTGGCACAGGCCTTTAATCCCAGCACTTGGGAGTGCAGAGACAGCAGTTCTCTGAGGACAGCCTGGTCTACATAGTGAGTTCTAGTGTCAGGACATCCAGAGTTATATAGAGAGACCCTATCTCAGAAAGAGAAAGTGTGTGTGTGTGTGTGTGTGTGTGTGTGTGTGTGTGTGTGTTGGGGGGGTGGATATTAGAGAATTGTTTGGTAGCATTTTGGATAGATTTGGGTAGATTTGAACTATATAATATTGAAAATTTTAAATTTTGTGTTTGCTTTTAGGTCTCCTGATATGTACTACCTGTTTGCCTTCTTTCTCTTACTCTTCTTAGTTTTTATGATTTCCTGTTCAGAAGTTATAGTTCTGCTATGCTATTTTTGGCTGCGTGCTGAGGTAAAGACATAAATATTAATATTACTTAAGTATTCTAAACTTACATTATTGGAATTAGAGTGTGCGCTCAGAAGGGTATTGAAATATATATTAACTTCATGGTTTTTACTACTTGGAAAAAGTTTTATATTATGTTTTCCTAATGATATATTTTGACTTTGATGTAGCTACTGAGTGCCACTTTGATGCAAGATTGAAAAAGAAAGTGATTTCTCTTTGAGTGGCTACGATAATTTCTGCTTGTTATTCAGTTAACATTGAAAAATATGACAGTGGGGGTACTGATTTGAGTATAAAAATATGGCGGTGGGTGACTGATTTGAGTTTAGACATGTAAAAAACCTACTATAGTGTTTTTTTGAAATAATTAAAGGTTTCTTTGCAACTTCAGTCAGGATTGTATTTTGTGGGATTGAGTTTGTTGCTTTACAGGTCCCTTTCTCTTATATAATACTTTTTATTTCATTCTCGTGATTTTAGACCCCGATGCCACTTGAACGACTGGTAGTGTAGTACAGTAGTGCATTGTCGTTTTTTTTTCAATCTCCCTTTAAAAAATGATTTATTTTACTTATTGGGTGTGTGTGTGTGTGTGTGTGTGTGTGTGCGTGTGTGTGTGTGTGCGCGCACTCCTTTAACTGATAGACCATCTCTCTAGCCCTACATTATTTCAGAGTTAGCATTAGGGTTAAGCTTAGGTTAAATCTCAAAAAATCATCATTTTATTGGAGTTAAATATGATTGTCTACAGGTGACAACGAGAGGTTTATATACTTGCTGCTTTGCAGCATTATATAGGTCGTGAGTGTGTGTGTGTGTGTGTGTGTGTGTGTGTGTGTGTGTGTGTGTGTGTGTGATTGCATGTGTATTGTACTTAGCTAGTTAGCTAATGGTATATCCTCTGGTACATTTTTATCATAAAGAGAATGTGTAACAATTATTAAGGAGCCTAAAGGAACAAACATATTGTGGGGATATTTTTCTTCTTAGAAAATATTTGGGGCATCTTAAACATCAGTTATTAACCAAAAGAACTCATGGTACCAAATATCAGTATACATGTGGCTAGAGTTTGTTATAGAGAAAAACACACATCATTGTGAGCAAGGAAAAAAGACCCAGTTCATATGACATGGCAAGACCAGGCTGCATATTAACCTCAGTCATGTCCCTCATGGATCCTGAATTTAACCAATGAAATAATACTCCATTAGCTATAAGGTCCATCTTATATTTCTTTTTTAATTATAGTTCTAAATATTTTATTTTTTTATTATTCTTTAATCTCTTTTTACAGTCCAGTCATTATTTCCCCTCCTAGTCTGCCCTCTGACTTCTTCATCCTATTTCTTCTCCCCCCAACCCCACCCCTATCTCCAAGAAGATGTCTCCACATAGCCCCCAACCCCAACAGACCTCTGTATTCCCTGGGGCCTCCAGTCTCTTGAGGGTTAGATGTGTCTTCTCTCACTGAGGCCAGACCTGGCAGTCCTTTGTTGTACATATTTCTATAGTGCTTTTTCTTGTATCTGACCTAAGCCATCACCAGACACAGCACTTTTTCTAATAATGGGTTTTATTCTGATGTTTTCTTACATCTTTAATTTTTTTACATTATAATTAAATTTCTTCCTTCTCTTTTCTACCTGAATACCTTCCCATACACCCCTCCTTGTTCTCTTTTAAATGTGTTGTTTCTTCTTTATTGTTTTTGTGTGTATGTGTATACACACACACACACACTTTCTTAAATACAACCTGCTTACTCTGTTATGTTATTTGTTATGTATGTTTTCAGGGCTAGTCATTTGGTATAAAATAACAAATTAGTGCATTCTTCCCTAGGGAAGACTATTTGCCCCATTCTTAGTATACCTTAGTTGCCTTTGTGGTCTCATGGGCTCCCTTCCCCATCCACTTTGACATGTCTATGAAACTTCTCTTTGCAATAGATGGAGACAACTATAGCAAAACACACCAATCAAAACGCAGAATTGAGGAACCCAGTCCTAATAGTTACATCTTCAAAACACTCCTATACCGAAGCTCAGGGAACAAATACGGAAGAGGGAATGGAAAGATTGTAAGAGCCAGAGGGTCAGAGATTGCTGTGGAATTTTGTCTCCTAGTAAGATCACAAGCTACACCTATAAAGTCTCACCAATACGACTGCCCACTCATGAGCTTTCCCCATATCTATATAGTGTATTTAGTTATATTTATGTCATAATCCTTTTGTATACCCCACCACTGCTCCTGAAATCCTTCCTCTTCACAACTGGTTCCCTTTCATGTTTTTCCACTTCTTTTCCTTTTTGGTAACACATAGAGTTTAGATACAATTTCTTACAGGAGCATGGGTGAGGGGTTATCTATAGGAACATGGGAAAATCACAAGTGGCTATACAACTGAGGAAATTACCTTTCCTTTTCCTAGTAATCTTTTTATATACTTGGTGCATTTATATACGTGGCAAAGGTGGGACCTTTTGATTCCTTCCTTTCTCGGATAGAATGCTAATAGTTCTAGTGTTGTACATGTCTGGGGCTGATAATCATAGTTTCTGTGAGTTTAAGAGTGCAATGACCATGTTATGCACAGTAGAAAGTATTCTATAATACTATACTCCTTCCTCTGATGGTAATTTTTTTTTCTACTAACTATTCCCCATGTATCCTGAGATTTAGAGGTAGTTATATAGTTGTTCCATCCAGGGATAAACACTATAGAATCTCACTACTACAGCTGGTTGCCAACTAATACTAGATAGTGGGATCCTCTTACTGAAAACACCATAGCATTTGGTCATCAGACATAGATAAATCAAGCTGGTACTGACCTGGAACCTCCCTCTCTGTTGTCTGGTTCCTGTAGTACTGAAAGAGAACCCATAGACTGCTAGAGGAGAAACTACTAAGTTTGAGTTTTCATAGCTTCGATCATATCATTTGTATAAGGCAGATTGGAAAACTTTATTTTCTCAGAGTTAGCATTTAGGTTCAGCAAATATATAAAGTGAAAAATGGGAGCTAGGAAAGTACATCAGTGGCTAAAGTGTTTGCTCTTGTCATTAACAGTTTTACTCAGCTATGGATATTTGTGTTATAATACCAAACAGCCAGGTGGAACACATGGCCATTGTTACAATAGTGGCAAGTCTGTTACTGTGGTAACCAATTACTTTCTGTTGGATTTGAGACACTCTGAACAGGAGGAAATGCATATCTGGTATAGTAACCTTAGTCAACATTCTGTTTGGCTAGATTACAGGCCCTAGTGTGAAAGCCACTGCTATAGTTCTCCTTAATGGGTATAAGTACCTATCATATTTCCTCCTGAATATTTTGTTTATTATAACATATCAGTGCTGCTGTCAGCTTTGCTCATACAGACTTAGTTTTTGCAGTAGATGGTGGTTACTGTAGAAACTCCAAACTGGCCTCAGCATAACTCCCATCAGTAAAGGAAGCTGAGCTGAATGCCTTCCAGGGCTGAGGCAGTCTTAAAATAGTATTCATGAATTACAACTCATGCTTAAGAGTGCATATGCCATATCTCTGGAAACAGTTTATAGAAGCTAAAACATCTCAAACAGGATATAAGTATGTGTTTAATTAAATTGCTTATGAAACTTTAACTTTTATTTTTTGTTTTTAGAAAATTTTATTTTATTGTTTATATGTTTGAGTATTTTGACTGCATGTTTGTCTGCACCATGTGTGTACAGTATCTGCAGGGGTATGAAAAGGGCATCAGATTCTTTGGAACTGGAGTGAGGTAAGAGTTATGAGCTACTATGTGCATGCTGGGACTTAAACCTGGGTCCTCTAGAAGTACAGTTTGTGCTTTTCATCACTGAGCCATCTCTCCAGCTACCACATTTTATTATTCTTAATTAATAATGCTATAGAGTTCGTATTGTGTTATCACAGCAATTGCTAGTCCATTTATAGTTAAGGTATCACCTAAATAGTATGTTTTTCTGTTTTTACAGGATCATGCTTGGTGGTGGAGAGCCTTTTTGACCAGCAGTTTTACATCTGTTTATATTTTTATATATGCATTCCATTACTTTTTTACCAAACTTCAAGTCTCTAGCATTGGAAGTGTCTTTATGTACTTTGGATATGCATTTATCCTAGTGCTAGTTTTCTTCCTTTTCACAGGTAAGTGGCAGCAGAATTATGTAGTATATTTTAGAGTCTCGAAGGAGTCTTAGAGACAGTTGAAATCTAATAAATGCCAACTAACTATTAGAGAAAGGAATAGGGAAAACAGTCACCATGCTCATTCATATGTTTTTGGCATCAAAGATTGTGAAGCCTGGGGAACTGGATGAACCTCATGTACTTAGTTGCAATATTTTTCCTGTGGAACCTTTTAATCAGCAGGGATGTATTCCAAATGACAAAGTGGCTTAAATGTAATCAACTTTGAGTTGTCTCCAGGTATAAAACTTAAGAGATTTAAATAACTTTTGAATTATTAAAATTAAATCAATTATTTGGTCATATATGCAATTATAAGTCAAGGAAAAGATATCTATACTTGTAAAGATTAGTAAAATGATCATTAATATTTTGGTTAAATGTAGTGGAAATGTTTTTCTTGCTTAGTGCTTGAATCAGTTGAAAAAATAATTTTTTTAAATGACTTAAAGATATAATGAAGTTGCAGAGGCATTAGACCTTCTGAACACAAAAGTTAATGTTTTAGCTTGATTCACTACTAAGTTTGAGTTTTCATAGCTCAGATTGTATCACTTGTATAAGGCAGATTGGAGAATGTTATTTTCTCGGAGTTATCATTTAGGTTCAGCAAATATATAAAATGAAAAATGGGAGCTGGGAAAGTACATCAGTGGCTAAAAGTGTTTGCTGTACAATCATGAGGGCCTGAGGACAGATATTAGTCCATTAGTCTTTAGTCATGGCAGGGAGCATGGTGGCATGTATGGATGTATGGTGCTGGAGAAGTGTCTAAGACCTTTACATCCTGATCCACAAGCGCGCGCGCGCGCGCGCACACACACACACACACACACACACACACACACACACGTACACACACACACACCCCTACCTCTTGGGATGGGCATTTGAAACCTCAGAGCCTACCCCTTGGTGAAATACTTCTTCCAATATGGCCACACTTCCTCCAGCAAGGACATACCACCTAATCCTTCTAATTCTTTCAAAGAGTTCCATTCCATCTGCCAAGAACAAGTCTCAGTTTGGAGAGAATTTCTGAGAGAAAGGGTATTTGAGAGTGGCTAAACAAATAACTCAAAGTCAAATCATGGGTTGTAAACTGGAGGCCTATCTTCTGTGTAACCGCAGCTTCATTCAAAAGGGTTACTGGGTTCCCTGGAAAGAGAGCTGGGGAGAGAAAAGGGGTGATGAGAAAAACATGGAACCAAGACAAGATTTCCTGCTCAAGGCTCAAAGTTTAATGGAGATATCCAAATATATATAGGCGGGGGTGGGGACCCTTCCCCCCAAAGGCTGGAAACGGGGGTGGGGGGTGGGTGGGATGTGTCTCCAGAACTGGTTCTGCTTGCTCCACAGGTCGCTGGCTCTGCAGGTGGCTGGCGTCAGTTGGTGGCTAGTGTCTTTCAGGGGGCTGCAGATCATTGGAGAACAAAGGGCTAGAGCTCCGCCCCAGGTGGGAAGCGGTGGCCAGCCCCAGCCCCGAGTTCCAAAACTCCCGCTCAAAGGGGAGGGCACACTTCTGCTCAAGACAGCTTTCCAGATTGCTCTGCTTAAGACAGTTCTCCAAGCAGTTCTCTTCCTATTCTAAAACTTCCCTGGATAGCTCATCTCTTGCCCAGTTTTTCATTTTACATATCAATTCAGTCATTACCCCAGGTTCTCTTTTGATTGTCTCATGAATCAGCATCCCAGAACCCCCAGCCCCTTGATTCTTAGGAGACAGCAAGCATATATATATTTTTTTAACATTGTAAAACAATTCACAGATCTGCCTGCCAGTGTTAAGCATAGGCAATAAGCTAGGTGAGTGGGATACCACCCTGAAATTACTGTTTCTACCACGCCTGAGCCTAACCTTGCTCTGTCCTAGGCCAACCCTGAATTCACGAATCTACCTGCCTCTGTTAGCATAAACAAAAAACTTAGCTGGGTGGGATTTTTCTGTGATCACTACTCCCTAAATCTCATCTCCTTCCTCAGTATGTTTCTGACAATTTGGCACATAGTGCAGCTGCCTCTGTTCTTTATACAATTCATATTGCATCCTTATACAATTCATATTGCATCCTTATACAATTCATATTGCATCCTTATACAATTCATATTGCATCCTTATACAATTCATATTGCATCCTTATATTTTACATTGTTAAGAAGTTATATATTTTGGAGGTTGGAAAGATGGCTCAGTGGTTAAGAGCACTGACTCTTCTTCTTAGAGGTCCTGAGTTCAATTACCAGAAACCACATGGTGGCTTACAACCTTTTGTAATGGAATCTGATGTCCTCTTCTGGTGTGACTGAAGACAGTGACAGTGTACTCACATATATAAAATAAATTAAAATAAAAAAGAAATTATATATTTTTAAACTTATGTTTTTAGAGTTCTTTCCTACAGCCTTAATGGCTGCCTGAGGGTCCCAGAGTTTACCATTTTGCTAAAGACATAGACACACCCTCAACTCCTGGAGTCTTGCTGTTTCTAATTATCATGAAATCATTAACGTTAACAGGGAGACCATTTCTCGAGGGAGGAATGTGAAAATATGTACATTACTATACAAACAACCATTATATCCACAGCAGGCATCAACAGTCATGGAGGTCCATGCCTGCTGTCTGGGATCCAGTGGCAGGGACCAAGTCATTCCAACCCTACCAAGAGACTTGGCACCCAGCTGACTAAGTTTTTAAATAGATGTACCTTTGTGTAAATGTAACTATTACTCTCTCTTTTTTTTTTTTTTCTGGTGTAGCTTTATTTTATTTTTATTTATTTATTTTTTATTGAATATATTCTTCATTTACATTTCAAATGTTATACCCCTTCCCGGTTTCCCCTCCCCCAAAACTCCCAACCCATCCTCCCACCCCCTGCCTCCAAGAATATGCTCCTCCACCCAACCCACTCCCATGACCCCAACTTGATTTCCCCACACTGGGGCCTCTATTGAGCTTTCACAGGACCAAGGACCTCTCCTCCCACTGATGCCCAACAAGGCATTCCTCTGCCAATCTTTTGGCTGGAACCACATGTACCCATTGATTGTTGGCTTAGTCCCTGGGAGCCCTGGGGCGTCTTGTTGGCCGACATTTGGTTCTTCCCATGGGACTGCAACCCCCTCCCCTGCCCCCCAGCTCCTCCAGTCTGCCCTCCAACTCCTCCATTGTGAACCCTGTGCTCAGTCCTTTTTTTTTTTTTTTTTAATTTAATTTAATTTTATTTTTTTAATTTACATTCCAAATCACTTCCCCTTTCCCGTTTCCTCCCTCCCCGAAAGTCCCATAAGCCCCCTTCCCTCCCTCTTTTCTCCGTTCAACCCCCTCTCATTACTCTGTCCTGGCGTTCCCCTACATCCAGTCTTTCCAGGACCAGGGGTCTCTCCTTCCATCTTTTTAGAAATCTATTGATATGCTGATTGTGTCTAGGGTATTCTGAGATTCTGGGTCAATATCCCCTTATCAGTGACTGCATACCATGTGTGATCTTTTGTGATTGGGTTACCTCACTAAGGATGATATTTTCAAGTTCTGACCATTTGCCTAGGAATTTCGTGAATTCATTGTTTTTAATTGCAGAGTAGTATTCCATTGTGTAAATATACCACATCTTCTGAATCCATTCCTCCGTTGAGGGACATCTGGGTTCTTTCCAGCTTCTGGCTATTATAAATAAGGCTGCTATGAATATAGTGGAGCATGTGTCCTTATTGCATGCAGGTAAAGTCTCTGGGTATATGCCCAGGAGTGGTATAGCCGGATCCTCCGGAAGTGTCATGCCCAGTTTTCTGAGGAGCCGCCAGACTGCTTTCCAGAGTGGTTGTACCAGCCTGCAATTCCACCAGCAGTGGAGGAGTGTTCCTCTTTCTCCACATCCTCGCCAACAACTGCTGTCTCCTGTGTTTTTGATCTTAGCCATCCTGACTGGTGTGAGATGGAATCTCAGGGTTGTTTTGATTTGCATTTCCCTAATGACTAAGGATGATGAACATCTCTTTAGGTGCTTCTCAGCCATTAGATATTCTTCAGGTGAGAACTCTTTGTGGAGCTCTGTACCCCATTTTTTAATAGGGTTACTTGCCTCTCTGGAGTTTAACTTCTTGAGTTCTTTGTATATCTTGGATATTAGCCCTCTGTCGGATGTAAGGTTGGTAAAGATCATTTCCCAGTTAGTTGGTTGCCGCTTTGTCTTTTTGACGGTGTCTTTTGCCTTGCAAAAACTTTGTAATTTAATGAGGTCCCATTTGTCTATTCTTGGTCTTAGAGTATAAGCTATTGGAGTTCTGTTCAGGAAATTCTCCCCTGTGCCCATATGTTCAAGGTTCTTCCCTAGTTTCCCTTCTATTAGTTTCAGTGTGTCTGGTTTTATGTGGAGATCTTTGATCCACTTAGAATTGAGCTTAGTGCAAGGAGATAAGGATGGGTCAATTTGCATTCTTCTGCATGTTGACCTCCAGCTGAGCCAGCACCATTTGTTGAAAAGGCTATCTTTTTTCCACTGGATGGTTTTAGCTCCTTTGTCAAAGATCAAGTGACCATAGGAGTGTGGATTCATTTCTGGGTCTTCAATTCTGTTCCATTGATCTACATGTCTGTTACTGTACCAATACCATGCAGTTTTTAACACTATTGCTCTGTAGTACAGCTTGAGGTCCGGGATACTGATTCCCCCAGAGGTTCTTTTACTCTTGAGAATAGTTTTAGCTATTCTGGGTTTTCTGTTATTCCAGATGAATTTTTGAATTGCTCTTTCTAACTCTATGAAGAATTGAGTTGGGATTTTGATGGGGATTGCATTGAATCTGTGTATTACTTTTGGTAAGATGCTCATTTTTACTATATTAATCCTGCCAATCCATGAGCATGGCAGATTTTTCCATCTTCCGAGGTCTTCTTCAATTTCTTTCTTCAGAGACTTGAAGTTCTTGTCATACAGATCTTTCACTTGTTTGGTTAGCGTCACGCCAAGATACTTAATATGGTTTGTGGCTATCGTAAAGGGTATTATTTCTCTTACTTCTTTCTCAGCCTGCTTATCCTTTGAGTATAGGAAGGCTTCTGACTTGCTTGAGTTGATTTTATATCCGGCCACTTTGCTGAAGTCGTTTATCAGCTGTAGGAGTTCTCTGGTGGAGTTCTTTGGGTCGCTTATGTATACTATCATATCGTCTGCAAATAGTGATAGTTTGACTTCTTCCTTTCCAATTTGTATCCCTTTGACCTCTTTTTCTTGTCTAATTGCTCTAGCTAGAACTTCAAGTACTATATTGAAAAGATATGGAGAGAGAGGGCAGCCTTGTCTAGTCCCTGATTTTAGTGGGATTGCTTCAAGTTTCTCTCCGTTTAGATTGATGCTGGCTACTGGTTTGCTGTAAATTGCTTTTACTATGTTTAGATATGGGCCTTGAATTCCTGATCTTTCCAAGACCTTTAGCATGAAAGGATGCTGAATTTTGTCAAATGCTTTCTCAGCATCTAATGAGATGACCATGTGGTTTTTTTCTTTGAGATTGTTTATGTAGTGGATTACATTGATGGATTTCCTTATATTGAACCATCCCTGCATCCCTGGGATGAAGCCTACTTGATCGTGGTGAATGATCGTTTTGATGTGTTCTTGGATTCGGTTGGCAAGAATTTTATTGAGTATTTTTGCATCGATATTCATAAGAGAGATTGGCCTGAGATTCTCTTTCTTTGTCGGATCTTTGTGTGCTTTTGGTATTAGTGTAATTGTGGCTTCATAGAACGAGTTGGGTAGTGTTCCTTCTGTTTCTATTTTGTGGAACAGTTTGAAGAGTATTGGTGTTAGGTCTTCTTTGAAGGTCTGATAGAATTCTGCACTAAAACCATCTGGACCTGTGCTTTTTTTGGTTGGAAGACTTCCTATGACAACTTCTATTTCTTCAGGGGTTATAGGACGGTTTAGATGGTCTATTTGATCCTGATTTAATTTTGGTACTTGGTATCTGTCAAGGAAATTGTCCATTTCCTCAAGATTTTCTAGTTGTGTTGAATACAGGTTTTTGTAGTAGGATCTGATGATTTTTTGAATTTCCTCAGTTTCTGTTGTTATCTCTCCCTTTTCGTTTCTGATTTTATTAATTTGGATACTATCTCTGTGCCCTCTGGTTAGTCTGGCTAAGGGCTTATCTATCTTGTTGATTTTCTCAAAGAATCAACTCCTCGTTTTGTTGATTCTTTGTATGGTTTTATTTGTTTCTACTTGATTGATTTCAGCCCTGAGTTTGATGATTTCCTGCCTTCTACTCCTCTTTGGTGTATTTGCTTCTTTTTGTTCCAGGGCTTTCAGGTGTGCCATTAAGCTGTTAGTGTATGCTGTCTCCCGTTTCTTTTTGGTGGCACTCAGGGCTATGAATTTTTCTCTTAGCACTGCTTTCATTGTGTCCCATAAGTTAGGGTATGTTGTGCCTTCATTTTCATTAACTTTCAAAAAGTCTTTGATTTCTTTCTTTATTTCCACCTTGACCAAGTAACTATTATTCTCTAATGATAATTGTTGTTTCCAAGGCTTACTGCTTTGGTCTGCTAACCTAGGTCTAGTCCTGGAAGCTTCTAGCCTCTGTACATTTTTTTCTATGCATAGAATGTTTTTAGCCTCTAAGACTTAATGTTGAATAAGCTCACCCCTTCCTAGTTCTTTTTGCTCTCTGGATGGCTGATTCAACTCAGCTGTTCTGGCTCAAACTCATGTCCAATCTGACAGATTCAAACTGGCTTCTCTGGGCTTTGCCATAATTGTTCTGATTGGCCTCAGACTAACTTTTGCAATTTGTTCTAATCTTCGGGCTCCTCATTCTATGTTCTCTCTCTCTCTCTCTCTCTCTCTCTCTCTCTCTCTCTCTCTCTCTCTCTCTCTCTCTCTCTCTCGTCTCTGTACAACTGTTCCAGTAAAACTGCCTCCTTCCTTTCTCTACACTGCCCCTTAAGTAGCTTCACTTTTCTGTTTATTCTCTAAGAACTTATTCTGTCAAATCTTTCTCTGATTCATCATTTTGCCTGACACTCAATTAATTAGACATTATATTCAAACATGAGTGTTTCCTTCTACAAACTAACTTTATCTTCATTGTTTAGGATTAAAGATATGTACTAAGGGCATGCCCGTATTCTAGTCAGAGGGATTAAAGATGTGGGTGTAGGGCTGGGCCACACCACAACTATAAACAGGGTTTTTTCAGTAAATAACACAGTCTCTGGGGTTCACAATCTGATTAAATATCCTATAGCACCTATGGGGCCATTCTTATTCACGCCATCACAACACACATCGTTGTATACATTGCACACAGAGGTATACGCACACAAACACACACATACACAGACATACACACAGTCCTTGAGAAAAAAGTAAACTTACATGAGAAAATAGGCATCTTTATAGTTTTTTTAAAAATATACCTAAAATTGGATTACTTTTGATATACTGCTGGAATCATCTCCTCAGTAAGGAATCTGCAGAGCGTCTATCATCACTTAGCTACCAGCATTTCTAGTTACAATGGAAGACCAGAACATTTTTCATCATTATAGCCTAACTCAATTCTGCATGTTATTTTCTTTTACTTTTACCTGAACTATGCAAATAAGGCTAAGGAGTGAAGCTCAGTGGCAGAACACTTTACTAGCATGTTCAAGATCAACTCTGGTTTTAGTTCCCAGCAGTACAAGAAAAAAACCATTATGCATATGAATCATAAGTATACAATGTGATGTGTTAGCATAAACTGAAACAAAGAGTCTTTGTAATTAGCACCTACAAAGATCATCAGCCCTGAAACTGCAGCTAGGCCTCTTTCTACTCGCTTTTTACAAGTACAACCACTACCCTGACGTTTTTTTTAATTTTATTTTATTTTCTAAGTTTTTTTTATTTACATTCAAAATCATTTCCTGTTTCCTCCCTCCCCGAAAGTCCCATAAGCCCCCTTCCCTCCCCCTGTTCCCCATTCAACCCCCTCTCGCTTCTCTGTCCTGGCATTCCCCTACATCCAGTCTTTCCAGGACCAGGGGTCTCTCCTTCCATCTTCTAGGAAATCTATTGATATGCGAATTGTGTCTAGGGTATTCCGAGATTCCGGGTTAATATCCCCTTATCAATGACTGCATACCATGTGTGTTCTTTGGGATTGGGTTACCTCACTAAGGATGATATTTTCAAGTTCTGACCATTTGCCTTGGAATTTCGTGAATTCATTGTTTTTAATTGCAGAGTAGTATTCCATTGTGTAAATATACCACATCTTCTGAATCCATTCCTCCGTTGAGGGACATCTGGGTTCTTTCCAGCTTCTGGCTATTATAAATAAGGCTGCTATGAACATAGTGGAGCATGTGTCCTTATTGCATGCAGGGGAAGCCTCTGGGTATATGCCCAGGAGTGGTATAGCCGGATCCTCTGGGAGTGTCATGCCCAGTTTTCTGAGGAACCGCCAGACTGCTTTCCAGAGTAGTTGTACCAGCTTGCAATTCCACCAGCAGTGGAGGAGTGTTCCTCTTTCTCCACATCTTCGCCAACAACTGCTGTCTCCTGTGTTTTTGATCTTAGCCATTCTGACTGGTGTGAAATGGGATCTCAGGGTTGTTTTGATTTGCATTTCCCTAATGAGTAAGGATGATGAACATCTCTTTAGGTGCTTCTCAGCCATTAGATATTCTTCAGGTGAGAACTCTTTGTTTAGCTCTGTAGCCCATTTTTTAATAGGGTTACTTGCCTCTCTGGAGTTTAACTTCTTGAGTTCTTTGTATATATTGGATATTAACCCTCTGTCAGATGTAGGGTTGGTAAAGATCATTTCCCAGTTAGTTGGTTGCCGCTTAGTCTTTTTGACAGTGTCTTTTGCCTTGCAAAAACTTTGTAATTTAATGAGGTCCCATTTGTCAATTCTTGATCTTAGACCATAAGCTATTGGAGTTCTATTCAGGAAATTCTCCCCTGTGCCCATATGTTCAAGGTTCTTCCCTAGTTTTCTTTCTATTAGTTTCAGTGTGTCTGGTTTTATGTGGAGGTCCTTGATCCACTTGGAATTGAGCTTAGTGCAAGGAGATAAGAATGGGTCAATTTGCATTCTTCTGCATGTCGACCTCCAGTTGAGCCAGCACCATTTGTTGAAAAGGCTATCTTTTTTTCCACTGGATGGTTTTAGCTCCTTTGTCAAAGATTAAGTGACCATAGGAGTGTGGATTCATTTCTGGGTCTTCAATTCTGTTCCATTGATCTACATGCCTGTCACTGTACCAATACCATGCAGTTTTTTTTAACACTATTGCTCTGTAGTACAGCTTGAGGTCCGGGATACTGATTCCCCCAGAGGTTCTTTTACTCTTGAGAATAGTTTTAGCTATCCTGGGTTTTCTGTTATTCCAGATGAATTTTTGAATTGCTCTTTCTAGATTGATGTTGGCTACCAGTTTGCTGTAAATTGCTTTTACTATGTTTAGATATGGGCCTCGAATTCCTGATCTTTCCAAGACCTTTAGCATGAAAGGATGCTGAATTTTGTCAAATGCTTTCTCAGCATCTAATGAGATGACCATGTGGTTTTTTCTTTGAGATTGTTTATATAGATGGATTTCCTTATATTGAACCATCCCTGCATCCCTGAGATGAAGCCTACTTGATCGTAGTGAGTGATCATTTTGATGTGTTCTTGGATTCGGTTGGCAAGAATTTTATTGAGTATTTTTGCATTGATATTCATAAGAGAGATTGGCCTGAGATTCTCTTTCTTTGTCGGATCTTTGTGTGCTTTTGGTATTAGCGTAATTGTGGCTTCATAGAATGAGTTGGGTAGTGTTCCTTCTGTTTCTATTTTGTGGAATAGTTTGACAAGTATTGGTGTTAGGTCTTCTTTGAAGGTCTGATAGAATTCTGCACTAAAACCATCTGGACCTGTGCTTTTTTTGGTTGGAAGACTTCCAATGACCACTTCTATTTCTTCAGGGGTTATAGGACGGTTTAGATGGTCTATTTGATCCTGATTTCATTTTGGTATTTGGTATCTGTCAAGGAAATTGTCCATTTCCTCCAGATTTTCTAGTTGTGTTGAATACAGGCTTTTGTAGTAGGATCTGATGATTTTTGAATTTCCTCAGTTTCTGTTGTTATCTCTCCCTTTTCGTTTCTGATTTTATTAATTTGGATACTATCTCTGTGCTCTCTGGTTAGTCTGGCTAAGGGCTTATCTATCTTGTTGATTTTCTCAAAGAACCAACTCCTCATTTTGTTGATTCTTCGTATGGTTTTATTTGTTTCTACTTGATTGATTTCAGCCCTGAGTTTGATGATTTCCTGCCTTCTACTCCTCTTGGGTGTATTTGCTTCTTTCTGTTCCAGGGCTTTCAGGCGTGCCATTAAGCTGCTAGTGTATGCTGTCTCCCGTTTCTTTTTGGAGGCACTCAGGGTTATGAATTTTCCTCTTAGCACCGCTTTCATTGTGTCCCATAAATTAGGGTATGTTGTGCCTTCATTTTCATTAAATTTTAAAAAGTTTTTGATTTCTTTCTTTATTTCCTCCTTGACCAAGTTATCATTGAGTAGAGCATTGTTCAGCCTCCATGTGTATGTGGGTTTTCTGTTGTTTTTGTTGCCATTAAAGACCACCCTTACTCCATAGTGATCTGATTGGAGGCATGGGATTAGTTCGATCTTCTTATATCTGTTGAGGTCTGATTTGTGATCAATTATATGGTCGATTTTGGAGAAGGTACCATGAGGTGCTGAGAAGAAGGTGTATTCTTTTGCTCTAAGATGAAATGTTCTATATATATCTGTTAGTTCCATTTGGTCCAAGCTTCAATTAGATTCACTGTGTCCCTGTTTAGTTTCTGCTTTCCTGAATGATCCATTTCAGAGAGCGGGGACTACCCTGACTTTTAATAGCAGAGATCAGTTTGTCCTAAATTTGAATATAGAAGTATGTGCTTACATACAGAATAAACCATTTTATGTCTGGTTTCTTTAGCAGATGCTTTCTTTCTCTCATTATTGCTTGTAAAAGTGATCATTACCAATGTCTGTAAATGGAGTCTAAATTTCTCATATATTTTGTTTGGATCACTCCATCCTACCCCATGAGTAATCTATTTATGTAGTGTACAGTTAGTTAGATACATAGAAGTTTCCTCATATTCAAGTGACACCAGTCTAAGACCCCAGGGAATGCCTGAAACCGTACATAATATTGAAAAATAAATACATATGTACGCATATGCGTGTGTGCACGCGCGCACACACACACACACACACACACACACACACACAAGCACACTGTGTTTTATACATACAGATCTGTATTTATAAATCTTGCACAGTAAGAGATTAACAGTACTTGATAATAAAATAGAAAATTGAAAGCAATTTACAGTAATATGTGATTATAATATCTCACTTTCTCCTTAAATATCTTTTTTACTATACTCTTTCTTTTCATGATGATGTGAAATGCTACAGTGCCTACCTGTTGAAGTGGAGTAAATTATGTAGACATTTTGATAAGGCCTTTTATGCAAGAGTTACTTGAACAGAAACATTGTGTTTTGATCGTTGTTTTGAAAGCTGAGACATCTACTACATGATAAGTAAGGGAGGTAGTATATATAGTAGAGTGGGCAAAGGCATAGATTAGCCTAGACAGAATGGGGAGAAAGAATGCAAGATTTCATCTTGCTATTCAGAATGGCAAACAGTTTCCAACTTATGAATCATTTCTTTTTGAAATTTGCTACTCAATATTTTCGAACTATTGTTGATTCGTACCTGGCTTTTTATGTGTGTGTTCAGATCAAACTTAAATTCTCATATTTAGGTAACTAAAAAGCAAAAGAAAACAATACAAAACAGCAAGCCCCAGATAAGAGGCATTTACCACACAAAAGACAATCACTTCTGGCTTTTTTTTTCTTTCATTGACAAGTACTTTAAATCAAGTTGCCTTTTCCTGAGAACCATATTACGAGTTGTTGGTTTTTTTACCCTCTAAAATAGATGTAGTCTTGAATGGCTATATTTTCTGATACATCTCCCTCCCCATTGGTGTCTCTACCACTTTCATTCTTGGTTCTCTTTTAATCATAGTATGCTCAATAGTGACTTCCAATGATAAATAGGGTTCTTTCTCTTTAAAGATTTTATTTATTTTATGTGTGCAGGTATTTTGCCTGCATGTATGTTTGCACACCATATATGTGCAGTGGAGGCCAGATAGTGTTAGATCATCTGGAATTGGAGTTACAGATATATTGTTAGCAGCGCTATGGCTGCTGGGAATGAAAAATGGGTTCTCTGAAAGAGCAACCAGTGCCCTTAATGCTAAGCTAACTCTCCAGCCCCGGATAATGATCTCTTGATAAAGCAAATTGACATTCTCTAATATATTCCTTAACTTCACTAACATTACTCATATTTCATATAATAGGTTTGAGTAATGTCATATGAAATTCATCATCTGCATTAGTCACTGTGCCCCATTCTATGCTCCAATGCTTTCCTTTTTTCTGTCCTTTAGCTTCGACTTTATTACCCTTTTAATCCATTAGTCTTTCCTTTCTGTACTTTCACCTTTTACAGCTTATTCATTCCCATTGCTTATCTCCTCAATGCTCACTGCTCTCCATTCTCCATTCTGTATCTTCATCGCCAACTGAACAATTGCATGTTCCACTGATACTTCATATCACAACACAAGTCTCCCAACTGAAGTTAGTGTCCTGTTCCCCCAAGATATATATCTTAATCTTTTATTTTTCTCTCTCACTGTTGGACATTTGGATGATTTGATCTTATATAGGTATTGTGTGTGTAAACACAACTATTATAAATTCACGGTTATGCTAACCATGTCATATATAGAAAATGGCATTTCAAAGCACTCCCCATCTCATGTCTCCCAAAGAATTGGAATTCCCTTGGGGACAGAATCTGTTATACCTGTTCATGAGTATCATTCTTGAATTGCATCAAGCATGGAAGACATGAGATACTATCATGTTATGTTTCTGTATCCATTTTAATACTAAATTACAGGTGTGGGAACTGTCTTAATTTAATTGTGGTTATCAGTCAGATCATGGAAACATTATATCATTAAGTGTGATTTTTGGCATATCTTTTTCCACGATTGTTCTTTTTTGAAGCTCTGTCTGTCTGCTTTATCTTAAATGGAGTCCAGTTTTTGTTACCCACTACTTCCTTAATAGCACATGGCATTCATTCCCTACCGTGTAGTTGATATACTCAGTGTCTCTCCACTGAAGAAAACTTTTTCCTTCTCTTAGCAGCTATCAATTACAAGCAGGTTTTTGGTTAGAGGTTGAGATCTTGTGTCACATTCCTTTCACCATTTTAGTATTTTGTCTGGCTTAAACTTGTGCAGCTCGTGTGTATGCTTACACAGACTCTGTGACTTAATATGTGCATCAGCCCTGATGTTTCTTGAAAATAATTTTTCCTTTGAGTCATCCATCACCCCTGGCTCTTAAAATCATTCTGCCTCATCATCTGCATAGATCCATGAGCCTTGAGAGAAGTGATGTGATAAAGATATTACATTTAGACAGATGATTATAAAGTCTCTCACTCTCTGTACATTGTCCATTTCTATGCCTCTCTCTTAATTACCATCTACTGCAAGAAGAAACTTCTCTGGTGAAGGCTGTGTGATGCTCTAATCAATGAATATAGCAATATATTATTAGGAGTTATTTTATTGCTGTTTTCACTTTGCAGAATAGTAGTAGGATCTTCCTCTAGGGTCTATAACCAACCTATCTAGTTTCAGGCTTTTGGCCTTATTATTAACATTGTTAGGTGTTAATTAGTTCTCTGTCATGAAGTATGCCTTCAATTCAATTGAACAGGAGGGGTGATTACTCTTGCAATGTTTATGCTACTTGTGCACCAGCGAGTCTGTCATGCAGGCCTGTCATTGTTGTAGCTCTCACAGTTCACAGTTGGGTAAGAGTAATGATTGCTTTTCTACTCTAGAGATAGTATCTTTCAGTGCTATCTATGAATGGTTGTCAGAAGAGGTGAAGTATCTTTGGTGCTTGAATTTATTCACGGCTTCACAAGATGTATAGGACTTCATCTTTCAATTTTAAGCATTGTGGCTGCAGGAAGACTCTTTATGCCTAAGATTTTAACACTCACAGAAAGAAAGATAGAGGCAGACACTGATTCAAGCTTGTGAGGTTTCTTCTTTGTGCAACGTTTTCCTTTCCTTTGGATTATTTCCTTAAGATGGTCTTTGAAATAAGATAGGGGCAGAGCCAAACCCTTATGTTTACTGCTATCAGCAAAACACAATGGTTTCAGTCTTGGTGATGTTGAGTATTATTTATAAAAACAAGGTAGTTTCTTATTTTTTCATTAAGTATTTAACACATACTTTCATAGAATGGTATTCCATTGTTTTCTTTTCAACCAACAGAAGTCATGTGTTCTGTGGCTTTTGCTCTTTGATCCGTTTTTTTTTTTCATTTGGTAATAGGCTTAAGATATGTAATGACAAGTCAAAAGAAGACGCAAGGAACAGAGAGGTGTAGGTAGAACATAATATTCTAAGAAAAAGTAAATGAATTTCAGTCAAGGTTGAAGGACTTATCTAAAATCTTAACTAGTCTTTGTTTTAAACATGTGTATTAAATATTTTACTTTAATTTCCTTAGAATATGAGTGGCAAGAATGAGAAATATAGTTTTCTTTACATGATAGAGCAGGGAGTGGTAATGAAAGTGTTAATTGGGTATTCTGAAATTTTTGTTGCAGTGAAGTAATATAAAACTTGAGACCCTTCATGTATATTTTATGTGACAAAGTGTGCAAAATCCTAACTAGACCTAACTAAACAGTTATCTTAATGGCTGATATTTTTATCACATTTTTGATGTTTCAATCTTAGAAAATTAATAGAAATGACATATTCCTATTTTGATGTAGTAGATATAAGATCACAATAACTGACTGAGAACCAATATTTGGGCTTCATTATCTTACAGCCTAAGTTATAATGTATATGTCACATTAGTGCCATCTACATAGGTAAGGAAACTGAGGCCCAGTTAGTGTGAAAAACAAATGAGAAGCCCTTATATGAAACATTCAGTTTGTGGCTACACACACACACACACACACCACAAATACACACACTTACTTTATTTACTTTACACTCAGATCATGGCCACCTCCCAGTCCCTACTTCATACAGCCCCTCCCACACCCAACTCTCCTTCACCTCTGAGAGGTTGGAACCCCCATCCTGGGTATTCCCCCACCCTGGCACATCAAGTCTTTGCAGAGCTAGGCACTTCTTTTCCCAGTGAGGCCAGACAAGGCATCCTAGTTAAGAGAATAGATTCCACAGACAAGCAACAGCTTTAGCAATAGACCCCTGCTCCAGTTGTTGGGGGACCCACATGAAGAATGAGCTGTACAGCTGCTACATTTGTGTGGGGAGGCCTAGGTCCAGCCCGTGTATGCTCTTTGGTTGGTAGTTCAGTCTCTGAGAGCCCCAAGGGTCCAGGTTAGTTGACTCTGTTGGTCTTCCTGTGGAGTTCCTACCCCTTCAGCCTGCAGTCCTTCCCCCAATTCTTCTATTATAGTCCCCAAGCTCCATCCAAAGATTGGCTGTAGGTCTCTGCATCTGTTTCAGTCAGCTGCTGTGTGGAGCCTCTTAGAGGACAGTTAAGCTAAACACCTGTCTGTAAGCTTAAAATACAAATATTAGTGTCAGGGATTTATGCTTGCCCATGGGCTGGGGCCTTCAGTTGGGCTTGTGGTTGGTTGACCATTCCCTTAGTTTCTGCTCAACATATCTGCCATCCCTGCATTTCTTGTAGACAGGAAAAATTTTGGGTAGAATGTTCTATGGGTGGGTTGGTATCCCTATCAATCCACTGTGGTTCTTGCCTGGCTACAGAAGGTAGCCTCTTCAGGTTCCATATCCCCACTGCTGTGACTGTCAGCTAAGATCACCCCCATTGATTCCTGGAAGTCTCTTTCATCCAAGTCTCTGGCATGTCCTTGAGATGTTCCCATCCCCAGCCCCCACCTACAGATTTCCATTCATGCCCCTGGCCCTCTGACCGTCTCTCCTGTCTCCCCACATCTGATCCCAAGGGCCTACCTAGTCACCTCCCTGTTCCTTTTCCCTCTTAGTTCCCTCCTCCATCTGCCTCCTGTGACTATTTTATTTAACACTCTACGTAGAGTTAACAGTTAGAGACACAGAAGTTAGGACTCCCTAACTGGGAGTGATATGTTCAATGCCACTCATTAGTATATGATGGAACCACAATTTATTCAAACTTAGATTGGTTTTGATTCCAGAGTTTATTCTCTTCATAATGCAACTGTCTATGTCCCCTTCCAGAGGCATGCTCTTTAAGGTGGAAGTCAAATCAATAATCAAAAACTTCCTATGGAATTTATTTCCACTTGACCGTGGGAACAACTCTTGATTGCATGGACTGAGGCCTGGTACACATGAATCAATATGGGTATGACACTTAAGGATAACAATAGAATATCTTGAGTTTTTCCCATGCTGCTCAACACATAAAAATCAAGGTAGGAGCTAAGGCTCCATGGTTAAGAGTACTGACTCTTCTTCCAGAGGACCCTGATTTGTTTCCTAGTCCCAGCATGTTGAGTCACCACTGTGTCTAACTCTAGTTTCAAAGGATCTGATGTCATCTTCTTGCCTCCATGAGTACTGCATACATATGGTCTGTAGACATAGATGCAGGCAAAACACCTATACACATAAAATTAAAAATGATGGTAGATTCTTCTCATTTTCTACAATGTTCTAGGATAGGGGCCATCAAAACTAGTACACACCTCGAATAATTTCATAGCATCTTCAATTCCAGACTAGTTTGATTTCCAGTTATATTTATGAACCAAAGAATATGTTAGGTTTTATAGACCAGGATATAGAGCTGTCTATGTTCTCAAGAGTATGGAAAAAATATTTAGATCATGCTATTTCTGTCAATGCAAGTAGCTACAACTCTATTCCAATGCTGGACTTTATACTGGTCAGCATTCTTGTTTTGAATTTGATATCAAAAAGATTGAATGTAAGGAAATATTCTGCTATTCCCAAAGTGAGTGTATGTGCTGGCATTCTTAGACTGCTATTTCACACTCCCTGAAATGCACATCAGTGATCGTTTCTGCTCACCACTACCACCAGCTTTTCCTGTATACCTGTTGCTAGTTCATTGGTGTCTTTCTGTACAAAGTTGTTTCTGGTCATTTTAGACTATTTTGATACATCCATATCAGAGCAGTCATAGAACTAGCCTTGTATCACATCTGGACTACTTATGGGCAGTGTGTTCTAAGGCAAGTTACTTTACCTATTGGAGCATTTTCAGGACTAGAGAAAACTGCTTTATACACACTGAATCAAATGTGGTAGCAGGAAATTAGGGCTTCCAAAATCCTCCTCTCTAAACAAGTTTTTCCCTTTACATCTGTGCAATGGCTGAAGTTTCTGGGTTTTTTTCTTACATGTCTTAACCCCATGTTTCAAATTCTGTAATTTAATAGGTCTTAGATATTAAATTCCTCAGTGACTACACAAAGAATCCTTAAAGGTTTGTATATATTGAATATTAAATGGTAGACTTTCCAACTGTATTATTTTACCTAGTTTCTCAGAATTCATTCCTTTGTAATATATATTTGTGATAACACTGGGAAATTTCTGCCATATTTCAGAGTCCTTATTTATGGTTGAGTTTTCTTTTCAGAGGCAGGGTCTCACTACATAATCAGCATTGCATAGACCTTGCTATTTAGCCCATGGTGACCTTGAATCCTCAGTCCTTCTCCCTCTGCCTTGATAGTGCTAGTATTATATGTATGTGCCACCATACCTAACTTTTACCTACAATTTTTTTTTAACAAGAAATAGAGACAGGAAAGAAAGAAAAGACAAACAGAAAAGATGGGCTCATTGAGAGATTTTGAACCCTGGATTCATGTTTGAGTCACCTGGGAAGCATTCTAAAATATTTTAGGAAAAATATTTATTGTTACGTGTGTGAATGTATTTATGTACACCACATGTGTATAGAAATCTGCAGAGATCAGAAGAGGTCATCACATCCCCAGAGTTATAGACAGTTATGAACCACTGTGAGATGCTAAGAGCCAAACTCAGGTCCTCTTCAGGAGCATCAAGTGCTCTTAATTGCTGAGCCATATCCTCAGCCTCTCAAAATCTTGATGTTCAGACTGTGTGTACCATGTCAATGAAGTCATAACTTCTGGGCTCAAAACCCACAGGTTAAATTTTATCTGGCATTTCCAATATGAAATCAGTTTTCAGGAATATTTTATATTTAGATAAATCCCATGTAACAATATATATTCAAGTCGAAGTCAGAGCCATTTGTGTTGTTTCTTGAACACCAATTTTGATAGACATTCTAATATATATTATCACTTTTCTCTCAAGAAAATCTTTAGTTTAATGGTATATTAGCTAATTTTCTTGCTGTGATAAAATACATGACCAAAAGTAACCTATAGAAGAAAGAGTTTATTTTGTCTTATAGTTCCAGAGGTACCAAGTCCATCATTGTGCTGTGTGTGTGTGTGTAGGGGGGTAGCATGGAAGCAAACAGCAGGTATTACAGCAGGAGTAAAAGTCTTCAAGCACAAAGCAGAGCATGGACTGGAAGTAGGGCTAGACTAATGAACTCTGACAGCCTGCCCCCAGTGATATAATTCCTTCAACAAGGCTGCACCAACTCCTCAAAAAGTTCCACCAAGGACCAAATATGCAAGTAACCAGAGTCTATGGAGAGCACACTTCTTTAAACCCCCACAGGTGGGAATATAATTTTCCCATATGAGAAATGGGGGAAGTAGGTAGCTTACTCTATATCATATGGCTAAGTGTTGTCTTAACTTAATATTTCATATTTAGTTCAGTTACCAGAACAATATTAAGATTTATGTTTGGTTTTTGTTTCAGGTTGAAAACTATTGTGTATTATTAATAGAACAACAAAAGTTGAGATTATGTTCATGGACATTTTAATGATTTATAGGGAACAGGAAGCAAATTGAAATGAGGGATATTTTAGATGGAAGGGTATGTGTTAACTAGACAAGCCCACCTCTTGAATCTTTACAGTTACTAGATTCCTAGGAACAAATACCATAATCCTTATTGTTCAGCTGAGAAAACAGGGTTGGTGAGATTGTTACTTATCAAATGTCAAATACCTTGTAACAAACAGAAGTAGATCTCTGCCACTCCTGTCTAGTTGCACCTTACTGATCCTTGATAGGGAGATTTGAAGAAATGGTATCAAGATGGTATCATGATTGGATGGAAAGTTATTCAGTGTTTGGATATGGCCAATAAAAAATTTGAAACCAACCTGAAACTTCTATGATTCTGTTAATGAGAAAGATATTCCCCTAGATTTATTGTATTGGGTACCTGTTAGTATATGGAAATTCTGTTAGAAGTTTCTTCAGGTACATTATTAAACTTTAATAGCATTTGTTTTTTGTGTGTATATGTGTGGTATTTTAAGACAGGGTTTCTCTGTGTCCCTGGCTGTCCTGGAACTTGCTCTGTAGACCAGGCTGGCATTGAACTCAGAGATCCACCTGCCTCTGCTCTGTCTTCTAAGTGCTGGGACTAAAGATGTGTGTGGCCACTGCCTGACTTCATTTGAAAATTCTTATAAAATTATATATGAAAGAAACATTTGCTTATAATTTTATCATCCTGACGTATAAAGGTATCTTTCACTGTCCATGTTTTATTTTATCTAATCCAGTTTACACCAGTATTGATTGGTATAATGCTTGGGAGTTAAGCTATAAATTTCTTTACATCTAATACCATCTATAAAGATTATAACCATTCTTGGTAGAACATGCCTGTACTATCAGCACTTGAGACACTGAGGCAGAAGAATCATCTCAAGTTCGAGGCTAATAATTTCAAGGCCAGTTCTGAACTTGTCTCCACCAAACACCCCCAAAATCATCAACCAAAGATTTCTCTATACCTGCTATATTAGTCTTTATATTCATCATTTTGGAGACTATAGTATTTCATCATTTATTTAGGCTGCAGTATAGCTAATAACTTCTTTGAGAAACATTTGGCTTGTTTGTAGTTGTTGTTTTAAACCATAGTATTATGATCAATTTTTTTGTTAATAAATATTTTTCTTTTATAAGATTGTAGGTTTTTTAACATAAATCCTCAGAAATGGGATTTTTTTATGTTTATAATAACACAATTTGATTTTAAAACTAATAGGTAGTCTGGATATATATTCCATTTTATTATGTATAATGCTAATGATATCTTACATTTGTATCTCAGTGTGTATATCTGTGTGTGGAGGTGTATGTGCATAGGTTAGACATTCATGTTAGGTATCTTCCTCAGTCTTCACAGTATTTTTTTGAAACAGTTAATGAACCTGAAGCTAACCTATTTGCCACCCCATTTGGCTAATGAACTTTCAGAGTCCACATGTTTCTGACTTCCCAGTACTGGGATTATAGGTGTACCCCATAGCATCCAGAGTTTAAGGGGGTGCTGAGGATCTAAACTCAGCTCCTCATTTTGTGTGGCATACGCTTCCTGACTGAACCATCTTCACATCCCTGGTTGCTTACAATTTCTAAACTTAGAAGTATATTACAAGAAGTTTATATCAGAAGATAGCCTTGAGCTTCTTTGAAATGGAGCACATAAGCTGATCATTTTTGTTTAATTTTGGCTCTGGTTAGAGACTCGCAGAACTGCATCAGAAGGATTCTCTCACCTGTTTGTTTATAGGTGACCACTTCTGGCCTCACTGCTTATCCTGATTGTATAGCAAGAGCAACTGATGATTTGTCTGTTTTGAGACAGGGTCTTACTCTCGTAGTGTAAGATGGCCTTGAATTAGTTTGATTTCCCTGCTTCAGCATCCCAGATGCTGGGAATACTGGTGTGTGCCACCGTGACAGCTGAACCTGGTGACTTTTATTTAGTAATATATAAATCTTGAAATTTAAAGATTTAGCAGCCTGCCTTGAAACAGACATATTTGTGTTTTCAAGAATTTTTTTTTTTTAGCTTACTCTGATATCTGGCTAACAGAAATCTTTTTCATCTGGTTTCAGGGACGATTGGATTTTTTTCTTGCTTCTTCTTTATTACTGCAATCTACAGTGTGCTGAAAATGGATTAATGAATGTGTCCAAATATTTCAAAGCACATAAGCCTTGCTTTCAAACTCTGTATCTGTTGACATACATATATATGTATGCTCCAAGTTACATTTAATTAAACTGTTTATAAGTGCAGAACCTCCCTGTCTGGCCTCAGTTTCTTTGATATGAAATACTGATTAGTGGAAGAAAATAGATTAGTAAAAAGATCGATTCTAAGACATAGTTTCTTGGAAAGACAAAAAGATTTTATTTAAAATAATCAGCACAAAGGAAACACATTTTAAGATGCTTTAGTGAATTTCACATCATGCACCCCAATCCCACTCATCTCCCCAAGTCTCCATATCCTCCCTCTAAACTTGCAACCTCCCTGCCAAAAGAAAACAAAACATAAAAATTAAAGCAAAACAAAACAAAAACAGTTTGACATGGAAGCTGCAGTATGCTACCGTGTGTCCCACAGTATACCTTTTTTGTCCAAACAACTTTTCATTGCAGTGAGTCATTGGTCTGGTTTGGGGCCTCTGGCTTCTGTTACACCATCAATACTGGATCCTCACCAGGGCTTCTCTCAGGTATCATGTTGTTCCAAGAGATCCTTCAGCTTTGATTCGACAGTACTCTCCCCTTCATGAGCTGGAGCAGTGCATACATGGGATAGAGATGTTGAGGCAGGCTAAACCAAAGCCCTGGATCTGGACCTGGGTGGTAGCTAAGTTTTTCAGTCTTCCAGCTTTCCCACTTTGACCAGGCAAGAGGCAGGGCCAGCTCTCCTGCCTGCAGCAGCCAGCAAGGGGTGGGACTAGCTTTTCTGCAGGAGTCAGGTGTAATGTACTGCCTAGATGAGATACAGAACCCACTCTCCAGAGTGTTCCAGCTGTCAAGGGGCCAACTCAGGAAGCACATTTTTATTTTTTATTTTTTAAAAAACTATTGGTTTATATTCCAGCTGTTTCCCCCAACACACAGTTCCTCATCCTGTTCTACCCGAGAGGGTGCTCCCCCTCCCATCAGCCATTTTACTTCCCTGGGACCTCAAGTCTTAAGGATTAGGTGCATCTTCTCCCACTGAGGCCAGACCAGGCATTCCTCTGCTGTATATGTGTCAGGGGCCTCAGACTAGCCCTTGTATGCTGCCTGGTTGGTGACTCAGTGTCTAAGAGAGCTCAGGAGTCCAGGTTAGGTGAGACTTATGGGGTCATCATCCCCTTCAGCTCCTTCAGTCCTTCCGCTAATTCAACCATAGGGGTCCCTGACTTCAGTCCAATGGTTGGGTGTAAGTATCTGCATCTGTCTCAGTCAGCTGCTGGTAGGGCCTCTCAGAGGGCAGCCAGCAGTTCCTCTCTGTAAGCAAATCATAGCACCAGTAATAGTGTCAGGCCTTGGTGATCCCCTCCCTCGGAAGAGATGGATCCCAAGTCGGGCTGGTCACTGGACTGCCCTTCCTTCAATCTCTTCTCCATTTTTGTCCCCGTAGTTCTTTTAGACAGGAACTTTGACTGAGAGTTGGTAACCCCATCCCTCTACTTGATGCCCTGTCTACCTACTGGAGGTGGACTCTTCAAGTGCCCTCTCCCCATTGCTGGACATTTTGGCTAAGGGTACCCCCATCGAGTCCTGAGAGTCTCTTACGTCCTGGGTCTCTGGTACTTTCTAGAGGGTCTCCCCACATCTCCTCTCCCCAAAGGCTGCATATTTCCATTCACTCACCTGGCTTCTCTCCTGTCCCCCCAATACCTGATCCTGTTCCCCTTTTGCCCTCCCCTCTCCCACCCAGCTCTCTCCTCTCTGCCTTCCATGATTATTTTCTTCCCCCTTCTAAGTGGGATTGAAGCATCCTTACTTGGGCCTTACTGTTTGTTAAGCTTCTTACAGTCTTAAAAAGTACATTGGGTTTTTCAAATGAAGTTTTTTTTTTTTTCTCAGTTCGGCTTCCTGATGCTGCTTAGAGCACCTGGTTTCTCTGCCAGAAGCAAAATCTCATAAGTATTATCTAACAACTTTTAGGTAAAAGATGATACAAGCTATATGGTTGCTTTAAAAATGTGTTTTACTTTAGGTTACTATTACTATGATGAAACATAACCAAAAGCAAGTTGGAGAGGAAATGGATTATTCAGCTTATAATTCTTCATCCACAGTTCATCATCAAAGAAAGTGAAGATAAGAACTCAAACAGGGCAAGAACATAAAGGCAAGAGCTGATCCATGAAGGAGTGCTGCTTACTGGCTTAATCTCCATGGCTTTGCTCAGCCTGCTTTCTTATTGAATCCAGGAGCACCAGTCCAGAGAAGGCTCCACCCACAATGTACTAGGTCCTCCCCCATCAATCACTAATTAAGAAAATGCCCTACAGGCTTGCCTATAGCCCCACCTGATAGAGGCATTCTTTCATTTGAGGCTCTCTCTCTGATGACTCCAGATTTTGTCAATTTGACAAAAAACTAGCTTAAATTCTAGAGTTTATAAAAAAGTAGATACCGCTGTCTTATTGCTCAGTTAATCCTACACATTTCCAGTTGTTTGTAGCCTGTTTCTCTTTACTGTTCTTTAGAGGCCAAGAATGTTAAATTCTGAAATAATTTATATATATATAAAATATATATGTATACATATACTATATGTATACATATAGTATAAATGTATACATATAGTATGGATGTATACATATGATATATATGTATGCATATGATATATATGTATATACATAATATAGATGTATACATATGATATACATGTATGCATATAATATAGATGTATACATATAGATGTATACATATAATATAGATGTATACATATAATATATATGTATATAACTCCTCAATCTTGTTTGTAGTTTTGGAGGAGCAGTCATGAAAATCTTCCATTTCATGTGGTAAATTTTATTGATAAATGTGTCTCATTTGGGAAAATATTTGAATAGTAGGCACAAATACCCTTCAATTTATGAGCGTTCCAAAGCTATCCTAAAGCTGAGGAGTTGTTCTTGTGTGCCTGGATCAAGGGGTCAAAGGGCTCATTTTACCCTTCAGGGGAAGGGAGGCTAGACTGGAATGGAATAGGAGGACATGATGGAATGAGAGGACAATTAGGAGTTGATTGGTTGACCACTGGAAGAAAATAAATTACTATCTGGGGAGCTTAGCCTGCCTTTATCTAGATTGGAATGGTCTATATTATGGTTGATGACAAATGAGTCCAAAGCTTATTGCAAAATTGTTGAAGGAGTGGGCACAGAAAATCACAGAAAATCTCTTGACTAACATTTTCAGATTTCTCATAATCTAGGGCTAGTCTATTAGATCTGCATGAGAAAAAAAACTGCCTTTATGAAACTCATTGAAATTCATACCATTATTCAAACCCTTTAAACTAAATGGTGCCATGTTGAGCTTCAGGGAGCACTTTACTAACAGGTTATCTGTCTGGTAGTTTCATCTGGGCTTCAATTTATTTGCATTGAAGTTTTTTTTTTTCTAGAAAGGAAAATATATTCCTTCAGAAAAAAAATGTGTTATAGCCTGAGCAATATTCAACGAGTAAGATTAAAACAGGTCTTGTGACAACCATCTTTGAACAACTCAGAAGATTGTGTAAGTTACTATTAGCTTGGTTTTGGAGTTAGTGGAGAAAAGCTTTTTAATTTGATTGAAATAGGGCTGAATAGCATCCTGAGCCTCTTTATATGGGATCATGAATATCATCACTTCAGCACTATGAGCTCTACAGTTCTTTACATTACTCCTAATGAGAGTATTTGAAGAGAAGCTAATAGGACAATTACTTTGTCTCATGAGGAAGTAGGGGTTCTTAAATATTAGACATATTAACCTATCATATCTATGTACTATTTTCATATGTGATGGCTGCATCAGCTATTACTGCTATATGAAGCTGAGAAGTGGAGAAGAATGTTTTTGCTTTCCTGTCCTAGAGACCCTGGTGAAATGGGGCTAAACTGAATGATGTGAGCATGGGTAATTAGTCCAGGTTAAACTGAGGGGTGCTGAAGGGAGTGCTCCGAGCTGAAATAAGAAAGCAAGGGCTTCCCTTGCTGCTAGGCAGTGCAGACACGGTGGGCAGGCAGAAGAGACCCTGAGGCCCACCTCATGGCCCCCCTTACAGCAGGAGTCAAGATGATGTGAAAATATGTGGTGGAGAGATGGGAAAGACGGAGCAGTTGAACAGTTTGAGCACTCTAATGACAGCTGGGTCTAGAGACACAAGGGTCATGAGGAGCAGCCTGATGTGAATAGCCAGCCTTGCCACCCAAGGCCATGGTGATGTCCTGGCCCATCCTGCTGTTAAGGACCTGTCTGGGTCCATGCCCATAAGGCAGCAGGGTTCTGCATCGATGTCCATGGCCCAGGTTACCACGAAAGACCATGTGGACATCTCTGGTCTGGGCTGCTGCCTGGGACTATGTTGATGTCCAAGGGTTTGGCAAAGCTGGCTCCAAACCTCAAACTTCTGGCTTGAGCACCTGGGCAGTACAGTAGAGTTGGCCTTGGTGGCATGTGTCTGGGTGAGCCTGTACCAAGGGCATGAATGAGAGCAGAAGAGCTGACCCTGCTCCTTTCTGACTGCTACATTGGGTGAGCTAGCAAGGGCAGTGCTGGAGAGCTGGCCCTGGTGGTATGGGTACAGGAGAGCTGTGAGTTGACAAATACAGCTACCACGATGCCCAGATCTAGGAGTCTTATCCCAACACCTACCCCATCTATGAACTGCTGGAGCTCATGAAGGGGCCAGTCCTGCAGATCCAAAGCTGCAGGATCTCCATGACACAAGATAGTTGAGAGGAGTCCTGGTGATGGTCTGGTATTGATAGTGTAGCAGAAGCCAGAGGTATTGAACCAGACCAAGACTCATTTCAATGAAAACCCATAAGTAAAACTATGTGAACAAGAGTGGGACACACTGTGACACAGTGCAACTTCCACAAAGAGACTTTGTTTTGTTTGTTTATACTTTATTTTATTTTGGGGAGGAGGTTGCAAGGGCAGAAGGTAGATATGAAGAGATGGGGAGATGAGTAGGATTGGGGTACATAATGTGAAAATCACAAAGAATAAATAGAAAAGTTTAAAAAGAAAGAAAGCAAAAGTTTGAGCCTAGTGGAGGTGACTGAGGTACTGGATAATACTGTTTATATTTTTAAAAGAAACCCCACTCCTGCCTGCAAGCATAACAAGAGTTTCATTAATAGTACCAGGGATTGGGCCTTGCCCCTGGAATGGGTCTCATTATTGGTTGGTCATTCCCTCAGTCTCTGCTCCATCTCCAATCCCTGCATTTCTTGTAGACAGGTTAAGTTTGGGGTCTAAAGTATTGTGAGTTCTTTGGTGACCCTATTGCTCCACTGGGGCTCTTGCCTGGCCACAGGAGGCAGCCTCCCCAGGCTCCATATCCCCACTAAGGACACCCCCATTAGTTCCTGGTCACCTCCCCTATCCCAGGTCTCCATATCCTCCTGGAGATGTCCCCCCTTCATCCCCCTATCAGTTGAAGATTTCCATTCATTCTCATGATCACCCTGTCATCTTCCTGCCCCTGCCTGCACATGACCCCTATCCCCCCCACTTCCCTCGTGATCCCCTCTCCCACCCAGTTCTCTCTTTCCATCTGCCTTCCACAACCATTTCATTCCCCCATGAAGTGAGGCTCAAGCATCTTTGCTTGTGCCCTCCTTCCTGTCCAGCCTCCTTGGGTCTGTGGTGTGCATACAGGAGCTAGCATGGCTGTCCTCTGAGAGGCTCCACCCAGCAGCTGACTGGGACAGATGCAGACACTCACAGCCAACCAGTGGATGGAGCTTGGGGACTCTTATGGAAGAACAGGAGGAAGGACTGCAGGCCCTGAAGGGGATAAGAACTCCACAGGAAGACCAACAGAGTCAACTAACCTCGACCCTTGGGGCTCTCAGAGTCTGAACCACCAATCTAAGAACTTAACACAAGCTGCACCTAAGCCTCCCCACACATATGTAGTTTGGTCTTCATGTGGGTTCCGAACAACTGGAGTGGGAGCTATCCCTAAAGCTGTTGCCTGTCTGTGGGATATGCTCTTCTAGCTGGGCTGCCTTGTCTTGCCTCAGTGTGAGAGGAAGTGCCTAGCCTCAGAGACACGAAGTGCCAGGGTAGGGAGATACTGGAGGGGTGGAACGCAAGCTCAGATGATGCTCCAGGAGAAGGGTATGGGGAAAGGATTGTGGGCCAGGGTGGGTAACCAGGAAGGGGACAGTGAGAAGGATGTAAAGTGAATAAGTAATAAATAAACATTAACTAACTAACTAATTAAAGAAACTTCACTTGGAGAGATGGGTCAGTGGTTAAGGGCATTTGTTGATCTTGCAGAGGGTCTGAGTTTGATGCCCCACACCCACCTATCAGCTTATACCTGTCCATAACTCCAGTTCCAGGGGACTGGATGCACTCTTTTGACTTTTGAGGGCACCAGGTATGAGCGCGTGTGTGTGTGCGCGCACACACACACACACACACACACACACACACACACACACACACACACCAGGCATGCACATAGTGCACAGACATGCAGGCAACACATAAAATTTGTAAAATCTAATATTTTGAGATTAAAAAGCCCCCATCTGTTCAAATCTCATTGACTTCGGAATGAAGGTGACACTTGAGAACCTTTGGGATCCGACTCCATCTGTGTTTTCTCTCTGCTCGCCCCAGTTCACTTCGAGATGTATTCACACAGGACAAAACTAGTGTCCTCTCTCCCAACAAACTCCTTCTAATGGTCAATACTCCATACCCTTTTGATTTTATTCTTATCTTGAAAAAGGGTTTGTGTGTATGTATGTGAGGGCACACATGCATGCACATGTGTGCAGTTGCCTGTGCAGATAGCTTGATGCAGTGAGTTGCTTATTCTGTCTCCCTCTGCTCCCAAAGAGCACAATATGAGAACCAGATTCACACACAAAATGAGACTTTATTTAGCATATTTCAGAAGGATGTACCAAGGACAGATTTACAGCACCTATTTAAGAAACACAAAAAATATTAATAATATTCAAACCACAAACGTTAATCTCTCTTCATTCCCCAAGCAGGAGTCTGTTATTCCTGTCCGGCACTAAAGGCATCATAACCAGTTTAGAATGCATTCAATTAAAGTCAACCAATATATGAAACTGTGACTTTGGGCAGAGTCTCTGGGACTACCTGCCCATGTAACAGCATCAATTCATAAATTTGATGGAACGTGAGGGGATTTCTCTTCTCACTGACAGGTGGACAATGAAGTCCAACCCATTTGTGCACCTGAAGGTAAGTTGTGCCAATGGGAACGTGGCCCCAGGACTTTAGTTTTGAAAATCCTTTGAAAAGGCACTTTTAATTTACAAACCTTTTGTTTTAAAAGGAAACTTTTAAATTGAAAATGGAAAGTATTAAAGAGAACTGTTTTCTTGACTGAGTGCATTCGTCCTATTGTTCTCAGTCTCAAAATAGCACATGAAATTTGCTATTAAAGGCAGCTTTAGAAATGATTTAATGAGAATATATATAAATATATATCCTCTTGTAATACTTTTGTTTTCGAAATATAATAAAATAATCTAAGTTCTTTTGCAAATATATTTGATCTACAACTGTAACTCTTCAAACACCTGAGCTGCAATTCCTGCCCTCCCCCTGATCCCCCCCCCCGAATTCTCACTGTCTCTTTATTGATACTGCATCTCATCTGAGACAGCCAAAGAGGAAAGCAACAACAAAAACAAAACAGAGCAGCCTTCTTCTGGGTCTTGGCACTTCCCTAGAAGGGCAGGAACCACTAACTATGCATCCACTAAATACAAGTCTGATTAACTTCCCAGTCAGGTACTGGTTCCTGTTTAGGTCTTGAAACTGCAGAATTCTTTTTCCTCCTGCTATCGGGACTCCAATAGCCTGTCCTGGGGTTCTTGCTCTTTTATGGAGAAAGGACTTGTCTTCTTTGATTTCGAGATCTATATACTGAAGAAAACAGGCATATCATCAGTGCCAGTGGGGTGGAGAACTGCCAGTGAGGACATCAGCCAAGATGATAATTTAGTTCACATCTATTCCCAGCTGTTCCAGAATAAGTTCTTGCTTGTCACGTACCAGGGATGTAAGGAATGAAAGGCACCTCTTCCCGCATACCACTATGGAGCCATATTATGTATCCTGTAGTATACACTTTTAAAGGTAAATAAATGTACTATGTTCTACTTCAAAAAGTGACCGAATTGTGGGTCACATATAGAATACTACATGCATTTTGTTAACTAACTTTACACACATCACTCACTTGACTGACGATACTAGCCACGAACACACAAAATCTAATCTCTAGCACCTTATCTCCAAGAATGCATTTTATATACAGTTAGAGCTTACATGAGAACAAATACACAAGAGAACACAGCACTGACACAAGACAAAAGTACTAGATTTTCAAGGAAGTTCTAACTAATGAAGAGGGGGGAAATCCACTCACATCTGAAACAGCAAACTAAAACCAATCTTGTTTCTGTTTCTTTTGGAGCCAAAGAAAGACAGATATTAATCTTCGCACAGCAGACCTTCTTAAGTGTACACTTTGCTGTGGTTTCCCCTTAGTGTGTATACTGCTAAGATATGGAGGCTTTGGGAGGCAGTGATGGAAACCTAACTTCTATTGGCAGCCTTCATGTTCTTTGAGGATTCTTACCCTACATACAAAAAAAGCAATGAACTTGCCAGTGGCCTGGCAGTGGCCAAGTTCAGTATATTTAAGTTTTCCTGTATCTTTCTCTAACCTGTTTTGTGACTTCTAGCCTAAGTGTGCTAATGTGCACATTAAATGTGCCATAGTGGAAGTTGTCATAGATAATTGGAACGGTGTCTGTTCTTCATGAGTTTTAGGCTACAGTTTGTTGTTTCCAGCACACGTTTCCACCTCCTTAGATGGCTAAACTTGGGAGTGGTATGGGGCCTTTAGAGGCCTAGAGTAATAAGAAAAAATAGAAACATGGATAAGTAGGGAGAGTGAAAATGAATGGAAGTGTGAAGGCCAACTTTAAATATGATGCCTTGTCTAAGGTTATCACAAGTTCTAAATTAGTGAAGTGGAATTCAATAAACTTCTCGTGGACATACTGATCTGACAGGCCATTTCGATACTATTTGGTTGTATCAACTCTCCTGCATTCTGAATATGGTAATCGGATACCTTCTCGATTCAGAACCATTCACCTCTCCTCCCTTGAGAAGCTCATGCAGGAATCTGTGAGGAGGAAGAAACAAAACATCATTCCTGACACTTATATTCTCCCCTGCATTTGTACAGAGAACTTACAAGTTTTAGAGAGAGCCACAGGTTGAAAAGACATATATGTGTGTAGGAACAAACATATCTATCCTTATGTGGAAAACCTACTTCATGTTTATTAGCGTAGAGAGATAAAAGAGACTTCTTATGGATATAAAATTTATTGGCAGTGTGAGTTTTCTAGAACTTTGAGCATTCATACTTGAATTTCCTTTTTCCTTTTCTCTGTCTTTCTTCTTTCTTCCTTTCTTCTTGAAACCTGAAGAGAATACTGTTTAATCAAAAAAATCAGTTTGAAATAAAAGAAAATAAAACACAGTGGCTGTCAGAGGTCTAGAGACAGAAGGGAAATAGTAAAATCGTGGCCTGATTTCTTTCCTGCTGTTACTCAAATAGGAGACAGAAAACATTTGTGTCAACTGTCCTTTTTCCATTTCCATAGTGGTCAGTCCCTGCCCATGTAGCAGGGTAGTGGAGGGTGGAGAGGAGAGGACAGGAGAGAGAGAAAGAGAAAGAAACACACAGTTGTTTAGCTCCGTGGATATGTCTTATTTCTCCATTTCTTCCTTTGACCTATAGCTCCTCATTTCAGATTTGCCCTTTTCTGGATCCCTTTTGAAGACCTAGATGCTTTCTTTAGAGTCTAATTGCCGTAATCCACCTTGGTTGCAGTTTGCATTATAGCCTTTGCACCATACTGTGGGGCTCTCTGGTACAGAAATCTGCTCCTATGGTGATCCGTCCACCAAGGTCTGCTTTTTGGGATCCATAAGTGATTTGGTCAATTTCTTTTCTTTCAACTGAACACAACATGTAGCCCTAGCCTGTGGGTTCCTGACCTGAAGGCCAAATAGTTCTTATGTCCGTAGGCCTTGCTTTTCCTTTTACTCAGAGCTAAAGCTGACATGTTATACCTCTGGGGAGACAGGCAAAATACCAAGAACAGTTCCAAACCAGATAGTCCTTGCTTTGGGAAATTTAGAGCCTAATATGTGTATATCTGTATATATATTTGGTGGGGATCCTAAAGTCCATGCTTTGACAGGCTTATACTTTTCAGGAAAGACCCAGGTCCCTACTTCTTCCTTATATTTATCTGCCATGTGGTGGGAAAGGATGCGCGTGCAACACCTTTGCCTGAAATGGTAAGCACTGGCACTAATGAGATTGTGAGCTTTGCGCTGAAAAGAAAGCTGCTCTTGTGTTCTGTTTTTGTGTACAATTAAAGTTTGCCTTACTGTTAACTTTAAGGTGAAGTAGCCGAATCATGAGATGAGACAGCCTTGCCTTCAGTACCTGCCTCTGTGCCAGCTTCCGTTTCATGAAGATCAGGGTGGCTATCTTCTAGAGGGGGACTTTTCTTACAGATTAACCTCTTCAGTACCTCCTGGATTTCCTTCTTGATGCTCTTGTGCATATACCCATAGACATATGGGTGGATGCAGCACTGCAGGAAAAAAAGCCAGATTATTATGGTGATCACCCATTGGGGTACCTGGGTATCAATATTCACCCACACAGCCAGCACTGCTAGAAAGCAGTAGGGCCCCAGAGATAGCACATAGGAGAAAATGATGATGAAGATCACTCTAGCAGCTTTGCACTCATAGCATGGAGGCAAAGGTGGGTTGCTGGCGCTGTTTCGACGACTGGGTGGCCTGCTCTCTGGAATGCGCATTGCCTCGACATCATCGTTGAAATGGATTTCATCCATGCCAAACTCTGCATCATCTTCCACGTCAATGTTACACTGATTGACGTCTATGCGTCCGGTGTCTGCCTTCGAGCTGTTAGCCTGAAATTCAGTGATGGCTTCCAGCCCCTCCATGCTGCCGTTACTGACCTCTTCACTGCCCTTGGCCTCCATGATACCTGCACTGAAATCCAGGCTTCCTTTTCCTGTCTTCATGCTGCTGTACTCAGCTACCACGGGACCTTCTTCCATACTGCTGGTTTCCTTAGCATTGGCCTGACCACCTCCATCTTGGCCCTGGAACTCATTCTCATCCTGGAACTCATCCCTCGTCATTGCTCCCTGTTCATTCTCATGCACCACAGAGTCCTTGACTCTCACCTCCAAGCGGTGGCTCTTGGCCTTATACAGGAGAGCTTGCTGCCTCCAGGCTGCACCAAACACCACAGAATAGCAGGCAATCATCACACTCAGTGGAATAACGAGGAAGGATACCACACTGACAACAGTATAGGCAGGGCTGGCTCCCCAGATCATGGAACAGAAGGCATTACGGTCATCAAAAGTAGCGTGGCCCCAGCCATAGAGTGGAGGTGTGCTCTGCAAGAAGGCTGCAATCCAGGTGCCATAGAGGAGAATGTAACTACGTCGGTTGGTCATCTTGGATGGGTAGGAAAGAGGGTGGATGATGGTCAGGTAGCGATCTATTGACACCACCACAATGGTATTGACACTAGCAAAGGCAAATAAGTGGGTGAGGCTGACCAGGGCAGTGCAGAAGTGGATGTTGAGAGGCCAGAAGAAAGGAATGGCAGTGGACATCACCCAGGGGGCCACGAGAGCAACCTGCAGCAGGTCAGTAACAAGCAGGTTAAATATGAACCGGTTGGTCACCTGCAGCAAGTTTGGCTTATGGTGCAATACATAACCCAGCACTACGTTACCCAGAAAGGCTATGCCAAGGATGACGAGCAGCACAACAGAGCGGATGATGCCGTGAGCTACACTAATAGGCATCTTGGAGAGGAGGAGGCACACCCGACTGCCGTTGTTCTCTTGAGTACTGTTGGTACAGCTGGATGGCATGGTGATGTCAGACAGGCAGAGGAGAAGGTCCAGCTTAGTGTCTGCACTAGTGCGCAAGGATATTGCACACTATTCTGAGGACGAAAGAAACATGTGGCCAGTGTTAGTGCCTTGCAGAGACAAGCCTTTGAGTGCAGCAGCATTGCTGCAGGACCCCTTTCTCAGATCCTTGTCCAGTCCTTACCCCTATCAGAGCAGTTTCTCTGGCTCTTTTTCTAACTCTTGGGGTCTCTTCTGTGTAACAGGCTCTTTGTCTTGTTGGCCCTTCCTGTTAACAGTGAGCACTCCCTCCGCATGTCCCCACCAATGTCTCTTGGGCTTTTTTTCTATCTTGCTGACACATCTGTCTCATTGATACATGCACTTGCACTCTGTACTAGCCTGCCCGTGCGTCTAGAATTCTCTCTCCAATGTCTTACTGGGGCACTTTTCCTCTGTACAGAGTATATGCCCCTGTTTTCACGGACATTGTCTCATCCTTCACTCTTTAGTCTGCTTTTCAATTTCCCACTAGCATGTGCATAGTCAGTCTATGTCTGGTTGTGGCTGTCCTCTGTCTGATAATCCTCCCCCACCTCTCTCCCTCTCTCCCTCTCTCCCTCTCCCTCCCTCTCTCTCCCTTCCTCAGTTCTCTGTCTCTCACTGTCTCTCAGTCTCTGTGTATTTTTTTCACTAGTGAATTTACCCTGTAGCTGTGCACGCCAACACCTGTGAGAGACCCAAGGAAAACAGCTCTTTCTCTACACTTCTCTGTGTCTCTTCCTGTCTTTTTGTACTGGTGTTCTCAGTACCTGAGTTCTGTGTCTTGCCTCATCTTTCCCTCTCCTGGTCTCTAACCCTCGGGTATCTCTAGGTGTGGACTATGGTTCATCTCTGCCTCCCATTCTCAGCACCCCAGCACTACTACCCAACTCTTTCTCTGCCTCTTTTTAGGGGCAGGCACCACTGTCTCTCAGCAGCCTTCTCTGAGAGACCACCACCACCTTAGTTTTCCTCTGGCTGGCTCTTTATCTCCTGTACCTTTCTCTGCTGACTTTATCTTTCCATGGAAACCAGTTGCTGCCTTAGCCCTAAGGGCTTCATCGAATAAAATGCAGTTTCTTTAACAGCGCAGTGGGGGCTGGAGCATGCAAGGGTGATACCTATTACCCTGCCCCATGTCCAAAATTCACCATAGTCTCTAAAATTTACTATACTCTCCAGCAGGCTATCAGTCTGCATGGCAGAGCGGAGGGGTGGGGGTGAGGGGAACTACCTGGGAAGAGGGAAACATAGGGAAAGAGCCAGGGGTGAGCAAGGGCAGGGGCAGGGCTCTGAGAGGGAGAGCGAGATGCCTGGAGAGTGAGAAAGGGAAAAGAAGGGAAATGAGAGACTTAAAGAAAAGTGAGACAGGTTTAGAAGGAGAACTGAGAAAGAATAGAATCGTAAGAGTGAGAGGGGAAGGGGAGAATGGGAGAGAGTAGGGGGACAGTAGGAAACGGGGGGGGCATGGAAAGATGGAGAAAGAAAGCTAAATAGAGTTAAGAAAAGAGGTTGAGAAGCAAGAACACAAGAAAGAAAATTAGGGATAGGGAAAAGGCCCAGGAGAGAAAGTGTCTGAGATATGCAAGGGCCACCTGAGAGCCCTAGCTGACCAACCACGCGCGACACCTTAGTAACCTTCTAGCCTTGGCAAAGGGGTGTCCCGGCTCTTGGGCTCTTGGGGTAGGGTACCAGTTGGGATCAGGGACTTGCTAAGACCAGAGCGGAACCCCCGCAGCTTACCTGTTGCTGCTGAAGGCGTCGCTCCAAACGAGCTGGGGACCGATTCCTCGGGCTCGCCGCGCTCGTCTGACCACCTTTCGGGGCACAGGCGGCTGCGAGCTCGCACTGAGTGGAAGGAGCAGCGGGCGCAGCGGGAGCGGGCACCGAGCCTGTGCCTGCACGCCCAACCAGCTAGCGCACAGCACAGCTCCACAAGCTCTGAGCTGTGGTGGGGGCGCGCGGCTTCTTAAGGCAGCGCGGTGCCCTCACCTTGAGGCACCCCCCCCTCCCCTCTGTCCCCGCCTGCGCTGGTGACGCACGAGGCCCAGAACCCAGAGGAGCTAAGCTGGTGGCAGCCGCGGTGGGGCGGGAAGGAGGGAGGGAGGATGACTCGCGATGGACCCACACAGATTCTGTCGCCCTGCATCCAACAGCAGGCACTCTGATGCTCACAGACTGGAGTTGTCACCAGGGTGGATTTTTATGCATACTCTAGCTTCTAGCCCCTAACTCCTAGCCCCTGGATTTTGGGCAGGGTCACGGGCCACTGGCTTTCAGAGTATTTATAAAGAGAGGGTGGGAGATTCTGATCTTGACCTCTGAAGATCTTCCCCCAAATATGGACTGCCCTCGGTTCTCAGAGACGAATCACGACTTTGATTTTTCACTAGCTCCCATAAACAGCAGTGTCTTACCTGTAGATTTCAGAACCATTTCACTTTCCATCTCAGACAAGCTGGGTAATTTATCTGTACTATTTATTTAAAGTCTGTTTGCCAGTCTCTCTGTCTCTGTTTCTGTTCCTGTCTTTCTGTCTCTTTCTTTCCCTTTCTCTCTCTCTTCCTCTCTTCTCAATCCCTCCTTCTCTGCTTCTCTCTTCCCTTCCTCTTCCTTCCCCTTTCCTTTTTCCTTTTTCCTCTCTCCTTCCTATAACATCTTCTTCTGTTTTCAGATGCAGCAAAACGTAAGGGTATCCCAGCCGTGTGAGATAAGTACTGCTATTGCCTCTACTTCCTAGAGACAGAAGCAGAAGCCAAGATTATACCATTTGCCCAAGTTCGAGTGAATATCACACTTATTTGATGAACTAAAATGTTCTGCTCTTTTGAAAACGTGTTCAGCATATATGTATAGCAGACCAGAGGAGGCACCCTCTCCAATCCCTACCTTCTCAGGATAAGAGAGCATTTGGGAAGATATCTTTGATGGATCAGGGATTGTTTTCACTTGGCTGTTTCCAAGAGAGGAAAAAACATCTTATAGGCAGCAGAGGAGAGAGATGCTCTGTTACGTAGAAGTGCATGGTCAGAGATAGGGCTGCATGCCAAGGTTGAGAAATACAGAAGAAAGGCTGTGTGGTATGGTATTTTACAGACAGCCTGGGAAAGTTTGAAGGCAAATCTGAGGACTTTAGGCTTTAACTTGACAGTCCTTGGAGAACTGTTGGAGATCTGTTTTATTTTGAGCAATTTAAAGTATACACAAATATAATGAGACTAACTAAATAAACTATTATGTTCCTATCATTCAACCTGAATACTGACACATGTTAAACCATTCCTGTTTATTGATTTTTTTTATTCACATGCAAGGGAATGTGATGAGGTTTCTGCTTTTCCGTGCTCTCTCAGAAGCACAGCTTGGGTGGAGGCAGATGGGACATTGGATGGAGAAAGGGCAGAAGAGATTCTGCCATAGGAAACACAAGAAGGGCTTAACAGGCCACACGAAAAGGCCCAACAGAGTCTCCGAGAAAGGGGGAAATTAGCACTGGAGGGGAACAAGAGCCGGGGCTTATTATGGATGCTACAGGATGACCACAGGATTCTGAGATAGTCCAGTGGCAGAACAAAAACATCCTCTCTTCCTACTACTCCCTTCTGGGACTGGGAGATGAGGCTGGTGCATAATCAAGTCCCAGGATGCTCTTTGGATTTTAAGTCCTGCTTTTTCTCTTAGATCATTTGTCTTTTTCTGCTAGGCCTGATTTTATCTTCCCAAAGTTGAACAGTAAAAAAGCTGCTCGTTTTTCCTGGAGACAGTTTCCATGATAATCCCCCATTATTATTAATTCTTAGCATCACACTGGCCATGGTTCAGAGTCTTGGGTGGCACACCCAGTTAGGCATCATTTGGTTCAGACTCGATTATTTTACAATTGCTTGGGAAGCAGTCAAGCTGCTTGCTCCAAATGGCCAGAGACAAACTCCATTCTTTCCTGCCCCTCTTCCTTGTTACTTGGGTTCTCTGAGACTGCCGAAAATTGAAAATCGGAAATCAGTAGAGAACAGAGATAACCTGCGCAGACATGTCTAAGGTTGGTGTTCCAGGACCAGCTCATGGAGTCTCCAGCTATAGTTATGAGCACAGTGAGAGCTGATCGATTGGGATAGTGTTTGTGTGTGTGTGTGTGGGGGGGGGGGGTAAGGTGTTGCAATGTATCACATACTAACAAAACCAAGAAAAAGCTGGGGAGAAATGCAAGCCACTTTTGTGTATGGAGAGATGCAGGCCAGTGCTTTATTCTCAGATGACTTTCCACTTCACACCAGAGCAGGTTTGGTGCCCTTGAATTTCAAAGACATCTGAATATCAACTGTTCCACATAGGGCACTGAGGAAAGCAGATGTGACTTTAAGCCCTGGCAGTTCTGATTTTTTAATGACTTAAAGGACCCTACAACTAGAAAATTCAGAACTACTTCTATAGTAGCAAAGGGGACCCTGAGAGGATGGGATTTAGAGGCTTAGAGGAGATTTCAAAATTCTACTAATAAGAGAAAGTCCTAGAGCCTAACTAAAGTCCCAAGTTGTAGCATTGGCTAGCAGCATGACAGCTTCCAACTTGTCAGATTAGGAGCTCAACTCATCTACTAACAATGAAAAGAGGGAAGGTGGGAGGCCTGTGTCCTGGACAGGTATTGGTTCTTATCATTGCTGCTGCTGCTGCTGCTGCTGATGATGACGATGACAACGAAGATGATACTGATGACATAATTACCAAGAGGTCTTTGAATGCCTACCAGTCACTATGTTTGCTTTACTGTATTTAACCATTGAATAAATTCTGCTGTTGGGGATTAGTACTGTAGTTTTAGATCCCACAATATCTTGTACACCATTAAGGGGGAAAAAAGTGGCTGGAGAGATTGCTCAGTGATTAACATCACTGACTGCTCTTCCAGAAAACCTGGGTTCGATTCCCAACACCCATGTAACAGCTTATATCATTCTGTAACTCCAGTTCCAATGGGATATGATGCCTTTTTCTGGTTGCTGTGGGTGCTGCATGCACACAGTGCACAGATATACATGCAGGCAAAATATTACACATAAAATAAATGTCAAAAACAAAAAAAGAGAAAAATCTACAAATTGTCCATTGTTTGAAAGGTTCTAAAATATGAGATGAATATGTAGTTATAATGATAATGCACTACAGAGCCATCACTGCCCTTACAGAAAAGTTAGGTCTGTATTATTTAAAGTAATACAGTAAGTGTTGAAGCTAATTGTCAAAACTGATTCTTGTTGAAATCATAATTTCTTAGGCTGCTTTAAGGAAGGGTAAGTCAGCAGGGTTTGTCAAAACTTAGGCAAGACAAAATGTTTGAGTTCAGGTGAAAAGGGACTAGAAATCACTGGACTTGTGGGATTACACATACTGCTACAAAAAAAAAGTTGACTTTTTTTTTAAGGGAACCAATCTAAATTCTAAATAGCATGCTGCGCTACCTAGAAGGTTTACAATAAATCAATGGAGGAAATATATAGCTTTGTCCTGGAATGACTGCCATGCAAATATTTTAATTTTTCAATGCTTTGAGCTATTCTGGTAGTATTTACTTTTAGACAACCCCTAGGAGTTATGTCTGCAAAATTCAATCAAAATGAAATAGCATCTAGGTGGGAGTTAATAATTGCCCATTCTGTAGCCTGGGGAAGAATGAAGTTTGGATTTCAAAGCTAAAGTCTATCCAAATAAACTGAGGAAACTGAGTAGAAAAATTACTGTAAGAGTGAAGGCTTGATTTCTGTCTTATTTCTGTGGCCTGCTTACAATGTAACTTTGAGAAGATGCCACCTTTCTTGATCTCTGTTCTATAATGTACTGAATTAAACCCGAGAGGAGATGGATGGGGATGGGGATTCTGAGAAGGGCTGGAGAAAAGGGGGGGGGGAATCTGCACATGGGGGTACCGGGAAGATGGGGGCTGATAATGGGATATAAAGTGAATAAATAAGTACACTTAATAAAAAAATCTTACCAGTATATAACTGAGAATTCTTACTTTTTATCTGGTATTACTAGGAATCTAAAATCTAGTCTAACCCAGATCTGTTTTTAATAGAGAGATACACTCTCTTTCAAGCTATGAAAGAGTTACAGGAGCTACGTTTAGCTCTTTACCTCATGCAACTTTTAAAAAATGTGGGAAAAAAATCAGACATTTGGGAAATAAATCCATACAGGATAATAATCCTTAAAGGAGGAGTGAGTTGTCTAGTTGTTCGAGTGTGTGACCTAGACAAAGTTCTCAAGCAGCCCAGGCTGAACCTACACATCTGTGAATTGAAAAGACATTTTAGACAGAACTCAGGAGTTAAGGGCAGCCCCAAAAGAAAGCTCTGGAGTATACCTTTGGCTGCATATTGATCACATTCACATGAAGAAACTGTACAAGGTCAGGGCAAGAAACACTCAGAAGGAAGAAAAGGGATTTCTAGAGCTCTCACAAGTCTAAAAGTTTCTTGGCTTCTCAATTGTCAATCAGAACAACCCCTTATGATATCCAAGGCTGTCAGGCTAAGTGCTCAGAAAATAAAAAAGATTGCCTCAATGATAGAGCCCAGTGAGCCGTAGTGGAGTTTGTCTGGTCCAACATAAGAAAGCTTAAATCAAGCATTGAAAGGCTCCAACTATTTCCAAAAGACTTTGCTACAACTTTAAGCAAGGCTCATTAGTAGTTAAAGGAGTAGCCAGTACTCAACAATATAAAATTCCTCAAAACCAAAATTAATAGAAATATCCTAAGGTATGCAAAATAGAAAAATGAGTCCTACAGTGCAAAGGAAAACTCTTCAGTGGTAGCTGGAATAGATGAAAGAATTGGTAAGCAATTACATTACAGTAGCTTCTTACAATGCACTCTTCCTATGCTAAGAAGTTACATCTTACATACATGGATAAAAAATGTAATGCTAGATATAAAAACACACTGCATAATATTATTATTATGCTATATATTGTTGAAGAAAACACTAGTGACCTTTGAAGGCTTAGCAATAAGAAATGTTCAAAATCAAATGCAGAGATAAATAAAATAAATGATCAGAACAACAGAAAGATGTGGGGCACTGTCCTAGAGCTTTAATGCATGTATAATTGGAGCCCTAGATGGAAATAAGGGGACAAAACATTATTTTAAGAAGTAATGGCTAGAGCTTTTCCAAATTTAATCAAAGTTCTAAACTCAAAACTCTGAGAACTGCAACAAAATTCAAGCATAAGGAATGTGGAGAAAATTGAGCTAAGGCAAACCATAAAGCTTAGTTTCTCCCTAAGTACTCACCATACAGTTAGTGAGGGTCCAGAGACACTCTGCATCTTAATACTGCTTTTGGAATGAAAAATAGTACAGCCATACTGAAAAGTAGTCTGTTTAATTTAAACAATTTTAAAGAAAAACAAAAATACTTGTCCACTGCAAGGATGGAGGTAAATACTTATAATACCTCCATTTGTACAGACTAAACCCAGGAAGGATTCTTAATTTGTATCAATAGGTAGATGACATATACATACATGAAGACACTCTTCAGTCAATAAAGAGAAAGAAGGTTTAGAATATGGAACAGTGGATGATCATCAAAATAATGATTCCGAATGAAAGAAACTAGACACAAAAGATTATATGTTGTATGATTCCAATTGTAAACTTCCAGAAATCCTAGCTAAAGTGATAAAAAGTAGACTAATGATTGCTTTGGGACGAGAGATGACAGGTGAGGAAGGAGGCTTAACTTAAAAGGTTCATGAAGAATCTTTTGGCGGTGACACAAATGATCATCATCTTGATTGTGAAGATAGTTTTATAAGAATATACTCCTATCAACAGTCATCAAATTGTACTTTTTAAGTATGTACAGTTTAATTTACATGTGTTACACTGAAATAAAAATTTTAAAAGATCATAAAAAAAGTAAAACTCAACACCCATGATTTGCTTGCCGAAGTTCTTATTTCCAGTGTTAGGATACCAACTGGCATTCCCAAATGGAAGAAACCAAGCCTTCTAGAGCTCCATCTTGGCTCCCACCTGTCTACCCCTGTGTTCTAGAAATCATGAGTTTTGCTCTGTCTTCTCTATGCAAGCTATGCCCAAATGGTTGGAGAATAGCATCCACCCTCTTGGAACTGCCTAGGAGCCCCCAGTTACTGAGGATTTGCACTTGACCTCTTTTGGCTCAATTTCATGACTGCTGTGAGGTGGATGCTATGATTACAGATGGGAGACTGAAGGCTAAGAAAGAAGCCAGCACTGACTTAGAATTAGTTACTCAGGATTATGTGGGGCTGGTAGCTAAATTTATAGTTGACTGAGTTTACAACCCTGGCATTTATATACTGTCATTTTGCTTCTATATCCTAAGGGTTTTTGGATGCCTCACTGGCATGTAAGGGACTTTATTCATTTTATCTCATCTCTGATTTAACAATTGTGAGCTGTGTTAATATCCTTATTGTACAGCTATGGAAACAGAGCACAGAGAAACTGTATAACTTGCTTTCAATGAGCCCAACACCAGGTGGATAATGCAGAGCCTATTCTCTCTGGCTGCTTGGCTTACTACCATCATGCCTAGGACAGGCAAGGTTTAGCTCCACTAATTTAGGAACTGGCCCTCTCTATTTTTTAGTCAATTTGCCCACAGACAACAGTGTTCATGAAGTACAGTGAGTACCTGGTGCCATGATGAATATATCCCATTTCAAAACTTGTATCCCTCCACTGGAGGTCCTTTTTGATCGGAACAGACACAGTGTTAATTAACACCACATGTTTAAAGTATCAAATTTGTCCAACTTGTTATGGCTTTGAGTTAAATATCCAAGACTTGCTGGATTTTTCTAAGACGAGTTGATATTTTGTTTGTCGCTGCATTAAATCGTTTTGAAGTTTGACTCCATGGAACAGTACAAGCACTGAGACTGATGAGAGATAGGAATCAAAAGAGTCCGTAGCCTAAGCACAGAAAGGCTATTCATCCCATGTGCCCAGGTGTTTTGTTGAGCTGTTGGTGTGTTTTATTGGGTTGAGAAATAGTACCCAAATGCCTCAAAACAGTCCATAGGAAATAGAATTATTCTGCTACAAATAGGAAAATATTTCTGCTAGAATCAGAAAGTAGCACCAGAGGAAGAAATAGCAACCTGCTCAGTCCATGTTAGCATTTGAATTCTGAATGTAATTGTGGCACTTTCTTAGAAGAGGTTTACACAAAACCCTTCGAAAGGAGTGTTCTTGAGTCACAGTATAATGTCCAGAGTCAGTTTGAACATGTCTGTGGGGACTCAATGTTAAATTTTACAAATGACAATTAAAAATCAAATGGAAAAATTATAGTTAAATATACTATACTTAAAACCATGGAAATAGTCAGAGGAAGTCATTTTCTTACTCTATCACTTTACATTACACTCCTTGGTCTGGTGGCCACTTTGGTTTATTGTTTGTGGATGGTGCAAATCCTCTGCAACAACAAGTAGCTCCAAGTTGCTCCCCTTATCCCTGCTGCCATTCACTGAAAGAGACCTGATTGCTTGAAAACAAACTAGAGGAATATTTTCCCTCATGGAAACACTATAAATAAAGATATTTCCCCCTCTGAGAACCAGAAGTTAACTGTCTGCTGACAAACGCATCACTGCCTATAAAAGTGCTTTCCACGATGACTTCTACTCCTTTCTGGAATAGATCCAAGAATGGAATTGCTGGGTCATGTTTTATTTATCAAAGGTATGCCAAATTATTTACCATAACAAGCGAACCATTTCATGTGCTCACTTGCAGTGTGTTAGGGTTCTACATCCTCTTCCATACTTGATGAAGTTTCTTTTATATTTTTAAAGTTATAGCTATCCTCCGGAATGTGAAGTGATAGCATATCGTGATTTTGGTTTACATTCTCCTACTAATGATGTCTAACATCTTTTCCCATGCTCATCGCCATTTGTACATCTTTATTGAGAAATGTCTAGTAAGATCCTGTTGAATTCTTTAAAAATGTTTCTAACCCTCATAATAACATTTTAGAATGTGTGTGGTGGTTCCTCATAGACAAGGCAATTTATTCAAAAAGAGATCAGGGTATTTGTTCAACTCAAAACTAGAACAGGAGCTAGGATGGAAAGTCATGTTCTATCCATTATAACACAGTATTTGTAAGACCCTTGATCTTCTACTTGATACTTAAAGATTAACAAATTCTTATCCAGTGTCTGATGCTCTGGATAAAGTGCTCTGGTGTGGGTTCTACTCCTCTGCTTGTCCCTGGCCCTCTGTAGCCTCATCTCTCAAAGGAAGACTCTAAGGGAGATGACCTTTGAGTTACTCAGTTGGTCTAAAGCTGATAGGCCTTTTCATTTGGGAAGCACGATTCTCAAGGAATTGCACAAAGAAGGCTTGATTGCTTGACGTGTTATTTTGAATGGTTAATGGAATTCTTTCCCAGTGCATTTTGTTATACTTGCCTACACTGATGCTCACCTGCTACTTTTCAGCCCACTCACCCAGCCTCTCAGCATCTTCCTGCAGTTCAATCTAAAAAGCTTGACACGTTACTATCCAGAATGCTTGGGTGTTGCCTAGAAACCTGACATTTTTACTAGACTGACACTGTTTCCACATAGATTTTGAGTATTTCAAATAAGACAGATCCCTCTACTAGTTTATGGGAGGAGGTCACAGCATCTACTCTTATCTCCATAAAGAAAGTCAGATTTTTGCCTGTTTCCTATGCCTATATCTGTTGTTTGTTTCATTTATATGAAATGTGTAGGATAAGTAAATTTAGAGAGAGAAACTAGATGAAGCCTTCTAGGGACTTTGTGGTATAGGCAAATTGAAAACTTAGATGAATAAAGTTTAGAGGGTTTCTTTTTCTTTTTGAGATTTTACATAATATAAAAGCTAAAAATTTGAGACCAGGGTATCAGCAGGGTTGAGTTATGGTGGATTGTGGTCCACTGTCTTATTGTGTCTTTACATGGGGAGTGGACAGATGGAGAGCTCTCTGAAGTTCCTTTTATAAGGTTACTAATCCTTTTCATGACAGTGGATCTCTCATGACCATTATAGCTCCCTAAGGCCCTGCTTCCTAATATGGTCACATTGGGGAGAGATATAAAATGTCAAAGAAATACCAACATTCAGTCTCTTTGATGTTAGATAGACTGTTTCCCTTCCATTTACAGTTTTCTCATTTGAATGAGGCAACGAACCCACAGGAGCATCAAAGATGTGTACATTTTTGTCTCAATGTTTCTATTCACATTATTTTCCAGTGTGTATTAATGACCATAAGTAAGGAATTTGAAGGTTGACATGGGCATTGGAAAAACTATGTGGATCCTGCTAGTATCTCTGTGTTAAGCTCTGGATTCAGATATGTGTGGTTACTGAGACTGAGTTGTTTGGTTCTGGAGAAAAGGTCTTAAAATAACATTTTCAATTCTATCACGCCAGCCCTGTACTCTGCCTATTAAAATTTTCCCAAAGTGGGTTGTGATACACAGTTGTGTGATACTTTTCCTGGGGAGTGGTAACACACGCATATCTATTCATGCCAGATAGGGAACCCAAGACAGACTATAGTATAGACACCACCAAAGTCTAGCTTAGTGAACCAGATTTTTACTGTGGTTACTCTTAGGGTGAGAGATCATTTACAGGAGCAGAAATGATTCAAAGACAGATGCATCACCAAAGCCCACCCAAGTATGGCGACAGGTTGCAAAACTGGGAACCCGGAGCACACTGCACAGCCTGCAGGCAACTCACTAGGCTAGAGAATGTCCTTTGCAGGTACATCAGTTGCCATACACTGATTACAGTCAGTTCAGCTGGTCTCTGCTTCTAGGTGACTCACTTGCCTGAAAGTAACTTTCAGCATTCTTTTCTTTTTATGGACTTTGGAGAAGGGAGGGGGCTAAGTGAATCTGGTCAATTTCAGGAACTTCCTGAAGCTAGTTTGAGTTATTATCCTTTCTTAATAAGCTTCATTGCAGGATAGAATGAATTTTAGAGGAAACTGCTGCACAATATACTCTACTGACCAAATTTATTGTTTCTTGAGAACACAGCTCCAGGCCTTCTCTGAGCTTCAGTGTCACCCTTGCCCCTTGGTTATTATGATCTTATGGACTAGGATGTGGATGTTCAACACAGCAGCAGAACTTATGCAGAGTTTTTCTTGTTTCTAGAAGGAGTCATTTACTCTTAGAAGTTCCATAGCTGGGTAATTTGTATTAAGTCCTTCCAACACTGAAAGGGATGTGAATGAGTTCTACATGGGTGAATTCTCTTAATAAATTAGGGTCAAGGAGCTTTCCTTGGTGAAAAGGTTGCTTATGTGTGTAGAATGGCCAGGAAATGCTTTTCTGGAAAAAAAATTACTTTTTAACACACAATCACCAATGTACTTTAAAAAAATCAACCCACTAGAGAGAAAGGTAAATGAGTGTGAAAAATGAATAGACCTCAAAAGTAAGAAATCTTCCAGAGAACTTAACCTGAGATAAAGAGTGTAGGAGAGGTGAGGGATTGTCTCATGAGTTTTTCTCACCTTGATTTCTTGTTTCTCAATGGAGATGTCACGATTTCCTCTGAGAGAAAGTGTTTGTTCATCTATGTCACAGAGCTGTGGGAAACATTAGGATCCAGAGAGTACATGACAGCTCAGAATCCAAAGGTGTGTCTGTCCAGCTCACATTTAAAGAAGCTGAGCACGGACCACTGGGATAGGCACTGTGTAGTATAGGCAAGTCCTCCTTTCTCGTAACTGAATTTTATCCAGTTAGGAACCAGAATGCCTTTTTGAATACCAGGCTGGGTTAATGACTGTTGACACTATAGACCTCCAACAGTGAATAATTATGTCTACCAACAAGGATAGAGCTTAGTTTGGTACTAGTAGAGAACTTTTAGAATCAACAAGTAGGAGGAAAAAGGCACCTGCTAATTGGAGTTAGTTGTGTCAACATAGGGCATCTGCATACATAATATTATAAACTTACTTCAGTGTTGAACCCTGCTAAAAGCTGGAATGGTGGCTAGAGAGTAACTATAACTGGAGTAGAGTCCTACTTTCCCCGTGGTGCACACAAGTGGATCGAACCAATGCGGCATGGAGGTTGAATAGCTTTCTTTGCTCAAATGTAGCACTTTCCCTGCCTAAGGCAACATGCCATATCTGTAGGTGGTTGAGAATGCACTCATAGGGTAATAACCCAGGAAGCGTTTATAATCAAGCATTTCAAAGGCAGTAGGCATGAACTAATGAGCCACTTACCATTACTTGCCTCACTTCAAGTAGACAGAGACAGGTCTGGTCTTCCAGTCTGCTTCTTTCCCTCCACTTTCCTTTATCAGCATCATTATGGACAGGATTTGGTGACCATAACGAAGATGCTAAGGACTGTTGGCAAGCCTGGCGAAATAGGCTTTCAGCATTGTGGTAGTTCCTTGAGTCACTTTACTTCCCACTTAGGTGTCCTAACCCTTCTCTAGAGTTTGACTTGCCATATGCTCTCCAAGGATAGAGTGGGCCACTTTCTACCACATTCCTTCATTCTCATTTGATGAATGATGCTGCAGCTTTCAGGTCCAGCTCCTGGAACCATGTCCAGCAGAAACCATGCCAGAAGTAAAATCAGTCTGTTTCAAGCTCTGTAGGTTATAAAAACCGGCCTCGTGGAACGTGCTGTTAGATTCCTCTGTGTTCTATTCTTCCATCCTTTATGCAGAGAACTTCAGCCAATTCATTTTGTGTGTTAGATTCAGTTTTTGATACTAATGTGTGCTATTTAGTCATGAAATGGGCAACTGGTCCAAGGCTGAGCACTACCTATGCTGGTACCAAGGGTTTTTACGGAAAAGTTCTACCAACCAGGCCATGTACACTCTGTTCCCTAAGATTTGGACTAGAGAATGTCAAGACCCTGGGCCAAAGGGTTGTGAGAAAGCAGGCAAGAGCTATAGAGATCATGAATGGCAATGTAGAACTGAAGCAAGATATTGTGAGAGAAGCAGGTCATTGGAAAAGCCTTGTCCGTGATGATTTTCAATCTCTAAGCTCATCCCTTCAACTGTCTTCATTGTGGAAAATTTCAAGCATAAAGCTAAAACCAGTATCTTAATAAATCTTATGCACCCATCACCCAGCCCAAGCAATTACAAATTCATGCCCAATCTTGTTTCATTTAATTCCTGCCTATTCATTCCTCTCATCCCCTATAGCATTAAAAGAGAACCAGCTTTTTTCCTTTGAGGCACCATTTACATTCTATAAAATTCACTGATGTGACAATAAAATTCAATGTCTTTATGCAAATTTACAAAGTCGCAAAAGATTACTACAATCATGTCAACAAGGTGGCTCAGAAGGTAAAGTTGATTTTTGCCAAGTCTGGGGACCTGAGTTCAATTCCTAAGGCTTACATGATAGAAGTAGAGAAATGACTTCTGAAAGTTGTTCTGTAACTTCAATATGTGTCCTGTGGCACACATGGTACACACCTCTTCACCCACAAAATAAAAATTTAAAATGCAGTATTTTTAAGAATACCATAATCTGGTTTTAGATGATGATTGCTCCAAAAAAATTCTTTAGACCCATTCTTCTTACCTTTCTTTTCCACTATTACCTAGCAACTACTGATCTTTGCTTTCTCTCTACATATTTACCAACAGCACTAATCTCAATAGTCAAAAGCAGAAAGAACTCAAATGTTCATCTATTGGTGAATAGATAAAGAGAATATGCAATTATCTATACTTGCTAAGAATTCACTTTTGAAACTATATTTCTACATATGGTGATTTTTTTTAAAAGCTGATAGACTAATAAGTATTTTCTCTATCAGTACTGCATACATTTTATGGTTAAGTAATTTTTCATTAAGTAATATTTCACTGTATCAATATACCATATTTTCTTTCTCTACTCACTAGTAGATGAACATTTTGGGTTGTTCTACTTTGGGCTATTTCGAGTAGTGTTTTACGATATTCTGAAGCAAACTCCAGATATATCATTTCATGTACATGCATTTCAATGTGTGTGTACGTGTGTGTGTGTGTGTTTAAATTCAACAGAATAGTTTACTGTTTAGAGGAGGAAGGATTTATTTTAGTTCACAGTTTCAATTTACAGTCCATCATAACATGGAAGCCATAGCATCAGGAGCTTTGAGGAGGTTGATTATATCAGATCCATAATCAGAAAGCAATGAATTCATGTATAGTAGCCCTCAGTTTGATTTCTCTGCTTTTCTTCCTACTCTTTTTAGGTTCATACATGTATACAGTATATTTAGCTTCCTCTCCTTTCATGTCCTCTTCCATTTTTGTAATTTACTGAGTCCCTTTAGAGCTGCCAGCTCTTGATCGCATTCAGGTTTTGTTCAGGTAACCACAGCTCTGAGTTCATAAGTGTAATGGCCACACCATATCCAGAAGCCAGCATTTCATAACACTCTCCTTGCCTCTGGTTCTTCTATTATTTTTCCCCTCTTTTGTAGTTTTCTTGAAGCATGGATGGAGGGTACTAATATATATGTACTTTTTGAGGATAAATACTCAGCGATCACTTATTCTCAGCACCTTGACCAGTTATATCTTGCTGCATAACTGCTTCCCAATGCAGAAAAAGGCATCTCTGAACAAGGTTGAGAGCATTCCAAGTCTATAGGTATACATGCAAACAACAGTTTGACAGCATGTAGTATGTTTTTTTCTAGTCTTATGACCTTCTGAGCCTTGGACTTTTGACCAGATTTACAGTACGGGTATGGATTCCTATTAGTGGGCCTCAAATCCAATCAGAAAGCAATTGGTTGCCCCTATAACCTTTCATGTCATTATTATCCCAATTAGACATATATTGTCAGGCAAGACACAGGAGTCTTGTAAAGAGAAATACAACATCATCATCACATGTAAAATAATAGAAAATATCACAAACTCTCAAACAAATGTTGGAACATCTCTTAAATGCTATCAGAAATTTTCTTTTTTCTTTCTTTCTTTCTTTTTTTTTTTTTTTTTTTTTTGGTTTTTCGAGACAGGGTTTCTCTGTGTAGTCCTGGCTGTCCTGGAACTCACTTTGTAGACCAAGCTGGCCTCGAACTCAGAAATCCTCCTGCCTCTGCCTCCCAAGTGCTGGGATTAAAGGCATGCACCACCACTGCCCAGCCAGAAATTTTCATTTCATAGTTTTTTAGAGTTGGGTTTTAAATAAGCTCTACATATGATAATAGTTTGCTATGTGTTTTAAACCATTTTTACCAGATTCTCTCCTTCCAGTTTATTTATTGGAGGACTGAGGCCATTTGTTCTGATGGAGTTGCCTGAAGTTTAAAGCTTGTTGATTTCGTCCCTGCAATGCCTTTTTGACATGTCCCTGTGTCCTTTTGTATTTCCCTGAAATTGGCAGTTAGATTGAAGCTTGATCAGATTCGCACTTGCCTTCTTCCTAGATGGTGCTGTGGTGTTGCCATCAGGAGGCTGATGATGTCTGATTGTCTCTCTTTCTGTGGTCTCAGCACCCACTGGGACTCATTGACTTGATTCATTCATTTTCGAGGTGAACTCTTCCCAGTGCAGTTTGAATGAAACTCTCACTGTGCGTTCAGCCCAAAGCAGCCAACTAGCCCGAGGACCTCACATTTAAGCTGTGGTAGTGGCTCAGCATGAACTGGTCAATCTGGACACTCTGGATGGGATCACTTGGGTAGTTTTCATGGTCTATCTAGACGCCCCACAACTTTAGAGTTTCAGGAGGCCCAGTTATTAGCTTCTATGGCATTCAAACTGCCTTGTTTCCTCACTTTTCAAGTCTATTCCAATGTCCACTCTGCCCTTTTCAACATGTATGTCCATCACTCCTCAACTATTCTTCTTCACCATACACGTTCCATTTTTTCCCTGGTAGCCCCCAGTCTGGATACTGTCTTATAGAGGAATGAGGAAGTGCCCAGCTCAATGGGTCTGATGACAGTCTACATAACTAGTAACTGGTAGACAGAGATCTACTGTATGCATGTATGTCTACTTAACTTTAACCTATATCTATAATGTAAATGAGCACTTCTAGTCGAAGTTGCAAAAGAGAGATAAAGTAGGGTCCCACGTGAAAAAAAAGATGGAAAAAAAAGATGTAAAAAGAAGATGAAAAAAAAGATGTCCACTGTACTGGACAAAGGAAACAGTTCAGATCTTTACAATTTATAACTGTCCCCAGACCTCACTGTTTTAAAGAAGTAAAACAAAAGCTAGAAAAAATACCCATTCCATCTTGTTTAACTAACTGATGGAAAATGGTCGATATCATATGCAGAGGAGTAGCCATAATTCAATTTCACAAATCTGAGAACCACAGCCAGTCCAGTGGCGACGAGGCCTCTGCCCCACGGCTCTCATCAGCTCATTGGTGAGCTAGATACACAAGAGAGAATCAGAAAAGAAGATGAGGAAAGAAGCAAATTGCTGCATGAGGATTCATAGATTGAGTGCTGGGAAGAAGGCAGTAGCAGAAGGAGCTAGTGTGGGCTCAAGGCTGCTGGGAAGATATCAGACCTTGACATCAACAGCTTATACTAGTGTGGTGGTTGGTGCTTCTGAGGCAAAGGAATAGTTGTTCATTTCCTTGTGTGCTGAAAGGGAATAGGTATTGCTCACATGCGTTTTGCCACCCCCTAACTCAGGCCAGGAGCCTTTCTTAAAGCACTTTGAGATACAGCAGCCAAAGAGCATCCCAGGGTAGGGTGGGGACATATCTAAAATGGAAGTAGATTACAGTTAGAGATGATACTTTATGCAGCATAGGAATCCTTTTAGCTCCTGTATTTTTTGACAGTTTAAAGAAGGGTGCAAGCAGCCATTTGAACAGCTCGGGTTTTTGTTTGTTTGTTTGTTTGTTTTTTGTTTTGTTTGATTTTTCAAATCAGGGAAGCGATGAACACGGGATAACCGCGAATGCGAACTTGGGAAGAATTTATAACTCGTTTGAGCCTCAGTTTCTCCACTGGACTGAGAACTAAGAATGTCTCTGGAGATTGTTTGGGGAATTAGAAGGCATAGTGTGCAAGCGGTCAGAACCCAGATGGTGCTGTCTTCAGCACGAGACGGTCCCAATCAAAACCCTCCTGGGTGTGTGGGACCTCTACATCAGTGAGATGGAGTGTACTTTAGGACACCGTCAGCCCAAGAACGTGGAATGTGTCAAAAGATAGAGTCTGATGATGACAAATGCTCATCCTAGGCAATTTAAAAATGACATTTGGTTCAGCTTCTGTACATGCTGCAGCCGCTTCCCTTCCTTCACTGCGTTTTTCTAGGTTGTTAGTCTAAAAGCTGGTCGGATGTTTCAGAGATGCTCAGACTTCTCCTGGTGGGCTGCTCAGGGAGGCCTTGGGTGGCGGTGCGGGCAATGCAATGAGCTGAGGTTCCGGTGGGTTAGTCTAGACTACTATTGGTTTCCGCCCTCACCCACCTCAAGGCCACAGCAAGAAGAGCGTGAGGTGTCCTCTGGTGCTCCATTGCTGTCACTGTGCGGGTGTCAGTGGTCCCGTTTAGCCTGGACCCTTTAAGGGGGATTTACTAAAACCACCCACCGGCACAGTGCGGCATACACTTCCTCAGACTTATAGGATGTAGACTTAGGGTCACTCTGCCTCCTTTATTCCTTTAGCAAAACTCCACCCAAATCCAGGGTATCTATTTTGCTGTGCTCATGTCCCCAGGGGCTCCTCACAGGAGCTGCTGCTCAGAGGTTCAGCCAAGGTTACTGCTGCGTCCCGAACTAACCAGGACTGTGGAGAGAGTGACGCTGTCCCTACAAGCTTTCTTTCTCTCAGGGCCTTTATGGCTGTCATTTGCTGTCCTTGTCACCATTTTTGCTTGGGAGAGGAACTCTAAAGGGGAAGGGGCAAGCTACCTATAAACAACGACCCCGAAGTCCCTAGCGCAGCCCTATCTCTTCCGAAGATGTTTTGTTGCCACAAGAGTTTCGGCGCTGCTGTTTTAGAAAAATCAGACGCAGACATCGATTTCCACCCCCGCTCAGCTTCTGTCTACTGCTCGGCAAACTATTAAACTAAACTGGATTTAACAAAGGGAAAATAAATTTGCAAGGACCTGCTGTGCCGAAATGTAGCTTGCTATCAGCACCGGTGCTTAACGAGGACTGAATTATCATTAAAACGTGGACAAAATTTATAGAGCGTCGTTAATACTTCTGAAAGACAACATTCCAGGCGTTGTCTACCTCTCTCCCTTCTGCAAATGTGGATGGCTTTCAAAATGGGTGTCTGGATCGCCTATGCGATTTGAATGGCAATCTAATTGTCATTCATTTCCGAGTTTGGCCCTGGGGCTTGTAACACCAGCGCTCATTTTCCCTGCTCCCTGTTCTTAATGGCCCTGTCCAATCCTAATGAATTGTGGTATTGAATAGCGGAGGCTATCAGGAGGTGTATTCATACCTGGAAATGGTAGAATGTTTTTAACTTCAACAGTGAGAATTATTACCATCTCAATTACAGCATTATCTTCCCTTACATGAGTTTCCCTCTCCTCTCCTTTTAGATAAAGGGAACAGGAGAGTATCCCTTTAATATAAGCTCAACATGTAGAGCATCCAGATTCAGCACCTGTCACTAAATGTCCTGGGGCTTTTGTTTGTTTATTGAAAGAGCTTGTAAGAGATTGTAAGATCTGTAAGAGATTGGCAGGGGAAAATGCTAAGAGAAATATAATTGCAAAACAAACAAACAAACAAACAAACTGCTTGCCACCTTCAAAAACTCCAAAGGTTTTAGAATCACTTATATGATAGGGAGCTTTTCATTTCATAAAGATTTATTTCTATTATTTTTAGTTACGTGTGTGCCTTTGTGTTTCTCTATATGTGTACAGCAGGTGCCTGCAGAGTCCAGAAGAGGGAGTTAGATCCCTTAAAATGTGGAGTTACAGGTGGTTGTGAGCTGCCTTGTGTGGGTGCTGGGAACCAAACTCTGGTCCTCTGGGTGGGATATATGAGCTCTTGACCACTGAATCGTCTCTCAGGTCGGTGCTTTCCCTCTCTTGTCATTGCTTTTCTCATGTTTCTAATTTCATTATTGCATATGTGTCAAGTTCAAGGATCAAACCTGATTTCTTTTGCCAGTATCTAAGTGGCCCCTGGGCAATGGTGCAAAATTCTTGCAAGAAGGAGAACTGCAAAATCTACTAGAAGAATATTGACAAGCTTGCATACTTTGGGGAAAGTAGATGGGATGCCTGACCGAAGTAACAAATGCTGGAGAGGCCCTCACTGCTCTATCAGTTTATTTTGTATAATTAGCCTTCTTTGAAGATTGGTTTAATAGGCGCATTTCAGAGTAGAATGGGCTATTTGGCTGTTTTCATGGTATCAGTAGCAGTTTTGTAGGCAACAGCCATTATTTAGATCAAGGTCCTTGAACTCCAGGCAAAGTAATGAGGGCATGAAAGCATGCCTGGGCCTTCTGATGTACTGGGAGTTAGAACTTGGGATCTTGGCTCTTTCAGTGTTTGCACTCTGACTCTGAGTCTTGGTTTCCTTGGAGAGGCGTGGAGAAAAAACAATGTCTAGGTGGAGTAAGCATCTGAGAGGCTGATGAAACTTGAAGTTCACAGAACTAGTTTCTGTTATTGTTCTTTCTGCTGTACTGAACTGTGTATAGTGAGTGGGCTTAGGAGCATGGAGGGAAAGGAAGGCTGTCTACCAAAATTCCTTTCACACAGAGATAATAAAGTGCAGTGACTCCAAGGAGAGGCAGAGGTTCATTCATGTTCATGGAGACTAATGCCAGTATCATGATTGAACAGAACTAGTTCAGACTACAAACCAGTGGGTAAGGCTGGACCAGAGAACAGAGGATTTATTCTGAATTGGGCTGAACCATCATCAAATCTAAAACACAATGTAAGGAAAACAATCCTGGGGCTGGAGAGGTGGCTCAGCAGTTAAGAGCACTGACTGCTCTTCCAAAGGTCCTGAGTTCAAATCCCAGCAACCACACGGTGGCTCACAACCATCTGTAATGGGATCTGATGCCCTCTTCTGGTGTGTCTGAAGACAGCTACAGTGTACTTACATATAATAATAAATAAATCTTAAAAAAAAAGAAAACTATCCTTCAAATGATGAGACATACGGAAACAAGACGGAAGAGTAAGGGAGGGCACACCAGAAAGAACTCCATGTGGGTTTGGAAAAGGGAGAAAACAGAAGCTCATTCTGTGGAAATCAAAGTGCAACTCTGTGGTTTTCACTGGAAGCCAAAATTGATATCTTCTCTGTTGAAGTAGACTGAGGAAAATATTTGCAGAGACAATGTTCTCTTTTCCTGATCACTATTATCCCTCAAATTGATTTTGTATTGAGAGTAGCTTTCTATTCATACACACATCATCGCCCAACATACAGAACATGCCTAATCATCAGACCAATTTTGATTCTTACCAGGCCACAAGCTGCCAGGTTGCTATGGTATCTGTCAGCAGTGTTTTCACTATATAAGCTCTTGTAGAGCCTTCTTTTCTGTAAAATCTGCACGGGACTTCGATCCTTCCAGTTTTTGTTTTTGTTTTTGTTTTTGTTTTTAACAAATGTGTGACAGTTGTAGCATTTACGAAGCTTTCCTGGGCAACGTGTATCCCCCCCCCTCTTGTCAAGGATTAACAATGCCACGGTTGCTATGACATTGCACTTCTTTAAAACTCTTTATCAGGAGTTCTGTACAGATGACGACTTTGAATGTTGCATTCTTTTCTGCCTGGCTGAAAAAGCCAGCTTTTGCACATACATTTGAGAGGAAATTAATCTGTAGCTAAGTGGGAGTGAGGGAGGCATGTGACATGTTATATAAGCTTCTAAAACCTCTTCTCTTTTTACAGATACAATTGAGAAAATCCCCTCTGTGACTAAAAGTCGATTTCTTCTGGAAGTTTCATTAGCTTTCATGACAAGCATGATAGTATGTTTTCTATTAATTATTAATTGACAGCTTCTCCTTCTTCTGGCTGCCTCCAGGAAGAGTGGGATCAGCTTTTCACTCCAAATTGGTTTGGAACTGGAGGTTGATGATGTCGTACGTGCACCAAGACAGTATGAAAAGGCATAGTTACATTAGGAGACTTTCTGGGCATAGCAAGGCAGGCACCAGACTAGAATCCACTCTAAAGATCTTACCTTAACCTGTGGATCAGCACAGTTCCTATTTTCAGGGTCACATTCACAGTCACTTGGAGTTTGGGCATCTCTGGGTTGATGCAGTTCAAAGCATAACATATTCGAAAGACCTATCATAACAAAAATAATGTAAACTATCTCATTATGTGTCACTCAGAACTTTTAAAGCTACACAAACATATTATTAAAACACATCACACTTGTTTCTATTGACTTTTTAAAATGTGCCTATTAGAAAAAAAGATTATTTATGTGTTTTACAATTGTGTCACAGATTGTACGTCTATTAAGTAAGACTTCCCTAAAACACGAGTAGGCAATGTAAAGCCTGCACACCACATCCTGCCCGCTGCCACTGCTGTAAATGAAGTTTGACTGGAACACAGCCATGTTCATTAGTGTGAAGATTGCCTATGGCTACTTCCATGCGGCACTGGAACACTGATTGCTTCTAAAATCTTACAATCTGGCCATGGACAGAAAAAGGTTGCCGATGTTCGCTCTTAAAGCATTGTTTTAATCCTGTAGCTGTCGTGCTCTGGCATAATGGGAACTGTCCAGTCATCCAACCTCAGCTCTTACTGTGCCTCATGGTTCCAGGTGACCATCACAGACTATGTTCTTTGTGGCTAGGGGCTTCCCTGTTTGGCTCATCTTGAAGGACTTTCATTACCTAGCCCTGTCTGATATTTTAAAGCCATAAAAGAAAGTCATTGACTTCATCGAAATATCCCAGACATCTGATTGGGGTTAGGATGGGGTATCAAGAGAAGGGACAGTGTAAATAGAACTGAGATTGAAATGGCTTCTGTTACCTCTCATGAGATGTACGGTGATGAAATGATATCCAGACAGTGTCAGGTTACACCTGTAAGCACTTCAGGTTGGCATGGATTTTGAACTAGTATTATTGTTTCGGATAACTGCAGCCATCATTTACTGAGAACTTAGCATGGGCCAGGCCTTTTTGTTGAAGGCATTATCCATGGGACGATTTTGTGTAATCTTCCCAAGGTGGGAGGGTAGTACAGTCAGTTCTGCTAGAGAGTCTTGTTTTGAACATTGGGAATTCGCTCTAATGTGATTGATATATTAAGGAATAATCTGAGCGTAAAAAGAACTTTGGTTTTGCTTGGATGCCATTTCTTCTACTAGAAAACACTGGGATTAACACAATAAATTGTGCCTAGCTAAAGTGAACCAAATAGAAATGCATAAAATACATGTACATGTGTACACAAGCGCATGTGCTCATGATACCTCAGTTCACCAAAATGTGCCCAGCCCCCCGGCTGGTTCAACCTTGCCAGGGTTGCTCCAGTTGTTGCTTCTTCACAAGAGCTCACTGACTGCAACTCTTTCAACCCTCCACTTCCACAAGCAAATTCCAGCTCCTTTAAACATGTGGCGTTTAATGCAGGACCATGTGGCTGTGTTTACCAGGCCCCTATTTTTTTTTTTTAAGGATGCAATTTTGTAGTACCACCACTCTGGCCACAAAAATGTGCAGTCTCTTACACATACTTTCACATGGTGTGTTGATTGCTAGGGACACATATTGCCACCTTACAGCAAAACTGACTGTACCATAATGATTCCCATTAAGAATGTAGGCTTACGAGGCAATGTTAACTACTGCAAAATGAGAGAGCCGGGATATATTCATTAGTTTATTATAAAACTTGGTGTTTGAATCTAGATCTCAACTCCCTGATTTCAGATTTTAACTGTCTCATTGTATTGATTTACAGCCTACAAAATAAATTGTGTTTTGGGCTATTTAAACTTTAAAAACAAAAATTGGTGAGACTTGGTGGAAAGGAGGTAAAAGCCTCTAGTTTACTTGTGAGGCTTTTGATTTCAGGGCCTTTACAAATGTATGTCGGGGTTTTGTTGTTCTTAACACTTGTCCAATTTCAGTACTAAGGGTGAAGGGGAGACTGGGAGTGGCAGGTGAAGGAACAGGGACATCTTATGGTCACTTGGAGGGGAAATCAATTCTCTCCTTGCCTGCAGATGCAAACATAATGGAAAGATCTGGGCATCATAGGAGACCACAGAGTGAGTCAGCAAATCAATGCTGGTTTGTTTTTTTTGAAAGCTAATGTGATGCTGTGATGTGTAATAATAATAGGAATACAACCTGCAGGAATCATGAAATAACTTCTTAGCATTGATCAGAGCCTTATTAGAGTAGTGTGATCAGCTTGGGGTCTGTAATTGAAGAGGGATATGAAAAAGTCAAAGGAAAGAGAGGGCAGTAGTGGCCTGTTCCTGAATCCTCTGTGCTGAAAGGACTCTACACACAGACTACCCCCACCCCCCACCGTTGTCACATTTTGGTGTTGCGATGATGTCATACTGAGCCTATAGGCTTTGAGAGAGTGAGAAATGGGGGCTGGGCATGGGAAGAAGGGGCTTGTCCGGAAGCAGAGAACCTGAGTGGCAAAAGCAGAACACTAGAGCCCTGCAGAGCTGCTGCAAAGGGACAGGGGCTTAGCTCTGACCTAAGCCAGGAAGTGCTGTTTACACTACAGCCTGGAGGAGGAGTGGGATTGTCCAGGAAAAATCAGAGTGGGTAGTCCCAACAGGAAAGTGTGAGGTCAGGACTAAGAATTGGACTAGATCATTGATCTCCGGAATCGTTGGTCTGCTCAAAGCAAAAGGACTCATTAAAAGTCTGAATATGAAAGCGATGTGTAATTATTGCAAGGGATTTGGAAAATGAAGAAAGCAAAAGACTAGAATGTTAATTTTCTCCTGTCCTACCACCTAGAGATAAGGCACTGGTAACATTCTGGTGTTTTTTCCTCCCAGCTTTTTTTGATACTAATGTATGCAAAAATGCGCACAATAGATGCTGCATTGTTCATAGGTTCTGGCTCCACAATGGACTTGTTAGGTTGGATACATGCTCAGACATTTATTAATTATGATGTGTCTTTGAGCAAAGTCACCTGTCCTTTTAGGTCTTCAGTCTTCTCACCTGTAAAAATTGTGACCTACTGTCTGACTCACAAGGATTGTGGGTGAGATTAAATAAGGTTTGTAGGCCGTGGGAAGCCTAACATTGAGCCTGATAAGTAATGGTTTTAGTCATTTGATAACTATAGTCTATATGGCAGATTGTATGCTTCTAGTGTACTGAGCCAGACACTATTATGTACCATGCACCTTTCTGGTGCTTTCATACTATAAGAAGAAACCAAAAACTCCTGCATATTGCACATATAATTTTGTTTCCCTTGTCAACTTAAATTCTATTATGAGCATTTCTCTGCGTTGTTAAATATTCTTTGAAATTAGTACTTTCACTGAGTACTTAGTAGTCCTTTATATTACTTATCAAGTACCTGATTGCCAGACAATTTTACCTATAAAATGAAAATGAAGCTCTCTAATGTTTTAAAAACAGGAGAGGATGGAGGAGGAGGAAGAGACAGATGGACCTTGGTAAAAATCTTTCTGAAAAGCATTCTGCCCTTTTACATCATAAACCTTTGAATCAAAACCCTTCCAGAAATCACACCAAAACTTTTTGGTCCAAGCAATTAGACATGGTTAAGTAAGCCAATATTCACATCTAGAATAATTAGAGAACAATTATAACTCAATAATAAGACAATTTAATAACAATGAACATATGATTGTTTTAAGATTATTTTATTTTTAAGTATGTGTATGTGTTTGTGTGTCTGTGTATGGGTATGTATATATAAGTGGGGGTGCCATTGAAGGCCAGAAGATGGTGCTGGATGTCCTGTGGCCAGAGTTACAGGTGGTTATGATCCATCTGACATGGTCCTGGAAGCCAAACTGTACTCCTCTGGAAGAGTATTATTGGCTTCTAACCCACATCTCTAGTTCCTGAGCATATGTTTTTAATAGATACTTTCCAACAGCCATGGGACAAAAGGCTTATACAAAGTGCGAAAATTTTATCAACATCTTTAGTCATTAAGTAATTAGAGCAACCATACACTGTTGATAGGATTGTAAAATTCCACAAACATTTTGGTGAAAATAAGTGGATACTCTCACATTTTACTCTGTCTACACCCATCTAATGCTCCAGGCATTTATACCCAGAAATGAAATGGAAATTTATCACCATAGATATGTCAGTCACTTATAAATGAAAGTTCATGGCAGATTTTGTTAGAATACTCTCCTATTGGGCTGGATAGAACCCAAATGTCTAGCAACTGATGAAGGGACAAACAAATTATATTCTAATTACGTAGTGGAGTTCTCTTCAGTAATAAGAAAGGAAAAGTTGAGTAGATAATACCTATGGAATGAAAAACCCTTAGCCAAAGGAGTGCAATCCTTTGTTAGCCAATATTATTCCATTTACATGAAGCACCTACTACTATATGCTATGGTGCATACACATGAAGCAAGCATACTATATACTATGGTGAAAACTGTCAGACCAGTGGTTAAGTCTAAGGTGTGTGTGTGTGTGTGTGTGTGTGTGTGTGTGTATGTGTGTGTGTGTGTCTGTCTGTCTGTCTGTCTGCCTGTCCCTGTCTGTGTCTGTGTCTACTCATCAGAAGGAATGAGGAAAATTTCTGGGATTTTAAAAGTGTTTTACATCTTAGTAGGACTTTTCATTATTTTGTGTATGATTTTGTGAAAATCTGTCAAATGGTACCCTTAAAATGTACTTCTCTCTGGCAAGATCATCTTTATTAACCTGACCAAAAGAGCTACTTATTCCAACTTAGAGAGAACTTAAAGTTCTGTTGAAGCACAAAAGATTCCCCCTACCATCACTCTTTCTTCCTCTTTTTGCTTTACTCTCAAAATATAAGAAGGACCATTAGGAATGTGGCTGTACTTCGTGAGGTGAGAAATTTCTCAAGTGAGCCCAAATCTCTCCAGTTCTCAGCTCTGCTCCAATAATCTCTTCCTATCAGTTTATAGCTTTCTTCCATTCTGAACAAAGCAGTTGTTAAACTTCAAATTTGCAAATTTACCTAACGACTTTTTATTATGATCAGTCCAAACACAACAGGGAGAAAGCTCTTATTGCATAATTATTTTTAGTAATTGGGAGGCCCTAGGAGTATGAAAAAATGTGCACTAATTTTTTCATAGGATGCCTCTACTTTATTTGCTACTCCTCACTAGTGTGAAAGTTCATAGTATTACCCGTGCACTGATATAAAAATAACAAATAGTTTTCTGATCAATAGGTACATGGGCAGGTCCCAAAGAGATGCAATTCAGGAGAAAAAAAGAGAGAAAATGCAATTATTAGTTTGCTTATTTATTGCTACTATTGCTCTAATGAATGAAGCATGATAAGGCCAGAGTCAGCAGAAACTGTGTCTGGGGAAAAAGGTCTTGGGTGAATGCCAGTAGTTTTGATGGATGCAAAGGAACATGTTCCTTGCAGCACAGTCTGTGTTTGCACTGAAAAGATCAAAGGACTTACTGCAGAGCTGCTTCATGTTGGTTAGCCGGTGAATATGGTGGCTCTGATGTGATCATTCCCATAGCTCCTCTCTTGCTTCTCACCGACACTGACTACAACTCCTTTCTTCCTTAGTAATGGAACAAACATTAACATGTCAGTATCTGTGAGCGAGTTGGGGGTTCCAGGCCTGGTCCTGGACAAGGCAAAATGTGTAGTATTGTCATCATTTAGAGAAAGAAGAGAGTAGCAGCAATCTCACCTTTCTTGTCTCAGAGTTTTTGAGAAGAAAAACATGGAACGATATGCAGCAAAGAACTTCATGAGACTATAATACAAATAAAAGTTAGTATATTTCTGGAATCTTTATCATATACACAGTATGTTTAAGATTACTCAGTGACAAGTCATTATTTAGTAATTGGTACTGGAATTAGGCATACAGACTTGTATGAAGAATAGCTGGAATGAAGTTGCTTAGTATGCATCTGTGAGCCCCATAAGAGGCTGTATTAGTCAGGGTCCTCTAGAGTCTCAGAACATATGGGTAGTCTCTATATAGTCAGGGAATTTGTTGATGACTTACAGCTTGTAGTCCAACTCCCTAACAATGGTCAGCAGCAGTTGTGGATGGAAGTCCAAGGATCTAGCAGTCGCTCAGTCCCACGAGGCAGCTATGGATGGAAGTCCAAGGAGGCAAGCAAGCAAGGAAGAGTGAGTGAGTGAGTCTTCCTTCTTCCAATGTCCTTAGGGAGGTCTCCAGCAGAGGGTGTGGCCCAGATTAAAGGCGTGTGCCACCACAACTTAATCCCAGATGACCTTGAACTCGGAGACCTCCTTGTCTTAATCTTCTGGAATTCATAGCCACTATGCTTCAAGATCTCCATGCCAAGATCCAGGTCAGAAGCTTGTATCTCTGAGCCTCCACATTAGGATCATAGGTGAGCCTTCCAATTCTGGATTGTAGTTCATTCCAGATATAGTCAAGTTGACAACCAGGAATAGCCACTACAGAGGCAGAAGCATCTCCATCTTCAGATGGGATATGGGAATTGAATGACCAACAGCTAAGTGGCTATGAGTTGGTACTTTGAAGGCAGTAAAGTAGTCACTCTCCATTTTCCTCTCTATTTGACTTGTACTTGTTGGTAAAGATGTACTTTCCTCCTGGAAAGTAGCAGCTACATTCAGAAGTCTACATGGCAAACTGGAGATATTTGTTGCCTGGAGAGTAAGATGCAATCTGTATCTAAAGACTTTGTTAACTCTTTTACCCTATCTGATTAGTGTGGGGCTGCGAGTTAATGAGTACTTGTTTTAGACTAGGTACCACATACATGACACATGCTTAAAGGCATGAGTATACATCAAGCTATATTTATTCCTACATACCATATATATTATGTAAACTCAGTTGTGCCTTTGTTAGTTTGTGTAGCACTTTAAGATCTCACAGATTCTCTTAGCAACAACACAACCTTAGATGTCTTTATGTTGTATCCAGAACCACCTCAAATTTACAAAATGTTTTAGAATGTTTACGCAATGTAGGGTCCATTCGGCCTACCATCTTCTCAATTTGATTATTTAATATCTCAATGGCCCTATACAAAGGGCACTGCAACTTTCTTTGTTCAACTGGCTGAAAAAATTTCAAATAGATAAGGTGACTTGCCTTTGGCTGGTACAACAAGAAAGAGAAGAAATTGGATGTGAAGCCAGGTGATGTGAACAAGCATTCCAGGGAGTTAGTGTGGAGAATGAACCAAACTCGCCCTTCTTTCCCCAGATGATAGAAAAGCAATTTCAGTGTTTTAAAAGTACACATCATTTTCTTGAAGAACAGGAGAAATAATTGTTCTTGTTTTTCATTTGAGCTAATATTTGGGGTTGAATGGGTGTCAATATTGATATTCCAAGAGATTGGACTATGTTGTGCATTTGTTTTTACATCATAACTTCTATGTGGTGATAAGCTAAGTCACCCCATTCCTTCTCCCTTTCTCTGTGCCTGTCCCCATGGTCATTTGGTTCTATCAGCTGTTAAGAGTGGGTGAAGGCATGCTAGGGTTAGAGAATGACTGTTTACAGTAGCAGCCAGTTGCTTATACTGGTCTATGAGGTATCTAGAACTGTCCAACAAATAAGAGAAGGAAAATAGCCCAATGGAGGGCTTCATTTGTCCAGTAATTTTTATCATCAATGTGTAGTTAAATGTCTTCTGGGCAAATAAAGAGAAATGCTTGGTGAATCAACAATGAACAATAGTCTTAGCAATAGCCTGAGGCTAATGGAGACCTCTCTTATCTGTGATAAGAGTGGGACTCTGGTTTGTATTGGCTTTTCTGAACTCACACATATACTTGCTAGTGGTTCTCAATAACTTACAGGATAGGGATGGATTTCTGGTTTGTCTTACAATCATTAAACTTTCAACATCTATGATCTCAGAAGCCATCTCAGGGACATTCTTGTCACCATTACTCCTATAACCCTATATTTAGACTGCTATCCTGAAGATATAGAGAGCTTGCAGCAATATCAACATAGAGTATTGAACTGGAGGAACATGTGGAGGAACATATTGAATAGTTCTGTTATCCTAAAAGCGGAAGACCTTGTCTAACCGCATCTGAGAGTGCTAGAGGAGGCTTTATAAGTACCTTTTAGGACTTGGCTTAGAAACTGCTAAAAGGTTTGAGATGTAATTTGATGTTGAAAAGAGTATGTGACATTTTGAAGAGATATGCAGGAAAAATGCTTCTGGTCTCAGATGAAATTGCTTTTAATCAAGCCTAATGTGTCTACCATCTTCAGCAGCCCCAAATCAGTTTTTGAGAGGGACATGGTCCTCAACTCACCTGTGACTGACAGCATGACATGCTGAAGAAAATGACAAATAGAGGATGTTTGCTCTGGAGATGATTGTTTCCAGAGAGCCATGGGTGTTATGAATTCATTATCAGGTTGATTTACCATATAGCCCACCAAGAAACCCACTCAATGTGAGACAGAAGTTTCTATGGAGGAAAACCAGGTCGTGCGAAGATATGAATTTTATGCATTCACGAGAATGTTGCAAATATGTTTACTGTAGGATGTTCTTTTTATGTCAGATCCTTCATGTGTGTCCCAGATGCTTCCCTTGAGTCTTTTACCACATAGGGTTAAATGCAGGGTTGAGACAGTTAAGTTGTTCCTGAACTGCACCCTAGACTGGTTTTCTGAACTCTGTAAGAGTTACTTGAGAGAACCATCAGAAGACAGAGAGAAATGGGAAAGGCTGGGAGTGAAAGATGAAAAGAGAAAGACGGTAGAAAGGTTCAAAAACCCCTGGAGGATTCAGCAAACTGTCCTGTATAGTTCTGGATGAGATTTCCAATGGAATCTTAGGGCAAATGGTAGACTCCACTAATGCTTTGGATAAATTGCTCAATGCCCTTTTTGTATTAAAACAAGATCATGAAAGCCATTTTCTCCATTGCTTGCTAATTACAGTGCTCCCAGGCATTTCAAAGGAAGCACATAATCCACAGGTAGAAGATGAAATTCAATTACAGCATCAGTCCCACTCAGAATGGTTTTTGGGTCTCTTTCACATTTGCTCTTGGGCTAGCCACAGTTTGGTCATCTCTTGTTCAAGTCATTTGAAGTCCTTCCTACCTTTGCCTTTCCCCTCCTGCCCAAGCCCAGCATTCTAAGAGTCCCTTTGTTTGGCCCAGGGCTGTTAGGTTGCTACAGTATCCCCAGTCCCCAAATAACAATTCCTTTTAAAGTCCATCGTGACACTCAGATGCAAAATGTTTGCCACTTAATGGAAATATTAAATTACTGTGATGTGCTATTTGCATGAAGGTAATTGAACCAAAGAACATATTTCTTCCTCAGCGATGCGGTTCTGTACAGCCAGCTTATGTTGAGATGATTACTTCCTGGGCAATAAATATTCTAGAATGTTTTATCAGGAGGAGAAGGAAAGACAGCTTGAAATATGCATTTAAAGGAGGTGGCAAGGACGATCAACTGGCAGTTGGTTTGCCAGTGCCCATTATCTCCAAGAGACCACCTGGCAAAGGAGTCTGCTCTTTCTTCTTATAGACATGCAGTGCAGAGAATAGGAAGAGAATTTCATGCTGGCAATTAACTGACTGCTGGAGAAAATAGTTCCAAGGAGCATTGCGGTGAAAAGTAGTTTATTTCCTGTTTCACTGTGAACAACTCCTTGGAGGCCAGTTGGATTCTGGCCACTCCAAATAAAAGGCCAAGTAGCAACTGGTTCCTATTGATTTCTCTTCTAGGATCTAGGGAAATCTGCTGGGGAATGCAAATATTTTGTGGTTGGTCATTACATTCAGAGGGATTTTTCAGGGTAAAGTTTGTTTGTTTTTTTTCTAGCCCAGACAGGAACTTTTTGATTCCTTGCTACCCATTCACCATGAAATTTTGAAAAGACAAGCCAGATGCTAGGTGTTGGGGTGGAGGGAGAAACTCAATTGTTAAATTGTATTCAGAGCCTGTTGCATGTTCCCTTGAATCTTCTCAGTGGTGACAAATCTCTGTCCTCTGAGAACAGGCTATATTTGAACAAACAGCTAGAAGTCATTAGAGCCCACACTGGTGAGTAAGGTGGGTGATCATGCTCTGCAATGAATATTTTGGATTTAGAAATGAGCTGTGTCTCTCTGCTAAGGACACAAATTTGCCTGAACAAATTGGAGGTGTGCTTTGGAGGCAGCCCTGACAAAAGGGGAGGCAGAAATTTTGGAGCAAGGTTTATGTCCTTGGAATCAGTGTTACCTCCTCTCATGAGTGAATATGGACTATAACCTCTAACACCTCTAACACCCAGAGCTCCTTATGGTATTTGCTTGATGCTGAAAACACAGTTTATAGGGGAGGCAAGAGGAAAGTTGAACCACACAGACCTGGTTCTGCACTAGCTCAGTTAAGCTTTAACCAAACTGCTTTGTGTATTACATTTTGATTGGATTTTCCTCATCTGTGAAATAGGGTAACAGTGATAACTTGCTTAGCAATATTTTTATGAGCATTACAGAAGACCATGTGCAGTCAACACTTAGGGGAGGTGTTCCACACTGGACACTAGCAGTTCTGTTTAAGAAGTAGTGGCTTCTAGGTGCAGCTTTGTTCAACCATTCAGGTTCCCTCTCTCCTATTATTTATTTTTTATTTATTTTTTAAATCAGTTTACAAAGTAGTAGGTTTCCATATGCTTATTAATAAATTCTTCTTTTTGGTTAATCCTTCCTCCCTGCCTCCTTCTCTTCCCTGTTCTACACTATCCCCAATTTGTTTCACTCTTCCTACGTCTACTGTTCTGTTTCTCTACATTATCTCTCCATGTTGTACTAAGCCATCTTCCTGGTAGCCACTCTCCCCAAATGATGGCCTCTGTTTACTTTCTTGGCTTCTATGGGTGCTTTAAGTTACACACACACACACACACACACACACACACACACACACACACACACACACACACCACCCCTGCAGATCCAAATATAGCATACACACATAGGAAAGAATATGTAGCATTTATCTCATTAAGTCTCCAGTCGTAGAGGCCCCAGAAACACTCCCAAAACACTATAGGCTATTTCCATTCCCCTTGGTTGCCTCCAAGAATTAGGTGATAAGATACTACTGCTGACAACACCACACACCTTTGTTGCCAGATACAGAGAAACCAAGCTGGAACTGATCTGGAAGCAATTTTCCTGATGGCTAGCTTTTGTAATGATAGAAAGTTCTATGCTGGTTGCTAGGGGAGATAAAGAATCAATGATCTCACCCTTCTGTGAACTCTATGAACAACGATGTCAACCTACGAAGCAAGATATGCCCACTGGTGCAATAGTAGCATGACTGATGTGGAGGAAACCAATTGCTTTCAGGTTGGATTTGAGGCCCAATTCACAAAGGGGAATCCGTGCTAGTACTGAAAACTCAGTTAACAACCCATGACTGGGGAGGTTGTAGATCCTAGTTAGGAGCTTCTTACTGTCATATAACTAGATTGAAACGATACCAAACTACATTCTAAATGCTCATGTTTATACACATTGTCAAATGATACCCTTATCCTTCACTAAAGAGTTTCTTTGCAGTCAATGATGATGAATGCAGAGACTCCTGGCTGTTCAAGGTGATGAGAATAAGTGACAGGTGAGTGATCGATCTTCCCTTTTTTTTTTTTTAATTTAATTTAATTTTATTTTTTTAATTTACATTCCAAATCACTTCCCCTTTCCCGTTTCCTCCCTCCCCGAAAGTCCCATAAGCCCCCTTCCCTCCCTCTTTTCTCCGTTCAACCCCCTCTCATTACTCTGTCCTGGCGTTCCCCTACATCCAGTCTTTCCAGGACCAGGGGTCTCTCCTTCCATCTTTTTAGAAATCTATTGATATGCTGATTGTGTCTAGGGTATTCTGAGATTCTGGGTCAATATCCCCTTATCAGTGACTTCATACCATGTGTGATCTTTTGTGATTGGGTTACCTCACTAAGGATGATATTTTCAAGTTCTGACCATTTGCCTAGGAATTTCGTGAATTCATTGTTTTTAATTGCAGAGTAGTATTCCATTGTGTAAATATACCACATCTTCTGAATCCATTCCTCCGTTGAGGGACATCTGGGTTCTTTCCAGCTTCTGGCTATTATAAATAAGGCTGCTATGAATATAGTGGAGCATGTGTCCTTATTGCATGCAGGTAAAGTCTCTGGGTATATGCCCAGGAGTGGTATAGCCGGATCCTCCGGAAGTGGATCGATCTTCCCTAAGCAGGACATTTATACCATAAGGCTCAGAGAACATTGCAGAAGAGAGAACAGAAGAAAGAGCCAGATGGAAGATAGGGAGAAAGGATGCAGAAGCTTAGCTTCATGGCCAATAACTGAGAGTGTCTACATTGTCCTACATAGAGATTAGGCTTTTTAGCAGTCAGACATGGATTTGGGAGGGGCTTATGGAGCCCTACCCACTCCTAACGAATTATTGGCTGCTGGTAGATTCTTGGGCAGGGACAGTATTCAGTTGTGTACCCAATGGTGATTTCTCCAGGCTCCAATGGGTCATTCCAAGTCTGTGGACACAAGACAATGCTGGTTAAAATTAGTTGCTCAGAAATCAAAACAATACAAATGTGGGAAAGGGTCCTGTAGGGAAGACTGAGCTGTGAGAGGGATGGTGAAGCTGGACATGAGAGGATTCACAGTGTGTGAAATTGTCAAAAAGGAAGTTTAAGAAACACAAAAAAATGTTCCATGCCTAATACATACCAGAGACTTAATAAAATGAAGCAGTCGTTGTTGTCATCTTAGTCATCATCATCATCATCATCATCATCATCTTCATCATCACTGCAACTATCCAATGTCTAAGCAAGAAATAAGAATATATTTTAAAACATTACCTGAAAAAATGAGCTTACTCAAGGCTTGACAGTTGGAAGGGAGGGAGGCACGGAGCAGAAACAGGAAAGGTCACTGGCAGATATGAAGATAAGGATATTGTGGGGCTAGAATAAAGGTGATTTGAGTTCTCCCAACTCCATCTGATTTTGGGTCTTTCAATTTTTAGCAGATTATGATTGATTTTGTTAGGGAAGTTTGTAATGAGAGATTGATTTAGAGTTTATTAATGCAAATGATCAGGGGTCACAAAGCCATATTGATGCTCTCCTCAATTAGGTAGGAAATATATAAAACAATTAGCAATTAATTGCCCTGTGTGTATGGACATTGAGACAAATTAAAACATCACAGATGGGCCAGAAAACAGCAAACAAATACAAACTAGCTAACAAAACCCTAGCTTCAGCAAAGTGAAAATTTGTCAGAGTGGCTTTTCTATTCTCTCTAAAGTACTCCATCCCCATGCAGTCTGTGCTGTTAGGTCTCTCATTTTTCCTGATGAGTTTAAGGTAATGTGGACATCTGAAGGTAGGCTCTGGGGCTTTAAATATGTATTATGACTACGTTTCATATGCATACAGTGACTCAGTTTGATCCATGCGCTTATCCAAAGGCTCACGTGGAATGACTTTGAGAGAGCTTCTGGTAATCAGGGGATATGGTTAAGATGAGCAGCTGCAAATTACCGCATGCCATTCCTCAGAGGGATGGAAAATTTCTAAATATCAATTGAAAGGCCATTGATGGGGAAAATGCTTGTTTCATGCTCTTCTGCCTCCTTAGTGTCCTATTCTGAAGCGAGCTTACTAGTGGGATCATAAATAAGAAAATGCAGAAACCACGCTCATGAAATAGAGGCATGCATGCATGTTGAGCAATGCCTGCATTAGAAATGAAAGGCAACCCAGGTGATGACTGCTGCTGCTGCCCACAGTCCACCTGCTATTTGGACTAGTTCCCGTAGAATCTGCATTTCCCAACCTTTTAATTATGGCTCCAAAAATTAACCTTTCCATAATGATGATTTTATTTTATTTTTTTGTGTTATTGTTTTTTTTGTTTTTTTATATTTTTTAAATTTTATTTTATTTTCTAAGTTTTTTTATTTACATTCAAAATCATTTCCCCTTTCCGGTTTCCTCCCTCCCTGAAAGTCCATTAAGCCCCCTTCCCTCCCTCTTTTCCCCATTCAACCCCCTCTCACTTCTCTGTCCTGGCGTTCACCTACATCCAGTCTTTCCAGGACCAGGGATCTCTCCTTCCATCTTCTTGGAAATCTATTGATATGCGAATTGTGTCTAGGGTATTCCGAGATTCTGGGTTAATATCCCCTTATCAGTGACTGCATACCATGTGTGTTCTTTTGTGATTGGGTTACCTCACTAAGGATGATATTTTCAAGTTCTGACCATTTGCCTAGGAATTTCGTGAATTCATTGTTTTTAATTGCAGAGTAGTATTCCATTGTGTAAATATACCACATGTTCTGAATCCATTCCTCGGTTGAGGGACATCTGGGTTCTTTCCAGCTTCTGGCTATTATAAATAAGGCTGCTATGAACATAGTGGAGCATGTATACTTATTGCATGCAGGTAAAGCCTCTGGTTATATGCCCAGGAGTGGTATAGCCGGATCCTCTGGGAGTGTCATGCCCAGTTTTCTGAGGAACCGCCAGACTGCTTTCCAGAGTGGTTGTGCCAGCTTGCAATCCCACCAGCAGTGGAGGAGTGTTCCTCTTTCTCCACATCTTCGCCAACAACTGCTGTCTCCTGTGTTTTTGATCTTAGCCATTCTGACTGGTGTGAGATGGAATCTCAGGGTTGTTTTGATTTGCATTTCCCTAATGACTAAGGATGATGAACATCTCTTTAGGTGCTTCTCAGCCATTAGATATTCTTCAGGTGAGAACTCTTTCTTTAGCTCTGTACCCCATTTTTAATAGGGTTACTTGCCTCTCTGGAGTTTAACTTCTTGAGTTCTTTGTATATCTTGGATATTAGCCCTCTGTCGGATGTAGGGTTGGTAAAGATCATTTCCCAGTTAGTTGGTTGCCGCTTAGTCTTTTTGACAGTGTCTTTTGCCTTGCAAAAACTTTGTAATTTAATGAGGTCCCATTTGTCAATTCTTGATCTTAGAGCATAAGCTATTGGAGTTCTATTCAGGAAATTCTCCCCTGTGCCCATATGTTCAAGGTTCTTCCCTAGTTTCCTTTCTATTAGTTTCAGTGTGTCTGGTTTTATGTGGAGGTCCTTGATCCACTTGGAATTGAGCTTAGTGCAAGGAGATAGGAATGGGTCAATTTGCATTCTTCTGCATGTTGATCTCCAGTTGAGCCAGCACCATTTGTTGAAAAGGCTATCTTTTTTCCACTGGATGGTTTTAGCTCCTTTGTCAAAGATCAAATGACCATAGGAGTGTGGATTCATTTCTGGGTCTTCAATTCTGTTCCATTGATCTACATGCCTGTCACTGTACCAATACCATGCAGTTTTTAACACTATTGCTCTGTAGTACAGTTTGAGGTCTGGGATATTGATTCTCCCAGAAGTTCTTTTACTCTTGAGAATAGTTTTAGCTATCCTGGGTTTTCTGTTATTCCAGATGAATTTTTGAATTGCTCTTTCCAACTCTATGAAGTATTGAATTGGGATTTTGATGGGGATTACATTGAATCTGTATATTGCTTTTGACAAGATGGTCATTTTTGCTATATTAATCTTGCCAGTCCATGAGCATGGCAGATTTTTCCATTTTCTGAGGTCTTCTTCAATTTCTTTCTTCAGAGACTTGAAGTTCTTGTCATACAGATCTTTCACTTGTTTGGTTAGAGTCACACCAAGAATGATGATTTTAAATAGACAGTTCAGTAGTGTCAAATATTTTGCAGCACTGGTGCAAGAGGTCCTCACAACTCTTTCCGTCTTGCAAAGCCAAAACTCGAGATCTATTAAACATCAACTCTTGTCGCACTCAGCCCAGCTCCTGATAACCACCATTTTACTCTCTGACTCTGTAAAATTGACTGCTCTAGATACATCACCTAAGTGGAATTATGAGGTGTTTTGTCTCTTGTGACTAGCTTATTTCACTTAGCACAATATCATTGAGATTTGACTATGTTGTAATATGTGGCATTGTTATTTGAAGAAAGAATGATTTTTCATGGCTGAATAATATTTCATTGTATGGATTTACCACATTTTGTTTCTTCATCCATTAGTGGACATTAAGTGCATGCTCTGATTTTCAAGGATGCTATGTTCACTGCTCCTCTCTTACCTTCCTGCACAGCCTAAAATGTCAAAAGAAAATTCTGAATACAGGTGAAGTGCATTGAGAGGACTAGAAAAATGATGGAAGAGAGAAAAACATTCTCTCTTTAATATACCCGATTTAACAGCTTTAAAGCTTTCCCTGCTTTCCCTTTAACACAGCTTCTAGAAAACAACGAGCAGGGCTTCTGCATATGTGTAGTTGTAGTAGATCAATATTTTTATAAAAACAGAGAACATATGTTTTAAAATATAGTACAATAACTATAAGAGGTTCACTAAATATAAGAAAAATAGTAGTTAGAATACTATCCATGCAGTTAGGATCATTCTATGCAGTACAAATGGATTGCATGCATCCTTTGGGCAAGGCCTTAGAGAACGTTCAATAATGTTGGCAAGTTGGGGAAGGCATACAATGAATCACCATCACTGTCATTTCTTGTTCCTGTCAGAAACACATTTTGAGACAAAAATTAAGAAAGGCTGTTTACTTACACACCTGTAGCTATCACTGCCATTAGACTTGAGAGAAGGTAAGCCAGCTTATTATAGATAATTAAGCAAAAGCACAGAGACTGCAAGGTAAGTCATTCTGATCACCACAACTGAAGGGGCAAAGAGGAAAACTGCAGTACAAACAGGTCATACAACATGTCTGAAGACATACAAATGCTGAGTAGGAGAGTCAGGACTTGAATCCCCTCCTCTGAAGCCATCTTTAGTATTCCCTGGGAAAAGTCGTCTGCAGAAAAAAAATTGGGAAAAGAAGGATGCTGGCTTTTGTAGAAAGGATGGCCAAAATACTTGGGGGGCAGGGGGGATCGTGCTCTTTTCATTAAAAGCATCTTCATCATCCTATTACATAATATTTATTAAGTACCTTAACTCCTCGTGCTGTATAGGTCTTTGAGATACCAAGAAAAGAAATAATAGAGATAATAGATTTGTTTTTCTCGGTGAAAAAGGGAACATTTTGTGATTTCTATTTTTTTTAAAGTTTGGCCATGCACTTTTTTTCTTATTTTAAGATAATTTGGTTTTATTTTTCTTCAATTGCTACTGCCTCTAAAGAAGAAAATGAAAACAATTGCAGAACAAAGTGCTTCTTAGCATAAATAATCTGCACTGTCATTTCTGAGAAGTCCCAACAAGAGATTAAAGAAACCCTTGATGGGCCAAAGAAGGAAGAGAGGGGGTGGTTCTCGTCTCAGGCATTTAAACAAGGCTTAGTTAAGTGTTTTTGAATTTGATGGGTGAGAAGGCAAAAACTTCACATTAAGTACATTCTGTTAAATTAAGTTTAGTGCTCACCATGACTTGAATATGGCTTTTCCTCACCAACACTCATGTTGGGGCATCATTTCTCATTATTAAAGTTTTAAGAGGTAGGTTTTTGTGGATGTAGTTGATTACTAGAGTGCACGCTTTTTAAATGAAGTAATGTTTTCCCAAGATATTAAATCAGTTTGTTAAGGCTGTATAGGGTCTCTTGGAACAAGTTAGATCTCTTGAAGTTGGATTACTTACTGGTAGAGGGGGGTTAAACAAGCTTGACATCTCCCTTTATGTTTATATATATCCTTCCTTTGTAGGTGCCTATTTCCATTTTCTGCTTCTTTACTATGATATGATGCCGTAGCTTTTCTCGTCAGAAAGCTATCCCAAGCAGCTGCCCAAATAAACCTCTTTGTAAAAATTAAATTTCACAGCTTCAGTTATATTTATTATAGCAACAGAAAATGGAATAAGATGGGGTCCTAAAGCCCAAGAAAGAGGCAGTGGGACATTCAGCAAAGCTTCTCCTTCCCATGTTCTTTAGACTAAGTGGATTCTAAGGGGTGCTGAAAATAATTAAATAAATTTTTCCTTTTTCCCTCATGTATAGTTCATTTCTCAATCAATTTCTGTAAACATCTTTTGGAAAGAAAAAAAAACAGAAAATGTAAAGAGGTTCTACCTTGGAAACTATCAGAGCTACAGTAATAACCATAACCATAAACCAAGTGATTAACTGACTCTCCCTGAGCATCCCCTCCAGCACTACCAACCATCACTCTGCAAGAGACCTATGAGAGATACATGGGTGGATTAGAACCTCAGAAAGACAGTGAGACATCTGCTCTTCTGCCTGGCACAGGTGCAGAGGGGACCATTGATCCTGATCATCAGTTGCCTGTTATTGGATGTTCACTATGCCTTGGGAAGAGCATGCTACTTATGTCTTAATCCTCAGCAAGATCACATGTATTATGTACTAGTATTAATATCTTCATTTATAAAAGAGGAACTCAGGACTCTAAGAGGTAACACAATATTCTCAAAGTTACAGAGCTAGGATGGTATGGAGCATGGAAAGCAAGCTCTGGTCTGTTGGCTCTGTTAGAGTTTGTATGGCTTGAATGAAATGTCCTCCATAGACCATTTGAATCACCAGGAAGTGGCACTATTTGAGAAAGATTAGGAGGTATTGTCTTGTTGGAATATGTGTGGACGTATGGAGGAAGTATTGGTGGGCTTTGAGATTTTCAAAAGTCCAAGCCAGGCACACTGTTGTGTCTCTTTTTTCTGGCTGCGTGTGGATCCAGGTGAACTCTCAAATACTTTTCCAGCACTATGTCTGCCTGTGTGCCACCATGCTCCCCACCATAATGAGAATGAATGTACTAAACCTCTGAAACTGTAAGCAAGCCCAAAATTAATTGCTTTCTCTTATAAGAGTTGCCTTGGTTATGGTGTCTCCTCACAGCAATAGAACAGTGACTAAGATAGATGTGAAACATGATATTATTCCCCCTCCTCTGACATAGATTCTAATCTTCATGTTATATATTATCTGCTCAGTGAAGATAAGGGAAGTTTTGGTCTTGTAAGAATGATTAGAACTGAGATCCTGGAGACGTTGGAGGAGCTGGTTTGAAAAGGTTGAAACAAATCCAAAAGTAATTACCAATCCTCAGTCTTTGAGACCTTGGCCCTTAAGTAGAAAGCAGGAATCTGAGGGCAGTATATCAGGTAAAGATGCATTGGTGGTTACACAACGAAAGTTAAGAGGAATAAAACAGAATCTGGAGAAGTCTTCACAGGTACAATCTGGAAGTCATTTTCCCACTGAATTTATTTACTCTCTTTATTTGACTAATGAGGAAACCGAGGCTGAGGCATTGCCAGAGACACTAGCAAGGTGACAGCTAGGCGGATCACATGTAATCATTCTGGTTCTTCCCAACTTCTGAACTCTGTCTGCTAAAGCATGTTGCCAGAATCTGCTCTGGGGCATTTCTTTGTTTCTTAAGCTGCGCTGCTAGAGACAAGAATTGCTGGTGGCAGATTTTGGACTTGAGAATGTAGGTAAAGAGTTCTTTACTCCATTAAGATGGAGGGCCAAGAGAGGTGTGGATCGTGTGAGCTCGGCTTTGAGGAGCTCAAAGTAGCAGCGCTGATTTCATTCACCATTTTGCTGCATGGACACAGCCTTACCAATTTACCTCAGTTGAAACATTTATGATATAGACTCTTGCCTGTTGTAAAGCAGCCATTTAATCCTGGTTCCTGATATTTAAATATGGTCTGCAGTCCAAATAGAAGTGTATAATGGTCACCACGGGTAAGCTCTGAGTGACTCTTGTAGCTGTTATAGAAGTCAAGGACATTTGGACACTATCACCAATATTTTCGTTTCATGTGTATGATGAATCCATACAAATGAAGTGTGCTTTTTGTTTCCAATCCCCAATGCCCTTGTGAACATTTTATGGAGGTACTTTTATTCCCCATGTTAGATGTCATAAGCTTTTCAAAGAGAGCCCAATACTGCTTGCTGTCCCAACAGAGCCTGAAAAGACTCAGTAAGGTCTTTCCTGGCCTTATTTGCCTTCTATTACACACACACACACACACACACACACACACACATTGCCCTCATTTCTTCCACAGCATCCCAGGAAAGAACCTCTCTACCCTAAAGAAATAGAATAAGAGGTCTGGAGAAGTGGCATGCATGTGGGGGCTGAGGGGGGGGTGGCCTGTAAAGGCCTCTTTACCCTGACTTCTGTATTTTCACACCGTTTCTTTCCAGGCTCTGGATGGTTGAGCCAATGCTAATTGGTACAACTGGTTTGGGTCTTAAATGATTAAATAGCAGGTGGAGCAGCTGGTGTGGCACAAGACCCCTGGGAAAGGTGGGGATGTGGCTGCTGCTGGAAAGGGAAGAATCTAGCGGACCTTGAGCCTTTTAGAGGCTGCTAACATGAAGGAATAGGGATCTGCTCCTCTGCACCCTGCTGGGGTTTGATGCTCACATATCTATCTAGATTCCAATAATGTAGGACCCCCAAAGTGGCTGATACAACCTATTTTGAGTAACTGAGCTGTGAAAGCACAATTCTTCACAAGGATTTAAGAATCATTACGATCATAGGTCTCAGTTCTGGCCACACATTAGACGAATCTAGAGTTTTAGATAAACATGGACAGCCATATCACCTAAACCAGAATTATCCCAGCTTATTTTTGGATGAAACAAAAATTTAATAATAATAAGCATTTCCGAAATATTTGCTTATGTGTGAAACCTATTTTAAGCACTTTACAAATATTAGGTTATTTAATACTCATTAACTCTCTGTGAAGACTGCCCTGCCCAGTTACCTGTGAACATGTTGCTGGACAAACTTCCAGACTAAGATCCAACATGCATTCTGGCTTAAATGTCTGAGTACTTTACTCCCATAGTATGAATCAGCTGGCCTCTAAGGTCTGGTTCATTGAAGTCATTTGGCTCCTATGAGGATGCAAACCATAAATCTAAAAGTTTAAAATTAGAAGGGAACCAAGACCTGGAAGCTGCTGTGTTTTTGATGGTTGCCTGCAGTGTGACTTGCATTCTGGCAGATTGGGTTGCTTGCCTTGGGCTGATCTTACTCTTCCGTTTCCTTGATTAATTCTGTAAATGCTAATGCTGCCTAGGGCTTTATCCTCTGCCATGATCTCTTGAATTCCAAAGCTATATAAGCAATTGCTCTTTTAACAATTTTCTCTAGCTCCACATACCCACCACTTCGTTTGAAAGCTGTTTCTTCTGTTTTGTATCACAGTGAAAGCATCACTATCCACTCAATCACTCAAACTCAACATCTGGGACTCGAGACTCTTTCCTGCCATGCATATCCTAGCAGTCTGAGTTTGAGACGAGTCCCAAATCTTTGTCTCAGACCTCATCTTCAGCAAAACAATGTAGAAATCATAGCATCTACCAAGCAGTTCCACTGGAGTGACCAAAAAACCCCAAAATAAGTCCAGTCTAGACAGTCTAGACTCAACAAGTGTCAACTTGTGCCTTGTCTCTATGCTACCTATATTTGCCAGTTCTTGGGTCTTTCTGCTCTACCCTCCTGGTCTCTGGGTTACTCTTATCCATTTTCTGGCATTCTTGTCAAGGCTACCTATTTTTCAGGCCCCTGATGATGCTCTGTTATGTATCTACTGGCAACGGGGTTCTTTCCTAAGAATCCACAGAAATCTTTGTAAGGCAATGGAATTGTTGCATTTGTAGAACTGTAGTTATATATTTCATAAAATTGTAAAGACAAAAATAGCAGCATGAATGAACTATGGATACATGGTGATATGGGTAAATTTTAAAAGTAGGAAGACACAGCAGTTTTAATTCTAGTATTCCACCTACGAAAGAAGAGACACAATATGCCTTCTGTCTCATTTGTCAGTTTCCTTGCCATTCCATACAGAACCAGACACAACTGTTAGCATACAAAAAGTACCAACAAACATGTAAGTCTTCAATGAGTAGGAATGACCAGCTCCTATATTACAAACGTCCAGTCATGTTTCTGCTTGAGAAGTTAGCTGTCATTCACTACAGGAGTTAGTCCCTTCATTTCTCTCTCCATGTCCCAGACTATGTGGAGCCCTTTCTTTATATAGTTCTTGTGTTGCCATTCTTCTAACAAGAGTGTATTTGAAAGTAAGAACCTTGATATCCCCCTTTTCTCTCTCTCTCTCTCTCTCTCTCTCTCTCTCTCTCTCTCTCTCTCTCTCTCTCTCACACACACACACACACACACACACACACACACACACACACACACACACACACCTTTAAGTCCCAGGAAGGCAGGGACAGTGCTTCTCTTGGTTAACAGTCTGTCCTTGGTGCCCACCATTAGGCCATCTACAGATTCGGTGAATAAGCACAGCCCTTCACTGATTTGGATAAGTTATTCTACCATATATTTGTGCTATGCTTTGTCCAATAGAAACTGTTAATTTATAGAGCAAAAGTCATGAGTTCTAACTATGTTTCCTATTCCTTGATGGACATTGTAGATATAAACCGAGCACAGTTCATGATGGTTGGGATCCTAACACACAATGACACAATTCTTTTTCTTCTCACTGAGACCAGCTTAGAGGAGGTTTTGCTACCAATGCACAATGGCAAAACTGATTTTTAGCGGGACTAAACCAACCAATGCAAAATTTGATGGTTTATGCTGACCAATAGAATGTGTTTTAACTCATCATATGAAAGACGGACTCAACCATCTTTATGAATATTTATAGCCCTTTGTTCTCATCTGTGGTTCTAGAAAACCCCAACAGAGACTAGCAGTAATAAAAGTCTAAAATCAAGTAGGTTAGCTAAAGACAGTAACTATAGAATAAAATGACCTCCTTAAACCTGAAGTCTAGGAGAGGCCTGTGATTGGGAACCATCTGTCTACCTTGTAGCTGCAGGCATTGCCTTAACAGGTTGCCCCAAAAGATTACTGTGGTAGAGTTACAGGAAGAATGGCCTCTGAGTCCAAGAAGACATTGTGCTTCCACAATTACAGGAGCAGATGCCGAAGCTGACTAGCTCCTCATGTAAATGAACCTAGAGGCGGTGAGGCGAGGCGGCTGGTACCACTCTTAATTTCCCCAGTGGTTTGTTCCTGCACACTTTGTGGAGCCACATACACAGAGAGAAGGAATAAACATTAAAAAAAGCATAACTTACGTCCTTCCCCAACCAAAACGGAGATATTGTTGTTGAAAGAGCATTAAGATGGTTCTCACTTAGAACTTCTTTCTTCTCCATGTTGAAAACAAGAAAGCATACCCATGACTAGAATGACCACATCACGAACTGCCCAAACTATGATCCATTGAAAAGTAACACAGAACACTGTTATATGCGGCCTCACACATAATTTGGGAGTCTCCCGAGCAATTAGGATTTTTGGTTTTTCTAGCCTTGACTATTATCTTAGGTAAGCTATAGGCTCCCCTGAATCCTAAAATCCAGCAGTAAGGGGTGCCTTGACATACCTGCTAAATTGCAGTAGCAAATTGAATAGCTGGATTTGACCATGTCCTGTGTTGCCTTGGGATTCACATCTCCACTGGAGTCTGTTGCATACACCAGTGGGTATACAACTTAAGACCACGACTCCCTTTGCTTCTCCACAACTTTTATAACTAGAACTTGAATGCATGTTGGTTCAACTGAAAGCCTCTGGTTTTAAAACACGACATCCATTTAATTTATTAACTCAATTTATATCTGTGGATTAGCCATGGTTTGGTACAGATTGTTTGGTGCTATGTATTTAAACAAATATTAAGAACTGGCTTCACCCAACTTCTGCAAGTTGTTCTGACCTCCATATACATATGGTGGTCAGAACCATATGGTCAGGGACCCCCCCAACCAATCAGGCTTCTACATGAAAATAAGTGAATATGAAATAAAATCAAAACAGAAATTAAGTTCAAGCTGTGAGAAAAAATAGTCTCTGCCTGGAAGAGCCTTCACTTTAGTGGAAGATAAACACATATGTGGGTAATTTAAGTACAACACAGCAAATGTCACAATCAATATATATAACACTTTAATAAAATATAAATTGCATAGTACATTGCATGATGTATTAATACCATATGAGATCTATTTATAGTTTGTTCTACCTGTCCATAGATTCAACCAGCCTCGGATGAAGAATACTTGAAAACAAAATTGCATGTATTATTAAAAGACTATGAGGAAACAAAGTTGGGAGTAGCTGGACAGGTGTGGAGTGATGCTGGGACATTCTCTCCATTAAGGAGAGAAGTAGGGATAAATATGTTCAAAACACACAGTATAAAATTCCCAAAGAATAAAAATATTATATAAAAAGTAATGGCATCTATTCTAAGCATGTACAGAATTTTTTTCATGGCATTATTCTGTAAACAATACATTTCAACTAGTTATGTAGGATTTACATTGTATTAGGTATTTATTGTACTTAATGGTGATTTAAAGAATAAAGTATGTAGTCTACAGGCCAATACTATATTATTTTATATTAGGGACTTGAGCATCCACAGAGTTTATCATATGTGGCTGTGGACATAGGCTGTGGAGCTAGAATCAGTTCTTTGCCAATATCTCCTTATGACATCTCTTGAGCTGTTATAGGAAGATGGACTTGGCATGAAAGGATAGGCTTGGATGGAAGTAGGGAGATGGAGACTCTGGCCACACTCTTGGTGGTAGAACTCGGAGTGACATTGGTAGCAGTAGAACTGGTAGGAGTAAATGGCCTTGAGAAACAGGGAACAGTGTTTTCAGGACTTTCCAATAGACTGGATGAGGGGCTATAATGGACGGAAGAGTAAAATAGATTTCTTGAGTTATTGGCACGGAGAATGAGAGTGCAATTCTTTAAGGTATGACTCATAGGAAGAAAGGAGAAAAGCTCTACCATGTGAAAGAATGGCAGTTGCCAATATACCTAGCACATACCTTTCTGTATTTGTTTCGTTTTACCTTAATCGCAAGTAGGGCTTGAACCCAGGGCTTCACACAAACTAAGCAAGTACTCTGTCAATTAATTTGCATCTCATCTCACCACTCTGCAACTCTATGGACTTTGGTCATAAATAAAGGTTACAGAAAAGTAATTTTACTGCAAGACCTTTGGTTCTCATAACTACAACAAATAGTTTTCAGTGTATTGTTTAGTATTCTATTACATAAAAGCTGTTATACAAAATATAGTAGTATAGGAATTATCCAGGCTATGTTTTGTTTTTAAAATTGCTATTTCTATTGAAGCCTGGAGAGGGGAAATGATTTCCACAAGGTTATGGTTTGTAGCATGTCAAGATCTAGAAGGCAGGTGGCTTCCCTCACATCTTTCTTTGTTCTTTCTCAATCCCAGATAGAGCTGATTATATTCTTGGCATTTTCCTCTTTTCCATGTACTCTGTCTGAGCACATGTATGAGCACTTTTATCAAATTTCTTTATAATCAGGTCATATATAATTTATTTATTAATATATGTGATATTAAAATATTTTATAGCCTCTTGAAAATTTAATTTTGAATGTATTAAAAGAAAGAATTAAGATCAATAAAAGTGTTATCTTAGAAAACAAAATGTACACAGAACAGACACTTTCCCTCATTCTGAGTCTCATATGGTTTTTACTTGGAATTTTCAGTGGCACGGAGAAAAAATTTTCCAGAAAATTTTCCAGAAAAATTTCCAGAAAAAAAATTTCTTTTTGTGTTCCCCCTCTCTCTGTTATTTTGGGGGGAGGGTTTCTGGGACACCTCTTATCAACAATGCTATGGGATACTAGTGATCCCTCCCTCAGTCCTTCTTTATCTGACCCTCCCACCCCTCTCCCTGCTTATACCTGCTTTCTCATTATTCTCCTTTGGCCTTTATATCACTGTGCTCTATTAATACCCCCACTTTAAGTTCTTTCTTCTACTTAACTATCAATGGTTCATTTGTAGTTTCCTGGATTCTTCAGGTACTACACATTAAGCAAATAAATATAAAGGTTTGATACTAAGATCCATAGATGAGTGAGAACACGTGTCATTTGTCTTTCTGGGTCTGGATTACCTTCTCACTCAACTGTTTTCTAGGTCTGTTTACCTGCAATTTCCATTTTTCTTTATAAGCTAAATAAAATTCTACTGCCACACTTTAATTATCCATGTGTTAGTTGCTGTATATATAGAGTGCTTCCATTTCCTAACTGAATAGAGCAGCATAGAGCATAGCTGGACATAGAGTGCGTTGGCCAAGAGTTATATAGTGGGGTCAGATAGTAATTTTTTTTTAGTTTGTTAAGGCACTACCACAGTGATTTCCACAGTAGCCTCACCAATTTTCATTCAAACCAACAGTGCATGAGTGTTTCCATCCCCCACATTCTTTCTATAATTTGTTGTCAATTTTCTTAATCTTAGCCATTCTGAGTAGGATAAGATGAAATCTCATGTCAATTCAAATTTGCATTTTCCTTATGGCTAAGGATAGTGAACACTTTTTTTATTGGACATTTTATTTATTTACATTTCAAATGTTATCCCCTTTCTTGGATTCCCCTCTGCAAATGCTCTATCCCATTCCCCCTTACCCTGCTTCTATAAAGGTGCTCGCCCCCCCCCCCACCTACCCACTCCTGCCTCATCATCCTAGCATCCCTCTACACTGGGGCATCAAGCCTCCACAGGAGGGCCTCCCCTCCCATTGATGCCAGATAAGGCCCCTTCAGCTCCTTCAGTCCTTTCTCTAGCTCCTCCATTGGGGACCCTGTGCTCAGTTCAATGGTTGGCTGCAAGCACCTGCATCTGTATTGGTCAGGATCTGGCAGAGCCTCTCAGGGGACAGCTGTATCAGGCTCCTGTCACCAAGCACTTCTTGGCATCAGCAATAGTGGCTGGGTTTGGTGTCTGCACGTGGGATGGAACCTCAGGTGGGGCAGTCTCTGGATGGTCTTTCCTTCAGTCTCTGCTCCACTCTTTGTCCCTGTATTTCCTTTAGACAGGAGCAATTCTGGGTTATAATTTTGGAGATGGGTGGGTGGACCCATCCCACAATGGGAGAGGAGCATGCCTAACCTCTGGATATGGTCGCGACAGGCTCCTCCCCTTTGTGGGGTGTTTCAGCTAATGCCATCGCCATGGGGTCCTGGGAGACTCTTGCTTTCCTGGCATCTGGGACTTTCTGGTTGCTACCCCCAATTCCCCATTCCCCATTGCTACACACCTCTGTTCAATTTCCTGACCATTTCTGTACATCTCCTCCATCTCCTCCCATATCTGATTCTGTCCCTCTTTTTCCCCTCCCCCTCTTCTCTTCCTCCCAAGTCCCTCCCACCCTCTACTTCTCTTGATTATTTTGTTCCCCCTTCTAAGTAGGACTGAAGCAACCACTCTTTGGTCTTCCTTCCTCTTGAGCTTCATGTGGTCTGTGAGTTGTATCATGGGTATTCCACTCTCTTTGACTAATATCCACCTATTAGTGAGTACATATCATGTGTATTCTTTTGTGACTGAGTTACCTCACTCAGGATGATATTTTCTAGATAGTGAACACTTTAAAAAAATTCTTTGCCATTTATACTTCTTCTGAAAACCTTGAGTTCCAAGCCCTTTCTTTTCTTTTTTTAAAGTTTATCATTAGCAATTTTTCTTTTTCTTTTCCTACCTCCAATCCCTACCATTGTACCCTCTCCTTGCTCCCCTTTGAAATTATGGGTTCTTTTTCTGTTTAATTGTTGTTGGTGTGTGTCTGTATACCTAAATATGTAAATACATAAAATATAAATATATTCTACTCTTATTTATATATTCAAAATATATTTATAACAACTACATTATATTTATAATATATAGTTGCTTGTATGTATATGTGTTTAGGGCTGACCACTTGGGATTAAATAACCAACTAGGAGGCTTATCCCTGGGGAGTACAATTTTTCTACTCTCAACTTTGTTTAGTTGCTTGTGTGTTTCTTTTTTCCTGTGATTTCCTAATTCCATGTTAGTGCATTTATTAGTGTTGCCATTCATCCATGTCTTGTTTAGGCGGCTATGTTGTTGATATGTCATATGTGAACCCATTTCACAGCCAGAGAAGTGTGACAGCAGGTCCATGATCATGAAATCCATTGGTCTTACCATGTTCCCCACCATCCTGAGGCAGCTAGCCTGATAGAAAGATGGAATGGCCTTCTGAAGACATAGTTACAGCACTGGTTAGGTGTCAGCAGCTTGGAAGGCTGGGGCAGGGTTCTCCAGAAGGCAGTATACGCTTTGAATCAGCATCCAATATATGGTACAGTTTCTCCTATAGCCAGAATCCATGGTTCTGGAATAAAGGGGTAGACAATAGAATATTCACACTAACTCTCGCCAATAGTGACCCACAGTAAACTCATATTCCACAAGACTGGACATCTCAGCTTGCCTTCAGCTTAGACCAGAATTCCTAAGAAGTAGGCTCTAATGCCAGTGAAGGAATGGAATTTACAGCAAGAGCATAATAAGCAGTCAAAGAGCAAAAGTTTCCTTCTTCTATGTTCTTTATATAGGCTGACACCAGAAGGTATGGTCCAGATTAAAAGGGTGTCATCAACATTAAAATATCTTGATTAAGAGTGGGTATTCCCACATTAAATAATTTAATTAAGAAAAAAATCCTCAAAAAAGAAAGGAAGGAAAGAAGGAAGAAAGAAAGAAAGAAAGAAAGAAAGAAAGAAAGAAAGAAAGAAAGGAAAGAAAAAACCGTCACAGATGTACCCAGCCACATAGGTTTTGTTAATTCCAGATGTAGTTGACAACCAGGAATAGTCATCACAACCAACATGGCTACCTAAGCAATATACATTGGTAAATATGTTCTCCCAATTTTTTGAATTTCCTTAGTGTCTACGGCAATGTTTCGTTTTTCATGTCTAATTTTATGAATTTGGACCTTCTCTTTGTGTAAGTTAATTTAGCTATGAGTTTGTCGATTGTCTTTATCTTTTCAAAAAAACCAACTCTTCATTTTATTGATTCTTTTTTTTTTTTTGCTTTCTATACTTTCTACCCTGATCTTTATTGTTCATCTCCAACTACTGTTTTTAGATTTGATTTGCTCTTATTTGTTTTCAATAAATTATGGTTTATTATTAGGTTGCTTCTTGAGATCTTGTTGTATTTTAATGTAGACAGAGTTATAAACTTCCTTGTTAGGACTATCTTTATCACATCTCATACATTTGACTATGATGTATTTTCATTATTATTTTGTTCTAGGATTTTAAAAATTTCATTCTTGATTTCTGCAACAACCCATTATTCAGTAGTATGCTATTCAATCACGTCTCTCTTTTTCTAACTTCTTTTCCCTTTAAGTAGTTTTATAGTTTTATGTATCTTAAGGTCAACCCCCAATTCACTATGTAGCTAATGATGGACTCCTAATCCTCCTGCTTGAGGCTGCTGAGTTCTTGGATTACAGGTATAACCCACCACCTGGACCTCCCTTTTCTAACCTCCAAAGGCATATTTAATGCATGTCTGCTTATCATAAGGCATGTCTAGATAGACTTGCTCTTGCAAAAGCATTTGTTACTTTAGCCGTTGGGAGTGTTTCATGATGCACTTGAGCCCTACATTTTCTAAATTTAGTATCTAACATTATTTTGAAGTTTTGGTTATTCCAATGTTTACAGCTCTATTTGGCGGTGTGAACCAGGGAGAGTAGGATCTAAAAATAATATGTACTATAAAGTCTCATGCAACAGAAAACTTTATTCAGAGCATCAGACAATTTATTCTCTGAAGGTTAAAAAGAGTCAACCGAGTGTGGTGTACAATCACAAGGACAAGCCACACATGGAAAAACATGTTTTTCCAAAGAGACATATAAATAACAACAGCTGAAGTAAACTCACCCCATCTGCCACATCTGGGAGGAGTGCAAAAACACACTGTAACAAGAACAATTCCCTGTTCTTAAGAAACTGGGTCACATGACTATTGTTTTATTGGAATTTTCTCATAAGCACTCAGTTTTCTCATAAGCACGACTCCATTCTTAGACTGTGTTCCAACAGTACTGTATTAGAACAGTAAATATATTCTCTAATGTTAGCATTTTGGAATTATGGTTAGTCTAATATTAACACCCTTCCTTTCCTTTTACAGGAACTGACATTGCCTTTAAAGTTTTTCACTTCATGCCAAGATTGTTTGGTGAGCTGAAGTGAAGATTGCTGCTCCATCATGGACAAATGTGGAATTGTTAACCTATTTCCTACAATCTACATGAATCTACTTTTAGGGTGCCTTCATGTCATTATTTGGCTATTTTACTACTTATCTAACTTTGACCATCTACACTTTTTCTTTTAAGAAAATGGACATTAAGACTAGGGTTGACATACCCAATTTCAGATTTACCAAAGTTTTTGAATCTCATAAGAATCTGGAAGTGTAAATATTCACAATGCCTGATGCTGTCTACCTATTATTGAGTGCTTTTATCAACCAAACACTAGGCTAAGGGATTTGCATAAATTAGCTCTTCACAGGTCAAAGCAATCACCAGTGCATAACTTGTGAAATATTGAATTTTGTCTCTCCATTTATATCTTGCACGGCTAATTTTTAGTAACTTCGAATATGACCTTATTTGGAGACAGAATCTTTATAGAGGTTCAATGATTAATATTAATTGTTAACTTGATAGAATTTAGAATCACCTTGGAGTCAAGTCTCTGGAAATGTCCATGATGGACTGATTATCTTAATTGTGGGAGGAGTCCCTTCTCCCTAAATGTGGGCAGCATCATTCTCTGGGATGGGACCCTAGGCATAAAAAAGCAAAAGTTAGCTAAGCAGCAGGATTAAACTCTCTCTGCTTCTTGAATATGGATTACCTCTTTGATGTTTCTGCCATCATGCAAGTCCATGATGGACTATAACCTCAGACTATGAACTCAAATAAACTCTTCTTTCCTTAAGCTGCTTTTGTCATATGTTTTACTGAAGCAATGTGAAAGTAACTAATGCAAGAGATAATTAAGAGAAAAATTAGATTGTCACATCAAACCTTAATTCAGCAGAAATACTGTCTTTATAAAATCTGGACATATAGACATATCTGAAAGAAGAAAACCATGAGCAAATGAAGACCTTAATCAACAGGACAAGGTGGGCCTTGAGCTCACTTTGCCTCATTTTACCTCAGGAGACAAATTTGCCCACAGCTGAATTTTATACTTCTACCTTCTAGAAATGAAAGGTCGTGTGCTGTATTCTTTAAGAATTCTTGGTTGACGAAAATGGTGGCCATGAATTTGAAGGAGAGTGAGGGGTATATGAGAGAGGTTGCAGGAAAGAAAGAAAAGAGACAAATATGGTTAAAATACAATCTCAAAAATAAACAAAAACAAACAAAACAAAAAAGATACTCTTCAAACCATGACTCTCCATATAAATGCACAATTTTATTCTGCGGAAATTTTCTATGTGCACAATTGTTTTTTGCAGTTTTTCTCATTGAGTAGCACATTTTATTTTAATCAGAAAGTGACAATGCAGGCAATAAGTTTTGAATGACTCTTAAATATTGAAATTAACTGATTTTTTAAAATAAATTCAAATCCATTAAAGAGACTATGAATCAAAATTTAAAAAAGAACAATTCCTCCCCCCGTCTGTGCTAATTTTTATGGCAATCCTAGAATACAAGATATTAGTACATACACTCTGGTCTACAGGTGAGTATATATATATAGTCATAAAGTAAACAGAAACTGTGCTGGGGCAAGAATTTAATTCTTTCTGACATCACATCTGCTATCTACCGTCCAAATTAATGCAAGTATGGCATATGATTGCTTTTTCCTAAAGTATTGAATTACTACCCAAGCATACCCTCTTAAGTTTGAGAACTGCATAGAAATACAGTAACTATTGAAAACCAAATTGAAATGCCCTTGGACTTTAAGAACTATTTTGTATCATTTGATTTGAACCCATCATGTGGTGTACTTCTTAGGTTTTTTCCAGACAGGATTGCTACATGTAATTTTATGTGCACTGTATATTTTTATGAATGTTTTATTTTGTATACCACATGCAAAAAATGTTCATGTGCACTATTTAAATGTTTTAAATAATATATTCCTTCTCTATGACGCTAAATCTATTTGAGTACAATATTTTTATAAGTCTGTAGCCTGACTGGTTTCATTGAGTTACAGTCGCTTCATAATTTGGTCATTGAGTGCTAGTTTGGGCTGAGTAGGTTAGTGGAGTGGCTCGCACGCTTCCATGTGCTCGTATTGACTCATGGTTAGCAGTGGGGATAGTTAGGCAGCTTGCGAGAGGTTTACTTTGGTAGAAATAAAAATATCTCTATATAAGTACTATATAGATATATATGTGTCCACCTTATAATTACATTGCTGTATTTGTTTGGCACTTCATTGTACAGACTTTTATAATAAAAGAACTTTACTGTTCTAAAAAAAATAAAGAACTATTTTCACTTTGAATAGCTGAAATATAGATACTCTTATTACTGAAAAATCATCCTTGGACACCTAGAACAATATTTCTTTAGCTTGAAGCTGTCAAGTCAATATTATCCAACAAACTGGCTTCTTTAGGTCATTGTTATTCCCTACAATATGGAGCTCTGGGACCCAGTTTATTCTGTTACTTCCTGAGACTGGTTAGAGCAGTGGAGTTTAATATCTTCTTTTTGCTCATGTTGGAGAGTGCTGGGAAAGCAATAGAAACACCAGAGCTCCACAAGGAGTTCTCACCTGAAGAATATCTAATGGCTGAGAAGCACCTAAAGAGATGTTCATCATCCTTAGTCATTAGGGAAATGCAAATCAAAACAACCCTGAGATTCCATCTCACACCAGTCAGGATGGCTAAGATCAAAAACACAGGAGACAGCAGTTGTTGGCGAGGATGTGGAGAAAGAGGAACACTCCTCCACTGCTGGTGGAATTGCAGGCTGGTACAACCACTCTGGAAAGCAGTCTGGCGGCTCCTCAGAAAACTGGGCATGACACTTCCGGAGGATCCGGCTATACCACTCCTGGGCATATACCCAGAGACTTTACCTGCATGCAATAAGGACACATGCTCCACTATATTCATAGCAGCCTTATTTATAATAGCCAGAAGCTGGAAAGAACCCAGATGTCCCTCAACGGAGGAATGGATTCAGAAGATGTGGTATATTTACACAATGGAATACTACTCTGCAATTAAAAACAATGAATTCACGAAATTCCTAGGCAAATGGTCAGAACTTGAAAATATCATCCTTAGTGAGGTAACCCAATCACAAAAGATCACACATGGTATGAAGTCACTGATAAGGGGATATTGACCCAGAATCTCAGAATACCCTAGACACAATCAGCATATCAATAGATTTCTAAAAAGATGGAAGGAGAGACCCCTGGTCCTGGAAAGACTGGATGTAGGGGAACGCCAGGACAGAGTAATGAGAGGGGGTTGAACGGAGAAAAGAGGGAGGGAAGGGGGCTTATGGGACTTTCGGGGAGGGAGGAAATGGGAAAGGGGAAGTGATTTGGAATGTAAATTAAAAAAATAAAATAAAATTAAATTAAAAAAAAAAAAAAAGAAACACCAAATCACTTCTACACCACATGTTCAAAAGGCTTTTAGTCACTTTATATATAGCTATTGAATCTAGATGTACTTAAGATGGATACAAAAGTTTCTCCATGGAAACGTACTGAGCTATTAGAAACTCAACCAGGACAGGACAGCAGCTTGGATTATGTCACAAAAACATTTCAGACCAAGTACTATGTGCTGCTAATGATTTGTAGAAATGTGATGGTTAGATAAAAGGGTCTTTTGGAGTTATGCTTGAAGACACTAATTAAATTCACATCAACAAATCAACATATTGGTCTTGAATAGACTAAGAGCACTTTAGAAATGTTTCTTTTGTTTGGGTATCATTAATTAAATTCACACATTTTGTTGATATTGAATAGTTCCCTCATAACACACACAACCAAAGTTGAAGCTTTGAACAGCCCTTCTGAGTACATTTCTGTGAAGCTGAGTAAATTAGAACAGTTTTTCCTTTCAAGGAGATAATTTCCCAGAATTTTCAAAATTTCACAGCAGATAGTGAGCTGCCGATTCTTTCTTAACAAATTCAATCCAAATGATGCATGCTTTTACTTAATTTCTACAGGCTTAACTGCAGTTTTAAATTATTCTCAATGTAGAGGCAATAAAGTATTTCAGTAAATATGTCTCAGAGGAGACGTTAGGAAGAAAATGTGCTAGCATTCCCAGTAGCCACAATCCAGGTCACCGTTTCAAATTGCAAGCAAGACACATGCCAAAGAATTATGACTTGCCATAGGCAGTGTTTGTCAGAGTTAGGAGTTTATAAATATCTCAAGAGTCTAAAGAAATGACTCCATGCAGAGATACTTCATTTGAGAACTAAATATCTGTAACCTTGTCTTGTCAACAAAATTAGATTTCTCTCTGTTATTATGTTGTTTCTAGTTATGGCTGCCTCATAGTGGAAACCTAGGGAAAAGACGAATGTGTGAGGAGGCTTCAATGGCTGTTGGAATGAAACAATTCATTTCTAGACACTCCTTTTCCATAAATCCTCAAATCAGGAGTTGTAAATGGCCAAAAGGAGTTGCTCATTTTGCTCAGCATGGCAGAGTAATCCTAGCTTTAGAATGTTAAGAGAGAGCATTAAATTTGCTTCAACAGATCTTGATCTAGTGATGACTATGTGTGAAAGTCTTGCACTTGGTACTGGCAAAGGACTGTGCAGGGAGGCAGGAAGGTAGAGGGGACAAGAATGAGGTGATGTGCAAGAAATGCCTCTACTCTGTTCTGTAAGAGCTATCATTTATTGAATCTAAATAACCACGTGCATAAATAATCATCACTGAATTCAATAATTCTATCAGTAAGTGTCATTTGTATATCCAGTATACAAATAAGGAAACCGAGGCTCAGGCAGTCAGTGACTGCTGCTCCCTTTCATCCTCTGTCAAGATCATCTCATAGATCACCTACTCTGTAGCGCCTCAGGCTTTGTCTTTAGATTTCTTGGTCACAATACTCTTCCGCCACTTTCTGGTTTCGTTTAGTTTCCTGCCTTTAGAGACATCTTGGTTGATTAAAGAGGTAGCTCCAGAATGACAGGTCCTACTTAGAGTTGCCAAGGGTGCCCCTGCCCTCCATCTCCCCAAATGCTTCCATTGCTGTCTCATCATGAATTGATAGACTTTCTACCTTCGTGTTCTTATTGGATAGTCTTACATCTTTCAAGAAACTCCATGGCTACTATTTTGGCCTCAGTTGCTGTCTTTTGATGTTTGAATTACTACCATGCCTTTTTAATTTGTCTCCCAGCTTCCTCTCTGGGCACCCATCGCTGCATAATAAATTACCACAAACTTAGCTACTTGAAACAATATTCATGTATTCTATAAATCAGTAGTATGGAGGGGTAGGATGAGTTCTCTTCTTAAGATTTCACCAAGCTGAAATGAAGGTGCGAGATGGGCTAAGATCTTATCTGGAAGTTTCCAGTGGGGGAACAATCCCCTTCCAAGCTCATTCAGATTGTAGGCAGAATCCAGATGCTTGTGGCTCTAGGTTTGAGGTCCTATTTTCTTGCTGTTTGCTTGCTGAGCTAGAATCAGTCACTCTTGGATTCCGCAAAAGTATACCCATCACTCCTCAAGTTCTTCTTTCCATTTTCCAAAACAGCATGAGAGTCCTCTTTTGCTACCAGCACAAGGAAACCATCTGCTTTGGAAAGGTTCACTTGATTGGGTCCAGCCCACCCACATCATCTCTGTCTTGAGTTCAGCTAACTGAGAACTTGAAAAACTTCTGCCAATTCTGTTCTAGAATAATGTTTTGTTAACTAAGTAGATATGATACTCACTCACTAGACTCCCATTCAGTAAGGCCCATCATCATGACTCTATTTGAAATTTTATCTCAGGTCATACTTCCTAAATTCATTCCTCCAAACCCTAACACAAAATATATGGTTTCATAAAATAGAATTTACTCATTGATATTGTTCATTGTCTGTCTTCTTTAAATATAAGCTCCACAAGGAACTTTGCTCATCTGTGTCTGGAATATATCAGGCACTCAGCAAATGTGTGTTAAATAAATGGATCAATGACTTTTCCAGGGTCATAAGCACCTCTAGAAAGTAGAAGAGTTTGAAAGTGAATATATTAGACAGTTGGAATCTTTTACCTTAAAGCCTATGGATAACGGTGACAAAGGTTAAGTTTAAGACTATGATATAAAGTATTCAAAGGAAAATTTTCTCCAGGAGGTGCCAACCAAGGATTCCAAACACAAAGAGAGACACAAAGAATATAACAAATATGAAGACAGAAGCAGAGACTGGATTACTGAAACCATATTAACCTCAAGGAATCCCAGAAATGAGAACAGATTCTAGCCCCACTAGAATCAATGTAGCCCCACCCCCAAAGGCAAGTAGATCAAGCGCCATTTACTTCAGCCTCCGACATTGAGGTAATATGTTAAGGTACCCTCAGCAAACTACCAAGTATGGTTTTAAGAATGGCTAGGATTGCTGTGGATCCTGTATAACACTTTCTTCATCTCTCATGCCTGAAGGACCTGCTTCCCCAACTGCCTGGGCTATGTTGCATGCTGACCTTCAGTCAACAACTACCTATAGGAATGGCCTCTATAGGAGAGGGGACCTTGTTCAAAGTCAAGTTCACCTCCCAGAGATAGCTTGTATCCAGCAACTGGTGAGCATGGGGGTTACATCAGTTGTCACTAAGTAACTGACAATGAGATAAAACAATACACATTAATCATCCTAACTTCTGTGGGTGAAGAACCTGGACAGAGTGTAACCAAGTTCTCTTCTTAGGAAATTTCCAGACTACAGTCTCATATGCAGTCATGCATTATTCTCATTCAGAGATTAGACTGGGGAAGAGCCCACTTCTGGATCCTGGTGGTCATTAGAATTCATTCCCTGCTGTTTGCAGCTAGAAATGGAACCCTGGTTTCTACTAGTCATTGGTTAGGAGTCTATCATTAGTTACTGGTATTTAGCATCACAACATGGTTACCTTGTCACACTATTAAGGAGTGCTTCTCAAGTGCGTGTGGAAGCAAGCCAAAGGCTAATATAACATTACATACCTGTGAAAATTACAGCTTGTCACATTTTGTTATTCAATTAGGAACAACTAGACTTGAGCACTAGAGTTCTTTGTTACAAGAGTAAGCTACGTGGAGAAAGAAGCCTGTTAACTATCACTCATTATTTTTGTTAGGATGCCTCTGGCTTCAAATAGCTGAACATCTATCTTAAAGTAGTTTGAAAAGTCATAAAATGTGTTATATCACTTGAGATCAGAGGTTAAGAGCTCTTTTAGGTTTCACTCATTAAACAGCTTATCAGTTCTGGGTTAGCAACTTGATATTGCCTCTCTCCAATGTCATGGCTTGAGATATTCTGGACCATTCAGATGAACCAAAGGCAGGACTAAATCTATGTGAAGTATGACTTCTTTTCTGCATTTACAGACACTGATTACCATTTAGCCCTTTGAGATCTTCTACACGATGGTGGTATACAGGTCTCTTAACCTTTGTCCCTCTGGCACTGACAGAAAATTGCTCAGAAGTCTCTGGACCAAGGGTGTTCCACTCCTGGAGCCCCTCCTACTGTCAGGAGTTCATTCTCACTTCTCCCTAATAAATGTACAAGTGCTCTGTTTTAAAAACAGAAAGAGAAGAGGGGGAATCCAGTACCTCTTTGGGTTTCCTGATCCAAATTTATGTCTAGGTGTGATACATCTATACTTACTCAGTACTCTATTAATAATTATGGCAATGAATATTTTAAAATATTCCTCTTTGTCACTCATTTTCTTTGGAAGGAGAGTGATTCTGACTTGTTTCATCTGCGATGATGAGAAAGAAAACTTCAAGTTTTATCTCTAAAACAAGAAGGCACAGAAGCTACCCGGATAGCCCTGTGATGCTTATTGAGTATGCTGCCTATTCTTGGTTGTCAACTTGCCTATATCTGGAATTAACTAAAGCCCAAACACTTGGACATGCCTATGAGGGATTTTTTTTATTGATTAGATCCTTTAAAATGAGAAGACTTATTTTCAATATGAATCTTTTGAGATGGGAAGACCCACGTTTAATCTGGGCCACACCTGCTGGCAGCCTAAATAAAGGACATGGAAGAAGGAAGCTTGTTTTCTTTGCCTGCTTTCTCTTTTTCTCCCTGGTAAGTCCATTCCTTCACTGGCATTACAGCCTACTATTTTGGGGTTTGCAGCCTATACAGAAGGCCAGTTAAGACATCCAACTTCATGAACTGAGCAGCTATTTAATTCTTGGACTTCCATGAGCTATCCCTCTTAGCTACCTGCCTGCCTGCTTGCCTGCCTGCCTACCTACCTACCTACCTACCTACCTACCTACCTACCTACCTACCTACCTACCTACCTATCTATCTATCTATCTATCTATCTATCTATCTATCTATCTATCTATCTATCCATTCTATAGGTTCTGTTCTTCTAAAAAACACTGCGTAATGCAAATCCCCCTTCTCTCCTAAGAGAGAACTGTTACTCTAAATTTGATTTTACCATTTCATGCATTTTACATACTTAAACAATGAATAGTGTTGTTTTATGCAATCTGTAGCATTCTGGTTGAGCATTATTTCTCTGAGTTTTATCTATTTTCTATGCTAGTCATACAAAGCATTAATGTTAATCATTCAAATAATATCTTATATGATTGCACCACAATTTCCTCATTTCTTCTCCAGGTGACGGACGTTAGGTTATTTGTGTTTTCAAATGTGCAGTTCGATTCAGCAAGATTGATGCAGGCAAGGGTCGTTCTCTCCAGGGTGTTTACTTAACCATAATATTTGTATCTGACTCAACCAAGATGAGAAAGCAGTGCCCCTTAGGCATATGGGAGGCTGGAAATGAAAATTTCATGCTCACAGCTGTCCTGAGGGAAATTTAAAGTCCTCAGTTGACAAATGAATACCAGATCTTGATCTTTGCAAACCCTTTTGAATAGAAATGTGATCAAAACTGAAGGAAAGAAGGGTCTTCTATTCTTACATAAAGCTGTCTACCTGTGCACATTACTGAGCTGGTCATGTGGCAGTGATACCAGATGTCTAGGGGTTACTCTCAAGAAACTTTTCTGTAGGCCTACATTCTAGAACTTTCCTTGCCACTTGCTATTGGGGGCCAATCTCTTCACCTTACCATATTCATATCAGTACTTTGAAATCTTTTTTCCACTTTCATAAACTTTTAAATCTTATATCTCCCTTGATACTGCTTTATCTTTCTCTTTTCTTAATATTTTATTATGGAAAACTTCAAATATATAACAAAATTTACAAAAATTTACAGTGAAATGTCACATATCTATCACTAGATTTTATAATGAAAAAATTTTCTCTTTCTACTGGTTTCATATACCTATTTCCACTATCAGTTTCACCTTAAATTCATTTCTTTATGAATATGAAAGTAAGTTTCAAATTTCTGTACATTTTACCTCTGAACTGTTTATACGAATATTGTTATGTTCAATATTTACTTATTTTTATTAAACTAAGTTTTGTATATAGTGAGATCCATGAATATTAATCTTACCCTTTATGGAATTTGATAAATTCATATACTGCATAAATCTAATCCATATCAAGATTCAGAATGCTGCCAGTATCCCAGGCATTTTTTTTTTTACATTTCTTTCTAGTCAATCCCACCTCACAGGTAACCATTACACCATAGTTTGATTATTTTAATAGTTTTTATTTGGAAATTATTTTCCATTTGATGAAAAGGTACAGGCAAAGTAATGACTTTACAGATAGCTATGCTTCACTCGGGTTCACCTCTCTTTAACATTTAACTCATTTAATCTGACACTTGCTTCCTCTGGGTATGCAGAATGTTTTTTGGAGTCATTTGAGACCAAGCAGCACAGAACCATAGATTAGTTTAGCCTGTTCTAGTGCTCCGAAGAAAGAGAATCACACAGCATGACTTTACTCTTAAAATTTTTATGAAAGGAATATATTTACATAGTTAAAAAACCAATAGTCCTGGAAGGTGTCATAATGGGGGAAAAAAGGCAGTCCTTTCTAATGGTTCCCTCATATTGGTCTTGGCTGCTAAGGAGTTGATCTCTTTTAACCCTTAACTGGTCGTTGAGGTGGTTACTTCCTCGTCCCTAAATTCATTTGTATTGTTGGGTTTGACTTAGAACATTTGGTTTTAGACATTGCTATAATTTGAATCTTAAATATTTTTCCAAAGTCCCATGTATTAAAGGGTTATCTGATTGTGGCGCTGTTAGGAAGGGGTGAAATCTTTAGACAGCAGGGCTATGCCCCCGAAATGTATATGGGTATCTCTTTTCTTTTCTCACTCTTTGCTTCCCAGCCACCATGAGGAAACCTTTTTCATTTACATGTTCCCTACTATGATGCCCTACCTTGTCATGGGCTCCAAACCAATGTGGCCACACCTTGCACAAACAAATCAAAAAAATATTCCATTTAGTTGGTTATTTTAGAGATTTTTATGACAGCAATGGAAAGCTGATGAGCCCGGGCATTTTCTAGTCATTTTGTGTTCTGAAAGATCCCTTCTGTTTTACATCCATTAAGGCATTTAGCAAATGTCTTCTGGTTGGAAATGAACTTTTATAGTTGTTTTGGTAAGAAACTGACAATGTGCTTTTAATTGAGAATCTGTACCATTTGGCATTACTAAGAGCTATAGATGAAGGCTTAGTTGCGTTATGTCCTCATCAAATGTTTTCAGGATTATTGATTTTAGCCTGAGTAAATGTGTGGTTATGCCTCAGCATGGCAGTCATTTTCTTTCCCTGATTGAACTTATTGTGTGGGACATGTTTTGTGTGTTTATATTCATTGGTAGCAAATCTTCAGTGAAATGTATATTCAACTACTTTACCCATTAAAATTTTTAGTTTTCAGGACTGGACAGGTAACTCAGTGGTTAAGAGCGCTTGCTCTTGTAGAGAACCTGGGTTTGATTTCGAACTCCCATATGGCAATTCACACTTTTCCATAAATCCAGTTCCAGGGAGTCGAGTGCCTATTCTTACTTCTGTGGACAACAACGATACATATGCTACACGTGCGTATATGTAAGATTGAGAGAGGGAAAACCCCTCAAAAACATAAAATTAAATAAATATATCAAAATACTTTTAAATTTTCTTATGGTTAAATGTTTATTCTTTTTGGTGCTGGTGAAAGGACATAGGTCCTGGTCCGTGCTACACAGGTGCTGTGCCACTGAGCAACACACCAGACTAGATCATTGAGGAATTTTTTTACATTTATTTGTGTCACGGTATGTACACTGTGTGTGGGTGAGCACATGTGGATGTGTGTGCCTCTACACACTTATGGAGTGAGTGTCCGCTGAATCCGAGTCGTCCTTGTACCTGAGGTTCTTTTTTTTTTTTTTTTTTTTTTGGTTCTGCAAGCTTCAGTGACCCTCAGTGCCTTCAGAAATAGGGTTTCAGGTGTACATTGGCCACTGGGCTTGTTATGTGGATACTAACTAGTATCTGAATTTTGGTATTCTTGACTGAGAAGCAGGTTGAGCTATCTTCCCAGTTCCTATTGCAGTTTTTTTTTTTTTTTTTTTGGTTTTTGAGACAGGGTATAGCCATGGCTGTCCTCTCTGTAGACTAGGCTGGCCTCGAACTCAGAAATCTGCCTGCCTCTGCCTCCCAAGTTCTGGGATTAAAGGCGTGCACCACCACTGCCCAGCCTATTGCTGAGTTTTAAAAGTTCTTTATTTTCTTTTTTTTTTCTGGGCCCAGCATAGAGAAGTCAATGGTTACTAGTAGTACATGCTGGGGGAGGGAATATAGCCTTGCTACACAGCAAGCTTACTTATACCAATAGCCTTTAGTGAGAACCTTGGCATTTGAGTCTTGACAGATACAAATGTTAATCTGAAACTCCAGAGAATCAGAGTTTGCATACAAGCAAAGTGTAGGAAAAGAAAGAGGCAGGAACAACAGGTTCTGGGAAATCTATGAGAATTATTTGGTGAGGTCAAAGTCATTTAGAATCAATTGAAAGTACTTAGATACAACTGGCTGATTTAAAGAGATAGAAACAGTGTAAACTGCACTGCAGCTCCATTAAAACACAAAGTCTATCAACAACCAATCTCTGCATCCCAGATTAGTACAACCCAGAGACTTTCTTAGAACAGAGAGCTCCAGCCTCCCCAGTGCAAGGACACCCACATACATATAAGAAATGTTACTAAAGCTCAAAGCACACATTGAAACTCACACAATAATAGTGGGAGACTTCAACACCCCACTCTCACTAATGGACAGATCACGGAGTCAGAAACTAAGCAGAGACACAGTGAAACTAACAGAAGTTTTGAAGCAAATGGACTTAACAGCTATCTATATAACATTTCATCCTAAAACAAAAGAATACACCTTCTCAGCACCACATGGTACCTTCTCCAAAACTGACCATATAATCAGTCACAAAACAGGCCTCAACAGATACAAGATTGAAATAATCCCATGCATCCTATCAGATCACCAGGAATCCCACATACACATGGAAGCTGAACAACTATCTACTCAATGATAACTTGGTCAGGGAAGAAATAAAGAAAGAAATTACGTTTTAAAATTTAATGAAAATAAATGCACACATACCCAAACTTATGGAACACAATGAAAGTAGGGCTTAGAGGAAAACTCATAGCTCTGAGTGATTCCATAAAGAAATTGGAGAGAGCATACACTAGTAGCTTAACAGCACTTCTGAACGCTCTAGAACAAAAAGAAGCACATACACCCAAAAGGAGTAGATGACAGGAAACAATCAAACTCAGGGCTGAAATCAACCAAGTAGAAACAAAAAGAACTAACTATACAAAGAATCAACAAAACCAGGATCTGGTTCTTTGAGAAAATCAACAAGATAGATAAACCCTTAGCCAAACTAACCAGAGGGCACAGAAACAGTATCCAAATTAACAAAATCAGAAATGAAAAGGGAGACATAACAGAAACTGAAGAAATTAAAAAATTATCAGATTCTACTACAAAAACCTATACTCAACAAAACTGGAAAATCTAGATGAAATGGATGTTTTTCTAGACAGATACCAAGTACCAAAGTTAAATCAGGATCAGATAAACCATCCAAACAGTCCCATAACCCCTAAGGAAATAGAAGCAGTCATTAAAAGTCTCCCAAACAAACAAATAAAAAAAACCCCAGAACCAGATGGTTTTAGTGCAGAATTCTATCAGACCTTCAAAGAAGATCTAATACCAATATTGTTCAAACTATTCCACAAAATAGAAACAGAAGGAACACCACCCAATTTGTTCTATGAAGGTTGGGTATCTATGATACCTAAACCACACAAAGACCAAACAAAGAGAACTTTAGACCAATTTCCCTTATGAATAACAATGGACTCAATTCCCCAATAAAAAGACATAGACTAACAGACTGGATATGTAATTAGGACCCAGCATTTTGCTGCATACAACAAATGCATCTTAGTGACAAAGACAGACACTAACTCAAAGGCTGGAAATTTTTTTCCAGGCAAATGGTCCCAAGAAACGAACTGGAATAGCAATTCTAGTATCCAATAAAATTATCAGAAAAGATGGGGGAAGGACACTACGTACTCATCAAAGGAAAAATCCACCAAAAGGAATTCTCAATTCTGATCATCTGTGCTCCAAATGCAAGGGCACCCACATTCATAAAAGAAATTTTACTAAAGCTCAAAGCACACATTGCACGTCACATAATAATAGAGGGAGACTTCAACACCCCCACTCTCACCAATGGACAGATCACAGAACCAGAAACTAAACAGAGACATAGTGAAACTAACAGAAATTATGGACCAAATGAATTTAACATATATCTATAGAACGTTTCATCCTAATACAAAAGAATATACCTTCTCACCATCTCATGATACTTTCTCCAAAATTGACCATATAATCAGACACAAAACAAGCCTTAAAAGTTCTTTGTAGACTTTAGTAAGAACCCGTATTCAAGTGTATGGTTTTCGAAGTCCAGCCTATTACTTTTCTGTGTTTGTTCCCTACTTTTATTTACTTAATTATTGGTTTTTGTAGATAGAGTCTAGTTTTGTAGGGTGGCCTTGAACTCTTGGCAATCCTTCTGCCTCTACCTTGTGGATGCTTGAATTTTATAAGCATCCACTCCTATGATTAGTGCATGCTCTCTTCCTCCATCTCATTCTATCTTTTGTTAGTTTCTTTTGTAGGGGAACGTTTGTAATTTTATGAAGTAATATTTATCAATTCTTTTTTAAAGCTGTATTTATTTTATGTGTATGATTGCTTGCATATATGTATTGCACCATTTTAGTTATTTTTCTATTTCTGTGATGAGACGTCATGACCTAGGGAATTATGAAAGTGAGAGTTTTATTTTTTATTAGATATTATCTTTATTTACATTTCAAAAGTTATCCCCTTTCTGGTTTTCCCTGTGAAAACACCCCATCTTATCTCCCCTTCCCCCTGCTCAACAACCCACCCACTCCTGCTTTTGGGGACTTGTTTGTAGTTTCAGAGAGTTAGTGTCCATGATTATCATGATGGGTGTGGATCGTGGCAACAGGCAAGCAGGTATGACTCTAGAACAGTAGGTGAGAGCTCGCATCATGAGATGTCTATAAGGGAGGGAGAGAGACAGAGACAGAGACAACAGAGACACAGACAGAGATAGAGAGATAGAGACAGACAGACACACACACACAAAGGGAGAAAGACCAACAGACAGACAGATAGACACACACACAGAGAGACAGAGACAGAGAGAAACAGAGACAGAGAGACAGAGACAGAGAAAATATCATGGGCTTTAAAAATTTCAAAGCCTGTTCTAAGTGAAACACATCTTTCAGCAAGGCCACATCTCTAAATCCTTCCCAAATAATTCTACCAACTGGAGATCATGTATTAAATATATGACTCTATGAGGGCCATGGTTATTCAAACCACCACAGACACTGTGTCCATGCCTTCTGCCTGTAGAGTTCAGAAGAATGTATGGTGTAAGATTCTCTGCACTTGATCTTAGCCAAAAGGCCGAGAAGTGGTTATGGTGTAAGATTCTCTGGATCTGAAGTTATAGATAGTTCTAAGCCACCATGTAGGTGCTAAGAACTGAACTTGGGTCCTTGACAAGAACAGCAGTTAATATTAACCACTGAGCCATTTTTTCAGCCCCTCTATTTATCAACTCTTTTCTTGTATTGATAATACTTTTGGTGAAGTACCATTGCAGGTCTTTATAAGAAGTAATTCAGGTTTGTGATTTGGTGATTTGTATATAAAAATAAATTGCCAAAGATATCTAATTTTTGCTTCTAAAGTTTTTGAGATTTTTATGTTTCATATTTAGGCTTACAATCTATTTAGGGTTAAATTTTGTCTCGTGTGAAGTTTAGATGTGAAACTATTTTTTTTTGTTGTTGCAGATACAATATTTTTAGTTTTGGGTTATTTATTTAAGTTTATTAATTTTAAAAGTTTTTACTGTGTATATTAATTGTACATCATGCTGAATTATGAAGCATGCTTTTCACACATTCCTCTGTTAATTCCATTTGTTCCTTTAGATAGTTTTGATGGAGCCATTTCACTGCATCTGAATACATATGGCATAATTAGTTGTTCAAGTTCAACTTGCTGGAAATATCCTTTCCTCACTGAGGTTGCATCGCCCAGCATCAATTGGCTATATGTGTGTGAGTCAATTTTTGAGTTCTGATTTTTATTCCAACAATCTGCATGTTTCTCTGTTCCTTTCCTTTGTGGTAATCACTCTTAATGCTGTGTATACTTCCAATGATATTCTGTGAACACATAACTACATACTTAAGTGTCCTTGTGTTTCCTTTTGCATTTCTATCATAATTTGCCAGTTTCCTATGTTTAATATTCATATATCTCCCAACACCTGATAATACAGAACTAATCTTCAGTGCATAGTCTTGTGCATATTTAAATCTCCACACATATAACAGTAACTGCAAGATAAATTCCTAGATATGGAGTACTTAAATATCTACATTTTATACTTTTACATATTTTGTTAGGCTTCAATCCTATAAACTTTTAAAGAGATTTATTCTATCATCAACAATAGGTTAGAGTATTCATTTCCCCTGACAAACATAGTTTTTCTTTGTCAATCTGATAGGTGAAAATATTTTTTGTAGTTTAAAGATGAGTTTCCATTTATGAGTAAGGCTGAGTAATTTTACTAAAGAGCTATTTCTCAATTGACCAGTTGATCCATGGTAGACTTCTTGACTAGCATGTGTGAGGCTTTGTATTTTATTTCCGGCATCATAAAAAAGAAACATAATAATTTCTTCACATTCTTTTCCCATTCATCTATAGAGTTATTTCTTTATTACTTAGTTTGAGATACACACATTTGGTTTCCTTTAACTTGCCACAAAATATATAGGTGACTGATAAAACGTTTCATAAGTAAGATGTGAACCATTACACAAAAACTCATGTGTTGAAGGTTTGGTACATTATGTATCAGCAGTCAAAGGTCAAGGTTTCAGGAAATTATCAGGTCCTAAGGGCTCTGACTTCATCAAAGGGTTAATCTGTTGAAGGACTAATACTTAGGTGGTCTGTTGAGAGTTGGTAGAAACTCCTGAGATCTAGTTAAAGGAAGTGATTCACTGGATGCATTGCATTAGGGGACTGTATTTTGCCTAGAGTGTGTGTTCTTTCTTCCTTCCCCCTCTCTCCCTCCCTTGTCTTCTCTTTCTATTCCCTTCCTCTTTGCTCTATTTTCTCCATCATGTCTTCTCTGTTTTTCTCTCTGTCTCTCTTTCCTGACTATTAAGAGTGGAGTGATTTTATTTAAACATGGACATTTTTGTTATTATATTTTGTTTTATCTTGGGTCCAAAGTGATGAAGCCAACAGATCATAGGGTAAAGTCTTTGTAACTATGAGCTAAATCAAATTTTCCTCACTTCTTATTTTTTTGATGCAGGGTTTCATGTATGTGAGACTGATCTCAAAATCACTATATGGTAGAAGATGGACTTGAACTCCGATACTCTTGCTTCTACTTGTATTAGGATTATAATATTTCCAACTGGATGTATTCCCGGGCCTGTGCGTGCACATGGTATGAGTGTGTGTGTGTGTGTGTGTGTGTGTGTGTGTGTGTGTGTGTGTGTTTCCTTCCCTTGACTATGAGACGCAGTTAGGAATAATTTTGTGATAAGAGAAAAACCCAATTATAGAGATTATAGTGGCCGTATTTGTTTCTAGAATTGGATAGCTTAAACAAGTTATCTCATATTTTTTTGACTCCAGAATTAATTATTTAGGTGTTAGCATACCTGCTTTTTATAATATTGTCTATAGCATTCATGTGGTCTGTTATTGTCTTAGAAATAGACACTGACTTTTTAAAAAGAGAGACTTGAGTCCCTAGGGAGTGGAGAGGCCTGGCAGGGTGGGGTGGGGACATCCTCTTGGAGACAGGGGGCAGGAGGAATGGGATGAAGAACTGTGGGAGGGTGGACCCGGACAGGGGCAATGACTGGACTGTAAAAAATAAAAGTAATAGAGGCTGAGAAAGAAATTAGGGAAATGACACCCTTCACAATCGTCACAAATAATAAAAAAATATCTTGGTGTGACTCTGACCAAGTAAGTGAAAGATCTGTATGACAAGAACTTCAAGTCTCTGAAGAAAGAAATTAAAGAAGATCTCAGAAGATGGAAAGATCTCTTATGCTCATGGATTGGCAGGGCTAATATAATAAAAATGAATATATTGCCTAAAGCAGTTTGCAGATTCAATGCAATCCCCATCAAAATTCCAACTCAATTCTTCATAGAGTTAGAAAGAGCAATTTCCAAATTTATCAGGAATAATAAAAAATCCAGGATAGCAAAAACTATTCTCAACAATAAAAAAACTTCTGGCAGAATCACCATCCCTGACCACAAGCTGTACTACAGAGCAATAGTGATAAAAACTGCATGGTATTGATACAGTGAGTGACAGGCATGTAGATCAATGGAACAGAATTGAAGACCTAGGAATGAACCTTTATACCTATGGTCACTTGGTCTTTGACAAAGGAGCTAAAACTATCCAGTGGAAAAAAGACAGCATTTTCAACAAATGGTGCTTGTTTAACTGGAGGTCAGCATGCAGAAGAATGCAAATTGATCCATTCTTATCTCCTTGTGCAAAGTTCAAGTCCAAGTGGATCAAGAACCTCCACATAAAACCAGATACACTGAATCTAACAGAAGAGAAAGTGGGGAAGAACCTGGAGCACATGGGCACAGGGGAAAATTTCCTGAATAGAACACCAATAGCTTATGCTCTAAGATCAAGAATTGACAAATGGGACTTCATAAAATTGCAAAGCTTCTGTAAGGCAAAGGACACTGTCAATAGGACAAACCAGCAACCAACAGATTGGGAAAAGGTCTTTAAAAATCCTACATCTGATAGAGGGCTAATATCCAATATATACAAAGAACTCAAGAAGTTAGATTCCAGAGAGTCAAATAACCCTATTAAAAAATGGGGTACAGAGCTAAACAAAGAATTCTCAACTGAGGAACACCTAAACAAATGTTCAATATCCTTAATCATCAGGAAAATGCAAATCAAAACAAACCTTAGATTACACCTCATACCAGTTAGAATGGCCAAGATCAAAAAGTCAGGGGACAGCAAAAGCTGGAGAGGATGTGGAGAAAGAGGCACACTCCTCCATTGCTGGTGGGATTGCAAGCTGGTAAAACCACTCTGGAAATCAGTTTGATGGTTCCTCAGAAAATTGGACCTAGCACTACGTGAGGACCCAGCTATACCACTCCTGGGTATATAACCCAGAAGATGCTCCAACATGTAATAAGGACACATGGTCTACTATGTTCATAGTAGCCATATTTATAATAGCCAGAAGCTGGAAAGAACCCAGATGTCCCTCAACAGAGGAATGGATACAGAATATGTGGTACGTTTACACAATGGAGTACTACTCAGCTATTAAAAACAATGATTTCATGAAATTCTTAGGCAAATGGATGGAACTAGAAAATATCATCCTGAGTGAGGTGACCCAATCACAAAAGAACACACACAGTATGCACTCATTGATAAGAGGATATTAGCCCAAAAGCTCAGAATACCAGAGATACAATTCACAGACCACATGAAGCTCAAGAAGAAGGAAGTGTGGATACTTTGATCCTTATTGGAAAGTGGATCAAAACACACATGGCTCACAGCCAACCAGTAGAATGAGCTGAGCATAGGGTCCCCAATGGAGCTGCTCTAGAATGGATCCAAGGAGCTGAAGAGGCTTGCTACCCCATAGGAGGAATAATAATATGTACCAACCAGTACCATGTGAAATGTAAATAAAACAAATATCTAATAAAAAAGTAATAAAAAGATGAACTATTGCCAAATTTTATGAACATGAGTGACATAGTATGAGTATATCTTAAAAGTAACTCACTGCCTACTCTATAGAAAATAAGGATGTAGTTAAGAGAATATTGTAATAACTCATGTGAGAGACAAAGGGCCAATGTAAACATGGTGATATAGAAGATGATGCATGAGTGTGTGTGTGTGTGTGTGTGTGTGTAAGAGAGAGAGAGAGAGAGAGAGAGAGAGAGGTGAGATATACATAAAACACTCAAGCCATGCATGTAATGATTGTTAACTGTTATTACAGAAGAGGGTATTTTAGATGTAATGTTTGGAGAGTATTTTGCTCCCACTAGTCCTTTCCTCCAGTGATTCCTCCAATGTTAAGACAGTTTTAGAGACTAACAGTTGAGAAACTGAAGTGGAAATGGAGGCGGCCTTAGCATTTCAATAGAATTTCAGGAGTCCCATTTTTAAGACTTAAGACTCAGTTCTGGGCCTCAGCATATTGATGTCTATTAAGCCCAGAACCTCTTTGTTTCTTGCCACGGTGCTTGGGGGGATTAGGTTGGGGACTTCAAGAGAGCCTTCAATCCTTATCAGAAACACTCAGCCAAGGCACTCAGGTCTTCTTTTTTTTTTTTTTTTTGCTCTGCATGTAACGCTTGCCTTCCCTAAGTTCTACAGGACAACATGGCAACCTTGTCTTTAGTGTCTTCCTCTGTGGTTATTTAAAGTTAAAGCCTCCTGGTTTAAAGTGGCAGGGAGATGAGGGGAGAGCACTGGGGAAATTTGGAGGGAAATAGTGGGGAACAGATATGATTAACCAGCTTCATATTAATGTATGGGGCTTTCAAAGAGAAAAACATTTTAAAATAATAAAAAACATTGTTGATTCATTTCTGGGTCTTCAATTCTGTTCCATTGATCTACATGACTGTCACTGTACCAATACCATGCAGTTTTTAACACTATTGCTCTGTAGTACAGCTTGAGGTCCGGGATACTGATTCCCCCAGAAGTTCTTTTACTGTTGAGAACAGTTTTAGCTATCCTGGGTTTTCTGTTATTCCAGATGAATTTGAGAATTGCTCTTTCTAACTCTATGAAGAATTAAGCTGGGATTTTGATGGGTATTGCATTGAATCTGTATATTGCTTTTAGCAGGATAGCCATTTTTACTATATTAATGCTGCCAATCCATGAGCATGGAAGATTTTTCTATCTTCTAAGGTCTTCAATTTCTTTCCTCAGAGAGCATTGAAGACCCAGAAATGAATCCATACTCCTATGGTCACTTGATCTTTGACAAAGGAACTAAAACCATCCAATGGAAAAAAGATAGCCTTTTCAACAAATGGTGCTGGTTCTACTGGAGGTCAGCCTGCAGAAGAATGCAAATTGACCCATTCTTATCTCCTTGCACTAAGCTCAGTTCCAAGTGGATCAAGGACCTCCACATAAAACCAGAAACACTGAAACTAATAGAAAAGAAACTAGGGAAGAGCCTTGAACACATGGGCACAGGGGAAAATTTCCTGAACAGAACACCAATACCTTATGCTCTAAGATCAAGAATTGACAAATGGGACCTCATAAAATCACAAAGTTTCTGTAAGGCAAAGGACACTGTCAAAAGGACAAAGAGGCAGCCAAGAAATTGGGAAAAAATCTTTACCAACCCTGTATCTGACAGAGGGCTAATATCCAATATATACAAAGAACTCAAGAAGTTAGACTCCAGAAAGCCAAATAACCCTATTAAAAATGGGGTACAAAGCTAAACAAAGGATTTTCACCTGAAGAATATCTAATGGCTGAGAAGCACCTAAAGAAATGTTCAACATCCTTAGTCATTAGGGAAATGCAAATCAAAACAACCCTGAGATTCCATCTCACACCAGTCAGGATGGCTAAGATCAAAAACACTGGAGACAGCAGTTGTTGGCAAGGATGTGGAGAAAGAGGAACACTCCTCTACTGCTGGTGGGACTGCAAGCTGGTACAACCACTCTGAAAAGCAGTCTGACTGTTCCTCAGAAAACTGGGCATGACACTCCCAGAGGATCCTGTTATACCACTCCTGAGCATATACCCAGAGGACTCCCTGGCATGCAATAAGGACACATGCTCCACTATGTTCATAGCAGCCTTATTTATAATAGCCAGAAGCTGGAAAGAACCCAAATGTCCCTCAATGGAGGAACGGATACAGAAAATGTGGTATATTTACACAATGGAATACTACTCTGCAATTAAAAACAATGATTCTTAGGCAAGTGGTCAGAACTTGAAAATATCACCTTAGTGAGGTAACCCAATAAAAAAAGAACACACATGGTATGCAGTCACTGATAAGGGGATATTAACCCAGAAGCTCGAATACCCAAGACACAATTCACATATCAATAGATTTCCAAGAAGAAGGAAGGAGAGACCCCTGGTCCTGGAAAGACTAGATGTAGCAGTGTAGTGGAATACCAGGACAGAGAAGCAGGAGGGGGTTGAATGGGGAAACAGGGGGAGGGAAGAAGACTTATGGGACTTTTGAGGAGGGGGGAACCGGGAAAGGGGAAATCATTGGGAATATAATTAAAAAATATAGAAAATAAAAAAATTGTCAAATATGGCATACAATGAAAATATTTCTTTGCAGAGGTTGAACAGAAAAGGTTTCTCATGAACTTTTTTCCTTTTCCTTTTCACAAGGGACAAGATATGTGCAATGAATGAGTGGCTTATTAGTAAGTTGATATTTAGCAAAAACTGAACTAAAGATAACAGGAAGCACATTTGATTTTAACAAGAATTTCTTCAATGAGAGCTATGTGTCAGGCTTATTTCTGGGCATGGAGAACATAGAGATAAATAAAATACAGCCTTTACCCTTGAGGCTCTCGAAGTCTAGTGTCATGAAATAGACAAGTGAACAGCCGGTTACAGCAAAGAATGATAAGGACCATAAATAAAGCTCAAATCAGATGAGGAGTCTAAGCTTGCCTTGCGGGCTTTGGGGAAGGCTAGAGCCATTAGACATGATTCTAAAGACATGTTTCATTTTCTACAATAAGACTCAGTAAGGAAACAATTACTCAAAGAATCTATTTTTTTTTTGGTCAGAGAAAGTGTGGAAATTTCATTATTATTAATGGAAATAGAACAGTGAAGAAAATAGAATGAAGAGAAATATCCAAATAAGCTCTAATTACGTATGAAATATTGTCATTTACTGGTTAAATGATGTTCGTTAGGAAGTTATCTTGGCAGTTACTTTTGAGAAAGTTGATCAAAAGCACACCAAAAATGCCAGTTCGTGCCATCATTGCTTCTAACTTTGCACCAAGAGGAGAATTTGTCCATTAAAATAAACTAGCATTTAAAGAATTGAGTGCTTTTGATCTTTAATATTGCAGATTACTTCTTTTTTTTAAAAAAAAAGAAAAGCAAACAAATCAATTTATTAATTGATATTAGAAACAGTGGTGGAGTTGCTGAAACAGGTAAGGAAGAGAAATAACTGGAACTTAGAAGTCGCCTCTCTTCCACAGCAACAGGTAGAATAAATTGAAAAATCAGTAAATCTATATCCAGCAGAGAACTGACATCATAGCTGACCCCAGCTTATTCACGAGGAGCCTGGGAACTGCTACAGGCCAATAATGGATGAATTGTCAGAGACTTGGTGTAGAGATGACTCTAAGAGTTAGAAATTCCAAGAAGATGCAGTAACAGGGGACACATATTTTGCAAGTTGTACTCATAGGAGATTCTACCAGATTCTTGCTGAATATTGACAAAAAGCCTCCAACAGAGAAGAGGGGAAAGGAACTTCTTTGAAATATATCAGAACATCTGTCTCTTGCAGGGCCTGCCCTCAGGAGAAACTATGCTTACCAGAGCCCTACTTGTTAGGTTTGTATCAGAACCTAGGCCACCTGGAAGAAAGGAAATGTCCCAGTCCAGCTCCTTCTTGACTTCATATGGAGGTAGGGCATATCCAACTTCAAGCCCTTTTGCCATTTTGCCTCACAAAGTGGGGACTGCCTTGTGAATGAAGTTCATAGTTGAGAATGACAGATTCCCTCTAAGAACAATACCTTATCATGGAAATAGAGAGTACCTTTAACTCTTGTTAAGTTTTTTATTCTATTACTAAAGGGCTAGTTTTCATAGTTCTTTTCTGTGTGGAGGGGTACATGTTCATGTGTGAATAGGAGCATGTGTATATGTGGCCTGTGAAGGTCAGAAGGGAACCCTATTCGTTGCTCCTCAGGAGCTATCTTTTAAAAAGTTGAGATTGGGATTTTCACCAGCCTGAAGTGCTTGCCTAGTGGGTTGGACAGTGAACACTAGGTTCTGCTACTTTCCATCCCCCAAACACTAGGGTTACAAGTGTAAACCATTGTGCCCAGCTTTTTGTGTGAGTCCTGGCGGAAGGAACTCACATATCATGCTTCTACAATAAGAACTTTCCTGACTGAGATATCTCCCAGCCCTATAAAAGGAAGAGAGTTTCTTTTATCTGGTATATCATGTCCACCTCTTTACAATATAATATATAGTATACTCAGAGGCAAAACAAAACCCAACCCAATTTAAACAAATTAAACCAGAATCTTAGATTCATCAGGAAGCTTGTAACAATCAGACTATGGATTTTTAAAGACTTATTAAGGGATACCGATGTAGTTCAGATGGATGAGCACTTACATAGGATGCACTGAGTCCTAGGTTTTATCCTCAGCACCACATATAACCAGGTATTGTGAGAGAGTCTTTAATATCCCTACTGGGAAGTTAGAGTCAACAGGATCAAAAGTTTAAGGTCATCTTTAGCTGCACAGTGAGTTTGAGGCCAACTTGAGTTAAATAAAATTATGTCTCAAAAAATATATGATATGAAAGGATATGCAATTAAAGGGATGGAAAGTTTAATAAAGTACCAAAAAGAAAGGAAGGAGGTAAAATCCACTGAAACAGGAAGAATATTTTGATGGGCTCATCAGGAGATGAGACATAGCTGAAGAAAGAATGTAACCTTGGGTGGACTACAAGAGAAACTTCCAAAACATGACGGATAAAGAGAAAACAAAGACTGGGGAAAAGAAGAACAGAATACCTTAAATCTGTGACATGGAAACAACAGCAAACAGCATATGGAATACCAGAGGTTAAAAAAAAAAGATGGAGGAAAGAACAGAAGCAACAATGACCCAGAGTTTTTAAAAAAGCCTTCACATAAGCATATCATATCCAACCAGCAGCAAATCAAAGACCAAAACAAAGAAGAAAATCATTGTAAGAAAGCATCTCATTTATAGAGGAGCATACATCTGAACCACACACTGACTTCTCCTTAGAAACCGTTCATGTAAGAATAGAATGTAGTGAAATATTGTAAACGTTGCCCAGAAAAAAAAATCAAACCTAGAGTTCTCTATCTTGCAAAACAGAGACATTTACCAGCAAAAACTAATGTGCTGTTAGTTAACCTACCTTGAAAGAAATGTTAGAATAAATTCTTCAGAGAGAAGGAAGTTGACAGAAATCAGGCATTAAAAGAAGGAAGAGTATCAGAAAGGAGTAAGTAAGGATGAAATAAAAAGGCTTCTTAATCTTATTCTTAATAGCTTTAATATACAATCATTTCTTCACAGTGACAGAGGCTGGGAAGATAGCTTAGTTGCATACACAATGCCCTAATTGAGAGCTCCAGAAATAAATGCATGTTATGTATGCACATATGCTATGTATGCATGTATGTATGTATGTATGTATGTATGTATGTATGTATGTTTGTGGAACCTATTTTTAATAGATACATAAAATCATTTATATCTATAGCTGTATGATGTGAAGGCAGAAATGAGATTGTGGAAAGGCAAGAGACTAACAGGATGGCTGAGTGTGAGGGGCAGGGGTGTATAGGTGCTGAATATAAGTGACACAGATGACTTACTTGAATGAAAGTAAATCTCTTTTTGTTGAAAATAGATTTTTTTCTCTCATACCATACAACCCAACCACAGTTTCCCCTCCCTCCCCTCCTCCCAGAGACCTCCACCTTCCCTCTTCTCCAGATTTATCCCTCCTTTCCTCTTCAATAAGAGTAGGTATCCAAGAGATTGCAGTCAAACAGACTAAATAAGATACACTTCCTACTATTGGCTTGCCTTGTCCAGCCATGATATGAGGACTTTTTATTATTGTATCTTGGGTCTCAAGTTAAACCAGTGGGTGGTTGCCCACTCCCACAAGTTCTGTGCCACAATCTTCCCGACAGGCTAGATTAGATTGTAGCTCAAGGGTTTTGTGGCTGGATTGGTTCTCAGGTCTCTCTTTCCATAGCATGAAGTCCACTTTCCCAAGCCAAAGAGACTAGGACTTAGGAGTGAAGGCTTCATGCAGACACCAGATTGACCTCTCTACATTCAATTAGCTGTTTTGGTGTTTTCCTTGGCAATGGGACCCCAAATTCAGTTTTCAAAAGAGTATTCCTCTGTTCTACTATCAACCTGGTTTGCTAGAGATCTCCACTGGATTACCTCTGCTATCAACTCAAAGGAATTTATCACAGTCTCACACTGGAAGCCTTGCCTGGATATAAAGATGGCTACTTTAGACTTCATTACTAGGAGTATCATTAGTATCACCTTCATAAATTTCAGGTAATTTCAAAAAAAAGACTTTATGTAACTCATCACTATATATAATGAATGTATGCTAGCACAAGTCTTGTAGTCTAAGAAAATGATGCCACAATTTTAAAACCATACAAGTATAGTATAATCTCAGCTAGTTTGTAGGCTGGAAGACGTTCCCAAATCTGAGGTCAACTTTTACTACCCAGCAAGAAGAATCAATCTCTCTCTCTCTCTCTCTCTCTCTCTCTCTCTCTCTCTCTCTCTCCCTCTTTCTCTCTCTCCCTCCCTCCCTCCCTCCCTCCCTCCCTCTCTGGTCTGTGTTCCCCATGAATATAATGAATATAGGTCCTTTTGGAAGATGCAAATTTTAATAAAGAATCGTGATCATTTAAGGTATGGGTTTTAATTCCCTCTATCAAAGATGGAGAAGTGAAGGCTCAAGGACTTTACAATGTTGCCTATGGTCGTATTTCTGATAGCAAGAAATAGAAATAGAAAGTCCTAGAGTTCTGTACTCTGCTCTAAGACATGTGCCCTTTCTCAAGCTGGGAACACCTCAGTATTCCATATCACTTACAGGTTGTCTGAGGGTTCATAATGTTCAGTAGATTCATCTCTACTGTCTAGGCTACTTCCTCAATGTTGTCATTCACTTTGGGGGGGGGGAGGGTCTCCCAGGAGACAGTACACATTCTGGCTGTCAGCTCTTGGCACCTCCACCTAGATACTCTAAAATGATTTATGTTGCTGAATTCATTTCCTCACTTTTCAGATATTGCTTTATGCTGGACTCCTTGACCCTTTAGTATATTTAGATTGCGAGTTGCACTCTAGTTCCACAAACCATGGTACCCAAGGCTCACAGTATTTTGGGGAGAGTGGATAGAATGTCTGTCCCCAGAGGATGGGGAGGAGTGTTATGAAATAGCATTCTGGATGTGACAAGGTCCTAGTCATGAACACACAGCAGTTGTGGCTACATGCACAAAACCTACACACACACACACACACACACACACACACACACACCATGAAAGTAGCAGGGTGTCAGCAGAAGTGAGAAGGGGATAAAGGAGGGTAGTGGGGGTGACCATGATCACGGTACAACGTGTATACTAATGCAATTGTTAATATGAAGGCTACACTCACAGCCAAAAACAAAATTAAAGAAAATGAAACACTAACAAAAAAATTTTTAAAAATGTGGCATAGTGATGTATGGGGGGGGGTGTCTTCCCAGCACTGGGGAGGCAGAGGCAGGGGGAGCTCTCATGTTCACTGTTCAGCCAGCCTGCCAGAATCAACAATTCCCAGGTCCCAGCCAGAGACCCTTTCTCAAAAAACAAGGTAGATTGGGAAGTACTGCTGTTCCGAAGCCGCAGGATCTCTATGACACAGGGCACAAGAGGACAACCAGGAGGAGTCCTGATGAGAATCCAATATTGATGGTGTCACAGAAGCCAGAGATTTCAAGCCAGACCAATGACTCATTGGAATGAACATTTGCAAATGAAGACATGTAGACAGAGGGATATACTGTGGGACACAGTGAGACACTACAGTTTCACGATGAGATGTTTTATATGCTTTGGTTTTTGTTGTTGTTTCTTGTGTATTTTATTTTGGGGGGGTAGGTTGCAAGGCTGAAATGAGGGGCTGGAGAGATGAGTGGAACTGGAGCGCATGATGTGAAACTCACAAGGATTCCAAGGAATCAATAAAAAGCTAAAAAGAAAAAAAAAGACAAGATATACAACTCCTGAAGAATGGTAACTGATCTCTGGCCTCCACAAACATGGTCACACATCCATGAACTCACCATAAACATGAATCTGAGTACACACACACACACACACACAGGAAGGCATGAAGACGTAGCGTTCCCCCTGATAATTGGGAATCTGGAGTCATCCCAGGTAGCCCGGGGTGCTACTCAGGTGCTTACTCCCCTCACTGAATCTTACCCTGCTTGAAAATCCATGGTAGAACTGTGGTGGGGAGAGGTGAAGCAGGGAGGAGAACGCTGAGAGCATAGAAATGATGACTAAGCCCTGAATCCTCTTGACCCTGTGCGCTTGGGTGGGTCCTTGGCCTGTCAGATTTCAAATTCCTCATTTGCAAAACTACCTGCTCCTTTTAATAAGGGAAGGAAATTCCACAAAGAATAACATGCACCGGAAGTGTGAATACGTGGTCTGTTTGAAGATGCCAAGAAATTTGACAAACGAGTTAAAACAAGGAAAAGGGACACTCAGTAGACACAAAGATCCCAGAGAGAAAATAGCACAGACTTGAAGAGGAACAGGGTTTGGGGAAGGAGGGAGGTAGGACCCAAGAGAGCAGTGGTGTTGTTTTGTGATGCCTACACACCCATGCAACATTTCGTCATCTAGTTCTGGATCTTCTCACCTGTTTCCCCTTCTGGGTCTATATTTTCCTGTGTGAAAAGTATGTATATTCTCTTATTGGTGAGGTTAAGGATTCCAGGTGAAACAGCTGTCCTAAAATGAAGGGCTTGCTGGCATCAGTCTGTCAGCCTTCCAGAGGCGATGATGTTGGCCTTGCTGTGAGGAGAAGGACAAGCACTTGGGATCTTACAGACTGGGTTTGGGACAAAGCACAGGTAGATGAGTAGCACCAAAGGGGCTGAGGTGACTATTTGGCAGGAGAATTAGAGGGTCTGTGTAGGCTTAGATATTTTTATTACCTACTTTTAATAAGGGCTCTCAAATGTTTCAATCTCCTTTCTAGCCCATCATCCAAAGGTAGGGGAGAAAGATGGTAAATAGGACAAGTGAGTGTGGACCTATTTAGAAGTAGTTCCTTGGGGTAATTACAATCTCTGTGGTCAGGATACCAGCAATCTAGTTCAGTAGTTTCAGGATACCAAAACATGAATTGGCGTCTGTGGACTCTTCCAGCAGAAACAGTCAGGCCTCCACTGAATTGGCAAGAGTCAGTGGGAGTACCTGGCCAGTGCGGGGGGGACTCCAGGAGAAGTTATCTGCCATGACTCTCTCAAGGAAGTGAAGATCAGCAAAGATGAAGACATGAGACCAACAAAGTTTTGCAAAGGTAGCTATGCAAGTGTGCTTTCATTGTCTGTTGAGTCCTAGTTATACTTTCTTCAAACATCATGTGTCCTCCTAGAGGTCTTGCCTCGGCAAAACACCACGTGAGGGGGGCCTCACTATGTGAGTCTGTATCATCAAAACACCATGTGAGTCTATATCACCTGACATATCCAGAAACTTCCATTTCGGGTAGACCTTACTTGGTCCAGAAGCTTAGTGAGTACACTAAAGCCTTGCTTTCCGGAACTTTCCTCTAACCCTGACCCCAGGCCAGTCCTCTCATGATCATTGAAAGAGAAATGATACATCTAGAAAGCAGTCTTGTATCTACAGTGCCTGCTCCAGTAGACTTCCTCACAACCAAACCTGCAGGGAATCTTCATTGGCTTCTATAATCAACAGACATTTGCGGAAGTATCCAGAGCCAGTTAACCTGTTTCATTTTGAAATGAATGAATCAAAATACCAATGGTCTGGAATGTTTTTCTTTGTCTTGAAACTTACTATGAGCAAAATTGCTCTAACAACAACATGGACACATTCATAACAAATCATTAGGGAAATTCCAGTTTCTATCTGCAAACCCAAGTTAAGCATTTAACATCTATGCTTCTTAGGATTTGCAGCTGACTAGGGAGCAATTAAGACTGGGTTTTATTGAATGCACTTGAAATCATTTCTTTTTTCCAGGAAGAAATACTTAATAATGGGCTTTAGACTTAATTCAGGATCTCACTCAGGTATCTTCTTTGAATAAAACACATTTGCAGGTAAAATTTTAACATACAAATCAATTGCAACATGCTATGTTCATCTCCTTCTCACTCATGAACATTCATGGAGTAATCCACAGATTTTTGAATGACTAAATAGTTAAACTTATCAGTTGTTCCACAGAAAGACTGAATTAATTAAATTTCATGTTCTGGTGAACTCTGTCTGGTGGCAATTTAGAACATAGTACCTTTAGTAACCTGTATCTAAAAGGTAGCCACATGGGAACAACTGAGGAGCAGATGCTTCTGCATTAGCCTCTTTCCGGGTTATACACAACTACCCATAATTCTGGTGTTCCCTGATTCTTACCTATTAACTCCTTCGGCTATTTTAGCAAAGTATTCTTCCACCAATACTTTGAAAAATCGCACAGATAATTATTATTAGACTAGGGGATTCTCTTGCTCAAAGAAACATTAAACTTGCCAGTCTACATCCAACTTCCTTTTCCTGTTGCTGTGATAAAATATTGTGACAAAAGTCACTTAAAAAAGAAGGGTTTTATTTTATGTCACAGCCCATTATGATTGGAAGATCAAGGCAGCAGGAGGTTGAAGAAGCCGGTCCCATCGCAACCACAATTACTAATCAGATAGGGATAACTGGATGCTGCTGCTCATCTCATTTCTCCATTTATGCACTCCAGGTTTCCAGCCAGGGAAAGATGTCACCCACAGTAGACTAGTCTTCCAGTTTCAATGAAAACAATGAAGATAATCCCTTACAGAAATGCTTAGAGGCTATCTCCAAGGTGATTCTAGGTTCTGTTATGTTTGCACTTAACACTAACCTTACTTAGCACTAACTATCACAGTTTGGATCCTCCGGAAAGTCGAGATGAGCTTTGAAGGACAATGTGTTTAGTCAAGAGTAATATTTATGAAAGGTATGGAGATTGGGGCCAGGAGTAGGCAGGTAGACCCTCTAGGCCCCTTGCAGATCTAGCATTTGTGACAGGAGCAGCAGCAAGCAGAACTGGGGAATGTAGAAGATCAGATATGGTTGCAGCTTGGAGAAAATCTGAGATGGAGCCCAGGGAACCTCTGGCCCCAGGCATTTCCTTCAGCCATCCACAATGCCCTTCTTAGTCCTTGGCTGCAGGCACTTTGGCTCTTGATCAGGGCTACAGCAGTCTCCAAACACACTGCAGGTACACCCCATGCCCAGGTAATTTCACTTTGTGTTGTTGACCATAACTAGCCTGTACGGAGATCTCAGCACCCAGTCTGCACCCCTACCAGAGAAATAAATGTAGATTTCAAGAATGGTCCTAGAAGGCTACAGGGATAAACCTTAGAATTTGAAGTTTTAAGTGATACAGTTAAAAGGGGATATCCCCAGTGGCTTTAATAAGTTGTAGGTGTATTAGTATTCAGAACAAGGCTGGCAAGTGGAAATTTTCAACTGGGAAAATTCTACAGTATTCAGTTGATTAGATGCAATGTTCTTCACTAAGATTTTAAGAGGATTAATTATTAAATATATAATTTGGGAATCTCAGGAGTGACTGAAATTATTTGCTTCATTTAAAACAGTATTCAAAACTTTTGATATATAGAAATGCTTGCGATTTGCTAAATAATAATCTTTTAACCAATTAAGAGGAAGGTGATCTTTACAGATCTGTTCAGGGCTTTTCAGTTATTATGAAAATGTCATCTGACTTACACGAAGTCTTTTGCCGTATGAAGAGGTTATTTGCAATCACCAATGATTAGAATATCTGTATTTCCTAATTTTGTGTTTTCATGCACAAATTAATAAATTAACTTTCCTACTGGGAAGTGTCTTTAATCAGCACACACCCTGCACTCAGAACAACCCTGGGAAACAGTAATCTTTTCTTTTTCCTGTAGTGGGGAGCAAATACAGGACCTCATGGATGGCAGGCAAACACTCTACCAAACTGAGCTATATCGCCTATGTAATGTTTTGATGGTGATTTATGGGATATGGGAATTTAAATAGATGGCACAGTTCTACTCTAAGAAAAAGTGATGGAACCCAGATTTATTAGATTCTGGAGATGATACCACACTGCTGACCATTAAAAGTTCCATCACAAATTCATTTCCAGGAAGGTAAGGGAACTGATATTATCCACAATAATTAATCTCTGCTCAAGACTCTTTATTGACTTTACATGGGCTTATCTGTTCACTGAAATGAACAAATCATATCCCAGTCAACTCCTTAAATACTACATCAGAGTTTTATGTGTAGATGGAGTTAGAAGTAAAATAAATGTAATACATTTTTTTGCAAAATGAATGGTTTATTTAGTTTTTGAAATTTCAACAGTTTTGAAGATGTTAGGTCTCCCCCCCCCTTTTTTCTCTCTCTTAGTTTGGTTGTTTTTGATGGTTTGATTCTGTTGTTATTGGACAATAAAATCTATAGAATTTCAGTGAGCTTAAACTTCTGTCCTGGGATATAAGTGATCTTGGTATTTGGTTCATAGGCAATTGAAAGCGATGCATGCTATGCTGTGGATCAGTAGAGTGTTGGATACTATGGAACTGGAGCCGCAGTTGTCTGTGGGAGGCCAAATGAGTGCTGAACAACTGAGTAGTCTTCAAACATCCATTGGAACCTGTGGCTTGATAGTATTGCTGATTTCTTCTCTATTCTTGCTGACATTTTGACTACTGTTTTTCAACCGGTTAATGATACTAGCAACTGAGTTCTTAAGTTGTGGGTATATGTTTATCTATTATCTTGCAAGTTTTGTTTTATTTTAAAATTCATCTTTAGACTTAAAATGTTTATTTTATGTGTATGGGTATTATGTGTGTTATTATCTAGCTTAACATTTCAAAAATTTTATTCTGGGGCTGGAGAGATGGCTCAGTGGTTAAGTGCATTGGCTGCTCTTCCAGAGGATGCAGGTTCAATTCCCAGCACCCACATGGCAACTCACAACTCTCTGTAACTCCAGTTCCAGAGGATCTGGCACCCTCAGAGCCACATACATGCAGGAAAAACACCAATGTACATAAATAATAATGATGATAATAATAAAAAGAAAATAAATAACATAAAAACTTGATTTATCATATTTTTCTGTAGCTTGTCTTAGTGGCTACTCTAGTTTTTATAATGTATGTATGCACACATATATGTATGTATGTATGTATGTACCATGTATTTGTCTGTTACCTTGAAGTACCATGGCCTGGATGTCAGATGCCCTGGAACTGGAGTTACAGGTGTTGTGAGTTGCCATGTGGGTGGTGCACTATAAGTCACAAAAAAAGTCAGAAAAAAGTTTCACCATGTCCCAGGTAAGTCATGGTTTTGTGTGGTGGCATTTTCATAGCTATCTTTGATTACATGTGGGCTTGCATATGTAGGCTTCCCTTAAACTAGGAAAAGTGCTATAATGCAGGAATCATGTGAGCCAACAGGCCAAAGTTCCTCTTAAGTAACCCTTGAAGCATAACTCATTTGTCATTTGAATAACCTTTGTTTTTCGGTCTCACATAAGCTTTCTCCACCCCTTCTCTTCTCTGTCAAGGCCTCATTTTCATGTAACTTAAGAGACAATCAGGCTAGCAATCTCTTTATTGTCTTTCAGGTAATGACTCAATATTTTCATTTAGGCTTATCTAAGCTGTGAGGACTATTGCAGTCAATTGTAAGATATTTCTTTTGGTGAAGAACCATTTTGTCTATATTCTGCCATGAGCTCTAATAATGGGAGTAATTGATTGAATAATCACAGAAGCAGGAACATTAGGGAACCATTTCAATGTGGCCTGTGCTGACGTGGTTGAGGCTTCACTGGAGTCAGGGCCATAAGAGATTGGGCTTTTCATTTCCAAAACCCAAAGTACATGTTTCCCCTTTGGTCTTATATGCAAGAGACTCTCATTACTTATATACATCTGAGGGTTGGGAAGCCAAATCATTACAATGCAATTGGATAAAGGAACAAATGCCTATCCAAACATGATTGGTTGTATTTTTATTCTAGTTCTGACAAGGAAAGTACCAAGCTTGAAGCTCTGTCAAATAGGCTATGAAATGACAACCAGAGGGTCCTCAGCCTTCAAATAGCCCTCAGTCACTGAGGTTCAGTGTAGACATGTAAGGATGCATGGAACAGAAACCCACGCTTTATGGTTTTCTTCATGTCTATGGGATTTCTTATGTTCATACTATTAACATTTTCCCAAGTATAAAACAATGAAATAACAGTTTCCAACTAAACCAAATAGCTACCAACTGTTCTGTTTTAAAGAGTTGGAAAAAAAATACACGTAAACATTTTTGAGAGAAATGTAACCAGCCAGGAGATAGCTGTGAAGAAGCTCACAAAGCAATGTGTGTGTCATGAGAGGACCCATGTAGTTTTTCAAGTACCTTATTTTATGTGTATGAGTGTTTTACTTATATGCAAGTATGTGTGTATCATGTGCACCATGTGTGTGTTGTTTCCATGGAAGACAGAAGGGAACATTGGATTCTTGGAACTGGAATTATCAATGGTTGTAAGCAGCCATGCAGGTTCTTAGGACAGTAGTTAGTGCTCTTAACCAATAAACCATTTCTTCAGCCTCAAGGACCCAGGTCTGAGCCCAGGTCTTGTAGTTACTAGCTATCTCAGTTAGGGTTACTTTTGCTGCAAAGAGACTCCATGACCATTCCAACTCTTATAAAGGCAAACATTTAATTGGAGTTGGCTTAAAGTTTCAGAAGTTTAGTCCTTTATCATCATGGTGGGAAGCATGGTAGCACAGAAACAGACACGGTGCTGGAGAAGGAGTTGAGAGATCTACTTCTGGATGGGCAACGTGGAAGGAAGAGAGAGAACCATTGGAACTAGTTTCTGAAACCCCAATGCTCACTCTCAGTGATACAGTTCCTCCAACAAGGCCACACCCACTCCAATTAGGCCATACCTCCCAAATCCTTATGAGCCTATGGGGGCCATTTTCATTCAAACTACCATATTAGCTGAGAGTTCAAGTAATGAAGGTAACCTCTCTGAACTTCAGTTCCTTTATCTGTATGTTAGGAAACAATGCATTTGGAAGTTCATTGAAAGTTAAAATGAGACTGAATGCAATCAAGAGACATAAACCCTAAATAATTAACTTGACAAATTAAAGTTAGAGTGTGCTTGTCTCTTTAAAAAGTACATGATTAGTGGAGCCATTAGCCTTTGTCCTAGAAACTTCTTATTGCTGTGGGCAGTGGTTAATGGAAAGATCCACAACTGGTCTAAGGGCTGAGAATGAGTGGCAATGGAGTTTTGGTCCTAAATGAGACATCCATATCAACCCTTCCAATGCTTGAGGAATGTCATGGAAGAGTGATACAGAAAGCATATAAGGGCTAGAGCATGGGGTCGTGTGCTACACAAAGAACTCTTCTGAGTATGTCATGTCTTGTGCACTGGCGAACCTACTGTAGCTGTGGCTATCTGATTGAGGTATGCACAAGACTGGGATCATCACCAGTTCATCACAGAAGGAGAACTGAAACTTACAGGGGATCCCCGCCCCTGTCATAGGGAGTATGGTTATTGTAAAAGAACGACGTTTTATCTCCTTTTGGTGCATAAAAATTTCACTTTACTCTTACACATGTTTACCGGATGATGAAGTAAATAGTCTATTGTTGAACAAATAAAATATTTCTTATTTTAATTCGACAATCATTTCTATTGGAAGCATGGTCATGAAACTAATAGCAGATGCAAATGGAAAATTTTTATATCTTTAAAAATTGTATCTTAGTGCAAGGAGATAAGAATGGGTCAATTTTCATTCTTCTGCAGGTTGACCTACAGTTGAGCCAGCACCATTTGTTGAAAAGGCTGTCTTTTTTCCACTGGATGGTTTTAGCTCCTTTGTCAAAGATCAAGTGACCATAGGAGTGTGGATTCATTTCTGGGTCTTCAATTCTGTTCCATTGATCTACATGCCTGTCACTGTACCAATACCATGCGGTTTTTAACACTATTGCTATGTAGTACAGCTTGAGGTCCGGGATACTGATTCCCCCAGAGGTTCTTTTACTCTTGAGAATAGTTTTAGCTATTCTGGGTTTTCTGTTATTCCAGATGAATTTTTGAATTGCTCTTTCTAACTCTATGAAGAATTGAGTTGGGATTTTGATGGGGATTGCATTGAATCTGTATATTACTTTTGGTAAGATGCTCGTTTTTACTATACTAATCCTACCAATCCATGAGCATGGCAGATTTTTCCATCTTCTGAAGTCTTCTTCAATTTCTTTCTTCAGAGACTTGAAGTTCTTGTCATACAGATCTTTCACTTGTTTGGTTAGAGTCATGCCAAGATACTTTATATGGTTTGTGGCTATCGTGAAGGGTATCATTTCTCTTACTTCTTTCTAAGTCTGCTTATCCTTTGAGTATAGGAAGGCTTCTGACTTGCTTGAGTTGATTTTATATCCGGCCACTTTGCTGAAGTCGTTTATCAGCTGTAGGAGTTCTCTGGTGGAGTTCTTTGGGTCGCTTAAGTATACTATCATATCGTCTGCAAATAGTGATAGTTTGACTTCTTCCTTTCCAATTTGTATCCCTTTGACCTCTTTTTGTTGTCTAATTGCTCTAGCTAGAACTTCAAGTACTATATTGAAAAGATATGGAGAGAGAGGGCAGCCTTGTCTAGTCCCTGATTTTAGTGGGATTGCTTCAAGTTTCTCTCCATTTAGATTGATGCTGGCTACCGGTTTGCTGTAAATTGTTTTTACTATGTTTAGATATGGGCCTTGAATTCCTGATCTTTCCAAGACCTTTAGCATGAAAGGATGCTGAATTTTGTCAAATGCTTTCTCAGCATCTAATGAGATGACCATGTGGTTTTTTACTTTGAGATTGTTTATATAGTGGATTACATTTATGGATTTCCTTATATTGAACCATCCCTGCATCCCTGGGATGAAGCCTACTTGATCGTGGTGGATGATCGTTTTGATGTGTTCTTGGATTCGGTTGGCAAGAATTTTATTGAGTATTTTTGCATCGATATTCACAAGAGAGATTGGCCTGAGATTCTCTTTCTTTGTCGGATCTTTGTGTGCTTTTGGTATTAGTGTAATTGTGGCTTCATAGAACGAGTTGGGTACTGTTCCTTCTGTTTCTATTTTGTGGAACAGTTTGAAGAGTATTGGTGTTAGGTCTTCTTTGAAGGTCTGATAGAATTCTGCACTAAAACCATCTGGACCTGTGCTTTTTTTGGTTGGAAGACTTCCAATGACAACTTCTATTTCTTCAAGGGTTATAGGACGGTTTAGATGGTCTATTTGATCCTGATTTAATTTTGGTACTTGGTATCTGTCAAGGAAATTGTCCATTTCCTCAAGATTTTCTAGTTGTGTTGAATACAGGTTTTTGTAGTAGGATCTGATGATTTTTTGAATTTCCTCAGTTTCTGTTGTTATCTCTCCCTTTTCGTTTCTGATTTTATTAATTTGGATACTGTCTCTGTGCCCTCTGGTTAGTCTGGCTAAGGGCTTATCTATCTTGTTGATTTTCTCAAAGAACCAACTCCTCGTTTTGTTGATTCTTTGTATGGTTTTATTTGTTTCTACTTGATTGATTTCAGCCCTGAGTTTGATGATTTCCTGCCTTCTACTCCTCTTTGGTGTATTTGCTTCTTTTTGTTCCAGGGCTTTCAGGTGTGCCATTAAGCTGTTAGTGTATGCTGTCTCCAGTTTCTTTTTGGCGGCACTCAGGGCTATGAATTTTCCTCTTAGCACTGCTTTCATTGTGTCCCATAAATTAGGGTGTGTTGTGCCTTCATTTTCATTAACTTTCAAAAAGTCTTTGCTCACTTCTAAGTGGATCAAGGATCTCCACATAAAACCAGACACACTGAAACTAATAGAAGGGAAACTAGGGAAGAACCTTGAACATATGGGCACAGGGGAGAATTTCCTGAATAGAACTCCAAAAGCTTATGCTCTAAGATCAAGAACAGACAAATGGGACCTCATTAAATTACAAAGTTTTTGCAAGGCAAAAGACACCGTCAAAAAGACAAAGCGGCAACCAACTAACTGGGAAATGATCTTTACCAACCTTACATCCGACAGAGGGCTAATATCCAATATATACAAAGAACTCAAGAAGTTAAACTCCAGAGAGGCAAGTAACCCTATTAAAAAATGGGGTACAGAGCTAAACAAAGAGTTCTCACCTGAAGAATATCTAATGGCTGAGAAGCACCTAAAGAGATGTTCATCATCCTTAGTTATTAGGGAAATGCAAATCAAAACAACCCTGAGATTCCATCTCACACCAGTCAGGATGGCTAAGATCAAAAACACAGGAGACAGCAGTTGTTGGCGAGGATGTGGAGAAAGAGGAACACTCCTCCACTGCTGGTAGAATTGCAAGCTGGTACAACCACTCTGGAAAGCAGTCTGGCGGTTCCTCAGAAAACTGGGCATGACACTCCCGGAGGATCCGGCTGTACCACTCCTGGGCATATACCTAGAGGCTTTACCTGCATGCAATAAGGACACATGCTCCACTATGTTCATAGCAGCCTTATTTATAATAGCCAGAAGCTGGAAAGAACCCAGATGTCCCTCAACGGAGGAATGGATTCAGAAGACGTGGTATATCTACACAATGGAATACTACTCTGCAATTAAAAACAATGAATTCATGAAATTCCTAGGCAAATGGTCAGAACTTGAAAATATCATCCTTAGTGAGGTAACCCAATCACAAAAGAACACACATGGTATGCAGTCACTGATAAGGGGATATTAACCCAGAAACTCAGAATACCCTAGACACAATTCACATATCAATAGATTTCTAAGAAGATGGAAGGAGAGACCCCTGGTCCTGGAAAGACTGGATGTAGGAGAACGCCAAGACAGAGAAACGAGAGGGGGTTGAATGGAGAAAAGAGGGAGGGAAGGGGGCTTATGGGACTTTCGGGGAGGGAGGAAACGGGAAAGGGGAAATGATTTGGAATGTAAATTAAAAAAAATTAAATTAAATTAAAAAAATTGTATCTTATTTATTTTGTGTGCACATATGTAAACATGTAAGCCTGTGTGCTTGCATATCACAACAAAGTTGTGGAGGTCAAGTGTTCTCTCCTTCCACCACATGGGCCCTGGGAATCAAGGCTGGAATTTATGTCATCAAGCTTATCAGCAGGTACCTTTTCCTGCTAAGACACCTCACTGTTCTTCAAAAGGAGCCTGGAAGACTTTACTAAGGAGTCTCTCACCATCTCTATTCAAGATCAGAACAGAAAGTCTAGTTAGTGTGAAAATCATAAATTGGGAAGGGGGAAATCATAGTTTTCCTTCACAGGTGATCAGATAGTCTACATACACCTCCTAAAACAAACATGGTCAGTGTTCAAAGAAAGATGCTGTAATACATTTGGTGTTAATGAAAATGGGATGTTCTTACACATTTCTAATCCTAAAGGGGTAAAAAAGGAAGTTTCTAGAACCTGAGTGAATGAAAACCCTGAGGACATGCTCTGTGAAGGGATGTGATCAACCATCCTTTCACAAGTCACCTTTGGTCAAGTCACCAGAGAGGAAGAGGGACTTCACAGAATACATGCACACTTCTCTATTCTCACAGACTTCTACTGCTCCACTCTGCCTACCCACAGGCACAGAGTGCATTGCTTTCTGAATTAAGCTTAGGCCATCAGGAATTTCAAACTTAGTGGTTAGCTTCTATCACACCTAGATAAACAAAGCAAGATTGTCTTCTCTCACCCATCTCTATTCAAGATCAGAACAGAAAACCTAGTTAGTGTGATGGTGTGTGGGAATGGTGTGAAAATCATAAATTGGGAAGGAGAAAATTATAATTTTCTTCATAGGTAATAAGATAGTCTATATACACTCCCCCAAACAAACAAAAACCAAAACAAAACCAATACCCAAATCCTAGCCAGTCAGAATAACGCATATACCACAGCCTACCTTGTAGTAACTTAAGGCCACTTTATAGTCCCCCACCTAGCTTATTAGACATGAAAATAAGCTCACATGGTACCACGGAGCTTTAACTCCAACCAGCTTATATTCTCAAAGAAGATGCATGTCTTCCCTTCTTTTCTCCCCTTCTACTAAAACCACTAAGGACAAAACTATGCTCATGATGATAAATACCCTGGAAATGCTATGCAGAATAGAAGTCAGGAGCCTGGATCCTGGAACAGAATCAAAGAGCAAGGCTACTGCTACAGTTCGAGAGTAAAATGTTCCACATGTGCATGTTTTGGTTCTTGGTCCCCAGCTAGCAGTACTGTTTTGGGGAGGTTGTAGAAACTTGAAGAAATGTGAACTACCTGGAGGAAGTAGGTCACTGGGGCTGGGTCCTTCAGTATGTATGTCACTTACTTTTTCCTGTGTCCATCCCTGTTTCCTATCCAATCTGAGGTGAGCAGGTTTCTATTGTCTCACATTCCAGATGTTATGTCTTGCCCAAGAGCATTGAGTAAAGAGACCATGAACTAAAGTCTTTGAAAATAGGAGCCAAAATAATTCCATTTAAGTTGTACTATCAGGTGTTTGGTTTATAGTATATAGGAAAACAACCAATAGAGCCACCAAAGCAACCCAGACATTTATGTATGAAAAAAAATCTTTCATTTGGAATCCTCTTCTGTTTAAAATGTTTTTTTTATTTAACTGTATTGATTACCAACTATCACAGTGAGTTAGATCGTGTAAATTGTAGGACTTGGAAGATTCACAATAAAAACACACCTTTACAGAAAGAGGACTTCAAATGTATTCATTTATAATGACTCTTATGAAAAACAGACAGAATTCCTTATAGTGTTAGATGCCTATAAAGCAAAACTCAGGGTTGTGAAACAGAGGTACGGGGAGTGTGCGGTCAACTGTGAGTTGCAGTCTGGAACTCTAGTCTCAGCACCTCTTCTTTTCTTCAAGTTTTAGAGATTTATTCATCAGTGTAATAAACTCCAAAATTAAAATCAACGTGATTTCATGCATTCAGAGACACATTTCCTGCTGAAGTGGAAAATTTTGCGGATGGCTTCTGAAAGACCTTCATTATTAGCAGCTTTACAGAGAACTTCATAGTTTAGAAGTCTGGGCCTTCTTTCTTCAGTTTGCTGTAGTCCACATTCACTGAGTAGAACTTTTATTGTTCATTGGGAACCGGTTTGTTCCAAGGTTCTGGGTTATTCTCCCTGTCCCAGCTGACATCTGGATTGAACAATGCCAAGCACATCACATACAGTGCTGCTCCAGTACCCCCTGCTCCAATAAATATGGAGTGGAATCAAGCTGGGATGCTTGTTGATTGCCCGAGGATCTGGTGGAGCATGTTTGCAGCACAGGCCTACCTACACGGAGAGAGAAGATTAGGACACACACTAAGCCACATCTGCAGCATAGCTGCCTCAGCACCTCTTCTAAATAAAACTTTTAAAGACTTCAGTATCTAGAAATGTAGTAAACATATAACCATAGTCCTCTACTACCTGTCCACCTTCTCCAGTCTATTCTAGTCTCTACCATCTCCTTTGCATAGTTGACAATGCTTAGTCTTAATGAAATATGATTATCTAGCCATTTTAATTAAAGAAAAAAATCTCTCAAGTATACAAAAGTATGTAAAATAGTTTAATGTACTCCTGTATACCTATCATCCAGTTTACATTATCACCTCATTGGCTAATTTGATTCCACTTGCAATTTATTTATTCACCTTGAAGTCATTTTAGGTAAATATGATATTTCATATCATTTTAGACAAGTATACTTATTTTAAATCTGGCATTTCATTTACAACAGCTCAATTGGAGAAAGAAAATGAAGAAAAGTGGTTATCAAGGCCAAGCAGGCTAGCAGTCATTCATCTGCAACAGTCATTGTCCTGAAGGCAATGTTAACTCATACTTCAGGTCTAACAGAGTTTGCTCCAGTGTACTCTTCAATCTTAGCTATATGTCACCCCGATTTTATAGTCATTTGGTTGTTTTCTTGTGTGCTTCTTCCATTAGAATGTATGCTCCTTAATGACAGGAACTAACAAATTGCATGGCTCATGTTAAGACTTTAATAAATACCTATTGGAAGACTGGAAGTCAAGGAAAATGACAAAAGAAAGGACGAAGGGATGCAACGAACAGGTATGAATGCAAGCAAGCACGAGAGGAGGAGGGCTTTCTTTGATTTCCTGGGGAAGGGTATAAGATGGAATGGACTCCTCTAATTGGGCTGCCTCAAGTAGTGTCACGTGAATCATGACCTCCATGTCAGGGAAAACAAAGCCACACTGCACAATTGTAAGAAGTACTCTATTGCTGCCTTTGCTATTGCTGTGACAGCCTTTTACAATATGGAATATGAATGCAGAAGGGACTATAGATTACAAAAACTGTGGAAGCTTCACATACTGAAATTAGGATATGTAGGAAAGCAAAAAGGAAAAAGTTGAAATCACCCATTATGCTACTACCTGAAGTCAAAATACATGAGGGATTTTGTGTGTGTGTGTGTGTGTGTGTGTGTGTGTGTGTGTGCATAGGACCCAAGATGTCTTGCTGCAAGTGTGTTGCATGCATGTTATTGAAGGAGAGCATAACATTCTAGCTGCCTTGGAGCCTGTTTTCAGTGAACAATTTCCGCATAACATCTTTGACTGCTGTGAGGGTTACCCTTGGTAGGCACGTTGACAGGATCGAGACTTAAGAGTCAATGTTCTAGGCAAGTGGATCGTGCTCACTAAAGTGATACAACTCACTACAAATGTGGTCGACACCATCCTATGGGATGAGATTCGGAACTGAATGGGAAGAAGACTGTGAGCTGAGCATGAACATTCTTTTCTCTGTTTCCTGACTGGGGCTGCCATGCCTTCCCACCATAACAAGCCATGCTCTCAACCTACGAGCCAAACAAGCAAGCAAACAAACAAGCAAACAGACGTGCAAACCTTTGGTTTCTAGGTTGCTTTCATCATCTATTGTGCTATAGCCACCGGAAAAGTCACCAACTGTCAAAACCCTAAGTGTATAATTTTATTTTGAATGATTGCCTGGTGTTCTATCTCAAGGAATCTTTAAAACTGAATTATTATTACAGCATGATATATGAGTTTCTCTCCATTTTCCCCATCAGATAAAAATGTTGATGAGCATATATTTTAGCCAACCATTTTTAGTAAAATTTATTAATTATTAGTTATTATTATTAATTATTAGTATGTGTGCACATGTATCACAGTACAGATCAGAGGACAACTTTCAGGAGTTGGGTTATCTCCTTCCACTATGGCAACAGTTCTCAGAATGTGGTTTGTGACCCCTTTGTTGGAAGTTGAAAGACCCTTTCACAGGGGTGTCCCTAAGACCATTGGAAGACATACATACATATATTGTATATATAACATATATATATATATATATATATATGTATATATACACACACACAATTCATAACAGTAGCAAAATTACAGATATGAAGTAGCAACAAAAAATGTTATGATTGGGGGTCACCACGATGTAAGGAACTGTGTTCAAGGGTTGCAGCATTAGGAAGGTTGAGAAGCCCTGCTCTATGGGTTCTTGGGGTTGAACTTTGGTTGTCAGTCTTGTGCAGCAGGCACTTTTCCCACAGTTAATTTTTGCACACATTTTTCCTGTACAATTACTATAAGTTAATCATCAAGCCAACTAACATTTTAAGATTGCTCCAAATTTTCTCAATGTCTGGCTTTTCTTTTACTCAAAGTGTAGTTGCCTGATGGAATGTATAACTGAGTGAAAGGAAATATTAGAACTGTGGCCATTCTTGGAAGTCTCAATAAGAAGTAGGTGTGGGCATGAACAGGTGACATTCTAGTCTAGTACAAGCCCTCTATCAAATTAGAAGCCTGCACTGTACCTGTCTCAAGTACAGTGCTGCACACTTGAATGGCAACTCTGAGAAAACAACTTAATAAACAGTTTAGGCTACAGGAGGCACTAGCTGTAGCTCAATATGGATTCAGGTTGAATGGAAGCTTTGTTTATTAAAAGTAGAAAATGAAGGAAAGGAAAAAAGAAAAACATTATGGTGGGCATCAAACCTCAATACAGTTTAGACTGAAATCATATGCACCTTATGAGGAGACTAGCATCCAAAGCTTCTGTCCTCTGCCAGCATCTAGGATTTGTAAAAAGATTCTGGTATGAGTTGCAAAAGAGAAAATGAGGAGAGATCATAAGGGAACCTGGGGAAGGAGATCTAAGAAGTCTTCATGTTCTGAATGATCTTATATCCTTTCACTTTTAAGAAACTTTATGCAAGTAGCCACTGCTGGCCTCCCTAAAAATGACATCTGAACAGTAACGTGGTCAGGCTGGAGCATAAAGGTATACAAGGTGGTCATTTGCTTTGATTTTCTTTTATTTGAGGATAGGGTAAGCGTGTAATAAACTCCTTAGCTTATAGAATAACTGAGGTGAATCTTGCCACAGGTAGAATTAATTCCAGCTGTAATCTTTACTCCCCTTTGAATCAAGGGAATGCAGACTTCACAAGGGGACTGGGAGTGGAGAGCTATGAGGTTTTTCTTTAATTTTAAGATTATGTGGAAGTATCTGCATATGATTTGATCATAAATACAGAGGATACCATAAGCTCAGTGTTTTTCCATGAGAGCCATTTGGAATTTCATGTGTGGGGGAAAGGCTTCCCCTTTATACTAGAACTAATGCTTTCCTTACAGAAAAGCAAAAATAAAGGTCAATAGAGAGATGAATATGTGAGAGTAAGAGGTGAGGTCCTAGCAGGAAGAAAGTGCTTGGTCTTCCCAGCAAGATGAGTTAAACAATGAGAGAGTTGGGAGCTGATGATGTAGGTGGGTTTGCAGCTGGAACAACAGGCCCCAGATCCCACAAAAACAGGGTAGGTTGGAAGGTTGAAGTGAAAAAGGCAGGAGGGGACACAGCAACAGCAATAAAACCACAGTGGAAAGACTCTTGGCCTCCAAACATAGGGAATTGGCAGCATGGAGGAAGGCGAGTGTGCCAGCTTCATATACCAACTACTGAACAAATGTTGTTAAATATTGCTTGCTGTGAATTAAACTTCCCAATATAGTTTTGTGCCAAGAATGTTCAACAAGATACAGTGCATGCGAAAAAGCACTACTTGGCTTCTGGTCTCCATCTGCACCCAGGGGGTGGGGCTGTTCCACAGCCCTCTGTGCACAGATCCCACCAGGAAAGAGTTGTGCTCCCAGGAGTGCTCTCACTCTGGGGTTCAGAGGTGAGATCACCACTTTCTCTCCAATAACTTTCCAAAGTGGGACCAGCCAGGAGTGCATAGGGAACAGGAACAGTGGAGCAGCTGGGACAGGATCCTTCCAGTCTCCATCTGCACCCGGGATCTAAGGCTGTTCACAGCCCTCCACACCCAAACCCTGCCCAGGAGAGAGCTGGTCTTTATTGTTATATATGAGAACACTGTAGCTGTCTTCAGACACACCAGAAGAGGGCATCAGATCTCATTACAAATGGTTGTGAGCCACCATGTGGTTGCTGGGATTTGAACTCAGGACCTTCAGAAGAGCAGACAATGCCCTTACCCACTGAACCATCTCTCCAGCTAGGGGATTTTTTTGGGGGGGGGCAAGGAAAGGTGACAACATTTGAAATGTAAATAAAGAATATATCTAATTTAAAAATTCAAAAAAAAGAAAGCTGGTGTTGCCAGGAGTGCTGACACACTTACAGGCCCACAGGAGGGAAACGCTCCAGCCAGAGACAGCAAGACTAACTAACACCAGAGATAACCAGATAGCAAAAGGCAAGCACAAGAGCCTTATCAACAGAAACCAAGTCTACTTGGCTTCTTTAGAACCCACCACAGCAAGTCCTAGATACCCCAACACACTGGGAAAGCTAGAGTTGAATTTCAAATCACATCTCATGATACTGATAGAGGATTTTAAAAAGGCCATAAATAACTCCCTTAAAGAAATATAGGAGAACACAGGAGTACAGATAGAAGCCCTTAAAAAGGAAACACAAAAATCCCTTAAAGAATTACAGGAAAACACAAACAAATAGGTGAAGGAATTGAACAAAACCATCCAGGATCTAAAAATGGAAGTAGAAACAATAAAGAAATAACAAAGGGAAACAACGCTGGAGAGAGAAACCCTTGGAAAGAGATCAGGAGTCATAGATGCAAGCATCAACAACAGAATACAAGAGATAGAAGAGAGAATCTCACGTGCAGAAGATACCATAGAAAACATTGACACAACAGTCAAAGAAAATGCAAAATACAAAAAGCTCCTGACCCAAAAGATCCAGGAAATTCAGGACACAACAAGAGGACCAAACCTAAGAATTATAGGTATAGAAGAGAGCGAAGATTTCCAACTTAAAGGGCCAGTAAATATTGTCAACAAAATTATAGAAGAAAACTTCCCTAACCTAAAGAAAGAGATGCCCATGAACATACAGGAAGTCTACAGAAGTCCAAATAGATTGGACCAGAACAGAAATTCCTCCTGTCACATAATAATCAAAACACCAAATGCGCAAAACAAAGAATATTAAAAGCAGTAAGGAGAAAAGCTCAAGTAACCTATAAAGGCAGACCTATCAGAATTACACAAGACTTCTCACCAGAGACTATAAAAGCCAGAAGATCGTGGGCAGATGTCATACAGGCCCTAAGAGAACACAAATGCCAGCCCAGACTACTATACCCAGCAAAACTCTCAATCACCATAAATGGAGAAACCAAGATATTCCATGACAAAAACAAATTTACACAATATCTTTCCACAAATACAGTACTTCAAAGGATAATAAATGGAAAACTCCAACACAAGGAGGGAAACTACACCCTGGAAAATGCAAAAAAAAAATAATCTTCTTTTAACAAACCAAAAAGGGCAGCCTTGTCTAGTCCCTTATTTTAGTGGGATTGCTTCAAGTTTCTCTCCGTTTAGATTGATGCTGGCTACTGGTTTGCTGTAAATTGCTTTTACTATGTTTAGATATGGGCCTTGAATTCCTGATCTTTCCAAGACCTTTAGCATGAAAGGATGCTGAATTTTGTCAAATGCTTTCTCAGCATCTAATGAGATGACCATGTGGTTTTTTTCTTTGAGATTGTTTATGTAGTGGATTACATTGATGGATTTCCTTATACTGAACCATCCCTGCATCCCTGGGATGAAGCCTACTTGATCGTGGTGAATGATCGTTTTGATGTGTTCTTGGATTCGGTTGGCAAGAATTTTATTGAGTATTTTTGCATCGATATTCATAAGAGAGATTGGCCTGAGATTCTCTTTCTTTGTCGGATCTTTGTGTGCTTTTGGTATTAGTGTAATTGTGGCTTCATAGAACGAGTTGGGTAGTGTTCCTTCTGTTTCTATTTTGTGGAAGCAATCCCACTAAAATCAGGGACTAGACAAGGCTGCCCTCTCTCTCCATATCTTTTCAATATAGTACTTGAAGTTCTAGCTAGAGCAATTAGACAAGAAAAAGAGGTCAAAGGGATACAAATTGGAAAGGAAGAAGTCAAACTATCACTATTTGCAGACGATATGATAGTATACATAAGCGACCCAAAGAACTCCACCAGAGAACTCCTACAGCTGATAAACGACTTCAGCAAAGTGGCCGGATATAAAATCAACTCAAGCAAGTCAGAAGCCTTCCTATACTCAAAGGATAAGCAGGCTGAGAAAGAAGTAAGAGAAATAATACCCTTTACGATAGCCACAAACCATATTAAGTATCTTGGCGTGACGCTAACCAAAGAAGTGAAAGATCTGTATGACAAGAACTTCAAGTCTCTGAAGAAAGAAATTGAAGAAGACCTCGGAAGATGGAAAAATCTGCCATGCTCATGGATTGGCAGGATTAATATAGTAAAAATGAGCATTTTACCAAAAGTAATACACAGATTCAATGCAATCCCCATCAAAATCCCAACTCAATTCTTCATAGAGTTAGAAAGAGCAATTCAAAAATTCATCTGGAATAACAGAAAACCCAGAATAGCTAAAACTATTCTCAAGAGTAAAAGAACCTCTGGGGGAATCAGTATCCCGGACCTCAAGCTGTACTACAGAGCAATAGTGTTAAAAACTGCATGGTATTGGTACAGTAACAGACATGTAGATCAATGGAACAGAATTGAAGACCCAGAAATGAATCCACACTCCTATGGTCACTTGATCTTTGACAAAGGAGCTAAAACCATCCAGTGGAAAAAAGATAGCCTTTTCAACAAATGGTGCTGGCTCAGCTGGAGGTCAACATGCAGAAGAATGCAAATTGACCCATCCTTATCTCCTTGCACTAAGCTCAATTCTAAGTGGATCAAAGATCTCCACATAAAACCAGACACACTGAAACTAATAGAAGGGAAACTAGGGAAGAACCTTGAACATATGGGCACAGGGGAGAATTTCCTGAACAGAACTCCAATAGCTTATACTCTAAGATCAAGAATAGACAAATGGGACCTCATTAAATTACAAAGTTTTTGCAAGGCAAAAGACACTGTCAAAAAGACAAAGCGGCAACCAACTAACTGGGAAATGATCTTTACCAACCTTACATCCGACAGAGGGCTAATATCCAAGATATACAAAGAACTCAAGAAGTTAAACTCCAGAGAGGCAAGTAACCCTATTAAAAAATGGGGTACAGAGCTCCACAAAGAGTTCTCACCTGAAGAATATCTAATGGCTGAGAAGCACCTAAAGAGATGTTCATCATCCTTAGTCATTAGGGAAATGCAAATCAAAACAACCCTGAGATTCCATCTCACACCAGTCAGGATGGCTAAGATCAAAAACACAGGAGACAGCAGTTGTTGGCGAGGATGTGGAGAAAGAGGAACACTCCTCCACTGCTGGTGGAATTGCAGGCTGGTACAACCACTCTGGAAAGCAGTCTGGCGGCTCCTCAGAAAACTGGGCATGACACTTCCGGAGGATCCGGCTATACCACTCCTGGGCATATACCCAGAGACTTTACCTGCATGCAATAAGGACACATGCTCCACTATATTCATAGCAGCCTTATTTATAATAGCCAGAAGCTGGAAAGAACCCAGATGTCCCTCAACGGAGGAATGGATTCAGAAGATGTGGTATATTTACACAATGGAATACTACTCTGCAATTAAAAACAATGAATTCACGAAATTCCTAGGCAAATGGTCAGAACTTGAAAATATCATCCTTAGTGAGGTAACCCAATCACAAAAGATCACACATGGTATGAAGTCACTGATAAGGGGATATTGACCCAGAATCTCAGAATACCCTAGACACAATCAGCATATCAATAGATTTCTAAAAAGATGGAAGGAGAGACCCCTGGTCCTGGAAAGACTGGATGTAGGGGAACGCCAGGACAGAGTAATGAGAGGGGGTTGAACGGAGAAAAGAGGGAGGGAAGGGGGCTTATGGGACTTTCGGGGAGGGAGGAAACGGGAAAGGGGAAGTGATTTGGAATGTAAATTAAAAAAATAAAATTAAATTAAATTAAAAAAAAAAAAAACAAACCAAAAAGAAGATGGACACACAAATATAATTCCAACTGTAACAACAAAAATAACAGGGAGCAACAATCACTATTCCTTAATATATCTTAATATCAATGGACTCAATTCCCCAATAAAAAGACATAGACTAACAGACTGGATACGTAAACAGGACCCAACATTTTGCAGCATACAGGAAACCCACCTGAGGCACAAAGACAGACACTACCTCAAAGTAAAAGGCTAGAAAAATATTTTCCAAGCTAATGGTATCAAGAAACAAGCTGGAGTAGCCATTCTAATATCGAATAAAATCAACTTTCAACCTAATGTTATCAAAAAAGATAAGGAAGGAAACTTCATGTTCATCAAAGGAAAAATCTACCAAGAAGAACTCTCAATTCTGAATGTAAGTGGATTTAACAGATATCTATAGAACATTTCATCCTAAATCAAAAGAATACACCTTCTTCTCAGTACCTCATGGTACCTTATCCAAAATTGACCATATAATTGGTCACAAAGCAGGCCTCAACAGATACAAGAAGATTAAAATAATGCAGTGTATCCTATCAGATCACCATGGACTAAGGCTAGTCTTCAATAACAAGAAAAACAATACAAAGGCCACATATACATGGAAGCTGAACAACACTCTACTCAATGATAACTTGGTCAAGTGAGAAATAAAGAAATTAAAGGCATTTTAGAATTTAATGAAAATGAAGCCACAACATACCCAAATTTACGGGACACAATGAAAGCAGTGCTAAGAGGAAAACTCATAGCTCTGAGTAGCTCCAAAAAGAAACTGGAAAGAGCATACACTAGCAGCTTGACAACTCATCTGAAGGCTCAAGAACAAAAAGAAGCAAATACACCAAAGAGGAGTAGACTACAGGAAACAATCAAACTAAGGCTGAAATCAACCAAACAGAAAGAAAACAATACAAAGAATCAACAAAACTAAGAGCTGGTTCTTTGAGAAAACCAACAAGATAGATAAACCCTTAGCCAAACTAACCAGAGGGCTCAGAGACAGTATTTGAGTTAACAAAATCAGAAATTAGAAGGGAGATATGACAACAGAAACCAAGGAAATCCAAAAAATCATCAGATCCTACTACAAAAGTCTATACTCAACAAAACTGGAAAATCTGGACGAAATGGACAATTTTCTAAACAGATATCAAATACCAAAGTTAAATCAGGATCAGATAAACCATCTAAAAAGTTCTATAACTGTTAAAGAAATAGAAGCAGTCATTAAAATCTCCCAAGCCAAAAAAAAAAAAAAAAAACACACACACACAAAAAAAAAAACAAAAAAACAAAAAACAGATCAGGACCAGATGGGTTTAGTGCAGTTCTATCAGACCTTCAAAGAAGACCTAATACCAATATTCTTCAAACTATTCCACAAAATAGAAACAGAAGGAACACTACCCAATTCATTCTATGAAGCTACAATTACTCTGATACCTAAACCACACAAAGACCCAACAGAGAAAGAGAACTTCAGACCAATTTCTCTTATGAATATTGATGCAAAAATACTCAATAAAATTCTCAAAAACCAAATCCAAGAACACATCAAAACGATTATCCATCATGACCATGTAGGCTTCATGCCAGTGATGCAGGGATGTTTCAATATATGGAAATCCATCAATGTAATCCACTATATAAACAAACTCAAATAAAAAAAATCACATTATTTCATTAGATGCTGAGAAAGCATTTGACAAAATCCAACACTCCTTCATGATTTAAGTCTTGGAAAGATCAGGAATTCAAGGCACAATGGAGTACTATTCAGCTATTAAAAACAATGAACTCATGACATGCTTAGGAAAAAGGATGGAAATAAAAAATATCATCCTTAGTGAGGTAACCCAAGCACAAAAGAACGCACATGGTATACACTCACTGATAAGGGGATATTAGCCCAGAAGCTCAGAATACCCAAGATACAATTCACAGACCACATGAAACTCAAGAAAAAGGAAGACCAAACTGTGGGTACTTCAGTCCTTCTTAGAAGGAGGATCAAAATACCCATAGGAGGAGATACAGAGACAAAGTGTGGAGCAGAGACTGAAAGAAAGGCCATCTAGAGACTGCCCCACCTGGGGATCCATTCCATATACAGTTACCAAACCCAGACACTATTGTGGATGCCAACAAGTGCTTGCTGACAGGAGTCTGATATAGTTGTCACCTGAGAGGCTCTGACAGTGCCTGACAAATACAAAGGTTGATGCTCACAGCCAACCACTGGACTGAGCACAAGGTCCCCAATGTAGGAGCTAGAGAAAGGACCCAAGGAGCTGAAAGGGTTTGCAGCCCCATAGGAGGAACAATAATAGATACCAACCAGTACCCCAAGAGCTCCCAGGGACTAAACCACCAACCAAAGAGTACACATGACTCCAGCCACATATCTAGCAGAGGATGGCCTTGTTGGACATCAATGAGGAGAAGTCCTTGGTCCTGTGAAGGCTCTTTTCCCAAGTGTAGGGGAATGCCAGGACAGGGAAGCAGGAGTCTGTGGGTTGGTGAGTAGGAAGAGAGGGGATGGGATAGGGGGTTTTCTGAGGGGAAATGAGGAAAGGGAGTAACACTTGAAATGTAAATAAAGAAAATATCTAAGAAAAAAAGCAAAACTTGATTTAATGTGATATACTCATACTATGTAAGGAACAAAGCTCATAAAATTCATACTGTGTGTATTTTCTGGCAGCCAAAGTCAGCCAAAGGAGGTGTGAGTGGTGCTACTCAAGGGGTTCAAGGTCATATGTGGGGGGTGGCATGTACACAAAGCTTAGGTTCCAACTAAGAATGAAAGGACAGACATCTTTCTAAGATTTAGTAAATTAAGTAACGTTTTTTATCTATTGTATACTATATCTTGCCCTGGGTCCCATATTTATATCAGTGAACATAGACTGGTTTGGGAACTCAAGGACTTACACAATTAGTAAAATGTTCTTATAACAGTACAGTGTTAGAAGTACTAACAGAAGTTTATCCAGAGGCTGGGTAGGTGGATCAGAGTCAAGGGTTTTCATTCTTCTTGCCAAGAATCTGAATTCAGTTCTGAGCACCCATAGGGCAGCTTACAACCTTCTGTAACTCTAGTTACAGAGGATCTGACCTCCTTCTCTGGCTGCTGTGGGCACTGAATGAATATGGTGCACCTATACTTACATAGTTACAGGCAAAACACTAATATGAACAAAACAAACAACTATTTTTTTTAAAAAGAGGTCCACTCTGGTGTTCTGGTGGGTAAATCCAACCTAGGTTTAACAGGTGCAGAAAATATGAAAGCATTTGTGACCAGGAGTTGAATGAAAACCTTTCTTTTGTTTTTAAAGTTTTATTTATTTATTATATATGAGCACACTGTTGCTGTCTTCAGACACACCAGAATAGAACATCAGACCCCATTACAGATGGTTGTGAATCACCATGTGGTTGCTGGAATTGAACTCAGGACCTCTGGAAGAGCAGTCAATGCACTTAACCACTGAGCCATCTCTCCAGCTCATGAAACCTTTCTAATGAAGCAGTAATATAAGCCAGTGTGGGAAGAATTAAGTTGGGTAGTCACTGGGAAGCATGTGAGCTGGTGTTCATTCATGATGAAGAATTAAAAAAATATTGTAGCTTCTGATAGCACACGAGGAAATGTTGCCTCTAATTAGGCTGCAGAGATGGACAAATATATTTTTCTCCTACTTTGCCTTTGAAGAGAATTATTATTATTATGTTATAGAGAAGCTGATTGGTCTTTGCTAACTGGGAGGGAAACACTTTGGATGCTCATGACGTAGTGTGTCTCACCAAAATGGGCACCCACATAGTTGCTATTTCCCCTGAGAGTTGCTGTCAGTAGCAAGAAAACCTTTAGGGATGTTGTGGATTTTAAACACATCACAAAATCCCTGTGCTGGCAGAATATGGTGCATTGGTTAATTGCAATTTTCTTTTATGTATGTATGTACTCACAAGAAAGCAGTCAGGGTAAATCATTGACTCTGTTGAATTCTCATCAGTGAAATTCTGGTGATCAGGAGAACTACCCAATGAAGACTTCTTGGAATGCCTGAGCATCACGGTTACCATGCTTGTTCTAAGCCTAGGTGTTGGCTCCTCTTTAGGCATCTCAGGTAGAGGGAGGAAGCCTCAGACTCAAGGTTAAGAGATTGTGAGAAAGTGCTTTCATGTGCACATTAGGACTGCAAATGTCCGCATCATTAGTATCATTTTGTTTGTCCAGTTCACAGGAATATCTGTGTGTGTGTGTGGGGGGGTGTTGCTGTGGTGAAGCTGGTGCTGGATTCTGAAGCAGTGACATGTGTGGTGAAAGACAGAGTCCTAAAAACACCAAATAGTTCATAGAAACCATTCTATTCTCTCTGAGCCCATGAGGGATGTCACTTAATCTTCCGAACTCCTTTGCTGACCTGGTTACTTTCCTATGGCATTTGGAATCTCTGAAGGGCAGGTTCCAGAATGTTATAAACAAACAGGCTTTACACAGGTATAAGTTTGAGCTCAATTGAAATCCATGTAACTACTTGTTGCTAATAAGATGTGTGGAAAGAGAGGCAAATTCCAATGGGCCTGACCGTAATACAGGCATCTACTTTGCTCAGTTCCTTACAATATCTCAAACAAGATTTCTTTGATGTTTGTCAAGTCCTACCTTCCTTGCTTTCTTCTGAGTCTCTAGAATCATTCAGAACATTAACATTTAAGGCCAAAAATTATCAGTAGAAGACTCTCAGTCGTGATACCTTTCCATCAGTTGTGTGCCTTCCTAGGTGTCCTGCTTCATGGAAAAGGGTTGTGCAAGACCAAGTTAAGATGCCTCTCTTGACACTGCCACAGGAGGCAGAAGACACTTAGTGGGCAGAAAGAACCCTCAAATAGCTGACTGGAAGGAAGCGGAGACACTAGATTCCACTCTCTGCAAAGAATAAGAAAAGAGAAACTGTGCCCTCTTGGCTTCTTCCATCCATTTTGTCACCTTAGAAGTCTGCTCAGAAGTTGTCCAAAAGTATCAGTTAGCCTGGGATGTATAGTGAGACCATGTTTCAAAGAAATTACCAAAAAAACAAAACAAAACAAAAAAAACCAGGACAGTGAGATAGCTTAGTGGGTAAAGTCACTTGCTAGTTAAACCTGAGAATCTGAGCAAGGTAAAGCAACAAAGTAAAATGCTGGGCATAGTGCTGTCTGTGGAATCGCAGCACTCAGGAGGCTGGGGAGGAGAAACAAGAGTTTGAGGACAGTCTTGGCTAAGAAGTGAGATTCTGTCTCTTAAAATTACACACACACACACACACACACACACACACACACACACACACGTGCCTGCACAGATGCATGTGTGCACACACACACACACACACACTATATATATATATATATATGCGTGTATATATGTATATATATGCATGCATATAATGTGTATATTTGTATGTTAAATATAGTTATTTCCTAGGTGTTGCAATCCCAGCATCAGTCACTCCTGACACAATCCTTTATGCCCCAGCCTAGCACTCTGTATCTGAAGCACTCACTATCTGGTGTGGTGTTTTGTTTTTATGTCTGTTCCCCAGCTAAACTCTACCCTTAGGGGCAGATACCTTATTTAATTAATCTCTATATCCTTAGCATGTAACACAGTGACATGAAGAGAGTACCAATTCATTAAATGTCCCTAATGAGTGGCTGGGTGAATTGAATGAAATAAAATGTCATTTTCTCCACTCAGTATCAGGAACTAGGAGTGGGTAGATGAGATTTTCCTGCACTGGAGGGATCCTACCACAAAATGTATTACATGTTTAGTTGAATTCAGAAAGCATAGGAGGACTTACTTTTTATGAGGATGATTTTAGGGATAGTGGGAGGGTGGTACTGAACACGTGCAAAGTGCATCCACTTACAAAAGCATCTGCCATGTAAAATAACAAACACAGCAACAGATAAAGATGGTGGGACTAGGTGGTGATATGAGCCAATTCATAATGGTTTGGAGAAAGGCAGAAGCTAGAGGAAATCACTGTCATTTTAGAGCAGCTGCCACCAGCAGAGGTGTTTGCAAAGGCAAGGCAGCAAGCATTTCCATCTTTCCAGTGCTACATTCTTTACTTTGGTATGGTTAGAGAGGCCAGAGTGCAGGGTAGTGGCTGGTGGAGCCAACAGAACATTTTAAGTAGAGTATTCTGGTGGCTCAGTGGGTAGAGTTAATTGCATAAAAGCCTGATGATCTGCGTTCCCTGGATTCCTAGATTTAGCACCCACATACACACAAGCACAGACAGACAGACAAGTACATAGGATAGCTAGATAGGTAGATAGGTAGATAGATAGATAGATAGATAGATAGATAGATAGATAGATAGATAGATAGATAGATAGATAGATAGATAGATAGACAAATGATAGATAGATTTTTAAATAATTTAGGTTAAGAAAGAACCTTAAAGTAAGCAAAAATAAAATTGAAGTGGACACATCCACAAGGCAAATATCATATTACACATTTCTAGAAATGCCTCCAAATCCTTCTGTATTTTGTCTGGGATCATTTATTATGTTTGCTTTTTTGTTTGTTTGATTTGGTTTTGGTTTTTGCAAACACTACTCAAACAAAAGCTCAGGCCTGTCTTTTTGTCTTCCTTCTCTCTAACTCCTTTGGAGCAAAGTCTATGGTCTTTCTTCTTACCTGGCTCACCCTGAGCTATGACTACTAATTTAGGACAAAACAGACTAGAGTGTCAAGAAAGAGACCCCCCTTTCTCAATAATTAGAATTTGTAAAGGAATATTATTGTAGATTTTTATGGAACATGGCCTAGATCATGTACTATCTAACATCTAGAAATGAATTACAAATAAAGAAAGAGATCCAAGATTACTAATGAGCTGCCTGAGTCTGCCAAGAAGCTAACTTGATATCAGGAAAAATTCTATTGCCTGGCATCTGTCTATAATGCTAGCCAAAGAGCTGTATAATGGGCAGTCACAATTGAAAATGACCTTCATTATGCTGAATTCATTTCTTTGATGTGTCCATTTTTCCCATCTTACATATTGCAACAGTAATAGTAGACATAGAAATAATTCCAATTGTAATTCAAATTTCAGAATGTGAGATTCAAGGTGTGGTGACTTTTCTCAGTTGAATGTTGAGGGTAGATGAGTAAGAAACCTAGGAAGATTGAACAAAGTGGGGGACATTGTTCAGAAAATCAGACAGGGACACAGCATGGGCAAGACAGTTTGCCTTACTCAAACAGGAATTTTTACATAATACACCAAGAATTTAAGTGGATGATGTACCATTCAGGAAGAAAAAGTTAACTCTTGGGAACAAAATCCCAAGAGCACTAACAGTACCTTTGAGCATCTGTCTCTATTTCTTGGGGCTGCCGGTGGTGCTATTGGCTTGGAGTTCTCTTCCTGCTGTTGATTTAACCTGGTTGGGCCTCTGGCAGAAAGGAAGCTGACTCTAACGACAGCATAGGCTCTGCTGCTGTGTGTCTATACCGTGTATGTTAGTTATCTTTTTTCTTGTTGTGATCAAAAGCTGACAAAAAAAAACCACTTAGGGGAGGAAGGTTTATTTTGGCTCATGATTTTAAGGTATCATGGTGGGGAAGGCATGATAACAGGAGTGTGAGGGGGGCAGATCACTTTGTGTTCACAATCAGGACACAGAGAGAAGAGAATGCTGGCTGCTTAGCTGGCTTCCTGTCCAGAACTTCAGCCCCTGGGATGGTGTTACTCTTATACAATCTGGCTCTTTCCTCCTGAGTTAACACTGTTACAGACATGCCCAGAGGTCAAGTTGACAATAATGATTAATTACAGCATGTCCTGGGATGACTTAACCTCTGTGCTTTAATTTCTGCAACTGTAAAATGGGAAGATAAACAGTGTATGCTCCACCTCCCAGGATTTTTAGGATCGTATGCAATGATGTAAAACGCTTTGTCAGTTGTGAAAGGCTGATTTGTCTCGAGTTCAGAGGACACTGAAGTGGCAGAAAACTGGTGTCAGGTTCAACCCCACTAAGACACCTATTTGTCCATTGCTTTATATATTTTTGCATAATGAGTCTCACCGCTTTCTCTCTCAGCTTTACCTGAGGTATCTCAGACTGGGCTGGCCCATCTCTCTTGCTACTATCCGGCATAAGATGTGCTACTTACAGGGTTACAAGGGGAGGGGGTGGAGACAATAGAATACCAAATCTGAAGGAATTCAGTATCCAAAGTCACCAAACCATTTACTCTGAAAATATTTACATATGAACATAAATGATGCAAACACAGACACACACAGAGACACAGACACACACACACCTACTCACTTATGTTTAATATTACTTGCATGTATATATGTTTCAGGGCCTACCATTTAGTATCAAATAACCAACCGATATGACCCTCCCTGCGGAAGCTCATTTCTCCCTCTCTAGAATTAATTTTAAAAGAGAGTGAATATATAGGAGGGATATATAGGAGAGTTTAGAAGGAAGGAAGACAAGAAATGATACAATTATATTATAATCTTAAAAAAAAAAAGAAAGAGTCACCAAAAGGCAGACAGCATTAATTCATGGCACTTTGTTTGGTGCACTATCCCATTGCTTGGATCATGAAGGGAGCAGTGAGATAATTCTGAGGGAGTAGTTTGTTAAGGAGATCTCTCAAAATACAGATGGCGGACAGTGCTGCTGCTATTTCTATGAGTATAGAATGATCGCAGTTGTTTTGTGTTGATGACTCATGGCCTTGCAGCTGGGAGAGTCTGTATACTTTGCTGTAGAATAGCTACTGCTTAGCAGAACAATAGCCATCCCATTCCTTTTGGGCAGAGATTTCACATTCAGTATTGCAGTTGAACTCATTTTCATCTCACAATCACTTCCTAACTTTGTCCTTTCAGCAAGCTTCCTGAGGGTCTTTTGTCATTTCTTGACCTCTGTAATTGCCTCTCAGTCATGGCTTAGGTTCTGTTCTCCTCGGTGGAAATTGCCTTGACCTGACCATGAGCATATACCATTTCATTGCTGCCACCTGAGATCTCTCCTGTTCTCATCCAACTTAGAGTTGTTGTTGGCATTTGATTCTTTTGGAATGCCTTTCCACTTCATAAGACTTTCATCTCAGGAGCATTATTCTTGATCAACCTGGGCCAGTATGCTTTGTGCATTCTTCCTCCTCTGTCCATTGCAAAGTCTTGGTCCTCAGGGCTGGCCCCTACTACTCTATTGTTGTCGTCTTTATTCAAAGAGCTGTCATCTATTGTGCCTTCAGTTCCATTTCTGGGTATTCAAAATCAAATCCAATCCACATAACTCACTTCGCATTGAGTTAAAAACACTCACTTGTAAAGATTGACATGAACAGTTTGGGGAATCTCAAGCTCATATAAGTCCTGCTACCTTGCTGTTTTTAATGCACTTAGCAGGTCTCTCTGGATCTGTAATCTCTATGTGGTCACATATATATTTCACACTGAAAATAATTTCACAAGTTTAAAATGCTACTGATTTTAGTCATTTTGTGAAATCAACAGACACTGATAATTGTTTTGGACCCATCAGTGGGGGTTACTAAATTCTAATTCTTTTACATTTAAATATAATAGTTTATTATTTATTTGATATTTCATAAATGCATATAGTGTACTTTGAGCATATTTATCTACAGCTTTTCCCTCTAACGTCTTCTGGACGCCTCCATTCACTCCCAACTTCACAACCTCTTTTTCTATCTATATAACTTACTGAGTCCAGTTTTTACTGCGTATATAGTCATGGGTATTGGGCTATCCACTGGACCTTGGGCCATCTACTATAGCCCATACCCTTAAAGAAAACTATTTCAGTTGGCTGTCTTATTTTTGTGAGACTAGGAAACACTAGGAACTGTTTTTATTAACTATTTCAGTAGGGTTTGCAAAATTATAATTCAATAATTCCTTTTTTCTCTTGTATATTATCACTTAAAATGTTTAGTTAGTATTACACATTGTTCAACACCATGAGGTTTATAATGATATTTTGATGTATGTATATCATATATTTTGCTCATTTTCCTTTCCCCACTTCCACTGCTCATCTTCATCTTTCTTCTACTTTTCTAAGCATGAGAATATTTTATTCTTCTCTCAGTCATTGCATTTGGCCACAGTTTTTCCTCTCCCCAATCCTCTCAGTCCCCATCCCTACCTCGCCTCTCCCTCTGACTCTTTTGCTTCTACTTTTATGAAACATAGATAGATATAAGAAAATATAGTATTTGTCTTTATGATAATTTTTCACCTTTTGTTTTTATGATGAAAATTAGTTGGCTGTCTCCTTTGTCCTGAGGTATTATTTTTATAGGAAAAGTTTTAAAAAGTGGCATCAATTTTCAAACTGCTCTTATATGGCTACTTTTGTTATCATTATGATCTCATTAATTCAAACACATTCGATGTTTAAAAATTATTCAATATGTCCCAAACAAAACTATGGCTTTACTGAATCTCTTGTATTTAATCTCTTGGTAATGATTTTGCAATTCATAAAATTGTCCGCATATGAATACTTTATGTTCTTTCTTCCACAATGTATCAAATGTATATATCTCTCCATTCCTCTAAATATGACCCACATTGTTTTATTTCTATAATACTCATCACTGTGCAAAATTTGTGAGTCATGAACAAATAGTCCTAGCAGTCCCTAACTGTTCTGTCCCTTGTTCTAAGGCATCTTAACATAGGAGTGATCTTTTGAAATGGGCCAGTAGGAGCTCAGGACTTCTTCACAGCTTTCACGGCTTCTCACTGTTGATAAGTTAATACCTAAGCTGCTCGTCATGCCCCTTCAAACTTATAACATGGCTTTATAATGGAGCCTATGTTTTAATCTCCATTCATTCTCCCCTCTGGCTACAGTAAACAATTCTTTGTTCATAAATACAGCGTATTTGGGCCATGTTTCATATTTTACACTCTGTGCAGAAATGGAAAACGTAGAAAACCAACAAATCAGAGGAGAGACAGGGAGGCAAAATGAAGCCTATGGGTCTCTCTCTCTCTCTCTCTCTCTCTCTCTCTCTCTCTCTCTCTCCCTCTGTCTCTTTCCCCTTCTGAGTCCAAATTAGTTTAAGGCAAATATACTTATTATTGCCATTTTAAATAAAGGAAAATAGAGACTTGTAAGTAGGAACACGGGTGGGCTTGGATGAACACAGCCTACCCGGGAGCCTAGTTCTCCAGCCTTTGCCATTCTTCTCTCTCTCGGAAGATAACTACAAATTTAGGGGACACAGCAAATAAGACAGGGATAAATTAAATCTTCTGCCTGATTCTTGCAGTGTAAGGGACCTTCGGTACACAAGTCCTTCTGCTGATTGGAGCAGCCATCTACGGTTCTAGAAATGCCAAGACATTGTGGGTTTTTTTTTCTTTAATGTAGAACACATTTACTGGGAAAAAAATATTAATCAGTCAAGTTCAAAGCAGTGACAGTAACAACTTCATGGCTACAATCTCTTGTGGTTCTTATAACTGTGGGGCCCTCACTTATCCTTTGAGCCAACAGACATGGGGTCACTATTGTAAAGCTGATCTGGAGACTCCAGGGTTTAATGCGTGTGCTTCATCCTTCTTCCTTTCAATAGGGTTGTCGACATAGGCAGATGTTGTCTGCAATTACATCTGGAAAGGACTAATATGCAGTGTGCAAAACAGGAGAAACTGTTAGCATGGAGATAAAAAAAATGGATGTCTTAAGATACCTTGAGGCTAATGAAAAGGGTTGCCAATGGCTGAGGCTGTAGTGTTGACCAGTCCAGAGTTCAAACACTGTGTATGCGTAGGAGAGGTTGGCAAGCTGTGTTGCTTCCCTCTCTCCTTTATTACTTTTCTTTTGAGACTACTTTAAGGTAACCTATACTGTTTGGAGGTTTGTTGTTGCTATTTTGTTGTACTCTACCAGAACATAAATAAACTTGTGTTGCTTAGTTACTGGACAAAATTTTCCCTGAGAGAACCAGCTCTAGTTTTATGGTGGCAATTATATTAACTGTGATTTAAGGACGAACTCTTTAAGCAAACTTTGTTTGAATGTGTCTGTTAATTTTTGCAAGGGATATCTGAATTTTTGAAGAGAAATTTGGCAGTTCTTCTATGTAAACATGCTCTCTATAGGGAAAAGGGACATGATAGTGAAATAGATGCCCCCTAAAAGCAGAAGAGGGTATTAGCTTATAGGAAATAAGGGAATCAGACAGCAGCTGGGGGCAAGAGGAGGGCGAGCAGGAGGGCATTGAATTAGTACAAAGTATAAGAACACATATGTTACCAGAAGCCATAATAGCATCCTCTGCATTGTATTTTTACTTAAAAAATAAACTTAATAAAGAATATTGGTAGCCAATGTTTGAAAATGATTCTTTAAGAAAATTATATCTATAATATACAAAAAAATTCTTATTCCACATATATAAAACAAAGAGCTCGATTTAAAGTGAATAAAGAAGCTACATAGGAATTTATCCAAAGAAGATAGCAATGACTGATAAACACATGAAGTGATGCTCAACATGTTATTCAGGAAAACGGAAATCAAACCCACAGGAAGAGCATACTTGGCGCACATCAGCGCGATTGCAACCAAAATGTGAGATGATAAGAAGCATTAACAAGAATATCGAAAAAAGGCCCCCAATCCATTTTTGGGTGAGACTATTATAAAAAAGAAGACAAACAAATCTTCAACTAAGCAAACATAAAGTTGTAATATGAGCCAGTACTACAGTTCTACCTAGGAACTGTAAACAGTGACTTGAACAGATAATTGTGCATCATTGTTAACGGTAGCATATTCACTGCAGGCAAAAAAAAATGAATGAAAAGAAAGAAGTGAGAGACAAAGAGAGACATACACAGAGAAACAGTTCAAATTTCCATCAACTGATGGATGAATAAAATGTGCTGTAGCCATTAAATGGAATTAAATACTAATACATGCTCTGACATTGATGAACCTTGAAAGCTTTGGGCTATTCGAAAAAACTAAACACAGAGGATTACATATATGATTATATTTAAATGAAATCTCCAAAATGGGAAACTCTACAAAGACAGAAAGGGAATTAGTACTTAGGGCTGGGGGTGAATTAGTACTATTCACCCTGGAAGTGAAGGTTGTTGCACAATTCTGTGAGCATTCTAAAACAAGGTACACACTTTAAATGTGGGCATTGTTCAGCATGTGAATTATATTGCAACAGAGCTGTTACAAACAAAATGTTTGCTGGAGGTGTTCTCTTCTTGTTGCTGTATCAGATAGTAGCGACAGGATTATAGAGATAAGACTCAGAGCCCGTCAAGGAGCATATGATTTAAGGAGACAGATGAGAAAATGAAAAACTATTGGAGAATAAATAAAATCTTATAATAGTGCCCCGGGTATCTCAGAAATAACAAATTAAAGAATACTTCAGCAAGGAGAAAGAATTCACTATGGATCCTGAAGTGGGAATAAAATTTTAGCTCAATCAACAAAGCTTCAGGGTGTCGTTTGTGTCAGTGTGAAAAACCAAGGTCGTTCCAAGTTGAGGGATCACTGACTGTGAAGGAACCCCCGGCCTTCAGTCACCATCAAAGACCAATGGAGAACTGGATGGTGTCTAGAGGTGTGGAGGGTGCTGTGACAGATGAATTTCAAAAAGTAGTCTGGATCCAAGTCCCAAGGGTCTCAATTTCCTTGGAGCATAATATATTCCGACTTAGGACAGCATGTCACACAGAAGTAATGTGGTAAAGCTCTCAGTAGGAATCATGAAGTCACCTATAACTGCACCTTGGACAACTGACTGATCCTCTCTGGATCTTAATTTCCCTAAGTTTAACATGAAGAAGAGAATCCTCTATTTTAGATGTTAGTATTGACCAAATGAAACAGGGCTGCTACAAACCCTCAGGGGCTGGATAATCCAGCATTGATTTTCATCCATTTCCCTGTTCCTCTTGCCTGCATCTACAACAATGGCTTGAAAAGCCAAACATTTTCCCGGCTTCCCTTGGAGTTGGAGGTGGCCATATGACAGTGACATACTTACAGTTAATGATACGTAAACAAAAGATGGCTGAGGGGCTTCTAGCAGAGTTTTTCTTTCTTAAAGAAAAGACCCAAGCATTGCTAATGCTGCCTGCTTTCTGCTAGTCTGCCTTAAATGCAGGCATGATACCTGGGGCTCTAATAGCCATCTTGCAGCTGAATTAGTGGTGACAACGAAGATGAAAAGCTGACAAAAAGGATGGATGGCAGTGCAGAGAGAGTCTAGTCTTTTGATGGCACCAATGGCTAGATGCCAGCTACCTCTGGACTTATGGGAGAAAAACAGCCTTCTTACTTGTATGAGTCATTCGTCCTAGGGGTTTGTTACTTGTGGCAGAAAGCCTTCTTTTTAAAAATAAAACCAACTGAACTACATCTTCAATCCAAGAAGCATTCATAACTGATCTAGATGTTATGAAAGCATTTTCATATTATATCATTTTACATGACAGATATATGCTTTCACTTCTATTTTTTCTTTTTGTTCAATAAATATTCATTTTTATTCTTTGAAATTTTCATACATGTATACAATATATGTTGATCATATCCATTTCCTACCCTCATTCAATACTTCCTATGCTCCCTGTTACATTTTTATGTATTTATTATTATCATTATTATTATTATCATCAATACTATTATTGTATGTGCATGCACACATGTGTGCATGTGCTTGTGCCATGGGTCTTGTGTGGAGATCAGAAGAGAACTATGGGTTCTTAGGATAAACCTCAGACTGTTAGGCAACCAGGACTGGAATATAGATTAGTTTGCAGAGTGCTTCCCTAGCTCCCTAGCATGCACAAAGTCCTGGATTTGATCTCTAGCTCTCTATAAACCAGGCATGATGGCAGCAGGCCTGTCATCCCAGCCCTTGGGGATGGAGACAGAAGAGTGGGAAGTTCAAGTTTATCCTCAGCTACAGAAAGTTCAAGGTTAGCCTGGGATGCATGAATAGGATGTATGAATAAGACCCTGTTTTTTATTTATTTATTTATTTATTTGGTTTTGTTTTTAAGATACGTTCATGTAGGGAATATTAGTGAAATAAAGAACAACACAATTGCACATAATAAAAAATGAAAGTACAGTAGGAATGAAGGTGTGGGGGATTGGCACAGAACTGTGTGTGTGTGTGTGTGTGTGTGTGTGTGTGTGTGTGTGTGTGAGAGAGAGAGAGAGAGAGAGAGAGAGAGAGAAAGAGAGAGAGAGAGAGAGACTATTTGGGATGAAAAGTTTTACTCCTGTTTACTAAAGCAATGTTGAGACTAAGCGTGCATTCACTGTATAGAAATAAGCATTCCTATAGTAGTTTGAATGAGAAATGTACACCATAGGCTCAGGTATTCAAACCTTTGGTCCCCAGTTAGTGGAGCTGTTTTCAGGAGGTCATGAACTCATTTTGAGGTATGGCCTTGCTGGAGGAAGTCCATTATTATGGATGGGCTTTAAGGGTTTACAGCCTTATCTACTTCCAGTTCACTCTCTGCTTCTTGGGCATGATGGAGATGTGGTCTTTTTGCTTTTTGCTTTTGCTCTCATGCTTTCCATCCCATTATGAACATTTAGCCATCTAGAACCCTAAGTCAAACCAAATTTTGGTCCTGGAAAGATTGCATGTAGGGGAATGCCAAGACAGAGAAGCGAGAGGGGGTTGAATGGGGAAAAGAGGGAGGGAAGGGGGCTTATGGGACTTTCGGGGAGGGAGGAAATGGGAAAGGGGAAATGATTTTGAATGTAAATAAAAAAACCTTATAAAATAAATTAAAAAAATTAAAAAAAAGAAATAGAATTTTATCACAGCAACAAATAACTACTAAAGAAATATTAAGGAGAACTGTAAGAGTTCCATGTTGGCCATCCTATCCTCAAATTGGTTGTCACACACGGGAGAGGCCCTCGAAGATAAGGGCTTAGAACTACAGATGGAAGTACACATGTGGAGGGCATCAGAGTGTACATGGCATCTAAAGCCATGAGAGCAGCCAAGGGGAGAACATGGTGAAAGAGAAACTGGTCAGGGCTGGAAACTTTAAGTATTGGAAAGAAAAGGAAGACTAATCAGCACAGAAGGGAACAGGAAGTGCTCAGTCAGTCAGTCAGTCAAGAATATTTATCAAGCAGGGCTGGGCTCAAACTAGAGCAGTGGGAGAGCTAGAGAGGGTAGGTAGCTGCAGTGTGGCAGAGTGTAGTGCCTTAGAGACTAGGGAGCAGGCAGGGCTGGTCAGATGCTGAAGACAAGTCAAGTGGGATGAGAAATGAGGAGCTTCTTCCCCCAGCTACAATTCATCTAAATTCCTTTAACGGGAGTTTATTGTTAGCTGTAATAGCCTGTCTGGAAGATAAATGCTAAATTAATTTGGGAACTGAGTTCTAAAACTCTCAAGTGGCCTAAATCGTTTAAAAGAAGATCAAATTCTATTATGTGAGGTTGAATTGGTTTCTGCAGGTGGTTGTGAAACACTCTTCCCCAGAGATCTGTTTGTCAAATATGGTTTCTGTCCAGTTCTTCCTAGGAGCACAAGGCGTGGCGGTGGGAGAGCAATGCAACTCCATCAAGTCCCTGGGATATCTTGTTCTGTGAATGGAAATCACAGTGCCTGGCTCCTGATTCCAGCAGACCTTAGCTCTCTGACTGTGTGATAAACATCCTGTTCCTGCACCTTTGTCTTCTTTTACTTCTGCCATTAGTATCACTCTTGTCTCCTTAAATAGATTGAAAGTTCCGCAGTGGTACACATTAGGTTTTCTGCCCACTATTTGCTACAGTGCTAGAGGGATAGTAGTCATTTAACAAGTGTTTCATCATGCCAAAGCACTGTAATCAAGGTGTTTTTAGACAGTGCCATGCACATTTTACAAAATGGGCACCTTTTAAAAAGCTAGTTTTATTTAAAATCCCAACATCAAGGACCTAGATATATAATCTCATGAGCCAGAAAGTGAATGAGTAAACTAGCTTGTGTAGATTAATTCTGGGTTGCAGAAGTAAACAGGCAAGAAACAGGTCTAGCTTGAATAAAGTTCAATACCACTTGGCAGCAATCTCCCAGCCCTCAATGGGGAAGACTGGAGGAATGCCAACCGGATGGGAGATATTTCAAGAATCCATTGCAGTATTTAAGAACACGCACTCTATGGGCCCAGGCAACAACAACAGGTGCATTGAGCCATTTTTTTTTAATAAAGTAGTTCAGCGAACATTTATTGAACTTTTATCTTGAGCAGGTACACTAGCCTAGCCATTAAATATTGCAACTCCTTAGTGCTCAACCTTTCAGTACTTGTTCCTTCTCACTTCACACTGTCTCCTTTGGTGATTTCATTCGCAGCCTCTGCTTCAATTCCCACTCAGAGGAAGATGACTCACAGGCTAGTACCTTCAGATGAGAACCCCACTTTGCAATTTGGACCTATGCATCTAGCTGCCAGCTTGACATCACCTGTTTGATGGTTCCCAGAAATTTCAATAAAACCATCTTTCTTACTATTTTTTTGAGATATTTTCTTTATTTACATTTCAAATGTTAGCTCCGTTCTTCTTTTCCCCTCCGAAAAGCCCCTATCCCACCCTTCCACCCCGGCTCACCAAACTTTTCCACTCCCACTTGCAATCCTGGCATTCCCCTACACTAGGGCATCAAGCCTTCACAGGACCAAGGGCCTCTCCTCTCAATGATATCCGACAAGGCCATCCTCTGCTACACATGCAGCTGGAGCCATGGGTCCCTCCATGTGTACTCTTTGGTTGGTAGTTTAGTCCCTGGGAGCTCTGGTGGGACTGGTTCGTTCATATTGTTCCTCCTATGGGGCTGCAAAACCCTTCAGCTCCTTGGGTCCTTTCTCTAGCTCTTCCACTGGGGAACCTGTGCTCAGTCCATTGGTTGACTGAGAGCATCCCCCTCTTTATTTGTCAGGCACTGGCCGAGCCTCTCAGAAGACAGCTATATCAGACTCCCGCCAGCAAGCACTTGTTGGCATCCATGATAGTGTCTGGGTTTGGTGACTGTATACGGGATGGAATCCCAGGTGGGGCAGTCTCTGGATGGCCTTTCCTTCAGTCTCTGCTCCACACTTTGTCTCTTTATCTCCCCCCCCGTGGGTATTTTGTTCCCCCTTCTAAGAAGGACTGAAGTATCCACAATTTGGTCTTCCTTCTTCATGAGCTTCATGTAGTCTGTGAATTGTATCTTGGGTATTCCGAACTTCTGGGCTAATATCCACTTATCAGTAAGTGCATACCATGTGTGTTCTTTTGTGATTGGGCTACCTCATACAGGATATTGCCTAGTTCCATTCATTCACCTAAGAATTTCATGAATTCATTGTTTTTAATAGCTGAGTAGTACTCCATTGTGTAAATGTACCACATTTTCTGTATCCATTCCTCCGTTGAGGGACATCTGGGTTCTTCCCAGCTTCTGGCTATTATAAATAAGGCTGCTATGAATATAGTGCATCATATGTCCTTATTACATGTTGGAGCATCTTCTGGGTATATGCCCAGGAGTGGTATAGCTGGGTTCTCAGGTAGTACTATGTTCAGTTTTCTGAGGAACCTCTTGACTGATTTCCAGAGTGGTTGTACCAGTTTGCAATCCCACCAGCAATGGAAGAATGTTCCTCTTTCTCCACATCCTTACCAGCATCTGCTGTCACCTGAGATTTTGATCTTAGCCATTCTAACTGGTGTGAGGTGGAATCTCAGGGTTGTTTTGATTAAGGATGTTGAACATTTCTTTAGGTGCTTCTCAGCCATTCGGTGTTCCTCAGTTGAGAATTCTTTGTTTAGTTCTGTACCCCATTTTTAATAGGGTTATTTGGTTCGCTGGAGTCTAACTTCTTGAGTTCTTTGTATATATTGGATATTAGCCCTCTATCAGATGTAGGATTGGTAAAGATCTTTTCCCAATCTTTGGGTTGCCTTTTTGCCCTGTTGACAATGTGCTGTGGCTTAGAGAAGCTTTGCAATTTCTTGAAGTCCCATTTGTCAATTCTTGATCTTAGAGCATAAGCCATTGTTCTGTTCAAGAAAATTTCCCCTGTGCCCATGTGTTCAAGGCTGTTCCCCACTTCCTTTTCTATTAGTTTCAGTGTATCTGGTTTTATGTGGAGGTCCTTGATCCACTAGGACTTGAGCTTTCTACAAGGAGATAAGAATGGATCGACTTGCATTCTTCTGCATGCTAACTGCCAGTTAAACCAACACCATTTGTTGAAAATGTTGTCTTTTCTGCACTGGATGCTTTTAGCTCCTTTGTCAAAGACCAAGTACCCATAGGTGTGTGGGTTCATTTCCAGATCTTCAATTCTATTCTGTTGATCTACCTGCCTGTAAATGTACCAATACCATGCAGTTTTAATCACTATTGCTCTGTGCTATAACTTGAGGTGAGGGATGGTGATTCTGCCAGTTCTTTTATGTTGAGAATAGTTTACTACATGGGGTTTTTGTTATTCCTGATAAATTTTGAAATTGCTCTTTCTAACTCTATGAAGAATTGAGTTGGAATTTTGATGGAGATTGCATTGAATCTGTAGATTGCTTTGGGCAAAATGGCCATTTTTTTTACTATGTTAATCCTGCCAATCCATGATCATGGAAGATTTTTCCATCTTCTGAGATCTTCTTCATTTTCTTTCTTCAGAGACTTGAAGTTCTTGTCATACAGATCTTTCACTTGCTTCGTTAGAGTCACACCAAGGTATGTAATATTATTTGTGACTATTGTGAAGGGTGTCATTTCCCTCATTACTTTCTTAACCTGTTTATCCTTTGAGTAGAGGAACGCCACTGATTTGTTTGATTTAATTTTATATCCAGCCACTTTGCTGAAGTTCTTTATCAGGTTTAGGAGTTCTCAGTGAAATTTTTGGGATCACTTAAGTATACTATCATACCATCTACAAATAGTGATATTTTGACTTCTTCCTTTGCAATTTGTATCTTTTTTACCTCCTTTTGTTGTCTAATTGCTCTGGCTAGGATTTTGAGTACTATATATTGAACAGGTAGGGAGAGAGTGGACAGTCTTATCTATTTCCTGATCGTAGTGGGATTGCTTCAAGTTTCTCTCCATTTAGTTTGATGTTGGCTACTGGTTTGCTGTATATTACTTTTACTATGTTTAGGTATGGGCCTTGAATTCCTGATCTTTCCAAGTCTTTTATCATGAAGGGGTGTTGGATTTTGTAAAATGCTTTCTCAGCACCTAATGAATTGATCATGTGGTTTTTTTCTTTGAGTTTGTTTATATAGTAGATTACATTGATGGATTTCTGTATATTGAACCATTCCTGCATCCCTGGCATGAAGCCTACTTGATCATGTTGGATGATCATTTTGATGTGTTCTTGAATTTAGTTTGTGAGAATTTTATTGATTATTTTGGTATCAATATTCATAAGGGAAATTGGTCTGAAGTTCTCTTTCTTTGTTGAGTCTTTGTGTGGTTTAGGTATCAAGGCAATTGTGGTTTCATAGAATGAATTGGGTAGTGTTCCTTCTGTTTCTATTTTGTGGAACAGTTTGAAGAGTATTGGTATTAGGTCTTTTTTGATAGAACTGCACTAAACCCATCTGGTCCTGGGCTTTTTCTGGTTGGGAGACTATTAATGACTGCTTCTATTTATTTAGGCATTATGAGACTGGTTAGATCGTTTACCTGATCCTAATTTAACTTTGGTATTTGTTATCTGTCTAGAAAATTGTCTATTTCATCCAGATTTTCCAGTTTTGCTGAGTATAGGCTTTTGTAGTAGGATCTGAGGATCTTTTGGATTTTCTCAGTTTCTGTTGTTATATCTCTCTTTTCATTTCTGATTTTGTTAATTTGGATACTCTCTCTGAGCCCTCTGGTTAGTTTGGCTAAGGGTTTTTCTATCTTGTTGGTTTTCTTAAAGAACCAGCTCCTGATTTGGTTGATTCTTTTTGTTTCTACTTGGTTGATTTCACCCCTGAGTTTGATTATTTCCTTCCATCACTCCTCTTGGGTATATTTGCTTCTTTTTGTTCTAGAACCTTCAGAGGTACTGTATAGCTGCTAGTGTATACTCTCTCCTGTTTTGTTTTGTTTTGGAGGCACTCAGAGCTATGAGTTTTCCTCTTAGTACTGCTTTCATTGTGTCCCATAAGTTTGGGTATGTTGTGACTTCATTTTCATTAAATTCTAAAAAGTCTTTGATTTCTTTGTTTACCAAGTTGTCATTGAGTAGAGTGTTGTTCAGCTTCCACGTATATGTGGGCTTTCTATTATTTTTGTTGTTATTGAAGACAAGCCTTAGTCCGTGGTGATCTGATAGGATGCACGGGATTATTTTAGTCTTCTTATATCTGTTGAGGCCTGTTTTGTGACTAATAATATGGTCAATTTTTGATAAGGTACCATGCGGTCCCGAGGAGAAAGTATATTGTTTTGTTTTGGATAAAATGTTCTATAAATATCTGTTAAATCCATTTGGTTCATAACTTCTGTTAGTTTCACTGTGTTTCTGTTTAGTTTCTGTTTCCATGATCTGTCCATTGCTGAGAGTGGGGTGTTGAAGTCTCCCATTATTATTGTGTGAGGTGCAATATGTGTTTTGATCTTTAGTAAAGTTTCTTTCATGAATGTAGGTGCCCTTGCATTTGGAACATAGATGTTCAATTTTGAGTTCTTGGTAGATTTTTCCTTTGATGTGTATGAAGTGTCCTTCCTTATCTTTTTTGATAACTTTTCAATAAAACAAACTTAAAAGAACTCCTTCTCTCCTGTCTGTCTCCACCATCCTCTTCAACCATACATGGCGCACATCTAGCCTTTTCTGTCTTAGGTGATGACACTTTCATCTATCTTGTTCCCTGAGCTCAACACCCAGCAGTCATCATTGAAACATCCCACTCCTGAGTCTCATATCAAGAACCTCAGGAAATCTCAACCACCCTTCATTCTGTAAAACATAGGCAAATCTATCCGTTCATCTCTAGAGTTGCTGTCATAACCCTAGACTTCGACCAGTCTGCTCTCACTTACAAGTTTCCTAAATGGTCTATCCATTTCCATTTTAATCTCCCTCAAGTTTGGTATCCATCTGGCAACCAGTGGGACCTTTTTGAAACATAAATCTGACCACAGTATGCTACTGCATAAAATACTTCAATGGTATATCTTTTGAGTTAGAATAAAGAACAAAGTCATTTATTTAGCTTACAAAACTTGGAATGAGTTCCAAGTTTCTGACTTGGGTTTTTGTTTAATATAAACTATCTTTTGCCAGCAAGCCAAAAGAGAATTTTTAAGGCAAACAAATTCTTTACAATTACAGCATTTGGGAATGTCAACATGTAAAGAAAGCTTAATTATCCAGATCACTCAAGCTTGCTCCTTTAACTACTGTATACTATATTTATGCCTTCACTATAGTCAATGGAAATTAACCTTTCCAAGGTGGCTCCATAATTCCAGCATCTTTCTTCCTTTAAACTTCACTTGTCAGTGTGTATGATTCAAATATTCTCTCTTCCATTTTTTGTTTTATACTTTCCACTATCTTATTAGCATATATTAATTATTCAAAACAATAGGTTTGTTATGACGTTTCATACATATATAATATATTTTGATCATATTCTGCTTCTCTTGTACCCTTCCCTTGCCTGTGGGTTCCCCTTCTCCCAACGAGTTCCTGTTCTATTTTCACCAGTTTTTTTTTTATTTGCAAACCCAATGAGTTTTATTGGCATTGCTGGAGCATGTGGGCAGCCTACCAGGGGCTATGCCACTCAAGGAAATGTCTGTCCCTTCTCAAACAGCCATTAGTCACATATAAATCCTCATGAAAGTAAGGAACCTCTCTCTCTCTCTCTTTCTCTTTCTCTCTCTCTCTCTCTCTCTCTCTCTCTCTCTCTCTCTCTCACACACACACACACACACACACAGACCTTCCACAAACAAATGTTGATGGGCCCACTGTGTCCAAGTCTTGTGCAGCAGGTTATCCCACCTACTGGAATTTCAAGCATTTAATAGATATATTGTAACAGGAAAACACTCTGCCTTTCTCCATCTCTTGTATTTCTTCTTCCTCTTCTGTGATGTTCCCTCAGTTATGGAATATATGTGTTCCATTTAGGGATAAGTATTAAACAGTCACACAGGCACTCATTTTCTGTATTGTGACCAGATTTGAGGCCCTGCAGTAATTCTACTTCAAAAAGACACTTTTGTTACCAGAACTGACAGCAGCACAGCATATGCAGAATTATCAAGAAAGCAATGTGACAGACACATCAGTATCATTTTAGGAATTCAAAAATAGTAGGTTCCCTTCTGCGGCCTCATCCTCTTCAGCTACAAGCTCTTAACTAGGTTACCAGTAGCAGACATGAATTCCCTCCTGTGGTCTCAGATCCCATCTGAAAGTAGTTGGTTACTCCCAGAGTTCTGCCACCATTTCACTAATGGTACACCTTTCCCAACTGATCAGCAGTGTAGCACGTAGAATCAATCCATAGCTGAGCTAAGACATTGGTGACTCTTCCTATCCCTTCCCCCATAGCAGCTTCCATCGAACCTCTCGCCTTGTGAAAGCTTCCTCACCAAGAAGGCAGCTTCCAGCTCAGTTTCAGCTTGATTATTTTTCTGTGTCTTATAAGCAAAGCAAGTGATGTCTTCAACAATATTGCTTTGTGGTTTGGAGACAAGATCTTATTGTTTAGCTTGGGCTATCCTTGAACTCATGGAGATCTTCCTGCATTAGCCTTCTAAGTACTTCAAGTACAACTATACCCTGATGCCTAAGCATCCCTTCTTTAGTGGTTCTTCTAGTGTTTGCTTAATGGAGTACACCACACACACACACACACACCAAACATCTGAGTAGGTTTATATGATTATGGAAGTTAGCTATGAAACTCTAAAATCTATGTATAGGGCAATTCATAAGAATGAGCAGAGAATGGAAACACGAACATATGTAAAATTTCTTCTTCCTTGTGAAAAAATTCAATTTAGCTGATAAGGCCTTTCAATTAACTGAATCAGGTCCAAATGTGTTGAATGACAGTAATGTTTTTAAACTCTATTAATCGTAGATATCAGTCACATGTACACACAATAGGAACAATATCTAGACTAATGTTTTATGGTACAGCATGGTTGTCTGCCAAGCTGACATATAAAACTGATCATTCATAGTATTCATATATTCATATATCAGCCAGTATTCATAGCTGAGTTCTGTCCTGATCAATAAGCAGGAAGAAGGCTTGTTGATGGCAATCTTCACAGGTGTTTTTTGCTTCCTTATTGGTTTTACACTGTCGTTTTCCATGTGTTTATAAATTCTTGAAGCCCAAACTAGTGACAACTAAAATAGTCCTTTTCTAAAAATTCAAGTATTAAAAATTAGTATATGAAAAAATGGGTTTCCCCCACCCCTAGCCCCACCCCCCAGCTGAATAGGCTGAGTTCTCTTGGAACGCTCTGAAGAATGAGGTTCTGGTGACCCTAGCCTCATTTGCTCCTTAGTTCTCTTGCCTACCCACCCGGTAGCCAGCAGTTCTACCCTGACCTGTGCAAGGAAAGTGCTGCCATTGGCACTACGCCCTACCCATACCCAGCACTGACCCGGAGCAGAAAAAGGAGCCATCTGACATCACTCACTGACTTGTGGCTTCGAGCAAGGCCATCCTAGGGGCAGATGAGTCCACTGGAAGCATTGCCAAGCACCTGCGGTTCACACCAAGAACAGGCATTTCTACCGCCTGATGCTGCTGACTGCTGATGACGGCCTGAATATCTGTATTGGGCATTTGTGTGGGGGAGTGATCATCCACTTTCCACTTCCATGAGACACTGTGCCAGAAGGCAGATGATGGATGTCCCTTTCTCCAAATTATCAAGTTCAGGGGGGTGTTGTGGGCATTAAGGTAGATAAGGGCATGGTGCCCCTGGAAGGAACCAAAGGTGAGACCACTACCTACCCAAGAGCTGAGTAGGCTGTCTGAACGCTGTGCCCCATATAAGAAGGATGGAACTGACTTTGCCAAGTGGCATTGTATGCTAAAGACTGGGGAACATACTCCCTCGGCCCTTGCCATCATGGAAAATGCCAGTGTTCTTGCCCATTATGCCAGCATCTACCAGCAGAATGGCATTGTACTCATTGTGGAGCCTGAAATCCTTCCTGATGGGAACCATGACTTGAAGCGCTGCCAGTATGTAACTGAGAAGGTACTGGCGGCTGTCTATAAGGCTCTGAGTGACCATCATGTCTACCTGGAAGGCACATTGCTGAAGCCCAACATGGTCACCCCTGGCCATGCTTGAACCCAGAAAATTTCCAATGAGGAGATTGCTATGGCAACTGTCACAGCACCCCGACACACAGTGCCCTCTGCTCTCCCTGGGGTCACTTTCCTGTCTGGAGGGCAAAGTGAAGAAGAGGCAGGCATCCATCAACCTCAAACGCTATCAACAAGGCCCAGGGGCCTTGACTATGGTCAAGCCCTGCAGGCCTCTGCTCTAAAGGCCTGGGGTAGGAAGAAGGAGAAACTGAAGGCCACCCAGGAGGAGTACATCAAGAGACCCCTGAGCAACAGCTTCGCTTGTCAAGGAAAATATACCCCACGTGGCCAGTCTAAAGCCGCAGCCCACAAATCTCTCTTCATCTCTAACCGTGCCTACTAACTAGAGCTGATCTAAGGCTGCTTCATCAACACTCCAGGCCCCTGACTACCCACTTGCTATTGAAGAGGAGTCTTCAGGCTCTTTTCCATCACTCTTGCTGCCTATGTGACTGGTGTGTGGTGTTGTCTATGAATGCTAATTCTGCCATCCCTTCTAATCCACTGTCAATAAACTACTATTAAAGGGGGTAACATACTGGGTTTCATTATGGGTATTTTGCATACTTTGTTCTTATGGGCTCTCTTCATTTCACTCTCCCACCTTTCTGCCCCATCTTCAGCCAGCCTTCATCCTACCCTCAAAATCCCACTTTCTGGTTTGTTTTTCCATGTTACATGTATTCTAATATACTCTTTTGTTCCCTACCAATCTCTCCTTAAGATCTTTTCTCCTTTCTTGATCCCCTTTAAATTTTATCACTTGCACAGTGATTGGATTTCATATGAAAATAACTAGTGAGTCATGTGGTTAATATGTGGGCAATATGCAGATAGCTATAGTTCTCAGTATTAGGTAGGACCTCAATTACACAATGAAAAAAAACGGTTAGGACAAAAGAGACAACTGAACACAGAGGAGAGAGAGCACTTCACGACTGAGATATGGAGAATCTTTGCACCATGGTTGGAATAAATTGCTGATAGGAAATAAAATGCTATCAGAAACAATCCATCCTTTGAGGTTTTTTTTAATGTGTCTATACATATCACCAAAGAGAAATAATATCTTAAATGAATCCACAAATTTGAGCATGGTGACATGAAATTTAAAAGAAACGTTAAGGTTATTATTTTATGTGTGTGTAGTGCATTCACATATGTATATGTGTATGTGTGTATGTGTGTGTGTGTGTGTGCATATGTGAAGGCCAAAGGAGGATGTCAGGTGTTGTGGTAAATACTATTTGGGGGCGTGTTATTCCACTTAGACTATATAGTTTCCAAATAAAAGACACAAGATTCTTTATATTTATAGTAAGTCTTAAAGCACCAGAGCTGGGCAGATATCACCCCTCTATGTTATTTTGTCTACTTCTTTGTCAATAACCCCAAGATATCACTTGCCATATACCACCTGGGCCACTCCTACTCCTACGGGCCAGCCCTTATGGGCATGCACTCAAGAACCACCTACACCATAGAGACCTCTTCCTTCTTCTTCCTCCCTCCCCTCCTAGGCCCTGCCTGGGACCCCAAGCCCGGGAACCTTGACTTTGCTCCTTTCTCTTCGGCCCAGCCCAGGTTGTAGGTAGCTTTATTAGCCAATCAAGGATACCTTGGGTGGGGGCAAGATTTACACACAAAAGGTGTCTACATGAAGATCTGCTCATCTTGGAGCAACTGGATCGTGGGATATAGAATTTAGTATTTGAATACAAGCAGCACTAGAGAAACCCTCTAGAGTCAGGCATCCTTCTCTATCACTTTCTGCTATATTCCCTTGAGACAAGGTCTCTCGGTGAGTCTAGAGATACACTGCTGGCCAGCAAGACCTCATGATCTTCCTGTCTCTGCTTCTCACAGTGTTACAGTCACAGGCTTCTTATGTGGTGCTGGGGATTTGTACATATCTAGTTATGTTTGTGTAGCAAGCACTGTTACCCACTGAGCCATCTTCCTCTCCACTAAAGAAAACTTATTAATAGATAATAATCTCTAAGCCCTGTGTTGTCTTTTGCTTTTCAGAAAAGAGTTGGTAAAGGTAATTATAAACAGATCATAGCATGACGCCAATGTCACAAGCATCCATTAATTTAAAGTAAAGGAGTCTTAGTCAAGTGAGGAAACATCACTAAAATACATTAGCATGGGATACATGTTGACATTTGTTTGCAATATGCAATAAGGTCTAGGAATGTTACACTTCCTGCTGCCAGATAGCTGGTGATTAAATTCTGTCAAGAAGACCGTTGTTTTATTGGGTGGGTGGAGGGACAAATGTAGATGGGACAATAGTCTGTAAAGGAAAGCACTGGAGTAAATATGAGTCATCTGAAAAGTATCTCAGGAAGCATGAGACAGTTTCATCATGAGCAGGGCTGGCTGGCCCCATCATCGGAACCAGAGGGATGACCCATTCTTGTTTCAAAAGTTCCAGAAAGCATCATGCAGAGAGTTTCATCCACCTAACTTTCTCACCCTTCTTCATCTGTTATCCCCCAGAAATAAGTGATTGGTACATCTGCAGACCCCCATAAACATTGTCTTTTCTTTCTGATTTCTATGGAAACACCAGTAGCGATGATCGCTCCAAAATTTTCTCCTTGAAGATAATATCTCCTTACATTGAATTCTTCTCTGCCTGAATGCCAGTACAGTGTGGCTCTCTAGTCGGAGCTGGAGTAGCAGGGTTGGTGGGCGTAGCACTGAATGTGGACTCGGACTCTCTCGGATTTATGTCCTACTTCCACGTGTCTGAATGTTGCTTTCCTCATTTTTAGAGTATGAACAGCAATGTCAAAGAGATTAGTAAAACAAAAATGGAGAAGAGTCCTTTGTCAACTCTAAGCATACATATATCTGTATTCTAAGTGGAGGTAGAAAAACACAGAACCCAAGAAAAAGAATAAGCAAAATGGATTAGGAAACTTTGCTTTGAGGCTTGGGGCAATTTTGTTGTTGTTTCTGAGCGAAGGCAATGTTCTTTTGTGAGCCGCAAACAATCGTGATCAAGGCCAGGCAAGAGCAGTGCTGCTGATGTGTCTGGATCCATAAGCTTTGAAGTCAAATTAGACATCACGAAGCCCAACGCTGCCCTCAATCTTGAAAGGCTTGGAAAATGACCCAACATTCCCTTTAGCTCCTCCACAGAAGTCTCCATCTATCTGCTTATTTTTCTTAATTATGTCTGATTTACCTAAAGCATGAGTCACGGAGCTAACCAAACTCAACCTATGGAAGTACGGGACATTTCATTTGCTTGTTTTAGAACACAACAATGAAGCTGTGAATACGCATCTCAAAGGTGTTTGAGTACATTCTTTGAAAATGCATTATTTTTTATGTCTGCATAAAAAAGTGACCCCACAGTCAATTTTGGTTTTCAAAACTTAGTTTCAAAACTCAACAAACATGTATTAGTATTGCCATTGTACAAGTTTAGTAAGGCTTTGTGTGACCATCTCTGACTTTAATCAGGGAGGCAGCAGGTTGATAATGAGCCATAGGATGGGTAGTCAGAAGTCGCTGAGGGTCATAGTTATATGATAGTCATCTGTATGAGGGTATTTTCCTCCATAAAATGGAATAATACATGTTTTTCTGACATTGAGTTCTCCCCAGAAACTGTCTTTAGTCTCTAATTCTTGCCATAGTTAATCATATTGCAAATTCTATAGTTTCTAAGGCTCACTGGTTTCAAATTACAGCTCTGTTATGGCTACTCCCTTTTAGAAACTCTAAGGGGAAAATCATTTGTTTGAAATTTTCATTGGGGAATGTGGGTTTTCTGAGACAAGCTTTCAAGTATCCCACACTGACCTCAAACTCAGTATGTAGCTGAGAATTGACCTGAACCTCTGAGTCTCCAGCTTTCACCTTCCAGCTTGGAATTACAGGGTGTGCATCAATGTGCCTTGTTTTATGCAGGACTGGGAATTTATCTCACTGAGGATTTAACTCGGGGCTTCACACGTACTAGGCAAGTGTCTCCCAACTGAGGTCCATCCTCCCTCAGCCTTGCTTGAAAATTCTTACACGCTTTGGCACTTTCAGCCATCCTCAAAGGCATCAGGATAGCATTCTTTAGTAATTCTTTCATTGTCAAATCATACTCCTCATTTCTGCTTCTGTATTTAGAGTTTCTTGTGATTACATTTTACCTATCCAGGTAATTCAGAATAAACTCTCCCCCATTAAAAGAACAATTTACTAGAAACCTTAATTTTAACTTTAACTTATTTTCTCTTTTCTATATAACATACCATATTCCTGGGTTCTGGGAATAAAGATCAGAACATCTTGGAGGGCCATTGTGTGTGTGTGTGTGTGTGTGTGTGCGCGCGCGTACACACACACACCTTTAAAAAGTTTTACATTTTCAGAATGTGTGAAAAAATAATATAGAAATCTCTTTATTTCTTCCTAATGTTAATATTTTATGTTACCATGGTAAGTTTGTCACAAGAGATAATAACTGGTATACTACTACTAATGAGATGACACTTCATTAGATTTTTGTCAGGGTTTTCACTAATGACTTTTCTGTGTTTCAGAATCCAATGTAGGATGCTATGTTGTATTTAGAAAACTACTGCTCTGATAACAATCTTATAATTTCTATGACAAAATCTTGATTCAGTAAACTAATTTGTTTCAAAATTTCCCATAGAGACGAAATGGATGGAACTCTAAACACAGAGATCCTTTATACTTTAAACATTATTTTCCCTCTGCTTCTTTTAAATGAACCTAGGCTCTGGGATGAAGAATGAAGAAACAGATAAAATAATCCCCTGCCCCCGTGTAGCTGACACTTTAGTGGGGGTATGATAAGGAAAGCACAGACAATAAGCAAGACAATTAGCTAGAAACAATGACTTGCAGAATGAAATGAAATAATAAAATTCAATAAATGAAATAAAGAAAATAAGACAGTTAGATAAAATAAAATGCAAAACAGGGAAGAATATGGAGGATGCTAGGTGCTTTGGGAGCAATTTCAAATAATGTGCTCATGTATATAAAGCTGAAAAGAAGTGATGGAATGATCCACAGAAGTGCATAAGGGAAGATGGCTACAGGTGGAGAAAATAGTTTAAACCCAGGGTCTAAGATTTCCCAATAGGTTAGAGAAAGAACAGAGGCCAGGGTTGCTTGAAGTGAGTAAATGAGACCAGAATGATAATTAAATGCTCCTCTATCACAGAGAGCATTACTGAAAAAACTTTGGCATTGAGGGATATAAAAAAACTACACAACTGGAAAGTTAAAGCAGACACATGATATGACTTGATCGTATGCAAAATCAATTCTGAATGTGCTGTGTAGTAAAGAAATCCTAATGGGGCATGTGTCCAGGGAAACCTGGGTAGGATGTCATTGTTACCTATGAAAGAAATAATATACTGGGGCTTTTGACTGGACTTGAGGGGTGGGGAGTGTTAGGAAAGGATGATTCCATTATCTCTTGGAAGGAAGGTGACATGAAGTTTCTGGTAGTGAATGTGACTTTGGAAATGAATAGTTGAACTGGGATCAATCCGAAAGGATTATCTACATGCATTATTGAAGTCACCAAGGTTTAAGATAGATGGAATGTGGCAGAGAATGAAGGTGTGTATGTAGTGCTAAAGTGAACAGAAAACCAGGAGTCATTGGATAGCCTCAATGAAGGGGTAGTAAGTGGACTGCACTGACATCACAAGATGAAGGATGATGTACAGTCAACAAGGAAAAACAAGAAGGACCCAAATGTAGTAGTGTGAAGAGCTGGGTCAGAAAAGGGAATAGTTGTCATTTAAAAAGGCAACCTAAAGAAATGTTCAACATCCTTAGTCATTAGGGAAATGCAAAGGCACCTAAAGAAATGTTCAACATCCTTAGTCATTAGGGAAATGCAAATCTAAGCAACCCTAAGATTTCACCTCACACCAGTCAGGATGGCTAAGATCAAAAACTCAGGAGACAACAGGTGTTGGTGAGGATGTGGAGAAAGAGGAACACTCCTCCACTGCTGGTGGGATTGCAAGCTGGTACAACCACTCTGGAAATCAGTCTGGCGGTTTCTCAGAAAACTGGGCATGACACTTCCGGAGGACCCTGTTATACCACTCCTGGGCATATACCCAGAGAATTCCCCAGCATGCAATAAGGACATATGCTCCACTATGTTCATAATAGCCATATTTATAATAGCCAGAAGCTGGAAAGAACCACATGTCCCTCAACGGAGGAATGGATACAGAAAATGTGGTATATTTACACAATGGAATACTACTCTGCAATTAAAAACAATGAATTCACGAAATTCTTAGGCAAATGGTTGGAACTGGAAAATATCAGCCTAAGTGAGGTAACCCAATCACAAAAGAACACACATGGTATGCAGTCACTGATAAGTGGATATTAGCCCAGAAGCTCGGAATACTCAAGACGCAATTCACATATCAAATGATGCCCAAGAAGAAGGAAGGAGAGGCCCCTGGTCCTGGAAAGGCTCGATGCAGCAGTGTAGGGGAAAGCGGGAGGGGGTTGACTGGGTTACAGGGGGAGGGAAGAGGGCTTATGGGACTTTCGGTGAGGGGGAAACTGGGAAAGGGGAAATCATTTGGAATGTAAATAAAGAATAAAAAAATAAATAAGCCATCAAAAAAAAGGAAGGCAACAGGGGAGAAGATGTCCTCAAGGGAGACTTGAATCTTAGAGTAAATAGGGAAGGAAAACTTCAGAGGGTAGAATAAGATTATAGAGAGCGTTTATGGAGGAGAGTTGTAGAGAAGATCGTGTCAGCAAATGTGGCTGTAAGAAAAAGGTCTTTGATCAGTAGCAGTAGGTTCTAGGAATAGCAAGGAAAGTCTTCATGTGTCAGAGAAACACAACTCATCAGAAAGACACAGCTTGGTGTCTGTCTTTTAAATCCAACTAACAGTCCTTGTCTGGATTATTCCAAAATCCTTTGGTCTTGGTCTGTTTTCCAAGTTATCCTTTGTTCTAGCAGAGGAGCGTTGGCGGGCTGGCAGTTCCATTTCTAGGGGTAAATCCATCAATTGTCTTCCCATTTAGTTCCCTGTAAATTTGGTTAGTGTGAATTAGTTCCCTGAAGCCTGACCACTTCTGTGTGAATGCCATACAAATCAAGTTTCTGAATTTCTTAGCCTGAAAACCAGACGGTGGCACTCATGATGACCCCAGTAATGTGGCCCAGCCTGAAGCTATGATGTCTGCTTTCCCCAGAGATTTACCTTGATTCTCTTCTACTAAAAACAGGTGAAGAATAGAATGCAGCTCAATCCATTATCATCCCTTACTGTTCAGACAGCAAAACCTGTTGACTACAGACTGATACTTGCTAATATTTATCAGATTTCCATATTCATAAAGATATGATACGAGGAACTATGGAGTGATATGGTTTGACAATTACTTTGGTGGAGTGCATAGACATGTCCCTTGTATCTTGAAGAACCGAGGATTGTTCGTTAAGCCATCTTGGTTGGCTTCAATTCAGAATCATAAAGCCAGGTGGCTAAGAGAATCAGAACAATGATGGATTGGAGTGCTCCCTCCTAAATGCCTTGAGTCATTTATTTTTTAGAGAAGTAGTTCTTGACTGAAATATAAGGAACAAATAGGTTCATCAAGCATTATGGTCTGAGGGAATGAATATTTGGCTCCTCTTTCAATATAAAGTCACCAATACTATGATGGAGATGTACTAGTTTCCTCCCCTGTGAAGAAACTGTTTTATTAGTTGTCTGGAGGATCAAAGAAAAGTTAACGAATGCAGTCATCTCAGGGTTTTTTTTTTATACCATTAAGGAAAAGAAAGATAACCATTTAAACTTTTTTGTCTTCTTCTTCTTCCTCCTCCTCCTGCTCCCCATACTCCTTCATTTTTTTCATCATCCTTCTCCATCCTCTGTCCTCCCCCTCCTGTGTGTGTGAGTGTGTGAGTATATGTGTGTGTACTTAGTTTACATTATCATTGTGTTAAAAATTAAATCATCAGCAGTCATACTAGTTCATATTTATAATCCCAACATTCAGGGCACCATAGAAGAATAAAATGGCCATGAGATAGACATTCTGGACTATATAGTAAGTCCTAGACCAGTATGAGTGAGTAAGATTCTATCTCAAAACCCAAAATAAGTTTTTAAATTAAAATAAATACATAGGTAAAATATAATCATAAGCCTAGCGAGTACTTGAAATATAAACATAAATGAAATTATGACGGGAAACTATCAAAATAATGTTGTAGCCAATGTGAACCTGAGCAGAAGGTAAGTAGCATGCCCAAAACCCTTGCCCATATCCTCAGTATCAATCCAACTTCAGAGCATTGGTTCTCAGGCTCCTTTTATCGTTCTGTTGCCATGACATCTGGGGTATAATTTCTATCCTTAGTAAACCTCATAATACAAAATGGCTTCCGGGGCTACAACCTTTTTGTCCATGATCCACACAGAGAAATGGAGAAAATGGAAGGAAAAATAAGACAAACCCTCTTCCCAGACTGTCAGTTCTATTTCAGGGGGCTTTAAAAAGCCTTTTAAAAGTCTCATGCAGTTTTTATTTTAAGGTCACTGGACAGAACTCGACTACTTCTTGTTAAGTTAACACACTTAACAAGAAAAACTGAATTGACTGCTTACTCCTAGCATCAATTGCTTTCCTACAATATATTTTGATAATAAGAAAATATTAGCAGAGTACACTGACTACATTTTCTCTTCTCCCTCCCCCTCTTTCTGTGTGTCTCAAACATGAAAATAAAAACAAAGAAAACCCCAATATAACAAAAATTAAAAACAAAAAATCCAAATCAAAACAAAAGTTGCAGAGAGAGAGAGAGAGAGAGAGAGAGAGAGAGAGAGAGAGAGAGAGAGACTGTTTTGCATTGGCCTATTCCTGGGTATGGTGCCGGTTCTGAAGTATACTTAATATAACCAGTGATAAGCCCTTGGATGCCCTGCTAATATTTGAAGTTTTCTTCCAGAGGGAAAATACTAAAGCGGACTTAGCTTATGCAATTAGCACGATCTTCAATGAACTTTGGTCTTGGGCAAAATTCAAGAATGGGAGCAAATACATAGTACTATGTTTTATTATTCATATGCCTCGTGGAATACGTTAGGGTATACTAAAGTTTAATGTAATACAATAACAACAATGACATGACATATGACTGGCTCTCTGGGGAAGAGCTTGGTTTGTATTACAAAACTCATACCCACTATGGCAGGCATTGAGCTACTGAGAGTATAGCACTGAAGAGAGTTAGGAAGAAGTGCTAACACTTGGCACTGTGAGCTGGTATGACCTGCTTGCACAGCATTGTAAGAAACAACGGTGGAGATTAAGAACTTAAGGCACAGCCTTCAGCTAGCTCTAAGTAATGTCTGCCACACAGCAAATACAATGAATGAAAATCTGGGTGTAAACATCTCTGATGAGTTGCCCACACTACAGTGAATAACCCCACATCCATGTGCATAAGGTCAGCACTAATTGGACCCAAGGGGACCATTAATGATAATAATGATGATGACAATGATAATAATAGAAATAAAATACATGAGTCTGGGAAGGAAATAGGTTGGGGAGTACTGAAGGGAGTTGGGGGGAGATAGCGGGGGTGGATATGGTGAAAATACACTGTATTCTTGTATGAAATTCCCAAATAACTGAAAATATTATGAAAAAATGATAAAAGTAAAAGAAAAGAAAAAAACGATATGATGATTTAAGAGATGACGTGAGGGGATGGAGAGACCAGAGGGCTAGGGTTGGAATTCGTTACTTTTTTCATACTTGGCTCCACATACCTGACAAGAAGCAGCTTCAGGAAGGAAGAATTGTTAGCTTGTAGTGTGAAGGGCTGCAGTCCATGACAGTAGGAACAGCATGAGTGACAGGCAGCTCCATGGATGCCAGACAGACAGACTCCTCACCTTCTCACATCTCAGTGGAATAGGAAGCAGTGAAGTGATACCAGGCTCTAAACCCTCAAGCTCTAGTCCTTCCCCAAGCTAGGCCACACCCCTAGAGTTTCCACAGAGCTAAGGACCAGATATTCAAACACATGAATTGGTGGGAGACATATTATAGTCAAGCCATGAGAGTGATATGATGCTTGGAAGTTTATTCATTCTACCTATTTGTGGAATAATATATACAGAAGTGGTTAAGATTTTAAGGTGACCAGTAATAAAATAGAAATTAGATGCCTGACATTCAAGCTACCAAAGAACAAGCAATGGATATACAAAAGCAATGAATGCAGTATGTATCAAAACATTAAGCATTTTAGAGTATTATGCATAACACTATTAGTTATACTACAAAGCTATTAGAATTTTATATTTTATTTTTTATTCATTCTTTAACCTACCCTCAAACAAAAGTGACTTTATAAACAAATCTTCACCTGCAGTGGTCTCCACAAATACAGTACCCCCTTTGAAAATATTTACATACTATACTACATGAACTGTCAGAGAGGTCTTAAGAGTAGCAACAATTATCTCCTTCTTTAGAAACCCCATGAATATATCTGTAAGAAAAAGATCCAGAACACCTAGAAGACTAAATCCATCTCTCAAAGAATTCATTACCACCTCATTCTCCCAACACATATGCCCCCATACTGCCTGTAATCTTATCTTTCTTTGCCTGTATGAGTGTCTCATCTGAAATGGTTGGGTCTCTCCAGTGTAGAAGCCAGAGAATTGCTTCCCCAGACTCTTTGGCATGAGGACATGGTCATGTGACCTGGATTTAGTCGTATTCTCCTGCATCACTCCGGGAAGGGGAAAGAAGCACCATGCAGATATCTACCAAGGCTAGTGGTAGAGGCATACTGTTTGCTAGAAGTAGCATTGGGAGGCTATGAGCCTCCAGGACTCAGCATTTGTGGTAGAAAGACCTTTGTGGGGGGAATTCTGCAGTGGCAACTGAATGCTGCTCATTATGTAGCCAATGGGTTTGCTTATTGGTCTTGTCAGAGAATCCGTGTTTTATCTGAAATAGCTAAGATCAATTGTTGTTTTAGACAAATGAAAAATATTTTTCTTTTTTTCAACCAGAAGTTATCTCTCTCACACATTAGCCACATGGCAAAATACACAATAAAGAATATAAGATAATTCCAGTATTTGTCAGTGAATTAAATCTCACCATTACTTTTAGATTGTGTCAAAAATGTTGCACGAGCAGTTTATGAGTTACATAGAATTAAAATGAAATGGCAATGATAGTTGGGTAATTAATATCTGGAAAAACAGGAGACAATACTGTTTGGAGTTAAAACCACATAGAGAAGTAGAGCTGGAACCTTGAGTGTCCATGAAGAAGGAAACCTTGACACTATCTGAATAGGCATCCAATTAAAGGAGCTAGAATAACAGGAAAACCTTCTGAAGGGTACATGATAATATAATTCAATTTTCAAATTCAGAAGTCTAATTAAGGATAAGGAAAAATAGGTCCATGTCAAAAAAAATTAAAGGAAAAGAGGTCCTCTCAAGAGAGGAGAGAGTCTAGCAGAACGATTAAAAGTAGAAAATTTGAAACATTTTCAGAGAGAGGAGAATACGTTTTTATTGCTTTGACTCTTGAAATCATGTTGACATTTTAGACATCCTGAAAGTGAAATAAAATTAGTAAGAATGAGAGCATCCTTAAAATGGCACACAAATATAGATGGGAAGAGTTATTTGTCAAACTGACCACATAACCAACTCAGAAGAAAACAGAGCCTAATGGAAGTAACCTATGACCATGCCCCCATCCCTCTAAGGAGAAAGGAGACTGACTGAATGTCCATGGACCTGAAATCTTTCCTGGCTGTTTTGTTGTTTGTAGTGGTGATGGTATAGCAATTTTGAAATTGTTTTGTGTGTGCTTGTGAGACTGAGCAAATGAGTGATTAGGTTAATGTTGTTGGGAGCCAGAGTTCTCACAGTGAGAGAGGAAGAACAGATCTTTGGAATAGGAGAAGAAAAGGAAGCAGCCTGTGGTGTTGGATTGGAATTAGAGCCATTGGGATGAACTCATCCCCAATGCTGCTCTATGGAGGCGGCTACAAGTAGGAACCCGCCCTAGCACTGAGCACAGATCTTGCCAAGATTTTGTTCTCAGTCACTTTCCTCAGCAAACAGAGGAGGAGAGGATTCTGGGATTGGAACTAAGGAAGTTTGAAGTAAACAGGTAACATCTTGTTGTGCCAGGATGTATTGCCGCGATCAAGAATGGCCATAGGAGACAGCTTGAAAGGCTCCTGCTTTCCAATTTGGAACCATTTTACCCTCAAAATCTGCAAAGTAATAGATTTAACAAATAGACTCTAAGAAATTAGACTCATAAGTCTAAACTAATACAAAAACCTAAAGTCAGGGGGAAAAACATAATAAATCAAATAAACCAAGCTGTCAGCTATTTGACAATGGGATTGATTTGTCCTCTCTAAAAGGAATGTCAGGAGTCAGACTTGATAGTACAGCCAGTGATCTCAGCTAGTAGGAATGCTGAGGCAAGAGAACTGCAAGTTCAGTGCCTGCCTGGGTCACGGACAGAGTTTAAGGCCAATGTGGGTAGCACAAGGAGACTGTTTCAAAGCAAAATAATGATGATGATGATTAAGATGATGATGATGATACTAATACTAATACTAATAATAATAATAATAATAATAATAATAATAAATAGAAAGAAATAAGAAAAAGGACCATGATGAAAATAGAGTCTAGAATATGTGAGAACCTAGCTTACAGTTTTGGAGGTTTAGCTCATTATCATCATCACAGCAGGAAGCATGGTGTCATGCAGGCAGGCAATGTTGTAGAGAAGGAGCTGAGAGTTCTACATCTGGATCTTGGCAGCACATGGAGACTATGTGCCACACCAGGTATAGCTTGAGCATAGGAGACCTCAAAGCCCAACCCCACAGTGAAGCACTTCCTCCAAGATGACCACACCTACTAATAGTGACACTCCCTATGAGCCAAGCATTTACACACATGAGTGTATGGAGGCCATTCCTATTCAAAGAACCACACTCAAGAACCACATGACTGAGTTGCAAAAGGAAGCTGATGAAATTAGCAGGAGGGGCTAGACGGGGAAAGGAAGAGGATCAGTGGGAGGAGAGGGGGGCTAAGGGAGGCTGATGGGTGTGAATGCAACCAACATACATTACATACATACATAAAGCACCCTACTGGAGAATGGTAGCATTTGTTGTTGTTTCTACAGAGAGCAAGCAACCAAGACTCTCTGCGATGCCACTATAGCTTTGTCAGCTCCTGTTTGTTTTATCCTTCCACTTTGGTTTCTGTCGTTAGCAACTATGCATTGAAGCTTTCCCAGTCTTTTGTAATCAATGATTCATTTTCTTAAATTGCTGGGCAATAATCTGTAGTGGTAAAGCTTGTCCACGTGATGGAATTTATAGTATTCCTATAAAAATGGGAACTCTGGACCTGTCTGTGAAGTATTATCTGGATTAGGTTAATTAAGGTGGAAAGACTCACCCTAAATGTGGGTGACACCATTGAATGGGCTGGGGAGCATCACTCTTCATCTCTGTGTGCTGTGGATGCAATGTCACCAGCTCCCTAGAGCCCCTGCTGCCATGACTTCCTCACCATGACGCACTGTACTCAAACTGTGAACCAGAAGTTCTAAATGTCATACTGGAAGCCATTGCTATGTGTAATTCATGGACAACCATAAAGATCTAACATTTGAAGGAGGTGTGTGTGTGTGTTTGTGTGTGTGTGTGTATGTGTGTGTGTGTGATCATAAAGATCTAACATTTGAAGGAAGTGTGTGTGTGTGATCATAAAGATATAACATTTGAAGGAAGTGTGTGTGTGTGTGTGTGTGTGTGTGTGTGTGTGTGTGTGTTTTGAGAGCTATCCTTGGTCACAGGTTGAGCATGTGGTGCTGAGGTTTACTTCTCCTACCAAACCGTTTTGTTGTGAGACTCGTGTCAACACTGTAGGAAATTGAAAGCCTTGGATCCACATAGAACAGCAGCAACAACAAAAGCAAATGAAAGGAAAGCAAGGAAAGTGCACTAAAGTGAGAAATCGGGGATGTCTCAGTGCATCTTGGGAATTGACCTGCATTTGTCTTTGCTCCCCAACAACACCCACCTTCTGCGAACACATTTTATCTAGCTTGCGAATGTAAAGTAAAACCCGAAAGACCAATGGTGGCATTCCCTAAACTTTTCTGTTGGATATTCACTCTACCTTTAAATGGTTTATGTAACCAAGAAATTATCTCTTATTTAAAGGGGTGGTGACTCATGTAGAGGTATAAATACATAATTACTCCTCAGTTTTAATGACATTTCCAAAAAGTGCTTCTGATTTTTCTAAACCAGAGCACGGCGCTCTCCTGACAGCATTTGTTTTTGTTTGTCTCATTTCCCATCTCCTCCCCGCTAAGCATGAGCTCGAAGGGAGCAGATACTAGATCTGCCTCATTCATCATGGTCCCAAGGCAGTGCCCACATAGTAGGCACTCAATAAACATCCGTTTAACGTCTCTTCTTGAAAAGAATTAGTTGAATTAAAACCCCTTACTGAAAGAAGCATTCTCTTTTTCAACCAATATTTTGGAAGCACCTAATGATTTTTAGTGATTTTTTGCTTCACTATATGAGGGTTTTAGGAATCGTTCCAGAAATTTTCAGTTTCTGACAAAACCCAGTCTCCAGGCTGACGGCTGGGACAGGAGTGTTTGCAGAGTCGCTCTGCCACCTTTTGGCAGCACCCGGAAACTACAGCCTCTCTGTCGCTCCCCCTGGCCTTGAGAGAGAAGTACAAGTTCACTTGCCCTGTAACCCTGGAGCCCAAGTGTCCTTCTTTCAGCCATTTCAGGAAGGCTCATTGAACACACATTGCTTGCCCGGTTCTGTGCCAGGAGCTGGAGTTACAGTTCTGAGAACGCAAGCATGGTTCTTGCCCTCAAGGCGTTTATAGTTTGCTTTAAACGGGGAGAGGATAGTTCTGAGTGTCCTATGGTCCTTCTATCCTCCTTTTTCTTTGGTACAAAGCCAAGCATTTCTGTACTCTGGAAGCCCATTCTACACTTGGGAAAATAGTAACAGGATGCATTTTGCCTTCTTAAAGAGAAGAGCAGGAAAATAAGTGATAGGGTTCTGGTGAGGGTGTAGAAGCACGATCAGAGTGACAGGGGTGATTCATGTGATGCAGATTTTCTACACTGCTCAGTGTGCCTTTTGCCCAACACCAGACTGCTATCCAAACTAATCTATTGGAAGCAACGTGCTGCTCCCAAATTCAACACTCTCACTTTCTAGGGGGAGCAGGAGGAGGAGGAGGAGGAGGAGGAGGAGAATGAGAGCTTTCTTCTCCTTTTCATCTGGCATATTCGAAAGACAGCAGCTGGGCTCACATTCATAATAAGCCTACAATGACCAGCAGATCGCCGGTGCTCCTGCAAGAACGGTGATGGTGAGAAGCACGGGCAGAATCAACCACCTGTGAAGCAGCCTGTGTAACTCTAGGCAACTCACCTGTTTTCTCTTGTCTAAAATGGGAATGTCAGCGATCCTGCGTTGTAAAGCTGATGTGCACAGTAATTGATATTAATATGAATGCCCGATACATAGCAGGGTTTCAGTCCGCTAGGTGATTGTTTCTATGGTTGAGGGTATTTGACTTCTAGATCTGACCTCACCAAAGCTTGCCTAGCTGCTGGGTGGTCCAGGTGATAAGAAGACCTGACTCCCGAACTTGGCCTGCACTTGCAGCCACTCTGCCCATCTAAATGCCTCCATCTGTTTCTCTGGCAACAAAAATCTCAAATGACTCCGCACAGTAATATTCTGGGATCATTGTGCTGAGCCTGGGTCTTAGCTGAACGCTGCACTTGCTGTTTTATTCCCTAGGAGGAGATCATACAGGTATGCTGTGGAGGTCATTTCTATTCTCTATATTGATGGAAGCATTGAAAATGGCATGCTTTTGACAACATGACTGTTTTCATGCAGTGTGTTTGGGAACATGATGTAGTCATTGCATACACATCTCAAGAAACAGCAACTTTGAAAACAAACAGATCTGGTATGTATCCCAGTTTTACCTTTTAACTCAAGACTGGGCTTTTCTTGATGTTGGAAGCAAGCATAACTTCCTCATAGAATTGGTGTGGTAGAATAAAGAATACATACATACATTATGCATATATATTCATATAAATGTGTATATGTACACACATGTATATGTGCATATATTCACACAGGTGTTAAATATAACTCAAGTTGAGAATTAATGGGTGATAACTCTCACTGTGAAAAAGTTTAGCCATGGCTGGGAAGAGGTAAGCATGCTGGGGACGATTCAAGCACACAGTAAGTAACCATAGAAAGCCAATATATGGGAGGAACAGGGAAACGGGTAGAGCAGCAAAAACGAGATGCAAATAATTTCAGGCTCAGAATGCAGAGTGTGGCATGTCTTCCTGGTAAAGAGTCAACCTTCAGCTGAGATTACTGGACTGCACAGTTCTCACAGTCTGCACCATCTGGGAGAAATGTACTGATTGAGAGCAGCAGCCCTAGCTGCTGCCACAGCTGTCCCTCTGAGAACAAGGTTAATGGCAGGGTTAAAGAAAAAGACAGGTGAAACGTGTCTCTCTAGTCCATTCCTCCTCTTGCTTTAATGAATGCTAGCTCCAAAAGCTCCCTCTTCCTGGAACTGAGGGCCACTTGCCTTGGAAGACAAATCAAACTAAATTGATATCCTTTCAGATGTTTTCTTAATCAGTCATATGAAAATTCTGAGGGTGGGGCTGACTCAGAAAAAGTCTTGCTCTTCTCTATGAGCCATGTTTCAGTCTAATTGGGCTTCTGAGTATATGGGGAAAGAGGGCTAGGGTGGCAGCAGACTGTCGGAGAAAAATTCCTGACTTTACTTAGGGACTCAGGACCCAAGATTCCAGATTTGGATTGGATAAGTGGAATCTCAAACAAAATAGATGTTAGGGAGAATTGGTACTGTACCAGATGTAGAACTGGAAGGCATGACAGCTGGATTTAAGCTATCTCGGATATGAGGGTCTAGGGTACCTATTGTCTGAGGTTTGATGTAAAATGAGCTGGAAACTTCAGTTGTCATGGTGATGCTGGAAGCTTACCAAGTAAATACAAGCTACTTCTTCCTTGTATTGACAATGCCATGGCAGGAACATTTGGTGTGACCCTTCTATGCAAACCACACAGTCACCTAAATGTGGCATTTAAAACAGACATGTGTACCGAAAACTTGAGCCGAGGAGAAGATATCTCTAATGACCTCCTCATTAGCAGCGAAGCATTTCTGGAATGCTGTCTAGAAGCTGAACATTTCATGGGGTATAGTGACAAATCCAGAAGCTGGGACTGAGCCCACGGAGCAAATAAACTACCTCCTTCAAACGCATCTATGAACTGGGAAACAAAAATCTCAGGCTGATGACATTCAGAGAATGTAGTGGCTGGAGAGACATGTAGGGTTGGGGACAAGTAGGGAGAACTAAATAAAAAGGAGTAAACAATGATAATACTACATAACTATAACCCAAGGACTAGGTCAAGGACACATCACATTGTAAGGATTGCAAAGCATGTCTCATAGATGGGGTTTAAAATTAGTGTGGCCAACAGGGAACAAGATGGGTCGTGAATATTTTGTTTTAGGAACTGTGCTGGATAGTTTTAATGTCAACTTGACACAGTCTAAGGCTGATGAGAGGTGGGAGCCTCAATTAAGAAAATGCTGCCATAAGACGGGGATGTAGGCAAGTGTGTATGATTTTTTTTTTTAATTCGTGATTGATGGGGAAGGGCCCAGCCCATTATGGGTAAGGCAGTAAGCGTCACCCTACCATGACCTCTGCACAGCTCCTGCCTCCAGGTTCTTGCCCTCGATGCTATTGATAATGAATGGTTATATGGAATTATGAGTGAAATAACCCCTTTCTTCCACATGTCGCTTTTGTTCATGGTTTTCATCATAGTAATAGTAACTGTAAGTAAGACAGGAATGTTTGATACTTTCCCTCTATCTGACCTTATCTTGTCCCACCTCAGTATTGACATGAGTAATGTTGGCATTCCATGTGATTCCCAACTCCTGAACGCTGAATTGCTGGGTCCACTCCATGTATTCAGGACATAGAGACCCTCTACCTTACGGCTCTGAGATCCCCAAGGGCTTTGTAAATGACCTGTTGGTCCCTTTTGTATATAGCAAGTAGGAAAAAGAGGACTCAGAATCACATGTATGTATGATATCACTTCTTCTCACATTTCATTCCCCATAACTCAGTCTTATGGTCCCATGTAATGACAAGGAATGCTAATCCTGGAGACTGGCTCTATGATTTATAAGAAAAGGGGAAGGTGGGGTGGGGTGAGCACTCAGCACCTCTGCCCTATGCCCCTGTGGCCACTCTAGTCCATCTTACTGGCCTGGCAGTTCTGTCAAAGTGCCTTAGTCCTTGTCTTTGGGGTCTTTGCAATTACTTTATCTGTGCCTCTTGCCTGTGAAAGCATTTTCTTTATCATGTGCAGGAAGAGTTTCATCCTATGTCACTGACTCCTTTATCTTCTTCACTGTACTCCAAAGGCAGGTGCACACTTACCCCAAATTAGGTGGCTTATTGTCTGTTGTCCCACCCTGCCCAGAAGAAATTCCATATTTGGAATGTTTGTCTGGTTCCAGGGAATCAGAGATCTTGTACATCTTGTTTGGGGCCATATCTTCAGCATCTGGAACAATGCCCGACTCACAGTAGTTGACTTTAAAAAGAACCAAGGAAATGGAAAAATAATGAAAGAAATAAGCTGTCAAGTAACACAATGCCCAGGAAGGCTAGAGGCTTGTTAATGGGCATGCTGGCCAGTTGCAGTAAAAATAGTTAATGCTTTTGCAACACTTAGTATGAATTTAATGCTCAAGATGTCACTCAGAATGCAACATGATTATTGGGTTTGTTCTGGAAGAGAAGAAAGTACAGCATAGGAAAGTTAAACAATTTGTCTACATTTGTACAGCTATTAAGCAATGCAGGGAATGCTCAGTGGCAGGCCGCATGGTCAGAGACTGGAAGTGATGTTCCCTTTAACCTTGTAGGGATGGGAGGAGCTTGGTTGGGGTCCAAGATGCAGAATTGCACACTGGTCTGGGAACTAGGCATGCTTTGGAGATTTGGAATGTTAGCTTGAGACATAGTTTACCATTATACATAGAAAGGGGAGGAGGTCCTTGACCATATACAGACATATTTATCCTAGTGATACAAGGTACTCCAATGCTCAACTGGTGCTCACCCCGAAGATTAGCCCACACTCCCTACCTGCCTCCTGATGAAGGTATTATGTGACATAGTGAGGGAAATGACAGCAGAGGATTAGTCAACAGAAGGCTGGAGAAAACAAATGAGCACATAATCTTCACAAGAGAAGGCTGCATAGCAAGCCAAACCCCACCACTCTCAAAGAGTTGATTGAGTAAAACGTGAATCATCGCCGCCTGCCTCCCCATAGCAGTTACAAATTAAAAATAAAAATGGAAATTCCGCCCCTTCTCAGCAGAAAAGCACAGGCATTGTGGAAATGTGTAATGCAGACCTCAGATACCAACAGCACTGTAAACCTTGAGCTCTCCTGAAGGCAAATTGTTCTTCTGGATCTCCCTCTCTTCATCTCTAATTGCTTAGGTCATAGTGCAGGCCTCTTCTTCCCCTGTCACCACCTTGTCTCTTCCCTGACTTATCTCATCTAGACACTGACTTCGTTTTCCATACACAAGCATGAGCTCTGCCCTCTTATGCATTGCTACTGGTTTGACAACTCTGTGTGGGCCCGGAGAAGAACCCCTCACGCTTCGCAAAATCAAAACCCTCCCTTCTAAAGCTGTGCCTGCCCCATCCTCTCCATCTCAGCAGAGAGTGCCACTGTGCAGTTTCTTGGAATCCAGGTTGGGGAAGCATACCTGCACCTTCCTGATTCCTCATTCTTTTACCCCCCAGTCCTCATGCAGTCCACCATCAATCCCTGAAAGCTTCATCTACAAAATCTGGAGTCACTTCATAGTTAAGGCCTATATCACCTCTTGTCTAGATGACACCAACAGTCCTTACTCTTGGAACATATCGCTACCCTTTTTGGTGTGCCATCAATATTTAAGCAGTGATATTTTGAACCCCTGAGGCAGTGAAATTTATTGTATTCTATAAGAGTTGAAGACATCGAGGGTAAGCGGCGCCACGGAGAGTGCCCTCCGCCATCTTTGCTCCAGTGACCAGGTAGTTGGGACCACCAGGCTCAGAGACAGACAGGCATAATATCGCTTCGGTCTCAGGCAGCTTGTGTGTAACCTGCTCCCAGGTGCTGGGCTGATCTGCAGTGACCAGCGCGCCAGCTCTGCTGTGGGACCTTCTGCCTGGTGGAGGGACCCCGCGCTGGGAGGGAGCCTGCCAGCTTTCCTTCCGCGACCTCTGTTCCCGCGGACTGCGCTGGAGAGACCGGTACCCAGGCTCTCCCCCCAATATAACATCACTTGGGACACGGCCTGTTGGGGCTTCCATCTGTGCCCGAGGGCGGGTCGGCGCTGTGGTTGTCTGGGTGCCAGATCGGCAGGCCATCGCGACTACAGGGTGAGCGGCGCCACGGAGCGTGCCCTCCGCCATCTTTGCTCCAGTGACTGGGAAGTTGGGACCGCCAGGCTCAGAGACAGACAGGCATAATATCTCTTCAGTCTCGGGCAGCTTGTGTGTAACCTGCTCCCAGGTGCTGGGCTGATCTGCAGTGTCCAGCGCGCCAGATCTGCTGTGGGACTTCTGCCTAGCAGAGGGACGCCCCCTCCCCCCCAGGAGAGATCACACACCCCTGCACAGGGCAGGAGCCTGCCAGCCTCCCTTTGGTGACCTCTGCTCCAGGAATCCACTAGGCTGAGCCTTTAGATGTGCAACGCCTCCCCAATATAAGATCACTTGGGGCAAGGCACATTAGGGCTCCAAAGTCACTCAGGAGCAGGCAGGCCCCAGAAATCGGTGCCAGGGGAATCCTGGTAATCCAGGGGGGGGCAGAAATAGCTTTGCAGGCTCACAGGAGGTCCAACCAACAGCCAGTGGCAGCAGGACCAACTAACACCAGAGGTATCCAGATGGCAAAAGGCAAACGTAGGAATGTTACTAACAGTAATCAAAGTAATGTGGGACCATCCGAACCCAACTCTCCAACAGCAGCAAGTCCTGGATACCCCACCACACCCGAAAGACAAGATCTGGATTTAAAATCACTTCTCATGATGCTATTAGAGGATCACAAGAAGGACACAAATAAATCTCATAAAGAGTTACAGGAGACCATGAATCAACGGTTAGAAGCCCTTACAAAGGAAACACAAAAATCGCTTAGAGAATTGCGGGAGAACATGGATCAAAAGATGGAGGCGCACAAGGAGACAACACAAAAATCGCTTAACGAGATGAATCAACGGGTAGATGCACTCACAAAGGAATCACAAAATTTGCATAAAGAAATGCAGAAGAATATGGGTCAACAGATGGATGCCCATAAGGAGGCAACACAAAAATTGCTTAAAGAAATGAATCAACAGTTAGATGCCCTTACAAAGGAAACACGAGAACTGCTTAAAGAAATGCAGGAGACGATGGATCAACACATGGAATCCCATGAGGAGGAAACACAAAAATCGCTCAGAGAAATGCAGGAGAACGTGGGTCATCAGGAAGAAATCCTGAAAGAGGTAATGCAAAAATACCTTAAAGAAATACAGGAAAATACAAACAAACAAGTGAAGGATCTCAGCAAATCCATCCAGGAACTAAAAAAGGAAGTAGAAACAACTAAGAAATCACAAAGGGAGACAACTTTGGAGATAGAAAACCTTGGGAAGAAATCAGGAGTCATAGATGCAAACATCAACAATAGAATACAAGAGATGGAAGAAAGAATCTCAGGTGCTGAAGATTCCATAGAAAGCATCGACTCAACAGTCAAAGAAAATGCAAAATGCAAAAAACGCGTAACCCAAAACATCCAGGAAATCCAGGACACAATGAGAAGACCAAACCTAAGGATTATAGGTATAGATGAGAGTGAAGATTTGCAACTTAAAGGGCCAGTAAACATCTTCAACAAAATTATGGAGGAAAACTTCCCTAACTTAAAGAGAGAGATGCCGATGAACGTACAAGAAGCCTACAGAACTCCAAACAGACTGGACCAGAACAGAAATACCTCCCGTCACATAATAATCAAAACACCGAATGTTCTAAACAAAGAAAGAATACTAAATGCAGTAAGAGAAAAGGGCCAAGTAACATACAAAGGAAGACCTATCCGAATCACATCAGACTTCTCACCAGAGACTATGAAAGCCAGAAAATCCTGGGCAGATCTCATGCAGACACTAAGAGAGCACAAATGCCAGCCTAGACTACTATACCCAGCAAAACTCTCAATCACCATAGATGGAGAGACCAAGATATTCCATGATAAAACCAAATTTTCACAATATCTTTCCACAAATCCAGCCCTGCAAAGGATAATAGGTGGAAACCTCCAATACAGGGAGAGAAACAACACCCTGGAAAAAATGAGATAATAACCTTCTTGAATCAAACCCAAAAGTAGATAACCACTCAAACATAAAGATAGCGTCAAGAATGGCAGATGGCAATAATCACTATGCCTTAATCTCTCTTAATATCAATGGTCTCAATTCCCCAATTAAAAGACATAGACTAGCAGACTGGATACGTAAACAGGACCCAGCATTTTGCTGCATGCAGGAAACGCACCTCAGTGTCAAAGACAAACACTACCTCAGAGTAAAAGGCTGGAAAACAATTTCACAAGCAAATGGCCCCAAGAAACGAGGTGCAGTAGCCATCCTAATATCGGATAAAATTGATTTTCAACCTAAAGTCATCAAAAAAGACACAGAAGGACACTACATACTGATCAAGGGAAAAATCTACCATCAAGAACTCTCAATTCTGAATATCTATGCTCCAAATGCAAGGGCACCTTCATTCGTAAAAGAAAGTTTACTAAAACTCAAAGCACACATTGCACCGCACACAATAATAGTGGGTGACTTCAACACCCCGCTCTCTGAAATGGATCGTTCAGGAAAGCAGAAACTAAACAGGGACACAGTGAATCTAATTGAAGCCTTGGACCAAATGGAACTAACTGATATATATAGAACATTTCATCCTAGAGCTAAAGAATACACCTTCTTCTCAGCTCCTCATGGTACCTTCTCCAAAATTGACCATATAATTGGTCACAAATCAGACCTCAACAGATACAAGAAGATAGAAATAATCCCATGCCTCCTATCAGATCACTATGGAATAAGGGTGGTCTTCAATGGCAACAAAAACAAAAGAAAACCCACGTACACATGGAGGCTGAACAATGCTCTACTCAATGATAACTTGGTCAAGGTGGAAATAAAGAAAGAAATCAAAGACTTTTTGAAAGTTAATGAAAATGAAGGCACAACATACCCTAATTTATGGGACACAATGAAAGCAGTGCTAAGAGGAAAATTCATAGCCCTGAGTGCCGCCAAAAAGAAACGGGAGACAGCATACACTAACAGCTTAATGGCACACCTGAAAGCCCTGGAACATAAAGAAGCAAATACACCAAAGAGGAGTAGAAGGCAGGATATCATCAAACTCAGGGCTGAAATCAATCAAGTAGAAACAAATAAAACCATACAAAGAATCAACAAAACGAGGAGTTGGTTCTTTGAGAAAATCAACAAGATAGAAAAGCCCTTAGCCAGACAAACCAGAGGGCACAGAGATAGTATCCAAATTAATAAAATCAGAAACGAAAAGGGAGAGATAACAACAGAAACTGAGGAAATTCAAAAAATCATCAGATCCTACTACAAAAACCTGTATTCAACACAACTAGAAAATCTTGAGGAAATGGACAATTTCCTTGACAGATACCAAGTACCAAAATTAAATCAGGATCAAATAGACCATCTAAACCGTCCTATAACCCCTGAAGAAATAGAAGTTGTCATTGGAAGTCTTCCAACCAAAAAAAGCACAGGTCCAGATGGTTTTAGTGCAGAATTCTATCAGACCTTCAAAGAAGACCTAACACCAATACTCTTCAAACTGTTCCACAAAATAGAAACAGAAGGAACACTACCCAACTCGTTCTATGAAGCCACAATTACACTAATACCAAAAGCACACAAAGATCCGACAAAGAAAGAGAATCTCAGGCCAATCTCTCTTATGAATATCGATGCAAAAATACTCAATAAAATTCTTGCCAACCGAATCCAAGAACACATCAAAACGATCATTCACCACGATCAAGTAGGCTTCATCCCAGGGATGCAGGGATGGTTCAATATAAGGAAATCCATCAATGTAATCCACTACATAAACAATCTCAAAGAAAAAAACCACATGGTCATCTCATTAGATGCTGAGAAAGCATTTGACAAAATTCAGCATCCTTTCATGCTAAAGGTCTTGGAAAGATCAGGAATTCAAGGCCCATATCTAAACATAGTAAAAGCAATTTACAGCAAACCAGTAGCCAGCATCAATCTAAATGGAGAGAAACTTGAAGCAATCCCACTAAAATCAGGGACTAGACAAGGCTGCCCTCTCTCCATATCTTTTCAATATAGTACTTGAAGTTCTAGCTAGAGCAATTAGACAACAAAAAGAGGTCAAAGGGATACAAATTGGAAAGGAAGAAGTCAAACTATCACTATTTGCAGACGATATGATAGTATACATAAGCGACCCAAAGAACTCCACCAGAGAACTCCTACAGCTGATAAACGACTTCAGCAAAGTGGCCGGATATAAAATCAACTCAAGCAAGTCAGAAGCCTTCCTATACTCAAAGGATAAGCAGGCTGAGAAAGAAGTAAGAGAAATAATATCCTTTACGATAGCCACAAACCATATTAAGTATCTTGGTGTGACTCTAACCAATCAAGTGAAAGATCTGTATGACAAGAACTTCAAGTCTCTGAAGAAAGAAATTGAAGAAGACCTCAGAAGATGGAAAAATCTGCCATGCTCATGGATTGGCAGGATTAATATAGTAAAAATGACCATCTTACCAAAAGTAATACACAGATTCAATGCAATCCCCATCAAAATCCCAACTCAATTCTTCATAGAGTTAGAAAGAGCAATTCAAAAATTCATCTGGAATAACAGAAAACCCAGAATAGCTAAAACTATTCTCAAGAGTAAAAGAACCTCTGGGGGAATCAGTATCCCGGACCTCAAGCTGTACTACAGAGCAATAGTGTTAAAAACTGCATGGTATTGGTACAGTAACAGACATGTAGATCAATGGAACAGAATTGAAGACCCAGAAATGAATCCACATTCCTATGGTCACTTGATCTTTGACAAAGGAGCTAAAACCATCCAGTGGAAAAAAGATAGCCTTTTCAACAAATGGTGCTGACTCAGCTGGAGGTCAACATGCAGAAGAATGCAAATTGACCCATCCTTATCTCCTTGCACTAAGCTCAATTCTAAGTGGATCAAAGATCTCCACATAAAACCAGACACACTGAAACTAATAGAAGGGAAACTAGGGAAGAACCTTGAACGTATGGGCACAGGGGAGAATTTCCTGAACAGAACTCCAATAGCTTATGCTCTAAGATCAAGAATAGACAAATGGGACCTCATTAAATTACAAAGTTTTTGCAAGGCAAAAGACACCATCAAAAAGACAAAGCGGCAACCAACTAACTGGGAAATGATCTTTACCAACCTTACATCCGACAGAGGGCTAATATCCAAGATATACAAAGAACTCAAGAAGTTAAACTCCAGAGAGGCAAGTAACCCTATTAAAAAATGGGGTACAGAGCTACACAAAGAGTTCTCACCTGAAGAATATCTAATGGCTGAGAAGCACCTAAAGAGATGTTCATCATCCTTAGTCATTAGGGAAATGCAAATCAAAACAACCCTGAGATTCCATCTCACACCAGTCAGGATGGCTAAGATCAAAAACACAGGAGACAGCAGTTGTTGGCGAGGATGTGGAGAAAGAGGAACACTCCTCCACTGCTGGTGGAATTGCAAGCTGGTACAACCACTCTGGCGGTTCCTCAGAAAACTGGGCATGACACTCCCGGAGGATCCGGCTATACTACTCCTGGGCATATACCCAGAGACTTTACCTGCATGCAATAAGGACACATGCTCCACTATATTCATAGCAGCCTTATTTATAATAGCCAGAAGCTGGAAAGAACCCAGATGTCCCTCAACGGAGGAATGGATTCAGAAGATGTGGTATATTTACACAATGGAATACTACTCTGCAATTAAAAACAATGAAATCACGAAATTCCTAGGCAAATGGTCAGAACTTGAAAATATCATCCTAAGTGAGGTAACCCAATCACAAAAGAACACACATGGTATGCAGTCACTGATAAGGGGATATTGACCCAGAATCTCAGAATACCCTAGACACAATCAGCATATCAATAGATTTCTAAAAAGATGGAAGGAGAGACCCCTGGTCCTGGAAAGACTGGATGTAGGGGAACGCCGGGACAGAGAAACGAGAGGGGGTTGAATGGAGAAAAGAGGGAGGGAAGGGGGCTTATGGGACTTTCGGGGAGGGAGGAAACGGGAAAGGGGAAGTGATTTGGAATGTAAATTAAAAAAATAAAATAAAAAAAAAAGAGTTGAAGACATCATTATGAAGTATGGTTTAGTTGAATAAAAATACAGATAAATAAACACACTAAATACCTACACGTATAAACATGGTTTGGTACATATCGTGTACTTTCTGGCTATGTCAAAGCAATGATGCTCTGTTAGAAAGGACAGCATCTGGTGCATAGATCTTGGCTTCTAAAGCCATAACTTAGGGAAAGGTACCCATACTCCTTGGAGAAAACAGCTGATTCTAGGGCTGGGTAACAATATAGATGAGCATACAGCAAAACCCCACAGCATGAGTCTAATAGTAGGAGAAATTATCAGAAAAGCCAATATTGGGATATTATACAAGGTTGTTGCTAAAATTCCTTCCCAGGGGAGACAATGTTTATCCTTTGCCTAATGTCCCAATGACAAAGCAAGACACAATTTCACCAGACTTTACTCTAGAGAACCAATTAGTTTATTGGGATTCCTTACTGAGCACAAGTGAATGGTTACTGACAAAGGTTTGGTTATTCCTTTCCACAACAGGTGACATCTAGAAGCCTTTATTCAGTAGGAATAAGGGCTTCCACATAGTCGTAGCTATACAGATGAAGCCTCTCTCCTCTAGTCTTCTTCTACTTGTATATTCTAGCCCTTCCACAAGGAGATCATGTGCAATTAAGGTAGAATTGCATACTAGTGGTAGGAATGCTAGATTCTAAAGTGAGGGGTCTAGGGACTCTCTCCACCCCTCCACAGGGAAGGTGTGAACAGTTAACAAAAACAGCTAGGAGGATTGTTTTGTAAGGTCAAAAGGTTTTGTAAGGTACACGTGTAGCTGAACTTCACAATATAGCTACAGCTTGACTTTTGAGGACAGTCACTGACAAGAGGCTATATTATTGGAACACTTCAAAATCTTTAGTAATGGAAAACAAGAAAAGTATCCCATACCAGAAACATCATGGAAATATAGTAACTAAGTGCAATGTGAGGTCCTAAATTTAAACCTGAAACAAAAAAAGTGGAAGGGTAAAAATTAATGAAATATGTTTACATAATGTGGGTATTTTTAAGATGTTAAAAATAGGAGAAAGTAAATCAGTGTGGTTATCATCTTATTACTTACAGGCCTATCATCTTAATCACTCAGAAGGCAGAGGGAAGAGGATCAAGGGCAGTCTGGGCCACATAGCAAGATTTTGTTGCAAAACACTCAGCTACAACAAAGAAAAACAAACAAAAATCCCCACAAAATTTGGAGCAATTGGGCAAAGGTGTCCAGAAATATTCTTCATTATTTTAGAAACTTTTCTGTAAGTGTAAAATTACCTCAAAATGTTTATTTGTAGAAATGTGATTCATGTTACATGGCTGCCTCGTTTAAAAGTCTTTAAGTGTCTCTTGCACACAGTTCTTCCTAAAGGGAGGCCACCCCTAATCTTTTCTTCAAGGGAAACCACCCCTAAGCTTCTATCCCTTAGCATCCAGCCTTTTCACCATGACTTAACTGTATTCCATTCACAGCATGCTGAATTATTTGAAACCCTCTTATCCATCTATTTTATTCTCAACCACGAGTTCTGTGAATTCAGATTTTTACTTATTTTGTTTGTTTCTCTCACCCCACCATCTTGCTGGTACCAAGTACTTGAAGAGCTACAAAATGATTTTGTGATGCTTCTGAAATTGTCTTTCTCTCTGTAAAATTTCTTCCTTTCTTCTTTCTTCCTTTCCTCCTTTCTTCCTTTCCTCCTTTCTTTCTTTCTTTCTTTCTTTCTTTCTTTCTTTCTTTCTTTCTTTCTTTCTTTCTTTCTTTCTTTCTCTCTTCCTTCCTTCCTTTTTTCTTTCAATCACCCCTTCCTTTCTTTCTTTTTTAAAACAGGGTCTTATGTTGCCCAAAATGACCTCAAAACCGTCTCTGTCACTGAGGATGACCTTGAACTCCTTGTCCTCTAGTCTCTATCTTCTAGCTACTGAGATGATGGACATGTGCCATTAATGTCACTGAAACTCCCATTTTTCTTTGAGATCACAACCCAAGCTGTTAAAAACCAGAAGAGAAAGGTAGAGAGTGCAGGTTGTTGTTGCCAGGGGCCTTGAGAAGCCAGGCATCTTGCACAGTCTCTTAAATTCATGCTTCAGAGAAAGGCAATTTCTGGTTGGAAAAGAGGAGCATTTGAAGTTAAGGTTTATCCTAGATGACTCAGAAGAGCCTGGAGGAGCTTGTTCGAAATACTGATATCCCTGGGCCTGTGGAAATTCTGAATTGCTACTGTCTTGGGTTTGTACTTCAGGATACTGGCATTTCTTATCAAGCTCTTTCAGGTGATTCTGTTGCATAGCCATGATTGAGAACTATCTGTCTAAGAAGACCTATAGAAAGGAAGGAAAATAAGAAACATGCACTGAAAGTGAGGAAATGGGTCTTTTTGGTTACTAGAAAGTCACCCTGAGTAGAGGGAAGGCACACAGTATTTCTATGGTACTAGATGTAAGACAGTCGATAACTCACTATGATCAGAAGGCAGGCAAGATTGAAAATGATTATTCTAGATCTGTCATGGACCTCAAAGTTGCCTGAAAAGATCTCAGGGTAAATGACATTTGGACATGAGAGGAATGCACTTTTATAGAGTATGTAGGGCCCAAATGAACCCTTGATTTATTTAGATCCATAGGGCAAAAGTGCTGCCTTTCTCTAAGTGTGGCACTTGCTCTGATTCATCCAAAATGCCAAGTGTGTGCATGGGCAAGCGTGTGGATGCACTGTGCACACGTGTGTGTGTGTGTGTGTGTGTGTGTGTGTGTGTGTGTGTGTGTGAGAGAGAGAGAGAGAGAGAGAGAGAGATCCCAGCATCATGTTCTTACTGCTCAATTACATTTAACATTTTAATATAAAAATGTGATAAAGTACCACACACATTGTATCCCTGCCATAATTTGGATGTTGAATGGGGGTAAAGAGTAATAAAGTATATACAAATTATCAAGAAGCAATATTCAGCTGCTATATGGAATAGAACAATGCTCTATCATTTTTCAAGCAAATACCTGGAACTGTACACCATCATATCAAAGGAAATAAGACAAACTTAAACATTGCATGTGCACCCTCATATATAGAGTCTCCATTTACATAAGCATTCATACATCCATATGACATGACAGTAGGAGGGGGACATTTTGGGAAAAGGAAAAGAAGTATCAGGACGATGACAGGAGAGTACAACAGAAGTGAATATGGTCACAACATTTGACGTACTTGAATAAAACTCTCATTATGAAACCTATTATTTTCTACAATAATATATGCTAATATTTTTCTTTAATTTTGAAATTTTATCTTTACCTTTTCTTATTTTTTAAGAAGTTCATACGTCATTACAATGAAATATGATCCCATCTACTCCTTTCTCCTCCTCTAACTGTTCTCATAAGATTATGCCCCCTCCAAAATTCTTGTCCTTTTATTTTTTTTAATAAGCCACTAAGACCTTTTAGTGAAATCCATATGTTCATAGAGGGTGGGACATTAGTGGATCAAGAAAACCTACTGGGGGCTGGTTAAGAGCACTGACTGCTCTTCCAGAGGTCCTGAGTTCAATTCCCAGCCACCACATGGTAGCTCACAAACATCTGTAATGGGATGGATGCTCTCTTCTGGTGTGTGTTTGAAGACAGCGACAGTGTACTTATAAAAAATGAAATAAATAAATAATTCTTAAAAGAAAGAAAGAAAACCGACCAGTACCCATATCTTCACTCGGGAATGATGCTTCCTCTCCCAGCAACAACCCACTGCCAATAGCTCATTAGCATGGGTTGGGGCCTGGAGACCATCTACCTCGTCTATGCTGGGCTTTTTGCTGGCTTGATCAATAACATATTTTAGAATTTCATAAAATGTATTTTGATCACATTCACTCCTTATATCTATCTTCTCCTAGATCCATTCTCATCTCTTACCCATCCCTACACAACTTCATGTCTGTTTTTGCTAGTATGAAAATTTGATTTTGACTTTACTAAATGATATATGTACACTGGAAGAAGTGCAGGGAAGTAATTTTTATTAATTCTTTAAAAGTTTCACATAGCATGTTCTAATCTTATTTACTCCCCCTCCCCACAACTCTCCCAAGATTCATTCATTGTGTTCTCTTATTTTTTTTTTAAACAAAAATCCTCATCAGTTCCAATCTTTACTATCCAAATACTCCTGGAGTGAGGTCAACTTACACATATTTTCCTCTTCCCAAAAAACTCTATTCTAACCTTCATGTGTTTATTTTATGCTCTGCTACCTTTGATTACAATTATTTATATTAGCATGGAAGGTTATTTACTTGAGCAAAGGGCAGGTTACGAGTGGCTACACCATTAAGGAATATAATTTTCTCCGTCCAGCAACTAGTAACAGCCAATAAGTCATCAGGGATAAATGGAGCCTCGTGGTCCCCTCTCTCATCTATGATGCAATGTTGATGACCTTGGTCTTATGCAAGTAACCATGGCTACTAAGTTCATGAGTGCAATGTCTACATAAGGTCCAGGAGACAGTGTTTCCCACCTCTCCTCCCCATCCTCTAGTTCGTGCATTCATTCTTTTAGCTCTGCCTTCCACTTCAGGCTCCCAGAGCCTTCCTGAGGTTGATCCCTCATTAGTCAGCTACTCTCATCACTTTGTCCATTTATGAGTGTCTGTATTAACCACTGCTCACTGAAAAAAGAAACTTCTCTTATCTGGGTTGAAAGCAGTACTGATCTAGAGGCATAGACATAAATATTTAAAACACAGTTAATATTCATTTAGTAAAACATCAGTATTAGCTTCCCTACTAGGACCTAAGACCTCCCCAGGCATAGGCTTTTGACTATATTCAACTGTGCTGAGCTTTGTACTTTAAAATGTTCTAATGTTCTGATTCCATGTATTTAACTGTGAATGGCAGAACTTATTTCCTTTAAAAGTGTGTATCATATTTCATTGACTATATAAATTACATTTTCTTTTCCCATTCATCAATTGACAGACATAAAGTTGACTCCATAGTTTAGCTATTTTTGACTAATGTGGAAATGAATACGGTACCAGGGAAGGCATTTATTCTAATTTCTGGATTCTTCTCCTTTGGGTCCATTCTAGGTTTGTTGGATCGTGTGATTACTAGCTGTTTAGCTTTTCTAAGGACCCTCCACACTGTGCTATACTAAGTAAACTACGCACAAAAGGCAAATCCTGTAAGATTTCTCTCTGAGGTAGTGTCATCTCACAGAACAGGGAGTAGAGCGATGATTACCATAGACATGGAAAATGCAAGTTGACAGATGAAAGTAGAGACACATGTCCACAAGGCACAAAGTCACAGACATGAGGGATAAATTGTGACCATCTACTGTGCCCCAGAATGACCACTCTGAATAGGAATATATACTGTGATTTCAAAATTGCTGAAAGTGGTGTTAATGTTCTCACCATAAAAGGCTAATGAGGTGATAGACATATTAATTAGCATCGCTCTACCATGTACACGTAGACAATTTTAAATCTATTTTATTTGGTTTGTGTTGTGTATGTGTGAGTGTATGTGAGTATGGGAGAGAGCATGTACTTGTGAGCTCATATGGAAGCCATAAACTCCCTCAGGGCTAGAGTTAGACATATTCATGGGATCCCCAGCTTGCTACATGTGTACTGGGTTCCAAACTGTTATCCCCATGATTTTTTTTAGCAAGTCCTCTTAACTGCTACCCTTACCATGGATAATCATCATTTGCTAGTTAAGAATCATCGATGTTCTCTACTCCCCCACTTCATCCCTCTATTCTCATCCTCAACCCTTCCCTACCTAACCTCCTCCCTCCATCAACCCCCAATATATAATCCACTTCTCCTTCACAGTGAGATTCAAGAATCTCCTCTGGGCCTTCTTTGTTTCTTAGCTTCTTTGGGTCTGTGATTTGTAGCATGACTATCCCACACATTTTGGCTAATATCCACTTATAAGCAATCTTTCTGGGATGTGTGTTTTTCTGAGTCTGGGTTACCTCATTCAGGAAGATATTTTCTAGTTCCATACATTTGCTTCAAAATTTCATGATGTCTTTGTTTTTAATAGTGGAATAGTATTTCATTGTGTAAATGTACAACTTTTTCTTTATCCCTTCTTCTGTTGAGGGACATCTGGGTTGTTTCCAGTTTCTGGCTATTATGAATAAGGCTGCTATGAACCTAGTAGAGTAAGTGTCCTTGTGGTATGGTGGGGCATCTTTTGGATATAGCTGGGTCTTGAGGTGGTACTATTTCCAGTTTTCTGAGAAACCCCCAAATTGATTTCCACAGTAGGTATACAAATTTACAGTTCCACGAGAAGTGGAGGAGTGTTCCCCTTTCTCCACATCCTCACCAGTATAAGCTATGGCTTGAGTTTTTGATCTTAGCCATTCCAATGGGCATAAGATGGACTCTCATATACATTTTCCCCCCAGGACATTGAACATTTCTTTAAATGCTTCTTGGCCATTAGAGATTCTTCTATCAAGAATTCTCTGTTTAGATCTGTATACTATTTTTAATTGGGTTATTTGATTTGTCAGTGTCTAATTTCTTGAGTTCTTTATATATTTTGGATATCAGCCCTAGCATACCTGTCCTCTGAGAAGCTTCACTCAGCAGCTGATGAAAACAGATTCAGAGACCAACAGCCAAACATTGAGTGGATCTCAGGGAATCTTGTGAAAGAGGGGGAGGAAGGGCTGGAGGAATCAGAGAGGTCAAAGATACCACAAAAAAACATACAGAATCAACTAACTTGGGCCCATAGGACCACACAAAGACTGAACCACCAACCAAAAAGGAATGCATGGGACAGACCCAGGTTCCCTATACATAAATAACAGATGTAGACTCCGCAATCTTTGCTCCAGTGACCGGGAAGTTGGGACTGCCAGGCTCGGAGACAGACAGGCATAATATCGCTTGGGTCTCAGGCGGCTTGTGTGTACGCTGCTCCCAAGAGCTGGGCAGATCTGCAGTAACCAGCATGCCAGCTCTGCTGTGGGACTTCTGGACGTCCCCTTCCCCCCCCCCACTCTGGGAGAGATCACACACCCCTGCACAGGGCAGGAGCCTACCAGCCTCCCTTTGGCGACCTCTGCTCCAGGAATCCACTACGCTGAGCCTTTGGATGTGCAGGGACTCCCCAATATAACATCACTTGGGGCAAGGCACATCAGGGCACCAAAGTCACTCAGGAGCAGGTCAGGCCACAGAAATCGGTGCCAGGGGAATCCTGGTAATACAGGGGGGGCAGAAATAGCTTTGCAGGCTCACAGGAGGTCCAACCAACAGCCAGTGACAGCAGGACCAACTAACATCAGAGGTAACCAGATGGCAAAAGGCAAACGTAGGAACTTTATTAACAGAAATCAAAGTAATATGGAACCATCCGAACCCAACTCTCCAACAGCAGCAAGTCCTGGATACCCCACCACACCCGAAAGACAAGATCTGGATTTAAAATCACTTCTCATGATGCTATTAGAGGATCACAAGATGGACACAAATAAATCTAATAAAGAATTACAGGAGACCATGAATCAACGGTTAGAAGCCCTTACAAAGGAAACACAAAAATCGCTTAGAGAAATGCAGGAGAACATGGATCAAAAGATGGAGGCCCACAAGGAGACAACACAAAAATCGCTTAAAGAAATGAATCAACGGATAGATGCACTCACAAAGGAATCACAAAAATTGCATAAAGAAATGCAGAAGAATATGGGTCAACAGACGGATGCCCATAAGGAGGCAACACAAAAATTGCTTAAAGAAATGAATCAACGGATAGATGCCCTTACAAAGGAAACACGAGAACTGCTTAAAGAAATGCAGGAGACGATGGATCAACAGATGGAATCCCATGAGGAGGAAACACAAAAATCGCTCAGAGAAATGCAGGAGAACGTGGGTCATCAGGCAGAAATCCTGAAAGAGGTAATGCAAAAATACCTTAAAGAAATACAGGAAAATACAAACAAACAAGTGAAGGATCTCAGCAAATCCATCCAGGAACTAAAAAAGGAAGTAGAAACAACTAAGAAATCACAAAGGGAGACAACTTTGGAGATAGAAAACCTTGGGAAGAAATCAGGAGTCATAGATGCAAACATCAACAATAGAATACAAGAGATGGAAGAAAGAATCTCAGGTGCTGAAGATTCCATAGAAAGCATCGACTCAACAGTCAAAGAAAATGCAAAATGCCAGCCTAGACTACTATACCCAGCAAAACTCTCAATCACCATAGATGGAGAGACCAAGGTATTCCATGATAAAACCAAATTTTCACAATATCTTTCCACAAATCCAGCCCTGCAAAGGATAATAGGTTGAAACCTCCAATACAGGGAGAGAAACAACACCCTGGAAAAAATGAGATAATAACCTTCTTGAATCAAACCCAAAAGTAGATAACCACTCAAACATAAAGATAGCGTCAAGAATGGCAGATGGCAATAATCACTATGCCTTAATCTCTCTTAATATCAATGGTCTTAATTCCCCAATAAAAAGACATAGACTAGCAGACTGGATATGTAAATAGGACCCAGCATTTTGCTGCATGCAGGAAACGCACCTCAGTGTCAAAGACAAACACTACCTCAGAGTAAAAGGCTGGAAAACAATTTTACAAGCAAATGGCCCCAAGAAATGAGGTGGAGTAGCCATCCTAATATCAGATAAAATTGATTTTCAACCTAAAGTCATCAAAAAAGACACAAAAGGACACTACATACTGATCAAGGGAAAAATCCACCAACAAGAACTCTCAATTCTGAATATCTATGCTGCAAATGCAAGGGCACCCTCATTCATAAAAGAAACTTTACTAAAGCTCAAAGCACACATCGCACCTCACACAATAATAGTGGGTGACTTCAACACCCCGCTCTCTGAAATGGATCATTCAGGAAAGCAGAAACTAAACAGGGACACAGTGAATCTAATTGAAGCCTTGGACGAAATGGAACTAACAGATATATATATAGAACATTACATCCTAGAGCTAAAGAATACACCTTCTTCTCAGCACCTCATGGTACCTTCTCCAAAATTGACCATATAATTGGTCACAAATCAGGCCTCAACAGATATAAGAAGATAGAACTAATCCCATGCCTCCTATCAGATCACTATGGAATAAGGGTGTTCTTCAATGGCAACAAAAACAACAGAAAACCCACATACACATGGAGGCTGAACAATGCTCTACTCAATGATAACTTGGTCAAGGTCGAAATAAAGAGAGAAATCAAAGACTTTTTGGAATTTAATGAAAATGAAGGCACAAGATACCCTAATTTATGGGACACAATGAAAGCAGTGCTAAAAGGAAAATTCATAGCCCTGATGCCGCCAAAAAGAAACGGGAGACAGCATACACTAACATCTTAATGGCACACCTGAAAGCCCTGGAACAAAAAGAAGCAAATACACCAAAGAGGAGTAGAAGTCAGGAAATCATCAAACTCAGGGCTGAAATCAATCAAGTAGAAACAAATAAAACCATACAAAGAATCAACAAAATGAGGAGTTGGTTCTTTGAGAAAATCAACAAGATAGATAAGCCCTTAGCCAGACTAACCAGAGGGCACAGAGATAGTATCCAAATTAATAAAATCAAAAACAAAAAGGGAGATATAACAACAGAAACTGAGGAAATTCAAAAAATCATCAGATCCTACTACAAAAACCTGTATTCAACACAACTAGAAAATCTCAAGGAAATGGACAATTTCCTTGACAGATACCAAATACCAAAATTAAATCAGGATCAAATAGACCATCTAAACAGTCCTATAAGCCCTGAAGAAATAGAAGTTGTCATTGGAAGTCTTCCAACCAAAAAAAGCACAGGTCCAGATGGTTTTAGTGCAGAATTCTATCAGACCTTCAAAGAAGACCTAACACCAATACTCTTCAAACTGTTCCACAAAATAGAAACAGAAGGAACACTACCCAACTCGTTCTATGAAGCCACAATTACACTAATACCAAAAGCACACAAAGATCCGACAAAGAAAGAGAATCTCAGGCTAATCTCTCTTATGAATATCGATGCAAAAATAATCAATAAAATTCTTGCCAACCGAATCCAAGAACACATCAAAACGATCATTCACTACAATCAAGTAGGCTTCATCCCAGGGATGCAGGGATGGTTCAATATAAGGAAATCCATCAATGTAATCCACTATATAAACAATCTCAAAGAAAAAAACCACATGGTCATCTCATTAGATGCTGAGAAAGCATTTGACAAAATTCAGCATCCTTTCATGCTAAAGGTCTTGGAAAGATCAGGAATTCAAGGCCCATATCTAAACATAGTGAAAGCAATTTACAGCAAACCGGTAGCCAGCATCAATCTAAATGGAGAGAAACTTGAAGCAATCCCACTAAAATCAGGGACTAGACAAGGCTGCCCTCTCTCTCCATATCTTTTCAATATAGTACTTGAAGTTCTAGCTAGAGCAATTAGACAACAAAAAGAGGTCAAAGGGATACAAATTGGAAAGGAAGAAGTCAAACTATCACTATTTGCAGACGATATGATAGTATACTTAAGCGACCCAAAGAACTCCACCAGAGAACTCCTACAGCTGATAAACGACTTCAGCAAAGTGGCTGGATATAAAATCAACTCAAGCAAGTCAGTAGCCTTCCTATACTCAAAGGATAAGCAGGCTGAGAAAGAAGTAAGAGAAATGATACCCTTCATGATAGCCACAAACCATATAAAGTATCTTGGCATGACTCTAACCAAACAAGTGAAAGATCTGTATGACAAGAACTTCAAGTCTCTGAAGAAAGAAATTGAAGAAGACCTCAGAAGATGGAAAAATCTGCCATGCTCATGGATTGGCAGGATTAATATAGTGAAAATGACCATCTTACCAAAAGTAATATACAGATTCAATGCAATCCCCATCAAAATCCCAACTCAATTCTTCATAGAGTTAGAAAGAGCAATTCAAAAATTCATCTGGAATAACAGAAAACCCAGGATAGCTAAAACTATTCTCAAGAGTAAAAGAACCTCTGGGGGAATCAGTATCCCGGATCTCAAGCTGTACTACAGAGCAATAGTGTTAAAAACCGCATGGTATTGGTACAGTGACAGGCAATTAGATCAATGGAACAGAATTGAAGACCCAGAAATGAATCCACACTCCTATGGTCACTTGATCTTTGACAAAGGAGCTAAAACCATCCAGTGGAAAAAAGATAGCCTTTTCAACAAATGGTGCTGGCTCAACTGGAGGTCACCATGCAGAAGAATGCGAATTGACCCATTCTTATCTCCTTGCACTAAGCTCAATTCCAAGTGGATCAAGGACCTCCACATATAACCAGACACACTGAAACTAATAGAAAGGAAACTAGGGAAGAACCTTGAACATATGGGCACAGGGGAAAATTTCCTGAACAGAACTCCAATAGCTTATGCTCTAAGATCAAGAATAGACAAATGGGACCTCATTAAATTACAAAGTTTTTGCAAGGCAAAAGACACTGTCAAAAAGACTAAGCGGCAACCAACTAACTGGGAAATGATCTTTACCAACCCTACATCCGACAGAGGGCTAATATCCAATATATACAAAGAACTCAAGAAGTTAAACTCCAGAGAGGCAAGTAACCCTATTAAAAAATGGGCTACAGAGCTAAACAAAGAGTTCTCTCCTGAAGAATATCTAATGGCTGAGAAGCACCTAAAGAGATGTTCATCATCCTTAGTCATTAGGGAAATGCAAATCAAAACAACCCTGAGATTCCATCTCACACCAGTCAGAATGGCTAAGATCAAAAACACAGGAGACAGCAGTTGTTGGCGAGGATGTGGAGAAAGAGGAACACTCCTCCACTGCTGGTGGAATTGCAAGCTGGTACAACCACTCTGGAAAGCAGTCTGGTGGTTCCTCAGAAAACTGGGCATGACACTCCCGGAGGATCCGGCTATACCACTCCTGGGCATATACCCAGAGGCTTCCCCTGCATGCAATAAGGACACATGCTCCACTATGTTCATAGCAGCCTTATTTATAATAGCCAGAAGCTGGAAAGAACCCAGATGTCCCTCAACGGAGGAATGGATTCAGAAGATGTGGTATATTTACACAATGGAATACTACTCTGCAATTAAAAACAATGAATTCACGAAATTCCTAGGCAAATGGTCAGAACTTAAAAATATCATCCTTAGTGAGGTAACCCAATCACAAAAGAACACACATGGTATGCAGTCACTGATAAGGGGATATTAACCCAGAATCTTGGAATACCCTAGACACAATTCGCATATCAATAGATTTCTAGGAAGATGGAAGGAGAGACCCCTGGTCCTGGAAAGCCTGGATGTAGGGGAACGGCAGGACAGAGAAATGAGAGGGGGTTGAATGGAGAAAAGAGGGAAGGAAGGGCCTTATGGGACTTTCGGGGAGGGAGGAAACAGGAAAGGGGAAATGATTTGGAATGTAAATAAAAAAAACTTAGAAAATAAAATAAAAATAAATAACAGATGTACACTTGGTCTTCATGTGGAGCCCCTAACAACTGGAACAAGGGCTGTCTCTGACTCTGCTACCTGCCTTTAGGTCCCTTTCCCCTAACTGGGCTGTCTTGTCCAGCCTCAATAGGAGAAGATGCCCCTATTCCTACTGCAACTTGATATGTTATGTGTTAATATCCGTGGGAAGCCTCCCCTTCTCTGAAGAGAAAGGAAGAAGTAGATGGGGGAGGGGAAGAGAGGGGGGACTTTGAGGAGAGGAAAATGCAAATTTAATTAATTAATTAATGAACAATGGTTATGGTTTACATCCAATTAAAGGACTAAACAGAAAAAAAAACTAATGAAAACAAATTAAATGCATTAATCCTACATTAACTTCTTACCTTCTGACATTCTCAAAACTTCTTTTTCCCAGCCTTTAGTGGTTACAGTATCTAGCTTCCACTCTCCAATTAGAGAAGCCTATAACTGCAGATACGGAACTCCTCATATCCACCTGTTTTCCCTTCTGGAAAATTGCCATTGTCAACAGAAGGAGTTTCTGACGCAGAAACAAAATGGTACTACCTGTCACCTGACTTCTTTAAAGGCAGTTTGGGGCCAGACTAGAAGGCAGCAGAAAAATCTCTGCTGGTCCTTCTCTCTAATCCAGAGCCTGCTTCCCTAGGGTCCTGAGGAATCCTCACTTTCCTGGGTCTTGGAGTTTTGGTGCCTTCTCACAAGTGCAGCCTTGGGATTATCCCAGGTAATGAACTGCCTCCCCATCCCATGATAGGAATTGCTTCTTATGATTTGATCCCCCACTTGCCCACTACATAACTAGATTTCAATAAACTTCACTTTGATCCCAAGCTTATTATAAAGTACAGAGTGCCCTGACTCATTTGCCACTGTGTTTGAACTACCTTATGGGCCTGCAGTTTGTACCAAACATCTGCTTTCTTGAAGAAAAAAAAAATATGGTTTTTCTAAACGGGGATATAAGTGAGTTTTCTTATAATGAAATGATCTTGCTTTAAATCTTTAGCCATAGAACTTTTTTGAAGTAAACAACTGAATGCTTATGTGAAATTGTCATGACTTGATTTTCAGTGGTGAGAGGAAGCAGTGATGCTGCACACCAAACGCTATTCAGGGACAGCAAGTAATTCCATTTCGGGAAGCTCCCTGACTTTCCTAACGAGGTTAGCACTCTAGACACATGAAAAGACAATACATCTGGGACTAGTGGATTTCTGCCAAGTGGTCTCACATGTTGCTTCCTTTTAGTCTCAGTCTACTTCTGAGACTTGCAGAAGAGCTGTGAGCCTCCTTATGTCAACCAGGACACTGCCACAGAGATCCTTAGGAACATAGCCAAGGCAGGACTTACAAATCAGGGCCAGAGCCAGGGTAGGACCACGGCATACCCTGTTTTTGTCTGGAACACAGAACTGTCTGCGTAGTATTAGCTGACAAACAACATGAAGACCCAAATGCTAAATGCCCGAATGTCTGAATTTTCTAAGCATGCAAACCCTCTGTCCACACGGATCTGTTCTCTGTGGGGAGAGACAGTCACAGGTCTATTAGCTACATGCTTCAGGCTCCATTAGAGTTGTTTGAAATGCAGATGGCTCTCTGTCTACGGATTTTCTGACAGCATTTGGAATGCCCAAAGTGGGGAAGACTATGAACCAATGCATTTAATTCGTTGGTTCTTTTTTTTTTAATGGACTCCATGAGTTTTTATGACCCTCACATGTTATTTCAGTCTCTCTTAGCTTTAGGAAGCTGAGTCCCCAGAAAGAGAAGTGACTTGCTTAAGGTCACAGACAGTAGAAGAGCCAGACTATGGCTGTAATGACTTCTTTGTAGCCTAGTACCTGTTTCTTTGATTGTAGCTAAAGACTTCTGCTCTCTTTACATTAGGGATAATGGTTTTGATACAACAGTTAACTTTCATTGAGCGAATGTTGTTTCAAACTTTGGGCTAAGTGCTGTTAGTTCATTTTCTCATGTTTTAAACCTGCTGCTTGGGCTTCGAGTAGTGATGGAGTACTTGTGGCTTGCACCAAAGGTAAGTAAGAGCAGAAGCAGAATCAAAAGACCAAGAATACAAAAGGCTCTCCCTCTCCCCACCCCTCTTTCACACCCCCTCCTCCCCATACACACATTCCTGACAACATTAAAGTGTTACAGGCTAGGAAATCTAAGATCAAGGTATTGGCAAACTGAGAAGACACCAGTTTTCAGATCCACATCCTGGTGTCTTTCCCACTTACAAATAGCACTTTTTTTTTTTCTGATCTCCATGAGGGCGTCACGGAAACTGAGTTTAGTTCAAGCGAATTTTCTTATTTGTTTACTAATTCATTCACTCAGAGAGCATATGCACAAGTTCTGGGTTCCCTTCATAGCACTTCAAACCAAATCTCTCCAACCACAACGTTTTTTTTTTTTTAAATTCATAAAAGAAAGTGTAAGTCAGCAATCAACACCCCTCCCTGCTCTCCCTCCATTCTAACAAGAGGAAGCTCTGAAAACCTCAGTGAAATGCTCAATGGTGGCTCCTTTGGAGTTTGAAACTCTGGGGTCTTCCCTTCAGGTCTAGTAATTTTATCTCCCACCAAGGCATCTCCACGGTTGGTATTGTTGTAAAAAAGAGAGCGAGATTCTAACCTTAAAAACAACTGGTGGTCCTCTGAGCTGAATTTTTATTTTCTTATTCTGAATATAGAATGCAGTGACATGACCACATTTACTTTTTTTTTCTTCTCAAATGGGTGTCCCTACATTTCATTTTGAGAATATTGTTTTCCCTTAGTAAATATCTTTCCTGTCCTCTGAGATTTCAATCTCTGCTTTTGAACAGCTTGCTAGAGGAGCCTGATTCACAAGCACAATGGACTTGGCCTTTCTAGGGAAGACAAAGGGCCAAATTAAAGGCACAGCTGGTGACTTGCCACGGGCTGGGCAGGGGAGAGCTAGTTAGTATTCACCCATTTACCTCTGCCCAGTTGGCAGGCTTGCATTTCTCTCTCTTTTCTCCTCCCATGAAGGCTGGAAGTAAAGAATCACTAGGTTTTCATTGTACTTTGAGCAGCTGGGGCTATCAGCAAGGGCCTGCCTGGATTTGCCTTCTTTTGGAGTAAAGATGAGAAGGCCTGGAAACAGAATCTAAAATAACAGGAAATGCAGCAGATAAACACTAACTTTCAACTCCTTGTGCCCATATCTTTCTCTCTTACAAACAGCATGTATTTCTCTCTGTTTCTGGGAATATGTGATTTTGTTGGGAGATAATTCTTGCTTTGAAAGCATTACAAATAGGCTAAGTTTATTAGGGCCTTATAGGATAAGTTTATGTGCCTTGTAGGGCACAGACTCTGTAGTTTACTTCTTCCAACTAGGCTCTCCTTCCTAAAAGCCTATTCAGCTACAAATTCACTGAAGGATAAGTCCATTGATGAGGTTGGCATCTTCAAGGCCCAATGACGTTTCTTTTAGTAGCACAACCAGCTGAAGACAAGACTCCAACATGTGGCCATTTTGTTTCTGAACTATAAGAGCCACTGAGGCCAAGACTGCCTGTATGTTACCTAAGTCCATTTGTTTTTCTTAGACACTCACAAGTGTGGTTGTCCGGGCTCCCTTGCAGTGAAGTTGGGGGAAGAGGCTGAGTTCTAGCTTGTGGAATGTAGGTAGAAGTATTATTTGCTACCTCTTGCTTTGGCTCAAAATATAATACTTTGAGTTCCTTTCTTCATCCTCTCTTCATTTATCACCAACGAGCTGCATCTTATCCAGGGGGGACTCTAAAACTCTCAAGGAAGACGAAAGCAATAGATTTGCGAAGGAAACCTGCTTAGGGGAGCTATCAGGAGTATCTGAGTTGGGCTTTGCACAAGGGAACTATAAACTTGGTGTTCTGTCGCTGAGATATGAGGTTTATTCATTGGAACTATAGCAGTCAGCCTACTCTGATTAATGTAACAAGCTATGAGAACTCCACTACTCAGCACAGTGGCTTGTGGAAAGTGGCTACTTGCAAATGTATCTTCAATACATTCATTCTTGTCCCCCCATTTTAATTCACAATTAACACTTGGGAATATTGTTAGATATAGGACTAATGTTTCAGTGTGAGTACTATTTTATGTTACATTAGATAGATGGGGAAATTGACCATGAACTTAACATTTTTAACATAGTTTTAAATGAGCTGTTTCTAAAACAAAATATATGCCACCAAACCTCTAGGACTGAGGTGAGTGAGGGTAAAAAGAGAGGGCTCAGTTGTTCAAAACTTTGTAAATCTATGTCTTAGAATGGGGCATACATTCAACATTCTCACAAGATTTCAAAGATATCAAATAACTTATCCTAGACTGGGTCACCTTCTACCCCCAGAGGGAACTGGTTCTTACCCTCTTAGACACGATAGTCCTTTGTACCTTACATAAAACAACAACAGCAGCATGCCTCTGAGGTGGGGTTTCCCTTAGGTATTGTGTTAAAGGGTCTTAGAACTTTCATTTTCAGGAAACTCTTCTTTGGGGAGGATCAAATAAAATAGTATATGCTAAGGCTCTTTGTGAAACATTAAAGTACTGTACAATTGTCACATCATTAACCATTGTTTTACCAGTAAAGCCCATTTCCTCCTTTTCTGCTCTTTTAATCAGGTAACATAATTTGCCTTACTCATCAGCCACTTAAAAGAACAAGACTTGAAAGGCGTATTCGAAATATCTACATTGCAGATGTAAATAGTCAAATGCTTGAATTAGACACATGTGGTGGCGTTCCTGGAATGTGTGCTATACACTTAAATTGGAGAGAGAATCAAAGCTAGTTTTCCTATAGAAAACATGTTCCTTGAAGATACTATAGGAGAATCATTTCCTAACTCTGGGTTGACTTTTATTTTTAAAGGGACTACTAGTACCTCTTCTGACACATTATCATGGTTAAATGATCTGGGTTATATCTATGACACATATGATACAATATCTGTTATATAGACAGTACTCTATAAAATACAGCTCCCATGTTGTTTTAATGATCATCAATATAGGGTCTGGAACCACAGAGCTTGGGTTCAAGTGTTAGCTTTGTTAGACACAAGCTGGGTGATCTTAGAAAAAATTATTTTATCCTCACTGACACTCATTTCTCTCATATGTAAAATGAGGGCAGTGATACTGGTTATTGTCTTGTAAAGTTGTTGTGAAGAACAAATGATGCAAATCAAATGTCTCCTTTCATCCACAATGATCACAGTCTAAGACTGGGAGTGAATGCCAGAAGCTGTAGTAATAACAAACCCCATGGTTTTCCTGAACATACAACCTTATAATCCAGTTCAATTTGTACATTAATTATAAAAGACTAACAATAGCCAACATTCATAAGGCACACATCATAATTAGAGTGAAGTGAAGGTGGTCTTTCTCTCACATCATTATAATATAATCTCCCTTTTTCTTGATGCTGAGACATGACACATGAAGTGATGATCTGAAATATGTATCACAGTATCAGACTACCATTATCTTTCTAATGATAAAGAATAGAGGTTGAGACAAAACAATGCCAATTGATTGTGAGTAATTGGAGCCATGGAAAGTAGCAGTATAGATAAAGGAGAGTTGCTATATACTATACGTAATGCATTTATAAAAGATTGCCAGACTCATAAAGAAAACTTGGTTAATCGTACCTGGTGTTCTTAGGTATATTAAATCTATTCTGGAAAAAAAGACAAGTAAAGGAAAGATGCTACTTTACTCTGTTCTGATGCTCAAAGAATTGTGTTCCCTTTCATCTATACGAGACTTGGGCAAGTTCTTTTCCATCCTTTGATCTGCTACCCTGATTTCTCAGTTCTTTGACCTCTAAAAGTTCAATGACCTTTACTACTACCTCACTTTAGCCACCTTTTCCCACGTCTGTGCCACTGACTTCACTACCCTGAACTGCCCAATTTAAGCAATAAGATCAAATTGCTTATTTGTTCATATTTCCCATTACACATGGTCTTTTTTTTTTTTTCTCCAGTGTTTGGGTCTCTTGTCCCTTCCTCAGCCTCTGCAGTCACCTAATTCTTTGGCTTCCAATTTATTCTTATGGCAGATCACATCAACCATTTTCTTGGCCACACCTCTTCAACTCCTTAGACATTTGGTGCCTGTCTTAGTCAGGGTTTCTATCCCTGCACAAACATCATGACCAAGAAGCAAGTTGGGGAGGAAAGGGTTTATTCAGCTCACACTTCCACATTGCTGTCGATCACCAAAGGAAGTCAGGACTGGAACTCAAGCAGGTCAGGAAGCAGGAGCTGATACAGAGGCCATGGAGGGATGTTTCTTACTGGCTTGCTACCCCTGGCTTGCTCAGCTTGCTCTCTTATAGAACCCAAGACTACCAGCCCAGGGATGGCAACACCCACAATGGCCCCTCCCACACTTGATCACTAATTGAGAAAATGCCTTACAGCTGGATCTCATGGAGGCATTTCCTCAAGGGAGGCCTGTTTCTCCATAATAACTCCAGCTTGTGTCAAGTTGACACACAAAACAAGCCAGTACAGTGCCTATATTCTAGCAATCAGGGAAAGTTGAAGCTCCAGAACTTCTCTGAGTCTCTGACTTTTGTAGCCTGGATTCTATGAGCTGGTAGAGAAAATGACATAAATCTGAGGTACACACACTACATTTAAGGTTTCTGAACAGTCTTAAGTTCTAGATATTAATCCAAATTTTTAAGCTTTTATCTGTTTGTTTGTTTAGAACCTTCTCTCACTATATAGCTCTGACTATCCTGGAACTCACTATGTAGATTAGGCTGTACTTAAACTCTGCCTGCCTTTGCTTCTCGGAGTGCAGTTATTAAAGATGCACACCATTACACACAGCTTAGTTTTCTTTTTGATTCTACGTTTTCCACAGATTCTCTTTCAAATGTTTATTATTATTATTATTATTATTATTATTATTATTATTATTAGTAGTAGTAGTAGTAGTAGTAGTAGTAGTAGTAGTGGTAGTAGTAAACCTTCTACCAATATTCTTGCCCTCTTATACCAGACAGATGACCCTACTTCCTACTTCAAAGAAAATGGGTTAGCTTGAAAAAACTGCAAGTTCTTGGCTTCCCAGCCAAAACTAAACCAAACCAAACCAAACAAACAAAAAAGGGTTCAGAACACTTGAGAAGAGTGCATGACCAGGAACTGCTCCTTGAACTTTCCTGACTCTTCTTCCTCTAAACTGGTAGCATAACCCAGAGAAAGAATTTTCCAGCCCCTCCACGAAACAGTAGATTGTATTTCTTTGCCCAATCTTATGTCTCTCTGGCTATCCACATAGTCATCCAAATCAGCATAGAAAGGTATAAGTTGAGTCTTCCTTTGGGCCTTCATTTCCATATGACAATCCTATGTATGTCTTATAGGACTCAAATAAATTTCTATGATTTTCTCTTGTTAATTTGTCTTTCATTATAAAAACTGAACATAAGTAAGGAAGAGATATTTTGGATTTTTGGTGCTGGTTTTTGCTTATATGTTTTATGTATTACTTTGAAAAGGGTATTGGTGCATAGCCTGACTGGCCTATACTCACTCTATAGCCTTCTGCCTCTACCTTCCAACTGTTGCTATCATGGATGTGTACCATGATGCCTGCAACAAGTCCTGAGAGCTTTCTCTGAAGTAGACTAACACAGTGAGTAAAAGCTGGGAACTTGTTACTTGTTGTGGGATCTTGAGTAAGTTACATAAATTCCTTGAGCCTCAGTTTTCCCCACGGTGACCACCTCATAGCTTTGTCTTGTGGATTGGGGTAAGCTGAGTAAAATGCTCATACGAAACATGAAATAAAAACGCATTGCTATTATTGATGTCATTCTTTAGATCTATTGCTTTGGTCAGAATGGCTGAGTCTCCAAGGATTTGCCTGTTAAAACCTGCTGTCCAAGGAAGTGCTGAGAGGCGATGAGGTTATGAGGATAGACCCATCACAGAGGCCTTGGAGAGTCCCCTTTTCTTTTGACCATGAGGCTGTGAATCTGTTGGCTCCTCGTTCTTGAACTTTCCAGCCTCTGGGACTGGGACTTTCTTAGCTTTAAGCTACTTAGTTTGTGCCATTTTTGTCATAGCATCCTCAGTGGAACATGGCAGTTGCTTCAATTGCTGTATGTTTGCTCTCTCTCCTCCATTATTACTCGTCTGCATTCCTCCCTTGAACTACTACAACAGACCCCTTGCTGACAGCTTTGTCTCCATACTGTTCTCAGTCTGTCTTCCATGTGGCAGCCAGAAGGTATTTCTGAAGAGCAAATTAAATCTACCTTTCCCCTGATGGAAGCTCCTCAGTGCTCACCGGTGCCCTCAGGCAAGAATCTAAACTCCTTAAAGTCTCTACTTCTATGTCTAAATGTATCATCTGTCTCCGTATCAGAGTCTTTCTAAGTTTTAAGTAAATCATCTTCCTCTGATCTTTTTCCTTTCATTCTCTGGTGAAGTCTTAATGGATTTTTCAATGTCGGTTCCCTTCTTGGCCATTTGAGACTATATTAGGCCCCTTTCTATGCTCCTGTGGTACCCTAGAGCCATTCACATCTATTTCCATCTACCCTTAGTAGTGAGATAGCATGACTTATTTCTCTATTAATCTAGAATGCTTAGTCCTTGAGTATATGGAGTATGTCTTCTTCATAATGTTTAGCACAGCTCCTGGTTCATTATAAATGGTCAATAAGTCTTTTCAGGATAAATAAAGAATAAAGATATTGTCTAATGATCAATATTTCAATTTTACCTAGAAATATTGTCTGTGCTATTCGTTCTTGGTCCAATGTAAGTCACAGACTTGTTCAACTAGAGCATTCTGAAATACATAAGAAAACAGCATGTAAATGATTCTCCATCTTCCTCTGAACGAATACTATTGATCATCATCTAACACTTCCTCCACAATATTTTTTGGTCTGTGAACATCAGGAACTTCTTCTTTTTTTCTTTTTTTGCTTATTTTTATGTTATGTGCATTGGTGTAGTGTTTTGCCTGCATGCATATCTGTGTAAGGGTGTTGGATTTTCTGAAATTGAAGTTACAGACAGTTGTAAGCTGCCATGTGGGTGCTGGGAATTGAATCTGTGTCTGCTGGATGAGAAGGTGGTGTTCCTAACCACTAAGCCATTTCTCCAGTCCTGAATACCAGAAACTTAATGACAGAAATTTAGTACCTAGCACAGCACTGAAGGAGCACTGGCATTTGAACTGAGTGCCAGAAAGAATCTATTGTTTTTTCGGAGTACTTTTTCAGAGAAATCGATTTATTGTAATATTGTTTATGTACTATCTGGTGTTGAGATACTGTCATGGTTGGAGTCCCAAAGGAGAAGTCAAGAGGGATTTTTATAATGTTCAGTGATGTGAATATTGGTTTGTATAAATATGTGGTAGAGAAATGTCAGAAGTATGTTTAGGGCCATTTCAGAAATTGTGGAAAATTCTGTCCTAACCCCAGCCAAAAATCATTTAAAGACTTTTTTCCCATAAAAATCAAGTGAGCATCCCAAATATTGGTATTTAAATTTAAACATTCTAACACAGTATATTCCAAGCTAGATTAATTTGATACATGCTGAGAAATGATAGCAGAAAAAATATTAAAGGTTTTTGTTTTCCATAAATAAATCATTATCTTTTTATCAGAGGCAGAAAACTTTGTGTGTCTGTCTATTAAGAACACTGCAACCAACCTTACATCCGACAGAGGGCTAATATCCAATATATACAAAGAACTCAAGAAGTTAAACTCCAGAGAGGCAAGTAACCCTATTTAAAAATGGGGTACAGAGCTACACAAAGAGTTCTCACCTGAAGAATATCTAATGGCTGAGAAGCACCTAAAGAGATGTTCATCATCCTTAGTCATTAGGGAAATGCAAATCAAAACAACCCTGAGATTCCATCTCACACCAGTCAGGATGGCTAAGATCAAAAACACAGGAGACAGCAGTTGTTGGCGAGGATGTGGAGAAAGAGGAACACTCCTCCACTGCTGGTGGAATTGCAAGCTGGTACAACCACTCTGGAAAGCAGTCTGGCGGTTCCTCAGAAAACTGGGCATGACACTCCCGGAGGATCCGGCTATACCACTCCTGGGCATATACCCAGAGACTTTACCTGCATGCAATAAGGACACATGCTCCACTATGTTCATAGCAGCCTTATTTATAATAGCCAGAAGCTGGAAAGAACCCAGATGTCCCTCAACGGAGGAATGGATTCAGAAGATGTGGTATATCTACACAATGGAATACTACTCTGCAATTAAAAACAATGAATTCACGAAATTCCTAGGCAAATGGTCAGATCTTGAAAATATCATCCTTAGTGAGGTAACCCAATCACAAAACAACACACATGGTATGCAGTCACTGATAAGGGGATATTGACCCAGAATCTCGGAATACCCTAGACACAATCCGCATATCAATAGATTTCTAAAAAGATGGAAGGAGAGACCCCTGGTCCTGGAAAGACTGGATGTAGGGGAACGCCAGGACAGAGAAGCGAGAGGGGGTTGAATGGAGAAAAGAGGGAGGGAAGGGGGCTTATGGGACTTTCGGGGAGGGAGGAAACGGGAAAGGGGAAGTGATTTGGAATGTAAATTAAAAAAATAAAAAAATAAAAAAAAGAAAGATTTTGGAAAAATTTTCACAAAGATATTTATGTATACATATAAATATATTTTAATTAAATATATAAAATACGTAAATATTTATATAAATTATATAATATGACAAAGCAGTGTGAGGGAGTCTCTCTCTGAGAAAAACAATACTAAGTACAAAGACAATTCTGTAGGCTTTATATTAACACTTAGCTATGTGAACATGAGGTTAGTGGCTTGTCTTGAAACTCAAAGTATGTTAGTGTCTTAGTGGAAACTGCCCGTTCCCACAAGTCCAAACAATACTCATGCATTCATAGAAGAACACAGGAGAGTTTAGAGCAGTGGCTCTCAACCTGTGGATCATGACCCCTTTGGCAAAAGACTGTCTCCAAAAGTATTAACATTACAATTAATAACAGCAGCAAAATTACAGTTATGAAGTAGCAATGGAATAGTTTTATGACTGGGGAGTCACCACAGTATGAGAAGCTGCGTTAAAGGGTCACAGCATTAGGAAGATGGACAACCACTTGTTTAGTGCATTAAAAACAAACCTCAACTTGTCTGAAGACATGATGAAGTACTAAGTTATGGAAAATGTTAAAAAGCAAGCTGGACTCTATTCTCAGGCAGTTCTGATTAGTTCTGTTACATGTTTTTGTTTTCAGGCCTACTATTGAAAATGTCTTTCTGTTTCTTTATGATGATTTATGGCGAAAACTGGTGCGATCCAAGATAGATAGGCATTAAAGAAAACAGGCATCTCTAAGTCAAGCTATAACCACATGATTATCATCTCTTAGTGCAGCATTTCTTATGAAGTCACACTGTGTGTGTGTGTGTGTGTGTGTGTGTGTGTGTGTATGTGTGTGTGAATGTGTGCACACAAGCCTGAGTGCATATGGACACCAGAGGTTAACATCTTTAGTCGTGCTCTATCTTATGTTTTGAAACAGGGTCGCTCATTAAACCTTGGGGTTACTGACTCAGTTGAATTGGCTGGCCAATAAACTCCAGGGGGAATCTCATGTATCTGCTTCCCCAGTACTGTGCCTAGATTTTACATGAGTTTTGTGGATTGAATGCAGGTCCTCATGCTTGCACAGCAAGCACTTTACCAACTGTGGCTCTACTTTTGACTGCTATTTTGATGGCTTAAAGAAAAGAAAATAGCTTGGTCCTTAAAACTTGTTACTAATGGCCACTTTTAAAAGGTCAGAGGAGTTAGTGGTGTTATGGAGTCATGAAGGCATTAAAATGGTGCCCTTTCAAAGTGTAGACGTAACCCAAGAGGTGGCTATATATACTTTTTAAAAGGTCAATATTTCTCAAATCATAACACAGTATCTAATTATTTTAGAAAATGAGGGGGAAATTTAAAGCACATTTACTGAATGTGTAATCTGTGCACCGCTGGCACTGCCATTGTCCCCGAACAGGAGTTGTATTAGGTTATTTAATCACCTAGCCCTGGTAGTAAGGAACAATCACTAGGGACGATTTCCTTCCTAAAAGCCTTCTAAAATATATGTGACTGTTTCTTAAAAGAAACCTGGCGCACAAAAAAACCCAAACTTTACAAAATGGGAAGCTTAGTGTGTGATAAATGTCAAAATAAGTTATTCTTCCTTTAAAAAGATTCATCCTGGGGTGCCTTTTTGCTTTCTGCTTCTTTGGTCCTGGGGATCGAATTCAGGGCTAAACACACTGTGTTATAGCACTGAACTACAGCCCTACACTCAAGCTTCCTTCCATGCTTGTTTCCTTTCTCCCTCTCTCCCTAACTCCCTCCCTCCTTTCCTCCTCTTCATTTCATTAAAATATATTTTTATTTTATTTGCATGAGTGTTCACCTGAGTGTATGGGTACAGGTCACGTGCATGCATGCAGGACCCCATGGAGGCCAGAAGAGGCCATTCCTCTGGAATTGGAGTTACAAGTGGTTATGAGCTGCTGTGTGAGTGCTAGAAACTAAACCTAGGGTTTCTGGAAGAGCAGCAAATGCTCTTAACCGTGGAACCATGTCTCTAGCTCAGTGGTCCTTAACCTTCTTAATTCTGTGAACTTTATTTAATGCAGTTCCTCATGTTGTGGTGACTCGCAACCATAATTTCCCCCCAGAGACAGCATTTCTCTGTGTAACCTGGCTGTCCTGTTATGAATCATAATGTAAATATCTGTCTTTTCTGACGGTCTTAAGGTGACCCCTGTTCATAGGTTATGAACTGCTGCTTGCTCTTTCTTCTTGGTTTTAATTTAATTTACTTCCTTACTTAACTTTTTAGAGATGTAATCTTCACTCAGTTGTCGAGAAAGGTCTTGAACCTCCCTTTGTCCTGCTTCAGCTGCCCGAGGAACTGGGATTGCAGGCTTGTAGCACTGGGAAATCCTATCATAGTTCCAAATCAGTAAGAAGAGGCTCCTTCTAGCTGGGCTACTAATTGTTCTCTGCTCAAGCTTCTCCCTACCTTTCTTAGACACAACTGGAATCGTGTCTACTGTTTTGAGAGTTAAATGCGACCATGTGTGGCCCTGGGGCCAGCAAGAGTGATGGCTTGTGAGAGTTACTCCATTAGTGCTATTTTATACTGATTTGGAATGTTTCTTATATGACAGTCAAGCTTATCTCTTTTGTGTTCTTTTCCCCATTTTATGAATTGATTTATTTTTGTTGTTCTTCTAGGTTTTCTAATGACACTTATAGCAGTAAGATTAAAACTCCACTTGTGCATATTTTAGCAAAAGTGTTTTAATAGCATGCAATGAATCCATTTATTAAAAACCACCCCCAAACACGGTGATTTGAAATAACTAGGTAGAATATACTTTTGATTGGGACTGTCTAGTTTGTTTGCTATTTTACTTTAATTTTGATTAGCATGAATTAATTGTACATGTTAATGGGGTAAAGTGTGATATTTGAACACATGCACACAGCATGCACTGATCAAATCAAGGCAATCAGTGTTTTCCTCTTCTCATCAGTTCTTTGGGAGCTTTCAAATTCCTCTCGTACGCATTTTCAAAAACCATGTACTAGGTTACTGTGAACATTAGTTCTCCCTGGTGCTGCGACACACTGCAACTGGCTCCTTCAGTCTAACTCTGTTCTGGTACCCATTACTGAATCACTCTGCATGTGATATCCTGCCAGTCATTAGTACATTCACTGTGCTCTGATATTGTTAGTCATGCATCTCTACACTATATATAAACTTCCTTAGGTAGATAGGCAGTATTTCACTCACTTTTATAAACCAGTACCTACCATATAATAAGTTATAAATAAATATGTGTTAAATTCATAAGTGTTTCTCTTCTTAGATCATAGAAGCAATCTCCATTTTTATACTTTCAATTATTTTTTTATTCATTCTATATCCCATTCTGAGGAGGGTTCTATGCCACTCAGTTGTGATTGCTCTCTTCTGTGTGGTGATTCTTTTTAGGTTTCTGTCTGGTTCCAGCATCTTCTCTGGCTTTCAAAGGGAACCCATCTACTTGTAGCTCAAAGACACATTAAAGTGAACATGAACAAAACAAAAGTTATCTTCAATTCAAGGTTTCTCTTTATTTCGGGAAATGGCGTCACTGTCTTTTCTAGTTGTCTAGCAGAACCCCAAGGAACACCACCCACCTCTCATTCTCCTCATCCAATTAAGTCACCAACATCTGCCCATGTGTCATTCAGTTTAATTACTTCAATTCAGGCACTTCTCACTAACCCTATTGTCAGGATTGGGAATATGTCTCAGTGGCAGAGGACTTGCCTAGCATTCAGAAGGTTCTATATACAACCCTTAAAATACAATCACAAAAGACCCATGATCTATTCTTCTTGAGATACTAACCCAAGACATCATGTGTCACCTGTACTTTTTCTTTCTTTTTCCCATTTTGAATAAACCTCGTGTTTAATGTTTTCTTAGGAATACTTCAAAGCGCATAGAAAAATTAAGTCATAGAATAGACATTTTTATTCCTGTCACTAAATTTTATCATTCATATTTTGAAAACTTGCTTTATAGCTGTATTTAAAAAAATATTAGCTTAAATACCTCAAAACAAGTCTCTGAAAATTAAAGTTATATTTTGATATGCATGCCATTTTTACATCTAGTAAATGCATAATTATTTAATAATATCTGAGACTCTACTCATATTCGTTTCCCAGGAATATGTCCCAAGAAACCAGAGAAGTAGAATCCAAACAGAACGATCTTATCAAAGACCGATTATTATACTTTTACTTTCTTTAAACCAGAACATTGCCCTGTAAATACCTCCAGGATATTTGGTTTTTTGAGACAATGTCTCATGTAAGTAGATAAGGGCCTCTACCTCACTGTGTAGCCATTAACAGCTTACTTTGTGATGCTCTTACCTCCACCTCCCAAAGACTGGAATAACAAGCATGAACCACCAGGCTAGGATTCTTAAGGAAGATAGTATGTTTTCCTGTAGAATATTTCCTGTAGGGTTGTAATCCTGCATCCACACTTGGGGAGGAAGAATGTGGGGAGTTTGACTTCACTTATCCCAAGCCTCTGCCTGGCTGGTGCTGCTCTGGGGGGTGGGAAAGTGCAGTCTTAGGTGTGGGAAAGTCAGGGGTCCCCAGGCCTGTGATGAGGCCAGCGTTGTGGGATTCTCAGACTCTTGGACATCCAGGCTATCCTGGGAGTAACAGAAGAGCAGAGGGTGGGGGGGTTGGGGGGAGGGTTGGGTTAGCCCTGGGGCAGGAACTGGAAGGTGGGGAGAGGCTTGGTGGCAGTTGTGGCTGAGAGAGCAAAGAGGCCTTCTATGGGAGATCTAGGCTTTCTTCATTGTGCCCCACAGCAGATATTGGTGAAAAGAGACAGTTCATGGTTCTAAACAGTTTATTGTCATGACAGAAAGTGGATTCGTAATAATATCCACCACCAAAGTTAAATTGGCCTTCCATGACCTACCATAGTTCACTTTGTCTTCTATCACTCATAGCCTCCATCACATACCTCATTGCTCTTCTTGTGACCCCTGCATTGCATCAACATCCCACCTCTTTACATTTTCACGTCTCTCCTCCTAGATGCTTATAACCCCTCCCCTTACTTGCCTTGTATTTTTTACCCTAGATCAGGACAAGGGTCTGGCTCTGCTCAGCTCCACCACCCCGATTTTCGTTTGTCAGCAATGTTTCAGCTATAACTAAACAATGATTCCTGCCACCATTGGCTCAATGTTACTTGATCTAACAGGACAGTAAGCTCAGAATGACAGAGCTGGTGTTTGCATTGCTACTTTATCCTTTGTGACTTCCACTATTTATAATAGGATAGGTACTAATTCACAGTTAAAGCAGAATTGAGTGTGCTTAACTGGAGTTATAAATGTGGATATAATTGTGTTACTGAGGACTGGTATAAGGATGCGAATACATGTCTGCCTGCCATACAGCTCATTTGAGGTACATGCTGCATAATGCACCTAAAGTAGTCATAGATGTAGAGGGGTGGTTTGTGGGTGTATCAGACAATAAATGCAATAAATGCACCAAAATATCATATCAGGTATCTAAAAGTAATTTTATGTTACTACAATATTTGTTCTAAAGTCCTGTCATGTACATAAAAGGCCTTTTCTTCTGGTAATAGAAGCTTCTGTTTAAATATATTAACTCTTCCATGCAATTTTCAGGTTGTATGAATGTAGTCCATTGAAAGCAGGAATCAAATTGAAGAGCAGTCATTATGTTTGTTGGCTCTTTTGTGGTTGAAATGTATTTTGAAAGATAAGATTCTGCTCCTTAAATAGATATACCCAAGTTCCTGGGCTGAATATGTATCTAAAGATACCTAATGGTAGTAGAGTGTGAACCAAATTCCTATTTTAAGGTGTGGTAAAGATCTTTGAGATGTAGTTTGAGAACTTGTGAAAACTGGTGCTTTCCTTAGCCCTCTAATCATTAGTGTCTAATGGGATCCGTAAAAACTGGCAGAGCAGGCTTGGGGGAGTCACTGCAGAATATGACTGATCTGAGCGTCTTTGTAAGGAGCCCGGAATCAAAGTTTGCAGTTGCCTGTGCTTTGAATCACTCCCTCCAGCCGTCCAGTAATGCCACGCTGGTGGTGTTGACCTCAGGGTCATTCTTTTCTAAACAATTATGTTTAATTTGTAAATGTGATTTCCAAATGCAAAAGCTCCCCTGCCTTCCCTGGGTCTCCCTCTGTGGAAGAATGTGTGAATTCACACGCATCCTGTTCTAACTGTGCAGGGGGAAAATTCCAATCAGGAGACATTGTCCCACAACCTGGATATCTAAGCAAGTAATGAACTGATAATACAAAACAGGGCTCATAGCCCCCAGCCTCCTTTTCTGACTGTGAAAAAGTGTCTTAGGTTCTCACCCACTTCTAGGTTTTGTTTCTCCGACCAGATTGGGCTAAAAGTAAGACAGGGGGAATGAAGGCTCTTACTTCTGTTTGTTAATCTTTCTCCTTCTATCTTTTTTAAAGCCGTCCTCTTTTTCTCCCCCTCTCTTTTGCCTCAATAGAAAGAGAAAAAAAGTTTTGTCAGCACTCCTGTTTCCTTTGTTGGTTGCTTTTTCTCAGAAGTCTTTCTCCGCTTTTATCCTAGTCGCAGTCATGCATGAGAGAACAGTTGTGCGCTGTTGTCTGGCTGCTGTGCTAGTTTTGAATCAGTGGGACTCCCTCTTTGTTCTCTGTAGTTTCCTAACACCGAAAGGTAAAAGAGTAGAGACGGGAATTGGGGCTCTTAAGAAGAGAAACCTAGATTCATTTAGATTTAATTCATTTGGGGGCCACGGCAGTAATAATTAAGGAGTTGCAGGGAGCAGAGCTGCCAGAGCTCAGTTTCCTTACCTAGAACGTTTTGCTGACCTGGTGTCTCCGGCAAGAATGCATTTTATCCGCATGCTTCCAATATTCGGGATTCTTGGAATCTGCTTGGTGATTTAATGGAGAGCGGTTCATTTCCCACTTGGGTCTGAGCCTTTGCCTTCGTAGCAGTTGCTTTAGCATACAAGCACTGTCTACCTGAGGTGACGCCTGCCCAGGGTTTCGAAAGGACTTCGTGGTAAGATGATTTTTAAATTCTACAAAAAAAAAAAAAGATTTGCCTACATGTGCGCCAAAAGAAAGCTTTTGTCTCTACGTTCTTGCTTTTGCAAAAGAAAAAAAAATTAGGCATTCAGAAGTGAAATTTGAACTTCGGATGGATGTGAGGGCTTCATCCTTACAAAACAGCCCCTTTCTGATCTGGTTATCCGACATGTGCTTGCTACGGGTTGTCATGGTGATAGTGTAGGCCTGAACATTTTCACAGGCTCAAACTATGAAGTTTTTGAAAACTGTTTTGATTAATTTTTCCTTCACTCCAACTTCTCTCTCACTTCAACTGTTTCTTCTTTTGTTTCACCCTTGATTTATGGCAGGTTGCTGTCATTTAAATAGATGTGCATTTTGAAATTCCTCCTTTCTTTGCTAATGCAAAGAAAAAAATAACCCATGCAAGTCATGCTCAAAGAGTTGGTTATTGTTGCTTGCTGGATTTCAACTCTCTGTGGTTGTCGGGCCTAATTCAAAGTAATTCAGGCTCCACAGTGGGGGCAGTGCATAGCTCCACAGGAAATTATGATAGCAAAAGTCTTCCTGTCGAGCTGCGCACTTGGCACTACAAAGTGCCTTGGACTGCAGCTACCTGAATAGGGTTGAATTAGACCAGACAACCGCATCATCCCACTTCTTAATCTATTAGAGCGATATACAAGTGGCAATTGTTGATTGTAAAAATGGGATTAAGAGGCTCTTCAAGTGAATTGATTTTCTTGTGAGAACAAAAAGAGGAAAGAGAAGCCTTCGTTTGAATCACACAGCCAGAAAGTTTCATGAATGGGTTCCACTCCAAATGTTAGAATTCAAGCAATCAGTGAGTCCCCATGGGGTGTGCAGGTGAGAGAAATAAACTGCTCAAAAAATAGCAAAATATGTGCACAACCCGAGTTTAAGGCATCTGCTCTGCAAGACTCCTCAGAATAAAGGAGCCTTAGAAAGATATCTAATAACGAGACATGGACCAATGGTTCACAGTGTTTGCTCTTTGGCCTTGCATGCTATAGTGTGCGTCTGTCAAGTTTGTTAGAGCCAGGTGAGTCATATACATTTCTTTTTCATTCCAGTCTCTCACTGCCCATCATGATGCTTCTGTCTTTCCCTACCCTCATCCCCCATTAGCAGGTCTATGTTCTCCATTGGGAAGTGTCCCCATGAGCCAGGTGTCTTTTGAAGAAGACCATCATTTGGTGCAGATGTTTCCTCCTTTGAAGTGCCCTTAAGCTCTTTGACTTTGGTAACTTTGGAAAATGTAAATTGACTCTCTACCAGTTGGAGCCAAATGCTGTGTTGCCTTTCCCAAAGTGTCCTTTTTATTTGGAGGGCTATCTTTGGTTAGCACTCTGGCTTTAGATGGCCAAATGGCTCAGTCAAGCCTCTGCCACAAGGCAATTCCTCAGACCTTGAAAATTTCAACTTTGTTCTTATAACAACTCCTTTCGCTCCAAGCAGTAGTAAGTGTCAAATTGACTGCGAACCCCACTCTAAAAGGAAACATACAGAGGATGTGCACACATGAACTCCTGTACTCAGATTTCTAAAATGCTTCTTAGGCTCAATCTAGTGTTGGTTGCTTTCTATGATTCATCCACGTGTATCTAGGATGATCACTTATCTGGCAGCTTTTGCTGTCAGGGACTCCAAGAATGTAGAGAACAGAAATGACACTCTCGCCAGCTGGGGAAGGAAAATGGTGATGAGGCTAACAAGGGATCTGGAATGTCTTGGCCCTTCAAGGGTACAACTGGTGAAGGGTGGCTAAGGTATGCTTGAAGGGGCTCCAGTTTGGAAAGAGAACCATAACTGTGACTAGGAACATGAACCCGGAACTCTTCACAAATCAGACTACTCAAAAGCGAATCCGTCATCGACAGAAGGAATGAAAGCATTCATCTGACCTCTGCCAATCAGCTTCAGTGGTTAGTGGATAGACGTGTTGTGATGGGAGAAGCCACCTTTTTTTCTTTGTTTTAACTAGGAAATATAGTTCCCTTCTCCTTTTTGTTTGGTTTCCCTCATTTGAAAGTCAGCAGGCAACAATATCAGTTGTTATAGTATTGTGAGTCTAGAAAGGCTACTGTATCTCAGTTGCTGGCCTGCACTTTTGGGGACCAGGGATCTCTGATGCAATATGGGAAAAACAAAGGGAAACCCAAGTCAAGGGTTTCATCCATCAGCAAGCACATTGGGAGCTGGCTTAGGTTTATCCTGTCATAGCCCAGCAGGCTGAGGCACCCAGCACTATCCTTCCTTTGGCAGTTGGATTTCCCTTTAGGGGAGGCCCTGTGCAGACAACATTTATACAGGTACTTTTAATAGACTCATGAGTTGTGAAACTCTCCAAAGAAGAAAGGATGTGAGTATTTACATGGAAATATAATCAATGCACTACATGTCTTTTCTTTCCTGCATGTGCAAGTAAGTCTCTGACTATATTTTACATGCAACCATCTTTCTGTAAAGAGGAATTCAGAAAAAAAATCACAGTTAGACAGGTCTGTTCTTTTTCTCTGGAATTTCTTCGAAGTCCCAAAGTAGAGGCATTGGCTTGCATCTAACATACCAAGTATGGAATATAGTAAGTAATAATTGGCTATTTATCATAATGTTGCTTTCCTGGCACACCATTCATTAACTGCCCCATATTTAATTATGCCAAAATTAGCACAGGGGAGTCTTTGGCTAGTGTATTTGCACATGCCATCAATTATGTCCTAATAAATTAATTTGCTTTTCAGGATTCACCAGAGGCACCAGTTGGGCCTCTGCGCTCCTGCTTGACTGTTCTGACTTTGAACAGGTTCATTCAGCTGCTGTCTGCTAAGCCCTACAGAAAAGCACAATGGCTGCTGATCGGCCTTTTATGGTTTATTGGAAACTGGTGGTCCGCACTGTGGCTCTGGTCAGTGATTAACCCGCGAGAAAACAAACTACACAAGGCTAAGTTGATGTTGGAGGAGGAATGAGCTCACTTCATTAAGGCTTGAAGAGGAAACCTTTTCTCCTCCAGTGCTTGTTCAAAACTTTTCAGGTCTCTATTTAATCACGTAATTCTCTCTAAGTAGCAAGAGAAACCTGCTGCACAGCGAGCGGTCTTTTGCCACATGACAACTTAGAGAGATAAATTATATATAAATATCGTCATGGTTTTGTGCAGGGAGGAAGCCAATTTTACTATTCCTCTGGAAAACTAATTTACTTGTTTCTTTATTAAAAGAAATAGCTGGGTACACTCCAGGCTATTTCATGCACACAAATGGCGGACTCCATATTTCTTCTGGGCATCTTGTTCCTTGATCAGGTTATTGAAATTTAGGTGAAAGGTGCTTCCCTCTAGCCACGTGATTCTAAACAAATATTGAAAGGGGCTGTGGAAGAGGACAGTGAGATCAAAGGCTCAGATAATACAGACTATTGCAAAATTGGAACAAAATAAATCCATTCTCAGCTAGACTAGAATGGAGAATAGAATCTGTGTGGTTCTATTTCAGGAAGTATTCCATTTCTGAGCTTCCTGTAACCTCACATCTCTTACCCAACCCTCCTTCTCCCCCCTCTATATAACTTCAACTTTGTAGATCAGGAACAAAACAGAAGATTTACATTCATCAACTCTGATTTGGGTGTATGTATGTATGTATGTATGTATGTATTTATTTTGAATGAAAAGTTAATAAAGACATATAACATGGAATGTTAGGGGATTTCAATAGTGCCTTCTCATTTGATACTTAAGGTTAGAATTATCCCTGCTATAATTTGGGGGAACATCTTACCCTCTTTACTGCTACATTTTCCCTATCAGATATGCAAGGATAATACTAAATTTCCTGCCCCACACTTGATCCACCTCACATACTCATGTGCCCACAAAGTAAGTGCTCATTTGGTGTTGTTATTTAGGAAAAATCCCTGAGAATTAAAGACGGCTTGTCAGTGATAAAAGTTTCGCACATAGTCTTTATCAGCAAGGATGTACAGGACTTCAGGAAGCGCGGGGAGATGAGGATTCAGCTCTGAGAGAATGTAGAGCACTGACCTGCCCTGCTTCCTGCTCTCAGTGGGGAACTCATCAGACCTCTTCCATGGACACTTATTTGTCCCTGATTGCACTGCCAGCAGGGATGAGTCTAAACTTCTCTGACTGACTCCCCCAACAGTCTACCACATCATCTGTATCTCCTCCCCACGCTTCCCTCTCCCTTCAATGGCAGTGAGAATTGCACACACCTCTCTTGACTTTGAGTACCATCAGAACCATCCATCCTTATCTTTCCCTTCCCAACATCAGTGATTCTGTTCTATCATGTTTTATGAGGCTTATCAAACTGCAATGTGCTCCATGTTCAACCACAAATGCTGAGTCTACAGGGCTGAGGCGGTACCTGAGATTCTGCATTGCTAATGAATTCTTAAAGATCGTCGAGGCCACTGGAGTCCTACTTATGGATCAGACATTTTTCTTTCCTTCTGTGAGAAACAAGGTGCTATATGCCAACACCATTTTGTTAGAATTAAATATTCTTACCAATGTGTAGAAACCTGAACAATGTTCTTAAGGGCAGTTAAAGGGCATCATAACATGACAGTATCTATTAAGGTCTCTATGTTAACCAACCTCTTTCAATATTCAGTAGAAATACCTGCCAGTCCACACATATGCTTTTCCATATTTCAAAAAATATCATTGATTACTACCAGCAAAGAAAAAGGCACAATTTGAGCTGATGTCCACAATTGCGGGAAAAGACTGGAGCTCAACAAATGACCTATAATTACAGGATTTTGAAATGTTAAGGAAATTTACTATTAAATCACATCTTTGTGGTGTTACTATGAAGAAAATGTTCTCAGCTGGGTGAATATTTTAGCTCTATAATGACATTTCAGAAAATGGCTTTTATATCAGCATAGCAGTTATTTTAATTTTTTTCAGCTACTAAGCCTTCCTTAGTGCTGAAGTGTGTCTGAGTAGGTGCTGGACTAGCAATACAATTTAGTTTAGACTGCTCTTTTCCCTCTTTAACTCCTAAGTTTTAGGGAAAATTGTCTGCTACCACTCTAAGGGATTGCGCATGGGAGAGGGGTTACTCAATTTTATTTGACAATTTCATATGTAAATACAATGTATTGTGATTCAATCCGCACGCACTCTCTCTTACCACCCCCCTTTTCCTCTGAACCATTTCTTCTTCCCAACTAATCCTTCTCTTCCTTTCATGATTTATTTTTTGCTCCACTGAATTTAGTTAGGGTTTCTTACATAAGCATGGGCGAAGGGCTATTTGCTGGAGTAAGGATAAACTCGTCTTCAGATACATTACTGAAGAAAAGGTTCTTCCCTCCCACAGCAACCATTGCCTGCCAATAGTTCCTCAGTTAAGGCTATGGCCTCAGGGATGCCTCCCATGACGACATACAGAAGGGCCCAGGCTTGTGCTTGCATAAGTGTATGCATAGGACCTGTGCTTTTTATTGGAACAACCATGCAACTCTCTAAGTGATTTTTGATGAATTTAACAATTCTTTTCTTTTTTTGTTTTTTAGATTTTTTTATTAGATATTTTCTTTATTTCCATTTCAAATGCTATCCCCTTTCTGGTTTCCCCTCTGAAAAACCCCCAATCCCATCCCCCCATGCCCCTGCTCAACAACTCACCCACTCCCACTTCCCTATCCTGGTATTTCCCTATACTGGTGCATCGAGTTTAACAATTCTTTTTGTAGAATGTTCTTGTTTATATCTAACCATACTAGTGGGATATACCTTAATTTATATCGTTTTATCATTACTATTGGGGGGGGTGTCTAATGTATTACAAACTGACCTAGAGCGCTGTATAGCCAAGGATGAGCTTGAACTCTTTATCTCCCTGCATTCGCCTCCAAAGTCAGTATAATGTTACATGTATATATGTTTTCAGGGCTGACCATTTGGTATCAGATAACCAATTGGTCAGCTCTTCCCTGGGGAAGACTAGTTCTTCTGTTCTCATGTTCTTCAGTTGCCTGTGGTTCTTTGTGTAGGTTTGAGGCCTTATGATCTTTTCCCCCTTCCAAATTGGCATGTCTATTATTGTCCTTGCTCATCTTGAGCTTAGGCAGTCATGTTGGTACAGTTTTATGGGTACAGCTTCTGATATTACTAGAAGACACAATCCCACAGGAACCTTCCTGATCCTTTGGCTCTTGAAATCTTTCGACTCCCTTTCTGCAATGTTTCTTGAGCCTTCACTATGGGGTTGTAGTATAGATATGTTAGCTGGGACTAGGCGCCACAACTCTGCATTTTGATTGGTTGTGGTTCTGGTTGTGTAATGTTCTCTGTCCATTGCAGAGAAGCTTCCTTGATGAGGAGTGAGGATTACGCTTGCATGTGGGTATCAGGACAAATACTTTGAGTATAATTAGGGATTATTCTAGTTTAATAAAGTAGTGGCTGTATGTTTTCCTTCCATCACTGTCTACATTTTTTTTTTTTACTTCTGTGAAGAACGTCATTAGTATATTGATAAGAATTGTATTTGTAGCATGGTCATTTTTAGCAATATTAATTCTTCTAATACAAGAACCTGGGCTTTCTTTTCATTAGTTTGTGTGTCATATTGAATTTCTTTCAGTTAATGTTTTATAACCTTCATCACAAGAAATCATTGACTTCCTTGGTCAAATTTGTTCCTAGGCATTTACTAGCTATTATGAATGAAATTAGTTTTTAAATTTCTTCTCTTCAGACTCATTATTAGTATATAAAATAGTATTGATTTCTGCATGTTGATTTTTTATCATGCAGCATTACAGATACACCATTATTATTTTGTTTAGCTAATCTTAAAATATTTGTAATTTATCACATTATTAACTTGGTTTGGTGCTAAGGTACTGTGAAATGGATAAAGAATTTTAAACCATGTAGTACAAAAGTTGTATAAAAGAAGGAACCATATTTTATAATTTGATATAGTATATTCAACAAAAACAGTTCAAACATAGCATGCCACTTTTTGTATTAGAGCTAAGAGAAAAGAAGTTTGTGTGTGTGTGTGTGTGCTTATTTACAAAAATTAGTACAGAAAGAATATACATATATGTATGTATATATAGTACATGGGTAGGAGAATGACTTATCACTTAGCTTTTGGAAAATATCAACTTTTCTTATTGTCAATCTTTTTTATTATTCATTTTATTTGTTTACATTTCAAATGATATCTTCAGGACAATATCATCTTTTAAGCTTCTAAAAGATGTAAATCTTTTAAATATTCTTAAAAATACAGTTAAAAGAGCTCTAAAAAAGTCAATATTTAATTTCAACTTGTTATATATTTCTTTGTTTATTTAGTTTATATGTTCATGTGCAGAAAAGGGGAAATTCCCTCTACTCTATTGTCCCAGAAATTGCAATCAGGCTGCCAGGCATGGCAGCAGATGCCTTTACCTGATACGCTATCCTGTTGGCCCTAAGAGTTAATTTTTGTTTTATCCAGCTGTAGTTAACCAAAGGACTCAGCACCAGGGACCCTGTTAACTCCCAGTGTCAGTGACCACACCTAGAGCTTACATATTGGCTGCCTTCCCTGTTTCCTACCTTCCTTCCTTGTCACCTCTGGTTTTTCCTCCCTTTCTCTCAATTAAGTCTCTTTATCTTTTGTTTTGTTTTGTTTTGTTTTGTTTTTTGAGATAGCCTCTCACACTATATCCATGGCAAGCATCAAAAATACTTATGTAGGACTAAAAAGTATTTCAGCAAGTAAAAAAGCATACAGCATAAACCCAATTACATGAATTTGAGCCCTGGAATCCATGGTGGAAAAAGAATTGATCCCCAAAGTTTCTCTCTCTCTCTCTCTCTCTCTCTCTCTCTCTCTCACACACACACACACTTTAAATAAATAAAAATAAATAAACACAATGTAAAGAAAACAGTTACTGTAGATAAAGTGTCTTAAAAGTCCTGGCAATTCTCCTGCATCTGCCTCCTGAGTACTGAGATTACACACATGTTACACAACACTTGGCCTCACATTTTATTTTCTAAATATCACTCTCACCAAAATGGAGCCAGAGCCTCTTAGGAAAATAGCTGATTCCAAGGGAGGCAAAGGTATACGGTGAGCCTGGGGTAATTTTTTTTTTATCACAAAGAAAGGAAGTACTTAAATACTAATAATTTCAACTCAGAGATGGATTAGTTACAGGGTTTCAATCGGTCAAATCTGTTATACCTTTAATATTTCAAAGTAATGATCTTGATAATGTATATTACATTGAATTAAAAATTATCCATGAATTTGAAAAGAACAGGTGAAAGTCTTATATGTGTATGGGGGTGTAGTTAATGGAGGAATGAAAACTTTTTCAGAGTAATTCAAATGTAGGAAGAATGGCATACATTGAATGTCACTGTTTTTCAATCTGAAAGGTAATAATTAATCTACCAATGATCATTAATAGATGCTACAATCATGGAGTAAAAACAGTGTAATAGAATATTCATATGGTGTCAAAGTATCATCCCACAAATTATTTACCAACAATAAAGAGAACAATGTGGCTTTAAAATGAGGAATATGGTAATCTTTGTTTTAATAAACTGATCAGTTTTAGTATTCCCAGTATTATATTATATTCCTCCTAATGAAATGAAACGACAACCACAAAGCATCACATATAAAATGCTTTCAGATGGCTGTGATATTATATGCCTATAGTACCAGCACTTAGGAGGTAGAGGCAGGGTGATCAGGAGTTCAAGGTCATTCTTGGCTTCATAGATTTTTTTGAGATCAGCCTGGGCTGTGTGAGACTCTGTTTCAAACAAAATGAAACAAAACAAAACAAATAAAACACAGTACTCAATTTGCTAAGACTGTCTACCCTTAATATAATCATGAGGGCTCAAAGACAGACTTTAAACTATTCTGTAAGACCACTAACCTGCACCCTTGAAAACAAACCTAGGCATGGTGGCTCATGCTTGTAATCTGAGTGCTGGGAAGAGGGAAGCAGGAGGATTGCTGTGAATGTAAGTCTACTACTATGGGATACAAGGTAAGTTTCAAGTCAGCCTGGACTACAGAATAAAATCCTTTCTAAAATAATAATAGAAATCAAAATGGAGACAGCATTAGCATAGGCAAAGACACTATAGAGTCATGTCATTAAGTGCACTATATAAATCTTGGTTGGAGCTGGAGTGGGTCAACTAAAGCATGAAAGGCATTTGGTGGAAGCAAGTGATTTGATGGATTTATAGACTGATGATTATATTGTTCAGGTCTGATAATGATGTTTCAATTATCTAAGAGGTTGACCCCATTCTTAGAATCTATGAGCTGAAATATGTCAGGGATGAAATCTTGTGATGTCCACAAGTTGCTTTCAAATAATTAACATACAATATATGTAATGTAAACATACTTCTTCATAAATCTATATGCATGTATGTGCATATGTACAAATGAGAGAGAAAGCAAATGCAGTATGATGTCAACAAATGAAAGGATATGCAGGAATTGAATTTTATAACCTTTGACTCTCCTGAACATTTAAAATATTAAAAAAATTAATATGTATGGGTGAGGAAAGTATACTACACTATTGACAGAATTTCTTGACAAGAGATAGAAAAACCAGAACATGAACTTGACTGCCAGAGCCACAGGTATAATTTTGCGACAAATTATACAGAGTAAAAACACTGCTGTACAGGGCTTTAGAGCCCTGAACTCTGGGTTAATGTCCCTAGACTTCTTAGACTGCTTTTGTCACCAGTGCAGTTTGGTTCCATTTCTTTTCTGTGTGTCAATGGGTCCCATGCCTCTGATTAGCCACCCTTCTAGTCATGGGTCCATATAGCTTCCAAATACCTTTTGAGTATTTATGGTGAGAAGCAAATTCTGCCTTGCTCATTTGGTAAGGAATTCTTCAAACATAAAGACTCAGTCGAACCTTAGAAAGTGATTTATAAACTCAGTCTGGGCTACAAGTTACAAAGCAAGTTATGAAGAATGAAGATACTTCTCCTTCTCCCCAGGACCATTAAACATGACACTTCATTTCTAGTTCAAATTCCTACCTGGACTTTCTAGCTCCAGTGATTACATTAATGCCAACACAGTAAACCACTACTTGAGCTGGAAAGTACAGAAAAAACAGAAAAAAAAATAAATAGAGATGTGAGCCTACAATGAATTTAGCTAGGGCCTGTACATTGTGAATGTTGAGAGTAAATTTTTTGGAGTAGCTCAAAGAGTGGTCTGTGTAAGACAAGGAGGAATCGCCAGCTTTCAGCAGGAACGAATCGCCCTAAATGACTTAATGATTTAGAAGTAAGAACATATTGCAAAAGTTGGATGCCATACATTCAAATAGCTTCATGGGATCACCAACATGAAGGAGAAAACCTACTAAGACTCTTGAATCTTCTTGTAGGAAGAATGCCCTGTCAGATTTCTATGATGGCTTCTATTTCCTTGATAAGTCACTACAGTGATAAGGATGAGTCACCAGACTGCCATAGCCTGATGATATTACTTCTCAATTCAGTTTGATGCAATCATCATCAACAATAGCCAGTTATTGAACGCTGTGCTCATTACTGCAAATACTAAGATGAATAAGGCCCTCAAGGGGCTTATAAATCCATTTGGAGAGTAAGAGATACACTGTCAGATAAATAACAATAAAAGGTAGTGCATAAAAAACCAAAGAGGAATGCACAAGTACGGAAGTACTTCAGAGGAGGGACAGCATATGAAATAGTCATGACAGGCTTCCTTCTGTACATGAACAGGAGAGATGAGTCATATTGGCATATAAGCAAGGAAGTACTTCGGAGCTGCTATGCAGAGAAAATGTTAGAACAGGAGCCAAAATAGAATAGGGCTCTGTAATGGAGCTATGATAAGGAAGCCAGCCTTTTTTCTAGGGGAATCATGTAGAGGTTGTAGACTGCAAGGCAAAGAGATGAGGTGGCCTTGAAAAGCCCTGACGTCAGAGAAAAATGCAAAGAAGTCAGTCACTGGATTGGCCGAGCTTGCCAAAGCTCACCTCTCCTTGTGTGGTCTCTAGTTCACAATCTAACTGCTTGCACAAACTGCTTCTAATTGACTTTCCCAAACATCTGATCTTTCCTGGCTCCTTTCCATGTCTTCAAAGCAGACAGACAGTTCACTCCTCTGGTTTCAATGTTTCCTCTCTTTGTTTTATTTTTTCCTGATTTTTTGTTTTGTTTTTGTATTTATGTTTCCAAATAAATTATCTTGGGTGTTTCTTCTGCTTCTTTTATTTTTCCTCACCTTTTATTATTGTGTGTCAAATCCCCTTGCAGCATAAGCAGTGTTCCTTCCAAGGTTTCAAATCAATGAGCTCACTGTAGAGATTCATGTACATTGACCCCTTTGTTATCGAAAGCATAAAAGAATAAAACCAAAGACAATCTCAGTAAAGGCCCTTGAAACCAGGCACAGTGATAGGCCCCTTATCTCAGCTATTCCAAGAGGCTAAGGCAGGAAGAGCATTGAAGCCCCCTTGAGTGCAAAGCCAGCCTGGGTAACATAGCAACTGCATCAAGAGATTGGGGTTGGAGGCATTTAGAACATTTAAAACTCTTCTCAACAGAAAAACTCTCAGGAAACTAAGAATAGAAAGAAGCTTCCTTGAGCTGATAAGAAGCAGCTATTAAAAACATATGATTAACTAGATTTTTTTTTCTTCAAGAGATTAATGATGAGGCAAGGTTGTCTGCTTTTCTGGCTTTCATTTGCCATTATATTGGAAGCCAGGTGAGGGGCAAGAAGATTGCATACAGATCCAAAGAAATAAAGCTATTTCCATTGCTGGTGACATGGTTGTGTACATAGAAACATTAAAACAATTTGCAAAAAAATAGTAGATTTGATGGGTGAATTTAACAAGTTCAGATGATATCATATCAATGTAAAAATTTTGACATACTAGTTATAAATCATTGAAAAATAAAATTTAAAGAAGAAAATTTTCAGTCACACTCAAAATTGATATAATTAAGAATGATTTTAACAAGTGTATAAAAGACTTTTATACTGTGTGTAAAAACTTTTATACTGGATAGTGCAAAACACTATCAAGGGAAGCTCGAGATGTAAAAGGATCAATGGACTGTAAGACTCAATTACCATTGAGATGTCATTGGCACATGAGTTCTTTGCAAGTTGCTCTATAGATTTAACACATCCCAATTAGACTCTCAGCATAGTATTTTTGTAGAATTGGTACTCCAATTCTAAAAGGTGTGTGACAATGTACACATGCTCAAATAGTTGGAATAATCCTGAAAATTAGAAAAATAAGGCAGGGACACTTCAACTACGTGATTTCAAAAATACCCTGTACAGCTCTTGTCATCAAATGAGTGAGATGGCTAAATAAGAAGAAAATAAGTCCGGGGGAGATTCCTCAGCATATAAGGTACTTGCTGTATAAGGCTGGTGACCTAAGTTTGATCCCTGGAACACAGGAAAAGGAAAGAACAACTCTACAAAGTTGCTTTCAGATTTCTACATGTACACTATAGCACATTTGTGCTTACACATCTCTCTCTCTCTCTCTCTCTCTCTCTCTCTCTCTCTCTCTCACACACACACACACACACACACACACACACGAACACACACACACAACTGATGATGATGATAAAATTTTTAATTAAAAAGTCTAGATTGACCCATATATAGGCAACTCCAGTTATGGTAGCAAGACAATTAAGTTAGGACAAATATATTTTCAATTTATGTTTCTACAGAGACTAGATATCCTTAAAAACAAAACAAATAAAACCAAGAAATTCTATCTTTACCTGATGTTATACAGAAAATGTCAACTCAAATGGTTATAAACCAAAAGGTAAGAGTTGATACTATGGACCCTAAAACAAGCATGGGTCAAACTTTAACTATCATGATCCTCGAAAAGGTTTCTTAGGATGCAGAAAGCATAAACTATAAAGAAAAATTCAGTAAATTTGACTTCATCCAAATTTAGCACATCTTTGTTAAAGCACAGTTAGAAAAGTAAAATGTCACTAAATGAGAGAAAATGTTGCAGTACACATATCTGATATCGACCTCATAATAAACTTTTAAAATTTACTGATGAAATAAACTCTCCAACTGAAAAAGTAACCAAAAGACTTAAATACACAGTTGATGAGAGAGGACTAAAAATAGACCTTAGACATAGATATTTTCCTGCCATTGGTCATCTGGAAACCACAAATTAAATTGGTAATCATATACCACTAAGTTTCTAGCAAGATGGCTAAAATAAAAAGACTAGTAATACCAAGCATTGGTTGAGAGTTGGAGCAATCACTACACTCATTCACCAGCCAAAGTGGGAATCTGAAACTATACAATAGCTTGATAGATTCTTAGAAAGCTAATTACACATTGGTCACATACTCTTGCTATTCAAATCTTTTTTATTTTTTGTTTTTTTGGTTTGTTTGTGGAATTTTTGTTTTGTTTTGTTTTTCCAAGACAGAGTTTCTTTCTGTATCCCTGGCTGTCCTGGAACTCACTCTGTAGACCAGGTTGACCTCGAACTCAGAAATCTGCCTGCCTCTGCCTCCCAAGTGCTGAGATTAAAGGCATGTGCCACCACTGCCTGGCTTATTCAACTCTTAGCTATTTACTTCAGAGGAAGAAAAAAGCATATCACTATACAGAGATATTCACAGATTCTTTAGTCACAGCAGCTTAAAATTAGGAACAAATATTGAACAGATATATGAAGCTTCTTTACACATAGTAGCTTAGAGTTAAAAACAACCTAAATGTGAATAAATAAGGGAATTTATATTAACTTATATATAAAAGGAATTTATATATATATACGTATATATATTGCAGGTATATTAATAAATAAAGTGTAGTATATGTGTATGACATACTACTCATCAATAATAGGAAATAGCCAACTGATATTTCTTCAGAGACAAATCTCAAAACATTCTGTTGAGTGAAAGAAGTAACATAAATAATTTAAGCTATGTGATTCTACGTCTATGAAATTTTAGACTAGTTAAAATGGACAATGGTATTAAATGTATCAGTGGTGGCCTAGGATAAGTACTTTATCCAAAAAGGCACAAGGGGACTACTGGGGGTGATGAAAGCTATCTATATATTGAGAAAAATGGTGATTATACTACTATAAATATTTAGGTATAACTCATGGATTAATACTTGTGTTCAGTTCTTTTCCATTGAAGAAATCTTGCAGAAGCTTTTGAATCTTGGGGATCCTGGGGACAGCAAACAATGACAGGGACTGCCTGCAGTAGGCCAGGATGGAGACGTCTCAGAAGCCTGCAGCAGTTCCTTGTAGAAAAGGATGGGGTCTGGGACCCTGAGACGCAGGACACACGTTCCTCCAGGGGACCCGCCATCTGAAATAAGGGACTGCCTGCAATAGGCCTGGATGGAGACAGTTCAGTAGCCTGCGGCAGCTCTTTATAACAACAGTTGTTCCCATTTCTCCTAACCTTAGCCCTGGACAACAGCCGTTTAGATTTCATTTGTGCATGACTGTTTTTCAGTTGGCCTTGGTGTGCATAATTATTCTATTATATCTGACTTTCTTACTTCTTTCCCCTTCTGCTCTGGCGAATTCTGTGAAACTAGATGTTCCCTGATGTAATGATTCTTAAACAATTAGGAATTGAGGCACGGGGCACAGCACAGCACAGTCCTCATGGCCCAGGTACATGCTGTGTGTTCTCATCTTAGAAACAATGCAATAACTGCACAATAATGGTAGTTCCAGATTAATGCTTGACTTGCAAAGAAAGTTTGACAAAATTATTAGAAAATGAATTAGAGCCAACATTGGGACCCCAAAGAAAGAAAAAACTATTAAAGTTATGAAATAAGTTTTACACAACATTTGAGAGTGGTTCCTGGATAAGCAAGTATAGAATATGTAAAATTTTAGAGTAGTAAAACTAAGTCAAAACACTGGGACTCTTAGGAGAGTCATTGTGTGCAATGTGTAGAAGCGGAAAGCTAGGGGAACTACCGAGTTAAGGGTTAACTTGATTCTTTCTGGCCACTGCCTGGCAGCTTTGCCCATGTCATTTATCATTAGAGCTTCACAAGAAAATGCAAGTAGCTGGCCTCAGAGCTCTGAGCTCTGAAATATAATAGTTAAAGTTAAAGTTTAAATAATGATAAGTTTGCAATTATTATTATTTTGGCTATAGGCCTGGGAATAGGGAAGCTTGAAACTTTGGGGAACAATTGTAATTCTTGATTCTTTGTGGGATGTGGTTTTTCTTTTGAATTTGATTTGGCAACGATTATACAATGTCTTTTTTAACTGTTTTTGGAGTATCAATAAAAGACTGGGGCAAGAAGAAGGCAAGAGAGAATGTGGAGAGAATGTGGAGAGAATATAGAGAGCATGTAGAGAGCATGTAGAGAGCGTGTAGAGAGCATGTAGAGAGCATGTAGGGAGCATGCAGAGAGCATGTAGGCAGCGAGTAGTGAGCATGTGAAGAGCAAGTGAGAGAGCGAATGCGGAGAGCATGAGAAGAGCTTGTGAAGAGTGAGTGAAGAGAGAATGTGAGGTGTGTGTGAAGAGTGTGTGTGTGAGTGAAAGGAGAGTGCATGTGGTGTGTGTGTGAGGTGTGTGTGAAGAGTGTGTGTGTGAGTGAAAGGAGAGAGCATGTGGTGTGTGTGTGAGATGTGTGTGAAGAGTGTGTGTGTGAGTGAAAAGGGAACACACAGAAGTACGTATGAGTGTGAAAGTGCAAGAAAAGAAGAGCGCACAGGAGAAAAGCAGACTGTGCAGGAGAATGTAGAGCGTGTGCAGCCTCAAGCTGTGAGCAATAAGCGAGAGAGAAAGAGAGCAGAGAATTAGAGAGAAGGGAAGCTTTAAGCCTTGAAAAATTGTCTGTCAGCTTGTACCCAAAAAGTAGTCGGTGTATATTTATTATGCACCTTCCAGATATCCCTGCTTCCAGTTGAGAACTCCGATCCTGGGTCAAGGCTGGACCCCGACATGGTAGAGACACCCACTAGGACAATATCATGGATCTGTGACATGTCTAGTTTGGCATCTCAAAGAGCCTATTCAAGGGCCCAAGTGTCACAGAACTGATCAACATTCAATTCTTCAAATTGAGCACAGGCCAAAAAGGTATAAAAGTTGATTCCTTCATTAGGGAGAATCAACCTCAACACTGGCCTAGGTGCTGGAAGAGAGGGTACATTTAGCTCATTTGTAAGCAGTACAGATGTTGGAAATCTCTCTTGTTCTCACTGATGTCCTTCTTGTGCACTTAAACTCTAATAAAATGGTTGACCACCAGTCTTCTCTATCCATGAGGCAACTCCAGCTGTATAGTAAACCTAAAAAAAAATTCCATCTGAAATAGTGAGGATTGACACATCAAATGTATCACTCCCTCAATTAAAAAATCAACATATTCCTCTCAGCTTCAACCATAAGCAACATCAGCACATTCATTGATAATTCTAAGTACATTGAAGTCAGCAATAATTTCAGCATTTTTTATTGCCTAGTGTTGGCAGTCATTGGTCATAATCTTTCCAAGATAGACTTCTACAATTTTCTTCATCTTTTTCAGAGTCATAGAGGACACCTCCTCTGGGAAGAGACTTTTTGTTTCTCCTTTATACTCTACTTAGACCTTTGGCTAGCCTGTATCATTCACCACCATAAAGGTCCAATGTTTCATATCATACTGAAAAATGGCATTGTCAAACCTATGCCCAACCATGTGTTTGGAATCAACAAATGTCCAGATTCCTTGTACTGTTTCCCAGTTCACTGCCTGCCCCATCCATCTTTATCTTCATCGTGTTTTTGCTTCATCCTTATCTGTTTCCACTGAATTATATTATGTCAGACAACAAGAAGACCAGAGTTAGGGCAAAGGTTTAATTTGGTTGCTTTAGCATTTTGTTGATGCCATGAAAACTTCAGAATCTTTTCATGCCTCCACCATCCTCAGCATAGGGTTATCCTATGTTTACTAGAAAGATAGCTGTAACAATGCCAAAACAGGTAGAACGATCATGGTCTTATTTGATTGCTGTATCTTTAATTAAATATTTATATTAATTTTAAGAATAGGTTTTATTTATTTTGTGTTGGAGGAGGAGACACACAGCACACAAGTGGATGTCAGAGCACAAGTTTTGGAAATTGTTTCCCTCCTTCCACCACATGTGTCCTGGGAACTGCACTCAGGTCAAGAAGCTTGACAGAGGCACCTTTGCCAGCACAGGCCTCATCTTTTATTCATTTGGGGAACCTAGAGTAATGCCTCAGTGGCTTAGCACTGCATGAAGCCATGTGTTGGATCAAGAGCACTGAAAACCATTGACATATGTATCATTGATTTTAGTTGACACAGTGGACATATCTAATTGTGTGGTATAGTATGAAAATTTGTCTATAATGACCAAATCAGGTTAATTAGTATTTCTACCTTCTTACAGTATTCTTATACTTGGAGCATAAAAACTCTTCTATCTGTCCCTAAACCACCTAGTAAGTCATCCCAGTGTGCTGTATTGGGCTAGAACATAGGTTTTATATTGAAATGTGTTTTGATCACTATTCATCCTCGGTCTACACTCTTCTCCTACTGTCCTTCATAGCAGTAATTGACATTGCACTTTCTTCTGTTACACAGCTTCAATATATAACTGAGAGCATGCACTGTTTGACTTTCCATTTCTGGTTTCTTTTATATAATATATGCCTTCCAGTTCTATTGTTTTGCTTCAAATGACAGAGCTACATTCTCCTTTTTTAGTCAAATAATGCTTCATTGCATCTGCGTAGCATCTGCATAGCATACTTCCTGTACTGACTTATCTGCTGGTCAAACCGTCAGCTGATTCCTGTATGTCTCTTTGTAAGGAATGAGGAAATTTTTCAGGAAGCCATACCACATACTTCACTTCAAACATTCTATTTTGGAATGCTGTCAGAAGAATTAAAAAATAAAAATAAAAAGATCAAATGTAGTCAGAGAATGGTGGCACACACCTATGGTACCAACACTATGCAGTCTGATGCAATAGGGGCAAAAGGCTAGCTTTGGCTACATGGTAAGAGCTTGTCTTAAAAGTAAAACAAACAAACGTCTCTTGGGTATCTAAAATATAAAGTTTTGTTATTTAGGGATCTTCAGCTGCATTTCAGGTGGATATCCTGGAACACTTTGGAAGTAAGCTAAGGCTTGAAGAACATCTTTGAATTGAAAACCTGTTGACTGTAGGTCAGCCAGATGTTTATGGTCATTATAGGTGTGTATGGTAGTTCATTAATTTTTGTTCTTTGTAACCTGGGAAAAATCACATTGCATCTTCTAATGATATGCAGAGTTTTGAACATTTTAAGCCTAGAATAATAAATAAATACATACATACCAAAAAAAGCTATTGGGAAATAATCTAAGACACCCTTCACTATCAGACATAAATCTACTGTGGTTTCTCTAAAAGGCAACTTGCTGGTCTCAGAACAATTTTAAATCATATTCCTCCATACATATGCAGATTCAAAATGTTTTTCATGTCAACTTCATTTTTATTAGGGGAGGAGGAGGAGATGAAGAACTCTTGGAGGGAGGACCAGGAAGGGGGGGCAACATTTGGAATATAAATAAATAAAACATACTTTTAAAAAATAGCTTCCACTAGCTTAGTCAGAGCACTCTTGTCTTCTGAGTTAACCTGTGTGAAGGCAATAGTGGTGCATGGACCACCTACCTCAGCCTGGCCTTTCCCTTGATGATGCAGTAGGGGACCCCATCTTTCAGCACAGGACAAGTAGAAACACCACCAAATCATTGGGATCTATGTCACCACCAGCTGAGCCTTCTTATTCTCCACCAAAGTGGTGACTGTATTGAGCCCTGCTTGGAGAACAGGCGGTCTCTTAGTTGGGACGTCACCTTTGCCAGCAGCTTTCTTCTCAGCACGGACCTTTGCTTCTTTTCCTGCTTTGTCTCTGGCCTGTACTTGTGGGCAAGCTTAAGCAGCTGAGTAGCTGTTTGTCTGTCCAGGGCCTGGGTGAACTGGTTAATGGCAGGAGGTACTTTGAGCCACTTATAGAGGATGGCACTTTGCTGCTATAGTCTGATGTAGCGGGGCCATTTGAAAAAGTGTGTCACTGTCAAAAAGACAAAGCGGCAACCAACTAACTGGGAAATAATCTTTACCAACCCTACATCTGACAGAGGGCTAATATCCAATATATACAAAGAACTCAAGAAGTTAAACTCCAGAGAGGCAAGCAACCCTATTAAAAAATGGGGTACAGAGCTAAACAAAGAATTCTCACCTGAAGAATATCTAATGGCTGAGAAGCACCTAAAGAGATGTTCATCATCCTTAGTCATTAGGGAAATGCAAATCAAAACAACCCTGAGATTCCATCTCACACCAGTCAGGATGGCTAAGATCAAAAACACAGGAGACAGCAGTTGTTGGCGAGGATGTGGAGAAAGAGGAACACTCCTCCACTGCTGGTGGAATTGCAAGCTGGTACAACCACTCGGGAAAGCAGTCTGGTGGTTCCTCAGAAAACTGGGCATGACACTCCCAGAGGATCCGGCTATACCACTCCTGGGCATATACCCAGAGACTTTACCTGCATGCAATAAGGACACATGCTCCACTATGTTCATAGCAGCCTTATTTATAATAGCCAGAAGCTGGAAAGAACCCAGATGTCCCTCAACGGAGGAATGGATTCAGAAGATGTGGTATATTTACACAGTGGAATACTACTCTGCAATTAAAAACAATGAACTCACGAAATTCCTAGGCAAATGGTCAGAACTTGAAAATATCATCCTTAGTGAGGTAACCCAATCACAAAAGAACACACATGGTATGCAGTCACTGATAAGGGGATATTAACCCAGAATCTCGGAATACCCTAGACACAATTCGCATATCAATAGATTTCCAAGAAGATGGAAGGACAGACCCCTGGTCCTGGAAAGACTGGATGTAGGGGAATGCCAGGACAGAGAAGCGAGAGGGGGTTGAATGGGGAGAAGAGGGAGGGAAGGGGGCTTATGGGACTTTCGGGGAGGGAGGAAACGGGAAAGGGGAAATGATTTTGAATGTAAATAAAAAAAACTTAGAAAATAAAAAAAAAAAAAGAAAGAAAAAGTGTGTCAGATCTCTTTTGCGCTAGATGTCCTTCCCAATGCTGGTGTTCCTTAGCTTCCCAGCATTTTAATGTGTACAAGGTTTTTAATTTTTTTTATTTTATGTGCGTTCATGTTTTGCCTGCATATATGTCTGGGTGAGGGAGTTGGATCCCCTAGAAGTGGAATTCCAGGGAGTTATGAGCTGCCATGTGGTGTTGGGAATTGAACCAAAGACTTCTGGGAGAGCAGCCAGTGCTCTTAACCTCTGAGCCATCTCTCCATCTCTAATGTGTGCATGTTTTTAACTGTTTTAAATAAATCCTCCAATCTTTAGGTTTTTTCATTTACTTGATTGTATGTTGAAAGCTACATTTGATTTTGGAAAGTGTCTATTAGGACATGTAGCTGGTTTTGGTTACAAGGGTAACAGCTAGTTTTGTTTAATACCAAAAGGAGTTCACGTCAGAATGCTGAGTGGGTCACATAATGAGAGACACTGGTAGGAGAATTTGAAAAGGACTAATACGCTGCAGTTTTACTACACTATATCATTATCATTGTTATGATGAATTATTAGCTATTATTATTAACTTTTACCATGTTGAATTAAGCAGTAACATTTTTATGAAAATTTTTCATTCAATTTTCAAAGTGAAATTATAAAATCTTATTTTAACTTATTGCTTTAGGAAATAAAAGACATATTCCTGTGTTCTGCAAAAGGAATACAACTCTAAGCTCCTTCCTTCCAACTATTTATGATGATAGTAACAAGCTTTTCAGTTTTCAAATTCAAGTTAGTCTACAGAACATTTAAAAAAATTCTTTTGGTGATAAGACAGTAAACTTTTATTATAGGGTTTTGTGTAGGGAAAAAAAACACTGATTAAAAGCCAGTATTTCTATAAGTAGGAAGTGTGCCTTGGTAATCCTTGGCTCCCTGATGACTTTCAGGACAGCTGGGCTACAGAGTAAGACCTAGTCTCAATAAGAAATGAGAGGAAGAGAATGGAATTGAAGAGAGAAGAGGGATAGGAGGGGGAGGGGGAGCAGCAGCAACATCTGGTTAAAGGACAGAGGTCCATACTATCTGATAGAGAATGGCCCATATCAAATTATAATTTTGTCACAGTCACTTGCATTTAATTTGTATTCTTTTTTTATTAATTATACCCCCTAGAGACTGTAATCACTTGTCATGTTATTTTCTGTGTGTTATCTTTGTCCTTTTGCCAAGACTCTCTAGACAGAAATAAAAATCTTGGTTTTTTGGGGTTTTTTTTTTTTTTTTTTTTTTACTGGATTTTGTCCAGACCCACACCACTCTCACTGTATGCCTTTGCTGAATTTTTATAAGACTTATACCTCAAATCAGTACATTTATGAGATAAAATATAATGGTTTTATTCCTGTATACATTGTGTAGTGATTCAATAAAGATAAGCATGTTTGTGAGATAACCTCAAAGAAAAGAATTAGGGAGAGAGAGTACAGAGTTGACGTGTGTGTGAACTCCTCCCTGAATATGTGTGTGTGTGTATTAATTTTTTATGAATTAACATCTCTTTTTTACATATATAATTAATCCGTAGAACACCCTTATGAGACAGTATCACTTGTGTCTCAGAATGGCCTTAAGTTCACTGTGTAACCAAGGATGATTTTGAACATCTATCTATTCCTCTTGCACAAGTGCTGGGATTATTTGCATGCTCTATCACAACTTGCCTCAGAAGTGCTGGAGATCAATCCCAGGGATTCTGTAAGATGTGATTCTAGAGGTGAGAAGGCTAGCAGTGGAGTGTGTTAGGCACATTTGTTGAGATCACACAAATAGAACAGTAAGTAACGATGGGAAAATAAGGAATCCAGGTCTTCTGACTCTCAAGGGATTTTTGTTTTGCTTGAAATAAGCTCTTACTATGCAGCCCAGGATAGTCTTGAATTTACAGTAAATATTTTGCCTCAGCCTCCAAAATTTTTGATTTTTATTGCAATGTTATACCCATAATGAGGGTCACGAATGGAGAATACAATGAATAGCTGCAAAGCAAAATGAACATCCAGTCCCAGATTCCTTCCCCTTCTGCTTCCTTCCAAGTACTGATCTTCTGGGTAAAACTCTTGTCTGCATTTAGCATAAATGCATATGTCACATAAGTAAGTATAGTATTGTGAAATCCGTCATAGGGATTATTCACATGGGGATTTATTTTTGGTATGGTATGCATCTATGAGATTGATGAGAATTATTAATTTTTATTGCTGTCAGAGTATGCCACAATGTGACTGAACCATACTATAGTTAGTTTCCTACTGTAGTCTATGAGATCTATTCCAACAGATTGTCTTTGGGAGATGTAGCTTAATTAGTAGAGTGAGTCCACTGACAGAGAGATGATTAAATGAACAAGAAGTGGAGATGTGACATATCTTCTGGAGATAATAATAATTAATGAAAATAATAATTCTAAATAATACATATAAATTCTCTCTTCTTCAAATACAGTTTAATCCCAATTTCCATGAGTATAGACTGAACTTTGTAACTTGTGTCTAGAAAATAAATATGGAAAAGGAGAGAGTAGAACTTCATACTGGCAAAAATTCACTAGGTAATCAAGAGCAACATGGCCATTGTTCAGACTCAGTAATATCATGCACTCTTTGACATGCAATGTGAATTACATTTCCGATCAATGATATTCTTCAAAACCTCTATTATCCCGTATTATCATGAGGAAACTCCAGATGAACTCAAATTGGTGCCATCCCCCATATGTGTGGCCTATACTCTTCTTCCATGGTCCTGAAAGCAAAGAAGCTATCATGGGCTGAAGGAAGATATGGAGTCATGAGAGTTAAGTGCAGTGTATTATCTCGTGTTGAAATTTGGAAGAGAAAAGGATTTCAGTGGGAAAATCTGGCTGTACATGAACAAAGCCTGTTGTTTGGCTAATAGTTTTATACCATTTATGATGGACCGCTTTTTTGGATAAATGTGCCATGGGTAGTGAAAGGTATTTCAATGTAACTCTGTCAGAGAGATTATGGGACCACTCTGTACTATCTTTGCAACTTTTTTCATGAGTAAAAAATGCTTTTGAGATAAGCTACAGATTATAATAGACCTTTCACCCAAAAAGATGTACAAATGGACAGTAAACATAAAAAAATGCCCAGTCACTTCTCATCAAGGAAATGTAAATCAAACCCATAATGTCATACTGTTTACATCCACTTGGATTGTAAAATCAAAAAGAGACAATAAAAGGTGTTAGAGAGGACATGGAAAAATGAAAGCTATATTACACTCCCTCCAGTATATTTTTGGATGGAATATAAAATAGTGTAGCTGATAGAGGAACCGGCCTGGCAGTTTGTCAAAGAAAGAAAGAAAGAAAGAAAGAAAGAAAGAAAGAAAGAAGAAAGACAGGAAGGAAGAAAGAATGAAAGAAAGAAAGACTAGCGAAGAAATGGCCACATGACTCAGCAATCACACACTCCAGTATTTGCTAGGGTAATGTGAAATGTTATGACTAAGAGTCCTTTCAACTAAAGGTAGGGATTTGTTAATTTGCATGTACTTGGTACTTCAATTTTTGGAAATAGAAGAGTTCAACTGGTTGTTGAACCTTAGTGGGTAGAAGAGGGTTATGTCTTCTGAGATGGAGAAGATCTATGAAGGAATGAGATTTGCGGAGTGTACAACCCAGGAATTCTTACTACTGCTGGCTGCTGCTATCAATTTCCAAGTTAGGGTAGACAAAGTGGCCCAGGGTACTTAAGGACTGACTTTTACTATTCCTGGATATCATTGGTAGACTTCATGGTCACTATGGACACTGGCTTATTTTAAAAATAAAAATTATCATCATCATCATTGTCCATGGATTGTGTTCCATGGCATTCATGTGGAAATATAAGGATGATTTGGGGAATAAGTTGTGTCCTTCTATCACCAAGTCTAGGAACTGACCTAATCTTTGGGCTTGGGTGGCAGGGTTTTTTTTTCAATACCCAAGATCCAGGGTTACTTTCTGTAGCCTCAGCTAGCCTTTTGGCCTCTTGCACACTTGAACTTCCAGCCCTTGGAGCAGACATAGAGTTTGGTGTGGCTGTAAGGGATTTCTTGGGCCTTGCCACAATACCTGTACACTTCTTGGAACTTCTGAGGACCCGAAAGGAGCACAGTGCCTCAGTTCTTTGGAGACTCCAGGGTCAGCTGGTCGAAGGTGAAGATCTTATCCCCAGACTCCACACATCATCTGTGGCCATCCTCACAACCACAGCTCTTTTCTTCTCCTGCCCAGGAAGCTTTATCTTTTGGATCATCTGGGACAGGGACAGAGGTTGCTGGTTAGTGCAATTTATAAAAAAAAAACCTTTTCAGCAGAAGATGATTGAAGGTAGAATTGGTCCATCTGGACAGAAATCTGTACAGCTTGATTAGCAGCCACAGATAAATGTCTTGGCTCTTGTGTTCCTTGGGCTGAACCTTTCAGATCTTGTTGTGGAGAATGTCAACACCCATGATGGGGCACCTCTTGCTCAGTCAGGTCCAGAAAGCTTGTGTGGATCTTTCATTCAATGAGCCATATCACTGGCTCAACATTGGTTCCTTCTGAGTAAATTTGTCACCAGTTCTGTCCTTTCTTCAAAGTAGAATATTACAGATTTCTGCAGAAAGGTGGCCCTTCAGAATGTATAGACCTTCCCAGAATTGTCTCCAACAGAGTCTTGGAAAGATGGTCCTATCATTTTTTAAAATAGAGGTCAGGAAGGATAGCAGAAACAAGATGGCCAAAGGCAACTATCATGAGCCAGACAAAAGGACTAAACAATATATGAACTAAAAAAATTACTATAAAGAATATCATTGGTAAATTTTGAATGTAGATTGTATAGAATGTAGTAGTTTGTCTCATGTACTTTCATTTTGTAAGATTCTTTTCTTCTCCTCTATTTGTCCTGAAGAGGTTTACATGAAAATATCCAGAGAAAGACATTCAGGATATCTGCAACTTACTCCCAATGGCTTGACCAAAACAGTACTAAAAGTAACAATATGTGTGCATTTGTTTATGTGCATACAATATAAAAAGAGATGAATGGAAGTTTAGAATGTTATATATGCCAAGTGTCAATGATGAATGTGTCTACTTGAAGGGTAAGTGTTCACTCTATGTTTTGAGTGTTTCCATGAATGAAAACGCTAGCTTAGGAAGCAAAAATTCCTGGTTCATGAAGGAAGGAGAAGCCATCAGATAAAAAATAGAGGAAGGGTCTAGAGATGTAGGTTAGTAATGGCCACTTGCATGATATGTCTAAGAAGCCAGGTACAGTCATTAGCACTGCAAATAATAAAGCCCCAAACCAAACAACGACACATGAAGAGAAAGACTCTAAGCTAACATGTCAAAGAAATGTTTGCACATCAACTTTTATTAGTATGTATATACAAGGAAGTTTTATTCAGTCATAAAGGAAAATGAAATTACATCTTTGCAAGAAATAGGATATAACTGGAGGTAATCGTCTTTACTAACTCAAATCACATTCAGAAAAGTTAGTATTGCATGTTTTTTCTTGCTCATGATTCCAGATTTTATCTAAATACACAAAGTCATATGTGCATGTATAACATAAAAACAGAAGTAGAATGTTCCAGGGAAACAAAAGGACGAACAAGAGAAGAGGCGAGAGTCAAAGCAGAGGACAACAGAGTACAGGAGGAATATGTTCAGTTTACATTACTGTAAAATGTATTGTTTGGTGTGTGTCTGTGTGTGCATGTGTACATATGACATGTATGTAGAAGGCAGAGGACAACTTTATGGACTTAGTTGTCTCCTCTGCCTTTACATGGGTTCTGAAGATTGAACTCAGGTTACCAGGGTTGTATGGTAAGTGTCTGTTCCTGCTAAACTTGTGGACCGTCAACATATATTTATATATTCTTGCACAAAAATGGCCTACCAGTCTGGACTCCACCAGGGCAGATCAGCCTGTATACCCCTCTTAACACCCCACAGTCTACAGGTCTTCCAGAATATCTCAGCAGCCAGGACCACAGGTTTCCCAGAAGACCTAAAATGGAAGTAAAAACAATAAAGAAATCACAATGGAGGCAACCCTGGAAATGCAAAACCTAAGAAAGAGGTCAGGAGCTATAGATGCAGGCATCACCAACAGAATACAAGAGATAAAAGAATCAATCTCAGGTGCAGAAGATACCATAGAAAACATTGACACAACAGTCAAAGAAAATGCAAAATGCAAAAAGCTCCTAACCTAAAACATCCAGGAAATAGAAGAAAGCAAAGATTCACCACTTAAAGAACTAGAAAACATCAACAAAATTGTAGAAGAAAACTTCCCCAATGTAAAGAGACAATCATAAATGTACAAGAAGCCTACAGAACATCAAATAGATTCAACCAGAAAAGAATTTCCTCCTATCACATAATAATCAAAAGATTAAATGCACAGAAAAAAGAAAGAATATTAAAAGCTGTAAGGGGAAAAGGACAAGTAACATATAAAAGAAGACCTATCAGAATTACACCAGATTTCTCAACAGAGACTCTAAAAACCAGAAGATCCTGGATAGATGTCATGCAGACTAGAAAATACTACTCTGCAATTAAAAACAATGAATTCATGAAATTCCTAGGCAAATGGTCAGAACTTGAAAATATCATCCTTAGTGAGGTAACCCAATCACAAAAGAACACACATGGTATGCAGTCACTGATAAGGGGATATTAACCCAGAATCTCGGAATACCCTAGACACAATTCGCATATCAATAGATTTCTAAGAAGATGGAAGGAGAGACCCCTGGTCCTAGAAAGACTGGATGTAGGGGAATCCCAGGACAGAGAAGCAAGAGGGGGTTGAATGGGGAAAAGAGGGAAGGAAGGGGGCTTATGGGACTTTCGGGGAGGGAGGAAACGGGAAAGGGGAAATGATTTTGAATGTAAATAAAAAAAAAACTTAGAAAATAAAATTAAAAAAAAAAAGAAAACACAAATGTCAGCCTAGGCTACTATACCCAGCAAAACTCTCAATGACCATAGATGGAGAAACCAAGATATTCCATGACAAAGCCAAATTTAAACAATATATATCTACCAACCCACCCCCACAGAGGATTTTATAAGAAAACTCCAACACAAGAAGGGTATCTACAAAAAAAAAAAAAGAAATTAATCATCTCACAACATACCCAAAAGGAGAGAATCACAAACATATAATACCACCTCCAACTACAAACATAACAGGAAATAAGAATCACCTGTCTTTAATAACTCTGAACATCAATGAAGTAGACAGCAGGCAATAATCAAATTCAGGCTGAAAATAAACCAATTAGAAACAAAGAGAACAATACAAGGGATCAAAAAAATAACTGGTTCTTTGAGGAAATCATCATGATACATAAACCATTAGCCAAACTAACTAAAGGACACAGATACAGTATCCAAATTAACAAAATCATAAATGAAAAGAAAGACATAACAACAGAAACTGAGGAAATTCAAAAATATCATCAGATCTTACTACAAAAGGCTATACTCAACAAAACTGGAAAATCTAGATGAAATTGATGACTTTCTAGACAGATTCCACATACCAAAGTTAAATCAAGGGCAGTTTAAACTATCTAAACATTCCCATATCCCCTAAGGAAATAGAAGCAGTCATCAAAAACCTCCCAACCAAAAAAATCCCAGGGCCAGATGGTTTTAGTGCAGAATTCTATCAGACTTTCAAAGAAGACCTGATACCAACACTCCTCAAACTATTCAACAAAATAGAAACAGAAGGAACACTACATAATTCATTCTGTGAAGCCACAGTTACTCTGATACCTAAACCACACAAAGACCCAACAAAGAAAAACTTTAGATCAATTTCCCTTATGAATATCGATGCAAAAATACTCAATAAAATTCTTGCAAACTGAATCCAAGAACACATCAAAATGATCATTCACCATGATCAAGTAGGCTTCATCCCAGGGATGCAGGGATGGTTCAATATACAAAAATCCATCAAAGTAATCCACTATATAAACCAACTCAAAAAAATTCACATGGTCATTTCATTACAAGCTGAAAAGGCATTTGACAAATACAACACCCCTTCATGTTAAAAGTATTAGATCAGGAATTCGAGGGTCACAGCTAAACATAATAAAATCAATATACAGTAAACCAACAGCCAATATAAAATTAAATGGAGAGATCCTTGAAGCAATCCCACTAAAGTCAAGGACTAGACAAGGTTGACCATTCTCCCAGTATCTATTCAATATAGTACTCGAAGTTCTAGCCAGAGCAATAAGAAAGACAACAAAAGGAGATCAAGGTGATAAAATTGGAAAAGAGTCAAGGTATCACTATTTTCTGATGATATGATAGTATACATAAGTGACCCCAAAAATTCCACCAGAGTACGTTTACAGCTGATAAACAACTTCAGACAAGTGGCAGGATATAAAATTAACTCAAACAAATCAGAAGTCTTCTTTTATAAAATGATAAACAGGCTGAGAAATAAAATAGTGAAACAATGCCTTTCACAATAGTCACAAATAATATAAAATATCTTGGTGTAACTCTACCAAAACAAGTGAAAAGACTGTATGACAAGAACTTCAATTCTCTCAAGAAAAAAATCGAAGAAGACCTCAGAAGTTGGAAAGACCTCCCATGCTCATGGACTGGTGGGATTAACACAGTAATAATAGCCATCCTACCAAAGCAATCTACTGATTCAATGCAATCTCTATCAAAATTCCAACACAACTCTTCACAGACATGGAAAAATAAATTCTCAATTTCATATGGAAAAAACAAAAAGCCCAGAATAGTAAAAATAATTCTCAACAATAAAATAACTTCTGGGGAAATCACCCATCCCTGACCTCAAGCTGTACTGCAGAACAATAGTGATAAAACCTGTGTGGTATTGGTACAGAGACAGGCAGGTAGATCAATGGAATAGAATTGAAGACCCAGAAATAAACCACACACTTATAGACACTTGATTTTTGACAAGAAAGCAAAAAATATACAATGGAAAGAAGAAAGCATCTAACTGGCAGTCTGTATGTAGAAAAATGAAAATAAATCCATATTTATAATCTTGCACAAAGCACAAGTCCAAGTGGATCAAGGACCTCAACATAAAACCAGATACCCAGAAACTAATACAAGAGAAAGTGGGAAAGAATCTTGAACTCATTGGTACAGGGGGAAATTTCCTAAACAGAACTCCAATGGCTCAGGCTCTAAGATCAAGAATTGATAAATGAGACCTCATGAAACTGAAACTCTTTTGTAAGACAAAAGACACATTCAATAGGACAAATTGGCAACCTACAGATTGGGAAAAAATTCTTCACTAACCCCACATCTGATAGAGGGCTAATATCCAAAATACATAAAGAACTCAGGAAGCTAACCTCCAAAATCCCAAATATCCCAATTTAAAAATGGGGTACAGAGCTAAACAGAGAATTCACAACAGAGGAATCTCAAATGGCTAAGAAACACCTAAAGAAATGTTCAAAGTTCTTAGTCGTCAGGGAAATCAAAATCAAAATGACCCTGAGATTCCACCTCACACCAGTCAGAATGGCTAAGATGAAAAACTCAGGAGACAGCAGATGCTGGCAAGGATGTGGAGAAAGAGGAACACTCCTCCACTGCTGGTGGGATTGCAAGCTGGTACAACCACTCTGGAAATCAATCTGGTGGTTCCTCAGAAAATTGGAAATAGATCTACCTGAAGACCCAGCTGTACCACTCTTGGGAATATACCCAAAAGATGACCCACCATGCCACAGGGGAATGTGCTCCACTATGTTCTTAGCGGCCTTATTTGTAATAGCCAGAAGCTGGAAACAACCAAGAGGTCCCTCAAACTAAGAAAGGACACAGAAAATGTGGTACATTTACACAATGAAATACTACTCAGCTATTAAAAACAGTGACTTCATGAAATTCGCAGGCAAATGGATGGAAGTAGAAAATATAATCCTAAGTGAGGTAACCCAGACCCCAAAGGACACATATGGTATGTACTCACAGATAAGCGGATATTAGCCAAAAAGTACAGAATACCTAGGACATGACCCACAGACTGTAAGAAGTATAACAAGTAGAAAGGCCCATGTGAGGATGCTTCAATACCACTTAGAAGGGGAAAGAAAATAATCGTAGGAGGCAGAAGGAGGGAGGGATCTGGGTGGGAAAGGGGATGGGGAGGGAATAAAGGGAACAGGATCAGGTATTGGGGTAACAGGAGAATGAATGGAAATGTGCAGTCTCAGGACTGGAAGCTGGGGACCCTCTAGAAAGTACCAGAGACCCAGGAGGTGAGAGATTCTTAGAACTCAATGGGAATGACCTTAGATGAAATGTCCAACAGTGGGGAGAGGGAACTTGAAGAGCCCACCTCTGGTAGGCCCCAAGTGGAGGGATGGGTTTACCAACCCACAGTCAAAATTTCTGACCCAGAATTGTTCCTGTCTAAAAAAACTGCAGGGACAAAAATGGAGAAGAGACTGAGGGAATGGCAGTCCAGTGACATGTCCAACTTGGGCTCCATCTCATGCAGGACGGCACCAAGGCCTGACACTATTACTGATGCTATGATGTACTTACAGACAGGAGCCTAGCATGGCTGTCCTCTGAGAGGCTCAACAAGCAGCTGACTGAGACAGATACAGATACTTATACCCAACCATTGGACTGAAGTTAGGTACCCCATGTGGTTGAATTAGGGGAAGGATGAAAAAAGCTGAAGAGGAGGGCAACCCCATAGGAAGACCAGCATTCTCAACTAACCCCAACCCCTGGGAGTTCCCAGACACTGAACCACCAACCAGGCTGTACATATGAGCTGGTCTGAAGCCCCCAACACATATATAGCAGAGGACTGCCTGGTCTAGACTCAGTGGGAGAAGATGCACCTAATCCTTGAGAGACACGAGGTCCCAGGGATCGGGGAGGCCTGATGGTGGTGGGAACATAATCTTGGACACAGGGGGAAGAGGAATGGGATGAGGAACTGTTGGAGTGTGGACCAGAATGAGGGGACAATGACTGGAGTGTAAATAAATATAATAATAAATATAACAACAATGACAACAAAAAGGATAAACAAAAAAGTGTTCCTATGAAACACAAAATTATATTCAATAAACATATTCTCATAATTTGGGGAAAAATTTTTGGAGGGACATCTGGGACACCTGCTCATAGTAGGTGACCTGGACTTAATTTGTTTTGCCTGTCAAGCATCGAGGTAAGTGTGAACAAACACAGGCCTGAGACAATTCAGAATTGTTTGTGAAGATGCACTTAGGTAGTTTGTCTCCTAAGAAAAAAGTTGTCATGCTTTTCCAAATTATTTTTCAGAAAGGTAGCATTGAGAAGACAAAATTTAACTACACCTACAGGTGCAGAAAAATCCCATTTCCCATTGTTAACATGTTTAGTTAATACACATGCAATTTAAGGAACATGAACCAACTTTCTCAGGGTCCACCAATTTCTGATTAATATTTCTGTAGTGATTGTTGAAGCTTGGAGCATAAAGCATGGTGATCAGAAGAGTTACTATAGAACCCTGAAACAATCAAGTAGCAAATGGCAGCCAACAAAGAAGTGTTCAGTGGATTGCTTAAGTGGGACAGCATGAAATCCAAAATAAAATGCTTTGAGGAAAAAGGTGTGGCCCAAAATCTAAATTGGCTTTGACAATATAGTAGCCATGAGCTATATGTGATGATTTCCATCTAAATTCAATCAAATCAGAAATTCAGTATACTATTATACTCACTATATTGAATTCTCTCAATAGCCACATGTGCTGTCTCCAAGAAGATGTTCCCCACCACCACCATCAGGCCTTCCTTGATTCCTGGGGCCTCACATCTTTCAAGGATTAGGCACATCTTCTCCCACTGATGCCAGACCAGGCAGTCCTCTGCTATATGTGTTGGGGACCTCAGACCACCCAGTGTATGCTGCCTGGTTGGTGGCTCAGGATCTCCCAGGGGTCCGGGTTAGACTACACGTGAAGTGAGATAAGAACCATAAAGTGTTCAATGCCATTTAGTGATGTGGCTATCAGGGATAGTCTTGCTAATATTTTCAGGGGAAGAAAAATCATAGGATGGCCTTAAAGAAGATAAAGAAATTAAAGTAATCAGTTTCAAGGCTTCTTTGGGAACTTTGAAGGTGCAGTAGAAACCGGGTCAAGCTATGTAAATATATTTTAGGAAGAAAGTCTTAAAACCCTATGGAGTTCATGCATTTTACTGAGAAAAATATGCAATTGTTAAACTGAAGTTCCCAAGCAAGTAGACAGGTTGAGCCAGTTTGGGTGACAAGGGTCTGTGTGGGAAAGAATATCTTCTCTCATCTATAGAGAAGACTAGAGCAGAACTACAAAGATGTCTGTAGACTTGATAGCAAGAAGGCTAAAGAATTTCAATCTGAAACTTGCCATTTTATGTAAACTTGGAAGTGAGTTTATTTTCTGACTGGAGAGCAGGGTATTAACAGAATGCCGTAATGCTAGAGAGTAGGATGAGAGAGCATTCCTAGAGTTGTGGCTTTTGAAACTACACATCCATCAGAATCCTCTGGTAGGTCTGCTGAATCACAGAGTGGTTGGCCCTCAGCTCTTGAGCTCCAAAGTCAGTGAAGAGGAAGATCAACCAGGATGGTGAATTTCCAGCAAGTTCCTAGATGATGCTCATGCCACACTGGCCCAGGAACTCCACGCGATTTGCTGAGTAGCAATTTTTGTGAGAACCATAAATATTGATGGTCAAGATGCTGTGCAACAGCACATGTGCAAACGCTGACGGGAGGAAGCATAGCAAGTGTTAGAGTAACAAGGCTTCTATAAAATGTTGACTGAGACATCAGAGTAGACTAGAATCTAGATAAGGAAGTGATTAGTGAGACAGGCCACCTGTGTTAGTGTCAAGGTAGAGAGCCAACAACAGAATTTGAAACCCTTAAATTCTTTACAAAGTGTTTTATCCTCCCAGGGTTTAACACCAGTCTGGTTCTTGGACACTAGAAGAAAATATGTATAAGGAAGATTTCTTTCAAAATAGTTGTGCTGTCTGGAGGTGGAGGTGGGGGAGGCTTCTTCTACATCAAGGTGGGAGAGAGGATTTTCAAGGGGCCCTTAAGAGATCTTGAAGTCTGTCCCCCAGGGTTGGGCAGACTGTTGTGAGATTGTGTGTAGCTTTCACCTGGTCAATATAAAAGGACTCACAGTGCTCCAGAAGCAGGCAGTGAATGAGGGGAATCCAGTGGATCCGAAGCATCAGACAAGAGCTGCACATTCAGGAGAGGTCTGCAGGTTAGGAGTCTTCTGTACTCTGGGGTTTCAGTAGAAATCACAAAAGCATCTATGAAACAGACATCTTGAACATTTCCTTGGCCTGGATTGTGAAAAGCCAATTTACGGCAGGATCAGTCCAGAAAGAACTCTGTGGTCTCGCTCACATCTTGGACTTCTTCTTTATTTCTGAACTAGGGCTTCCCTCCATACATCAAATCACAAGGCAAAAGGTTCAGTTAAATGGAAAAGGAGACTTACCAGTAAATACCTATCACAGCATTTTACATTTAGCATGACTTTGCATGCAATGTGTTTTTTAACTAAAAGAATTCATTGTTTATCTCAGATTTCAGTTTAGCTGGGCATCCACCATTATTACTGCTGCTTGACATAGAATAACAAACTGTATTTAGCAGCATATGAAAAGAACTGAAGGTCTAAAGTAGGAAAAGAAGGGCAATCCATGGCTGGTTTACTGGCTGTAGTTCCTTCACCTGTAGCAGATGCCAGCTCTAACTTTAGCTTGAATGCCTTGCTTATTTCAAGGGAAGAGAATTCTAAATAACCACTTAAATCTGTTTTGTGTTTTATCTACAGGAATGACAGAAGACAATGTGGAAGGTGTTTAGGGTTTTATTTTGTGACTTGTATTCAACTTACTGATTATTATTTGTATATGCAAAATAAATAAAGCTTGGAAGTATGTATACTAAATATAGCAGGTGCTGATTTCTTGTCATGTCTTAGCTTTTTACTTTCAACTATCTTTGATTTTGTTTAGCTTGAATGACTATGAATACAGATTACTTTGACCTTCAACATCATTAATGAAGATTTTTAAGACTTGTTATTTTTCAATTTGCTATTTTCTTGATGTGTCTCTATGTTAATATTCTTTTCAAAAGTTATTTCTATAGCTATTTCATAATCCATTAGATGACTAGCCCAATGCACTCAAGACCCTTATTCAGATTCATCTTATCCTTTATTAATATACATAGTAATGAAAGCTTTGTGATTTATTCATTATGTACATCCTTACTGGTTGCCTTAAATACAACCCTAGAAGTAGAGTGGTAAGTCAAAGAATTAAATGCATGTTCTTAAGATTAATAAAAATCCCTATTAATTCTGCCTGCCTATACTAACTTCACTACAAGCTGCTCTTAATATATATCACAGTATTTTCATTGTCATTTCTCTTAATATTCAAATGAATGTTTTTCAAGCATTTCTTGGCCATTTGTGTTTTCCTATTAGTATTATGAGTACCCAATAGGTGGATATTCAATTGACAGACATTACCATGAATATATTATCTTTTGTGAATATTGACACTTTCCTCCAGTACATACACATAAACATGCACACAAAAACACATACTTACATACAGATTTATTTTGTTATCTGGTCAGTAAATAGTGGTTGCATACATGAATGGATTAAGCATTTAAAGAATTCAGCTAAGTGAAAGACTTCTTATGGTTTGTTATTGTTCTTATTAACATTTTCATGGTTTATTCATTTGTACAATAAAAATATGGAATATCTTCTGTGTTCATGAGTGAATGTTGCACCATTTACAAAATAATAATGGGGAGATACAATTTCAACCAATGACAAAACAAACCCTAAAACTTAAAGGTATTCGGTGCACATGTTGAACACACAGCACAATCAGTAGAGTAACCCTTTCTAGAATGGTCATTTGCCAGGTAATTTGAAGTTTATATACCAACTTGAAATTTTTAGATGGCTGTTATCAAAAGTATTTTGGGAGGTAACATGTATATGTTTGTGAGATTTTGTGAACATAGTGTTCTGCTAAGGACTAGCCTTGGCTTGAAGAGGAGTTCTGAGAAAAAGGGTGTCTGGAAGCAGTAAAAACAAAAGACTCAATGTCAAATCATGGGTCCAAGGTGGTGGTCTATGTTCTGCTCAAGATAGCTTTCCAGATTGCTTTCTCTTTGTTCTGTTCTCTCTAGAGATCGTAAAACTTCTCTGTCAAGTTTCTGCTTGATGCATTTCTCCAAGCAGTACCTTCTTACCATTATAAAAAATTCCCTGCAGATGGTGGATGGGGGAACTCTCTAAAAAGTCCCAGAGATGTAGGATGTGAGAGACTCTCAAGATTCAATGAGGGTAACCTTAGCCAAAATGCCCAACAATGGCTAAAGGGTACGTGGAAAGTCCACCTCAGTAGATAAACAGGGTCCCAAGTGGAGGGATGGGGTTACCAACCCACAGTCAAAATTTCTGACCCAAAATTGTTCCTGTCTAAAAGAATTACAGGGACAAAAAAGGCAATCCAGTGACCTGCCCACCTTGGGATCCATCTCATGGTGGGTGGCACCAAGGCCTGACACCATTACTGATGCTATGATGTGCTTACAAACTGGAGCCTAATACGGCTCTCTGAGCTCACAGAGATTAAGCCGCCAACCAAAAAACATACATGGGCTGGTCCAAGGACCCCAGCTTGTACATAACCTCAGTTGGAGAGTTTTAGAGACTTGAAGCCCCAGGAAAGGATAATGGCCCCTGGGGTGAGGAGGAGCACCTTCTCAGAGGCAAAGAGAAGGGAGAATGGGATGAAGAACTGTGGGAGGGGCATGGGGGGGAAATGTCTGGAATGTTAATAAATAAAATAATTAATTAAAAATTTCTCTGGATAGCTGATCTCTTGCAGATCAGAAGCCCAGTCTTTTATTTTACATATCAATCCAGTCATTTACTCCAGGTTCCCTTTTGATCATCCTGTGAATCAGCATTCCATGACCCAGCCCCTAGATTCTTAGGAGACAGCAAACACACATTTTCTTTTAACATTGCAAACGAATTCAGAGATCTGCCTGCCTCTGTTAAGCACAGAAGATACACTAGCTGGGTGGGATCCTATCCCTAAATTACCATTTCTACCACATCTGGGCCTGGATCTGAACTCCCTGGGTGAAAGACTGACCTTGAACTCAGGAATCTGCCTGCCTTTGTAAACAGAAGCAAAAACGTTGCAGGGTAGGATCTTGTCATGTGATCACTACTTCCTAAATCTCCTCATCTGCTTCCTTAGTGTCTTTCTGACAGCCTGGCTCACAGTGTAGCTGCCTCTGCTCCTTCAGATCTGTGAAGCCCCTTGTACAATTCATAGTGCATCCTTATAGTTTTGCATAACTGAGAAATTGTATATTTTCAAACTCATGCTTTTAGAGTTCTTTTCCACAGCTTTAAGGACCATCCTGAAGGTCTCAGCATTTACCATTTTGCTGAGACTTTAACCACACCTTTGCTTCCCAGACTCACGCTGTCTCTGATTATCATGGAGTCATTAACACTTACAGGGAGGACCTTCCTTGAAGGAGGAATGTAAAATATGGACATTATTATACACACAAGCCTTATGCCTGTGGCAGGTATCACCAAGTCATTGCACGCTGGACTTGGCAGTGTTCCATAGCTATAACCACATGGATGGATGCGACTGTTGACAAAGGAGTTTGACTCTTGCTCTGAATGTAGAAATCACGCCTCCTTTCAAGGCTGAGTATTGCCTCATGGAATTGCCCTGAGCATCACAATCTTCCATCTCTGTTCCTGTTGTTACTGTTGCTGACATCATGCGCACATTTTATCCACCTTCAAATCCCTGTTCTTCTCGCTGCCAGTGACTCCCCCCCCCCCATTTGTTCCTCATTTCTTCTCATCTCATTTACATAAATGCTTCTTGGATTTGAAATATAGTTTGGCTTTGTGCACACATTGCCAGTTGCTCAGCATGTCATTTTTCTTGTGTGGTAACCCAGCCAGCTACCTCACACTTGGGGTAAGTTGCCCTTTTTGGTTATGGGTTTTTTTTTTGTTTTGTTTTTGTTTTTTGTTTTTGTTTTTGTTTTTGTTTTGATCCCAGTTGTCAACAGGTTGTTCTTTCATTATTAAAATGTTTTGGGGCAAGAGTCCAAGCTGATAAACTCAGAGTTTCTGGAAGCCCAGATATCAGACCACTGCATTATCAAGTTCCTGGCATCATATGTATGGGTGCAGAATTTTATACAAGAAAAGGAAGACACCTCTTTTGAATAAAACTTGGTATTAGAGTCACTAATTGCCTTTAAGGGATGATTTGATAGATTTCCAAGCCGGTTCTGTGATAGCACTGATAGGATTTTCTAAAGAAAGTCACCTGTGCCATGCACTCATTTGTACTCTCATTCTGAACCTATCTCCCTCACTGGGGGCATCTTTCTCTGGTGGTTCTAAGGTTTCAAGGAAAAGAACTCTCCATGTTTGTCCCTACATGATTGTAGTTTGCTTTCCCAGGCAGATAGAGAACCTGAATTTCTTATCAGGAAAGGAGTCCTGACCTGGAGAGAAAATAGGACTAAACACATGGTTTAGGTCAGTTCAAGCACAGATGACATGAGGCGAAAGTCAAAATGCATTGTTAGAAAAAAATCCTCAGGTTGTTAGTGGGAAAAGAAAGGGGGCCTGCTTGTTATCTTTGGCTAGGAAATGTGACAAAGAAAATTACTGCACAGTAGATTCTTAAGACAATATCTGTCTTGTATCACCTTGAACAGCTCCCTAGATTATTGAAACACCTCTTTCTTCCAACAGTGTACTCAGTTTGGATGCAGAGGGGAGAGTCGGGGAACTAGTGGAATGCCATGGTGGCTTCTGTGGGAAAATCTCCAGGGCACAGCTAACTCACAGCTAATTGCGGAGGACAGAGGGGGAAAGGGGAGGGGAGGGGGTTACCCAGGTCTGAGTGCTGCAGGCACAGTGCAGTGGTCACAAAAATAAGCAGCAGCGAGTGCTTTCTGCCAACCACTGCAACCACCACACAATCATGATGATGAAGAGAAAAGTTTTCCCTCGGAGGGTGATTCCACCTGCCTTTGACACCAGCTACCACACATCTGGCTTGCTGGTATTTCATTGAAATAGCTGCCTGTGTGGAGTTCAGAGGGAAAATAATGAAGTAGGTTTTGCCTCTTCTTTTTACAGTTGCTTCCCCCAAAAGAGTGTACATTTGCTAAGGGCCAAAGTCTGTTTGTAAAAAGAAACCTCTGAGGGGAGATACAGCACCTAAGACCAAAGACCTTAATTTTGCCTCAAATTTTGTCTATACTGTTTCTATAGAGACCAAAGGCAAGCTTTGGCTCCCCCACTCAGCTATTAAAGTTTAGTGCATTGAAAACTGTCTTCATGCTGAGATACCCTTTCAGGGAGGAGAATAGGGTCTGAACTAATCCATGAAAGTTGTCATGCTATGAACTAGTAGTCAAGCTTTTCCCTTTCAATTGAATCTAAAACTATACTGTACTTCACACTTGATTGGTCCTTCAGATGGAAGGATTCAATATCCCTGCTGGAAATCAGCTCGTCTTCTTCATACAGTGCCGTTGAACGTGGAAAGAACTTATTTCTGAAGCATAATTACCGGCTCTAACATATGAGAAGTCGTAAGGATATTTCAATTTCTTTTTCTTTTCTTAAATGTTGGTCAACTCTTTAAACTGCTAACTTTTACTTTCCCCTTTGACAAAGCTTGTTTACTAGGCTGTGTCTCCATGCTTGATTTTGCTGTTTGTCAAGAGATGTTGGGATCTATACATGTTCACTAGCCTTTCTTTCCTCAGGATGATAGACAGACATGCAGCATAAATGTATCGAGGACAAAACCCAAAATATCTTCTGAATGCAGCCGGCAGCAAGCCATTGAATGTCCTGTAGCAAAGGTAACGGGTCATTTATTTACCATGAAGACTGGGACAAGAACTCAAGGAATCTGAGCAGTGCTATGCCAATTGTCTAAGGGAAAGGACGCTTTTCCTTTCCCACTCAAAAGAGTTAGCTTTGTTTGTTTGCACTTGTTTTAGATCAATAACTGGTAATAGTAAAGACAGAACAAAAGCTCTAATAACCATGAGCCATCTGCAGTGTGAATCGACATTTCCCAAGTTAAACACTGTGTGTTGTGAGTGAATACATACAGTGTATATGATTTTTTTTTAAGCTGAAAGAAAGCCTTGATCTAGCTACACCAAAAGGGGGCACCAGGGTATTAAAGAAGCTGTGATATTTTTGGAGTCCATAAGTGAAATTAAGTGAAGTTTGAAGAGGTTTTTGAGGATAATTGTTATGTACGTGATTTTTTAGAGTTGCTATTTGAAAAGCTGTTTGAGTGATTCCAAGTATTTCAGTAAGATAAAATTTTGATAAATGAGTGGAATTTCCGGTTGATGTAGGGTCATATCTTTGGAGTCTGATGAAATAAGTCCCAGGGAAACCCTATATTTTATATTAGAGAAATGATATAAGGAAAACTACCTTCTGACTAATTGGTATTAATATTTATGATATTTTATAATTGATGTTTTTACTATTCTGTCTTAAAATAGAAAAGTTTTCTTTATTGTGAAGATATTTGTGTGTGTGTGTGTCTGTGTCTAGATGGAGAAAATCAGTCTTCAGATATTGTGAGAGAAAGTGCTAAATGTGGAAATCTGTGGGTTATGGCAACTAGTAGCTCATTTAGAAGTTGTGTACCATAGTTTCCAGAATTTACACTTAATGGAGAGAACAGAAGGCATTTTCTGGGAAAGAGTTTCAAATTGCACATGTCGGATTAATGCTATCTCGTCTCTGTGACTTTGGTAAAGGGAATTTGTTGGAAGAAAATAGACGCAATGTAGTCTATAATGGAGTTGTAAATGTGTGCAATGCAAGTGGATACCTCTTATTTTACTGTCACCTAAGGGGAGTAAAAACCAGTTCAATGCCTAATTTTGTTAGTGGTTGAATAGTGCTATTTATGTGGTTTTCCTCATCACCCTGATCCTGCTGCCTTTCCCTCCTCCACATGAAATAGAGACATTTGATATGTAATCAAATCTCAACTGATTGGTTAGCTAATAATTCATCTTAAAAATGGAAATCAGTGGCTCCATGGTGCTGTTTTCCCTGTATATCTGTAGCCTTTCCAAAGATGGCTGCAATCTAAACAAAATGGCCTGTCTCTTCACGGAAAGTATTTTCTCTTTTTTATTTTTATATGTCTGGCTGTCACTGCTCCTTTTAGAAAGACAAAATGATACATTTAGTTCATGGTGTGTTTTATAGTTTAATTTTTACCCATTGTTTTGTGCTTTGTGATGATTGATGAAATCATATATTATGTAATGTGAGGCAATTTACAAGCTGCTATTACATCCCTATAACTTTTATGAAATATGTGACTAATTAGTATATTGTTTAACTGGGAGAATAGATGAGAAAAACAAGCATCTCTCAGGTTTATTTGAACATGTGGACTTTACTCAGCTGGAGTAATTATTCAAGTACAATAAATTGTTCTGCATAGTACTGGAAAAGAGATGTAATTTTGTTTCAAAATATGGCAGTATCTAGAAGTTTTTATGGCTTTGTTGCTAATTTGAAATAAAAATAGAATAGGATTATTGACTTTCATATCTTCTTGTTATTATCACTGCTATAATAACGAGCATGCGCTGAAATGCCCACATAAAGGCAGAGCACACAAGCTATGGCTGCTTTTTGTTTGCTGGGATTCTCCCCTCACGTGCCTCATAAAGGATGCTAGGATGTTTGCCTTGATAGTGGAATATTTTAAATATGATCAAGAAGCATTGTTCCAGCTAGCCAGACTTTCAAGTCTGTATTTTCATTTTTGGAAAGAAAATAGAATTTATTTTTAATAATTGTATTACATTGCTTCTTTTTTTCGAAGTATTACTGTTCCTTAGTATCCTTGAATAAGAACAACATACTTTTTCAGAGTAGTGCTTTTTAAATGATATGTATGGAAAATAGTCCCCAGACATATAGATATTCAGATGGAAATTGTATTTCTCCACGTGCTTTTTCAGATCCTGTCACTTTGACAAAATGTCGATGTGACCAGATGTTGTACACTTTTGGAAGAACAGTAAACCCAAATGTCTATGATCTGAAAAATGTAATTAATCACATTGTTGATGATGAGGGTTTTGTTGTGAACTCAGTCTAAGCTTTGGGAGGCTATTCTTTGGGCTTAAAATATTGGCCTGCTTTCACATGCTGATATTTTTATGAGATCAAAACAAGCAACAAAGTGAGAACTGGGTCAGCTTCTGATATGTGATTTTTAGCTCCTTTGCCTAGTCTTTCTTAAGACAAGATTGTGTATCCGTAGGCCACAAAGACCATTTCTGCTTTTAGCTTTTCCTCCCAAAGTCAATTTACTAATGCTTAAAAACTTAGCCCATCCTTATGTCTCACCGAATATTTTTGTGGGGTTTGCAAGTCACCTTTCCTTAGAAGCAATACTTAGCTACAGAGAGCTTACGAAATGACCTGAAGCACGAAAAGGTCTCCTAAGGGGTTATTCTGAAAGGGGTCACGGAAATCCCAGCTGCAAGGACCCCGGATCTGTTTCCTGGCACGCTGTGTCCTTTGAAGACTCTACAGAGGGGTTTTACATCTGATACGGCATTTAATTTTTACAGACCAGTTTGCCTGTGGGCACAGTCTGTGGGAGTTTTCCATCACCAATTTTGTTTTGTTTGGTTTTTTTTCCTCAATAATCTTTCTTGAACTCTGCCTGAAGAATCAAAGGGGCATTCTGGCCTCTCATTATAAAAACAGGCAGAAAGTACAGAAAACCTGATGGAATTCAGCAAAACTTTCTTTCCAAAGGTAATTCTACACAATTCTAAAAAGTGAACTCTTTATATATGGAGAGGGGGAGAGGGAGTTTCAGGGACTGAAAAATAATACTGATGATGAAAATATGCATAACTTCTTAAAACTTGATTTTTGATCAGGGGGTCAATTAAATCAAAACCAGTACAGAGAAGAATTCTAGGAAAACCATATAGAAGCACATGCTTTGTCGCCCACCCCCATCTAACACAGGCAACAAAGTAGTTTATATGAAACTTGAAGGCTGGTTTGACTTGTCATTCGGCAAGAATCTAAATTCACAATGGACTTTGCAGCTTAACTGGCCTTCATGCAGTTGTTGATTAGAAATTGCAGTCTTGTTCGTCAGTGTTGCTTGGTGATGTGATTAGGATGAGGGATGACCGGAATTAAATTAAAGAGGTGTTCCAAACTTGACAATTTAAAACATTTCCGTGAACGGATGTGGAGACAATACCAATCTCTCTATTTATGAGAACGGAATCAAATTCTGTTCTCTCAGTTTGAATAGAGAGAACAAAGGTGCTAATCTGCAGTACTGAGAAAGGCCAATTATGCCCCATGTGTCAGACAGGGCCTAATATGATTCTAAATAATTGCCAAATCAGATGCACATGAATATAGTTTTATTATTTGCCCCAAACCCATTAACACCGCATTTATAGGATGTAGAACTGGGTGCATTTCTAATGAAGTTTACCTATATCATCGAAATGCTTTGCTTCACCTTACAAAATCTTGCAAAGACAAAATTGGAGTTTTGAAACCATCAGTGCTGTTATTCTGAGGGCAAATGAGCTGCTTAGACAAAACAACTGAAGCTAGTGTCTCGGGAGTCTAACTCTTTTGTACTTTAAAACCCAGTCAACTTTTAACCACTCACCCATGCCTCATAACATTAGACTCCTTATCACACTTTGAGAAAGTCCACATAGCCCCACATTTTTCTCTGGAAGAAATTAAGGCCCAGGAAGTCAAGTGGTCAGTTTGTTGCAGAAATATAGGATGCTGCTGATAGCATCCTGAAGGCTTCTACAGTGACTAACAAATAGTTCTTGGTTAGCCCAGGTGCAGTGATTAGAAAACAAACAACAAACATTTTTAGATTAGCTGATGACATTCACTATTGATTTGTTTGTTTGCTTGCTTGTTCAAATCAAAATGATTAGAATTTATGGAAGAATGAAAACCCTGACTACCTATCATGGTTTCCCATTGCAACAGGGCCAGTATTCCCATTGCTGTAGCTCACACCTACCTGGTCAGCCCTACTTCTTGCTTCCTCCTCTGGGCATTCTACCTTAAAACAGTCTACACAAAAGCAATGATTACCAAGCTTTCTTGAATCAGAGGTCTAGAAACGAAACGAAACAAAACAAAACAAAACAGAACAGAACAAAAATTTCTTGACCCCTTCTTGGTCCTCCCTGCCCAACAAAGAAATAAATATTCAAGGGTAAATATGCAATGTCATTCTTATTTGGGGCCTCAGCAGACACAGTAGAGTGGCTAGAACACAATGTGCCCTTCCGAAATCTCTAGGGCACGGAGGGCACAAAAGCTGCTTCACCACTAGAGTCATCACAATGGTGACCTGTAGAAAAGCTCTTTTTTTTTAAGAAAATAAGTTTTTTATATTTTATGTTTTATTGCTTATTTTATTTATTTACATTTCTAATGTTATCCCCTTTTCCGGTTTCCCCTCTGCAAACCCGATATCCTATCCTCCCCCCCTTCTATGAAGGTGCTCCCCTACCCACCTACCCACTCCTGCCTCACTGCCCTAGAATTACTCTACACTGGGGCATCAAGCCTTCACAGGACCAATACTTCCACTGATGCCCAACAAGGCCATCCTCTGCTACATATGCGACTGGAGCCACCGGTCCCTCCATGTATATTCTTTGGTTAGTGGTTTTGTCCCTGGAAGCTCTGGGGGGGGGGGTTCCTGAGAGGCTCTTGCTTTCCGGGCATCTGGGACTTTCTGGTGTCTACCACCAGTTCCCTATCCCCCATTGCTACACACCTCTGTTCAATTTCCTGACCCTCTGTACATCTCCCTGTAAATGGAGTTGTGAGAGGGGAATTGGAATTGCCAATCCTGTTACCTCCAATATGAAAGGTTGTTTTCCAATGCGTGTTTTCCTCTTCTCATTTGCTGTGGAGGCTATATCTATAGAGTTTCAAACAGCTTCAGGAAAAAAGTATCCTTGGACTGATGGTTTACGTATATGTGTATGTTTCTAGTTGTGAAAACTCGGCCTCCATGGGCTGACTGACTACTAGAGCCTGGGCAGGTCCCAAGGCTTGAGAATTGCATAAGATGTTTCCTTCCTTGTGGTCATGACCTTCAAAGGTGCCATTTTTAATGTTTCATGTTGTTCTTCTGAGAAATTCTCATCAGTACAATGTCATGCACATGCTCTGGAAGTGGAGGGTGCTGCAGAATATATTATCCACCAAAGAACTCTCTTTTTTTTTCTTTGAACTTTGTCAGCTTTTATAGTCCATATTAGTCTGATAATATTCACATTCCCAGAATTTGAGACTATTATCTTATGTTACATTGTGGATATGAAACAGATGTCCTGAGAGACATCTATTTAATATCTATTATCTAATGATAATGATATTAAATATTATCTAATGTTTATAAGTTTCCTGTGTCGTTACTGAATGACAAGGTTCTTGGGGGCAAATATTGAGCTTTACTGCTTTTTACCCCACCTAGTATGGTGAGTCTTGAATATAGTAAGGGCTTAGCCATTTTTAGTATTAGAATCCAGGTCATCCCCACAGTGACTTATGGTATATAACACAAAAGTCATTATGATAAGCTTGTTGGGATATTATTCAAAACAAGAGAGTTCCAGCATGGCTGTATACTAGGATATTCAGAACAATACAATTCAGATACTTGATTCAAGTAAATGGGATATCAAAGGCATGCTTTGAAAAAGACTTTATTTTTAGGAGCTTTGGTAGAGGTATAGAAAAGGTGGAATATTGTTTGTATGTGTGTGGGGGTTCCCTCTCATTGACCTGATAGGGATTCAAACTGATCTGACTCATTAGATTTAACAAAATCCAACAGAATGTACTTACCAAGTCCCTGGGACTTTTGTATTATCCTTTACCTATTTTTATCCAGAAATAGGCACATCTGCAGAAAGTGAGAGCATTTCCTTCCACAATATGACAATGCTATCTGACAGCTATTAGAACTTGAAACTCAGGGCCTTGTAAAGTAATTCTTCAAGAGTAACTAATTTCAAATAAAAGCATCTCTTTCTTTCTTTCTTTCTTTCTTTCTTTCTTTCTTTCTTTCTTTCTTTCTTTCTTTCTTCCTTCCTTTCTTTCTTTCTTTCTTTCTTTCTTTCTTTCTTTTTTTCTTTCTTCTCCATCGAAATTCATTTAAAATTTCTATTCCATAGGAACACTTTTGTGTTTCTATAACCATAAGGTATATACTCTCTGTTCTTGTACTTAAAATAATTTATTACTGTAAACTAATTTCAGAAATTAAGTGCCAAAGGGCTGGAGAGACAGCTCAGTGGTTAAGAGCACTGGCCACTGTTCCAGAGGACCCGGGTTCAATCCCCAACATCCTCACGGCAACTCACAACTGTCTGTAACTCCAGTTCTAGGAGATCTGACACCCTCACACAAATGCCTATAAAGTAAAATTAAATTTTTAGAATAGAAAGAAATTGACAGGACAGCATGAACAAGACATATGTATGTGACATTTTGTTTTTAACAAGTTATCTCCAAAAAAAAAAAAAACATGGTATATTATAAAATGGTAGTGATCATCAAAATCTAGAAAGTTCTTTTTTTCCTTTTGGAAGGAAGAATGATTCTACTTTTACTCAAAATAAATTGAGTTTTCATTTGTAGCTCCGCACTTTCAATTAAGGAAAACCACAGAAGTTGCTCGACCTCTCAAGGCCCTTTGTCCCCATTCATTAAATGAGTGTTCAGAGTAGGTCCTGAGCCCATCGAGTTGTGGAACATTTAATGAACTAATGCAGTGGGAGTGCTTCAAGCAGAGTACAGCACAATAAAAAGCATTTGAAAATATTAGCAATAGTAATATTTGATTCCCAAGCGGTGTTTGCAGCTCTGACTCAAGAGAGCCAGAAGAAAAGGAAGTGGCTTTCCTCTGGCTGGAGCTATAAAAAGACTCGAGGCTTTTAGAAGTACAGACAGTCAGTCCATAACTCTGCCCTCTTTCCTGGGGATGGCAAGAAATGATCAGAACCTATACTGCAGAAAAATGACCCCGAATAGCTCCAAACCATAACTACTGGAACTACAAGCCTCTGACCTATGCATCTTCTCCCCTCCCACCAAGCAGTCAACAGAACTTTTTTTCTGGGAAAGAGATTATCGTGCACACCTAAAGGGCAATCTTGGTGCTGGTTTTATGTATAATCATTTATCATTTTGTTGAGTATTCTTGAAGACCAGAGCAATAGCTTGCTCTTGGGAACAGCAAAACACTAACAGCTTTTCATTTTCAAAACGAAAAATTGCTTCTTGAGGTTTTTTTTTTTTTTTTGGTGTTGTTGTTGTTCTTTTAAGTAAATTTTACTTTCTAACCAATCTCTGTGAGGGTGTTTTTAGACTTGGAAAGTTCACGTTGCATTTGCAAATGGCTTTGGTGCATCTGGCAGTGTGCCTTCACCTGGAGGAGCTTTAGGGCACCTCCAGAGCGAATGGGGTGGGGGACAAGGAGAATCAGAACACTGATCAACAGCTATTGCCTGGGCATTCATCACAATCATTGAGGTTTGGAAATTAATTAACTAATTAATTGAGGCTTTTTAATATTTTGTTTTGTTGATACACAATCTCACTTTTTAGCTCAGGCTGGCCCAGTACTCACTATTCCATCCATGCTGGCCTGAAACTCATATAACAAGTCTCTAGTGCTGGGTGATAAGTATGAGCTCAGCTTTCATTTTTCATTCATTCTTTTTTGTTGCTTTTATTAATTTTTTTTTGAGATAGGGATCCCTGTACCCCAGGGTAGCCTGGAACTTACTATGTAGCCTAGGATAACCTCCTAAGTCCTTGGTTTACAGGCATCCATTAGCACACCTGATCGATGACACCATAGCTTCGGTAATGTTGGGAGTGTCAAACCTCAGGATTCATGTGTGTTATCAATGAGCTGTATTTATATCTCCAGCGTGTTGCAGGTTTTCTTTTTCTTTTTTAATTCCCTAAGAACTTTATGTTATAGAAAAACTATTATCTTCCCTTGGCCAGCAAGGAAATGCATGTCCAGGAGGTTAAGAGACTTGGCTGAGAAGTAATCAAAATGGAAATCGGAGCCCAGGCTAGTTGCACTCTTGTGCTCATGCTTTGAACCACTGTTGCACAATCTTTCTCTTGATAACTTTAAAATGCTGAGTTTCCCTTTCCCACCCTTCGTGATATCTATTCAGTCTCAATCTCTCATCTTTGTCTCTGAGGACTCCAGCCTCACTGAAGAAGGGAAAAGGTAATGACTTCTTCAGGTCAGGCCAAGCAACAACCCCTCCTAACCTCCAAGTTATCATGTGACTCATTATCTCATATCGTGTGCCTTCATGAGTTTTAGCTTTAAGTCTTGCTCTGCAGCTTACTGTCAATGGGAACCTGAGTTTCTTTGACTCGCTGCCTTTTCTTCTGTAACAGAAGTTAGTGCAATCTCACATGATTGTTAAGAAATGGTTTAAAGTAAGCACTGCATAACTCAGTGTGTGGTGTGTTGCTAAGGACTCCATCTATAGCACCCAGCACTTGGTGTTTGAATTGTTGCTTCTATAAGTTGCAGCTGTATGAGTTGAAGCAATTTATCTCAACTACAAAATGAGAGGTAATAACATCAGCTTCGTATAGGTACTTCTAAGAGGACCAAGTAGATTAATATGGTTAGTATCTTTTAGATAGGCCCTGTCCCACAATAAGTGTTCCATTATTTTTCTATTATAAATTGTGTTCAAGACATAAAAAGTGGCAGCTCTCATTTGTCTTGTATTCAGCACAAGGCCCACTTGCATTTAGGAATAGACCCAGCCTACATAGTTTCTGAGAACTCCTCAACCGTAGTTCTGGCTTAGATTTGAACTCCCAAGATGTCAAGATAATATAGTGGTCAATACTCTGTATTCTGAAGTCCCAAGAACTAAAATATGCTGTAGCTTTCCCTCCAAGATAGAGAGACATGATCCTCAGGTCCACTTATATCATTACTGGCAGGGAGGCAGGAAAGAGACTATGAGTCTGGGACCCCAGGATCTAGGTGTATGGAGCAGCATAATAGAAGATATTTTAATAACCCTGGAAGAGCTGTGTGTGTGTGTGTGTGTGTATGTGTATGGTGTGTGTCTGTTTGTCTGCCTGCCTGCCTACCTGCCTCTCCATCTGTCTGTCTGTTTGCCTACCTGTCCATCTGTTTGTCTGGCTCTCTCTCTCTCTCTCTCTCTCTCTCTCTCTCTCTCTCTCTCTCTCTCTGGCCTAACTGTACATCACTGGTCTTGCTCCTTGCAGGCCTTGAGGTTCTGAGGAACAGTTCCCTTCTCTTCAGTCATGGCTTGTCATAGACAGCACAGAATGGTTGAAAGGATGGAGAATATCAGCCACAGGTTTAAGATTGATTTCCTGCTTCAGAATGGAGTGCCGAAGATGGCAGGGGCAGCTATGCATTTCTGTGAAGAAATCTTCGTGAGGAATTCTGGGTGATTCATAGCTGAAGCGGTATTAGGTATGACTGGCCATCTCTTTGTACAGAATTCAAATTCCATGAAGACAGGGACTGACTTTGTTCAGAATCATCCACTTAACCCAGTGCTTGGCACAAACACAAGAATTATTAGGTCATGGATGCATATAGTGCTTCTGGCTCAAAAAAAGAAAGGAAGCCTACTAAGAGGGCATGTATCATTTCCTTCCCCCAAAGGCATTAGGGGAGCATTAATTCTCACCATCCATTTTGGGCTTCAGTGGAAACTTAGAAAACAAAAAGCAAAAAACAAAAGAAAACAAAAAAAAATCCAATAACAACAAAAAACGAAACCACAATCTTTTCTAGCATCTATCTTTTATCCTCAGCTTTTCTGCCAGACAAAGGCAATTTCAGGCCACCATTGTTTCTGTTCAATTCAAGTTATAAGGTTTCTTTCGTCAATTTTCTTCTTCCTACAGAAACTTGATTGCGGCTGGGTATAGCATTTATGTAAATTTCAAGTGCCACTCCTATTTGTCTCTGGGCTAACTTAATGGATCTGGATCGTGTTAATCTCAATCAGGTCTGCCACTCAGTCCTCTTATCCCCTTCACCTTTCACCCTAATTGCCAATTTTCCTTGAGGACCCGGCAGCAGAGGCCCTATTGATTCCTTCTTCTTCCTTCACCAGTGGACATCCATTTCATTTGATTATTCCTATAAACAGTAAGTGGATGATTTCATATGTTACTGACATGCAATAACCCCATGCAGCCGCCATGAAACCATAGCATTACTCCCAAAATGGTCTGTCTATACAGCTACACACAATAATCATGGCAGAATCTCTCAAATGTGTTGTTAATGGGAAGGAGCTTATCTAAAAGGAGAGAGATGGTATAATAATATGCTACAAATTCATTTATGTGAAATCCAGAAACTAGTGGAAGTTAATCTGATTAGCTCTACAGGGGGGTTACTGGGAGGGGGAGCTAGAAGGATTTTGAGGGTGCTGGAAATATTTTTTTCCCTGATATGTATGTAGGTTATAAGAGCATGGCTAAATTTTGAAATTCCATAAACACGAACACTTTTCTTTTGTTCATACACACACATATATATATATATATATATATATTAGTATTTTTATTGTAGTATAACACACATATACTACATATATATGTGTGTGTGTGTGTGTGTGTGTGTGTTATACTACAATAAAAAAATTCTCTGAAGCCATCTGTTAGACCTCACTCTGCATGAATTCCATATGAATTGTTGGACATAACTTTGTGGCCATCAGTCACGTAGGGCCAGACCCCTAGTGTTCTGGCTGGACTCCACCCCCACAGTCACCTGGCTACAGAAAGGTTTTCTCTGCCCCTCGGTTACCTGGCAACATCCAGGTGGCCCTGTCCACTATAAAAGGGAATGCTTGGCATCTCCTCGCTCTCTCACCCTTCACTCTCACCTTTCTTTCTTGTCTTCTCTCTTTTCTTTTCTCTCTCCCTCTTTCTCTTATCTTTCTCTTTTCTACTCTCTTCTCCCTCTTTCCACGTGGTCATGGCAGACTTTTCCTTCTCTACTTCCCCTCTCTAATTTTATTTCTCTACAATAAAGCTTTAAAGTCATGGGCTGTCTCTTCTTGAAACCCGCCATGCCTCGTAATGTTCCCAGGCGAGAGAAAGGACCAAGGATTTCCCAGCCCCACTGGGCTTCCTCTACAAGGTACTCAGGCCTCCTCCCCACAGGATCAAATCCAGATCCCCCCCCAGCTGGGTAGCCTCCCTCCACAGGTACACAGGCACTTGCCATCCCTATACAGGTGGTACTCAGGGCCCGATCACCATTTCCTACAATGAATTAGATGATTGTGTGAAATTGGGAGCTCTTAATTCTTCCAAAGAGATCAAATACTAAAACTGGAAGTGGGCTGTGTCATCTGGACAGTTCGGGTGACTAGAGAGAAGCTCTAGCTCATGTTTGGGTTCTTCCATGGACTTTCTCAAGGCTACCTCTGCCTACTTACCTTCTATGTTTCAAGTGCCATCTTTCCTACAAAATGTGAAATAGTTTCTCTTCCCATGCATTGACATTTACCAATAATAGGTAAAAAAAATTCCCAAATTCCCAGGACTAAAATGTAGAGCGATAATTTAGATATTTATTTGTGAATCTTCATGGGCCTGGACATAAACATTCAGTTCATACCTTTAAACTAAACAGAATCTAGTAATCAGAGAGGATAGAAAAAGAAGTTACAATCAGGATGGTTTTGATTGTTCTTACTTTGGTGTTTCTAGACCCACTTCCTGTACAAACATTTATAAGGAACACTTGAACTAGGAGAACTAAGGGAACTTTTTGATAAACATTCATACCTTCCACTATTTATGAATTGGTTTTAAAGGCCCATGACATGTAGAAATTTGAAATTTTGCTGAGGTATAAATTTGAATTACATACACTTCAGAGCTAGTATGATAGAGTGATTTCCTTCATAAGAATGTGGTGGTTCTTGGAGAAAAAGTAGAAATTTCAGGGAGGAAACTATATGTCAGCTACATAGTACTAGGATCTGGGAATTGAAGAGAGATTGGAGACCATGTTTTCTGGATGTCTTTCCTGAATGTCAGGGGTTCATTGTAATTTAATTTTACATCACAATCATCATAGATTTGTTTTAGTCTTCAGCTATTTGTTTGTCTGTAGAAATCTTCTCATCAAGACTTTCCTAACTGTAAGGCAGACAGCTAAATACGACTGGGAGGTGGAAATAGATTCAATAGAAAATGATCAGATTTTTATGGCAAGGAAACAAGAGGTGATGTAAGTTGAAAAACTTGAAAATAATTGTGCCTGTTCATCTCAGCTCTTCACTGATCTGTTTATTTATTTTGGTAGAGGGCAGGCAAACTAACCTATCTTATGACTTTTGACAGGTTCCCTTCCTTTTCTAGTCCTTGGTAAAGTGAGGAGGTTGGACTAGGAGGAATGTGATCTAATGACTTTACAGGAGATGACTAGTCGAAGCTATGTACTCCCTTCAAGCTCTGTTTTTTGGTGTGCATGATGTCTGCAAATGGGGATTTATAAATGTCATCACTGAGTATTCACCGAGCCGAAGCCATCAGAATATGAAGCTACCCCTAAAATAGCTCTTTACCCAGGAAAGATGCAAACCTAATAAGATTTAAATGACCACACACATGACTCATACACTTTCTTCAATTTTGGAACTTCTGTCTTAAGTGCTGAGAATGGAACATAGGCAGTGACTTGCTAAGAAAGTGCCCTGCAGATGAGAGAGGTTTTGCATTCTTTGGATGTTTTTGACTGAAAAAGAAAAATGTTTTTCACTCTGTTTTTTTTGGGGGGGGTTGGAATGCTGATATTTAGTCACTGGAACTAGAGGAATTGACTGAGGGTCTGTCTTTCATTTTAGGAGTCTCAGTAGATGGAAGGCAGTGACCCAGAAAGTTCTCTGTCTTAGGAGATAGGAGTGCAAGGTGAGGAATAATATCCAGCCCACAAGCACAAACCACTCAGAACTAAAAGACAGGGAGCACGGCTTTCTCTCCCACTAGGTATATGGGCACACCTGAGATTGAAAGAAGACATATTGAAAATGCATATCCATTCAAAGTAGAATGCAAGTCGGCTATGGTTTGAGGGGGTCTTGTCATTTACGACAACTTGGATGAATGTGGAGGCATTGTATAAAGTGAAATAAGCCATTCACATAAAGAAAATCACTGCACCATCTCACTCCTGTGTGGAATCTTAACAAGTTGATATATAGAGATAGAGAGATGGATCAGCTGTTATAGGCACATGGCCAAAAGGATAAAAGCTGACTCACAATAAGGTGTATAATAGTGGTTATCAAGCCCTGGGTTGCTTAAGGAGGGTTAGTAAATGCTTTCAAATCTCACGAACTTTTAATTAGAAAAGAGGAGTAAGTTCAAAACCCTATACTTAACATTGGAAACAGGAAACACTATATTCCATTCTTGAAAGATAATAAGGTTTTTCACAATAAAAATGATAAATATCTGATCATCTATATGTTTAATGAGCTGGATTTTATAGCATATGTACACATATCAAAATGTTAAATTGTACATGAGAAATATATATGATTTCTTTACCTATAAAGTAAGTTTTATTTGATTTTAAAATAGTCATTATTATGTGAAATCTTCCCAAATCTGGGAGTAACAGTCTAGAGCCAGTGTTAAGAGGAGGCCAGGCCTCACCTAGAGTCTAGATTGAGGCCCCTGAAGTCATGGGTGCCCTTCCCCTGGAAGGGGGACCCCTAAGTGAGTCCACCCTTGTCTCTGGGGCCAGCTGAGCAGGCCTAAGAGCAGCTCATGCTGAGGAAGAGTAATAGAGGTCATCAGCACCAATGATCCCCTCCCCTTACAACCAGAGTTAATATATATGATTTTATTTATCAATTAAAAATTAATTTGAAGTACCTATTATTTAGAATACATAAAGTACAGATACTGTTGCAATATATTTATATTAGATAGATAGATAGATAGATAGATAGATAGATAGATAGATAGATAGATAGATAGATTTTGGATACCTACTATGTGCCAGGTTCTGAGCCTACAACAGTGAAAGCATAAAGAAAGTCTTAGCCCTATAGATCTGATTCACAAGGACAAGCATCACATCCCAGAAATATCTCTAAAACCCAGAACAGAGAGGAAATGGTGCTAAGGGAGCACGGAGTGGAATGCAGAGCCTGACTAGGTCAGGAAAACCAACAAAGGCCCTTCTGATGCTGTGGGGAGAGCTGAGTGACACACATGAGCTAGTCAGATGGCACGCTGGGGGTGTATCTGAAGGATCTGTGAGAAGACAGAACTTAGTACAAGAACGAAAAGCAGGCCACTGTAGGTAGAGAAGAGGGCATATGGGTATGGGGAAAGTAAGTATGACTGCAGCTGTACAGGGTTCTTGTCCACAAAGCACCTGAAACTTACAGGAGGGCCTTAGCATGAGAAAGACAAGTTCACATTTGTGGTTTAAGTCTGGTTGCTGGTAAGGGGTGGATGAGATGGAAAATTTAGACTCAATCCACAGGTCAAGGAATTGAATTTAGTTAAGCTGGTAAGAAGAACCTGCCAAAAGCAAAGACTAGAAAACTGGGCTCACTCAAGCAGCCAGTAGGAGAGTTCTCTGAGAACCTAAGACACTTTGTTGACTGATGAAGACCTTAAAGAGGTAATGGGACAACAGAGGCCCTGCTTTTTATCTTAGGTCCTGAAGTTAACTGCTAACTTTCTTCATCACTTAAGGGTCCTGACCTCCATCCAATAAGTGTGATACTACTTTTTCAAACATTTGTCACCAGAGAATACACCCCCCCCCCAAATCGTCTTGCAAATTCCTGATCCCATAGTATTTATGACATCTCTGCTAGGAATCTCACAGCTAAACTCACACTACTAGTTACCTAATATTGTACAGCAAATTACTTAAGACAAAACAAAACAAAAAACTTAGAGCATATTTACTATGTTACAGGTTCTGGGTCAGAAAGTCAGGATTGGCTTATCTGAGGCTTCTCTTTCAGGGTTTTCCCAAGCTGCAATGAAGGTTAGGGTCATATTTGAAGGTTGAACTGGGGGAGAATCCACTCCTGAACTCACATGGTCATTTGGCAGAACATAGTTCCTGGAGAGCTATTGGACCAAGGGTCTCAGTTCCTTGCTGGCTGCTGACTGGTTGTTGCTATCAATTCCTTGTCCTGTATGCCGGTCCATCTTGCCACCTTCTTCATCAAACTGTGACAGCCAATGAAACAATAGGAGACCCTTGATGCTTGTTCTTTGGGACTTTTTGTCAAAGCATAATCTGTATATAAGAGGCAATTGGCACACAATATTTATGAAAGACTGTCACTTAGTATCCAACTGTAAGATGCAGGCTAGGAAGGAGTAGTTGAATTTTGATGGTGAGAGTTGGTGAGACAGGAAAGAGAAAGGCATTGCTGATGAGGAATATAGTGTATACCATGACAAGGAAGTAGAATAAGTCTGGTCTCTTGAAAAACATTGAAACCAGCTGCCTGGACAGAGTAGGGTCTAAGTGTTGAAGAGACGTGATAGAAAGCAGCAGGGCAGGACAGCAGATCCAAGTCTATCTTAACGATTTAAGAGGGGGTCAGTGTGGGGAGAAAGAACCCTCATCATCTCTGCTGCGACTGTTCCTGTCAGTGCCCAGGAAGCTGACCATGTGACTGACTGATCCTCAAAGGGATACGTGTGAACAAGAATTGCGTTTGGTCCCACTTGCAGTATAATTTTCTTTAAGTACTCATTATTAGTTCCAGGTTGTTTTTCAGAAAATTCTCCTTCCAGAACAAAATAATTGGGTAGCAGCTCGTCCTTTCTTGCTTTACATTTCTTTTGTTCCTAAATAGAAGCAAGAAAGCTTTTTTTGTTTCTGGCTGTTGTATATAGTTTCCTTTTTAGGGTCAATATGAAATGTTTTTCTCTCCTGAGTGGTCTCTAACTCTGAGCAGCCCCCCTTTCAATATACAAAAACTGTAAACTAATAAAATAGTTATCATCACTAAATAGTTCAAAATGATGGAGATGGTGCACTTTATTTCTAGTTCTCTATGGGGATTAAAAGTGATTTGGGGAAATGATTTGCTTTGTTCCAGTCCCTAGCACAGCGACACATAGCATCTGATAAATGTGCCCAGCAGATGACTGACTGACTGCAATGCCAATGATTTTTAAATGTGATGAGGAATTTCACTTGACCTAGCACAATTTTACCCAGTTCCTTGTGCAAAATGAGAAATCAATCCAGACACAAATTGCATTTGTATCATTTTAAACTGCTCTGGGGGATCGCCACCTCCCAGGTAGAGGCTCCATATAACAATAAGCCAGTTTATCAAAGATGGGATTTACTGCTCCTTGTCTTTCTATTAGGGAGGAATTACGCTAAGCCCAGCAGCAGACATTTTGTGTTACCATGGCAGCCCATATTTCCTGCAGGGTTGTGACCCCTAATGACTACAGTGGGAAGGCAGTAAAAATAGAGACTCTTTGAAGATTAGTAAATAAATGCATTACTTATGCAAACCGTCTCTGAGATGGCCCCACAGTACAGAGGAAGAAGCTCTTCAGACTGAGCAAATGGTTGTATGTAAATACCTGCATTGGAAGAAAACAAATCATCTTTCATTTGATTATTCCTCTAAAAGTCTGTTTGGCCTGATAATAAAAGTAGTATAAACTGGACTTCATCCTGAGAAAACAGTATTATTGTTCATGAAGACACAAACAGAAACTGATGTTTCCTTTTCATTCCAAACAGCTAATTTTTCCCCATTGGCCCTTATGATGTCCTATGATTCCTGAAATGATTTTTCAGTTTTGCTCGATAGATCACAGATGAACTGGGGAGGGAATGAACACATACAATTTCATGTGAGCATAAAGGATGCATTCCACCCCTTTCTTGTTAAAAGTGGCTTGGTATTTTTTTTAACCAACTTAGTTTGTCTTAATTAGCCTGCTACACATTGTGTTGAGTCTAAAATTTGTAAAATAATTCTCTTAGTGTAAATGTCCTTTGAAGTCACATCTGTATTTATTCAGGCAAGGTGTCTATATTTGCTACCCAATATATAACTAATTAAATTGGACCTAAACTTGTATTATTTGGGTAGATCAAAAATAAGAAGATTGCATTTTTGTGCCATATCTTCCACTGCTCTTCAAATGTATTATATTAGAGTGAAAATGTGGTAGATTAAAAAATTAATTACACATCTGTAATATTTCTTGTCCATTTTGTCACAATTTATTTATATTAGAAATATTTATTCGTGGGAAAGATATTCGGTCCCAGGCAAGAGTTCTAGCCATTGACTATAAGGTTGTACTTGAGCCCTGACTTTTTTCTCAACAATAGTATTGCCTAACAATGGCTCCAACAGCCCCCTGTGACTTTGATATCTGCCTTACTTGTGGTCCAAACTGAAAAAGAGAGAAGAAAAAAACGACTGTATTTGAGGGAGCAGTCCTGGCAGAATGCACTGATTTGGACTGACTTGGTAGTTGTCTTCCTCCTGATTCTTGTGTCCAGGACATCACACTCCCGTCTCAGCTATGTTCCCTGTCTTCCTTAGTCTTCCTATATTGAATCCTACTGACCATTCTGTGCTTTTCTCATAATAAGGAAGATCTTTTAGAGCTGGAAATTGGACAGCTGACATTTTAAGTGGTAGGGGTATCATCTCATTGCAGAAATTACCTCTGCCCCCTTCTTTAGAAATTCAGATACCCTCACTATTTATTCCCTCAGCCTCAGAAAAGGTTACCAGTCTGAGGAAAACTAAGGCTAACATTTGAAAATACCTCCATTACCTCCAAACCCTGCCACCCTTCAATTTGGCTCTAATAGTTTTTAGCATGTCTATAACGGATCTGTTGGGTGATTTGAGTAGTATTTTGAAGCTTTGAATGTCTTTGGCCAAAGGTGCTAAACATACTTTTTAAAAAAATATTACTACTTTAAGAGGTCCCATTTAGCATTGGGGACATGTTTGAGGCAGTACCCTGTTTCATGGAAAAAAAATAAAAGCCTCACCTCTGACACAAACCAAAACATTCCTGTATTTCAGTTTGAAGTTATGACATTTTAGGGGAGAAACTGAGAAGTGTAATATGTACAGGACACAATCTTTTCCATCAGTTTCTTTGCCACACCATCACTAACAATTTCTGGACAGAAGAGGGGATTCAGACCAGGGAAAACCACAGTGAGAACTTCATGCCTGAGAAAATAAGAGGGGTCGACTAGTTTGAAGGCTCCTTGGAACTGATGCTGTGTCTCTAAGCTGACTAGCTGAAGGGAGGTAAACCTTCCTTGCCTGATTTTGCTGTACTTCATTGGGCTTGTAGGATCACTATAGGCTATTCATCTTATGGCCTCTGACGCAGCCTACCACTGCCTGGCCGGAAGGCAGAGGAATAAACACCTCTATTCATCAAGTAAGGGCCCAACAGACCATAACTCTGTTCCTATCTTTCAGAGACAGTAAATTAGCATCATAAGTCATGGTAAGAATATTTATGAAAGCCTTTTTCCAACTTAAGCTTGTTTGATTCTGCAATAAACTTCCAGAGAACGACTTCTGGAAGAACCCACTTAATATTCTATCCTATCCTGCTTCTGGTTTTTCTGTCAAATAATTCTATCTACTCCTTCGACCATGGCCTAAGTAGGAGGAGAGAGTTGTTCTTTCTGTCCCTTTGCAAATTCTCTGAGATGATGAGGCCTAATTGCTTAGCAGCTGCGTAGCTGTCAAACATGGGTCTGGGAAAGCACTGGGGATTGGCACCAAAGAATGGGCATATGGGGAGAGCTGTGCCAGCGAACGCAAGCTTGTTGCCTCCACCTCTCTGCTACCTGTTCCCTCCAGGTTCCAGGCAACTTTCCCAGACACCCCAGTGCACTTGAAACCATAGAAATAGCATGGTCGGATGTGGATTTCCCTAGCCTACAAAAGGGATGGGAGGAGGGACTGTCAACCATCTGCTTCTCTTGTGTTAGCCACTGAACTTGGGCTGAGTTTTACTTCTGTCTATATCTATGCATCCCACAGACTCAGGAGGGAGACTTCAAATCTGTTACTGCTTTGGAAGTGAGCTCATAGTTGGAAAAGGTACCAAGGAGATGGGCAAATATTCTTAGTGTCCCACGGACTGTAGAGGAAAATCTTTCAAAAATTATTTATGGATGGACTTGAGAGCAGCAGTCTTCCTCTGGGCTGGAAGTGCTCATGATGGAAAATAGACTTTAATAATGTTTGTGGCATTCAAGAATTACTTTGCAGGCAATCTCCATGACAAGCCTGCTGGTGGGCTCTGATGGCAATTCTAGAGGGAGGGAAGAAAAATAGGGCTGTTGAAAGAAATTGGGGCTCAGAAACTGGAAGAAGACAGGCAGATGACAGGATGATGGATGCAGCATGTGGAGCTCCCAGGAGAGGATTCCATTAACCAGCCAGGATGAGGCAGCCAGCAGCGGCTTGAAATCAAGGAGTAGTGAAGAAGCCATCATTCCTAGGTTGGCCACCAACACCCAGGGAAGAGCTCATTGGAAGTAATTGCAAGGAGGACAGAATCACCAGGTCAACACAGGTGTGGCCTATGCAAACCACTTTGCTTCGCATAGGATTGAATCTTCATTTCTGCCTTCAGATGTGAAATAAAAGGCATTCTGGGAAATGCGGAATATCATGCAGAAATAAAATATTCCCCCAAACCTGATAATTGGTGATAACCACTGTTAGTATTTATGGCCTTGGATTGTCCACTGTAGGCTGCATAATTTGACTAATAGGAGTGACTCTGCTCTGAGTATGCGTGTGCAGATGTCTCTTTGGCATCCTGATGTCAGTTCCTTCAGATATGGATCCTGAAGTGAGATTAGCGGATCAAAGGATCAACACTGGTCCTGTGTTCACAATTTGAGGAATCCCTGTACTGGTTCCCCTAATGGTAGTATCAATTTTCTTTCCCACCAATAGTATACAAGAATTCCCTTTCTCTACACTCTGACTGTAGAGAAATGGAATTGCCAAACAAAATCAAATACATTGTCTCCATCCACCACCCCTCCTTCTCTAAATAGGCTTTTCTCACCATTGAAAAAGTTAAACAAACCAAAAATAGTCACTGAACGTTTTCTTAAAAATGCCCTCCTAGGGACGTTGGTGTCCCAGAACCCGTTGGCCTTGCTTCTTGACCAGGCAAGACCTATGCTTACCTCAGGATCGTTGTCCTCACTGGTGATCTTTCGGCTGGGAAGTTGCTCCTCCAGTAAGAAGAATGACACTTTCCCTTACATTTGTTAGCACCCTGCACAAAGCTCTACAGTAGAGAGGCCTTTTCTTTCTTTCTAGCTAAAACAGTTTTCCTGACTCATCAATCTCTGGTTTTGGATACTTCTTATTTATTTTTCATCATAATCTGACTATTCTACTTATTCTTACCTTATATGTCTATTTTCTTACACAGCCTTTGCTCAGCTGATTCAATAGATGCTAATGATTCTGAGGACATCTCTAAAGGAAGAGGGACTTTTTATTACAATGATCTGTTTCCAGGGTTGTAACTAGTGCCCGGGCTTTAGCAGGCACTCAATATATACGTGTTGTTAGAGCCTCTGGTTGTCAACATGCCCTCCTTCCTATGTACCCAACCAACACTGCCCCCATCAAGATCAGAACAATGATATGCTATGTTTCACCCCAGTAATGGAAGGATAATTGTTGTTTTCTCTTCTCAATGCCTCTCTTATTATGGGCAAATCCAAGATTCCAGTCTGTCACTTGCCCATACCATCCCTATGTTTAGCTTTGCCTTTTGATCCTATTTATGATAAGTATTTAGAAATCAGGAACCAAACTTCCCATTATATGTTGCTACTATACTGTTATGAAAGCTTTTCCCCCTCCAGAGGAAAAGATGTTTTCTGTTTTTTATATTAAAAATAATTTTTCATACAATGTATTTTGATCACATTCTTTCCCTCCTCCAACTCTTGGAAGATCCTCCCACCTCCCTACCCACCCAACATTATGTTCTTTCTCTGTCAAAAACAAAAACAAAAGCAAAACAGCTAAATGAAAATCAAAACAAACAAACAAAAAACCAATAAGACAAAAATTAACAAAACAGCAAGCACAAAACATGCATGTGTGTACTGCCACACATATCACACCCCATGCATGCATCATACACACACACACACACACACACACACACACACACACACACACACGCACGCACGCACACACACGCATGCACACACACACAAACACACAAACACACACACACAAACACACACACACACACACAAGTCCATTTTGTACTGGCCAAATACCCCTGGTCTGCCCTGAAGTGTGGTTGATATACCCAGTGTTACTCCATTGAAGAAAAGTGATTTTTTTCCCTTTTTTCTGCAGTTATCAATTGCAAGTAGCTTCTTGGCTAAGGGTGGGACTTCCCCTTGTTGGTGCTTGGATTTTGTCTGGCTTGAAATTGTGTAGGTCTAGTGCCTGCTGACACTGTCTCTTGTAGGGTTATATGCACACCAGCCCTTTTGTGTCCAAAAGGTGCTGCTTCCTTGGAGTAATTCACCATCTATGGCTCTAACAATCTTTCCACCTTAGAAGAAGAGATCTAGGGAGGTGAAAGAAAGAAAAGGTATGAAATGCACATGACATAAAAGTGGAAAAGGAGACCATTTGCAAAAAGGAAAGGGGCATAGAGGACAGCAGTGAGGGACAAAAATGAATTTGTAAAGAGTATTTTTTCACACACACACACACACTGGCATGAAAAATCTCAGTCTTTTTGCCATACTGAGTTACAACATGATCCCAGGAATCACATGGAAATAAAAATATTTGGGGAAGAGTAACTTCTGTTTTCAATTGCAAGGCTCTTCAATAGAATATTAATGGTAACTTGTTACATTTATTAGACATACTCCTTTGTTTTCTTCATTTTCTCTATCACTCTAAGATGCATTAAAACACACAGAAAGATGCAGCCCTTGACTTCTGTAAGAATAACTAATCTCTGACAGGTTACTTCATCACCTAGTATTACAGAGACAGTGAGCGAAAGAGACCACACATTTTTCTATCACCCCCTGCTTAGGTAGAAAGGTTCATGGGTAAATGAATAGGCAGTCCTACTCCCAAGCCTCTGCAATCCTGGGTACACAGTGGGGAGTGATATCAAACTTGGCACTTCTATGAAGATGGTATCATGTTCCACCGTACAGAAATGTTACCAAACTTAATATCTACCCCACCTTGGTCAGGGGCATCAGTGGACTAAGAAATTCCCTGCTCCAAATGTTTGTCTAACTCTGTCATTTGTGATGAGAAAACAGTGAGACTGAGTGCTAATTCTTCTGCATGAATACTTTCTGAATAGATCTTGGCTTTTATCTGTTCCCAAGTTCTACCACTACCTCCTTGGTGTTGAAGCTTCTAAAAGATGTAGAGTAAATCAGTTCATCTTGTGCCCTGTCCTCCTAAGTAACGCTTGGCTTTGAAAGCAGGCTAATCAAAGCTTTACCAGATGATATATCTGAGTAGACAGTCTCCAGAGTTCCAGGTGTTGCATGACCTACAACGGGCACTCAGTGTGCATTGTGCTTGTTTCCTGAATTTTGGTTCTCTTAATTACAAAATATTGGCCCTTCTCTGGCTTTGATTTTTTCGTTACTCATCTACACATCTAATCATCTTTTCATTCTTTTATACAATAATTCCCATCCCCTTGAGGATCAGACAGAGCTAGGCTTTCTTTCTTTCTTTTTGTTTTTAATTTCTTTCACTAGGAGCCCTGTAATCCAAACTCAGTGCATACAAAGATGCACTCTTTATAGCAGACTCCTGTTCCTGAATCAGGAAGACCCTACCCCAAAACTGAGACTCCTAGTAGAGACAGTAATGATTTCTGAAATTCTGTCTCATAAGTGCTGCTTATATGCCTTTTGCAAAACAATGTCCCTGTGGATTCAGCAAATATTATTAAAATGTTCATTTTACTCATGAATGTCCAATCTGAAGGAATGTTAATGCTTTCCCCAAGGTCATAGCATAAATTAAGTTGCAGATCTGGGATTCAAACCTGGGCTCTTTAACGTCTAGTTCAGACAATGCTGCTTCTGGGACTTGTTGGAAGAACAGAAGATCTTGGAGACAAAGTTACTTCTCTCCCAAGTCCAGCTTGCCACACACAATACCTCACAGGAATGGAGCAATGGAAAAACTGTTATACCCTTCATTAGATCTTTTCAGGGCAGGATTCAATTTACTAACTATAACTACAATTAGGAAATATTTCATGCCTTCTATATAAAAGTACATTGATGTTCTTACTGTGGATCTTACCAGGATCTTACCAGCCTTACTGGACAAGACTGAGCCTTGCAGTGAAATAAATCATAAAGACAGCTGACATCCACTGAATGCCAACTAACAGTCTTTCAGAGACACCCCTTCCCTTCCATTCTGGATTTCCTTTGTTCCAGCTGAAAAATTTCCAGTGAAAATTGTGGAGTTTCCTCACTTCTGTTGACAGCATGTGCTAAACTCAACCTGTGGTGTCCCGGCCCAGTTGCTTGCTTCAGCATATCTCAGAACCCCTACTCTCCATTTTTCTTTCTGGAGTATCTGAATATTTAGGGAGCTGTTCTGTGTTCAGAGACTGGAAAATTTAATATTGTTTAGTTGGAATACTACTCGAGGTGATCAGCAGATTTGGTGAGACACCTGTGAAAATCGCAATAACCCTTTTTGAAGAAATGGAAAGGCTAATCCTAAAATTAACGTGGAATTTCTAGGATCCCTGAATAGGAAAACGAATGAATGAATAAAATAAATAAATAAATAATATCCTTGTGAAAACTGGCAGATTTGAGCTTCAAAAGACACTACAAGCATGTAAGAAAGTATGGTCACTCCTTTAACTCTAGCACTTAAGAGGCAGAAGCAGGTGGGTCTCTGTGAGTTTGAACCCAGCCTGATCCACGTAATTCCATAGTGAGTTCCGGAAAAGTCAGGGCTATGTTAAAGAAAAAAACTTGAAGAAGAAGAAGAAGAGGAAGAAGAAGAAGAAGAAGAAGAAGAAGAAGAAGGAGGAGGAGGAGGAGGAGGAGGAGGAGGAGGAGGAGGAGGAGGAGGAGGGGGAGGAGGAGGAGGAGGAGGAGGAGGAAGAAGAAGAAGAAGAAGAAGAAGAAGGAGGAGGAGGAGGAGGAGGAGGAGGGGGAGGAGGAGGAGGAGGAAGAAGAAGAAGAAGAAGAAGAAGAAGAAGAAGAAGAAGAAGAAGAAGAAGAAGAAGAAGAAGAAGAAAGGGGAGGGAGGGCAGGCCTGGCTTAAGTATAGACAATCAACTCAATGAAATAAAATGAGAAGCCCAGAAATGAACCCACAGTAGACAACCTATCATCAGTTGAGGTTTGGTTAGTATATCAAGACTCTACAATGGGAGAAAAACGTTTACACAACCAATGTTGAAATGTCACTCCCAAGCCTCTAATGTGACTAGAGGGTATTTGTTTGTTGTTTGTTTGTTAAAGAAAAGAACAGGTACTTGTAAACATATGGACAAACTGGAACCCTTCTAATATTGCTGTTGGTAATAGACACATAAATAAGCTCGTTATTTCCTCAAAATGTTAAACATAGAGTTGTTATCCTCCCACTAATTTCACTAACTCCCACTGTAATGTATTCAGCCCAAAGCACTGAAAACAGACACTCTCCACATGTTCACAGGGGCTGTAATTACAGCAACCAGAAGTTGAAACCAATGCAGAAGGCTACTGACTGTTGAACAGATAAAAAGCTTCCTACCCATACAGTGGACTATAGCTAGGTAAATGAAAATAATGAAATAATGACATGCTAGAACATGAATGAATCTTCATTTCTAAGGAAATGAAGGTGGTACCTATGGGTCACATGTTATGTAATTTTATTTACAAGTACTATCCAGATTATGTAGATCTGTAGTATGGAAAGCATACTAGTGTTTACCAAGGCCTGGAGGCAAGGAGGGAAGGAGGACACAGATTATTTACTACATATAAGGTCCCCAGATAAGATAATGAAAAAATATTTGAGGGCTAAGTATAAGTGATAATTGTGCATCACTCTGAATATATGAAATGATACCAAACTTAACAGATTAAAATAATTAATTCTATGTTACATGAATTTAAAATCATCAAATAATCCTTTCACAAAGCACCAAGGACTCTGGTAGTCTATAGCAGGGACCATACAGTTCTCTGGATTTTCATATTTGTTTAATGGACTTGGAAGATGTGTGTGTGTGTGTGTGTGTGTGTGTGTGTGTGTGTGTGTGTGTATGTATGTGTGTGTGTGAGAGAGAGAGAGACAGAGACAGAGACAGAGAGACAGAGAGAGACAGAGACAGAGAGACAGAGACAGAGACAGAAACAGACAGACAGACAGAGACAGAGAGACAGAGACAGACAGAGACAGAGAGAAACAGAGAGAGACAGAGACAGAGAGAGAGGTGGGGAGACGGAGAGAGAGAGAGAGAGAGAGAGAGACTTTCAGGGAGAGAGGGGAAAGAGAGGGAGAGGGACAGGGGGAGGGGGAGATGGAGGGGAAGAGGAGAGGAAGAGAGAAAGAGAAGGAGAGGGAGAGGGAGAGGGAGAGGGAGAGGGAGAGGGAGAGAGAGAGAGAGAGAGAGAGAGAGAGAGAGAGAGAGAGAGAGAGAGAGCCCCAAGATTCCTGCCAGCAGGTATCTTTGATCAAGGGCAGAACTTAATCTCTACTGCTCCAAGCATAGGAACGACAACGACAACGCAGAGTTATCAAAACACTATGCTCCCCTCAAGGTGAGCATGTAGATTCTCCAGATTCACCATTTCAGTGGCCTGTGAGTAGCAGAGCAAAGACTCCATCCCATTCTTGCACCAGTGACTTTCGGGACCTGCAGATGCCTCTATCAGAAGAGTCACTTTGCTACTCACTTTGGAGTTTATGGGCCTGAAGATACCCTCCTCTTTTGCCTTGGAAGCAAGCTACAGAACTTTCTGTCCTCAATCACAAGGTCTCAGATAAGCCTTTTAATGACAGTGGAGTCAGAGGTTTGCCAATGATCATAATGTGTTGAGGATGAGAAATCCGATCTCTGCTTCAATGAAGGATAATGTTTATTACGCATTAAAGAGCAAGCACTCAAGGAGGTGGCAGCTAACACAGAAGTTGTATGAACATGTGCATCATTAAAAATTGTAATTAAGCTGACTCCCTGAGCATCAATAATGAAACCCAATGTAGTTGTTTTCTGGAGAGCAGGGATACAAGGCCACATTATCAAGAGATCTGTAGCGTCATCTGCAAAAGCAGGCAAAGCACCACTGTTTACCATGACTTTCATGGCAGGAAGGACCACAAAGCCCAGAAATGGTGGCATTCACTTGATTCTACCTAAGAGAGTATTCACAATGACAGATAAAAAAGAATGATGGGAATGTTCAGGGAGTTACTGAAAAGGAAAACAAATGTGCTTAGAGATCCCTAAAACAATTTCCAAAGGATATGCAAACAAATAGCAGTGTTTACTGTAAGCAGACACTCATGGAGTGTTTGCATACTCCAACACTAGCGAAATCACCATAAGAATTACCCTTTTAAGTCTCTTGAGTCTTAAACCTAACTCTTAAATCTTAACCCTAACTCTTTAAAGTTAAATCATCCCTCCACCTTATTCAGCTCACTGCTGATTCCTGGACAGGTAAAAAGGGACTTCCCTCAAGGCCTTCCTAGAGAAAGAGTTGGGCAAAATGTAGGACATCCACCTTTTCTGAGAAGATAATATTGTTTAATCTCCATCACACCCGTGGTGAGATGCCCACTAATACCCATGCCCCTGGCTACAGGCACTGTTGAGTTTGGATGTTGTCCTGAGGGAGGGCTTGTCTTTAGCAGTGGATGTTTTCTGGTCTTAGAAATTGAATTTTTAAGCTTTAAGCAACAGCTAAGTGGTTCAGGACATTTTGTGCTTTAGCAGAGAACCTGTGTTTGGTTCCCAGCACCCACAAAACAGCTTCCAAAAGCCTGTAACCTGAATTCCAGGGAATCTGACACCTCTGGCCCGAGAGCTTCTGCACATGTGTGATACAAATAAAATTCACAAAGGCATGCACATTTTTATAAAAATAAAAAATGAATAAATAAATCTTTAAAAAGAAACAATTTGAATAAAAAAAAAAGAAAGAAAGAAACAATTTATCCAGTCTTCTTGGGAATCCATAGACTTCCACACAGTGGTTTCCACTGACTTTTTCTGGAGTCAAGTTCTGTGGTTTGTGCACGTTTGCGCCTAATGCAGTATCTTAACACATCTGAAGGCCCATTTCCTAGACACAGCTGCTCTCCATGTCTGGACTGGAGGCTATCAAGCGATAGGGAGACTCTGTTCCTTTCACTATTTCATTGCAACAAACTTAGATACTGCGGGATACAAACAGCTTTTAGAAGGTCCTGGTCACTGAGAGGTCAGGGCTGATTAGAGAGAGGGAAGGTCTGAGACTAGAGATGAGGAATAATAAGGGCTTGAAGAGATCATTCACCGGAAACACGGCACTCCTTTGTTCTTTCTCTTCTTTAGCTATTCAAGCAGTCACGTGAAACACCTCCAGCTTTCCTGCTTTCTGAGCTGTGGCTGAGCAGCCTTGCATGGGAAAGGGTACCCTGTTTCTAGTTTCCTAATAGGCAGCAGCAGCTGAGGTCATGGAACGGCCCAATCTTTCATCTTATAGGCTGGGTCAGGATCTAATACAAGCCCCCCCACCCCACCCCCGCCATCCCAGCCCTGTGCAGCGGGCGCTACTACACACCAGCATTTACCCTGCCCTAGTTTCCCCTAAGGAGGCTTTGAAGACCCAGAGAAGTCGAGTGATCCACCCAAAGCTACAGATCTGGGAAGCAGAAGGGACAGGGTACAAATTTATGCTGCTGCTTAGAGCCAGTGCTCAGGGCTTTGTATTCTTCCCTTTCCTGGGGGAAGGCAGGCTACAACCAGATACCTTAGTGCCCCCTTGGAGATGGTTTTGAGTGTCAAAGCCCAAGATATTGCTCTCAGTGAGGTCAGTGGGCAGGACCAGGGATCCTGACAGACTAACTGTGATGTAAAGTGGAGCCACTGTGGTGGGGACTGGGTGAGGAGTGGTTAGACAGTTTAAGCTGCAAATTGCCTGCTTCAGAACTGCTGCAGTAAGTGGAACGGGGGAGAACAGGAAGGGTGAATTAGATACAATTGGTATTCATCTTTCCTATTTTTTTTCACTTTTGCCCTAAGAGGGCAATTAAGGAAACAAATGGTTTGTGGAGATTAGCTGACTGGTAGCTTTGCATATTAATATAATGACACTTGGCTATACCAGGCTGACATTCTATTTAAGGTAGCTTTGTCCTTTCAGATCGAAGAGCTGATTTCAGAGACTGAGGTCCATGCAGTATAAAAACAAAATAAAACCAGCCTGCCCTCCATCACCACCTCCTTTTTGGTCCCCACAAGAAAAAGAAGAATTCGAGCCGGAAACAATGTGAATGGACTCCCCTGTCTTCTGCTGCAATTCTAAGAATTCTCTGAGCCCCAGGACCCCCTGGTTGCAGCCAGACCTGACTCAGGATCAGCTGCAATTGCATTTAGCCAACATCTGCTGAACCCTGTGCTTACCAGACAGTGGTGATAAGCAAGGCAGAGCTGGCGTTCTTCCCTCATAGAGTGTGTTACTTAGGAGGGGGCAAAGATGCTATGAAACTATGCTTTCTGGGCCATCAGGGAGTTGTTTAAGACTAAACAAAACTTTAAGTTAAGACTCAATAAGAATGCGGTATTCATGGAGGAACCATGTGTTTTTCTAAGAGCAGTAGGTCATAATGTCAGTGTGACTGAGAACTCGGGAGCAGCCAGTGTCAGTGTGTGGAGGGTTCGGTAGTAGTAACGATGACCCCCCAGGAGAAGCCTGAACCTTCTGACGCTGCTCTCGTCAGAGGTTATCTACAAGCTGTCTCTTATCCACTGAGCAAAATCTGAACATAGAAACTGAATCTGGCCAGGCAGTGGTGGCGCACGCCTTTAATCCCAGCACTTGGGAGGCAGAGGCAGGTGAATTTCTGAGTTCGAGGCCAGCCTAGTCTACAGAGTGAGTTTCAGGACAGCCAGGGCTACACAGAGAAACCTTGTCTCAAAAACTCAAAAAAACAAAAAACAAAAAACAAAACAAAACAAAACAAAACAAAAAAAACCCACCTGAATCTGGCATCAAGCCCATTCCCCATCTCCTGGCAGTTTGGATTTTCAGGGGGCAGTTTGGAAATTGGTTACATATATGAGTCTTTGGGTCAAACTGACCTGATCATAACTGTACCATTGTCAAGGCTGAATGATCAGCTGGATGACTTTGGATAAGTTGCTTGATCTCTCTGAACTTTTGGCTGTTTCCCTAGATCTAAAGAAGGCTATATAATTGTTAACTATCTCATACCGTTGTTAGGAGATGCTACTTGTGGAATGCAGGTTGCACAGTGGAATTTTTTTTGTTTTGTTTTTGTTTTGTTTTGTTTTGTGACAGAGTCTGTTGTATCTCAGACTGGCCTTGAACTATCTGTGCAGCTGAGGATGGCTTTGAATTTCTGTTCCTTCTCCTTGACCACCATGCTCACTTTATGTAATACGAGAATCGAGTCCAGGGCTTTGAGCATGCTAGGTGGTGGCCACTCAAACAACTAAACTGTACCTCAGACTTGTAAGACCCAGATTACATTTACTCAAACTTCCATTCCTCCTCCACAAGACTGCTCTAAATTTCTAAGATGAAATTTTGCAAGTATATATCACCTTTGTCCTTGGCTTTTCCCATACATGAATTCCTGGACATTTGTAATATAACCAGTTGGCACAAAACAAACGAACAAACACCCTCTGAACATAAATTCCCTCTGTCTTAGGAAGGAGCCATGTTTTCCAGCTTTCTTCTGGATAGTAGTTTGTCCCTCTCTAACACTTAACCCTCAACCCTGACTTTGTTTTGAGCTAAACCAGGATCTGACTGGGGCATGTAGTTGACCTACTAGAATCATTGTTAAGTTATAGGCAAGTTATCACCCACCTCTCTGATTTGACAAAATGGAAAGTGATTTTCCTTTCCACCTGTATACATGAAACATTTTGAAGCACACAACCTTACCCACACTAAGCACACAGTCAAACTTCAGTTACTCTTACGGCAAACCTTTTGATGTTCTGGACCATCTTGACCATACATCAGTGCATATGGTATAGCTACTTTAGTGCAAATGTTAGAGAAAACCATCTCTAGAAAAGACCTTAGATATCTAGTGTTTCTCAGACCATATTTCTTGGAGCACTGTTCTTTCCATCTGTCTAAAAAGCAGGTAAGAACCAAAGGATCTTTCTAACCATATAATGGCATATCACATACAGCCTGCTCTTGAGAACATGAAATTCACATCAGATCATCAAAGGTTCTGAGAAGACCTGAAAAAAATATGATTGTCTAACTTGGGGTAGCCTTGTGGTTTCCAATCTCATTTTATCACAAAATTCTTAGTGTTCACCAAGCAAATGTTGCAGTTAATATGCCCTGACATTGACTGTGGACCATATTAATCTGTTTCTAAGCCATTATTTCATTAATTATTGAAGAGACATGGATATGGACCAAAGACTCCCTGCTAACAAGTACTTTTTAAGTCACAAGCAGCAAGCAGGATGGGGACTTTGAAGAATGTCAGGGCTTTGAACATGCCCAATGGTTTTCTGATGTTAGTCATCATCTGCAGTTCCTAGTGCCTGGTGTCTTGTTTAAAAGGAGTAAATAAGGAGTCTATCCTCCCTCTCTTGTTCTCACATGGTCCCTCTTGACTATTCTTGTTTCTGTGATTACTCCACTTTATGCATTCACAGCTGATGATTTGGAGCTCAGACTCACAGATAAGAGAGAGAACATGTGGCCCTTGTCTTTTTGAGTCTGGGTCACATCACTCAGTCTAATGCTTCTACTTCTTTCCATTCACCTGCAAGCTTCATGGTTTCATTTAAAGGGAGGGCGAAGACAATGTAATTATGTTTTAATTTTAAAAATCAAAAAATTAAAAAAAAAACAAAAAATTCCTAAACTTCAAGTTACCTATAAATAAAATAAGCATGAGAGAGAGAGAGAGAGAGAGAGAGAGAGAGAGAGAGAGAGAGAAAGAGAGAGAGAGAGAGAAGAGTAAGTCACATCTGCACTTTCTACTTCTCTATCTTTTGATCAATACTACTCAGATTTCAAATCCTACTACCAGACAAAAATTGCCCTTAGCAATGTTTGTCACCAATTACTCCAATATCTTATGAATCCAACATCTCTGTGTTCAGCTTCCTTGACCTAATGGCAGCAGGCACCATGATTGGCTGTTGCCTTTTGGTTGAAAACATTTTCATTTCCTCATTCCCCATAGCATGGGGTCGTTCTAGATTTCCTCCATCCCCTTGCCAGGATTTATTGTTGCTACTATGTGTTGTTGCTATCTGACTAGTGTCTTATCTGAACAAGCTATGTAAAGTTTCTTTTCATGGAGCCTCTGAAGTCTAATTTTGGTAGTCAGGTTGTAGATAAAGAGTTTTCTTTAAATATTTCAGAATGTAAATCTCTCGGTCTTAGCTGCTGGGTGTTGGATCCATGTTGGAGCATTTCTTCAATATCCCAGCAGGCACTTCTCCCCAAAACTTTTCACTTGTGCCCAGTCTTGTACCTGTGGCCTTCAGGATTCCTACATGTCTCATGAGACACTCCAAGGCTTCATGTGAACATTTGACTTCTGGTTAGTCTACTGTATGTCTTGAGCTTTATTCATTACTTCAAGAAGTTGTTTGGTCAGTAATGCACTGCTGCTGACTATGTCTGTTAAATGCTTATAGAAACAAGACTGCTTGCCCAGAACCAACATGCTATTCTCTTCCTAATCATTGCCGTAACTTCCTATTTTCCCTTGACTTCATTACTGTTCACTTAGAATTTATCTTCCAGACAGCAGATATTTTTAAGTCACTTAATTAACATTGTACTTCTGTTTAAACCCTCTAACACTTTTCTTCTAGAGAAAATCCACCTTCTCTCCTATGCCACCCCAGGTTCTACACAATGTGGTCCCCTCCTGCCCATCGACCTTTGAGTCATGTTTCCCCTGTGTTGGATCTTAAATTAACAATTTTATTGATTTTTCCTGTGGTGACTACCTCATGCCAGGGTTCTAATTTTTGCCACTGGTAGCATTAAGTGTCCCACATCTCTGGGTCCTGAAAAACTGGAGTGGGGGGTATCCCCAAAGCTGCTAGCTGTGCATGGGATATGTTCTAGATAGGGTGCCTTGTCCAGCCTCAGTGGGAGAGGAAGTACCTAGACTCACAGAGACTTGAAGTGCCAGGGGGCCCCCACCTGCTCAGAGGAGAAGGGGATGGGGGATGAGGGAAGGATTGTGGGAGGGGGGTGACTGGGAAGGGGACAATGAACAGGATGCAAAGTGAGTAAGTAAAAATATTAAATTAAATTTTAAAAGTGTCCCACATCTCTCATTGTGGAAGGAGGTGTACCTCTGCAGGTGGACTTTGTACAGTTCCCAGATAGCTTTCTCTCTTTCTCTCTCTGCCTCCTGATTGTAGTTCAGATGTAAACTCTCCCTGCAGACCTGCCACCATGCTTCCTGCCATGATGACCATGGACTAACCCTCTGAAACTATAAGCCAATAAACTCTTTCTTTTATGAGTTAAGAAATAAAGCCCCATATCTTAACTATTCATCTGTCCTAGGCAAACCAGTACATTCACGCTACTTCACATACACTGTAACCTCAACTAAAAATATTGATCTCTTCATCTTTCCAACACTTGGTTTAATTTCCACTTCACCTAAGCTTATACATTCTTTTTGGAGATGGGCCATCCCTGAACACACAACTAGCAATAGTATCCTTTTCAACTCTCAGATAATTCTCAACTTGTTAATCTTATACACTCTGTAATCATTTGTATCTTTAAATTTTATTTCATTGCATGTCTTTTTCACTATACTGTAAAGTTTGTGTCATCCTTCTTATATTCATGTGTTACTAGCACCCACATAATACATAGGTCACACCAGGAGTTCTGTTACATACTTTCTAAATGAACAAATTACATAATGAATACTATGCCATCATAGGTTAACCCTCTACTTATAAAATCTCCAAGAACAGACCAAATGCAAGGGCCAACTGCTTACAACACGATATTGAGCAAGGATTGGGCTAACCTATACAATGCTATTCTATAAATTATAGCCTTATACAGGCCTAGATTACATAACTGGAAGCCATAGGCCTAACTTGGTGGAGAAACCTTCATGCAAATCTGATAAAGGGTGACAAGAAAGACCCCTGAGTGTCCCAATGGATGTAGTACCTGTATTTGGTGAAAACTGGGATTTCTTTGTAGATAGTTAGAAAAATAAATAAAAAGTAGTGAAAAACTGTATGTGGTAACACACATCGATAATTTCAGCATTGGGAGGTTTAGAGAGATCAGAAGTTCAATGCTATCTTAGACTACATAGTTCGAGACCATCCTGAACTAATGAGAGAGATACTCTCTCAAACAACAAACAAAAAATAAATAAAAATAAAAGTTTGCCAAACATTTCTCTCTCTCTCTCTCTCTCTCTCTCTCTCTCTCTCTCTCTCTCTCTCTCTCTTTCACACACACACACACACACACACACACACACACACACACACACACACACACCCCGAAGAAGAGCAATAAAGGGCAACTGGCCCAATTCTCTATATTCATGGCATCAAGAGAACATATTCTGGAATCTCGTAGGCCTGGGTCTGCATTCTAGCTCTGCCTTCTACTGGCTCTGTGGACCTTTGAGGAGTGCTTCCATTTTCTCATCCATGATAGTGAAAGTGCCTCCAGGTCAATGTGAGCATGAAACAAGGCAGTGAATGTAAAGTTTGCTTATCAAATAGCGTGTTTTGAGTAGTCATTACAATTATTGATGCATAATATAATTTATTATATTTAAGTATAAAATGGGCAAAGGAAACTAGCAGGAGTGAAAAAAAGGAGAAAAAAGAAAGGGAATTTAAAGGTTGAATACATGACACAGTTGAAATAAATTATCTTTATGAAGTCTAACAGTAGCCACAATGAATTCATGTTTAAAAAAATGAAATTAAATTAAAAAAGAGAATGTAGTCCCTTTTGTGGCACCCAGCTTTGAGCTTATATCCTGAGTTTTTATAAAATATGAAATTGGAGATTCCCAACTAGTACAGCTGGCTAGGTCCATACCAACCTGGTGACTGTGTAGGGTGATAAGCAAAGTGACTCACTTTTCCCAGTGAAGGCCTCGTCTCCCCTGAAGCAGCATGGATTATTGGCTTAGGATATGTTCAGGTTATGAGTGTCTGCAGGTACAAATTGGCTATGCAGTTCTAAACTTAGCAGCACTAGGACCAATGGTGGTAAGAGCAGCAATAGTTGCTGAAGCCCATGTGCTATGGAGGCAACCTTGCATCAGGCTCCTCACAGCTTTGGGAAGCAGGAAGGACTTGAGATCAAAAGTTACAGCTCACACTTATCTGAGGGAACCTCAACTGGGGGACTGCATGGATCAGACTGACCTGTGGGTGTCTGTGGTAGCGCTTTATTAATTTCTAATTGATATATGCTGGGCAGTGATGTATCACTAAATATGTGGGCCCGGGATGTATGAAAAGAAAAGCTAGCTAAGCAAGACAGGGGGAGTAAGCAGTGTTGCTCCATGGTTTCTGATTTGATTCCTGCATCCAGATTTCTGCCTGAAGCTCCTGCCCTGCCTTCTCTCAATGATGAATTATGACTAAGATGGAAAGAACCCTTTCTTTCCTAACTTGTTCTTGGTTAGTGTTTTATCACAGCAATGGAAGACAAACTGGAACAAAAGAGGTAACGTAACTTTGGTAAAACAATGAAACCTAAATTCAAACTGATATCTTTATGACAATGGCTCTCTAACCCCAAAACAGGACACATGGCTTGGCCTTCTCAAGCTTCTGACCTTTTAGATATCTTCAGATAGAACACCCAGAGCCTTTGGTCATCCCTGCACAGTTTTCAGGTCTAAGCACTGAAAACCTCGGTTTGAAAGATCCATTTGGCTTTCTCATTTACCTTATAAAAGCTTTCTACTGTGGCACTGTATACACTTGAGCTAAGGCAGGCAATACTGTCAGCTGAAGTTATTCCTGTTAGCCTTGAATTTGCTTCACTTGGATAAAATTGGGTTAGTGGAGCCAATGCTATCAACTTCACAGGCCTATTGAAAGGCCAAATAAAGTAATAAATATGGAGGACCTTGCACACTGGGAAGTTTAGTTGAACATATTGTACTACTATCACTAATGAATGTATTCGTTCCTTCAAGCATTGGTCCTTAATACTTATTATGGACTGTGGCAGACAGAAAAGTGAGAAGACAGAGAATTTGCTCTTCTACTTTGACAATCTCCCTGGTGACCTTAATAGGTTTTTTTCCCCCTTTGTGCACCAGAGGGAGGCTATTTTCACTACCATAGCTTAGATAAAGTTATTTGTTTCAAATCATGTAGCAAGGCAGAATTAATAATAGGTTATGGCTTGAATCTAGAATGCTCCCCACCTTCTTCTGTTTTGAGTGCTATGTTAGAGGTTGAAGAGCTTGTAGGCAGTGCTGCTTGGCTGGCAGAAGTAGGTTACTAGTGCAAACCAGCTTCCACCTTACTCTTCTCATAGACTGATGGACTTCGTGCCTACTGCCACATTTTTCCCTGACATGGTGAACCAAAGTCCCTCTGAAAACACTAGCCAAAAGAAGGCTTTCCTCCCCTAAGTGCTTTCTGTTAGATATTTTGGTCATCACAGCCAAGTAGAGTAACTAATATAGTTTCTGTGCGATTGTGGATGAGATACTTAATATGCCCATGGTGGGTTAGTTAATGACCCCTGGAATATTTAGACCATGGTTGACCTGCCCCATGGACAGTGAGGCCAAATCTCTGTGGATCAAAACATATGTCAAAGACTTGTGAGGGGTACCAGGGGACTCCAGGCATTTGAACTCAACAATAGAGAAAAGAAAGAGCATTTTATTTGTATTTTTTAAAGCAAGCAAAACATGAAGTGACATTTATAGTTTGCTTAAGTAAATCAAGTACAGTGAGGGAATGCACCTCATGTTCTGTCTTATTACACTTGGTCATGTGAAAAGAGCCAAAAATATTTTTAGGCCTTTTTGTACAGGGCATTTTTAAAATGTTTTTGTTCTAAAGTGTATTTATTTATCATAGCCTATGTAATTTTTTAGAAGGTCACCTTGCAGAAAGAACATTTTGTACTCTGTTCCATTCATAGTTTACTAGGTTTACATCTTTTTTATATAGGCTCCCACAGACACTAATACACCGGCCTAGAAGTTACTGTATATGGAAAAAGAGACTTTGTAGATATGATTACACTGGGCGCGTAGAAGGATGGAAATTATTCTGAGTGTCCCAGATGTGAACAGTAGAGGAGAAGACAGCATCATCACAAAGTGATCATAGGTTAGAGGGTGTGACCTCAAGCTAAATAATTCTGGGTACCATCAATCCTGAAAGTACCAAATAACGGGTTTGCTTATAGAACCTACCATCCAATGAATCTGATTTTTGAATTTTAAAGCGCAAAAATGTGAGAGAATTTTTTCTCATTTGAAACTAGCAAAAGTGTGGTAATTTGTACCAATGACCATAAGAAATTCATAGTCTCTCTATTTTTAACTTTCTTCAATTGGAAACAGCACTAATAATAAAGCTTACTTCATAGGCTTGTTGTGAGTTAATTGGTATATGTTAAAAGGCCTTTCAAATGGTGCGTTTCATGCTCTAATCCTCTTTCCCTTTTAAGTATTAGCTATTGTTGTTGGAGCCATTACTGTTAACATTACCAACATGTTCTGTATATGCCAGACTGTGTGTCTAGGTCTTTTGATATATTTCTTCATGTAAGTATCTGGGTCCAAAGCTCCAGCTTTCTGGGTGTTTTCACATTTAATCATGGTTATAATTATTACATAACTATTGCATGAAGTTTGTTACAGTCTTCAACTCCTATAGTCTACCTCCTGCAGAATATGTACCTGTTCACCCAGAAGCCAAGTCCCTTGAAGAGGAAGCCTTCATCTGGAGGAAAGGTATACCCTACTCTTTGATGAGGCACTCCAGCCTCAGTGCATCTCTAGCCTCCCTGCTAGAAACAACAGTATAGAATGACCCCTGCTACACTGTCCCCTCCCATAATGCAAGTAGTATCTCCTCCTACTAGTAAGACCAAAAGACACCATTATCTTTTTATTTCTACTTTGGGTAATACACACACACACACACACACACACACACACACACACACACACATATATAATGCATATATATGCATTATAGAAATATAGGGTCGAAAACAATATATTATTTCCTCAGCAAAGCTGTTGATCCCCATAGAGGTTATGTGTCTGTCTCTGGTGACATCAACAAGAAAGATGACATACTCAAAGGAGTCATTCAAAGGAAATGCACGGAAGGAATGCTTACAAAGAAATATTTGTTGGTTTAGGTAAAGGACATGAAATCAATAAAGGAATGATGCTGTTTGCCACCCATTACCCGGGTGAAAAATGGTAAAGAGTCTATAGTAGAGCCATTGAAAGGGTGGACTGAATTTTGGTAAAGGAATGTGGTCAGTGGAAAGTGATAGCCTGGGCCATGGGAGAGCCAGGAGAATCAAGACCCAAGCCCCTCTTCACCATCTTCTGTCAGCACAGTTTTCTGACTCTATTCAACTGGAAACAGAGTATTAAGGAGGCCAGGTGATGAAGGCCACATTGGTTAGCATCTCAGACATACAGTTTTGAGGAAGAGGGTGAAAAATGAATCTGGAGGGACAGCCTGATGAGTGCTCCACAATCATCTGGTCCAATCAGCAGTAAGTTGAAAACTCTGACTTCCAATGAATCTGGGCTTGCACTCTGAGGCCGTGATCATCTAAGCCTCCTAGATTAGTGATGCCTCTAGGATTACACTAACAGCTCATTACCTGCTGCTCATTCTTGGAACTTCTGACCATTTTCCTTCTTCTATTGTCAGTGGGGTTTGAAAAGTGAAATCTCTCTAACATTGTTTAATTCTTTTAATTAATTTTTTGTGCCACTTCATTTTTAATTATACTTCCCACAGGCCATAAATGAGCTAATATGGGAGATAAATGAATAAAATCTCTGTAGTGTTCCTGCAGGCTATACTTATCCACTTATGGAAAATTAGAACCAAACTCTACAGAGTCTTCTGAAACTTCTGATTGACTATAAATTAGAATTAGAAATCATCACACACACACACACCCCTTGGGAGATGGAATTCAATTGCCTGGAGAAAAGTTGCAAGAGGTAGAAGGATCCTAATTGTCAGTTTCAGATATTACCAGCAACAGATCCTGGTTTGGCAAGGTGAGAAAGATTGGAGTCATTTGGCCTTATGGCCTTCAGGTGACCACTTACCAGTGTTTTCTATTTGGGAAACATACATCAGGAAGGTTTATTCCTGAATGTTTGGCCTCTGGAGAAAGCCAGATCTGAGCTGTTTTTCTAGATCTATGTGGCCTTGTCTACGTAATTGAATCACTCTGAGCCTCAGCTTCTCAGCAAAAAGTACAGTGGTCATATACATTGCTATGTGGGCAAAATGGGCATTGTTCCAGGAGGTTCCAGTGTTCTGCTTGGCAACGCGTTCTCACTTCATAAGTGATGTCATAAGGGATGCACTACCAAACCCAGAAACTATTGTGGATGCCAACAAGTACTTAATGATAGGGGCCTATTATAGCTGACTCCTGAGAGGCTCTGTCAGAGTCTTACAAATACAGAGGTGGGTGCTTGCAGCCAACTATTGGACTGCTCACAGGGTCCCCAATGGAGGAGTTAGAGAAAGGACTGAAGGAGCTGAAGGGGTTTGCAACCCCATAGGAAGAACAACAATATCAACCAAACAGAACCCCCAGAGCTCCCAGGGACTAAACCACCAACCAAAGAGTACACATGGTGGGAGCCATTTCTCCAGCAGCATATGTAGCAGAGGATGGCCTTGTTAGGCGTCAATGGGAGGAGATCCCCTTGGTCCTGTGAAGGCTGGATGCCCCAGTGTAGGGGAATGCTAGGACAGGGAAGAGGGATGGGTGGACTGGTGAGCAGAGGGAGGGAGGATGGGATAAAGGGGATAACGTTTGAAATGTAAATAAAGAAAATATCTAACAAAATAAATGAATAAATAAATAAATAAAGCAAGCCAGAAAAAAAAGAGGGACAGGCCTTAAGAACCTTTCTGTGTCTCCCATGTGTGTGAGCCCCAAGCTCATATATACTGCATCTTGTTTCCTGGTTCTGTATCCCATCTTCCAGAGTCACTTCCCACTCTCCTGCAGGAATCCTTTCTCGGTGTTTCGGCTTCATTCCCCTGTGTGCTTCTCTGCTCTGCTCATTCCCCTTAGAGCAGGCCAGTTAGACACAATGGGAATGTTATTGCTCATAGTTTTGGAAGCTGAAAAATATAAGATAAGGGCACTAACAAATTTTGTGTCTTCTAAGAACTTACTTTCTCCTTCATAAATGAGCCTTCTTCTGTATCTCTAAGAGACACAAAACCATCATAGCTCCCTCTGATTTCTTATTTGTGAAGATACAAATGACTTTTAAGACACAACACTTCCAAATGTTCCATCTCTTTTTTCAAATTAAAATATATCATTTCCCTCCATTCTTTTTTGTTCTTCAACTTCTTTCACACTCCCTACTTCTCTTCTTTAAATGTTATAGTTATATATCCATGCATACATATATAGAGACAGTCTGCTGAGTCTATTAATTCTTGCTTGTACATGTTATCAGACCTGATCAGTTGGTATTGGGTAATAAATTATGGGACTTTACCCTGGGAAAGACTAACTCTCCCTCTTTCAGCAGTCCTTAGTTGCCTGTAGTTCTTTGAGTTCTTTGGTGGGACTCATAAGATTTTCCCCTTCCACATTAGCATGACTGTTGGTATTGTCTTTGTTCAGGTCTTGTTTAGTCAAGGGCACACCTCTTAATAACACACTGTGGATGTGATTTCAAGATATAAATTTGGAATGCCCTAACACCCAGCCTCTGTGTTCCGAAAAACCAAGGAGAACAGACGATGCTGTTCATACAGTACCCATGTACTCCAACTTCAACTCTTGTAGACAAGAAGGAGGTTTTACTGAAAACCTCTGGGACAAGTAGCAGACAAGCGTGGTTTTGAGTCCTAGTTTTGCCACCTACTAGCTAGAGGTCTGTGTGGAAAGAATTTATCACCATCCTGACTCTATCTGTAAAATGGGCAAGGAATGCTAGCACCCTGCCTCAAGTGGCTATTGTGATGTCTGAAGAAGGCAGCATTTGGAGATGCCAGGCCTGCTTGTGCTTTATCAACCTTCGGTTCCGTTTAGCAGAGAAACCCAAAGGCACCAAAGAGTCTGGCTATAAAGCGCCCCCCACACACCCCGTGAGAATTCATTTTTGTGTTAACCTGTTTGGATTACAACATGCCCAAATATTTTTTTAACTGCTGTCTCTCTGTGTCTCTGACTCTGTTTCTCCCTCTCCCTCTCCCCCCCTCTTTCATGCGTGTGTGTGTGTCTATATGTGTGTGTGTGTGTCTATATGTGTGTGTGTGTGTGTGTGTGTGTGTGTGTGTGTGGCGGGGGGGTATCTGAGGAAGGAGGGGGTAGTAACATTTAATTCAGAAATCTTAGTGAAATGGATCGTTCTTCCTGTGGGTAGGCTTTATCCAATCCACTATTAACTGGTCACCTAGATTCAAAAACTCACAACATCACTTTCCAACATCTTTTTAAAAACTGCAAAAAGGAAATTGGTAAAATAACAACAATAATGATAATAATAATAATAATAATAATAATAAAACTATTTTTAAAGTAAAAATAAAATGCATCTATTCACAATTTGGCCAAACCAGGAAAGGAAAGACTCCTGGGTTTTTTCTCAACCTTTTTCACAGTGGTATTATAATTTTATAGCAAAGATGAAAGAAAAGCCAGGAAATACATTTATGTTAGTTTAGCTGACATATACTGCCAGAAGTGCATCTCTTCTGGCACCAGCTTCAGTCTTTTTCTTTCCCAAGCATGACATTCGTAAGGAAATCTTAATTCATTGGGTGTGATCCATTATTTCAATACTCCAAAGCTGAAGGAGCAATAATTTTAATAAGTAACAAAGAAAGAAAGAAGACAAATAATCCAATTAAACAAATGGACTAAGGACATGGACAAAGAGTTCTCAATCTAGATTTCTGTGTAACAGCATTTTACCATGGCTTTCTAGAAGTTGTCTTTCAGGAAGATAAAAATTCATGGCAAGATACGCAAGGATCCTTTTTCAAGATCACTCAATTTCTGATACAGCTAAGCGTATCTTTGAAAGAGAAAGCTATGTTTAATCAGTTGGAGAAAATATGCCTTGAAATATACCCACATATATTAAGAGAGGGCTGTACTAGCACCCCTTTCAAGTTAGTAACTCCCACTTCATGATTTCTTTCTACTTTTCTACTTATGTCTACTCTTGCTCCCTATGGTCCATCCTCTATGAAAAATAAAACTTGTTTGCCAACATTGTTAAGAGCTAAAGGAGGACTGGGTGGTGAGAAGAAAGGCCAGGCAGAGGGAGAGCATTTGTCTAGCCTGGGTAATTGATGTTTGCCTCTTGGTCTCAGTCTTCCAGTCTTCATACTACAGTAGGTATAAAAAAGCCCGAGTCTTTCCCATGGCTTTGATAGCCCTATGGGACCTGGCCTCTCTCCACTGCCACTGTCTCTTCCCCTTCTATTCTCCTGTTCTTCGGGATGATTCACCCTAATCTAGGCTATCAGTATCTCCCTGGGTCTGCCTGCAATATTCTTCTCACTTTGCCTTGTTCCCTAGAGTCCATTCACAGCTCAGTGACCAGACTGAGCTTCGCAAAACATAAATCTGAACACTTAAACTTTAAGTCCTTTAATAGCTTCCCTTTCTAAGTGGAACAGAATCCAAGCTCTTTGGTATGCAAAGCCCTTCATGACTTGATCTCTAAACTGCCCTTCTATTTTCCTAAGCCACCCATCTTCCACTAGCAGGGAGTTTTTTAAGATTCCAGGAGCAGAAGGTAGTTTAAGGGGCATGTGAAGCCAATGAACCCTGTATTCAGTGAACATGTCTAGCATCCCCTCTGTGTGTCCTTGCAGGAGCCACATCTTGCCCCAAGACCTTCCCATTTTAGGGGCAGTTACTTTGATGAGGATGAAGGGACTGTATCTGTCTAATTGAAGATTTTGAAGATAACCTTGGAGATAGCTCCTAAAACCTTTTAATGTAGACTCAAATTCACTTTTAATTGTAGCATCTTTCAATTTTTGTTAATTTAAAGTTTTAATTTAAATAAATTTTATTTTTAATTTTAAGTTAAATCTACTTTACAGTGATGGTGCAGAAAGTATACCTATGGGGATTCCATGTGAGCCATTCACTTTTACATTCTGTGTGCAAGGCTACATTCAGTTTCCTATGGAAAGAATATTATTTATTTTCTAGGATTGATGAAAACTATGTAACGCTAAGTTAATTTTTATCAACAACCCTTTTTTTCTTAAGGTCAAGCCAGCTCACAAAATTTGTTTGCTATGACCTTTTTTCTTTTCCTTCTTTCTTCTCTCTCTCTCTCTCTCTCTCTCTCTCTCTCTCTCTCTCTCTCTCTCTCTCTTTCAGTGCAAGAAAACAGATTTGACAATAGCTCTAAAATAGCTACCCCTTTCAGGTACTTACTGAAAGTGATCTAGTAACTCATCATTTTAAGACTTTTTTTTTTTTTTAGTTATTTGTATATTCTGGATTTTTTTATTTTTTTAATTTACATTCCAAATCACTTCCCCTTTCCCGTTTCCTCCCTCCCCGAAAGTCCCATAAGCCCCCTTCCCTCCCTCTTTTCTCCATTCAACCCCCTCTCGTTACTCTGTCCTGGCGTTCCCATACATCCAGTCTTTCCAGGACCAGGGGTCTCTCCTTCCATCTTTTTAGAAATCTATTGATATGCGGATTGTGTCTAGGGTATTCTGAGATTCTGGGTCAATATCCCCTTATCAGTGACTGCATACCATGTGTGTTCTTTTGTGATTGGGTTACCTCACTATGGATGATATTTTCAAGTTCTGACCATTTGCCTAGGAATTTCGTGAATTCATTGTTTTTAATTGCAGAGTAGTATTCCATTGTGTAGATATACCACATCTTCTGAATCCATTCCTCCGTTGAGGGACATCTGGGTTCTTTCCAGCTTCTGGCTATTATAAATAAGGCTGCTATGAACATAGTGGAGCATGTGTCCTTATTGCATGCAGGTAAAGTCTCTGGGTATATGCCCAGGAGTGGTATAGCCGGATCCTCCGGGAGTGTCATGCCCAGTTTTCTGAGTAACCGCCAGACTGCTTTCCAGAGTGGTTGTACCAGCCTGCAATTCCACCAGCAGTGGAGGAGTGTTCCTCTTTCTCCACATCCTCGCCAACAACTGCTGTCTCCTGTGTTTTTGATCTTAGCCATCCTGACTGGTGTGAGATGGAATCTCAGGGTTGTTTTGATTTGCATTTCCCTAATGACTAAGGATGATGAACATCTCTTTAGGTGCTTCTCAGCCATTAGATATTCTTCAGGTGAGAACTCTTTGTTTAGCTCTGTACCCCATTTTTTAATAGGGTTACTTGCCTCTCTGGAGTTTAACTTCTTGAGTTCTTTGTATATCTTGGATATTAGCCCTCTGTCGGATGTAAGGTTGGTAAAGATCATTTCCCAGTTAGTTGGTTGCCACTTTGTCTTTTTGACAGTGTCTTTTGCTTTGCAAAAACTTTGTAATTTAATGAGGTCCCATTTGTCTATTCTTGATCTTAGAGCATAAGCTATTGGAGTTCTTTTCAGGAAATTCTCCCCTGTGCCCATATGTTCAAGGTTCTTCCCTAGTTTCCCTTCTATTAGTTTCAGTGTGTCTGGTTTTATGTGGAGATCTTTGATCCACTTAGAATTGAGCTTAGTGCAAGGAGATAAGGATGGGTCAATTTGCATTCTTCTGCATGTTGACCTCCAGCTGAGCCAGCACCATTTGTTGAAAAGGCTATCTTTTTTCCACTGGATGGTTTTAGCTCCTTTGTCAAAGATCAAGTGACCATAGGAGTGTGGATTCATTTCTGGGTCTTCAATTCTGTTCCATTGATCTACATGTCTGTTACTGTACCAATACCATGCAGTTTTTAACACTATTGCTCTGTAGTACAGCTTGAGGTCCGGGATACTGATTCCCCCAGAGGTTCTTTTACTCTTGAGAATAGTTTTAGCTATTCTGGGTTTTCTGTTATTCCAGATGAATTTTTGAATTGCTCTTTCTAACTCTATGAAGAATTGAGTTGGGATTTTGATGGGGATTGCATTGAATCTGTGTATTACTTTTGGTAAGATGCTCATTTTTACTATATTAATCCTGCCAATCCATGAGCATGGCAGATTTTTCCATCTTCTGAGGTCTTCTTCAATTTCTTTCTTCAGAGACTTGAAGTTCTTGTCATACAGATCTTTCACTTGTTTGGTTAGAGTCATGCCAAGATACTTAATATGGTTTGTGGCTATCGTGAAGGGTATTATTTCTCTTACTTCTTTCTCAGCCTGCTTATCCTTTGAGTATAGGAAGGCTTCTGACTTGCTTGAGTTGATTTTATATCCGGCCACTTTGCTGAAGTCATTTATCAGCTGTAGGAGTTCTCTGGTGTTCTTTGGGTCGCTTAAGTATACTATCATATCGTCTGCAAATAGTGATAGTTTGACTTCAACCTTTCCAATTTGTATCCCTTTGATCTCTTTTTGTTGTCTAGTTGCTCTAGCTAGAACTTCAAGTACTATATTGAAAAGATATGGAGAGAGAGGGCAGCCTTGTCTAGTCCCTGATTTTAGTGGGATTGCTTCAAGTTTCTCTCCATTTAGATTGATGCTGGCTACCGGTTTGCTGTAAATTGCTTTTACTATGTTTAGATATGGGCCTTGAATTCCTGATCTTTCCAAGACCTTTAGCATGAAAGAATGCTGAATTTTGTCAAATGCTTTCTCAGCATCTAATGAGATGACCATGTGGTTTTTTTCTTTGAGATTGTTTATGTAGTGGATTACATTGATGGATTTCCTTGTATTGAACCATCCCTGCATCCCTGGGATGAAGCCTACTTGATCGTGGTGAATGATCGTTTAGATGTGTTCTTGGATTCGGTTGGCAAGAATTTTATTGAGTATTTTTGCATCGATATTCATAAGAGAGATTTGCCTGAGATTCTCTTTCTTTGTCGGATCTTTGTGTGCTTTTGGTATTAGTGTAATTGTGGCTTCATAGAACGAGTTGGGTAGTGTTCCTTCTGTTTCTATTTTGTGGAACAGTTTGAAGAGTATTGGTGTTAGGTCTTCTTTGAAGGTCTGATAGAATTCTGCACTAAAACCATCTGGACCTGTGCTTTTTTTGGTTGGAAGACTTCCAATGACAACTTCTATTTCTTCAGGGGTTATAGGACGGTTTAGATGGTCTATTTGATCCTGATTTAATTTTGGTACTTGGTATCTGTCAAGGAAATTGTCCATTTCCTCAAGATTTTCTAGTTGTGTTGAATACAGGTTTTTGTAGTAGGATCTGATGATTTTTTGAATTTCCTCAGTTTCTGTTGTTATCTCTCCCTTTTCGTTTCTGATTTTATTAATTTGGATACGATCTCTGTGCTCTCTGGTTAGTCTGGCTAAGGGCTTATCTATCTTGTTAATTTTCTCAAAGAACCAACTCCTCGTTTTGTTGATTCTTTGTATGGTTTTATTTGTTTCTACTTGATTGATTTCAGCCCTGAGTTTGATGATTTCCTGCCTTCTACTCCTCTTTGGTGTATTTGCTTCTTTTTGTTCCAGGGCTTTCAGGTGTACCATTAAGCTGTTAGTGTATGCTGTCTCCCGTTTCTTTTTGGCGGCACTCAGGGCTATGAATTTTCCTCTTAGCACTGCTTTCATTGTGTCCCATAAATTAGGGTATGTTGTGCCTTCATTTTCATTAACTTTCAAAAAGTCTTTGATTTCTTTCTTTATTTCCACCTTGACCAAGTTATCATTGAGTAGAGCATTGTTCAGCCTCCATGTGTACGTGGGTTTTCTTTTGTTTTTGTTGCCATTGAAGACCACCCTTATTCCATAGTGATCTGATAGGAGGCATGGGATTATTTCTATCTTCTTGTATCTGTTGAGGTCTGATTTGTGACCAATTATATGGTCAATTTTGGAGAAGGTACCATGAGGAGCTGAGAAGAAGGTGTATTCTTTAGCTCTAGGATGAAATGTTCTATATATATCAGTTAGTTCCATTTGGTCCAAGGCTTCAATTAGATTCACTGTGTCCCTGTTTAGTTTCTGCTTTCCTGAACGATCCATTTCAGAGAGCGGGGTGTTGAAGTCACCCACTATTATTGTGTGCGGTGCGATGTGTGCTTTGAGTTTTAGTAAAGTTTCTTTTACGAATGAGGGTGCCCTTGCATTTGGAGCATAGATATTCAGAATTGAGAGTTCTTGATGGTGGATTTTTCCCTTGATCAGTATGTAGTGTCCTTCTGTGTCTTTTTTGATGACTTTAGGTTGAAAATCAATTTTATCCGATATTAGGATGGCTACTGCACCTCGTTTCTTGGGGCCATTTGCTTGTAAAATTGTTTTCCAGCCTTTTACTCTGAGGTAGTGTTTGTCTTTGACACTGAGGTGCGTTTCCTGCATGCAGCAAAATGCTGGGTCCTGTTTACGTATCCAGTCTGCTAGTCTATGTCTTTTAATTGGGGAATTGAGACCATTGATATTAAGAGAGATTAAGGCATAGTGATTATTGCCATCTGCCATTCTTGACGCTATCTTTATGTTTGAGTGGTTATCTACTTTTGGGTTTGATTCAAGAAGGTTATTATCTCATTTTTTCCAGGGTGTTGTTTCTCTCCCTGTATTGGAGGTTTCCACCTATTATCCGTTGCAGGGCTGGATTTGTGGAAAGATATTGTGAAAATTTGGTTTTATCATGGAATATCTTGGTCTCTCCATCTATGGTGATTGAGAGTTTTGCTGGGTATAGTAGTCTAGGCTGGCATTTGTGCTGTCTTAGTGTCTGCATGAGATCTGCCCAGGATCTTCTGGCTTTCATAGTCTCTGGTGAGAAGTCTGATGTGATTCGGATAGGTCTTCCTTTGTATGTTACTTGGCCCTTTTCTCTTACTGCATTTAGTATTCTTTCTTTGTTTAGAACATTCGGTGTTTTGATTATTATGTGACGGGAGGTATTTCTGTTCTGGTCCAGTCTGTTTGGAGTTCTGTAGGCTTCTTGTACGTTCATCGGCATCTCTCTCTTTAAGTTAGGGAAGTTTTCCTCCATAATTTTGTTGAAGATGTTTACTGGCCCTTTAAGTTGCAAATCTTCACTCTCATCTATACCTATAATCCTTAGGTTTGGTCTTCTCATTGTGTCCTGGATTTCCTGGATGTTTTGGGTTACGCGTTTTTTGCATTTTGCATTTTCTTTAACTGTTGAGTCGATGCTTTCTATGGAATCTTCAGCACCTGAGATTCTTTCTTCCATCTCTTGTATTCTATTGTTGATGTTTGCATCTATGACTCCTGATTTCTTCCCAAGGTTTTCTATCTCCAAAGTTGTCTCCCTTTGTGATTTCTTAGTTGTTTCTACTTCCTTTTTTAGTTCCTGGATGGATTTGCTGAGATCCTTCACTTGTTTGTTTGTATTTTCCTGTATTTCTTTAAGGTATTTTTGCATTACCTCTTTCAGGATTTCTTCCTGATGACCCACATTCTCCTGCATTTCTCTGAGCGATTTTTGTGTTTCCTCCTCATGGGATTCCATCTGTTGATCCATCGTCTCCTGCATTTCTTTAAGCAGTTCTCGTGTTTCCTTTGTAACGGCATCTAACCGTTGATTCATTTCTTTAAGCAATTTTTGTGTTGCCTCCTTATGGGCATCCGTCTGTTGACCCATATTCTTCTGCATTTCTTTATGCAAATTTCGTGATTCCTTTGTGAGTGCATCTACCCGTTGATTCATCTCGTTAAGCGATTTTTGTGTTGTCTCCTTGTGCGCCTCCATCTTTTGATCCATGTTCTCCCGCATTTCTCTAAGCGATTTTTGTGTTTCCTTTGTAAGGGCTTCTAACCGTTGATTCATGGTCTCCTGTAACTCTTTATGAGATTTATTTGTGTCCTTCTTGTGATCCTCTAATAGCATCATGAGAAGTGATTTTAAATCCAGATCTTGTCTTTCGGGTGTGGTGGGGTATCCAGGACTTGCTGCTGTTGGAGAGTTGGGTTCGGATGGTCCCACATTACTTTGCTTACTGTTAGTAACATTCCTACGTTTGCCTTTTGCCATCTGGATACCTCTGGTGTTAGTTGGTCCTGCTGCCACTGGCTGTTGGTTGGACCTCCTGTGAGCCTGCAAAGCTATTTCTGCCCCCCCCCTGGATTACCAGGATTCCCCTGGCACCGATTTCTGGGGCCTGCCTGCTCCTGAGTGACTTTGGAGCCCTAATGTGCTTTGCCCCAAGTGATCTTATATTGGTGAGGCCTTGCACATCTAAAGGCTCAGCCTAGTGGATTCCTGGAGCAGAGGTCGCCAAAGGGAGGCTGGCAGGCTCCTGCCCTGTGCAGGGGTGTGTGATCTCTCCTGGGGGGGGAGGGGGCGTCCCTCTGCCAGGCAGAAGTCCCACAGCAGATCTGGCGCGCTGGTCACTGCAGATCAGCCCAGCACCTGGAAGCAGGTTACACACAAGCTGCCTGAACCCGAAGCGATATTATGCCTGTCTGTCTCTGAGCCTGGCGGTCCCAACTACCTGGTCACTGGAGCAAAGATGGCGGAGGGCACTCTCTGTGGCGCCGCTCACCCTGTGGTCACGATGGCCCGCCGATCTGGCACCCAGACGACCACAGCGCCAACCTGCCCTCGGGCACAGACGGAAGCCCCAACAGGCCGTGTCCCAAGTGATGTTATATTGGGGGGAGAGCCTGGGTACCGGTCTCTCCAGCGCAGTCCGCGGGAACAGAGGTCGAGGAAGGGAAGCTGGCAGGCTCCCTCCCAGCGCGGGGTCCCTCCACCAGGCAGAAGGTCCCACCGCGGAACTGGCGCGCTGGTTACTGCAGATCAGCCCAGCACCTGGGAGCAGGTTACACACAAGCTGCCTGAGACCGAAGCGATATTATGCCTGTCTGTCTCTGAGCCTGGCGGTCCCAACTACCTGGTCACTGGAGCAAAGATGGCGGAGGGCACTCTCCGTGGCGCCGCTCACCCTGTGGTCACGATGGCCCGCCGATCTGGCACCCAGACGACCACAGCGCCAACCCGCCCTCGGGCACAGACGGAAGCCCCAACAGGCCGTGTCCCAAGTGATGTTATATTGGGGGGAGAGCCTGGGTACCGGTCTCTCCAGCGCAGTCCGCGGGAACAGAGGTCGAGGAAGGGAAGCTGGCAGGCTCCCTCCCTGCGCCCATTCTTTTCTATTTAAACATCTTTTCTTTGTTACTAGTGGATGGGGAGGGCATATGAACAATATGACACCTGTGTAGAAGTCAGAGGACAACTTTGCAGAGCCGGTTCTCTCGTCCTACACTGTTTCTGCCTTTTTGTGGGTTTGTGGAGATAAAAGTATGGTGGCCTGGCTTGCACAGCATTGGCTTTACATGCTGAGCTATCTTTTAGGCTCTTCTTCATATATCCTTGATCTAAGTCTCATATCAAATATACATTTCTAGTATTTCCCTTTAGCCTGTGGCTTGGCTTTGTTCTAACTGTGAATCTATGTATCTGGATATGTGCAGCTGGAGTTCTGAGTGGTTGTTGGCTGCTTGATGGGGGGGGGGGGTCACTGGGAACCAAGGATGGGGTTTTGTGAAAGAGTACCATGGATTCCTAACTGCTGAGTCACTTCTGTAGCCATCTTTTCAGTTTTTTAATGGTTGTTATAAAGTTTGCATTCTAACATACAATGTATTATGATTCTCCCTCCCCCAACTCCTTTCATATCCTCTCTATAGCCCCTCGAATTTATTTTATATTTAATAATGTTTAAGTCAGAGTTTTTATTTTGGGGAGGGGCGAGCAAATTCTCACATCGTAGCCTAGACTAGCCTGTAACTCATTATATAGCCCAGTCTAGACTCAAATTTATGGCAATTCTCTTGCCTCGGCCTCTCAAATGCAGGGGAAAAAAGATGTAAACATACCTAGATCAAGGCCATATATTTTAATTTTTTCTTCTTGAGGCTTTATAATTTTGGATATTATGCTTAGAGATGTGATGTATTATCTATGGTTTGAGATAAGCAGTGATGTTGATTCTACATATGGATATCTAGTAGTTCTAGAATTCTTTCTTTCTCCTAGATACATCAGGAAAGAAAGTTCCATGAAGTCTCAAAAGCAGACTCTTCCCATGGTCTGCAAAGACCTAAAAAGATATGAACATCCTTTGGATCCAACCTTATCTTATTCTAAGCCACTCTTCCCATTGAGCTTTACTCAGCAGACACGTAGCCACTCCGTTCTCAGAATATTTCAAAACTCTTTCCCAATTAGCCTGATGTCTACTTTCAACCCCACCTCCAAATCTTTGTCCAACTCCTTCCTATTCTTCCAGGTATCAGCTCTCATCCCTCTGAAATAGAAAGGCTCTGTGGTTCCCAGCTCGGCTACCTGCTATGGTTAGTCTTTTCTATCAAACCCTACTCCTTTCATTCAAGCACTTAGCAGAGTCTATAGGAATGCCTTTGCTTGTGTTGTGAAAAATGTCTATTTTACTCAGTGGACTATAAGATCAGGAAAGCAGAGAATCCCTAATGGCACGAATATTCACAGATAGTAGGCACTAAAAAGAAAAAATTACTGAATGAGAGATTTTCAGCTGTAACAGAAAGTTTATTTGTCTATCCCCTTAATGAAACGGAATCCTACTTAGTGTAAGCCATGAGATCCCTAAGCTCTCTGTGTGTTAGAGCCTAATCTTATTAAGTTGTTTTCACTGCAGGACCAGCTGACACCTGCTCCTGGCTTTATTAGGTGAGATTATACCAGTTCCTTGTATTAATTTCCTATAGTGTTTTTGAGAATTTTCTCTGGAAATAGCTTTCTGCTTTCTGCTAACGTACTTACTGGCTTATCCACTGTGCTCCGTTCTCCAGGCCTTACCACCCACATCCCTCCTGTCTATGTCATCTTCATAACTATGTTTGTACTTACTGGAGTCAAGGCAAGCCATGAATGTGACATTCCGGAAGACACTGAGCATTGTAAAGTCAACCATTAAAAGTCACCGATTTCCAAATAATATACACCTCTCTGCAAAAGAGGCCTCTGGTGTATGGTGCAAGCCTCTCAACTGAGACCTGTGGGAAGAAGATTACCTCTGCAGAAATCATCTAAGTCCCATATTAGGGGAGTTATGACTGTGAGCCTTGAATCTATTCACAATAGAGTTCAGAGAAGGTAATTCTCCTGGTTTATTACACTTTGAATGTTCAGGCCCAAGCCCTTCCTCACTTGCCTTGACCAACTTAAATCTGACCTTGTTTGCCCAGTCACATTAATTTCATTTGAGGACACAACTTACCATCATAACCAAGACCTTGAAGTCCAAAGCCAGACTGGCAGGACTTGAACCCTTTAGCGACTATTAGCTCTGTGACCTTGCATAAGCTACTTATCCTGACTGTGTACCAGTTTCCTTATACATATAATGGGAATAATAATATCACCTACTTTGTAGTTAGAAGAGATTACATAGAGCTTATATTTGTACTGCTTGCAGCAAGACTTGGCTTTGGAAAGTATCCTAGTAATCTATATCTGTTTGTTTATTTATTTATTTTTTATTTCCTATATTTTTTTATTTACATTCCCAATGATTTCTCCTTTCCCGGTTCCCCCCTCCCCGAAAGTTCCATAAGCCCTCTTCCCTCCCCCTCCCTGTTCCCCATTCAACCCTCTCTTGCTTCTCTGTCCTGGTATTCCCTACACTGCTACATCCAGTCTTTCCAGGACCAGGGGTCTCCTTCCTTCTACTTGGAAATCAATTGATATGTGAATTGTGTCTTGGGTATTCCGAGCTTCTGGGTTAATAGCCACTTATCAGTGACTGCATACCATGTGTGTTCTTTTGTGATTGGGTTACCTCACTAAGGATGTATTTTCCAGTTCTGACCATTTGCCTAAGAATTTCGTGAATTCATTGTTTTTAATTGCAGAGTAGCATTCCATTGTGTAAATATACCACATCTTCTGAATCCATTCCTCCGTTGAGGGACATCTGGGTTCTTTCCAGCTTCTGGCTATTATAAATAAGGCTGCTATGAACATAGTGGAGCATGTGTCCTTATTGCATGCAGGTAAAGGCTCTGGGTATATGCCCAGGAGTGGTATAGTCGGATCCTCCGGGAGTGTCATGCCCAGTTTTCTGAGGAACCGCCAGACTGCTTTCCAGAGTGGTTGTGCCAGCTTGCAATCCCACCAGCAGTGGAGGAGTGTTCCTCTTTCTCCACATCCTTGCCAACACCTGCTGTCTCCTGAGTTTTTGGATCTCAGCCAATCTGACTGGTGTTTATTTTTATTTAAGATGAAGTCTTTACTTAAAAGATGGAGAACACAAAAGAATTTTTGTTACCTTTCTTACACTGGGTATTTATTTATATAAATAGAAAGTATGAGAATGACTGCAGAGACAGTATCTCCTAGCACAGTAGTCCAGCCATTTCACTTCTTTTTCCACAAATAAAACACCTATCTATGTCCCCTTTCCTAGTCATTCTTCTTGTGTATAGGATTGAAGAAAAGGGCTATTGATCACCAGGGACCAAGCATGTCCCCTTCTTGTTTGTAATGCTTTTCAGACTTGCAGGGGCCTGTTGCACATACCAATACACTTACCAACCCATGACTCATCTGGATTCAGGCCAGTAGACCCAGTTGGTAAAACTATGTTATATAGGATGTGGTAGCATCTTGATTTAGCCCAAAACACTCCCAGGTTTAGAACAGAAAGTCGTGTATCCCCCTACATCAAACTCCTTGGTTCTGGGAAAATTAGGAAAGTTGGCCAGCCCATTTGTCACTGCCTTGCACTTGCCTAGGCAGATCTTTTGGGATCTTTCAGAAACACAAAGCCATTGACCTTGCCTATGATTTCTGTGTCAGTTAAGCTCAAATTTAACATGTGCTTTTTTAAGCCACCTCCTGGAAACATACTGTTCCTTTCAAACTAGAACTCACACTAGCCTTTTCATTTTCTTGGTTAACCTTTTGGTAAAACTTTGACTTAAATAAAAATATGGGGCACAATGGAACAATGAACAAGGCCAAGTGTTGTACCATATACTTAAAATCCTAGCATGTGGGATGCTGAGGCAAGGTTATTAATTCAAGTTCAGCCTAGGCTGCATAGAGAGACAATGTCTCAAAAAATATATATGAAGACATGGCTCAGCCACTAAATTGTTTGCTGTGCAAGCATGAGGCCCCAAGTTCAGTCCCCAGTACATGTCTAAAAGCAGAGGTCTGTGATCTCAGTTCTATGGAGGCAGAGACAGGCAGATTCCTGGAGTTTGCAGGTCAACTGGTCTAGCTGCTTGAAGAGCTGCAGGCCAGTGAGAGACCCTAACTCAAAAATCAGAGTTGATGGTTCCTAAGGAACAATCCTTGAAGTCCTTCTCTTTTCTCTACAAGCACACATCTGCATGCCTACTCACATACTTACCAACACACACACACACACCCCCCTGCACACACACATACACATGATCACACAAAATACTAAATATTTCAGAGTTTTTAATATATTCCATCACAGCTACTTAATTTTACAATATTTCATAACCCTAAAGGAAAAAAAGGACATGTATTCTTTAGTAATAATCCCAATTGTCACACTTCTTTACCACAAACTCTGGAAATCACTTCTCTGCTTCTTTCTCTATGAAGTTCCCTTTGTATCTGGCATATATCAGTTACCATAACATTTTCATGGTTCATCCAAGTTGTAATATCAATTACTTATTCAGTCATTTTAATGGCTAAACAATATTCCATTGTATGGGTATGCTATCTTTATTTAGAAACTGATGGCCGTTTGGTTGATCTCCACTTTGGAATTATAAGTGACACAATAATGCACATAGTATGTTTTTTAAGTGAGGGTATATTTTTATTTCTCTATTCCTCACATTTTGGGGAATCAACATTATTTTCCAAAGTGATTGACCGATTTTACATTACCGTCAGCAGTGCATGAGGGTTTAAATCTCTCCAGTGTTTGATATTATCTTACCTTTTTTTTTTCTGGTGCTAGGATGAAACTCAGGGCTCTACATTTGCCAGACAAACACTATGGCATTGGTCAGCTTGACCAGTCCTGATCTTCCTTTTTGATTATATGTATCCTACTGAACATAAAGCAGAATTTCATTATAGATTAGATTTGCATTTCTCTCGTGTTTAGTAATGTTAAGTCTATTTTTATGAGCCATTTATATTTCATCTTTGTATAAATTTCTATTTGGGTTCATTGCATATTCATTAATTAGACAGTTTGTTGTTATAGTTGTGTTTTTGGTTTTTTTGTTTTTGTTTTGTTTTGTTTGTTTTGAGAGGTTCTATTGGCTTCAAACTTATTGCATGCTGAAACCGAAGGATACTCATAAATGTGTGATCCTTCTTCCTCTACTTGTCAGTTTCTGTAATTATAGGCATTCAAGCTCATGTATAACTTACACAGTGCTAGAGATTGAAGCCAGAGTCTCAGGCATATTAGAGCTACACCAACTGAACTACATTTCCAGCCCTCTTATTGGGTTTTTATTTTACAGATATTCTAGCTGCAAGTCTGATAGTCTTATGAGAGATACATCATTTACAAATGTCTATGCAATATTGAATTGGCATTCAGTTTTTAATGTTTTTGTCATTTAGTTTTTTAAAAGTGTAATATGTAAAATTATTTTAATTTCAATGAGTTCTCGTTTGTATTTCTTTTTTGCTAAATCCATGACTATGAAGACTTACTCCTACTCTCTTTTGGACAATTTTATATAGGTTAAGAGCAATGAGGTCTTTGATCCACTTCTGAGCTAATAGTTGTATATGATGTGAAGGTAAAAGAAAACTTCATTCATTTGCATGGGACTATGCAGCTGTCCTAAAACTACTGCTGGAAAGGCTATTCTTCCCTCACTGAAGGATATTGTCTAAATCAATTGACTATAGATGTCTGTGCATCTTTGGGGACTCCAGTTGGATTCCTTTAATCTACATGCCTATCTGCACTGTCTGATTATTGCTGTGCTGTAACTAGTAAATGTGAATCTCCCAACATTCTTTTCCAAGATACAGACTGGTCTTTCTAGGTCACTTGAATTTCCATATGAATCTTAAGAGAAGGTTACCAGTTTAAAAAAACACAACTGTGATTTTGGCTGATAAGTTTGTTTTGGATCTATAAATTAGTTTGGAGACTGTTGTCATGCTGACAATAATAATTCTTCTAACTAATGAACATTGGTGGCCTTTCCACTTATTTACTTATTTTTAAGTAGAAAGTAAGTGGATTGCATTTGCATATAACTAAAATAAATTCAAAGTCAAGTAATACAAAAGGAACTCCAAGTAAATACCAAGCAATTAAAAATCATTTTAAAAAATTCTTCTGTGATTGGGTTACCTCACTAAGGATGATATTTTCAAGATCTGACCATTTGCCTAGGAATTTCGTGAATTCATTGTTTTTAATTGCAGAGTAGTATTCCATTGTGTAGATATACCACATCTTCTGAATCCATTCCTCCGTTGAGGGACATCTGGGTTCTTTCCAGCTTCTGGGTATTATAAATAAGGCTGCTATGAACATAGTGGAGCATGTGTCCTTATTGCATGCAGGTAAAGCCTTAGTGAGGTAACCCAATCACAAAAGAACACACATGGTATGCAGTCACTGATAAGGGGATATTGACCCAGAATCTCGGAATACCCTAGACACAATCCGCATATCAATAGATTTCTAAGAAGATGGAAGGAGAGACCCCTGGTCCTGGAAAGACTGGATGTAGGGGAACGCCAGGACAGAGTAACGAGAGGGGGTTGAATGGAGAAAAGAGGGAGGGAAGGGGGCTTATGGGACTTTCGGGGAGGGAGGAAACGGGAAAGGGGAAGTGATTTGGAATGTAAATTAAAAAAATAAAATAAAATAAATAATAAAAAAAAATTCTTCTCTTATATACTACATCCCAACCTCAGTTTGCCTTTCTTCTCTTCCCCTAGTCCCCTCCCCATCCCATCTACTCTATTTCCCTTCAGAAAAGGGCAAGTCTCCCAGAGATATCAACCAAACATGGCATATCAAGTTGCAATAGGACTAGGCACAAATCCTCATACCGAAACTGGATGAGGCAACTCAGTGGAGAAAAAGGGTCCCAAGAGCAGACAAAAGAGTCAGAGACACCCCCTCCCCCATTCCAACTGTTAGGGGTTCCACAAGAATACCTAGGTGCACAGCCATAGCATGTATAGAGGACCCAGGTCCTTTCCACGCATGCTCCCTGGTTGACAGTTCAATGACTGTGAGCTCCTATAAGCTCAGGTTGGTTGATGCTATGGTTTTTCTGGTAGTGTTCTTTACCTCTCTGGCTCCTAAATTTCTTCCTCTTCCACAGGATTTCCTGAGCTCCAACTAATGTTTGGCTGTGGGTCTCTGTATCTGTTTCTATCAGTTGCTGAATGAAGCCTCTCTGGGGGCAAGTGGGTTAGGCTCTGATCTACAACACAGTAGAGTATAATTAGGAACCATTTAATTTTCTTTGTTTTGTTTTCTTCTCTCTCTCTCTGTCTCTGTCTGTCTGTCTCTGTCTCTATCTGTCTGTCTCTCTGTCAGTGTCTGTCTGTCTGTCTGTCTGTCTCTCTCTCTCTCTCTCTCTCTCTCCTTCTTTCTTCCCCCTCACCCCACCCCCTCCCCATCGTGTTTGTTCTATCCAAGGTCTCTGGGTTGTCTGGCCGCTGGTTCCTGGCCCTCCAGGTAGTGTCAGGAGTAGGCTTCCTCTAGTGGGATGAATCTTTTTTTTTTAAATTTTTTTATTTTCTATATTTTTTATTTACATTCCAAATGATTTCCCCTTTCCCATTTCCTCCCTCCCATAAGACCCATGAGCCTCCTTCCCTCCCCCTGTTCCCCATTCAAACCCCTCTTGCTTCTCTGTCCTGGTATTCCCCTACATCCAGTCTTTCCAGGACCAGGGGTCTCTCCTTCCATCTTCTTGGAAATCTATTGATATATGAATTGAGTCTTGGGTATTCTGAGATTCTGGGTTAATATCCCCTTATCAGTGACTGCATACCATGTGTGTTCTTTTGTGATTGGGTTACCTCACTAAGGATGATATTTTCCAGTTCTGACCATTTGCCTAAGAATTTCATGAATTCATTGTTTTTAATTGCAGAGTAGTATTCCATTGTGTAAATATACCACATCTTCTGAATCCATTCCTCCGTTGAGGGACATCTGGGTTCTTTCCAGCTTCTGGCTACTATAAATAAGGCTGCTATAAACATAGTGGAGCATGTGTCCTTACTGCATGCAGGGAAAGCCTCTGGGTATATGCCCAGGAGTGGTATAACAGGGTCCTCTGGGAGTGTCATACCCAGTTTTCTGAGAGACCACCAGACTGCTTTCCAGAGTGGTTGTACCAGCTTGCAGTCCTACCAGCAGTGGAGGAGTGTTCCTCTTTCTCCACATCCTCGCCAACAACTGCTGTCTCCTGTGTTTTTGATCTTAGCCATTCTGACTGGTGTGAGGTGGAATCTCAGGGTTGTTTTGATTTGCATTTCCCTAATGACTAAGGATGTTGAACATTTCTTTAGGTGCTTCTCAGCCATTAGATATTCTTCAGGTGAGAACTCTTTGTTTAGCTCTGTACCCCATTTTTAATAGGGTTACTTGCCTCTCTGGAGTCTAACTTCTTGAGTTCTTTGTATATATTGGATATTAGCCCTCTATTGAATGTAGGGTTGGTAGATGAATCTTAAGTCTTGGCCACTCTCACAATTTCCGTACCACCTTTACCGCTGGCAGGACAAACTGTAGATCAAAGGTTTTGTGGCTGGGTTGGTGTCCCAATGCATCCACTGGAAGTCTTGCCCAGTTACAGGAGATTGGTTCAGGCTCCTTATCCCCTATTAGTAGGGGTCTTAGCTAGGGTGACCCTCGTATACTCCTGGGAGTTTCCATTGCACTATGTTTCTACCTCACCCCTGAAATACCCACCAATTCTAGTTGTCTCTTTCAGTATTTTAATTTTATGTGCATTGGCATTTTGCCTGCATATATGTCTGTGTGAGAGTGTTGGATGCTCTGGAACTGGAGTTACATGAAGGTAAGACTGCCATGTGGGTTCTAGAAATTGAACCCTGGTCCTTCATCCTCCTACGTGATTCCTCCTGTTCCTGTCTCCACCTGCCCCTCCCCCCATCTACCCATGATACCTAATCTATTTCCCCTTCCCTGTGAGATTCACAATCCCCCACTCCTTGAGCCCTCCTTGTTATTTAGTTTCTGTGAGTCTGTGGATTATAATATGATTAGCCTTTACTTTACAAATAATGTCCAGTTATATGTGAGTACATACCATGCTTGACTTTCTGAGGCTGGGTTACCTCACTCTTTTGAAAATTTATTTTATGTGTATGGATGTTTTGCCTCCTGCATGTCTATGTATCACACATGTTCCTGGTGCCCGTGGAGGCCAGAAAAGGGTGTCAGATCCCCCAGAATTGGAGTTACAGTCAGTTGTGGGCTGCCATGTATGGGTATTAGGAATCAAATTTTGATCTTCCATAAGAGCAACAAGTGCTCTTAACCGCTGAAACATTTCTCCAGCTGCAGAATAGTTTTCTCCATACAGAATTTTCACAGTACTTATACATCTTTGGCTATGTCATTCTACTGATCATGATTCCAGTGTTCTTAATAAGAACTCAGCTCATACTGTCATTGTAATTCCTTTTACATGATAAGCTATTTTGTCTTGCTGCTCTCAAGATTCTCCCTGCCTTTGTAGTTTGACACTTTCTCATCACAAGTTTAGATTTGTATCTCTTTGGGTTGATTGAACTACTTGGATATGTGAACTATTGTTTCTATCAAGTTTTGAGAAATTTCATGAATTCTTTCATGTAAATCTTTGGACTTTTCTCATTCCTTCTTATGTGGAGTATCCATGTAGTATACCTGGTGGTGGGCCCCAAGATTCTGAGACTAGGTTTTTTAATTCAGGAATCTTTTCTATCCGTTCCTTAGATTTGATAATCTTAGTTGTGTGTCTTCAGGTTCTATCTATCTATCTATCTATCTATCTATCTATCTATCTATCTATCTATCTATCTATCTATCGAGATAGGGTTTCTCTGCATAGCCCTGACTGTCCTGGAACTCACTCTGTAGACCAGGCTGGCCTCGAACTCAGAAATGCACCTGCCTCTGCCTCCCAAGTGCTGGGATTAAAGGCATGCACCAACACTGCCTGGCTGTGAGTATCTTCAGGTTTACTGATTCTTCTGTGGTTCAAATATGCTTACAGATTCCTCTAATAGATTATTTTTCTTCAACTCTGAGATCTTGACTTATTTTCTTAATGTCTATATCATTTTTGAGTTTTTATTTGGATAACCATTGCATTTTTAAAGTCTTTGTTTAGGAAACCAAAAGTCTGATCTTACCCAGGAAATTTTTTGTTAACTAGCCCTCTCCTCAGTATGACATTTTCTTATGCTTTCAGTTTTTGTTATAAACTGGACATTTTTTGCCTCACATAGTACAAAGCCTGGGAATTTATTTCCTTCCTTGTCAAGATTCCTTGTTGTTGTCATTGTTCTTGGTTGCATTTCACGATCAGTTTTTTAAAGCCTGTGTACTTTGGTGTATGTGTCCACTGAAGTCACTGCTTGTCAAGTGACAGCTAGAAACAGTTGCAGAGTTTGTGTCAAATTATTAGACACAATTACTATTGCAACCTTGTCATAGGGCTCTATGTGTGCATCAAAGCAAGACATATTCAGGAAGATATAGATAACCTAGCTGAGCCTGGCTCAAGTGCATAGTCTCTCACACACATAGGAAAAATAGCAAAATGTGTGTTATTATTAATTTTTATGTAGCTTACGTACTTACCCTGAAACATACCAACAGGTACAAATTGATTCACCAGATGTCTAAAATATCAAAACATCATTGCAATCCTTATGTAGTTTATGAAAATTAAACTACAGTAAATTTCAATTATTTCTTAAAATCTTTATTTTCTGAAGTTGGAGATAAATTTTTGGGGCCTTCTACATGCTAAGCATGTGTCACGTACTCAGCCTTGTTATCACTTTATAAACTGACCTAGAAATATAAAATGATAAGAGGTCACTTTCAATTTATTTACCTGTTGATTTAGAAAATTTTCCATATTCTTTTACTAAAGGCAAAACAATTTTTGAAAAGCCTGTCTGCTTTTAATTTACACTGGATTTAGTAATAAAGAAGGGACTTTAAATGTAACAAGCAAAACAATTTGATACTTGAAAACATTTTTTGGTAAAACCTTCCTTGGCTCGAGGCTGAGAAGTCACTCAAGTTAGCCTAGCATGCAAATTAATATACTTGAGTTTAGTGAAGGAAGCTATGTGAACATCTGAGAGATCAGCAGTTGGGATTATGTGACATGGAAGGGAGGTAAAGTACAAAGAAAAGATTATTGAACTTAATAGTCTTCAAAGAACAATGTTCTCCGTCTTACTCAGGACCTTTCCAAACTGCACTCTGCCAATTGAAATGGCATGTAGAAGAAGGATTGCTCTCACTGGAGAGAAGGTGAGTGGGGTGTGTGTGTGTGGGGGGGGGAGGTGGTGGACAGTAAAATAGCAAGTATATATGTATTAAAAGTCCTTGTTAGAAGAGGGTATGGCACCCAGTAGGCACTAATAAATTCTTGCTGAATTGATTCTACAAATTACACTGAAATCTACTAGGAGACAAACATCCCGACATCCCAAGCTGGTTTTTGATTGCACACAAGGAAAGGAATTTGCTAAGTAAGCATTTATCCTTAACACAAAGATATGTTCATTACATTGAGTGCATAGGCTGACTTGGGGCATGAAGTATACATTTGTGTATCTACAGAATTTAGGTATATAAGAATAAATAAAATTTGCAGGAAACTTAGGATCTTAGGCTACAACTAGCTTCAGTAAGATAATGTGGTAAGGCCATTTACAAAGCTAGCTCCTGATACAATTCCAGCAAGAGCTCTCTGACTTTGGAGGTGCATGCTTACATCCCAATGCAAAGGAAGCCAGGGACCTTACACGTGTTTCAAAGTTGTGGAAGTCGAAGACTTATTTTGTTCTTAGAAAGATTATTTATATTTTTTTGGGCTAGAGGAAGAACCGGTAATCTTTACCTGTCTTCTTCTTCTTCTTCTTCTTCTTCTTCTTCTTCTTCTTCTTCTTCTTCTTCTTCTTCTTCTTCTTCTTCTCCCCCTCCTCCCCCCTCCTCCTCTTCCTCCTCTTCCTTCTCCTCCTTCTTTTTAGGAAAAGAAGCTGCTGCCTCTTTTTCCTATATGTAGAGATAAATTCACTTTTTTTGTTCCTTACCTGTCATACAGTATGCATAAGATATTTGACCTGCTTTCATAGTGTCACACGAGGGATGAGAATCTGGGTGTGGAAAACTGAGGCCATTATTAGCTTTAGAACTGAGTAACAATAATGTCTCTTTGATCCAGAACACCTTGTGTGCATTCAGAATAAAGTTAATGAAGATGAATGGTAAAAACTTAACACAAATGCATTGTTTTCAAGCACTGCTGTCATAGCAGCGTTTGCATTTCACCAAGAGCTGATGATGTGTAAAGAAAGCACTTACAGGATTCTCAAGTACAATACTTGAAAATAACAACACAGCAGCTTACAAACAAGAAAGAAAAAAAGAAAGAAAGAAAGAAAGAAAGAGGGAAGGAAGGAAAAGAGAAGAGAAGCTTACAATAAAGAAATAGGAAAGAAAGGAAGAAAGGAAGAAAGAAAGAAAGAGAAAGAAAGAGGGAAGGAAGGAAAAGAGAAGAGAAGCTTACAATAAAGAAATAGGAAAGAAAGGAAGAAAGGAAGAAAGAAAGAGAAAGAAAGAAAGAAAGAAAGAAAGAAAGAAAGAAAGAAAGAAGGAAGGAAGGAAAGAAAGAAAAGAAACCTCCATAAGTCTGAGTTCTTAAGGGTGGCTGGGCTTATTAATAGAACTTATTATTGGGGCATGATAAAAATTGAAGATCATATAAAATGAATTACTCCAAAGAGATAAGAACTTTATTTTGAAAACCCAAACAGTGCTAAAATCTTGAAGGCTTTTTATTTTGTGGTTGTTAAAATGATTCCATTTGTTTGTAACTTATAAATGAACCATCACATCAATTGGCAGATAGGCCATGCCGGAAGGTACGCTACAAATATTTCATTTCCTGCCCATAAACATTTGAAATGGCTTAGAAAACTTCTATACTATTTTTCAATTTGTGATAATTGAAGAAAAACTTCCATGTTAGGTTTTGTGTTCCATTTGGATCAAAATGAAAATAGACACAAAGATCAGGAAGTGTAGTTCTGAAAAGCCACCTGACTTTGTGGCAGCAGAATATAGCTGAGCTACATTTTCATTTTGTTTTGCTATGATGGTTCCAGCTGAGAAACAAGAATTGTATAGGGAAAGCCCAGGGTAGTATAGAATTAAAGAATGTCAATAGCCAACTTCCTACATCCATCTTATACATCTCCAGGCTTCTGGGCATGGTCTATTATGGCATGGCCCAGCACTATATTTCCTACCTCTTGATTTCTGTCATGGTAGAATTTACATTGCTTCAACAGCAGTAAGCTGCCCCAAATTTTAGAGACTTGCTGGGCAGTATTATATCTTTATGCCTTTGGCCATGCGGACCTTCTCATTCAGAAGTGTTTTATGGTCTTTGAGCCTTCACCGCCTTGCCTCTTTGACAAGAACCAAGTAATTTGGACTTTCTACTCCACCAACTCTTTTTAGATTATATTTCTCTACAATATCTTTATGACTCTGTTAACTGTTCATCTGTCTTTTTCACATATATCATCTTTTACTATAGTTATGCATGCTTATATTTCCAACCTATACTTTAGACTCTTATATTCCTTTGCTTAGCACAATACCTGGGATATAATAGCCATTCAATACACATTTGTTGAACAAATTAACGAATGGCAACTGGGTGTATGGATGAATGAAAATGTGATTTTATGTTCCTTGTTCTTGGCTAGTGTTACAGAAAAATCAATTAAAATTACCAAAAGGATAACTTTGAGATTATACCACCAGAGAATGTAATGTACAGTATCCATCCTTGCAAGAGGCATAGCCAGTTCAAACATCCCAAGGAAGTAGTTCCTGCTTCCCGAGTCAATGAATTCCACTGCTGGGTGGTTTTTCTTTCTCTAAGGTTTATATGTTCTGATGATCTGAAGTGTACTTTCTTATAATGGCCACCTATTTGTTTTCAATCTCTCTTCTGCAGTAACAGAAAACAATTGTATGCCTCTCTTCCTTTCCCCATCTCGTAAACAGTCAATAGTTTATAGCTTCATTTTCTTCTTCCCTGGCAAAACATAGTTACTTTGCCCTTTTTATTTTTTGTTACATGGTTTCAGCATATCTCCTCATCCTGGTTACCTCCTGAGAACATTTCTCTCCTCTCATTCCTAAGTGTAATATCTATATTTTAACGTGATGTTCAATACGTTCGAACCCCTGTCCAGAAAGGTTCTTATTTACTGCTCATGCACATGTTCATCTTGAGACATCACCCCAGATCATCTTTTCCCATTACTCCTACCACTAATTCCCATTTCTTCAGTTCATTACCATTCATGAAAGGAGTTTGAATTTTTGGTGTGTGTCTGTGAGTGGGTGATCTGCCACTATTATAAGCTCAGTATGGTGAGTATGGATGTATGGGCTGGTGAGCAAAAAAATGTATTACAAAAGAAACAATAAACAAACCAATGCTGTAAGATCAGGACAGCATTACTTTAATGCACAAATTGGCTCTCCTAGGCAGCCTGGCAATTACCTCCTGTACTGTCACTAGTTTAGTACACATAATAGAAAATGGAGATGGGATAACAAGGCAAAGCTTTTAGCAATGTTGTTACACGAACATTCAGTCTAAAGACACAGCCTCACCTCACACCTCTACCTACTGACATGCAAAATGACTGCTGCAGTCAGTTTTGCCAGAGTGTGCTGGGAAATGATGCAATCCTGCTAGAGAGCTCCAACGACAGCCAAGAAACAGTTAGACCAAAATTGAATCTGGCCCTCCTTTCCTAGGGAGCATCGAAGGGAGCAAAGGACTCTTCATCAACAGAGGGATGGCAATCATCTCGTGGCTGCCTCTCAGGAGTCACTGAGTGAAAATTTCCTGGCTCCAGCCTCAGCATCCTATCTGTTCATGTCAAGAACTTACGTGATTTCACACAGCCATTTTTATCCCAATTCTATTGACAAGAAAAGGATATTAAAATTTTCATGCAAAGGGAGATTGGGATTGCCATGCTATATACTTATAAAGCATATCTATATGGTCACTGGGATGAAAAGGTATTTATCACACCTTCACTGATTATTGAAGGTCCATATAGGAGAACCATGTTGTATAAGGCTTAACATTTGAAGGAAGCTGTGTGTGCTGAGGATTTCTGACAAGTTTGGCTTTAGTGAGTTCCATAGGCTTGCCTCTGTCTGCCAATCTTCTCAAGTGGGGGAGTGTTTGTGAATGCCTCCCAAATCCCACATTGGTCACTGAATTCTGATAAAGCAAAGCTATACTTCAAAGTGAATTTCCACAATCTTACATTTAGGGAGACAACAGAAAAGTCACTGGATTTCCAAAAAATGCAGCAAATCCTTTACCATTTTCTTTCATATGGGCCAAAGCACAAGCTAATAGGAGAATCAGTGACCTCTGTCTTCTGGCATTTCTTCTGTAGACATAATGTATCAAGTATTCACTTCCTTGTTCTTTGAGCTTCAAGAAACAGCATTTTCTGAAATAATTCTATGACATGAAAGGAATTGCATTATCTGAGCTTTCTTGTTGATCAATTTTGGCCAGTTGTTTAATATGCTTTAGTGAGTTCATAGGTGTTATAGTAGGAATGGAAAATGACTCAAAAGATGTCCAATATATTTACTCATCTTAAAGATTCATAAAAACGCTGAGGCAGAATCCTAAGGATTTGTTTTAGTACTTGATTAAGAATGAGACAGGCCTACTATGTGCTTACTCTTCACCTGTGCTCTCTTATCTAATCCTGATGAAAACAGAAGGAAGCTGATACTGGTACTGTCTTCATTTTTTAGGTTATAAACCGAGGATAAAGGAAGTGAATTGGCTTTTTCAAATTTACTCAAGTGCTAAGTGGAGGAGCTGCTTTTAATATCTGTCCATCTCCTTCATTATAGACACAGGAAACAGGGCCAGAGAAAATAAATTACATTTTAGAAATTGTACCTCTGTTCTTGTCAAGTCAAGGCTGTAACTCCAGCTTTGACCCCTAATTCAATGTTCCTTTTACCACTTCCAGCATCTAAGCTCTTCAGGGAAATGGAGTATGTTCTGGACAACTAAATCAATGTTCCCTCTTCAGCAAGACCTAGAAACAAGAGCTGAGCAGGAAGTCATCCTGGGTTTGTCTTGCAATGCTTATTCATTAAACAGAAGAGGAAGAAAGAAAATCTTCTGTCCTTTAAAACAGCCCCTTCTGGATGTGCTGTTACATAATGGGCATACTCAAGCAAATGGAAGTGATCGATAAGGAGGCACAGAGCAGTCTTCGCTGCACCAAAATGGTTCAATAGATTTGAGGTGGCTGGCTGCTTTAGGCACTGGTTGTATAGTACATCCATTACTGGCAAAAAGCTAAGTACAGTTTTAAAATTCTTCTCAACAACATAGAAAGCTATCTTTCAAAAACAAGAAAATGTGTTTTGGTTGCTGTCTTTGGTCTTCGTTGGTAGGTGGGTAAAGGGGGGTGGTGAGGCTCTTTGGGATAGATGTCAGTACATGCTTCCTCTATTTCTGAAGGCAAAAGATCAGTTACTGACTTGCTTCAGTGGAGGTGTAAGTTACAGATGAACATCAATGAGCTGGGTTGGAGCT